>CM055897.1:53427390-55827390 GCA_029582155.1 Panopea generosa
CTTATCTGAAACCATTGCATGGAGAAGCATAAATATCCAATAGCAAGGTTTCTTCTTCAATGTCATCAACAAGTTCCCATTTTATTTTTGAAGTTGATTTATGATTGATTTTGTTTAACATATTATAACATATTTTGCAACCTTTCTTTCTTTGTAAGAATGGTAGGATATTTGAGGGTATTATTGGGAGTTGCATTTTATTCGAAATTGTTGCTTTCAACCATTCCTTTTAAAGTGTTAAATAGCTGATGTTAAGCTGGTGTATGGTAAAAAGTGTTGTTTTGTGACATAGACATTTTCAAATTCATCAATGTAGTATAGCTCACCATTGTTATTATATAAATCGTTCAAAAGATGGATGTTCTTATCAAACCATATTTTGTAATACACTGGTCTTTTGCCAATTAAAATATTGCGATTATAAAAGATAGGATAAAATAAGAAACCCTCTTTTGAATCAATTAAATTATTGTCAATGATTTTGGCATATCAAGTTAAAACATTAATCCCAAATTTATTATTTATTTTTTGCATGGTTATATCACAGAAACAATTGCCTAAAACTGCTAGTTTCTTAATATCAAAAATATTTTCAATTGTATGTTTCCACTTGCTGTCATTCCCTAATATTCTTTTAATCCATATGGATTTTAAGCTATATATGAACGCTTTTAAATTAACCATGTAGTACTGTTTTACTATTATTTTTTTTATATTTTTGCTGGATTTCCAAAGAAACTCACAAAATGTACTATCCAGTTTTTAATAATGGTTTCAGTTGGATTTGAAAGAGAAATAAAGAGATGATTTAACATGGATAGAAGCAGTGATTTTATAACTGTGATTTTCCCTAATGGAATCAGATATCTTCTCTTCCAAAGTTTTATCAAATTAACTATATTTGTTATTTTCTCATTGTAATTTAAATCTAACTTTTTATCCAAATCAACATTAATTGTTATTCCTAATAGTTTAAATTGTGTTTCACCCCAAGTTAATTTCCATTTTGTTTTAATTGTGTCTTGATGATATTTTTTTCTACCTATCTATATTACTTAAGTTTTATAAAAGTTAACGTTTAACCCTGAATGTTTTGCATACCTGGATAATTCTGATAAACACTCATTAAGTGAAGATTCTGACCCATCTAAAACCATGTATGTATCGTCAGCATATTGGGGTAGTTTAACTTCTGTACCATTTACATTTATCCCTTTAATATTTTTGTTACTTCTTATTTTTATATCTAGAATTTCAGCACATAAAATGTAGATGTATGGCGATATCGGGTCCCCTTGACGGCAGCCCAATATTAAAAACTCTGATAGATGACCACATTGATTAAAGCTTAAATTGTCTTTTTTATAGAAAAGTTTTATCCAAGAGATGATAGATATCCGAAACCCTAATAAATTCAACACTTTATAGATGAAAGCCCATGAAAGAGAATCAAATGCTTTTTCAAAATCAACCAATAAGAAAAGCCCATTCATTTTTTTTCTTCTGCATAATGTCATAAATAAATCTTGTATTTTCACCTAAATATCTACCTGCAATAAAACAAGTTTGATCTTTATGTATTTATTTATTTAGCACAGATTTTAATCTATTTGCTATTGTGCCAGAGGCAATTTTGTATACACAACTAAGAAGTGAGATTGGTCTATAGTTTTTCATAAAAAAGCCTAGATTTATTGTCTTTCGATATAACTGTAATGGTTTCCTCCCTTTGCGTTACTGATAGTTCCCCTTTCTTAAATCCATAATTAAATTATCGAACTATAAAATGGCCTAACTTTTTCCAGAATACTTTATAAAAAATCTCCTCCAAATCCGTCACTTCCTGGGCTACGATTGTTAGACATTGCTCTTAGCGTTACTGCGGACTCTTCAATTGATAAAATGCCTTCTATAGAGTTTGATTCAACTGTTGAAAGTTTTGGTGTATTTAATACTGCTAATTATTTTTCTAAATCTATACCGTCTAGATGAACGTCTTTATTTGAATATATGTTTTTATAAAAAAATCGTTGCTTCTGTTAAAATTTGGAGTTGATCTGTAATTATGTCACCATTGTTTTTTTCTAGTTTAGGGATTAGTTTAGATGAAAAATTATATTTCTCTAAATTACAAACAATTTTTGAAGGTTTTTCACCATCTTCTATGATTTCAGCTCGCGGTTTTACCAAATGACCCTGCATTTTGTCTTTTCATAACATTTAAAGTTCATGTTTAAGTATTTCCATTGATTGGATTTTTTTAGATGAGAGATTGTGTTCTAGTAATTCAATTTGTTTGATTAATTATTTTTCTCTATTATCTCTTTTTTTTATAGCTTGAATATGATTTTGATTTCCCTCTAAATTCCATGAGCAATGTTTCTAGGAATAACTGGTCATTTTTTACGAATAACCACTTCTACTACTGACACCACCACTACTACTTCTAACACCACCAACTACACCACCACTATTACAACTACCACCACCACTTCCACCACCACTACTGCTACAACCACGACTACTACTACTACTACTACTACTACTACTACTACTACTACTACTACTACTACTACTACTACTATTACTATTACTACTACTACACAAGCACACAAACGCATTTACACAAGCACCTACGCTGTAATCACATACTAACGCATGTCCATGTTCACTCACACACATACACACGCACCTACTCTACACGCACACAAAATATTTGATCAATAAATAGAACCGTCCAATTGGATTTTTTACATTCCAATTGGAAACTTGATCTAAAAATAGAATCTTGCAATTAGACCCTTTACCTTCCACAAGTTTCCAATTGGAATTGACAGGTTGGAAATCGTAATTTCCCATTGGAAACTAATGCAATTAGAATATAAGGATTCCAACTGGACAGGGTGTTTTTACTACTTAAATTCCATTTATCTCAGAATTTTACGAACTTTTTGAGCTGAAATTTTGAATTTAACTTATAATAGTTATAATTATACAAAAATATTAAGTTTATAACATTAAACTTCATAATAAAAAAAAGTCTTTGGGAAAAAACGTTTTTCCAGAAATTCACTATGTTGTGTTACTGTATCAAGTGTATTAAATATTGTGACCAATGTATTAAAGGATCCTCCGTTGTAGGGTGGTTCAAGGCGCTGTCTCACTGCTTTAGTCTTGTGTTCGAGCCAAGCTCCATCTGAACACTTGATATGTAAAGACTTAGCCGTCACTTGTGTGGGACAATGGTTCTGCATAGGTTAACGTTCGTGGAACGGAGATATCACTTCACCAATGTATCATCTGAGATGCTGCAAATGGCGATAAACCCACTTACCCACACCCACACATACACCCCCCCCCCCCACACACACACACACACACACCCACCCACCCACCCACCCACACAAACACACGCACACACACTCACTTACACCCACCCACACTCTCTCTCAACCCAAACACGCATACACACACACTCACACACACACACTCTGTGTGTTTGTTTCCCAGGAAACAGAGGACGTTCATTTATTTACACATCAACAAAGAGAGGACTCTCAGAAAAGAGAGGACATTTATCGGGTCCTCTTTATGTATATCTCTATAATCAATTGCTCTAAACTATATCATGCTGTAGGAGAAAGAAAACGGGGGTCCTCCCTTTTCCCGATTTTTAGTTGTGTTAAGATCTTGTTCACACAAATTACTCGACTGTGTGTATAATTTTTCAACTAACACAAACAAAACCGGAAGATGATTTCGTCATGACGTCAGTGCGATACATCACTGGGGTCACATGACTGTCAGATGAATCTCCTGTATCAGCGTAAGTCTTTTCTCTTTCGTTTTATGTAAATTTAAACACATATTTGTTGTGAAATCATCTATAACAAAATAGAAGCGTTATCATATACCGACTACTCGGCTGAGTTAGAATTTAAACTGCCAGTAGAGTACGTACGTTTAAGGGTTCTGTCACCAGTTTTCACGGAACATGGTTTCGATGTGAATTAGATTCAACCAGAAATTTGAATAAATGGCTCTGATATCATCTTTACAACGCATTGACACATTTAGCAAGATGCATTGTCATTTTTCTTTCTACAGGTGTGTAGCTGTAGCGCCATTGACTAGACACAGCGGAATGTAATAGACGTGGGCGGGGGACTCCCGTATTGGTATGATTACAGAACATGGCCATCTGAGCCATTCGAGGTTGAAGAACATGGTTAACTCCGCAGGCTTTATCTTACTATAGCTTTTGGATAGCTATATATATATATATATGTTTGTAGTTAATAATGGAAAGGTAGGACACTTCAAAAATACCCAAATCACTGAATCCATAATCCATGACCGGTTTCCATGAAATAAAGTTATATCGTACATAGAAAATAATATTCTGAACATATACACCATGTACAACAGATAGGTCGTGTTTTGCCTATAAAAATAATAGTTTACGTTCCTTAACGAGTCGAACATTTGCCTTGCCTAGTTATTACAGGTTGCACGGTGCGAATATCTTGTATGATTTTGATTGGTTATCAGGTGCCGTTTGACAGATGGCGGGAAATACGTTTTTGGTCTTTCCGTATACACACGATAACGTTAAATTATAGTTAAACATTATAAAAAAATAACTATTTAATTGTTGTCATCAAGGGTATATCGTTTTATGTGTTTTCATGTTTATTATGGAATATTTTTGATATGTTCTAACCAAATTTCAAACTTTCAAAATGTAAGGTTTAAATTTTTGCTGATCATGCAATATGACGACATATTCAATCCGTGTCAGTACCGGATGTGTACAGCTTTCGTAAATATAGAAACTTGGATTTAGCGGGAAAATGCATATTTCTTGCTAATTATTGTTTTCAAAGAGATCAACATTGTTCGGTAGGTGTATTATGATTTTGTCAACGGATATAATTTAGGTTTTCTCGCTCACTTATATATTCTCCAAATCAGATCATTTTGAAGTGTCCTACCTTTCCATTATTTACTATATATATATATATAGCTATCCAAAAGCTATAGTAAGATGTGGTTTTACTCTCGGTCCCCAATTTTATTTTAGAATGCAAGTCTTTGCAATTTTTGCCACTGATATTTGCACAATTTCATTTCATTTCATTATTCTGCCAAACCACAAAATTATCTGCATTTCCGAACGACATCATCACAAATACTGCGGGAAATAAAATACAACAAAACAGTGAAATGCCATTCATTAACGTAATACGCAAATAAGGCCATTTAATAATATAACAAATGATACACCAAATAATCGTATCTTCTAAAATTTAGGTTACACACGGGCGTATAGTAGTATCTATGCCACTGATCTATATTATAATATAAATTTGGTTTTTAAGTCTCTCAGAGACTAAATAAGCAGATACTTTTACATAACTTGTGTATTTGTATTTAAATCGGATATGTGATTTGCTATCACAAATCACTGCTATCACACGTTTTTGTTAGAACTGTTTTCATGATTTATTTCATCCCATATATTTATTAAATCATGCATTTCTTTTATTTAATTACTGATATTATATCTTCAAAAACGATTTTTAAAAAAATTACAGATTCCCAGTTAGAAAGTTGGGCAGAGGCCTAAATTGATATTAAACAGAGTGAGGACACTTTTAAGGTCAATTTTATACACACAATTTTTGAAAATTTAAACAGGCCAAAGGCCGTCCTTAAAAATATATTGTTTGCTGTACTCCTACCTACTCATTCAAAATTGCAGCTACCCAAACGTTTTCATTGACTTTCAAAGCTTTTTTTTCATGATTTCTGTCCATTTTTCTTTAAAATGACTATGCCAAATCAAAAGTTGGTAAAAGAGTTTTTATCTTCCTACCCAAATGAAAATTATTGGCTCTGAACACAGCTAACAAACATTTTTAAGGGTGACCTAAAGTGATTTCTAAATGTTTAGTCATTTTGTCCTACAGCCGATTTTTATTGAGAACCTGACACATACTGAATTAAGAGATGATTACTGAAAACAACACAACAAAACTATTTATATGATTGTATGATATCAATAGTGATAAAAAATTTGTTTAATGCATTAAGAAGAAAAATAAGATACCCTTTTAAACAGACTCATTTCTGTGCTTTTGCCCACACAAAGCAATGATAATAATAATGGTCAGAGTGCCATGAAACAAAAAATAACTAACCCAGAACACAACACAGTGAATTTCTGGAAAAACTCTTTTTTTATCTTTCGTTATTTTTATTGACAAAGTATCGCAGTTTGAAGATTTTGACTGTGCAATCACAGAAAGGTTACCAAAAGCATTATGAATTGCCGATTTATGTCACAATTATAATCTAAAAAAAAAATGCATGCTTTCCCATTGGAAATTCGTTTCGTCCAAGTTGGAAAGATAGATTTAAAATTGGAATTTCTAATTTCCAAATTGGAATCAGAAATCTATCTTTAGAATTGACCAATGGGAACAGAGGTTTTCCAATTGGAGGGTTCCAATATTGATATCGGTGTTATTTAATTGGAAAGTGCCGGTGTCACGTTATATTCACATGCACCACGGAAAGTCGACGCTTTGTGGGTGTACAATTATGCTTTTTTATCTGGTGTTACTTTAAGTTATGTATTGATATTTAAATGATTTGTTTCATTATATCTAAACTTTGAATTGCTAAAGGTTAGAAGAAATAGTTCTTCCAATAAAATGTTTAAAATTGAACAATATTGACATAATGTGCGGTTTTATGCTCAATGCGTTCCTTTTTTAAACCTTAATTCTCGAAAGATACTCAAAAAAGAAACAAGAAAAACTGACAAAACTCATTTGATATAATTCATTTGCAATCGGTCATATAGCACAGTTACCAATAAATTAAGTTTTATTAGAAAAGAAATCATCCACAATTTACTCATTTCCGAGCAATGTGTTTTTTTCGGCATCAAATGGTTCTTTTTAAAACCTTAATTCACGAAAGGTATAAAATATACCAATATGAATTCTTCACAATAACCATTTGTTATACTATATTTTCAATCGCCGATACTTTTAAAGTTATCTTAATCAGTTTAAATTGATAAAAAATTCAATGTTCCTCCAAAATGTATCCATTTCCGAAAATCAACATTTCTCATTTTTTCTACGCGTGTAGCGTTCAGAAAGATCTGGACCCTAAATAAACAATGTTAATTATTTTATTTTATTTTATTATCTTTAAGAATGCAAGTTTAATATATCATTCAACAACAAACATAAAAAGATATTTTTCATTGTGTTTTGAGAGAATATAAGAGATTAATTACAGGTATTTGTTTCACAATTGTTTGTCTCGCTTTCGAAAAATCTAGTCGTTAATTTGACAACATACAAATCCTTATGTTTTTTAATAGTTATAATAATTTTCTATAAAAAATGAACAATGGGGATATTGAAACTATTTTTAAAAAAAGGATTAACAGGCTGCATGAATATACGAGTGCATTTGATGAGTAATTTATGTTTAATTTGACACCTTCAAGGTGTCATATTTACATATATAAACTTTTCAGAAGTTTACTAACTTTAAGTTTTAAAATTAAGTGTTTTGTAAGAAAATCATATGTCAACTAAAATATTGTGTATATATAGATAAGAAAATCTAGTGTGTAGTAATTAGAATCTAGTGTTGATTAAAGATGTGTATCTAGTGAGAAAATCAAATGTCGTGGTGAAAATATATAGTGTCAAACAAGGAAATCAAATGTCGTGTAAGGATGTTGTGTATACATAGCTTAGAAAATCTACTTGAGTAAGGATTTTGCAGGTTGAGTGAGAAAATCTAGTGCCGTGTATGAAATTATAGTGTCAAAGAAGGAATTTGGATGTCGTGTTATGATGTTGATTAAATATAGATAAGAAAATATAGTTCCCAGTAAGAAAATTCTATAGTCAACTAAGGATGTTGTGTATCGAGTGAGAAAATCTAATGTCGCGTATGAAAATATAGTGTCAAATAAGGAAATCAAATGTCATGTAAGGATGTTGTATATACATAGATTAGAAAATGTAGTGCCCAGTAAAAAAATCTATAGTCAAATAAGGATGTTGTGTATCGAGTGAGAAAATGTTGTGTCGCGTATAAAAATATAGTTTCAAAAAAGAAAATAGAATGTTGTGTAAGAATGTTGAGTAAATATTCATAAGAAAATCTAGTGCCCAGTAAGTAAACTCTATAATCAAATAAGGATTTTCTGTATCAAATGAGAAAATGAAGTATCACGTATGAAAATATAGTGTGAAATAAGAAATTTGAATGCCGTGTAAGAATGTTGAGTAAATATAGATTAGAAAATGTAGTGCCCAGTAAGAAAAATCTATAGTCAAGTAAGGATGTTGTGTATCAAGTGAGAAAATATAGTGTCACGTATGAAAATCTATTGTGAAAAAAGAAAATTGAATGTTGTTTAATAATGTTGAGTAAATACAGATTAGAAAATCTAGTGCCCAGTAAGAAAAATCTATACTCAAGTAAGAATGTTGTGTATCGAATGAGAAAATTTGGTGTCGCATATGAAAATATAGTGCCAAATAAGGAATTCAAATGTTGTGTAAAGATGTTGAGTATATACAGATTAGAATTTCTAGTACCCAGTTAAAATATCTATAGTCAAATAAGGGTTTTGTTTAACAAGTGAGAAAATCTAGTGTTGCGTATGAAAATACAGTTTCAAATAAAGAATTTGAATATTGTGTAAAGATGTTGAGTATAGATACATTAGAAAATCTAGTGCCCAGTAAGAGAAAGCTATAGTCAAGTAAGGATGTTGTGTATCGAGTGAGAAAATCCAATGTTGTGTATGAAAATATATTGTGAAACAAGAAATTGGAATGGCGTGTAATAATGTTGAGTAAATATAGACTAGAAAATCTAGTGCACAGTTAGAAAAATCTAAAGTAAAGTAAGGATGTTGTATATCGAGTGAGAAAATGTAGTATTGCGTATTATTACTACTACTACAAATACTGATGCTACTACCACTACTACTACCATACTACTATTACTACTACTACTACTACTACTACTGCTACTACTACTGCTACTGCTGCTACTACTTCTACTACTACTACTTCTTTTATTACTACTACTACTACTATTACTACTACTACTACAAATACTACAAATACTACTACTGCTACTGCTGCTACTTCTTCTACTACTACTACTTCTTTTATTACTACTACTACTACTATTACTACTACTACTACTACTGCTACTACTACTACTACTACTACTACTACTACTACTACTACTACTACTTCAAATTCTGCTACTATACTAATATTATAACTACTACTACTACTACCACCACTACTACTACTACTACTACTACTACTACTACTACTACTAATACTACTACTGTTACTACTGTTACTTCTTCCACTACTACTACTTCTACTACTACTACTACTACTACTACTACTACTACTACTATTACTACTACTACTACTACTACTACTACTACTACTACTACTACTGCTGCTGCTGCTGCTATCACTACTGCTACTACTACTACTTCTACTACTTCCACTTTTACTACTACTACTTCTACTACTACTACTGCTACTACTATTACTATATTACTACTACTACTTCTACTTCTACTACTACATCTACTACTACTACTATTACTACTACTACTACTACTACTATTACTACTACTATTACTACTACTACTACTACTACTACTACTACTACTACCTATACTTCTACTACTACAACTACTTCTACTACAACTACTACTACTACTACTACTACTACTACTACTACTACTACTACTACTACTACTTTACTACTATTATTACTACTACTACAACAAATACTACTTCTACTACTACTACTACTACTACTACTACTATACTACTACTACTACTACTACTACTACTACTACTACTACTACTACTACTACTACTACTACTATTGCTACTATACTTTCTACTATACTACTACTATTATTACTACTACAAATATTTTTCTTTGCTTCAGAAATGGACAAAAATGAAAAGTTTCCCATACAATAGTAAAAGATTAACACAAAATTATGTTTAGACCAGGAAGAGTTGTTTCTTATATTTGAAAAAACACACACCATGTATGACATTTGAAATTAATATAACCATCTGCTGTCACACATATTTCTGTTTATTTCTATGTTACTACTACCAAGACTAATACTATATGTTTATCTTCTTAAAGTCAAATTTCTTCTGGGCACCAAGAGTTTACGCGTGATTGAACAGAATAAACTTATAAGTACTATTTTTTACTTCAGAAATGGACTAAAATGAAAAGTTTCTCATAAAAAATTAAAAAAAATAACACAAAATTATGTTTAGTCCAGGAAGATTTGTTTCTTATATTTGAAAAAAAAACCGCTAAATGTGACATTTGAAATTTAAATAAGCACCTGCAATCACTCATATCTCTGTTTATGTCTATGTTACTACTACCAAGACTAATACAATATATTTATCTTCTTTAAAGTCAAATTTCTTCTGGGCACCAAGAGTTTACGCGTGATTGAACAGAATAAACTTATAAAAGACGAGATAGAGATGTATACGGAAACCGTCGATAAGCTGTGAATGGCGAATACCCATAACTCTGCGCGATCCGTCTGCTTAAAAAATTATATTTCGTCTGCTACAGGTAATCGCTGTCGGAAATATCCGGAATATAACGAGCGATACTCGCCGAGACTTTCGTAACCTATCGACAGTTTCCGGTATTTTGTTTCACTTTATATATTGTTTTACTTTATGAAATTTAATATAAATAAAACAGTAAATAGAACTTGTTTATTAACTTCAGCGAGAATGTTTACATTTTTTAATTTTAATTAATGGCATCTTAAGCGTGATCAGCTTAGGTAAATTATAAATATTAAACAAAATAAAGATACCAATTGAAAGTATGGTTGTTCTACTCGGATTCTGATTTCTTCTTACACCAGTAAAACTGGATACGCCGTATTTACCTTAAATATGTTAAAAACAGATGTAAAACCCCAATAATAAAACAAATCCGTCAACAGCCGTACAATATCTTAAGTTGTAGTTTATAATAAATCTCTTCATAAACTAGGACAATATTGCCCCGAAGAAGATCTTAAATCAGAATTATCTTTATTATGTTTAATACTGTGATTATCACTATTAAAATAACTATTACACTTTATTCTGTATTTGTACTGATAATGATTGATTGCATATTTAGCGTCATTTTTATGCCATCGAGAGCTATTAGATGATCATTTAACCTAACCACTGTTTACTGAGATTAACCAGTACTCGAGCACACCCATCTCCAGAAGTAATGATAACTTTCCCACTTGAATCAGTGGTGAGAGACGAATGATAATAAGACACCATGTCGTATATCAATCATCACGGAAACTGTTGCCGGGCGGGGATTCGAACTCACGACCCCTGGATTGATAGTCAGACGCGTAACCGACTCAGCTAATCGGGCCCGTCTTGTACTAATAAATATAACAACAAAAAAAAAATAAATAAATAAAACATTGTTGAACTGATACATATTACAATGTTTTTTATATTAAGCTTCTATTGATATTACTTCTAGTTTAATAAGATTTTATCTCTATTGTTCGTTTTACACTTTTTTAAAAATAACTTGTATATATTAAATTACCTATTCGACTGATGCTTCGGCAAACATAGACACTTTACAGCAATGATCGTGTCGTTTAAATTAAAGACTGATGGTCTTTGTCGTTTTTTTATGACCCCACCGCAGAGATTACTGGGTTATTGATAACATTGCTATGACAATAACGCACTGGCACTGATTAGCTCACGCAGCGGGACGCCATTCTCCAATTCGAAAAGGTGAAATCTCGCTCTCGTGCGTGACGAGATCTGTGCGTGACTTGAGCTAAGGGGATTCGCGTCACACCATAACAAACTGCAGTGGTGCTTCTGACAGTAGTTAATTACAACAAAGTTACATAAAACAGCCATAAAAAGAAAGAAAACAATACAAGATATGAAAGAAAATAAAAAAATAAGTTTCTCATGATAAAATTAAATTACTTTTTATCGTTTTGTGCGTGTTTGTATATTTTAATTAATGCTTGATTTATGGGGATGGGTGGGGTAATTTGTAAACTTGAGAAGTTTAGTATTAATTTTTTTATCAATATCCCTACTATCATTTACAAATAGGGAATGGTTATATTTTATTTGTTTTATAGTTCATGCGACATGACGTATTTTATTAATAATTCTTGTCTTTTTATAGATGTATTATTTACCAAATTTAGGACCCAACTGACGACATGCATGTTGCACAGTTAATGGGCCTTTTTGTTTAAAACGTAGGTAAATGATTTAAAAAAACATTATGACTATAACATATCAATATAATCTAAATGTAGTTTTTTTTACAAAAAAACTATGATTTTCTTTTATCTAAGAGAGTTTTGAATGAATTACAGACGTTTCGTCCCACCAAATTGAGGTTTCGTACCACACATATGTAAATGCATAAACTTTACAATGATTAGGTGTCACAATCATTTACTTACGGTATTTGTTTGCAGTGTGTGATAGTATTGGAGTGTTATTATTTGGGGTTGTAACGTAACTAAAATACATTTTATTTTGTTTATACATTTATTATATTAACGAGAAATTTGTTATATTTATTATAAATTTACACCATATACTACGGACACAAATCACACAAAATAATATACATACAATTTTGATTTTATCATATTTACAACATTTACGTGTATCACATTGTAATGCATGACCTCGAGAAGATATATTTGCTTTCTTTAATAATAGTGTATTTGTGAAATGATACATAAACTCAGAAAAATTCAATTTGTGACAAAAAACTGCATCCCTGGTATATATTCTTCCAATAAGATAAATAGAATGATGCACATTCACCTGCTGTTATACCGAGGTACTATATAAAATGTAATTTTTTTTTATCATTTTGGAAAGATATACACGGAAATGGAACGTCCGTCCCCGTAACGTCCGCCGCCCACCCCCCCCCCCCCCCCACCTGCATAAAGTTTCTATTTTTTTTATATTTATATAATCAATTTCACCTTTTTTATGTATTAAGTATAGGGGGTGAACGTTACATAATTTCTTACCATTGGTATTGACCTCATAAATAACTGAACATGTTTAAATTGAGTAATTGTCAATAATACTATACAATATAACATACATCCTATCTTAAACCCTGGGGTCATAAAACCTGCGGTGAATTATGCAAATTGGGGTACAATATGCATGGTTTTTCTCATTACCACATGGTGTGACTGTAGTGTTGGTGAATTATGAAAGCTCAGCAGGATGCCAGTAACTGGACAGTAGCATTCATTTTGTGCAATATGCCTGTAGGCAAATATATTCCATGTGACACTATCCATCAAAGGTTAAAAAAGCCTATTTGCCAAGTAATTTGTAGACTGGGTAACGATGTCATATGGGCTAGTTATAGGTAAAATGCACAATATGATAAAACAAAAAAAACTTATGCAAATATTAAAAATACCACTCAAAAACGCTTCATCTAAATTTACTTTAAAGTAATATGAAATTAACATATTATCAGCTATTACAGCAATGGATGCACCAGTTTAACATGATAATGAAAACAAAAAGCTGTCACATACATTTCTTTTTTCTTCGCTAAATAAGGTTTTATTTATTATTCTCTTTGAGCCCGTTAAATATATATAATGGACATTTTTTGTTTAAATTTCATTCCTGGTTAAAAATGGTGAATTTGATAATTTACTGACTGCGTAGCAAACAGTGCATACATTGATAACACGGATTGGATGTGCAGGGTTATCTGGGTCTACATCGACACTAACCGCAATATTATTTTTGTTTACTTTATCAAGCGGAGGGTTAGTTTCATATTTTACAAATTCAATCACGCTTGCTTTTGTAATGACTGCCGGGCCCGATTAGCTCAGTCATTAGCGGGTCTGGAAATTAATCCATGGGTCACGAGTTTGAATCCCCACCGGTTACAAACTCCGTGATGGTTGATATACATATTGCGTTTCATTATCATTCGTCTCTGATATAAAAGAGAGACTAATAAATGTTCATTTTTTATGTCAGTTCTTTATTTCAATATTTGTTTTATATAGGTTAAACAAGCAAAACCTATTTTTAAGAAAAGATAAAATTGTGGTTAGATTTATTTTGTTGGATTAGATGCGTAAAAATTCCAAAACGGTACATTTTTAAAAATGATGCTTACATATTAATTCAGATATCTCAGATGAAAACATTTATTCTTTTTAAGACTTAAACATGAAAAACAAGCATATTCCGTCTGTTTGGAAATATGGAACGCCGTACAATTTTTTCCAGATTGTCGACATATGAGATATAGACATATGGAGGATAGTTGGGTTTTCTTTCTTCAGTTTTCTGTGGGTATCCATGGTTTAAGTTTGCCATTTTAATCCTTATAACTCCGTTTTATCCTAGACTGTCACTGTTGGGCTCTTTTGAAATAGTGTAAAATGTAGAACGTTGTGGAACTTTACTTCTTTTGTGGTTTCACAAGGACACACAACAATACTCATCCGACGGCATTTTAATTGAACTGAAATAAAATTCATATAACAATAATCTAAAGTCACTAATAAATAGTTGATGAAAATAAAAAAATATTATGAAACATGTACAGTATAACTACACGGGAATGTTCGTTTCTGTGTTGAAACTAGGTTACTATAACTGGTACAAAACAGTCTCAGAGACGGAGTTTTAAACTTCTAACTCGTCTTTATTTATCTATAATGAATTATGTTCTTGAAACAAATTAAGTTATTTCTTCTGTAAGAATATCTTTTCACACACACACACTACTACTACTACTACTATTACTACCACCAACACTACTACTTTCTACTACTACAATTACTACTGCTGCTGCTGCAACTGCGGTTACTACTACTACTACTGCTGCTGCTGCTGCCGTTACTACTACTACTGCTGTTACTACTACTGCTAGTACTGCTGTTGCTGCTAATACTGCTACTGTTACTACTACTAGTACTTGTACTATAACAACTGCTGCTGCTGCTGCTGCTGTCAATACTACTACTACTGCTTCTACTACTACTATTGCTGCTGTTGCTGCTGCTGCTGCTGCTGTTGATACTACTATTACTACTACTACCACTACTACTGCTGCTGCTGCTGTTAATACTACAACTACTACTACTACTACTACTACTTCTACTACTATTACTACTGCTGCTGCTGCTGTTAATACTAGAACTACTACTACTGCTGCTTCTGCTGCTGCTGCTGCTGCTGCTGCTGTTAATATTACTACTAATACTACTATTGCTGCTGCTGCTGCTGTTAATACTACTGCTTCTACTATTACTATTACTGCTGCTGCTGCTGCTGTTAAAACTACTACAACTACTACTACTTCTACTACTACTACTTCTACTGCTGCATTTTGCTGATGCTAATACTCCTACTACTATTACTACTACTACTGCTGCTGCTGCTGATAATATTCCTACTACTACTACTGCTGCTGATGCTGCTGTTGTAACAACTCTTATTACTACTTCTGCTGCTGCTGCTGCTGTTGCTGCTGTTAATACTACTTCTACTTCTACTTCTACTACTACTACTACTACTAGTACTACTACTACTACTGCTGCTACTACAACTACTAGTACAACTACTACTTCTAATACTACTGCTGCTGCTGCTGCTGCTGCTGTTAGTACTACCATTACTACTACTACTGCAGCTGCTGCTTCTGTTAATACTTCTTCTACTACTACTACTGATGCTGCTGCTGTTGTTAATATTATTACTACTATTACTGCTGCTGCTGTTGTTGCTGTTAATACTACTACTACTACTACTTTTACTATCACTGCTGGTGCTGCTGGTGTTGTTAATACTACTACAACTACTACTTCTACTACTACTACAACTACTACTACTACTGCTGCTGTTGCTGCTATTAATACTACTTCTACTACTTCAAATACTACTACTACTAAAGCTGCTGCTGCTGCTGCCGTTAATACTTCTACTACTACTACTACTATTGCTGCTGTCGATACTACTACTACTACTAACACCACTACTTCTGATGCTGCTGTTAATACTACTTCATCTACTACTACTACTACTGCTGCTGTTTCTGTTAATACTACTTCTACTACTGCTGCTGCTGCTGCTGCTGTTAATACAACTACTTCTACTGGTACTACTTTTGCTGCTGCTGCTGTTAATACTTATACTTCTACTGCTGCTGCAGCTGCTGCTGCTGCTGCTGCTGTTAATACTACGACTACTTCTACCGCTGCTTATGCTGCTGCTACTGCTGCTGCTGTTACAACTTCTGCTACTACTAGTACTACTGCTGCTGCTGTTGCTGTTACTACAACTACTACTACTACTTCTACTGCTGCTGCTGTTGCTGTTAATACTACTATTACTACTACTATTACTACTATTGCTACTTCTGCTGCTGCTGTTAATATTACTACCACTACTGCTGCTGCTGTTAATACAACTACTACTACTTCTACTTCTACTACTACTTCTACTACTGCTGTTGCTGCTGCTGTTAATACTACTACTACTACTACTACTATTACTACTACTACTACTGCTCCTGCTGTTAATACTTCTACTACTACTATGACTAGTACTGCTCCTGCTGCTGCTGGTTCTGCTTTTAAAAACTACTACTGTTACTACTACTTCTACTTCAACTTCTGCTGCTGCTTTTACTACTACTACTGCTACCACTACTACTACTACTACTACTACTGCTACTACTGCTGCTATTGCTGCTTTTATAACTACTTTTACTACTACTTCTACTACTACTACTTTTGCTGCTGCCGTTGCTGCCGCTGTTAATATTACTTCTACTACTACTACTACTCTGCTGCTGCTGTTGTTGTTGTTAATACTTCTACTACTACTACTACTACTTCTACTACTACTACTACTGCTGCTGCTGCTGCTGCTGCTGTTTATACTACTACTACTTCTACTTCTACTACTATTATAAGTACTACTGCTGCTGCTGCCGTTAATACTACTTCTACTACTTCTACTACTTCTACCACTACCACTACCACTATCAATTCCACTACCACTACTACTGTTATTTCTAGCACCACCACCACCACTACTACTACTACTACCATCACCACCGTCACTACTAGTATTACTACTCGTACTCCCATCACCGCTACTACTACTACTACTACTACCATCACCAACGTCACTACTACTACTCGTACTACCACTTCCACTACTACTACCATCACCACTACTACTACTACTACTAGTACTACCACTACCACTACAACTACTACCACCATTACCACCATCGCTACTACTTCTTCTACTATAACCACTACCTACACCACCACTGTTACTACGACTTCTACCACTACTACTACTGCTCATACTACTACTGCTGCTACTACTTCTACAACTACTTCTACTGCTGCTACTGCTGAACTTACTGCTGCTATTGTTATTTCTGACACTGTGAACACTACACGCACGCACAATTAAAAATTCTTCTCTTGTGTTTGTTACTTTCACTACTACTTCTTGTTTTAATGCACTTGTATGTACGCACATGCATTCACGCGCATGCTGCATATAGAATCATTTTAAAGCACGTACCCTTCACTCACACTGACGGACACACAAACGCACTTACACAAGCACCAATGCTGCACTCACACACAAACGCATGCCCACATTCACAGACACACATACACACGCTCCTAATCTACTCGTACACAAAATAATTGATCTATAAATAGAATCGTCCAATTGGATTGTTTACATTCCAATTGCACGATTCTATTTATAGAATCTATAAATAGAATTTTCCAATTGTATCCTTTACCTTCCCACTGGAAAATTATGTTTCCATTTGGAATTGACCGCTTGGAAATCGCTATTTCCCGTTTGAAACTAATTCCAATTGGAATATAAGAATTCCAATTGGACAGGGTGTTTTTTTTTACTACTTTAGTTCCATTTATCTCAGTATTTTACGAACTCTTTGAGCTGTAATTTTGAATTGAACTAAATAATAGTTATAATTGTCCAAAAGTATTAAGTACACAACATTATTGGAGAATGCAGAACAACAAATAATATTAGTTAATTATATTTTATTTTAAGTTTGGCATTGTTTGGCTACGGCTCAATATTTCGGGCTACCGTCAACAACAAATGGGCAGCCCTCAACAAAACAATCCCCATCATGGGGTAAATAAATCACACAAATCACAACCCCTTCATGGGGCAATAGTTAATATAAAGCACAATCCCTTTCATGGGGCAAATATTTCACATATAAGTTAAAATTGTACATGTTCTTTCAAGTTTCATTTCACATGAAACGATCAGCTAAACTGATTGAAACCAATCCTGGGTAACAGTGATTGGAAACACAAATTTTATTTATTATAAACTGTTTAATATTTCGCTGACCGCCAAATGGACTCGGCAGGTAGTTCAGTTACTACTGACGACCTGCGAAACGAGTCCACCGCGCTTCCAATTAATCAAATATTAACATGTAGCCAATGGTAGCAAATGCACGCTTTTATGATTAAAAAGCCCCATTCGTGAATGTGGATCCGGATACATAATATACTGTCACCATGCTTTTAACACCATTGAAGCTGTTTATGTACTAGTAGTAACACGGTTCGTTGCTATATTTATTGCCACCTGTTTGGCTGGAAAATGGCATGCCTTTGGTTATGACCATATAACTAGGGGCCAATACTGATGGATAATTAACAACTATCCCAGTGCTGTATACAATTATCTTGCTTCATACGACTTCGCCATGCTGAAAACAGATATCCTGTTAATGGAGTCTTATTCAAATGACAAAACAAGCGATATTAGCTAGGTCTAACCTTAAAAGTACAATTGCAAGCTTATAAAGTGGCAAATTTGATTGTCCACCTTCATAATTCTACTGAAGCGGTCTTCCCCGTTTAATCAATTCTAGATTACTTGATAGTATGATAGCGAAACCCCTCTTCACACCTCAGCTTCATTCATATCCCATCATCTACTGACAAAAATTACCATTACCCATATCTACTTGCTAAATTGTTCAACGTAGTAACCAGGATCTTATAAAAATGGTACCAGGGCCTCATTAAGCAATACTGTTCTTCAACAGCATAGCACATCATCCCGCAACGCATTCTTTCTTAGCACTGCACCAATGCTACTAAAAGTGTATTGTCTGACAATAATGCACTACCTAGATAGTTAGAAAGCCATCCCAAGGCATCATTTCTCTGCGGGTTTAGTACACCAAACATTTGCTAATCAGGAATTGATCGTAAATCTAACGTTTCTGTGGTGTGCCATGTTTGCTTCGGAAAATAACTGCACCAAAATCACCAGTGATTGTTTTTTTAAATGGAGATAATGAAGATAAAAACCTATCAATTCCGACATTGCCTCGTATAACAGACATAAAATGCTCTACTGGACCCGTTGACTGTCCAAAAGTCATTGAACATAACTGCAAGTTTCAAATTCTGTACTAGTCCATAATTCATTGAATACTTATGTTTAATTTCATAAATAAGATATAACAATTAGCAGCACTAATTGACTTCAATAAATGTAATAAAAAAGAAGACGCGAGCGCCCAGCTCAGGTATATTGGATTATGTTCACAAGTTCAGAGATTATTGGGGTCACAGGAGCATGATGGGATCACTTGAGGTGAAATGCTCCGAGTTCAGGACATATAAAGGCTTGATGATTATCAAGCAGTGTTTTTATTTTTTATAGTGTTTTTAGATTATTTGGGATGGGGATTTCGGCAGTGGCAGTCAAGTTGTTTAGGATGCTGGGAGATTGTAGAGAAAGGTGAATTACTTTGTTTTGAATACGAGTCATAAAACCATATAGAAAAAGTATGTAAAACAGAGAAGAACTTTCCTATTATGTTGTATATATTTTCCTAAAGTAGAACTAGATATCTAATATGGAAATAAACTTTATATTACAAGCAATGGGATTAATGATTTTTTTTTTTAATTTCCCTTCAGTTGCTCATCCCTCATCTTATAGCAAATTGATTGCAAGTGTGTATTACCCATTTCATACCTAAACGTTTATATTGTCAAATCACCTTATAGACCACGCCCTTAAAACAGAAGGCTATTTCCCATTGCTCCAATTTCTGACAGTATTATGTCCAATCACCTGGCTGCCGGATACCTATCCTCAATTTGAGCCTGCATTACTCGCTATACTTTCTTCAACTAGGTCTCCATTTCTCATTATGTAATGTAGCAAGTAAACTTTTTGAATAAAATATTTATTAAACCAAGGTCAACATACTGACTAGCAATCATACCCAAAAAGAAAAAGTTTAGTCACCATTTTCCTGCAAGCATAACTAAAATACACAAGATTTCGATGTTATAAAGATTTAATTATACTTGTCCAAACTGTAGAGTTTACAAAAATATATAGTTATAAATGAAAATCTGTATCTTTTTCTCGAAGATTCAATAAGTTTTACTTTTCATCTTTTTATTAATTTAAATAATGTGTCTTTCTTCATTTTACATAATTAAAATAAAATTATTTCATATTGTTAATGCCATGATGTAATGAATGCATTTTATTGTAGTACTGTGCAAAATGTCTATGCTGTGTCACTTTAAGAGAAAAAAAATTTCCCCCAATATGCCTATTTACACTCATAAATCCCATATTGCCAAAAGGATATATATCTAAATATGCCCAAATAATATATTGAAAGAGTTTTTTGTTTGTTTGTTTTTGTTGTTGTTTTGTTTGTTTGTTTTTTGTTTGTTTTTTGTTTTGGTTTTTGTTTGTTTTGGGCTTCACGCTGAGATATATTAATAAAGATATACCGCTTAAAATTGGAGTCACATGATTCCATTTTTTTTTGTTTTGTTTTGTTTGATCTGTTATACAGGTTGACACGTTTTAAGAATGGTTTTATCTTAGAAAGAGTCAACATGACGATGCAAAGGTCGTTAAGCAGTATTTTAGTGATGTCTTGGAAAGGTAATTTCGTTTCAAGTTTACCACTCCCATCAAAATATTGATTTTGTCACGTTTTAATAGATTTGACATACAAACCCATTCAGATTTATTTATTAATAATACCAAAATGCAATTCATGTGTTTGAACATTTTTTTTTTTTAGTTTTTAATACATTTGATAGTGTTATCCCCCTGTTCTAAGCCCTTTCATGTACCCGATATTTTTGTTTTATAACTAATCATTTATTTATTTTTATTTTATTTTATTATTTATTTATTTTTTTTTTTTTTTTTTTTTTTTTTTTTTTTTAACAACTAAACTTTTTCTTGTCTTTTGAGTATTCCCATCGATTGAGGAATTGAGGAATGTGCAACCCTAATTCAGAGTCGACACTCGCCAATTGAAACATATAAGTATACTCCACCATTTTTAATATCCTGGCCAACTCAAGCGGCAGATAACAGGTTCAGCCATAGTCTCGGTTGAAGATGTTGCAATAAAGACGTTGCAGATATCGCTGTAATCACAGTTGATGGCACTGACATATGCCACTGGCTACTTCCTCTTCTGTTTTACCATTGTCGACTCGGGTGAACATGAAAATTATTATCAACAATTAGCGCTAGGATCATGAAAGATATAATAGACAATAACAAATGTATTCAACCAAATCTCCATCCCTCTATCCTTAGCATTGTATCCCATAGTCCCTGTGCTTAATAATAACCGAATTGCACTCTTCCAATAAATTACTTTTAAGATCTGATATAATATAATTACCTAATATGTATATTCCAACAGTTACTCTTTATAGCATTATAAGACAATCAGATGAAGATTAAGCAACTTTATAAACATGATTCAGCACCCATTACATATATGCCTCTTTGACACACAATATAGCCATTGGCATCATTTATCCGGGTATATAGTTATATATACACCGGTCGATGAAGAAGGCGGCGTTGACACCATTGTTTCGGTGTAACCGTTTAGTTTGTTTAATCTCTACTTTTATAAACCTCAGTTAAATACAAATTAACAGTGAACAACATAACTACCGCCTAACAGCGATCCTAATTGCCGATATATTATACTGACCATTCTTACATTAGAAGGTCATGTAGAAATGTTTACGCATCAAGCAAAATCTAACAAAAATCTCGGTATTCCACGAACAACCGAAACCCTCTGACTTCAAACACACTGAATAATATTTCGTCTACCAACTGCATATTGCATTTGCGTCGATGCAAGCATAAATATATAAACAAATGGATATTTTCCTGCATGTACTTTCTTACAACATTACCTTAATTCCAAGTGTCAAAAGGGACGGTGTGCTGTTCTACTAACACTCACATGAGAATCACGCTGCAAAGTGCACCTTACTTTTAGAGTGTCTGCATCCCAATAACCATCACCTATCAGCTAGTGATAGCTGCTATTAATGTTCATAATGAATTTTTTTTCACAGAAATTCACTGTGTTGTGTTCCAGTTAAAATACACACAGCACTCTCATTTGACCAATTTTGGGACTGAAATTTGGCACGTTCCCCCCGCCCTGGTATATAGAAACTTTTTTCTCCTATACCTATATTGCTCGTATTCTAGTTTTGTTTCTTCGCTTTAACTTGCATCTAACTCTATTGTGACTCATACATTTAAAATGGCTACTTAATGATAGCTAAGCGAGGTAAATTTGAATGTTCATATTCACTGTCTGTCAAACTAAAGACGACCGTGTTTTTGCGTAGGATGCAAGAATAATTGTTTATAGTATCAGCTTCAATCAATATTATATGGAATCAACGATTTTTTATGCTGAATTTGCCATCGAAACCTATGTCTGTTGTTAAGTGTTCCACTTGGCTTTGTTTGGATGGGAATGATATACTTTTACGTCTTGTATAAAAATTCAGTATCAATAATAACGGGTAACTGAGTGAAAATGTTTATACTAGGGTCATAGTCCTACTTCTATTTAAAACAATGTCCCATTGGTAATGGAAAAATATTAATTCGATTGTTAAGAATTGGTCTATTGAACAAAAATTGTCTCAAGAAATATCCCATTGAAAAAAAATATCAATCTCCTAAACAACTACAAAATGGTCCATTAAAACGTATTTCTTTTAAACATTTCAGTCTCTTATATTTATTTTGGCAGGGAAAGAAGTATATTCAAAAAGAGAAATAAAAAAAACTCATGATGATAAATCAGTACTAGAAGCCGATAAACAGATGCCAAGTAAATGTTATTTAATGTTCATCTACAGAAGTATAAAATGTGGACGACCCTCTTGAGGTTTATAACATTGAGCAGTTGATTTCATAAGTTTGAGTAAACACCAACAATTAAACAATATTTAAGTTAAGTACTACGCTATTTCTCTAGAATTGAAACATTGTTGTTTAAAGCCATGCCTGTATGTGTATTTATTTAGATCATGTAAAAGAAGGACATATTGTATACATGCAGTTCAAATAGGAGAAGACTTTAGACCTACAAAAGAATTTTATTTTCAGAAAATCCTAAAATTATAAAGGTACATGTACATAGTACCTGAAAGATTTAAGTGAAAGAGTCAGAAAGACCAATGTTTAAGTTCTATATATCTATACAAAACGAACATTTGTCTAAGTGCTGAAGTTACAAAAGCAACCCCTGTGTTTGAAATCATTTTCTGTAGTAACAAAATATTATATTAGTATATATACAAGTAATGATGCTATAAAAGAAGGACCTGTGTAAATATGTACCAAGACTAACTAACGGGTGACCAGTGTATACAAGTCCTGTAGTCACAAAGGGAGGACCTTTGTACACATGTCCTGTAATTATAAAGAGAGAATCTTTGTGTAGACTAGTCCTGTAGCTACAAAGGGAGGACCCTTGTGTAGACATGTCATGTAGTTACAAAGGGAGAATTTTTGTGAAGACAAGTTCTGTTGTTATAAATGAAGGACCTTTGATTAGACATGTCATGTAGTTACAAATGCAGGGTTTTTGTGTAGACATGTCATGTAGTTACAAAGGCAGGACCTTTGTGTAGACATGTCATTCAGTTAAAAAAGGGCACCTTTGAGTAGACATGTCATGTAGTTAAAAAGAGGAACCTTTGTGTATACATGTAATGTAGTTACAAAGGGAGAACCCTTGTGTAGACATGTCATGTAGTTACAAAGGTAGAATCTTTGTGTAGACATGTCATGTTGTTACAAAGGGAGAACCCTTGTGTATATGCGATATAGTTACAAAAGGAGAATTTTTGTGAAGACAAGTCCAGTTGTTACAAATGAAGGACATTTGATTAGACATGTCATGTAGTTACAAATGCAGGACTTTTGTGTAGACATGTCATGTAGTTACAAAGGCAGGACCTTTGTGTAGACATGTGATTTAGTTTAAAAGGGGGACCTCTGAGTAGACATGTCATGTAGTTAAAGTTAAAAAGAGGGACCTTTGAGTAGACATGTCATGCAGTTAAAAAGGGGGACCATTGTGTAGACGTGTCATGTAGTTAAAAAGGGTGACATTTGTGTAGACATGTCATGTAGTTGCAAAGGGAGGACCTTTGTGTAGTCATGTAGTTACAAAGGGAGAATTTTTGTGAATACAAGTCCTGTAGTTACAAATGAAGGACCTTTGATTAGACATGTCATGTAATTACATATGCAGGACTTTTGTGTAGACATGTCATGTTATTACAAAGGCAGGACCTTTATGTAGACATGTCATTTAGTTTAAAGGGGGACCTTTGAGTATATATGTCATGTAGTTAAAAAGGGTGACCTTTGTATAGACATGACATTTAGTTAAAAATGGAGGACATTTGTGTACACATGTCATTTAGTTGCAAAGGGAGGACCTTTGTGTAGACAAATCCTGTAGCTACAAAGGGAATACCTTTGTGAGACATGCCATGTAGTTACAAAAGGACAACCTTTGTGTAGACATGTCCTGTAGTTATAAAGGGAATACCTTTGTGTAGACATTTCTTGTAGTTACAAAGGGAGGACCTTTGTATAGACATAGTATGTATTTACAAACGGAGGATCTTTGTATATACAATTCCTGTAGTTTCAAAGAGAGGACCTTTGTGTAGACCAGTCCTGTAGTAACAAACGGAGGACCTTTGTATAGAGATTTCCTGCAGTTACAAAGCGATGTACTTTGTGTGTACAGTTCCTGTAGTTACAAAGAGAGGACCTTTGTATGTACAGTTCCTGTAGTTACAAAGGGAGAATCGTAGTGAAGACCAGCCCTGTAGTTACAAAGGAAGGACCTTTGTTAGTACAATTCTTTGTTTAGACCAGTCCTGTAGTAACATAGGGAAAACCTTTGTATGTACAACTCCTGTAGTTATTAAGGGAGCACTATTGTGTAGACAGGTCCTGCAGTTACAAAGGGAGGACCTTTGTGTAGATAGGTCATGTTGTTACAAAGGGAGGACCTTCGTGTGAACCTTTCCTGTAGTGACAAAGGGAGGACCTTTTATGTGTAAAGTTCCTGTAGTTACAAAGGGAGGAACTTTATGTAAAAAAATTCCTGTAGTTACAAAGGGAGGACCTTTGTGTTGACAGGTCATATAGTTACAAAGGTAGGACCTTTGTATGTACGATTCCTGTACTTACAAAGGAGAACCATTGTGTAAACAGGTCCTGTAGTTACAAAGGGAATACCTTTGTGTAGACAAGTCCTGTAGTTACAAAGGGAGCAACTTTGTATGTACACTACCATTAGTTACAAAGGGAGAACCTTTGTGTAGACAGGTCCCTTAGTAACAAAGGGAGGACCAGTGTATGTTGAATTACTTTAGTTACAAAGGGAGGACCTTTGTATGCACAATTATTGCAGTTATTAATGGTGTACCTTTGTATGTACAATTCCTGTAGTTACAAAGGGAGGATCTTTGTGTGTACAGTTCCTGTAGTTAGAAATGGACAACCTTTTTGTGTACAGTTGCTGTCTTTATAAAGGTAGAATTTTTGTATATACAATTCCGCTAGTTACAAAGTGGGGGGGGGGACCTTTGTGTGTACAGTTCCTGTAGTTAGACATGGACAACCTTATTCGACGACCCCGGGGATGGTATTTGCTCAACTGAGGTGTGAATTGTACCGTAACATAAACGCGTACGTGTCATAGTAATTGCGATAGTGGATCAGAATAGAATAGTTCGCATACAATGGTAGTAGATTGCGATATTTAATCGGAGTGTGGTGCTTTAAAAGTACGCTTGCGGTATATAATCGGAGTGTGTAGCTTTATTAAAGTTGTTTTTCACACGTGCGTTGTGTAGTAGGTATGGTAATGCTAGCGAGTTATAAACAGACGCTAGCAATTAAACTGAGTTTACAGTTTATATAATTTAATATTGGTTGATATTGTATATTAGTTGTTTGTTGGTGTCGTTGTTAAAGTATTGTTGTACAAATAAATTTGTAGTTGGCAATAAATAATCATGACTAGTATGAAAGAGTTAACAGAATTAGGTGAGAAGTTTGGTAATGAAGGTAAGGAATTTCAGGCTTTCGTTAGAGAGGAATAAGCAAAGAATGAGAAAAGAGACAACGGGACCGGGAAGCAGAATTAAAGAAGGGAGCAGAACACAAACGAGCAGTTGAATTAGCTCAACTTCAACATCACCAATCAATGGAACTGGCGGAACAAGAAAAAGGTAAGCTTTCAATTAAAGATACTAAAGTTAAAGGACCGAAGCTACCATGGTTTGATGAAGATAAGGACAACATGGACAGTTACCTATCTAAATTTGAGAGATATGCGGAAGCCCAAGGGTGGAAAATTGAACAGTGGTCGTTACATCTCAGCGCATTATTAAAAGGTAAAGCTTTAGATGTTTGTTCAAGGTTACCAACTGAACACTCTTTGGATTATGACAAATTGAAGTCGGCGTTATTAAAACGATTCGAACTCGCGAAAGAAAGGTTTAGGAAGAAATTTAGGTCAGCAAGACCAAAGATAGGTGAGACATTCGTTCAATATTTTAGAAGATCTAAAAATTAGAACGATGGTTGGAATTAGGTAAGGTTAGTTAAACGTACGATAGTGTGATTGATTATTTATTAAGAGATCAATTACTAGCAATAAGAAATAAAGAGTAGCCTTATTTTTGAAAGAAAAAATGTTCACGGTAGGTTTGGAGATGCAACACAAGCAGATTTATTTGCAGAAGCAAGAAGTGGATGTAGGAATGTAGTCACTAGTGAAGGTATGGCCAAAGATCGATGGGATAAAGATCACAAGACAAACACCACACGAACAGCTAAAGGGAGGTAATTATTTTTCCACTTGGAAATGTAGCTATTATAGTGGAAACCATAAATCATCTGAATATAGAAAGAGAGGGAGTCTGTACAGCGTTGCCTTAGTTGATGATACGTAAGTTAAGACAGCCGCGATTGCCGATACGGGTACGATAAACATATTCGTTCCTAGAAACAATTACCACCAAGGTAACCAATTTAATAGGTTTACAGGAAGAGGTAGGTATCGAGGAAGTGATCGAGGGAGAATATCAACAAGAACCGATAGCGCTAATTGCATATTTGTGTGTGATGAGAGTTTAGACCAGTTAGGAGATTGCATGGATATACATTGCCCAACTAAGGTAGGTTTTGTAAACGGAAAAAAAGGTCCAAGTGATGAGAGATACGGGTGCCACTTGTGTCGTGGTGAGGAAGAGATTTGTCCAAAAACACCAATTTTTAGGTAAGAGCAGACGTTGCAAATATATTGATGGATCCGAACAGAGCTTTCAAGAGTTAGGATAGAAGTAAAGACGCCGTTTTACGAAGGTACCACAGAGGCATTGTGTATGGAATCTACAATGTATGATTTAGTTATAGGAAACATCGAAGGAGCAAAATATCCGGAATCAGAAGACGTGATGAACGCGATGAAGATTCGAGCACAAGCACAACAGGAATCTAAGCCATACAGGAGGTTTAATGTACCATGTAAGACATCTCACAAACAGAATTCATAACACTACAAACGGAATACGAGACATTGAACAGGACGAAGGGAAAGAGCAAAGGAAGGAAAAGTTAGGAAGTGTAAAGGTGGAGGACAGGTAAGCCATTTATTTAGAAATAGCTTATTATATAGGGAGTACGAATGTCCAGAGCGGAAACGGGCATATCAGTTAGTAGTTCCAAAAAAATGTCGTTAAGCCGTAATGAAGTTAGTTCATGAAGTGTTGATGGCAGGACATCTTGGGATACGCAAGACTAGTGACAGAGTTTTAGCTGAATTTTATTGGCATTTGTCAACGGACTATATCAAAAGGTAAAATACTGCGAGTACCTTTAGGGCAAATGCCATTTATAGAAACCCCTTTTAATCGAGTAGCTGTAGATTTGGTAGGACCAATAGAACCCATGACAGATAGGGAGAATAAATATATTTTAGTGATGGTAGATTATGCTACGAGATATCCCGAGGCCGTTGCATTGCCAAGTATTGAAACTGAGAGGATAGCAGAAGCATTCGTAGATATGACTTCGAATTCCAGAAGAAATGTTGACGGATATGGGGTCGCAGTTCACGTCAAATATGATGGCTAAGGTAAGTAGGTTATTGTCTTTACGTCTGTTAACCACTACGCCGTACCACCCTTTGTGTAAAGGTTAGTAGAACAGGTCAATGGTACATTGAAACAGATAATGAAACGTATGTGTAGTGAGCGACCCAAGGATTGGGATAAGTACATTAATGCAACGTTATTTGCGTATAGAGAAGTACCTCAGGAGAGTTTGGGATTTTCACCATTTGAATTACTTTATGGTAGATCTGTAAGAGGACAATTGAGTATATTGAAAGAGTTATGGTCAGGAGAAGTCAGTGATAGTGAGGTAAAATCTACTTACCAGTATGTTGTAGATCGACGAGAAAGACTGGAGGAGATATGTAAGATGGCTCAAGAGCAATTAGGAAAGGCTAAGTTAAGACAAACGAAGTACTGTAACAAACAAAAAGGTCGAGAAAGTTTACAGAAGGTATGAAGGTTCTAGTATTGCTTCCAGTAAACAACAACAATTTTTTATTGCATTGGAAATGTCATGTCCATTTACTGTTTTGAAGGTCATGAACGAGATGGATTATAGGATTGATATGCATGGTAACGAAAAGTCATTTCATGCCAATATGTTGAAGAAGTACAATTATAGGGGAGTAGATGATAACAATGAAGGTAGAGGTATATTTGCAGTTGTTTATGCTGCAGTAATAGAAAGTGAAGAAGACAGGAAGGTAGATAAATCGGAGGTAAAATGGATTGATGTAGATATACAATTAGGGTGTCCATTTGTAGGAGATCAGGAAAGTGTAGAAGATGTTCATATATGTCAGAAGTTGTCTGGTGAACAGCAGGCAAAAGCAGGTAGATCATGTATTGAAGGAGTTCGCGGATGTTTTAACTTACATACCAGGAACCACTTCTTTCATTGAACATGATATTAAGCTAAATACCAGTAAACCAGTTAGATGTAAAGGGTATCCTATACCATACCAGTCGATAGAAACAGTTGAAGAGGAAGTAAGCAAAATGTTAGAGTAAGGAGTAGCTGAACCTTCAAATGCACCATTCTCAAGCCCAGTAGTATTGTTGAGAAAGAAAGATGATAGCATAAGATTTTGTATAGATTTTACAATCTAACTGTGTTCGATACAGAGCCTATGCCAAATATGGAAGAGATTTTAACAAAGTTGTCAGGAGCTAGGTATTTCTCTAAGATAGATCTTAGTAAAGGTTACTGGCAGGTCCCTTTAACAGAAACGGCTAAGGATATGACTTCATTTAAAACATCGAAAGGATTGTTTCGATTTAAGAAGATGCCATTTGGTTTAGTATGTGACGGAAGTACATTCTGTAAGTTAATGAGAAAGGTATTGAAAGATATAGCCTGTGCCAATAGCTTAGTAGACGATATTTTAATATTCATGTGTACATGGGAGCAGAATTTATCTCTTTACGTGAAATATTTAACAGACTACGGGTAGCTAGTCTAACAGCTAGGCCAATTAAGTGCTATATAGAGTTAGAGTTTTTAGGACATGTAATTAGTGAGTCGCAGACGTTGATACCAGTACAAGAAAAGATAGCAGCAGTACTGATAGCAGATAGACCGACTACTAAGAAGCAGGTAAGATCTTTTTTAGGCGTGGTAGGGTTTAACAGGAAGTTTATTCCTAATTTTTCTGCTATTGCGGTACCATTTACAGATTTTACAAAGAAGGGCCAGCCAAATAAGGTATTGTTGGGAGAGAGTCATGAGAATGCTTTTCAGCCATTGAAGAAGGGTCTAGTAGGACCTCCTTTATTGAAGTTACCCGATCTCAGTAAGCTGTTCATACTCCGAACTGACGCTAGTGATGTGGGGTGGTGAGCAGTCTTACTCCAAGAAACGGAAGGTGAGAAATTACCAGTGTCTTATGGAAGCAAGAAGTTACTAGACAGGGAAAAGAACTATTCAGTTATTGAGAAAGACTGTCTAAGGGTGATTTGGGGAACTTTGAAATTCCACCGGTACTTGTTCGGTAAGGAATTCATCCTAGAAACTGATCACTAGCCTCTCACTTATTTGAATAAGTCAAAGATTGCGAACTCCAGGTTGATGAGATAGGCGTTAGCACTGCAGCCATATAGGATAAGAATTCAAGCAATTCCTGGAAGAGATAATATAGGGACAGATTATCTGGGTAGATTGTCGAATGAGGTCATGGAAGATTAGATTAGTGAGTATAACAGAGACTGAGTAGTACAGTGTTCAGTTCGTTATTTCAAAACCATGTAACTCTAATTGTACTGAATCAAGTGTTATTTAGAAGTAGTAAATAAGGTCGAAGAAATATATGTTTTAGGAGCTGTGTAATTTGTATATAGATATATATATTTAATTAGGTAACTAGTAAATGTAAACTAGTAAAATGCTAATTAACAGAGGGAACCTACTTTGTGTATTTATTTTGTTAGTTATAAAAAGTGTAACCACTCTTTCTCTTAGGGGGAACGTGTTGTAACAAAATAATTAGGTTGTTGTGGCCTAATTTAGTTGTGTCAGCTAGTACGTGTCCATTGCAGTGATATAGGCTATATTTAGAACAGGTAGCGTGGAATTGTTAAAAAGTTCCGACAGCTCGATAGGAGTAACGTTTTTAAGATCTATTTACATTTTCATTTTTTGATTAAAGAATAAATCATTTTGAAGTTTATTTCATCAAATTCCATTAAGTATTAAGAAAGTAAAAATAATTAAACGGGTTTATTTGTCCTAAAACTAATTTAAGTTTACATTGGCCTAATAGCGTAAAATCCGCATCGTGCGATATTGGATTGTGTGTTGTTTCATGAGATTTGCACAAAATACACAAAGGTATGTGGACTGTTTTGCTATATATTCTGATTATATTATGGGGAAACTGTCCAGTATAGCAAAACATATTTGGAGTTGGCGTGACGAGAAGGATTGAACATGTAACTGTTCCAGTACATAACGGCAGATGGGTATGTGAATTTTATATTATGTTGTATTTAAATGTCTGATAGATCTATTTTGACATAATCAGATCTAAGTAAAGTGGTATAAATTATTAATATCCATTCCGACGATAATGTCTGTAATTTAATTTCACATTCGCGATATTGAGAGGCGTTTTCTGAGAACGTATTTTGAGCTGTTGATATTGTGTTTACGATGAAGTGTTGAAATTCACCATGTTTGAATTGATTGATATGTGTAATCAAATTGTGTTGATGCTTATTCTGATATTCACACAGTGAACAGGTACAGAATTGGTCTGTAATTGTTCATATTATAAATGAAAAGTTATGTAGAGATATAATTGCTATTTTGAGATTGACGGAAGGTCGTATATGAGATGTTGTTTTAACTGCCATGAAACTGCAGATAGTAGGAATTGAATGAACCGTAATAATATGTTGATAAATCTACCATGAAACTGTTAGGTGGTAAGAATTGAATGCACTGTCATCATATATTAATAAAAATACCATGATATTGGTAGATGGTAAGTAATAGACGCCACGTACAGTAGCTGTCTTTACAAAGGGAGAACCTTTGTATACAAATCCACTAGTTACAAAGGAAGGACCTTTGTATGTACAATTCCTGTATTTTACAAGGGGAGAACCTTTGTGTGTACAGTTCCTGTACATTTTACAAAGGGAGGACCTATGTGTTGACAAGTCCTGTTGTTACAAATGGAGGACATTTGTTTGTATAGTTCTTGTATTTTACAAAGGGAGTATTGTCGTGTAGACAATTCATGTAGTTACAAAGGGAAGACCTTTGTGTGTACATGTCTTGTAGTTACAATGGGAGGACCTTTGTGTAGACACGTCCTGTAGTTGCAATGGGAGAACCTTTGTATGTACAATTCCTGTAGTTATAAAGGGAGGACCGTTGTGTAGACAGGCCTGTAGTTACAAAGGGAGGAACTTTTTGTGTGCATGTCTTGTAGTTAGAAATGTAGGATATTTGTGTAGAGAAGTCCTGTAGTTACAATTGGGGGACCTTTGTGTTGACAAGATATGTAGTAACAATGGGGGATTCTTTGTGTATACAGGTCCTGTAGTTACAAAAGTAGTGTCTTTGTGTAAACAAGTCATTTAGTTACAGAGGGACTTTTGTGTAGACAAGTCATGTAGTTACAAAGGGATCTTTGTATACAAGTCCCATAGTAACAAAGGTAGGATCTATGTGTGTACAAGTCCTCTAGTTAAAAAGGGTTGGTCTTTGTGTAGACAAGTCATGATGTTACAAAGGGAGGACCTTTGTGTGTAGATGTCTTGTAGTTACAAAGGGAGGATCTTTTTGTAGACAAGTCATGTAGCTACAAAGGGTGGACCTTTGTGTGTAGAAGTCCTGTAGTTACAAAGGGAGGGCTTTGTGTAGACAAACCATACTGTTACAAAGGGAGGACCTTTATGTGTACATGTATTGTAGTTACAAAGCGAGGATCTTTGTGTTTACAGTTTCTGTATTTTACAAAGGGATGACCTTTGTGTAGACAAGTCATGTAGTTATAAAGGGAGGACAATTGTATACATGTCCTGTAGTTACAAAGGGAGGACCTTTGTATACATGTCCTGTAGTTACAAAGGGAGAACCGTTGTATGTACAATTCCTGTAGATACAAAAGGAGGACCTTTGTGAGTACAATTCCTCTAGTTGCAAAGGGTAGGTCTTTGTGTAGACAAGTTCTGTAGTTACAAAGGGAGGATTGTGTAGGCAAGGTCTGGAGTAACAAAGGGAGGACCTTTCTATGCACAATTCCTGCAGTTAGAAAAGGACGATCTTTGTAAATACAAGTCCTGTAATAACAAAGGGAGGACCATTGTATGTACAATTTTTTTAGTTACAAAGAGAGAACCAACGAACATTGTATGCGCATTTTCTGCAGTTATAAAGGGTGTAGCTATGTATGTACAATTCATTTTGTAACAAATGCAGGACCTTTGTGTAGACGAGTCCTGTAGTAACAAAGGATGGACCTAAGTGTAGACAGGTCCTATAGTTATAAAGGTAGGAACTTTTTGTGTACATGACTTGTAGTTAGAAAGGTAGGACCTTTGTGTAGATAAGTCATGTAGTTATAAAGGGAGGATCTTTGTGTATTCAAGTCATGTAGTTACAATGGGGGGACCTTTGTGTAGACAAGTTATGTAGTTACAATGTGGGGACCTATGTGTACAAGTCCTGTATTACAAAATGGGGGAACCTAGTTAGAAAGTAATGGCCAATAACAAATGATGTTGTCAGGTAGTTGGTGGGCGAACCTAGTGAGGAAGATATAGACAAAATCAGATGCTACTTGTCAGGTGGCTGGGCGATCCTAGTGAGGAAGGAATGGCCCAAGACATATGTTGTTGTCAGACAGGTGGGTGTGCGAACATAATGATGAAGTAATGGCCAATAACAGATGAAGATGTCAGGTAGGTGGGTGGGCGAACCTAGTGAGGAAATAATGGCCAATAACAGATGCTGTTAGCATGTGGGTGGGCGAACCTAGTGAGGAAGTAATGGCCAATAACAGGTGCTGTTTTCAGGTCGGTGGGCGAACATAGTGAGGAATGTAATGGCAAATAACAGGTGATTTCGTCAGGTGGATGGGCGAACCAAGTGAGGCAGAAATTTCAAATAACAGGTGCTGTTGTCAGGTGGGTGGGCGAACCTAGTAAGGAAGTAATGGCCAATATCAGATGCTGTTGTCAGGTGGGTTGGCGAACCTCGGGATGAAATAATGGACAATACGAGATGCTGTTGTCAGGTGGAGGAGCGAACCTAGTGAGGAAGTAATGGCCAGTAACAGACGCCGTTGCAAGATGATGGTCCGATGGTGGTCGCGTGCAATCTAGCATGCAATATGCAACAAAGACAAACGATCGTAACCTACTATACATGTATAGTAAACTGTGCCTATGGTGCAATTGTGTCTGCTCTCGCATTTGAAAGTTACTTTTATTTGCATAATCTAGTTATTTTCCGTAAATAAGGTTCTAACGTGAGAAATGCGAGGTTGTGTTCACCGGTAAAAAAGGCTTGTTTACTCCAATGCTTGTTTACTTTTAACCGATCTAACGTGAGAAATGCGAAGTTGTGTTCACTGGTAAAAAATGCTAAATCTCTCCACTGCTTGTTTACTATTAACCATTTTAACATGGGATATGCGAGGTTGTGTTCAACGGTAAAAAAGGCTAAATATCTCCAATGCTTGTTTACTATTAAACGTTCTAACGTGAGAAATGCGAGGTTGTGTTCACCGGTAAAAAATGCTAAATCTCTCCAATGCTTGTTTACTATTAACCATTCTAACATGGGATATGCGAAGTTGAGTTCAACGGTAAAAAAGACTAAATATCTCCAATGCTTGTTTACTATTAAACGTTCTAACGGGAGAAATACGAGGTTGTGTTCACCGGTACAAAAGGCTAAAGCTCTCCAATGCTTGTTTACTATTAACCGATCTAACGTGAGAAATGCGAGGATGTGTTCACCGGTAAAAAAAGCTAAATCTCTCCAATGTTTGTTTACTATTAACCGATCTAACGTGAGAAATGCAAGGTTGTGTTCAACGGTGAAAAATGCTAAATATCTTCAATGCTTGTTTACTATGAACCGTTTTAATAGTGGAAACAACGAGGCTGTCTTCACCGGTAAATGAGGCATATTCTCTCCAACGCTTGTTCACTACTAGTATTAGCCGTTCGTACATGTGGAATAGCGAGGCAGTATTCACCGGTAAATAAGGCTTAATATGACCAATGCATGTTTACTTTTAACCATTCTCACTTGGGAAGGAGCGAGATTGGCTAAATCTCGCCAATGATTGTTTACTATTAACCGTTCAAATATGTGAAATACTGATGTTTTCTTCACCGGTTAAGAAGGTTAATCTTCTAAATGCTTGTTTATTATTAACAGTTCTAACATAGGAAAGAGTGACGATGTATTCACCGGTAAATAAGGCTTAATCTCTCCAATGCTTGCTTACTTTTAACAATTCCAACATGGGAAGGAGCGAGGTTATGTTCACAGGTAAACCAGGCTTAATCTCTCCGGTGTTTGTTTACTATTAACCGTTCCAACATGGGAAGGAGCGAGATTGTGTTCACAGGTAAAAAAGGCTTAATCTCTCCAGTATTTGTTTACTATTAACAGTTCTAACATGGGAAAGAGTGACGATGTATTCACCAGTAAATATGGCTTAATCTCTCCAATGCTTGCTTACTTTTAACTATTCCAACATGGGAAGGAGCGAGGTTATGTTCACAGGTAAACAAGGCTTAATCTCTCCGGTGTTTGTTTACTATTAACCGTTCCAACATGGGAAGGAGCGAGATTGTGTTCACAGGTAAAAAAGGCTTAATCTCTCCAGTATTTGTTTACTATTAACAGTTCTAACATGGGAAAGAGTGACGATGTATTAACCGGTAAATAAAGCTTAATCTCTAGAATGCTTGTTGACTATTAACTGTTCTAACATGGGAAAGAGTAATGTTGCGTTGACCGGTAAAAAGGCTTAATATCTCCAGTGTCTGTTTACTATCAACCTTTCTAACATGGGAATGAGCGATTGTGTATTCATCGGTAAATAAGGCTTAATCTCCCCAGTGCTTGTTTACTATTGACCATTCTAATATGGGAATAAGCGAGGTTGTATTAACCGGTAAATCAGACTTAATCTCTCCAGTGCTTGTTTACTATCAACTGTTCTAACATTGGAAAGAGTGAGGATGTATTTACCGGTAAATAAGGCTTAATATCTCTAGTATTTGGTTATTTTTAACAGTTCTAACATGGGAAAGAGTGACAATGTATTCACATGTAAAGAATGCTTAATCTCTCCAATGTTTCTTGACTAGTAACTGTTCTAGCATTGGAAAGAGTGATGTGTTCACCGGTAAATAACGATTATTCTCTCCAGTGTTTGCTTACCATTAACCGTTCTAACATGGGAAAAAGCCAGTGTGTTTACCGGTAAATAAAGCTTAATCTTTAGAATGCTTGCTTACTATTAACAGATCTAACGTGGGGAAAAGGTTATGCTGCGTTGACCGGTAAAAAACGCTTTATATCTCCAGTGTTTGTTTACTATTAACCTTTCTAACATGCTAAAGAGCAATGGTGTATTCAACGTCAACGGTAAATAAGACTTAATCTCTCCAGTGCTTGTTTACTATTAACCATTCTAACATGAGAATGACCGAGGTTGTATTCACCGGTAAAAAAGGAATACTCTCTCCAGTGTATGTTTACTATTAACCATTATCACATGCGAAAGAACGAGGTTGTATTCACGGGTAAATAAGGCTTAATCTCTTGACTATTAACCGTTGTAACATGGGGAAAAGTGTAGTTGTATTCACGGGTAAATAGGGCTTAATCTCTCCTATGTTTGTTTACTATTAACCATTCTAACATGGGAAAGAGCGAGGTTGTATTCACCGGCAAATAAGGCTTAATCTCTCCAGTGTATGTTTACTATTAACCGTTCTAACATGAGAAATCGTGACGTTGTGTTCTCCGCTGAAGTAGTCTAACTCTCTCCATATTTGTTTACTACTAACGGTTCTAACATTGGAAAGACTGATGTTCTGTTCACCGGTAAATAAGGCTTAATCTTTGCAATGCTTGTTTACTATTAACCATTCTAACATGGGAAATAGCGAGGTTGTATTCACATGGTAAAAAAGGCTTAATCTCTCCAATGTATGTTTACTATTAACCAATATCACATGCGAAAGAGCAAGGTTGTATTCACGTGTAAATAAGGCTTATTCTCTCCAATGTGTGTTGACTATTAACCGTTGTAACATGGGGAAAAGCGAAATTGTATTCATGGATAAATAGGACTTAATCTCTCCTATGTGTGTTTGCTATTAACCATTCTAACATGGGAAAAAGCGAGCTTGTATTCAAGGGTAAATCAGGCTTAATCTCTCCAATGTGTGTTTACTATTAACCGTTGTAACATGGGTAAGAGCGAAGTTGTATTCACAGGGGTAAATAGGGCTTAATCTCTCCTATGTTTGTTTGCTATTAACCATTCTAACATGGGAAAGAGCAAGGTTGTATTCACAGGCAAATAAGGCTTAATCTCTCCAGTGTTTGTTTACTATTAACCGTTCTAACATGAGAAATCATGACGTTGTGTTCTCCGCTGAATAAGTCTTAATCTCTCCAGTGTTTGTTTACTACTAACAGTTCTAACATTGGAAAGACTGATGTTCTGTTCACCGGTAAATAAGGCTTTATCTTTGCAATGCTTGTTTACTATTAACCGTTCTAACATGGGAAATAGCGAGGGGGTTTTCACATGGTAAAAAAGGCTTATTCTCTCCAGTGGTTGTTTACTACTAACCGTTCTAACATGGGAAAGAGTGACGGTGTATTCAGTGGTAAATAGACTTAATCTCTCCAATACTTGTTGACTATAAACTGTTCTAGCATGGGAAAGCGTAGTGTTGTGTTCACCGGTAAATAACGCCTATTCTCTCCAGCGTTTGTTTTCTATTAACCGTTCTAACATGGGAAAGAGCCAGGTTGTGTTTAATGGTAAATAAAGCTTAATCTCTAGAATGCTTGTTTACTATTAACAATTCTAACATGGGAAAGAGCCAGGTTGTGTTTACTGGTAAATAAAGCTTAATCTCTAGAATGCTTGTTTACTATTAACTGTTCTAACATGGGAAAGAGCCAGGTTGTGTTTACTGGTAAATAAAGTTTAATCTCTAGAATGCTTGTTTACTATTAACAGTTCTAACATGGGAAAGAGCCATGTTGTGTTTACTGGTGAATAAAGCTTAATCTCTAGAATGCTTGTTTACTATTAACAGTTCTGACATGGGAAAGAGTGATGTTGCGTTGACCGGTAAAATATACTTTATATCTCCAATGTTTGTTTATTATTAATCTTTCTTACATGAGAAAGAGCAATGGTGTATTCAACGGTAAATAAGGCTTTATCTCTCCAGTGCCTGTTAACTATTATCCGTTCTAACATGGGAATGAGCGAGCTTGTATTCACCGGTAAATAAGGCTTAATCTCTCCAATGCCTGTTTACTATTAACTGTTCCAGTATGTGAAAGAATGATGTTTTCTTCACCGGTTAAAAAGGGTTAATCTCCTAAATGCTTGTTTATTATTAAATGTGCTAACGTGGGAAAGAGCGATGTTGTGTAAAGAAGATTTAATTTCTTCAATACTTGTTTATTATTAACCGTTCTAACATGGGAAAGAGCGAAGTTGATTTCACCGGTAAATACCGCTTAACCTCTCAAGTGTATCTTTAATATTAACTGTTCTTACATGGGAAAGAGGAAGGAGCGAGATTGTGTTCGACGGTAAAAATGCATAATCTCTCCAGTGTTTTTGTTTCCTATTAACCGTACTAACATAGTAAAGAGCAAGGTTGTGTTCACCTGTATATGAGGCTTAATCTCTCCAGTGTTTGTTTACTATTGACTATTCTAACTTGGGAAGAAGCGATATTGTGTTCACCGGTAAATAAGACTTAATCTCTCCAGTGTTTGTTTACTATTGACTATTCTAAGTTGGGAAGGAGCGATATTGTGTTCAACGGTAAAAGAGCTTAATCTCTCCAGTGTTCGTTTACTATTGACTATTCTAACTTGGGAAGGAGCGATATTGTGTTCACCGGTAAATAAGGCTTAATCTCTCCAGTGTTTGTTTATTATTTACCGTTGAACATGGGAAAGAGCCAGATTGTTTTCACCTGTAAATAAGGCTAAATCTCTCAAATGTTTGTTTACTATTAATTTTTCTAAAATGGGAAGTAGCGACATTGTGTTCAACGGTAAAAGAGCTTAATCTCTCCAGTGTTTGTTTACTTTTGACTATTCTAACTTGGGAAGAAGCGATATTGTGTTCACCGGTAAATTAGGCTTAATCTCTCCAGTGTTTGTTTATAATTAACTGTTCCAACATGGGAAGGAGCTAGATTGTGTTCACCGGTAACAATGGCTTATTCTCACAAGTGATTGTTTACTATTAACTGATCTAACATGGGATGGAGCGAGATTGTGTTCACCAGTAAACATTAATTAATCTCTACAGAGTTTGTTTACTATTGATTGTTTTAGCATGAGATGGAGCGAGACTGTGTTCAACAGTAAAAAGTCTTTAACTCTCCAGTGTTTGTTTACTATTAACTGATCTAACATGGGAAAGAGCGAGATTTTGTTCACCGGTAAATAAGGCTTAATCTCTCCAGTGTTCGTTTCTATTAACTGTTCTAACATTGGAAGGAGCAAGATTGTTTTCACTGGTAAATATGGCTTAATCTTCTCCAGTGATTGTTTACTATTAACTGTTTAACATGGGAAGGAACGAGATTGTGTATACCGGTAAACAGTCTTAATCTCTCCAGTGTTTGTTTACTATTTACTGTTCTAACATTGGAAGGTGCGAGATTGTTTTCACCGGTAAATAAGGCTTAATATCTCCATATTTGTTTACTATTATCTGTTTTAAAATTGGAAGGAGCGAGATTGTGTTTACCGGTAAATAAGGCTGAAGCTCTCCAGTGATTGTTTGCTATTAACTGTTCAAACATGGAAAGGACTGAGATTGTATTCACCGGTAAATCAGGCATAATCTCTCCAGTGTTTGTTTACCATTAACTGTTCTAACGTGAGAAGGAGCAATATTGTGTTAACTGGTAAAAAGGGTTAATCTTTGCAGTGTTTGTTAACTATTAACTGTTCTAACATAAAAAGGAGCGAGATTGTGTTAACCGGAAAATAAGGCTTAATCTCTCCAGTGAATATATAATATTATATAATAAAACGAAAGCAATAATACCAACTAAACTACGTTTTCAGTTGTCTGTTGACAAACGACAGAGTTTTATTTCTTTACAAAAATCGATTAAATCACACGTTGACCTTACAATACACGCTTGAAATAATAGAAACACAAAAATGTACTATAAATCAATAAAAAGAGATAGTTTTTGTATTTTAATACAATGCTGACCTCATTTTAGAAATTGCACTTAAGAGTTGTAAATCGAAAGTGCCTGAATATTAAAACATATAGTCACCAATTAGCTTATTCATGCGAGGATACATTTTGAGTTGTTTTACTACCTTTACTGTTAAACTAATTTTTTGAGTCGCTCAGCGAATTTTAGTAGAATTTCATGGACACACTTTGTTTGTGAAAATTGTTACTTTCTATAGAACATCCATCCTACGAAACTTTGAAATGCGATTATAAAACCCAGGCAAGTTTGCAAGGTAAAACGGCGAAATTCATATCATCGTTCTAAATACAAAGATGCATTAGGGTATCAACAGAGGTGTGCCAAACTTAGCCGTACCAAAGAAGCATTAGGCTATCAACAGATGTATTAGACGAACAGTGCTGTACCAGATATCAGACCTTGAATACATATATATAAAATAATGACATGTAAGACTTCATACTTTGTTTACCACCATTATGAAGACATTCGCAGCACTGCTTTGTTTGGTTGCTTATTGCACTGCACAGAAAGAAAACAACGGTTGTACCACCTACCCAATGCAGTAAATGGCATGTTAATTATTCATTTTACTTCAGTATTTTTTAAATTTATATTTGCTAAATATTTTGTTGTCGTCCATTTGTTAAGGTAGTAGTATTTAATATCGTGTTATTATTATTTCTGGTTGTTTGGGTTCATTTGAGCTCGTTTGAAAGATTAAAGTTAAGATGGTCTTGTCCTACATTTATTATCACCCCTCGTGAACAGATTCAACAAACCGGAGTTTATATTTATATTTTTTCTTCTGTTGGTTGTGCTCTGTGCATCCAAAAGTACCATTTTCAGATAGTATATATTATCATTGAAGTGGCAAACCTCTCTATAGTGATTGACAAGGCTGCATGTGTATTAAGACTGTGTACCGTTTTCGGTTATACGATCGTACCTCGTGCATTTCGTTCTATTAAGTACAGGAAAACTGTCTTCATCGTGCTGCTGCGCATGTTTAGTAATAAATGAGAAACCAAAAGACCCTGCGGCTAAACAAGCTGGCACAGCGCCGTGGCTAGTGTATTTATTTATGATTTGAATATGATGTACATGTATATCTATTTTAAGTTAATGGATGAATATTGATACAATATTGATATAATATTTGTGTGATAAGCATACTATGTTCATAAAAAATCAAATTAAAAGCTTTATTTAACTACAGTTTGTTTAAGTGAACATGGAGTTTACTGACTAAATCTTTTTAATTCCATTTTTTCAATCAGATGACCATTTTGGTGGTTATGCCGCCCATCATCTTTTATTTTACCAAACTCAATCTTTTTTTTTTCTCTTCAACTGTCATATGATAGCCCATTTATTAAACAACTTTTACATACTGATACATATAGTGAAGAAATATATTTTAACACATACAAATCTAAACAAATAAAGACAAAATTAAACTGGCCATAATCTATACAAAAGTATGAAATATAGTTTGAACTTGTGAATGGTCAGTATAAAAGTTTATTTTTAATCTAAATTATTTCTTCAGAATTAAGATTAAATATGATCAATTGATTATGTTATTTTAATTGGTTTGCTGCTCAATGTAGGGATCTACACATAGATAATATATTGAAAGAGAAAAAAAAACAGATACACAAAAGTACGTCTGAGTATACCTCTTGTAGTGTAGGTCAAAACATTTTTGATTTTCAATGTGGGTGCACATTTGTGTTTTCTTGCCAGTTTCTCAAACTCAATCTCGTTAAACTTCTTTATACAAAAATATCAATTTGTTATTCAAAAAAAAAACACACGTGTCTCTCTCTTAATATACTGTCTTTGGAGCAAATTATTTTTTTATCTAAAAAGTAAAATTATATATAAAATAGTCAGTGGAATGTCCCCAACAAATTGGTTCAAATAAGCACAAATGGCGAGCACTATACATTAATACACTTGAGGTCAATGACAATCATTCATGATAAAATGTTGATAGAAAGTTTGCCATATTCTGGAATGAAAGCATGATACGCCATTCCACTTGAAATTAAAAATGGCGTTTTTTTTTAAACCTGGTCACAATTAAATTCTTGAATTGTGTAAAAAATGAAAGTAGATCAATAATTTAAAGAAAATAAGCCACAAATAGGTCCAACTTGGAACTAAACATTGTGTCACCACGAAATGAAGGGGCAGAAGTAAGGTTAAGTAAAATAATTACTTTCAACAGAGAATTGTTTTGAAACAGTTGTATATGTGCATGAGTTTGTATTGGACTTTTTTTAATCTAAAACATAACATTATTTTCTTTCTTATGTTTTCAAATATAAAAGTTTTCAAAATAACATCAACGTCATACAAACAATGAAATTGAGATTTTATTAAAAAAAATAGCTTTGAAGTTGGTACCATCTTAAAAATGCAATAGCAATAAAGCTAGCAAGGTAGCATACATTTGTCTTCACCGTTTTATTTGATAATGATCAATGTTTTTTAACTGAACTTAATGAAAATATAAAAAAAATAAAGAAGATAGCATTCAATAACGATATATCAAATGTGTTAAAAGTAAGCAACTATATACACGACAGAGATGAAGAAGTCAGAGAAACAGCACGCTACAACAGCACAAAGACATTAACACGCATAATCATTATCACTACAAAACAAACTGTTTGTTTACGCATTTGTTTATAAACGTTTACTTCTACATATAACACAGACTGATGGTACGTTTCTTGTGTTCCAGAGTAACCAGAACAATGGGAAAGTGGTATGTACAGGGTAAGCTTGAATAATAGATCACCATTAGTTACCAAATTGTATCGAGGCTAAATGCACCCGGAATACTCAGTGGCAGATTTAGTACTGGCAGGTCGTACAGTGTCCGCTGGTGATTGTGTGTATGTATTGTACTGGATGATCGAAGGCAGTGTCCGCTGTTGTTTTTGTGTATGTATTGTACAGGCTGGTCGAAGGCATTGTCAGCTGTTGTCTTTGTGTATCTATTGTACTGGCTGGTCTAAGGCATTGTTCACTGTTGTCTGTGTCTATGTATTATACTGGCTGGTCGAAGGCATTGTCCGCTGTTGTCTGTCCGTATGTATTGTACTGGCTGGCCGAAGGCATTGTTCGCGGTTGTTTGTGTGTATGTATTATACTGACTGGTCTAAGGCATTGTCCGCTGGTGTATGTGTGTATGTATTGTACTGGCTGATCTAAGGCATTGTTCGCTGTTGTCTGTGTCTATGCATTGTACTGGCTGGTCGAAGGCATTGTCCGCTGTTGTTTGTGTGTATGTATTTTACTGACTGGTCGAAGGCATTGTCCGCTGGTGTATGTGTGTATGTTTTGTACTGGCGGGTCTAAGGCAATGTCCGCTGTTGTTTGTGTGCATGTATTGTACTGGATGGTCTAAGACATTGTCCGCTATTGTCTGTGTGTATGTATTGAACTGGCTGGTCAAAGGCATTGTCCGCTGTTGACTGTGTGTATGTACTGAAATTGTTGGTCTAAGGCATTGTCCGCGATTGTTTGTGTGTATGTAGTGTACTGGCTGGTCTAAGGCAGTGTCCGCTGTTGTTTATATGTATGTATTGTACTAGCTGGTCGAGGGCAGTGTCCGCTGTTGCTTTTGTGTATGTATTGTACTGGCTGGCCGAAGACAGTGTCCGCTGTTGCTTTTGTCTATGTATTGTATTTGCTGGTCAAAGGCAGTGTCCGCTGTTGCTTTTGTGTATGTATTGTACTGGCTGGTCGAAGGTAGAGTCCGCTGTTGCTTTTGTATATGTATTGTACTGGCTGGTCAAAAGTAGTGTCCGCTGTTGCTTTTGATATGTATTGTACTGGCTGGTCGAAAGCAATGTCCGCTGTTGTTTATATGTATGTTTTGTACTGGCTAGTCGGAAGCAGTGTCTGCGGTTGTTTGTGTGCATGTATTATACTGGCTGATCATAGGCAGTGTCCGCTGTTGATTGTGTGTATGTATTGTATTGGCTGGTCGAAGGCATTGTCCGCTGCTGTCTCTGTGTATGTATTGTACTGGCTAATCTAAGGCGTTGTTCGCTGTTGTTTGTGTGTTTTTATTATACTGACTGTTCGGAAGCATTATCCGCCGTTGTTTGTATTTGTTTATTGTACTGGCTGGTCGAAGGCATTGTCCGCTATTGGCTGTGTGTATGTATTGTACTAGCTGGTCGAAGGCAGTGTCCACTGTTGTCTGTGTTTATGTATTGTACTGGCTGATCGAAGGCATTGTCCGCTGTTGTTTGTGTGTATGTATTGTACTAGCTGATCGAAGGCATTGTCCGCTGTTGTCTGTGTGTATGAATTGTACCGGCTAGTCTAAAGCATTGTCCGCTGTTGTCTGTGTGTTTATATATTGTACTTGCTGGTCTAAGGCAATGTCTGCGGTTGTTTTAGTGTCTTTATTTTATGGCTATCGAAGGCATTGTCTACTGTTGTTCGTGTGTATGTATTGTACAGGCTGGTCGGAGGCATTGTCCGCTGTTATTTGTGTGTCGGTATTTTACTGGTTGGACTAAGACAGTGTCCGCTGTTGTTTGTGTGCATGTATTGTACTGGCTGGTCGAAGGTCGTGTCAGCGGTTGTTTGTGTGTATGTATTGTACTGGCTGATCAGAGGCAGTGTCTGCTTTTCTTTACGTGTATGTATTGTACAGGCTGGTCGAAGGAAGTGTCCGCTGTTGTTTGTGTATGTATTGTACTCGCGGGTCGAAGGCACTGTCCGCTGTTGTCTGCGTGTATGTATTGTAGTGGCTGGTCGAAGGCAGTGCCCGCTGTTGTTTTTGTATGTATTTACTTGCGGATCGAAAGTACGGTCCACTGTTGTCTGCGTGTATGTATTGTACTGCCTGGTCGAAGGCATTGTCTGCTGTTGTCTGTGTGTTTGTATTGTACTGGCTGATCGAAGGCATTGTCTGCTGTTGTTTTTTGTGTATGTATTGTAATGGCTAGTCTAAGGTATCGTCCGCGGTTGTTTGTGTGTATGTATTGTACTGGCTGATCTATGTCATAGCCCGCTGTTGTTGGTGTATATGTATTGTACTGACTGGTCTAAGGCAGTGTCAGCTGTTGTTTATAAGTATGTATTGTTCTAGCTGGTCGGAGGCGGTGTCCGCTCTTGTCTGTGTTGATGTTGTACTGGATGGTCTAAGGCAGTGTCCGCTGTTGTTTATATGTATTTATACTAGCTGGTTGAAAGCAGTGTCCGCAGTTGTTTTGGTGTATGTATTGTATTGGCTGGTCTAAGGAAATGTCCGCTGTTGCTTTTTTGTATGTATTGTACTTGCTGGTCTTAAGTAGTGTCCGCTGTTGTTAATATGTATGTATTGTACTGGCTGGTAGAAGGCAGTGTCCGCTGTTGTTTAAATGTATGTATTGTAATGGTTGGTCGGAGGCAGTGTCCGCTGTTGTTAATATGTATGTATTATACTGGCTGGTCGAAGGCAGTGTCCGCTGTTGTTTGTTTGTATGTATTGTACTGGCTGGTCGAAGGCAGTGTCCGCTGTTTTTTGTGTGTATGTATTGTACTGACTGGTCTAAGGCAATGTGCACTGTTGCTTTTGTGTATGTATTGTACTGGCTGGTCGAAAGTAGTGTCCTCTGTTGTTTGTGAGTATGTATTGTACTGGCTGGTCTAAGTCATGTTCCGCGGTTAATTGTGTATATGTAGTGTACTGGCTGGTCTAAGGCATTGTCCTCTGTTGTTTTTGTGTATGTAGTGTACTGGCTGGTCTAAGGCATTGTCCTCTGTTGTTTTTGTATATGTATTGTACTGGCTGGTCTAAGGCATGTTCCGCGGTTGTTTGTGTTTATGAATTGTACTGGCTGATTGAAGCCATTCTCCGCTGTTGTCTGTGTGTATGTATTGTATTGACTGGTCTAAGGCATTGTACGGGGTTGTCTGTGTGTATGTATTGTACTGGCTGGTCTAAGGCATTGTCCGCTGTTGTCTATATGTATGTATTGTACTGGCTTGTCGAAGGCATTGTAAGATGTTTTCTGTGTGTATTTATTGTATTAGCTGGTCATAGACATTGTTCTCGATTGTTTGTGGGTATGTATTGTACTAGCTGGTCTAAAGCATTGTCCGCTGTTGTTTATGTGTATGTTTTGTAATGGCTGGTCTAAGGCATTGTTCGCTGTTGTCTGTGTGTATGAATTGTACTAGCTGGTCTAAGGCATTGTCCGCGGTTATTTGTGTGTATGTATTGTACCAGCTGGTCTAAGGCATTGTCCACTGTTGATTATGTGTATGTATTGTACTGGCTGGTCTATGGCATTGTCCGCGGTTATTTGTGTGTATGTATTGTACCGGCTGGTCTAAGGCATTGTCCGTTGTTGATTATGTGTATTATTGTACTGGCTGGTCTATGTCATTGTCCGCGGTTAATTGTGTGTATGTATTGTACTGGCTGGTCGAAGGCATTGCCGCTGTTGTCTGTGTTTATCTATTGTTCTGGCTGATCTAAGGCATTGTTCGTGGTTTCTTAGTGTGTATGTATATAACTGGCTGGTCTCAAGCATTGTCCACTGTTGTCTGTGTGTATGTATTGTACTAGCTGGTCGAAGGCAGTGCCCGCTGTTGTCTGTGTGTATGTATTGTACTGGCTGGTCGGAGGCAGTGTCCGCTGTTGTTTGTGTGATTTTATTATACTGGCTGGTCGGAGGCATTATCCGCCGTTGTTTGTGTTTATTTGTTGTAATGGCTGGTCGAAGGCATTGTCTGCTATTGGCTGTGTGTATGTATTGTACTGGCCGGTCGAAGGCAGTGTCCGCTGTTGTTTGTGTTTATGTATTGTACCAGCTGATCGAAGGCATTGTCCGCTGTAGTCTGTGTGCATGTATTGTACTAGCTGGTCTAAGGCATTGTCATCTGTTTTTTGTGTGTGTGTTTTGTACTGGCTGGTCGGAGGCAGTGTCCGCTGTTGTTTGTGTGTATGTATTGTACTTGCTGATTTAAGGCATTGTCCGCTGTTGTCTATGTGTATGTATTGTACTAGCTGGTCGAAGGCAGTGCCCGCTGTTGTCTGTGTGTATGTATTGTACTGGCTGATCGGAGGCAGTGTCCGCTGTTGTTTGTGTGGTTTTATTATACTGGCTGGTCGGAGGCAGTGTCCGCTGTTGTTTGTGATTTTTATTGTAATGGCTGGTCGAAGGCATTGTCCGCTATTGGCTGTGTGTATGTATTGTACTGGCTGGTCGATGGCAGTGTCCGCTGTTGTTTGTGTTTATGTAATGTACTGGTTGATTGAAGGCATTGTCCGCTGTTGTCTGTGTGTATGTGTTGTACTGGCTAGTGTAAGGCATTGTCCGCTGTTGTCTGTGTGTTTATATATAGAACTTGCTGGTCAAAGGCAATGTCTGCGATTGTTTTAGTGTCTCTATTGTACTGTTTTCCAATGGCATTGTCTACTGTTGTTCGGGTGTATGTATTGTACTGACTGGTCTAAGGCAGTGTCCGCGGTTGTTTGAGTTTATGTATTGTACTATATAGTCTAAGGCAATGTCCGCTGTATTTTGTGTGTATGTATTGTAATGGCTGATCTAAGGCAGTGTCCGCTGTTGTTTATATGTATGTATTGGTCTGGCTGGTCGGAGGCAGTGTCCGCTGTTATCTGTGTTGATGTACTGTACTGGCTGGTCTAAGGCAGTGTCTGCTGTTGTTTATATGAATTTATTGTACTGGCTGGTTGAAGGCAGTGTCCCCAATTGTTTGTGTGTATGTATTGTACTGGATTGTCTAAGGCACTGTCAGCTGTTGTGTTTATGTACGTATTGTACTGGCTGGTCTAAGACATCATCCGCTGTTGTTTGTATGTATGTATTGTACTGACTGGTCTTAGGCAGTGTCCGCTGTTGTTTATAGGTATATATTGTACTGGCTGGTCTTAGGCAATGTCCGCTGTTGTTTCTATGTATGTATTGTACTGGCTGGTTGAAGGCATTGTCCGCAGTTGTTTGTGTATATGTATTGTACTGGCTGATCTAAGGCATTGTCCGATGTTGTTTGTATGTATGTATTGTACTGACTGGTCTTAGGCAGTGTCCGCTGTTGTTTATAGGTATATATTGTACTGGCTGGTCTTAGGCAATGTCCGCTGTTGTTTCTATGTATGTATTGTACTGGCTGGTTGAAGGCAGTGTCCGCAGTTGTTTGTGTATATGTATTGTACTGGCTGATCTAAGGCATTGTCCGATGTTGTTTTTGTGTATGTATTGTACTTGCTTGTCTAAGGCATGTTCCGCTGTTGTTTGTGTTTATGTATTGTACTGGCTGGTTGATGCCATTCTCCGCTGTTGTTTGTGTGTATGTATTGTACTGACTGGTCTAAGGCATTGCCCAGAGTTGTATGTGTGTATGTATTGTACTGGCTGGTGTAAGGCATTGTCCGCTGTTGTCTATTTGTATGTATTGTACTAGCTGGTAGAAGGCATTGTACGATGTTTTCTGTGTGTATGTATTGTACTGGCTGGTCTAATGCACTGTTCTCGATTGTTTGAGGTTATGTATTGTAATGGCTGGTCTAAGTCATTGTTCACTGTTGTCTTTGTGTATATATTGTACCGGCTGGTCTAAGGCATTGTCCGCTGTTGTTTATGTGTATGTATTGTACTGGCTGGTCTATGGTATTGTCCGCTGTTATTTGTGTGTATGTATTGTACCGGCTCGACTAAGGCATTGTCCGTTGTTGATTATGGGTATTATTGTACTGGCTGGTCTATGGCATTGTCTGCTGTTATTTGTGTGTATGTATTGTACTGGCTGGTCGAAGGCATTGCCGCTGTTGTCTGTGTTTATCTATTCTACTGGCTGATCTAAGGCATTGTTCGTGGTTTCTTAGTGTTTATGTATATAATTGTCTGGTCTAAAGCATGGTCCGCTGTTGTCTGTGTGTATGTATTGTACTAGCTGGTCGAAGGCAGTGCCCGCTGTTGTCTGTGTGTATGTATTGTACTGGCTGGTCGGAGGCAGTGTCCGCTGTTGTTTGTGTGTTTTTATTATACTGGCTGGTCGGAGGCATTATCCGCCGTTGTTTGTGTTTATGTATTGTTCCGGCTGTTCGAACGCATTGTCCGCTGTTGGCTGTGTGTATGTATTGTACTTGCCGGTCGAAGGCGGTGTCCGCTGTTGTTTGTGTTTATGTATTGTACCGGCTGTTCGAAGGCATTGTCCGCTGTAGTCTGTGTGTATGTATTGTACTAGCTGGTCTAAGGCAATGTCCGCTGTTGTTTGTGTGTGTGTATTGTACTGGCTGGTCGAAAGCAGTGTCCGTTGTTGTTTGTGTGTATGTATTTACTTGCTGATTTAAGGCATTGTCCGCTGTTGTCTGTGTGTATGTATTGTACTAGCTGGTCTAAGGCATTGTCCGCTGTTGTTTGTGTGTATGTATTGTATTAGCTGGACGAAGGCATTTTCCGATGTTGTTTGTGTGTATGTATTGTACTGGCTGGTCGGAGGCAGTGTCCACTGTTGTTTATGTGTATTTATTGTTCTTCCTGGTAGAAGGCATTGTCCGCTGTTGTTTGTGTGTATGTATTGTACTGGCTGGTCTAAGGCATTATCTGCTGTTGTCTGTGTGTATATATTGTACTAGCTTGTCTAAGGCATTGTCCGCTGTTGTTTGTGTGTATGTATTGTATTAGCTGGACGAAGGCATTTTCCGATGTTGTTTGTGTGTATGTATTGTACTGGCTGGTCGGAGGCAGTGTCCACTGTTGTTTATGTGTATTTATTGTTCTTCCTGGTAGAAGGCATTGTCCGCTGTTGTTTGTGTGTATGTATTGTACTGGCTGGTCTAAGGCATTATCTGCTGTTGTCTGTGTGTATATATTGTACTAGCTTGTCTAAGGCATTGTCCGCTTTTGTTTGTGTGTATGTAGTGTACTGGCTGGTCGGAGACACTGTCCGCTGTTGTTTGTGTGTATGTATTGTACTAGCTGGTCTAAGGCAATGTCATCTGTTGTTTGTGTGTGTGTATTGTACTGGCTGGTCGAAAGCAGTGTCCGTTGTTGTTTGTGTGTATGTATTTACTTGCTGATTTAAGGCATTGTCCGCTGTTGTCTTTGTGTATGTATTGTACTGGCTGGTCTAAGGCATTGTCCGCTGTTATCTGTGTGTATGTATTGTACTAGCTGGTCTAAGGCATTGTCCGCTGTTGTTTGTGTGTATGTATTGTACTAGCTGGACGAAGGCATTTTCCGATGTTGTTTGTGTGTATGTATTGTACTGGCTGGTCGGAGGCAGTGTCTACTGTTGTTTATGTGTATGTATTGTTCTTCCTGGTAGAAGGCATTGTCCGCTGTTGTTTGTGTGTATGTATTGTACTGGCTGGTCTAAGGCATTATCTGCTGTTGTCTGTGTGTATATATTGTACTAGCTTGTCTAAGGCATTGTCCGCTTTTGTTTGTGTGTATGTATTGTACTGGCTGGTCGGAGACACTGTCCGCTGTTGTTTGTGTGTATGTATTGTACTTGTTGATCTAAGGCATTGTCCGCTGTTATCTGTGTGTATGTATGTATTGTACTGGCTTGTCTAAGGCAGTGTCCGCGGTTGTTTGTGTGTATGTATTGTACTGGCTGGTCGAAGGCAGTTTCTGCTGTCGTCTGTGTATGTATTGTACGGGCTGGTTTAAGGCAGTGTCCGCGGTTGTTTATATGTATGTATTGTACTGGCTGGTCGAGGCAGTGTCCGCTGTTGTCTGTGTTTTTGTATTGTACTGGCTCTTCTAAGGCTGTGTCCGCTGTTGTTTATATGTATATATTGTACTGGCTTGTCGGAGGCATTGTCTGCTGTTGTCTTAGTTTATGTATAATACTGGCTGGTCTAAGGCAGTGTCCGCTGTTGTTTAAATGTATGTTTTGTACTTGTTGGTCGAACTCAGTGTTCGCGGTTGTTTGTGTTTATGTATTGTACTTGTTGGTCAAAGGCAGTATCCGCTGTTGTTTATATGTATGTATTGTACTTGTTGGTCGAAGGCAGTGTCCGCTATTGTTTATATGTATGATTTGTATTCGCTGGTCGAAGGCAGTGTTCGCGGTTGTTTGTGTTTATGTATTGTACTGGCTGGTCTTAGGCAGTGTCCGCTGTTGTTTATATGTATGTATTGTACTGGCTGGTCTAAGGCAGTGTCCGCTGTTGTTTATATGTATGTATTGTACCGGCTGATCAAAGGCAGTGTCCGCTGTTGTTTTTATGTATGTATTGTACTGGCTGATCGAAGGCAGTGTCCGTTGTTGTTTATATGTATGTATTATACTGGCTGGGCTATGGCAGTGTCCGCTGTTGTTTATATGTATGTTTTGTACTGGCTGGTTTAAGGCAGTGTCCGCTGTTGTTTATGTATATATTGTTTTTGCTGATCGAAGGCAGTGTCCGCTGTTGTTTATATGTATGTATTGTACTGGCTGGTCTAAGTCAGTGTCCGCTGTTGTTTGTGTATATATTGTATTGGCTGATCGAAGACAGTGTCCGTTGTTGTTTATATGTATATATTGTACTGGCTGATTGAAGGCAGTGTCCGCTGTTGTTTATATGTATGTATTGTACTGGCTGATCGAAGGCGGTGTCAGCTGTTGTTTATATGTATGTATTGTACTGGCTGGTCGAAGGCATTGTCCGCTGTTGTTTATATGTATGTATTGTACTGGCTGATCGAAGGCAGTGTCCGCTGTTGTTTAAATGTTTGTATTGTACTGGCTAGTCGAAGGCAGTGTCCACTGTTGTTTATATGTATGTATTGTACTGGCTGGTTTATGGCAGTTTCCGCTGTTGTTAATATGTATGTATTGTACTGGCTGGTCGAAGGCAGTGTCCGTTGTTGTTAATATGTATATATTGTACTTGCTGATCGAAGGCAGTGTCCGCTGTTGTTTATATGTATGTATTGTACTGGCTGGTCTATGGCAGTGTCCGCTGTTGTTAATATGTATGTATTGTACTGGCTGATCGAAGGCACCGTCCGTTGTTGTTTATATGTACGTATTATACTGGCTGGTTTAAGGCAGTGTCCGCTGTTGTTTATATGTATGAATTGTACTGGCTGGTTTAAGACAGTGTCGGCTGTTGTTTGTGTTTGTGTACTGTACTGATTTGTCTGAGGCATTGTCTGCTGTTGGTTATATATATGTTTTGTACTGGCTGATCGAATGCAGTGTCCGCTGTTGTTTGTGTTCATGTATTGTACTGGCCGGCCGAAAGCAGTGTCCGATGTTGTTAGGTTGTATGTATTGTACTTGCTGATCGAAGGCATTGTCCGCTGTTGTCTGTTTTTATGTATTGTACTAGCTGGTCTAAGGCATTGTCCGCTGTTGTTTGTATGTATGTATTGTACTGGCTGGTCTGAGGCATTGTCCGTTGTTGTTTGTGTGTTTGTATTGTACTAGCTGATCTAAGGCATTGTCCACTGTTGTCTGTGTGTTTGTATTGTACTGGCTGATCTAAGGCATTGTCCGCTGTTATCTGTGTGTATGTATTGTACTGGCTGGTGTAAGGCATTGTCCGCTGTTGTCTGTGTTTATGTATTGTACTGGCTGGTCTAAAGCATTGTCCGCTGTTATTTGTGTGTATGTATTGTACTAGCTGGTCGAAGGCAGTGTACGCTGTTGTTTGTTTTTATGTATTGTACTTGCTGATCGAAGGCATTGTCCACTGTTGTCTGTGTATATGTATTGTACTGGCTGGTCTAAGGCAGTATCCGCTGTTGTCTGTGTGTATGTATTGTACTAGCTGGTCTAAGGCTTTATCCGCTGTTGTTTGTGTGTATGTATTGTACTGGCTGATCTAAGGCATTATCCGCTGTTGTCTGTGTGTATATATTGTACTAGCTGGTCTAAGACATTGTCCGCTGTTGTTTGTGTGTATGTATTGTACTGGCTGGTCTAAGGCATGTTCCGCTGTTGTTTGTGTGTATGTATTGTAGTGGCTGGTCGAAGACAGTGTCCGCTGTTGTTTGTTTTTATGTATTGTACTTGCTGATCGAAGGCATTGTCCGCTGTTGTCTGTATATATGTATTGTACTGGCTCGTCTAAGGCAGTATCCGCTGTTGTCTGTGTATATGTATTGTACTAGTTGGTCTAAGGCTTTGCCCGCTGTTGTTTGTGTGTATGTATTGTACTGTTTGGTCTAAGGCATTATCCGCTGTTGTCTGTGTGTATATATTGTACTAGCTGGTCTGAGGCATTTTCCGCTGTTGTTTGTGTGTATGTATTGTACTGTTTGGTCTAAGGCATTATCCGCTGTTGTCTGTGTGTATATATTGTACTAGCTGGTCTGAGGCATTGTCCGCTGTTGTTTGTTTGTATGTTTTGTACTGTTTGGTCTAAGGCATTATCCGCTGTTGTCCGTGTGTATATATTGTACTAGCTGGTCTGAGGCATTGTCCGCTGTTGTTTGTGTGTATGTATTGTACTTGCTGATCTAAGGCATTGTCCGCTGTTGTCTGTTTGTATGTATTGTACTGGCTTGTCTAAGGCAGTGTCCACGGTTGTTTGTGTATGTATTGTACTAATTGGTCGAAGGCAGTGTCCGCTGTTGTCTGAGTATGTATTGTACTGGCTGGTCTAAGGCAGTGTCAGCGGTTTTTTATATGTATGTATTGTACTAGCTGGTCGGAGGCAGTGTCCGCTGTTGGCTGTGTTTTTGTATTGTACTGGCTGGTCTAAGGCAGTGTCGGCTGTTGTTTATATGTATGTATTTTACTGGCTTGTCGGAGACATTGTCCGCTGTTGTCTGAGTTTATGTGTTTTACTGGCTAGTCTAAGGCAGTGTCCGCTGTTGTTTAAATGTATGTTTTGTACTTGTTTGTCGAAGGCAGTGTCCGCTGTTGTTTATATGTATGTATTGTACTGGCTGGTCGAAAGCAGTGTCCGCTGTTGTTTGTGTTTATGTATTGTACTGGCTTATCGAAGGCAGTGTCCGTTGTTGTTTATATGTATGTATTGTACTGGCAGGTCTATGGCAGTGTCCGCTGTTTTTTATATGTATGTATTGTACTGGCTGGTCTAAGGCAGTGTCCGCTGTTGTTTATATGTATGTATTGTTCTGGCAGGTCTATGACAGTGTCCGCTGTTGTTTATATGTATGCATTGTACTGGCTGGTCTAAGACAGTGTCCGCTGTTGTTTATATATATGTATTGTACTGGCTGATCTAAGGCAGTGTCCGTTGTTGTTTATATGTATGTATTGTACTGGCTGGTCTAAGGCAGTGTCCGCTGTTGTTTATATATATGTATTGTACTGGCAGGTCTATGGCAGTGTCCGCTGTTGTTTATATGTATGTATTATACTGGCTGGTCGAAGGCAGTGTCGCTGTTGTTTATATGTATGTATTGTACTGGCTGGTCTATGGCAGTGTCCGTTGTTGTTTGTATTTATGTATTGTACTGGCTTATCGAAGGCAGTGTCCGCTGTTGTTTATATGTATGTATTGTACTGGAAGGTCTATGGCAGTGTCCGCTGTTGTTTATATGTATGTATTGTACTGGCAAGTCTATGGCAGTGTCCGCTGTTGTTTATATATATGTATTGTACTGGCTGATCTAAGGCAGTGTCCGTTGTTGTTTATATGTATGTATTGTACTGGCTGGTCTAAGGCAGTGTCCGCTGTTGTTTATATATATGTATTGTACTGGCAGGTCTATGGCAGTGTCCGCTGTTGTTTATATGTATGTATTATACTAGCTGGTCGAAGGCAGTGTCGCTGTTGTTTATATGTATGTATTGTACTGGCTGGTCTATGGCAGTGTCCGTTGTTGTTTGTATTTATGTATTGTACTGGCTTATCGAAGGCAGTGTCCGCTGTTGTTTATATGTATGTATTGTACTGGAAGGTCTATGGCAGTGTCCGCTGTTGTTTATATGTATGTATTGTACTGGCTGGTCTAAGGCAGTGTCCGCTGTTGTTTATATATATGTATTGTACTGGCAGGTCTATGGCAGTGTCCGCTGTTGTTTATATGTATGTATTATACTGGCTGGTCGAAGGCAGTGTCCGCTGTTGTTTATATGTATGTATTGTACTGGCTGGTCTATGGCAGTGTCCGTTGTTGTTTATATGTATGTATTGTACTGGCAGGTCTATGGCAATGTCTCCTGTTGTTTATATATATATATATTGTACTGGCTGGTCTAAGGCAGTGTCCGCTGTTGTTTGTGTATATATTGAATTGGCTTGTCTAAGGCAGTGTTCGCGGTTGACTGTGTATATATTGTACTGGCCGGTCTAAGGCATTGTCCGCTGTTGTTTATATGTATGTATTGTACTGGCTGTTCTAAGGCATTGTCAACTGTTGTTTATATGTATATATTGTACTGGCTGATCGAAGGCAGTGTCCGTTGTTGTTTATATGTATGTATTATACTGGCTGGTCTAAGGCAGTGTCCGCTGTTGTTTATATGTTTGTATTGTTCTGGCTGGTCTAAGGCAGTGTCCGCTGTTGTTTATATGTGTGTATTGTACTGGCTGCTCTAAGGCAGTGTCCGCTGTTGTTTATATGTATGTATTGTACTGGCTGAACAAAGGCAGTGTCTGCTGTTGTTTGTGTTTATGAATTGTACTGGCTGGTTTAAGACAGTGTCCGCTGTTGTTTGTGTTTGTGTATTTTACTTGCTTATCTAAGGCAGTGTCTGCTGTTGTTTATCTGTATGTTTTGTACTGGCTGATCGAATGCAGTATCCGCTGTTGTTTGTGTTTATGTATTGTATTGGCTGGTTTAAGGCAGTGTCCTCTGTTGTTTGTGTTGATGTATTGTACTGGCTGGTCTAAGGCAGTGTCCGCTATTGTTTATCTGTATATTTTGTACTGGCTGATCGAAGGCAGTGTCCGCTGTTGTTTGTGTTGATGTATTGTACTGGCTGGTCCTAGGCAGTGTCCGCTGTTATTTATATGTATGTATTGTACTGGCTGGTCGAAGGCAGTGTCCGCTGTTGTTTGTGTTTATGTATTGTACTGGCTGGTCGAAGGCAGTGTCCGTTGTTGTTTATATGTATGTATTGTACTGGCTCATCGAAGGCAGTGTCCGCTGTTGTTTGTGTTTATGTATTGTACTGGCTGGTTGAAGACATTTTCCGCTGTTGTCTTTGTGTATGTTTTGTACTTGTCATGGATATTGCTAATATTGATTATTATAAAAATGAACAATATATAATATTGTCTGATTAAGTATAACACAAACATACAAAAGAAAGAATCACTGCCTTGGAGCGGTGTGCAACAAAACCGTCTCTATGGGAACGATAGAGATTCGTTATCTTGGTTTATGGTGCACCAAAATTTATATCATTAATTGACGACATTTGGTTTTGTGATTTGGCATCTGTTTCGCCAATATTTTACTTAGATACTTAAAAACTTAACTAAATTTTGACTGGTTATTTACCTATTATATAAACAATATCAATGAAACTATATTCAATTGTACTGGAACAGTCTTAGATCATGATCATCTGGCTGCTTAAGTATTTAAGTTTATGTTGGTGAAGCAGTCACCAGATATGTGAATTACTTAATGAACGATGCTTTGGTGTCATATTTAAGGATGCATTAAAGTCTAGTACATGAATGATCGTATCACTTCCCTGTCATTGTTGTTGCTGTGACTTTCTGTTATATATAATACGCCACTTCTAATTAGTTTTTTATGTGTTTCACCCAATCTCCCCTCCCGCGAGTGAATCTATCAATGTTTAGATCATAACAAAATGCATATAAAAAGATGGTTTGCATTTGTCTCACTAGGAACTTCGCGCGGATTTTCTCTCTTTTTTTTTTGTCTTCTCTACGTGTTTACATGTACTTAATTATTATGTTCTTTGTTATGTATATTTATGCTACTAATTTTATACCAGTATGGTTGATTTAAATTTATTTGATCTTTCATTTATTTACATTTCTTTACTTTATTTATAGATGTTGTTGATTTTTACCTGAGTGAGCAATTTTGCCTAGATTTAGTAGATGCATTTTGAAGCTTCGCAGGATAGAGGTTCTATAAATAGAACAACTTTATAAAACCAAAGGACGTCCTGAAACAGTTCCATAGTCGAGTTCCGAACTCCGATTATTCGAATTTAGTTAGGTTATACATACAATAAAATTGTAATTACTCTTTTTATAGAGCGACAGGAGTAAAGAGTACGTCGAAGATGATAAGCTGAAATGGATACACCACGGTTCAGCGTCTCCTTTACCCTTGATTGTCATATTTGGTAACCTTTGTTTCTCAGTAGATTCACTTATACTATCATTACACCAATTCTTTTTTATTTATTTGTTCGTTTCATTATATTTACTGTGTTCTGTTTCCAAATGTCAAGAAACAAAAATAAAGATTAAGATAAATGTTTGAAATGTTTGATACATAGTTATAGTAGTATGTTGTGGACCGCAAGAAACGGTCCTAGATCACTCAGCTAGTCAAGTTACATAGCAGTGATATACGAGCAAACTGACTGGTCATTTTCTTTAGCGGAAGTTGAACATGTCACCATTTGGTAAACGCTTTAAAGTGGGATTATGGGACGGCGGGGAAAACCATGCTTTTACATTAGGTATCGCCAGATGTTTTTAAGTGTGTAATTTCCTACTGAAGCGCTTACTCGTTAATAGTTAATTGTGATGATATTTCTTTTTCATTAGCCCGGTTCGTCGTGACGGTGACAAAACCCGATTGCGTGCCAATCAATTTTGGATTTTATTCAAACGAGACTGGCTTTATCCAATCTGAGTTAGTGTGTATATGATAGTACTAATAATAAATCTTCATAGTTTATCCACGTGAAGTGCAGTTTCTGAAGAGAAACACCAAAGTACTACACTTAAGCGCGATATATAATTATGTTCGTCTTATTACATTATTGTCAGCATTTTTGTTTTGTACGGTAAAATATATATCGGACAGAAGACGTAGCATTAACAGGACAATGTCACCTACAATAGAATAAACTTAAACAATAAACATTTTTCTAAGCCACATTTTGATTGGTTTATCTACAGCAAGATGTACACTCTTAAGGTGGTTCTGATTTCACTTCTTCCAGCACGCATTTCACTATATTCAAACAGAGGTCAGAATATTATATAGCAATTAATATAACTAGTATAGAAAATAGTCATTCAGCCGGTTCATTCAGTTAAGAATGTTGTCACAAATGATGCTACCAATGTATAACCAGTGCAGTATAATTCAGCCGATTCATTCAGTTAAGAATGTTGTCACATAAGATACCACCAATGTTGACGAAGACATGACAACATGAGGACGATAGTGATATCATTTAAACGATTATTATAGAACATAATACAGAATATAATACAGAACATTCAACCACGGTCATGATAACACAACATAATACAGAATATAATACAGAACATTCAACCACGGTCATGATAACACAACATAAGACAGACACCAGTCCATAGAACAGCAGTTACTATGCATACAATACTAACATTATATATTTCTTATTTTAGTTTCTTCGACCTTAGTCTCGGTATCTCGGAACCAACGGTTTTTATTCCACCTAGAGAATGTACCATGTAGGGAGTATAGCGATTGCTAGATATACACTGTAGGAGATGTAGTACTGTGATTTGTTAAATTACATGTATAAACTATTAAACGTTTTTGCGGTTACCGTATTGTTGTTGATGTACTTATTGAACCCTATTCTTTTGTTTACGACCCATGTAGACTTGGATATTAGAAACACCCTCATAGTGTTGCATCACTGAATCAAGTATACTTGTTGTTGTGAGAAGTTGAACACTTACAATTACTACAGATTTAAGTGCAGTAAGCTGCCTTTGTAGCGTTATATGCCTCTAGTGGATTCGTTTATATCTATTGTCAATTTGCAGACAATCCAAAGACATTTGTACAAATGATACAGTCTGAAAATGTGATCGTTACAGATTGTCTTTGTTTGTATTTATTCCAAAGTGGGGCGGTGGTGCAATGAATAGAGTAGTGGCCGTTCACGCAACAGTTTGCGGGTTCGATTCCTAGCTCGACTGGTTGGCCTCTCAAACACAATACTCAGTACTGGTCTTGCTCTGGAAGCGACAGCGATTCACAGTAAGTTCTGAGTTTACTCCGAAGTCGAGCTAAAATAAACTCACTGCGATATATAAATTTCCTTTATTTAAATCACTAGTAAAACTTATAAGTGGCAGGTTTTCTTTATTAAATCACTAAAAACACTTATAAGTGTCAGCTTTCTTTATCTAAATCACTTGTAACACTTATTAGTGACAGCTTTACAAGTTAATTAATGTATACAAGTTGAGTAATGGATACAAGTTGAGTAAACTCAATGCGATATGTAACTTTCCTTTATTTAAATCACCAGAAACACTTATAAATGGCAGCTTTTCTTTATTTAAATCACAAATAACACTTATGAGTGGCGACAGAAACACAGACATACTGTTATCATCAGTACATCAGGTAGCATCATAATACATGTATTACTTAAATACTTTAGTATGTGTCAATATAATGTCTGATACAAGGATCACCTGAAAATACAGACCGCAACCAGGAAAGAACAGTAACTACATTAAATTAATGTAATCATAACATTTTTATATATTAATTAATCACATAAGTAAAAAACATTCAGATCTCAGTCGAATATTATCATAATGAAGATTAACACGAGAAAAGCGAGACAGTATGTAAAATCCCGATGTGCAAAAACTTCAAAAATCAACTCACTATTTAGCAGTTAACCAAGTTTAGACGGTTTACCGTTACTCTTTTAACCGTTTATCTGATTAAGGTGATTTTACTACTGCCTATCAGCAGGTAATCAACATAACACGGTTTTACTGTTGGTTTTTAGCAGTTTATCAGGTTAATAGTTTACGTCTCAATAAAAGAATTCTGTAAAATTATGTTAAGGCGTTTACTTCTATTTATCTGCAGGTAACCAAGTTTAGAAGGTTTTACCAGAATTTTTTCAACAGTTAACAAAGTTTAGACAGTTTACCACAGCATATTTAGTGGTTAACAAGTTTAGACGGTTTACCGCTACCCTTTTAGCAGTTTATCAGGTTAAGGTGTATTTACCACTGCCTGTCAGCAGGTAACGAACATTAGACGGTTTTACTGCTGCCTTTTTAGCAGTTTATCAGGTTAATAGTTCAGGTCTCAATAACAAAATTCTGTAACAACTCTATTTACCTCTCTCTATCTGCAGGTAACCAAGTTTAGAATGTTATACCACAGCTTTTTTAACAGTTAACAAAGTTAAGACGGTTGTACCACTCACTATCTATTTAAGCAGTTGACCAAGTTAAAACGGTTTAACCACAGCCTATCATGCAATTTAGACGGTTTTACCACTGCCTACTTAGCAGTTAACCAAGTTAAGAAGGATTTACCACAGCCTATTTTAGCAGTTAACGAAGTTTAGACGGTTTTACCACAGCCTATTTTAGCAGTTAATCGGGTTAAGACGGTTTAACCACTGCCTATTCTAGCAGTTAACAAGGTTTAGAAGGATTTACCCTTGCCTATTTTAGCAGTTTATCAAGTTCAGACGGTTTTACCATTGTCTATTTCAGCAGTTAACCAGGCTGACGGTTAACAAAAGCTTACTTAGCAGGTAACACAGTTTATACGGTTTATCTACAGCCTATTTAGCATATAACCAAGTTTACACGGTTTTATCACAGTCTATTTCAGCAAATTAACCAAGTTTAGACGGTTTTACCACTGTCTATTTCACCAGTTAACCAAGTTTAGACAGTTTACCACAGTCTCTTTTAGGCAGTTAACCAAATTGAGACGGTTTTACCGCTACCTTTTTAGCCGTTTATCAGGTAAAGGTGGTTATATCACTGCCTGTCAGCAGGTTACTAACCTTAGGTGGCTTTATCACTGCCTATCAGCAGGTCACCAAGTTTAGAAGGTTTTACAACTGCCTATTTTAGCAGTAAACCAAGTTTAGACGATTTTACCACAACCTAGCTTAAGCAGTTAACAAGGTTTAGAAGGTTTTACCACTGCCTTTTTTAACAGTTAATTAAATTTAAACGGTTTTACCACTGCCTATTCTAGAAGCTAACCAAGTTTAGACGGTTTGACCACAGCCTTTTTTAGCAGTTACCAAGTTTAGACGGTTTTACCACAGCCTATTTACCAGGTAACTAATTTTAGACGGTTCTATCACTGTCTATTTCAGCAGTTTACCAAGTTTTGACGGTTTACCACAGCATATTTAGCACGTAATCAAATTTAGACGGTTTTACCACAGCCTATTTTAGTAGTTAATCCAGTTTCGACGGTTTACCACAGCCTCTTTTAGTAGTTTACCAAGTTTGGACGGTTTTACCACAGCTTATTCTAGCAGTAAGCCATGTTTAGACGGTTTTACCACTGTCTATGACAGCAGTTAACCCAGTTTCGACGGTTTACCATAGCCTATTTAGCAGGTAACAAAGTTTAGACGGTTTTACCACTGTCTATTTCAGCAGTTTACCCAGTTTCAACGGTTTACCACAGCCTATTTGAGCAGTTATCCAAGTTTTGATGGTTTTACCACAGCCTATTTTAGCAGATAACCAAGTTAACGCGGTTTTACCACTGCACTATATATGTCTATCAGCAGTTAACTAAGTTTGTACGGTTTTACCACAGCCTTTTTCAGCATTTAAACATGTTTAGACGGTTTTACCAGACGAGTAGCCATTGCTTTCATTGTTTTTATACGTTTGTTGTGTATTAAATGTATTATGTATTGTTTGTTTCTTTACAGTTTCAATATACATGTATGTATCTTACAAGAGACATTGCATATCAAGGCATCCAAAACGACATACTTATGTGTCGACGTACTGTAAAACACCATCCAATTATTCCTTTATATGCTATGTCTCTGGTCGGACATACTAGTACATATATTCTAATTTTTGACACTTTATTATTTTAAATGCGACAGTAAGTTTGGTTAAATATGATGAGGAAATAATTACTTTGTTATTTGCGTAAAGATGACTGCAAATAAAACTAAACTTTATAAAAAGACAAAACACAATGACTGATTTCTGATTTTTTATTTTATCAATATAAAACATGCTTTTGTACATTCTACATTTTCCTATACGTTTACTATGTACACATAGTTGGTGGAATGAATGCCATAGGATCTGTGATACCTCCGTGGATGTCGAAATAACTAAAAAAAAATAGAATATCTGGTTTTATCAGTGCTCTTTATATAATCAAGGCTTGTACTGAAACAGATTGTTTTATCAGTGTTTCTTATATATTCAAAGCTTGTACTGAAACAGATTGTTTTATCAGTGCTCCTTATATAATCAAGGCTTGTACTGAAACAGATTGTTTTATCAGTGCTCCTTATATAATCAAAGCTTGTATTGAAACAGATTGTTTTATCAGTGCTCCTTATATAATCAAGGCTTGTATTGAAACAGATTGTTTTATCACAGCTTCTTATATAATCAAGGCTTGTAATGAAACAGATTGTTTTATCAGTGTATCTTATATAATCAAGGCTTGAACTGAAACAGATTGCTTTATCGGTTGTTTTATCAGTGCACCTTTTATAATCAAGGCTTGAACTGAAACAGATTGTTTTATCAGTGATCCTTATATAATCAAGGCTTGTACTGAAACAGATTGTTTTATCAGTACTCCTTATATAATCAAAACTTGAACTGAAACAGATTGTTTTATCAGTGTTTCTTATATAATCAAAGCTTGTAATAAAACAGATTGTTTTATCATATATAATCAGGACTTGAACTGAAACAGATTATTTTATCAGTGCTCCTTATATAATCATGGCTTGTACTGAAACAAACTGCTTTATCAGTGTTTCTTATATAATCAAGGATTGTATTGTAACAGATTGTTTTATCAGTGACCCTTATATAACCAAGGCTTTTACTGAAACATATTGTTTTATCAGTGCTCCTTATATAATCAAGGCTTGTACTGAAACAGATTGTTTTATCAGTGTTTCTTATATAACCAAGGCTTGAACTGAAACAGATTGTTTAATCAGTGCTCCTTATATAATCAAGGCTTGTACTGAAACAGATTGTTTTATCAGTGTTTCTTATATAATCAAGGCTTGTACTGAAACAGATTGGTTTATCAGTGCTCCTTATATAATCAAGGTTTGTACAAAGGTTGTACTGAAACAGATTGTTTTATCAATGCTCCTTATATAATCAATGTTTGTACAAGGGTTGTACTGAAACAGATTGTTTTATCAGTGCTCCTTATATAATCAAGGTTTTTACAAGGCTTGTACTGAAACAGATTGTTTTATCAGTGCTCCTCATATAATCAATGTTTGTACAAGGGTTGTACTGAAACAGATTGTTTTATCAGTGCTCCTTATATAATCAAGGTTTTTACAAGGCTTGTACTGAAACAGATTGTTTTATCAGTGCTCCTCATATAATCAATGTTTGTACAAGGGTTGTACTGAAACAGATTGTTTTATCAGTGCTCCTTATATAATCAAGGTTTTTACAAGGCTTGTACTGAAACAGATTGTTTTATCAGTGCTCCTCATATAATCAATGTTTGTACAAGGCTTGTACTGAAACAGATTGTTTTATCAGTGCTCCTCATATAATTAATGTTTGTACAAGGCTTGTACTGAAACAGATTGTTTTATCAGTGCTCCTCATATAATCAATGTTTGTACAAGGCTTGTACTGAAACAGATTGTTTTATCAGTGCTCCTTATATAATCAATGTTTGTACAAGGCTTGTACTGAAACAGATTGTTTTATCAGTGCTCCTCATATAATTAATGTTTGTACAAGGGTTGTACTGAAACAGATTGTTTTATCAGTGCTCCTCATATAATTAATGTTTGTACAAGGGTTGTACTGAAACAGATTGTTTTATCAGTGCTCCTTATATAATCAATGTTTGTACAAGGGTTGTACTGAAACAGATTGTTTTATCAGTGCTCCCTATATAATCAATGTTTGTGCAAGGGTTGTACTGAAACAGATTGTTTTATCAGTGCTCCTCATATAATTAATGTTTGTACAAGGGTTGTACTGAAACAGATTGTTTTATCAGTGCTCCTCATATAATTAATGTTTGTACAAGGGTTGTACTGAAACAGATTGTTTTATCAGTGCTCCTTATATAATCAATGTTTGTACAAGGGTTGTACTGAAACAGATTGTTTTATCAGTGCTCCCTATATAATCAATGTTTGTGCAAGGGTTGTACTGAAACAGATTGTTTTATCAGTGCTCCTCATATAATTAATGTTTGTACAAGGGTTGTACTGAAACAGATTGTTTTATCAGTGCTCCTTATATAATCAATGTTTGTGCAAGGGTTGTACTGAAACAGATTGTTTTATCAGTGCTCCTTATATAATCAATGTTTGTGCAAGGGTTGTACTGAAACAGATTGTTTTATCAGTGCTCCTCATATAATTAATGTTTGTACAAGGGTTGTACTGAAACAGATTGTTTTATCAGTGCTCCTTATATAATCAATGTTTGTACAAGGGTTGTACTGAAACAGATTGTTTTATCAGTGCTCCTTGTATAATCAAGGCTTGAACTGAAACAGATTGACAAATGTAGTAACAATTTTGTATAAGAATTGCCAAATGCAGAAGAATTGTTGTATAAGAACTGACGAATGTAGTAACATTGTTGTTTAAGAATTAACGAATGTAGTAACAATTTTGTATAAGAATTGCCAAATGCAGAAACATTGTTGTATAAGAATTGACGAATGTAGTAACTTTGTTGTATAACAACTGGCGAATGTAGTAACATTGTTGTATAAGAATTGAGAAATGTAGTAACAATGTTGTATAAGAATTGACCAATGTAGTGTTTATGAGGGCCATTGATATCTATAAAATCTTTAAAGTTTCATTGAAACAACATTGAAAATACTTTATTGAGGAAAACAAAACGACGGATGGCACAACAGTGTTTTAAAACCGAGTAGCGTTGCTTATATTTTATGGATAATAGAAATAAGTGTAATTGACATTCATACCCAGTCAATGCAGTAACTTTTCTTTTTTTTTTTTTTCTTTTTTTTTATTTCGAAATTACTATATTACAGAATAACAATATAATGTTTATATCAGTTTATACAAAAAATACATTGTAAAAGAAAAAATTACATAATAGTATGCAGTATTACAACATATAGTAAAGTTGAGTTTGTATTAGTTGATCGAAGGCTCACTTCGCCTTAAGATTTAGAATTATACATACATACCCATTTAGATCATTTTTTTAAAAGAGAACACCTGAATCAGTGATCATATCTTTTTTTGTAGATCCAAATATAGATTATATATTTATTTGAAACAACGATAGTTATTTGATCCATATATGTAATCATCGCGAGACTTCGAACGACCAGTACTTAATATATAGTGTATATTCTAGTAGTTCTTTACATTTTTCTTTCAATTACATCATAGTATGTTACTAAGTATACTGTTAGATATTTTGGTAAGTAATATTGTATTTCTATATCAAACGATATGAAAATTATAATTTCAAAACGTCCCATTGGTGCAATAAGGTACCAAGTGTATATGGAATAAGAAGGCACTTGGTACCTGTTTGCACCAATGGGGCGAAATATTTGTACATAACTATATCTAATAACAGAAAGGAAGGGTTTTAGTCTTTATTGCAATCGTGCTTTAAATTAAGCATTAAAGTAATGGGAATGGTGGGGATGGAATCCATTGCGCACGCACGCACGCACGCACGCACGCACGCACGCACACACACACACACACACACACACACACACACGCATACATACATACATACATACATACATACATACATACATACATACATACATACATACATACATACATACATACATACATACATACATACATACATACATACATACATACATACATACATACATAAAACTAATTTTGGCAATATGGTATTCTGTATTGTATAATACTGTTATGTATTTTTTAAAGTTTACTATATTAGGGATTCATTTTTGTATTCTTTGATTTAATATGATGTTTTTTGCTGTGCACATCATTTTGTTTAGAATAGTGTCAAATTTATTATTTCCAAAAATAATATCAGGGTCTTTCCAATTTGTGTTAATATATTGCGACTTGGTATTTATAAATTCTCTTAAAGCAATGAAAAATTGTTTAGTAATCGCACAGTCTTTAAAAATGTGTTTAATCGTCTCCGTAGCATTATTACAAAAGGTACAGAGGTCTGTTTTTGTAATGTTCATTTTTTTAACAGAGAATTAGTACCTAGAATTCTATGGTTAATTTTAAATTGGAACCATTGTAAGTTTGTATCTTTTGTAATTAAAACGGGGAGTGAATAGAATTTAGAAAATTTCATACTTAAACGATTATTTAGTTCTTCTTTCATTAACCTAAGAAAGATTGTGGGTTCACAGAGCATTTGATTATTATTTTTCATTGATCCAATCTTTTGTTTTATCAACATTCATATTAAGGCCGGAAATGTCAACATAAAATTTTAAAACATTTAGGGCGTTTTGTAGTGGTTTTTCAGTCCCATCGAGGATAAGAGAAGTATCATCCGTATATTGAGAGATTAAAAATTATTTTTCTCCTATTTGTATCCCTTTTATATCTGGATTACCTCGAATCAGAACAGCAAGAATCTCCGCGAATAATATAAAACTATATGGCGATAAAGGGTCTCCCTGTCTACATCCCCTTTTCTAGAAGAACCATTCTGACAAGTGACCGTTTACAATTATACAGGATTCTATGTTAGAGTAAAATATTTTAACACATTGTTTGAAGGACAGACCAAAATTAAAGAAATCAAGGACTTCAAATAGAAAGTTCCAGTTAACGGAATCAAAGACTTTTTCAAAATCGATTAAGAGTAGCATTCCTGGTATTTGTCTTATTTCTACATAAAACATAAGGTCATATAATAGTCGAATATTTTCTCCGATATATCTATCAGATAAAAAACCTGGTCTTCATTGATAATTAAAGGTAAAACATTTTTCAATCTGTTTGCTATACTGGCTTATGCTGATTTATATGTTATATTTAAAAGTGAAATCGGTCGCCAGTTCTTTAAGACTTGTTTGTCTTTATTTCCTTTTGGAATGTATGTAAAGACTCCTTGTCGTTGTAAAATAGACAATTCGCCTTTTTCAACTGCTTCATTGACAGAGCGTAAAACAAATTGACCTATATCTTTCCAAAAGAATTTAAAACATTCGACAGTAAAGCCATCAAAACCTGGACTCTTATTGTAACAATATTTTTAATACTTGTTAACATTTCATCATTTGTAATAGCTCCTTCAAGTAGAAGTTTAGAGTGTTCATCAAGCTAAGGTATATTTAGATAAGATCAGTCAAGTTTACCGGAGTGGAATCTCGATTAGAATATAATTTTTGATAAAAAGCTTTTGTTTCAGTTAATATATCTTTTTGTGTAGTAAAAACGGTTCCATTGTTTGTAATTAAGCTGACCATTGCTTTTGATAAAAAGTTTTTATTTTCTAAATTACAAAAATATTTAGTCACTTTTTCCCCTTCAGTAATCCATTTAACTTTTGATCTTTTTCACTTCCATTTTCTTTTGTCTTATATCATATAGTTCTTTTCTTTTAGAATCAATAGTAATGTTATCTTGTAGTTGTTCTTTCTATAATTTATCTATTTCTTCATGAAGTCTTAGTACCCTGTATCTTCCCTTTTTTAATAAAAGATGAATAAGATACAGTTTTTTCCTCGTATTTCAAAAAGAGGTACTTCTAAAAAAAGTTGATCACTTATAATTAAATGCAAGTCTTTATTTAGTATATCATTAAATTGTTATGTGTTGCATTGTTACGAATGTAAGTGTTGATGTATTGCAACTTAACTTTCTCTTTAATTAATTTAATTTCATTAATATATATTATATCCTTTAAGAGAAATTATTCATTTTCCAATACGATTTCCCTTTTTTAAATTTTCAAAATTCCAATTTTAGAGGAATTAATGATTGGTCTGTTCTGTAGCCAGGTTTTATTTTTACTTCATCTAGATCTGTTATTAATGAATCTGAGATTTAAAAAAAATCTAGTCTTGACTTTTTATATGTATTCTTTTGAACCATGTATATTCCCTATTCTCTAAGTTTTGGTCACGCCAAATGTCTACTCAATCACATTCTTGTATTAAGTCAATTACTACATTTCGTGCATTAGGGTCATTTATGTTAACATATTCAAAACAATCAAGGTTTGGGGTTAAAATCAAATTAAAATCACCACCTATAATGAATTGCTCATCTTTAGATAAAATAAAGTTCTTAATATGTGTATAAAAGAGAGGCTTATCTTTATTAGGGCCATAGCTATTAACAAAAAAAAATTTCTTATCACAAATGGTTGTTTCTAAGATTATTTTATTTCCTTGAGTATCTGTTTCTTTTGAATGTATTTTGAATTCAAAGTTATTGTTAAAAAGTATTGCACATCCCCTAGATTGGCTTGAAAAGTTACTAAAATAGCATTCATATCCCCACTGAATTTTAATAAAATTTATTTCCTCATCAGTAAAATGAGTATCTTGTAGGAAGTAGACAGAATAATTTTTCTTTTGAAGGAAATCAAATGTATCTTTTCGTATGGCTTTATCTTCTAGACCCTGTACATTTATCGATACAAAGTTCATTTTATTTGTCATATTAACATTATAAGTGGATTACGATAGTTGAGGAGATCCATGCTGTTTTGTCCCGGCAATAATTCAAGGATCTGTCTATCCGAAAGATGCCCCGAAAAAAATGGCAATATAAGAGAGAAAAATACTTCCATACCCCATCCAGTGCCTAATGTCATATACTTGTACAAAGCTAATCGTGAGTTCATTTTCCTATATTTTCAATAACAACACATGTAAGTAGTGAGTTACTTTGAAAAAGAAAGAGCTATCATACTCTATTATTGTCACAATCATCTCAAACCGAAAAACATAAAGTTCTATTGTCAATTTATACAAATATATTTTCTAGCGGTTAGAACAATATGAAGTGGACATGAACTTTTACATATATATGTGAAGTACCGGGGCAATAACTCTGCACGAAATTAGTATTCACCTCTAAACATTTGATGTTGATAGTATACAATGGTATAATATACTCGCATGAAAACTATCGGAGTATGTCAACAGGAGTTTCAATATGGTACATAAGTTTGCTAAGTGCAAGGACAAAAAAAAAATAATAACATCGAAGTCATACAGTTGTCTTACCTACATCTCCTCTTAGTGTTTATAAATAAGTAAAATATTGGTTCAAACTCTTGAATAGTGTGGGAAAGTTAAATTTCCAAGAATTTTAGTGTGCTTAATAAAATATTTTTCTAACTAAAGAGATAGCATCTCTGTATAGAATTGAGTCATATCATCACAAATGAAATCCTTGAAGCGAAAGCGAAAGTTCATGGATCTATATGTGAACTTTTAAACTGATGTAGGTCGTAGTAGTCGTAATAGTATATAGTGTGAACAGTTGTTTTCCCGTTTTGATATCCTTGAAGAGAAATCGAAAATTCAAAGATTTCAATGGGAGAGTTTGAATTACTGAAATTTATTAAATTGCATATACGTTATATTGTTTTTTAAACTGTGTTAATATGTGTACAACCATTACAGCAAGCACACCCAGAATTTTATTGGCAATAGACGGATATACGGGTCCATATACATACATTTGTAAATATATATACATACATATAAATTATGTATATACACATATACATATATACATGTAAATATTTATATGTGGAGAAAATTATTTGTGGATAACCAAGACATGAATGTACAGACCAGACTACGGTGAGCGCGCCTAGCTACATACATACATACATACATACAACACGACGTTGATTAAGTGCGATTAATTATCAGATAGATAACTTTCTGTTCTCTAATAGCGAGCGAATACGAGCGAATGCGCGGCGAAGCCTTGCATACGTGAGTATGCCAGCTCTTATGGTATCACGTAAGATTAAAGAAAAAAGATATATTTACAAACATATACTAACGTTAAAAAACGGAAATGACCCTCTACTGTTTTCATACGTAATTTGGAACACTCGGTTATGTAGGTTGTTTTTAATTTGATTACATAAAATATAGGAATTCTATACGAAAATCCGGGTTTACAAAATCACTTTTTTATCTTGAATCATGAATAGTTATTTCAAATCTCTCCTTATGATTACGTACAAAATATAATATATTTGAAAACACTAAAATATACACAAAACGTACATTATAATAATTTATTTATTTCACAAATAAATTTCTGCTATAGGGAAAATTACCAGACGACTTCGTTAAATAGAAAGTTAGTCTGGTTCCCTGACCTACAAAATAAATAGTCAATTTATCGAGTAGGTCCAAAAACCAGGCAAAATAGAACGTATGCAAATGAGTACGACCAGAAGTGAGCCAATCGAAACGAAGCTAATTTGACAATGAATAATAAGTAAACAAACGCTGTCTGCTCTGTTTGTTAACATTAAAGAACAACACAACTGTTAAGAGGGTATTTCACTCCATATTCTGCAGGTTATTATTGCTTTAGTCACCACCATCTCCCATAAAATTGAACATTATGTAGACAATAAATTTAAGTAAAACTACGAGTTGCAAAATGATTCTTCTTCTTTCTTTTTATCTTTTTTTCTTTTAGCTTTCAAAACAAAAATAATGATATATCTATTTATGAAGATGTATGTTTTTTTCACCGTCTCGGTTACATATAGAGTCTACATATACCTTAACTGGAACAGTGGGAGGAAGAAGCAAGACTTTTTAATAGTCTGTCAATAACCAAAGATCCTATTGGACCTCAATGTTGAAACTGAATGGATGGGCCACAGCTTGTGAAAATGAGGTGGCACCACTTCTGTACAACTGCAAAATTAAAGTTTGGCTGAAAGGTGCAAGAGAAACTTTTACACTTTGTACATATGAACCACCACAAATTGAAAATGAAGAAATATTGCCAGTTAATCTGTTGCTTGACAATGGTCATTTTCAAATTTTGTTACTAATGCCCATAGCAAATGAGGTAAACCATTCAACCAAAAGCTTAACTGAACAAGAAAAATTAGCCTCAAGTGCTGATCAAAACGTTAATGCATCTAACATTCACTTGGAATCGATAAACACACACAAATATTTTAATTACCAGGTACGTGCAAGTTGTATCAAAAGCATATTCGTAATTTCTTTTCTTTTTTATTCATTTACAGCATGCATCACCATATAATTATTGGAACAGATATTCGAGAGGGTGGTATCTGCATCAACACATAAACAAATTTCATTCATTTCCTGATCACTATCATGTATCTTTGATTCTCATTCCTGGTGGTAAAATATCACAGGTCTATCATGCTGTTCAGAATAAAATGGCTTCTTATCCTGCTGAGCAAACAGTCATTTTGATAGCAGCTAGCCTTTGTAATTTGACAGAAAAAGTGACCTGCAGAAATGGAACATACATTACATATAATTCAACAAATAAAGTCCAATATGTTTTAAACTCTTTTGACTTAATTCACTATTTATTTCAAGATGTATGAGACAAGTAATACTCTTCAAAACTACAGCTCTACTGTCTTTAAACCTACGTATTTCCGGGTAAGAATATAATCACTGTCAATCTCTGCAGAGGGGTAGGAATCATCCGAATGAGTGTTCTGTTCATTTTATTATTTTTTGTCATGTTCATTATTGTGGTTAAATTACTAACACCTGTGTGGTTCCATAAACATCAATTAATTTTTTAATATCTGTATTTGTCATGGTGTGTGCCACGAATGTAGCTAACCTAACATTAACGGACATAAACATCAACCAGTTTTAAAGTGACTGTATTTGTCATGGTGTGTGGCGTGAAAGTCGCTTACCTAACAGTTACAGACATAAACAACCATTTTTTTAGTATCTGTATTTGTCACGAAAGTCGCTAACCTAACATTTACGGACATAAACAACCAATTTTTTAATATCTGTATTTGTCATGGTGTGTGGCGCGACAGTCGCTAACCTAACATTTACGGACATAAACAACCAATTTTTTTAATATCTGTATTTGTCATGGTGTGTGGCGTGAATGTTGCTAACCTAACATTTACGGACATAAACATCAACCATTGTTTTAGTGGCTGTATTTGTCATTGCATGTGGCATGAAAGTCGCTAACCTAACATTTACGGACATAAACATTAACCATTTTTTTAATATCTGTATTTGTCATGGTGTGTGGCGCGAAAGTCGCTAACCTAACATTTACGGACATAAACATCAACCATTTTTTTTTAATATCTGTATTTGTCATGGTGTGTGGCGCGAAAGTCGCTAACCTAACATTTATGGACATAAACAACCAATTTTTTAATATCTGTATTTGTCATGGTGTGTGGCGCGAAAGTCGCTAACCTAACATTTATGGACATAAACAACCAATTTTTTAATATCTGTATTTGTCATGGTGTGTGGCGTGAAAGTCGCTAACCTAACATTTACGGACATCAACATTTTTTAATATCTGTATTTGTCATGATGTGTGGCGCGACAGTCGCTAACCTAACATTTACGGACATAATCATCAACCGTTCTTTTTATATCTGTATTTGTCATGGTGTGTGGCGTGAAAGTCGCTAACCTAACATTTATGGACATAAACAACCAAATACTATTCTTTAAGAAGATATTTATCTGTATAGTGTTTTGTTACTGTTTTGTTATAAAGGGAATATATTGGTATTTAACTCTCAATAAGGTGTAGTAAATAAACATTAATATGCCTAAAACTTAAATATTTATGTATGCAAGGTATATACTTGTATATTGCTGCTCCATTATATGCGTTGGATTTTAGAACCTTCATCATTTCATTTTGATTTATTAAAGCCTTTCTGTTCTCAATAAAATGCCTTATTAGTGTACAGATGCATAGTTTACGCCTGATCAGGTAGGTGTACATGCACGGATATTATCAGAAATAAGAAGCTATGCTCGGAATGTTCACGGAGATAATTTTTGAAATTGCCAGTATTGTTGATATTTTGTCTACTGTTAATTAAATAATATTTAGGGTAAATATTGCATTGAATCAGTATACACACACTATTTTATGTGCATAACATATAGGGAATATCTCCATTTGCAGCTTTAATGTATAGTTTGCCAATATAATCCCTTTAATGTAAGTGATAATTGTTTGTTGACTCAAGTTCATAGTGTTCTCCTAACTGATGAGTCCTATGAACACTGTATGGGTTTTTTTTTTTAAATAGGACAAAACACACTTAACAGCATATTTAAATTATCTCAATATCATTTTACTGAAGTTTAACATTAAAAGTAAATAGTCAAAGTATTATGTGGAGCCTTCCTTTGAAATACAAAATTTACAGTATGCTTCTGGTTTTAATTATACCCTATATTGAGGCTACACATTGTTAACCATTTTTGTTTTAAATTGAAATTATTAAAACTTAATTAAAAGTTTAGATTGTTATAAATTGGCTCCACAGTGGACTGTGGAAGCTGTCTGATTGTTAGGTGTGTCTTAGGGAGCTTTATGGTATGGGGGAAACTATCAAGGGTTACAGAATGGTACAATAACATTATCCTGGCATGCTGTAAAAAACATAATAGTAACATCAAGCATATGGATTTTCCAACAGGTGTGAAGTTTTTTTAAGGTCTAGTCTTTTTTTATTGTAAATTAACCTTCAAATAAAATCTTAAGTCATTTCAGTCCATAAAGACCTTAAAAGTGACTATAAAACCTATTCATTCCCATTCGATGACATTGATTAGTTTATTAGAAGGTAAGAACTTGTTCGTGAGATTGTTTATTAAATGTTCAGGAAAATGTTTCCAACAGTTTAGTCGATTATGCTAGGAGCAATGGTGGTTTAAAAACTATTTGTATAATAAAGTAACCATTTGATAAGTGATATATATATATATATATATATATATATATATATATATATATATATATATATATATATATATATTACAAACAGCATACATATTAAATATAACAACTGCAACATTATCCTAAACATATAATACTATAAAGTTTATTTAGTATTTGTTTTATGCTATTGAAGTTTGAACCCAAGAGAGGCAATGCCTTAGTTCATATTATTAATAAGGCTAATATTCATATAAACATAAACTGTATTAACTATACATTATCTGCATGTTTTAATTACATACAACAATTTTTAATGATACGCCAACACAAACACTCATGGGTATATTACCCACTGTAACAGCATGATGTTTTGACCCTCATGTAAACCAAGAACTGCCAGCAATGTTAGTATTATTCTTAATTATTACCCTAGTAATTGCAATATCTTTTCCTCTTATTTTTATTCTCACTTTTTTTTTTACTAACCAACAACTTATGGAAAATTATGTTTGACAACTACCTATTCGCTCGCCATTTAGGTTTTACCTATTTCATATTATCAATACATTGATGTATAGTTATAATCTTTATCTCTTTATTTCTTAGCAAAAAATATAATCATTATCATTATACTGTTTGTATAATATTACTCTTTATTCTCTTTAAAGTTAAGCTTTGTAAAATGTGGTACATGTTCCTTGATAAGGAAATAATTACGTTGTCATACACAAAACAGCAAATAAAACTTAATTTCATAAGGAGATTATAACCTTCCGTATTTTGTAAAAAATCAAAAAATAACTCACTGAGATTCCACATATTTTGTGACGTCATTGTTGTAGACATCAAAAACTGGGAATGCAGCTCGGATACGTGACGGTCGTCATGTACTGCACTGAAAAAACAGAAACAATAAACACATTAACTGATACATGTATTACGTAATATGGCTATATGACCTTCTACTGTCTATAACATACCTCGGTTACGCATAACTAATAGTATGTCATGTTATCTTTATAACAAGATATGAACCTTTGCTAGATTAAATGAAGACCACCCCATCATATACTCACCATCATCTTGTGTGTAATTTCCACCGAATGCTACAACTGTCAAATGTTCCCCAGGTACCTGTGCAGCTCCCACCTCACTTTCAAACAATAACTTGGCAGTTGGTGGCACACCTATCGGTCGCAGGGGGCGAGTCAGATCGGATACATTGCACTCCTTTGTTCGGAGATCTGTTCTGTATTCTTTACCCTAGGTGTATATAAAATATTTATTTTGCAAGATATTAAAAGTACAGACTGTCCGGTTATAGGGAGTTCAATGTGTAGTTATTTATTCTTCTCGTTTGTTTAATGTTACTGTTTGAATGTATTAATAATTTTGGCTAATATTATGACTGTAATTAATGTTGCAATAACTACTTGTTCATACCATTTGTTTTTGTCATGTTTATTTTTTTAATTTTGCAAATCTATATTAAACTATACACAATGAACAGTAACTAGTATATTAGTGATCAGTTGTGTCTACGTTAGAATTGGATGGAACTAAGAATAGCGTGTATGCCACTTAGCCTCATTTCTTAATTGCTTAGTATGTCTGACTTTATTATTAATCGATTAACTATCAAAATTATTAACATTGGAATCAATATAAGAGTCTACTTAGATTTCATTTTATATTTGCACCATGTAGATATAATTTGCCGAATTGAATAAGTGGATACCAGTGAATAAATACAGTATTTTATAAAATACGTACACTTCATACAAGTACAGTATTTCACTGTTAAGTACACACTTGGTTATTGAACAAATAACTTACAATGTTATGAAGATACAGCGTGTCATAGAATGATTTCTCCTTGCCTTGCTCAACCTCTTCAACGACCCTCATCCTGTTGTTTTCCTCGTTATAATAAACACAAGCTTTTGCTTCGGTCAACCTGCAGGGATATCCATGCATAGTAATACCACATGCGAGTACTCGTACATTGTAATATGTTGATGACATTGCTGTTATGATGTACAAAATCTTCTTTACGTTTGAAATAATTCGAATGACCAAATTAATTGTAAACTTTAAAAAGTAAAATAAAATTTTTAAACATTACTCTGTTTTCAGTTTAAGTGGGTTTTAACGCCATTTTTAATACACGAAAGATGACAGATCCAGGTTCATTGCCGGAGAAAAACCTCAGAATGAATCTGAGTAGAACAACCTTAAGTAATAGGCAAGCCTTCTCATAAAGAGTTTTTTGGTCAAATTGGGCTCGAAACCACGAACCCTGCAGCTAAAGACAAGTAGTGATGAGACAAAACGACGACTTCAGTGGTTAAAGACAAATAGTGATAAGACGAAACGACGACTTCAGCCGTTAAATACAATTAGTGATGAGACGAAACGACGACTTCAGCAGTTTAAAACAAGTAGTGATGAGACGAAACAACGACTTCTGCGATTAAAGACAAGTAGTGATGAGACGAAAATACGACTTCAGCGGTTTAGGACAAGTAGTGATGAGACGAAACGACGACTTCAGCGGTTTAGGACAAGTAGTGATCAGACGAAATGACGACTTCTGCAGTTAAAGACAAGTAGTGATGAGACAAAACGATGACTTCTGCGGTTAAAGACAAGTAGTGATGAGACAAAACGACGACTTCAGCGGTTTAAGACAAGTAGTGATGAGACGAAACGACGACTTCTGCGGTTAAAGACAAGAACTGATGAGACGAAACGACGACTTCTGCGATTAAAGACAAGAAGTGATGAGAGGAAACGACGACTTCAGCGGTTTAGGATAAGTAGTGATCAAACGAAACGACGACTTCTGCTGTTAAAGACAAGTAGTGATGAGACGAAACGACGACTTCAGCGGTAAAAGACAAGTGGTGATTAGACGAAACGACGACTTCTGCGGTTAAAGACAAATAGTGATGAGACGAAACGACGACTTCAGCGGTTAAAGACAAGTAGTGATGAGACAAAACGACGACTTCTGCGGTTAAAGACAAGTAGTGATGAGACGAAACGACGACTTCAGCGGTAAAAGACAAATAGTGATGAGACGAAACGACGACTTCAGCGGTTTAAGACAAGTATTGATGAGACGAAACGACGACTTCAGCAGTTTAAGACAAGTAGTGATGAGACAAAACGACGACTTCAGCGATTAAAGACAAGTAGTAATGAGACGAAACGACGACTTCAGCGGTTTATGACAAGTAGTGATGAGACGAAACGACGACTTCTGTGGTTAAAGACAAGTAGTGATGAGACGAAACGACGACTTAAGTGGTTAAAGACAAGTAGTGATGAGACGCAATTGGAAATATTCGAATTTACTTCTTTCTATATATATACGAGCAACAAATATGAGCATTAATTTTATAATTTCACTAAATAAGAAAATACAATTAATAGTTGGAATGCTATCTCGCAACCTTGTGTTGGTGACCTAGATATCTGTGGAGATACAGATATGCAGCGCCTGCAATGTTGTTCTCGTCGGCCCAGCTGACATCGACACATTTCAGACACAGGAGCTTGGGGAGTGGATATTAACGTTTAATGGGCGTGGGCAGGTCCCCTAGCGTATATATAGAGACAAAGAAAGAAACAAACGTGGACCCCTTCCCCGAACAAAATTAGAGTTTGTTAGTCAATAGGCCATCAATTTTAACAAACCCGGTCTCGTTCTATCGCTGAATGACCTGGATAACCTGAAATATGTTGAAAATGGCGTTAAACCCCGTTCAAAAACAATTAAATATGCTCGAAGTTGTCGCTTTGTTCCGTCACTTCAAGTTAAATATTTTCTAATTTGTTTTACCTATTTAAATGAAAACAAATCACACGACATTTTTCTTTCATTGTTTCAACTTTGGTTAACACAATTTTATAAATTTTACATAGTGCATTTTTGTCAGAGTCTTTAAAACTTTCCAGAGCGACATAACTGTGGATCTCACAGGTAATGAAGTTCTCCGTTGCGTGCGTGTTAATCCAATCGTCTTTAAAATTAGTCTTAGACGAAAACAATTAATTAAAACAGGTAATCCTATTAAGATAGTGCGTAATTTCAATTAGTTAATAATTCAATTTTCTCTGTTTTCTTTCATTTGACGTTAGTCTTTATTTAGCATTATGGAGAAAAATGTGACGTTTCCAGTTCGAATATTATCTGTTTTATGATCATTAATGTATAATCAATCACAAATATGCGGCTGTAAATAGCGCATGACAATATTCCTGTGTGTTCAATGGCGTTAATCGTCGTGCAGTCTGGAAATATCACATTAATATTTCCAGACGCGTGTTTATACGGTATACCCGTGATAAAATGTCCAAACTTATTGGATTTATCTATGTGCTACTGTTTTCACAAATGTGAGATTTTTTAAATAAAATTGGAAATTAACCAAATTGAATGTTCAAATTGATAAAAGTAATTATAGTCTTAATTTAAACAGTATTTCATTCACTTAATAGTATCATCAGTATCAACGTGTGGAGCGCGTGGTCCAGTGGTAGAGCATCGAACCCATGATCGGAGAGTTGTAGGTTCGATCCTCCGCAACGGCTATGTGTGGTGTCCTTGAGCAAGACACCTTTTCCGCATATGCTTAGTATTGGTACTAACCAGGATTTAATATTTAGCGCCATGTTTATGCCATCGAGGACATGGAACGTGATTAATCTAAATTATTACAATCTGTTTCACAACCGAAGTAAAATAAATAAGTGTAAACTGCAATGAAAATGAACACGGATTCATAAAAAGCTTTTATTTTAATGTATCCTAATTAGTATATAGATTGTGATACTTTTTAATACGTTTTAAAACTGACACTAAAACTTCATAATAACAAAATCTATGTTATAATTTATTTGCATTAATATGCCTTAATATGTTCTACAATAGAATACGTACCCATTCACATAATGATGTTTTTTTTATTTTGCAGAACACAAATTTCAGCAAAAAAAGGCCATCAAAGAAAATGGGCGCAGGCGGAAATGACCAACACCATATTTTTGTACGATACTTGTTACCAGGCCCACTACAACTGTAGAACCGTTATCACCAAACCGGTCTTCACACTCAACTTTACTATGGACCAACCTGCATCTCTGAAAAATGTAAGCTTTTTGTAAATGTTCTTGGTAGTCAATGTGTTTATTTTAAATACTAGTACATGTATGTGGACTTGGTCATGCTTTTATTTATATTTCTGCATTTCTTTAATTTATATATTAACCTTACTTCATGTCGTATTTATTCAATTATCATATTATTATTTATTCGTCATTTCGCTCTCTTGTTTATTGGTATAATATTCCTTTTTTCTTTCCTTCTTTCCTTCCTTCCGTCTTCCTTTCGTCTTCCTTCCCTTCCTTTCATCCTTCATTTCTTCATTCGTTCTTTTGTCCGTATTTAATTAGTATTTGATATGTAGCTGTAAACTTATAAAAACAGATTAAATTCGATATTTGTCAACAATATTCAAATTCTACGGGAGTTGTGGCCCTTTCCGACTTAATTTGCAAATTAATTAAATATATAGATCTTTTCAGAAGTTATTTATCAGAAACGAATATTTTACCGAATATTAACCATAAATTTTACTAATGTTGATAAATATGGAACAGGACCCCTGTTTTACAAACATACAGCCACACACCAAATAGTACTATAATTCATATACTCTTTCAGTAGTTATTGTTCGGAAAACATTTTTTAGCTCAGACACACGGACGGGTGGACGGACAGGGGTATCACTTAGTGCTGCCCCTTCCACATGGTTCGAATGGCAGGGCATAAAAAAACGTTTTTAAATATAAAACAAAGTTTCTTAACTCATAAATGTATGGAAGGATTTTAATATAACTATGTCCAAGTTTTTTACAATATTAAGATGAGGCAACAATCAGGTCTTAACTTTAAGATCAAGATAAGGCAACAATCAGGTATGTAACCCTAATGTCAAGATGAGGTAACAATTAAATCTGTTACCCTAAGGTCAAGATAAGGCAACAATCAGGTCTATAACCCTAATGTCAAGATGAGGTAACAATCAGGTCTGTAATCCTAAGGTCAAGATAAGGCAAAAATCAGGTCTGTAACCCTAACGTCAAAACAAGGCAACAAATAGGTATGTGGCCCTAAGGTCAAGATAAGGTAACAATCAGGTATGTAACCCTAAGGTCAAGATAAGGCAACAATCAGGTCTGTAACCCTAATGTCAAGATGAGGTAACAATCAGGTCTGTAATCCTAAGGTGAAGATAAGGCAAAAATCAGGTCTGTAACCCTAACGTCAAAACAAGGCAATAAATAGGTATGTGGCCCTAAGGTCAAGATAAGGTAACAATCAGGTATGTAACCCTAAGGTCAAGATAAGGCAACAATCAGGTCTGTAACCCTAAGGTAAAGATATGGTAACAATCAGGTATGTGATCCTAAGGTCAAGATAAGGCAACAAATAGGTATGTGACCCTAAGATTAAGATAAGGCAATAATCAGGTATGTAACCGTAAGGTCAAGATAAGGCAACAATCAGGTATGAAACCCTAAGGTCAAGATAAGGCAACAATCAGGTCTGTAACCCTAAGGTCAAGATATGGTAACAATCAGGTATGTGATCTTAAGGTCAAGATAAGGCAACAAATAGGTATGTGACCCTAAGATTAAGATAAGGCAACAACCAGGTATGTAACCGTAAGGTCATGATAAGACAACAGTCAGGTATGAAACTCTTAGGTCAATATAATGTACCAATCAGGTTTGTATTCCTAAGGTCAAGATAAGGCAACAATCGGGTCTGTAACCCTAAGGTCAAGACAACAATCAGGTCTGTAACCCTAAGGTCAAGATAACAATCAGATATGTAACCGTAAAGTCAAGGATTTCCTGAACTTGCTTATTAGGCAGCGGAGTAATTAATTTCTAACTAATGCTATATAAATATATATAGAAGAACGTTAATCTCAAGACCAAAAAAACTATCAGTACACATGTTACAATACATACGATATTAAAGACGAGTTCAATACATAATACAAAGTAATAATTGTTCCACTTTTCTTAACACAAAAATAATGTCAAAAGTATCATATAATATCATAAGCGCATAAATGTACTAATAAAAAAACTCCTTTTGCCACCATTATCAAAAAGTATAATCGTATTTGCACACAATCAAATATCAATATATTATTTGTTGTACCTATCCATTATCAATTTAAAAGGAATATTCGATTATCTATTATATTCTGTTTCGTTTTTTTTCTCAAAGCTTTTATATATGTATATGTATCAAGATGTTGTACAGTTTTTGTATGTCGTGATTGTAATAATTCAATAAATTTCATCGTATTGGGTCTTTTCCAGGAATATTTTCTAATATAGCTTTGTCTGAAATATGTGTACAATGAGCACTCTAAAATAAAATGAAAGTTATCTTCTTAAGCATTACATAATTGACATAATCTATCTTATACTGGTATTCTATTAGGTTTTTGCCATCTCAAGTCTACGTGAGACACTCTTAATGTAGTCAATGGATATCTAAACTTTTTTTATCCCAATCGTGTCTAAATAGGTTTTGAAATTAAATTTTGATATCAATTTATATCAATTTGCTCTGGTTGTGGCGAAACTAATATTAGAAACAATTGATAAATTTACATAGTTTAATAAACATACTTCTCAACCACATCGATCAATATAATCATTTCAATGTAAGACAAATATAAGTGTACTGATTGATAGTAACGAATCATATATCTAAAGTTTGTAGTTTAATAGTTGTAGTTTGTAAACAGTACTGTAGTTCAACATGAATAGTATATGTTCTTTGATAGTTTCACATTGATATTTTCTTTATAGTTGATAATTTGTCTATTTAAGTATTTCTTCCTAGTTTGGTTTCTTTGGTAATTAGCTTCTCATTAACGTTAATCCAGTTCTGCTAGTTGTAGTTAATCCAATATGAATATTACACTTTAACACTAGTAGTTAAATCCAACTGAAGAATTCACGTTAAATCCAATGTATGCAACAATTATAGTAATCCAGTATGAATATCACAAACTTCTCAGAATCTGATTGCTGTCAAATATGCCTTATTTATACTTTACCTATATTTCCTATAGCACATCACACATATTAAAATGCTATATACTGAATAGTATATTTAAACATTTCTTACAAATATTTATATTAAAAAACAAACTTTAAACATGACATATTAATAATTTCCATTTAATGCTTATACACTAACACACATTGACATACTAAGTGAATTACCTCCCTTTATAGTTATTTCCAAGATCATAATTTATCAGTTTAATTGTAAATAATACGTACTGATCACTTAATAATCGCGAATTCCGGTACACTGGTAGAGTTTCTGTTAGTCTTTGTTTAAAAGAATTAATGAATATATTAACATAACCATATCCTTGAAACAACCAAACATAATTAAACCCTAAGCTTTCTAATAATGATCTAACTGATGATTTTTGTGTCCGCTCCGTTAATATTTTGTGTATGGAAGGAATACAGTAAGTTTTTGTAACAAGTGCCTTTTGTGCTGTGTGTTGTGTATTTTGCTGTATAGTATATTTTATTACTCAAATGTATTTGCTGTTCTAGTTTTCAAGATACATTCTCTGAAATATGCCATTAACTGTATTTGTAAGTATAAAGAAAGTTGTAGTTGGAAAACACGCTTTATATGCTGATCTCTTCTTCAAGATGAGTGCACTCATATGTATAAATAGTCTAATCAACTCCTAACAGAAAATCAAAAATACTTCAGAAAATGAGTAAAGCACCAAAATTTAACAAAGATCAAAGCAAATGAACCATTTTTCCATGGGACCAATTTTATAGCTGTCATTGAGGCCGAAATGGTGGCAACCGAAACTCAATATATATTCTTCATCAGTTTGAGATTATCATGACGAAACGATTTGACATTTTTTACATTTTGAATTGTTTTTACTAATCTTTATGTAGTTTGTAATGGATTACTTTGTACATGCAATAACATATTATAAAGGCATGTTAGTAGGCTCAAATGAAACAGAGATCGTAATTATGCACTGACTGTTGTCGTTATTTGCTTTCTACATTGATCAAACAATTATTGACAATGTAAATAATGACTGTGTAACAAAGGACAGTAAAATTTGCTTTCATGACCAAACCAGGAAACTCCTAGAAACTATTCTGAAACAAAGTGAGTTGATATCTTAAATACGGTACACACGTTAGATGCATGTGTCAGTACGCGGAAGCAAGATATGGCGGACGGCATAAGAAATTTGATATATATAACATTTTAAACTCTGTCACAGTTTCCATAATATTTACATCAAGCAGTTCAGAGAATTTCAGCCTCTTGACATTTACATCTTCTTCGACAGCTTTTGTCTGGGCTACACCCGCACTCGAAGAGCTCTTGGCATGGGACTGTTACTTGAGGTAATGACGAACAGAAAGGTTCCAATTTATTAGAATGGTCTCTGGCCCAGTCAAATTCGGCAGGACTAGGAATTTCAGGAGAGGTATACCAGATCTCATATGTGCCCGGCATAGTAAGCTACCCTTTCAGAATGTTCAAGATGTGCAGCATACGATGGAGAAACACATTATATTTATCTACCCTTTAGGGTGAACAGAACCCCAGTGACACCAGCTTCTGGACTTGTTCTGATGTCAATAAGAACAGCACCGCACTCTATTGTAGGCATTTGATCTTAGACAGACGGAATTGTAGGAGTAGTAGCTAGAACAGAGACAACATTGGAACGTGTCCAAATTCCCATGCTGATATTTTTGCCTCGCCCACAGAAGGCCGATATCTGGTCATAGCCTGAAGGTATTGAAGGCTAGGAACATTTTTGTATTATCCAAGAGAGTCTACAATAGAGTGAACCGAAATAAATCTAAGATTTTTTCCAGCAACAAATGCTACCCACAGCTCATCGACAGGAATATGGGGATATACAGCAACGGCATGAGCAAGAAAGTCTGTACCAACAGTTCTTATGATAACCCTCTTGTAACCACGAACTGCAATATCAGCAAGGTATAACAACAGTTTCACATCGGCTTCTTCATGGTCACATGGTGATTGTCGACTGGTGTCAAAGGACTCGATGAAGAAACAACATTTTGGCCGTTAGTAGAAGCAATGAGTAACTCAAGCAGTGAAACAACTCAATTTTATTGTATTCAACTGTTAAACAAGAATTCGAGTTACCTGTAATTTAATGGTCTAGTAATAATTTGCGTCGGACTCCTTTACTTCTTTGAGATATGTTAGTAGACTTTAGGCTGTTTGGGTCATACATATCCCAAACAATACGAGTCATCAGGCATTTGGTTATTGACGACCTAAAAATGGAATGACAATTATGTGCACGTAATTCTGGATGGATTCACCATGTTCACAATAACGACATATCTAATTTTATAGTACCCAGCTTGAACCTCCAGTTTGACAATGTGATAGGAATGGTGGGAATATTGAATTTTAATAGGCAAATAATTCATAAAGGTTGACATTGCGAATTTGACCGGAAATTTAAAAAGAAAGAACATTCCAGTTTAAGGTAGGATATTTGCTGTTTGTCTTTTGATACTAGAAATTGCTTGGGATTTTGTCTGTCTAATGGTTTCTGTCAGGTGTGTTTCTTTCCTCTCTAAACTTTCTGAAATGAAACTGTTATATTACACCAGCTCAATTGTTCGCATAGTTTCGGCAACATCCTCGTCAACAATATCCCTGCTATGAAGTACAATCATATCACCAGTTGTGACCTGGAGTCAAAAAGGGATTGTACATGGTTTCTGAACCTTTTCTGAAATGTATTTGTTGCTTATGGTGACGAATATCATTTCTTTACTTTGCTCTTGTTTGAGCTTGTCAACAAATGTCTGGAATTGTCGTGAGCCCCCAGAAACCATCCACCACAACAGTTAACTTTTCAATGAGTTCCACTGCAACACCATCTCCTTTAATCAGCTTGTTATTGTGCTCATGGAAATGATCAAGAGTAAAAGCAGAGAATGTGTGTTGCGTCTTTTGTACAACAAACTTCAGCAAACTGAGTAGCAACATCCGGGTTCCTTCGGTCAAAAAGAGCCATATCCCTTATATGATCAGACAGCCAACGAACATAATGTGGATAATCAAAACTTAAAAACCATGGTGTAAGAGACACAATGAATTCATTATATAGAGAAAATTTGCCACTGATGAGCATTCCAATATACACAGGTAACGTTGTTTCATGTTGTTTCAGATCGTATTGATTTGAGGATTTCTTTCTACGGCGAACAATGACATTGAACCCAAGCAAGTTATTTCTCCACACTTTGTGCCATTTTGACCATAAATTTCTGAAGGTCATCAGCTAATGTAACATTGTCAATTTTATCGGTATTATTTTGCCTAATGGGGTCCGGGCATTGAAGACATTCATCAAATTTGCTTTGGTACAGAATACATTTTGTCCTGTCAACTTATTTCAACTTTTTGTTACCTTTGATGATTATTGTTAGTATATCTACTACATCTAGTGTCTATTGGTCCTGTGCTATGCAGTAAAGCTGAAATTGTCAAAACCTCTTAAAACAAAACATACATGGAATTGATGGATTCTGTATTAAACGTAGTGCTTTGTACATCATATGCTAATAACATGAATAATGAAATATTGTAAAAACAGAGTGTTTTTGTTAAAAAAAGTCAAACTGCAGTAAGTACATGCAAATGTCAATTTAATTATATTGATTACACAGCATTGATCTTTTCCAAGGACTCATTGACGGACTTACGGATGAAGTAACAATTATATGCTCTGCCGTTAAGAAAGTCTACTTGCATAAACTAACATAGATACTTTACTGAGTTTGATCATTCCACTATGTTTAACTATATTTACAAGAGTAGACCGCAATATTAACAGCATTATGAGTCGTCGAGAAACGCATCGCATGTATGCACACTAATTTACATAGTTTACAAATGTTGTAAAGTTTTGCATATGACTGTGGTTATTTCAAACAACTTTTGCTTTCGTTAACTTAACTTTGTCTCACAAAAAATCAACTTTTTTACTTCTGTTTACAATAAAATGTCAAATTCATTTCAAAGAGAGTCAACCTTTTCAATAATGTTAAAAGTATAGTATTCATTTCGTATCACAAAATGTCTGAATATTGAATATTGCAAATATGTGATTTTAACTAAGTTCAAGGTAATCAAGATTATATTAGGTATTTCTTATAATAGTATACATGTATGGCGGCCATCTTGAATTTTTCAGCCATATTGGCCTTTCTGCAGTGATTTTCATGCTCATTTTATGTTTTGGCCCAAAGTAGTTCTGCATCAAGTATTATGCTTTTCCCATTTTCTGATACTTTTTTACGATTTTACTGGACTAATATATTCTTTTAAATATTTCAAGGTCCATTCTCTGAATATGCACTAAGCTGTGTATTGTTATTTGAAACGATGTACATGAACATCAAACGCATATGATACTCTAGTCTTCAAGCTGTGCTTGTTGAATATACGTTATATGAAGAACTAGTCTTCATTCAACGTGTTTTATGTCCTATATTTTTTGGATTTAACACTGATTGTTTAAACGCTATCATATAAATAAAGCTATTTTATGAACTTTTTGTTCAGAAGCATGTTATTTTCTGCTTCTGCAATGCGTGTTTTACAGTCAGAATGTGAAGTGTTGTTGTTGTCCAATAAATCGCTTCCCGCTCTAAATGCTACAACAACTATCCTAAATCCGATATTTCCCGAGAGACAATAACAAATCTTCAGATTTCCGGTAATAAGCGAAGTGCATTCCGAAACTACCCGGTTTTGGTTTCACTAAAATCAATCACAAATACAATTGTTTTTAGACGACCTTTTTAAACACTTATTTCCAGAAAGTAACGCGTGTTGTTTTCGTTCAAACTAGGTATAGTTGGATCATTTCATGGACATAAAATATTTAATGCGAAACCTCTTTGATATATGAATTTTCAATGCTGTCACAATTCGCCAGGCAGACATCAACGTAAATGTGTGTGGGCAGTAAAAATGTGTGTGCAATAGCGGCACCGGACGCTCCCAAACAATATGGAATTAAAAGTCATTATGGCGTTAATACACGCTCCCAATCAATATGAATAAAAAGTTCAACATGTATTTATACTGTGCAATTGTTCCTCGCTGTTAACCCCCTGTCCCAGGTTTGGTAGCCAATTTGAAGCTATCCAGCGTTGGTAATGTCACTACAGCACTTGGGATATTATTTTGGAAAACAAAGTATGTCTTTCTAAAACGAGTACTGGCAGCCATTCAATTTACAGTGGCATGTTTTAAATATTCAAAGAGGTTGATTGAAATAGATGGTGCAAGACTGGGATTATAAAACGTATATGCACAACTCGATACATAAGGATTACGTCTGAATATTTTCTACGTTGTTCCATGGACAGCCTCTTTAATTACTGCATCATCGAGGTAACCTACTCAGGGTTATTAAGTTGAAATGGTCGTTTTAAAACAATGCGTGACGCATCCCGTACGTGTTATAGTCGTTAGATCTATGTTTGTTAGTTAGGGTTCCTAATGTTCAAGTTAAGGTCGTAGTAGTGACTAATAAGCTCTTTCTTTCACAGATTTATGACAGTGTTTAGGTTCCGCTGTCGAAGTCCCAGTATCCTAGATGCCTTGTTTATCATGAATCTATGTGTAGATTATATTTCATATATTCCTACAGTTCTACTCCGAGATATGGGTGATGTTTATCTACTTTGATTATTGTCTCTTTCACTTTATAGGCAAATGGTGTTTTGTAGTTTTATTCATAATTGCGTATTTAATAACATTAAATTCAATTTGTCATATACCACTTAATTTAACTAGTTTCCTGTGGTTTTCTTGTTATGGTCTTCAGGTGATTTTGAAGGACGATATATATTACACATATGTATGCATGAATAACAGAACCGACGTCGGTTCGAGTCAATTTGGGTGTTACTACTGAAAAGAAACACCGTCTAAAATACTTGCTGTTGTCGACCTTGCGGAATGTATTCACCCATCACGATGTCATTCCGAATACCATCATTCGTCATCTTCGTATATCAGTAGGAATGCCACGACCTAAGAACGCAGCTATATTTCTTCCGCGGTCTGGACTATGTTTTGTGTTCTAGCCGGGAACTTTATGCGGAATTTACTTTTTTGACCAACATGGCGACGATGAATTAATTCTGATTCGGTCAGTTGTAAGTAAATCATGTGTTGAGTATGCAATGGTAGTCTCCGTTTTAAATAACCATAATCATAATTAGTATAATTTATGCCAAATTAAAGATTTGGGTACATTTAACGAACGGTGTAGAAGTAGTATTATCTTTATTTTTTTTAGTGTAGAATGTGTTCATTTCGGCTGTGCTGAATTTTGACAGGTCACCGTGACACGGATAGAACAGGTTACACGCCTACCAATCACACAGCCCGCGTTGTAATACAACATCGACGTGTTAAGGCGGTGGATTTCCGGTTTCACAGGCGGGGAAGCCGATTAAAGAAAGTTTACGGTAAATGTTCAATATTTTCATAAAATTCGTCGAATATCGGAGAATGTCACCGGATGATAAGTTAAATAAACCCATAGTTGACGGAAATTAAGCTAAATTAGTCATTTAATGAATGTGTGAGCACTTTTGAAGTGATTACAAAAGTGACCATATGGTTATACCTGGCGATCTTCTTCTGTCATATTTTCAAGCAGACAAGGCCTGTTTTTATATAAGGGTTTTTTGAGGGTATATCATATAATATAGTTTACGTACGCGGAAAGTTACGCAATATGCCGGCCAGTCCACGCAGAATTATTTATAAAAATACAGTGCAAAGCAGGCGGATACTTTACAACGCAGTGGTGCTATGCAAAAATAACAAACTGTCCGTCATTGCTCCGTCTTGTGATCGTATACTCTTATCATTCTAGCGTGATTAATGAAACATTTCGTTACATATCCGCTTAATAACTTGTTTGTTCATGGTTAACATAAATCTAAACGTCGGCCGTCCACATTTTCTTTGTGTACACTCCTACTCTTTCATTTGTTTTGGTTAAACAGCTGTTGTGTCAATAAAATATTGTCTCCTTTCCTGAACCAGCCAAATCCATCAATTTATGCCAGAATGGCACTTTTTTAGTAAGCTGAATATGTCAATGAGATAAGAGTTATGTCCCTTGTTATCAATTATTTTCTTATGAGCGATATGGGGCCATATGTGTATGGTATTTTTCTATAACCACCATTTTCTTTCTTTTAGATCAAAACGATATGAGACTATTCAAAGTAAAATGGAAAAGGGATTAAATTAATGCATTAAATAAAAAATTATCATCGACGTTAAGCAAAAGATTTGCTATTTTAGCGATTCACCTTTCAAAAAAAATAAAGCTTTCCTATTCACCATTACTTTGAACATCAACACCTTTACGTTTTTGGATGTAAAACCAAATACTGCAATAAAATATCAAATAAAACATCAGTCAAAGCGACTACCTTTCACACAAGATTTTGACAAATATTTGTATGTTTGTTACTAATGGTTTTAGAGAACTGTTGTACGAGTCGTTTGACAACAACGATTATATTGCACATCAAAAGTGTTCTGCCAGTTCTCAAGAACTTAATTAATATGAGGATCCAGTTTATGAAGAACTGCATGGAATAAATTGGACACAATAAATAAAAATTAACAACTTCAACACCTCTCGCCCAACCCCATATCAGTTCTTAAGAAGCTTGAAGATGTTTCTTGAATCCAAGTTAAATTTCGCCTGCCCTAGTGAGAATTTTTTCGATGACATTCTTCTATTTTCGAAACAAAGTTTAAGTAAAACGAATTTTGTTAGAATATTGACCACTTTCGTAAAATTCGCCAATTTGACCCCCGCCTGCGCAACCAGAAACCCCCCGCCTTTAAACGTCGATGTTGCAATACAACGCGGGCTGTGCGATTGGTAGGCGTGATTTAGAAACAAGAAGGTGACACAATCATTTTAAAATCATTGTGTGTGTGTGTGTGTGTGTGTGTGTGTGTGTGTGTGTGTGTGTGTGTGTGATTCAAACGGCGTGTTATACAAAATGTAAGATGACAAGGTAGGCCTCCTTGCTTCATTCTCTTCTTATGGCGTTATATTTGTGTGACAATATCATGCACCATAGACCTATTCAAAAAATTGCACAAAAGTTTATTTACCCAGAGACATATAGGTTTTCCCTTTTTTATTTGTTTCTCTTGAGATAATGGACAACAGGTCAAATATCCAAACCCAAATGTCACAGTATGTACGAAACATGTAAGTAGAGAATTGTATGTCAGCAATCTGACTATCTCGGTTGCAGAGAATTCGCCCTGTTAACAAACGATCACAGGTTCAAGTCCCTAAATCGCTTAACATTTTTCGCGTCATGTTACATTAAAATTGGCATCCAATACGTGACTGTGACTTACGCATGTTCCAAGAAACAGGTGTGGATCCAGGATTTTAGTCGATAGGGGGCAGACTTGAGGGGTGCAACGCAAAATTGAAGATATTTGAAACCCAGTATGACATGCTTATGTTATCCAGCTGAGAAACTTAGAATACTATCATGTAAGACTCCATAAGTATTCTTAAAATGTATTTTTAACAATTTTTGGAAAAAAATAAATGTATTATGACTTAAACTTGTAGTGGCATGTTACACCCATACACATTAGGGATTGACCTTGAATATTTTATGTTGGGCACAGAGCCTATCTTGGCATTCTTAAAGCGGCATAACCAGTGCCTAAAGGGTTTTTTTATATAGAAATACAGAAACTTGTTTATGATTCTAATATTTTTATTTACATGACATCAGAATGATGCAAAACATGGCATTTCATACTTGAGAATACTAGATATTAGTTTTGGTTGTAGAATAAAAATACTGCATTTTTCTAAAGAATTGCAAATAAGTGGCATATTTTCTCACATACGCGTATTTTGATTGAGCTTGGCTCGAACCCACAACCTCAGCAGTGAGATACGTGGTCGTGAGATTGTGCATTAATTAGCTCTCTAAGCCAGGTGGGATAATAGCATCCTTAAAAAATATTTGTTTGCTGCGCTCTGACCCAGTGATTCATGTGGGAAGGTAGGAAGCTATTGTTTTGCTATTGTACTTGCAGTATGATATTTTCTCATTTAAAGGGAGTGTATCAGGATAAAACGCCATAAATGTCTTAAAAAATAACATATTTATCAAAATGGATAAAAAGCATCTCATTACTATTCATAAATAAAAACTGACCAGTTTAGTATGTAAAATCCACCAAAATGTGACAAATTCGATATGTAAATTGAAGTGGTAAACTTGAAACAATCGTCATTCTGACTCTTTCGAAGATGAAACAATTTTTACTCCGTGTAAATCTGTAAAACGGTTTTAATTGAAATCAAAATGACATTACGTGACTCATTTGATATGTCACAAAATATGTTGCCATTTTAAGTGGGAAATCACTAAAGTTTAGTCTAACCTAGGGGCGTAGCCCAAGTTAGGAAAGCCGTTTCCAATATATTATTTTGGCATGTTTAAATAGATTTTTTTTGGCAATACAGTGAGTCAGTGAGTCTATGGTATATTAGAAACAAATGTTTATATAGCCAATTTTACAATTTTGAAAAATCCTGAATGACGTCGCGCACGGTAATGATACCTTAAAGCGTAACACGACGTTAACGCTAAAATTGTATAAAATGTAATATGACGTTTTTATTCATGTAAATCGTATCATTTATTTTACAAGAAAATAGCCGAATATCGGAATATCAATTACTGCAATGGAATCATGATTTTCTGTAGATAGTAAATGGATCAAAACCAATGATATTACTGTACCTACGTAAACTATGAGAATACAGCGTCCATAGGTTTTTGCCTTATTATAAGAACGTCAAACTGTCGTTGGTAAATATTTGATAGAGGACATTGGAAATGCTTGATACGAGGTGTAAGTGATTTTCCAAATTTTTCAATATTTTGGGACACTAACAGAAACTAAATTTACTCGTGAATATAATATTCAAAAGACAATATTCCGTGTTAAAAATATGGTAAATACGGTCAAAATATTGGGACAGACGTTATTTTTTGGTAAAAATACTAAGGGGCAGCAAATCATAGAGGACATTTTAAATATAAAATCTGTACCATTAAGAGCACAGTGGATATATTCCATTCCACATAAGCATGTTCCACTGAAATTTTACTTTAGTATGATTGGATTTTAAAATTTATATGTTCGCGATTTTTTCTAAAATAATTAAATTAATCAAATACGTTTCAATTATTTCTCTCAAATAACGTTGGCGGACAACACCTTAAAAATGTAATATCTCATAATTGCAATATGAAAAATGTCATCAAATACCATATAATAAAACAATGACCATATACATACATATGTTTAATGCAAAACTAACAATTATTTTTCATCTTGACTGTTCAGTATGACTTTATTGGCGAGTCGATTGTTTTCGAGACCTTTTGTATATACGTAGTGAATAGACATTACATCTGTCCTTTCGCACCGTTTTTAAACCTCTATCCACTACACTACTGGCCAACCAACTCACAATAATAAAAAAAATGTTTAAGATTTAGTGGCAATGTATCAATACATCACAATAAAGTACGGTAAATACCATATTTTACCTGAGTGCGCATTTACTAGAATGTATTGAACAATTTGGCAAAAATATATGATGCAAGGTTTTGAACTCATGTAGTGACATTTATTTTTCAATATTTACTCCTATTATCAAAAAGTGCAGAAGCCCTTAGTTACCAAGTGATCTTAGTCGCTGTTGTCTAAGACTACTCATCTGTCATGGCTGAGGTTATGGGTTTGAACCTAGCTTGGTCCCAAAACCTCATTTAACAGTTATTTGCAGAAGGAGAATTGGTCTATTCACTCACTTCTCTAATAATACTGAATATGCCATATATATATTACCTGCCATTTATGGAAAATGACTTAAACCCCATTCAAAAAGAATTAGAACTGAGCCTGGTTAGCTTATTTGGTTTAGTGTCTGACTGTCAATCTAAGGGTGTTGAGTTCGAATCCCCGGAAATAATGGTAAGGTTAACTGATCATTATGATGGTATACAGGATTAGAAAAATATTGCAAAGCACAGCTTTGGTTGCCAGTTTCTTTAAATATTTATTTTTTATTTTATTTATCTCCTCAGCTCAGGAATTCAACCATATTCGGATTACCAAGGTGCGTGTTGATGAAGATCTGACAATTGAAGATCCATGTTGGGGAGATTCGAAAGTGCAAGGCAAGGAATATCAAATATATTGGAGCTTGGCTTAACAGTTTATATTTCAGAATTGATTCACAAGAACTGAATACCAAAATTTGTTCAAATTTGGTATAAATGATTCTTATGAGAAGGGATTTCAAGTGTTTGACAACAAAAGGACTAGGATCCATTGCTGCGCAGGAAGCGGGCTTGTTTTACATAGCAATACCATGGGAAAACCGATATGTCTATTTTTCTCATTTTTTAGATAGTAAATCAATTATCTTGATGTCTGGATTTTTGTTGTTTTTCTCATCTTTCAGGTATTAATTAGTTTTGATTATATTGATATCTGGATCCTTGTTTAGTCATAACAATTGAGACCTGGTCCTTTAAAGGTTAAGTAATATCCACAAGTGGTCAGCAGGGGCCCATGAAAGGAAAAAAAATTGAGAAATTCAAAAAGTCTTTTAAAAACTGATAAGACAAATTTATTCATATATGGTTAAAATGATTCTTATTAATAGGGATTTTAACTTTGTTTAAGTAAAGCTGCTATGGTTTACAGGAGCCCAATAAAGAGAGTTTGATTTGTATTTGGAAGCACTTTGCGGAAAACAGGAAGTTCTCTTTTTCAACTCAATTTTAGTTATCACTTTAGTAATCTTGAGGTTACATAATGTTAAATCATTACAGTAGTTCTAATAAATGGGATTAAATATTCAAAAGAGGTCAGCAAGGCCCAAAAAGAGACAGAATTGTTAAATTTCAGAAAAATTCTTCAGAATTTCTTCTTGATTTTTACATAGGAGTACTTATATGTGAAAACAGTGAATTCTCTTTTTAGCTTGACTATTCTACTCACTCAAGCGTCGCAATTGGCGTCAACCCTGGTTTAAAGTTTTGCATGCACGGCTGTAACTCACCATTCGCTCAATGTATTTGCAATAAACTTAACACAAGACATCTCAATCATCAAATATATTACAATAACTAGGTTAGATAACTCATGCTTGAATATAATGCAAATTATGGCCCTTGCTTAACTTAGAAATGCTGGTTAAAGTTTTGCTTGAAAGTACCATCAACCTCATATCTCACCACTCACTCAATGTATTTGATTGAAACTTCACACAAAACTTTCCAGTCATCACATCTACCAAAATAACTAAGTTAGACAACTCTTGTATTGAATATAATGCAAATGATGGCCCTTGTTTGAATTAGAAATTCTGATTAAAGTTTTTCATGCAAGTACCATCAAGTCCATTTCTCACCATCCACTCAACGCATTTGATAGAAACTTTATGTAAAGCTTAATTTGCAGTTATGAAATCAAAGTAGGATAGCTCTTGTCATATTTTTTTTTGCAAATAACGGCCCTCGATTGACTTAGAAACCATGGTTAAAGTTTAATTCTCAGCAGTCACTACTGCATGCTTTGGATTGAAACTTCATATAAGGTTTAGCAGTATTAAGAAACCTCTCAGTTATGTAAGTGAGACAACTCTTGTTTACTTGGATTGGTCACCAGTCTTAATCAAAGTTTATAGTTCTGTGACAGATGAGTTTAATGGCAAAGGCACTGTGTTATTGACTGCTCTTATTATCTATTTAAGTGATAATTTTAATTATATTGAGATGTGAAGTAGTATGTAGTCGCTACAGTTAAGACCAGGTCCTTTATTACAGTACAGGGAATTTATTATCCAAAAAGGGTACAGTTATGAAATTTACAATATTATCTTTTCATGAACTGATCAGTTTTTTGCTATACCAATAGCCAGCAGGGCTTATGTCACGGTAAATTGTCCGTCGTCCGTCCGTCCTTCTGTTAATCTTTTTTCTTTAGACGCGATAGCACCTTCAATTTTTTAGTGAATCTTAACCAAACTTGCGCAGCAGTGATATAACCACAAGATCTCGGACGAGTACTTGAACCAGCGTGATATGACCTCAAATACTTCCGCCACAGGGCTTATAAGCACATTTTAAGTAGAATTATAAATAAACAGTTTATCTGAAAGTTTAAGGCGTAGACCTTAGATAGTTTACATGAAGCATTCTGTTGTCAGTAGAGCGATTCAGGTCCCCTTGGACCTCTTGTTTGTCTATCCCCCATCTGGCCATCAATGATTTTTTAAACATCTTCTCTGAAACCACTGACTCCATTGTATTAATTAATTAACGACTGATAAAGTTATCATTAATCAATAAAATCAACTTGTGGATGTAATCATCTTGAAAGACTATAAATGAACACATGTAAACTTCATTGGAATTGACATAATCTTATTTTATTAAGGCATAGTGCCACCATTGCGAAAAGGAAGTGCTTCCGTGGGGTAGTCGCATAATGGCGGTTATAAATAATCCTCAATTCTTCTTCTTTAAAAATGCATTTTCCTTATTTTAATGCTCATTTTTTTATTTGAATGGCATTATTGATGTATTTTGAACATTTTGATAGCATTGTCATGTTTGAATTGTGAATTTAGAAAAAAAAAATGATGCTTGGAAATTGGGGTATGAATTCATGATTTCGGAAGTCTACTTTCACTTTGTCACCAGTGTACACACTGAGCAGAAAAAAATCTCTTATATGACACATGACCCCTACTTTTCTCATCATATTTTGATAGTGCAGAGGTTGACAAACAGTAAAATGTAGGTTTCACTTCTTTCATTTGGGACCCTCTATGAATGACAAGCCTTCAAACTTTTATTATTTACTATAGAATAAAGAACAAAAATCAATGGTGGGGTTACACCTTAAGCTAAATCTTTCATTTTAATCTGACTGTTTTACTTTTAACCATTTATAGTCTTGTGTAATTAATAATATTGCGGTACTAAACGTGACTGACTTGTCATATAACTGTTTGTATATACTGTAGATTGTATTTGTTTCTTGTTATGTTTATAGTCATATGTAAAAACAAATAATTAAAAGTACAAAATATATTACTTTTCCGTCACACTCTTGCTGAAATGATTCAAAGGCACAATGTTAGCATTTCTAATCACCCGGTCCGGTCTAGCTGCTTAATATATCACAGCATCGACACCAGACGTACAAAGTAATATAAGTTTATTATATAACCATAATATTACATAAGTTCGTGGACTTTCTGAACTGTAACTGAAAAATTGTTGTAAGCTTCGATAAACACCATACAATAGCAAATGACAATGAAGCGTAATGTTGTATATCAATCATCATGGAGACTGGCCGGATGGATATTCAAACTCACGACCCTGATTTGATAGACTTATTACTGAGCAGCTAACAGGGACAGGCTACCTTAGTAAACTTAAAAACGCTTTTGAGACTGCAATTTTAATTATAATGCTCGATCATTTTATTTTACGACCTTGATTCTCCTACCTTTGGATTTGTGGGAAAGTAGTAAGTAGTAGTATAGATTATGGGCGGTTTGGCACACTTTTTTCGTCATCCAGATGTTGGTCGACATTTTGATTTTACTACTACTCCCGAGACATATTTTATCAAAAGACATCAAACAGCTAAATCCTTAAACGGAACCCAAGAATTGAAACCACTCGAATAACCGCTCCATTTAACATAAACCCGCTTCTTCTTGTAATCACGTCTCAATGTATTGTCTATTCTAAATATTTCTTGGTTTGCTTTAGCTAGATATTGTTCATAGAACGATCCCACAATATGTTTTTTATTTAAATCTTTTAGAAGATATGTAACAGGCTTTGTCTTTTGAATGTCTCTAACGATAAATATTTCTTCCGTCCAATTTGGGGTGTAACCCTTTTCAAATTGTTTTTTGTATTTACTTATTCTAACTCTGTCAACAATTTTGAAAGATATCCTAGATTTCTGGGATTGTTTGGATTTAGAAGAATACAAGTTATGCACCAAGTTGTCTTTATTCTCTTTCATTAATAGAACCATAAAGAGAATAATGTGGAAGCACGTCACCGAAAATAATACAAATAACTATATTGATACCCTGCCTGAAATAATCTCAAAATATAATAAGACTAAACATGGTAGTATTGGTATGACTCCTGAACAGGCTAGAATGAAATAGAATAAAGGAATTGTGTTGCATAATTTGTATTCTTCTACTGAGAAAAAGTTTTTTTTCCGATTTTAATTTTTGGACATTTTTTAGCCATAATAAAAATCCTCAATTTTTTTCTAACGTCTCATGAAAAACTACGACTTTATTCGATCCAAAAGATAAAGCCTCGACATAATCACTTTCAATGTATATATTGGCGGAATGGACAATTTGTGCACAATCATCGCAATTAATATTAACTGAATAATTTTATTTTTGAAAAAGTTACATCGTTTATTATTTAGTGGGTCGATTTTTCAATAATCGCTCGATTTACAATTATTTAGTGCAATAGTGATGAATCTGTTTTCGGCAAAAAAAAATGTTTTTTTCCTGATATTTTAAAAAGTTTGCCTGTCGCTGGAGGAGATGTTGATCTACCTGCTGATGTTTTCGGAATTTTTCTCGCTATAAGGACCGATTTTTTTAAATCTCTTTGTTTAAAAGTGAAATTTTAGGTGCAAATTGTGGACTTGATATTCGATTTACGTGGTGTATAGCAATGTTAAATATGCTTCCCGAAAAGAAATTGATAGTATTAAAGGAATCTCAATTTTATGTTATTGGAGGAACATGAAAAATTGACCGATCTTTCAGTTAAAACTATTATTTTCACGATTTTTAAATGGCATGTGTTTTTGTCCAACTTTCTTTCAAAATGTGAAATTTGTCACGTGATCCCCCCCCCCCCCCCCCCCCCCCACCACCACCCCCGGGAGTCGCTGGCGTTCCTACTGTATAGCATTCGTTATAATCGAAGGCTTTAGCAATATCCAATATCGTCATATCAACGTGTACGCAAAGTTTACAAAAGAAGGTTAGTTACGCTGGAGCGGTGATATCTGGATACGTGTTGATTTTCTTATAGGATTTCCTCTAGATGACTCATGATCTGGGATACCAGTATATATTTCAGCATTTTTCTTTACTATCGCTGTATGGTTAACAGGACGACAAATATTGGGATTTGTTCTATCAACGTTTTTATATACTGGTACTATGTTTGCTGTTTTCAAGTCGTTTGGCATTACTGATGTACCAACTGATTATTGATAAAGATTTTGCAGCATGTGTGCGTTTCCGACTGTGTTCCTTTAAATTCTATGATAGGCATTTTATCTTTATCCACTGGCCTTCTTAACATTAATACCTTGTAAACAATTAATCACGCAATTCAATGTTACATTAATTTTACATTGTTTGATATGGCGATTTACCCTTCTACTATTTTGCGAATACAGAGCATACCTGGTTGTTCAACTCGTCGCGGTTTCGGCTGTCTGGTCATTATCATTCATAGTTCTGGTACTCATACTGTCTTTTTCTTGACTTTATATGTTACTCAAATGTTTTGGATGATTTATCATATTCAGGTTAAACTATGTTATTTATGTATTAACAACATGAGTTATGTAGTTAATTTGTCTTTATTAAAGTTTTCAGGAGTTTTGTCATCATTTGTTTCTCTTGCCCTGTAGCTATTGTCTTTGTTTCTTAGTTACCTTGCCTGTAACACTTCTGTGCACCCATGGTATATCATTCAAATCTCACTATCATATATATATATATATATATATATATATATATATATATATATATATATGTGTGTGTGTGTGTGTGTGTGTGTGTGTGTGTGTGTGTGTGTGTGTGTGAAGCATTTTCATTGGACAGCGTCAATTTTTTAAAGCCTGTTATTTTTCGATTAAGGCCCCGGCGCTGGACTACTTTTTACGTTGCTCTAGTAAACTAAGAAGCATCGACATTTTGATGGTCGGTTTAATATTATATGAACAAAAATGACATGCACCACGGTTCTACACTTATATCTATAATAAAAAACAACAACAAAAGTTATTTTCTTCGGTTAATTATTTTACTGATTTCTTTGGTTCAGCGATTTTAACCGGGCACCACAATCAGAACATAAGTTATTTTCAGAAACAATGAAATATTTCTTAAAATGTTCATATTTGAGATGTAATGATACAATATCTTGATCATACCATTCAAGGACCTCTATATGATTCCTTGTACCATTGAGCATAATCATGGTTTAACGAACTTTATTTGACAGGTTAAAATGAAATTAAAACATGTAGTTCAGAAGCAGACGATAGCGAAACATTGTAAATGTTGCAAGTTTGAATAATTCCAAATTCGGATGCTCTGTCAATTCATGAGCGGAACTTTATATGACCTTCGTTAATGTTGACAAATTTAAACATTCGTGTAGTTTTTAAGATACACCCGCTGTTAGCTCTAGTTTTTTAGGATACACACGCTATTAGCTCTAGTTTTTTAAGATACATCCGTTGTTAGCTCTAGGTCTAAGGATACACCCGCTGTTAGTTCTAGTTCTTCAGATACGCCCACTGTTAGTTCTAGTTTTTCAGATACACCCGCTGTTAGTTCTAGTTTTTCAGATACACCCGCTGTTAGTTCTAGTTTTAGGATAACCCCACTGTTAGCTTATAGTTTATAGGATACACCCGCTGTATGCTCTAGTTTTTCAGATACACCTGCTGTTAGTTCTAATTTTTCAGATACACCCGCTGTTAGTTCTAGTTCTTCAGATACGCCCGCTGTTAGTTCTAGTTCTTCAGATACGCCCGCTGTTAGTTCTAGTTTTAAGGATAACCCCACTGTCAGCTTATAGTTTTTAGGATAAACCCGCTGTATACTCTAGTATGCTCTAGTTTTTCAGATACACTTGCTGTTAGTTCTAATTTTTTCAGATACACCCGCTGTTAGTTCTAGTTTTTCAGATACACCTGCTGTTAGCTCTAGTTTTTCAGATACATCCGCTGTTAGCTCTAGTTCTTCAGATACGCCCGCTGTTAGTTCTAGTTTTTCAGATACACCCGCTGTTAGTTCTAGTTTTTAGGATAACCCCACTGTTAGCTTATAGTTTTTAGGATACACCCGCTGTATCCCTAGTTTTTCAGATACACCCGCTGTTAGTTCTAATTTTTCAGATACACCCGCTGTTAGTTCTAGTTCTTCAGATACGCCCGCTGTTAGTTCTAGTTCTTCAGATACGCCCGCTGTTAGTTCTAGTTCTTCAGATACGCCCGCTGTTAGTTCTAGTTTTTCAGATACATCCGCTGTTAGTTCTAGTTTTTAGGATAACCCCACTGTTAGCTTATAGTTTTTAGGATACACCCGTTGTATGCTCTAGTTTTTCAGATACACCTGCTGTTAGTTCTAATTTTTCAGATACACCCGCTGTTAGTTCTAGTTCTTCAGATACGCCCGCTGTTAGTTCTATTTCTTCAGATACGCCCGCTGTTAGTTCTAGTTTTTTAGGATAACCCCACTATTAGCTTATAGTTTTTAGGATACACCCGCTGTATGCTCTAGTTTTTCAGATACACCCGCTGTTAGTTCTAATTTTTCAGATACACCCGCTGTTAGTTCTTGTTCTTCAGATACGCCCGCTGTTAGTTCTAGTTCTTCAGATACGCCCGCTGTTAGTTCTAGTTCTTCAGATACGCCCGCTGTTAGTTCTAGTTTTTAGGATAACCCCACTGTTAGGTTATAGTTTTAAGGATACACCCGCTGAATGCTCTAGTTTTTCAGATACACCCGCTGTTATTTCTAATTTTTCAGATACACCCGCTGTTAGTTCAAGTTTTTCAGATACACCTGCTGTTAGCTCTAGTTTTTCAGATACACCAGCTGTTAGTTCTAGTTCTTCAGATACGCCCGCTGTTAGTTCTAGTTTTTCAGATACACCCGCTGTTAGTTCTGGTTTTTAGGATAACCCCACCGTTAGCTTATAGTTTTTAGGATACACCCGCTGTATGCTCTAGTTTTTCAGATACACCTGCTGTTAGTTCTAATTTTTCAGATACACCCGCTGTTAGTTCTAGTTTTTCAGATACACTCGCTGTTAGTTCTAGTTTTTAGAAAAACCCCACTGTTAGCTTCTAGTTTTTAGGATACACCCGCTGTATGCTCTAGTTTTTCAGATACACCCGCTGTTAGTTCTAGTTTTTCAGATACACCCGCTGTTAGTTCTAGTTTTTAGGAAAACCCCACTGTTGGCTTATAGTTTTTAGGATACACCCGCTGTATGCTCTAGTTTTTCAGATACACCCGCTGTTAGTTCTAGTTCTTCAGATACGCCCGCTGTTAGTTCTGGTTTTTCAGATACACCCGCTATTAGTTCTAGTTTTTCAGATACACTCGCTGTTAGTTCTAGTTTTTCAGATACACCCGCTGTTAGTTCTAGTTTTTAGGATAACCCCACTGTTAGGTTATAGTTTTAAGGATACACCCGCTGAATGCTCTAGTTTTTCAGATACACCCGCTGTTATTTCTAATTTTTCAGATACACCCGCTGTTAGTTCAAGTTTTTCAGATACACCTGCTGTTAGCTCTAGTTTTTCAGATACACCAGCTGTTAGTTCTAGTTCTTCAGATACGCCCGCTGTTAGTTCTAGTTTTTCAGATACACCCGCTGTTAGTTCTGGTTTTTAGGATAACCCCACCGTTAGCTTATAGTTTTTAGGATACACCCGCTGTATGCTCTAGTTTTTCAGATACACCTGCTGTTAGTTCTAATTTTTCAGATACACCCGCTGTTAGTTCTAGTTTTTCAGATACACTCGCTGTTAGTTCTAGTTTTTAGGATAACCCCACTGTTAGCTTCTAGTTTTTAGGATACACCCGCTGTATGCTCTAGTTTTTCAGACACACCCGCTGTTAGTTCTAGTTTTTCAGATACACCCGCTGTTAGTTCTAGTTTTTAGGAAAACCCCACTGTTGGCTTATAGTTTTTAGGATACACCCGCTGTATGCTCTAGTTTTTCAGATACACCCGCTGTTAGTTCTAGTTCTTCAGATACGCCCGCTGTTAGTTCTGGTTTTTCAGATACACCCGCTATTAGTTCTAGTTTTTCAGATACACTCGCTGTTAGTTCTAGTTTTTCAGATACACCCGCTGTTAGTTCTAGTTTTTAGGATAACCCCACTGTTAGCTTATAGTTTTTAGGATACACCCGCTGTATGCTCTAGTTTTTCAGATACACCTGCTGTTATTTCTAATTTTTCAGATACACCCGCTGTTAGTTCTAGTTTTTCAGATACACCTGCTTTTAGCTCTAGTTCTTCAGATACACCCGCTGTGAGCTCTAGTTCTTCAGATACGCCCGCTGTTAGTTCTAGTTTTTCAGATACACCCGCTGTTAGTTCTGGTTTTTAGGATAACCCCACTGTTAGCTTATAGTTTTTAGGATACACCCGCTGTATGCTCTAGTTTTTCAGATACACCCGCTGTTATTTCTAATTTTTCAGATACACCCGCTGTTAGTTCTAGTTTTTCAGATACACCCGCTGTTAGTTCTAGTTTTTAGGATAACCCCACTGTTAGCTTCTAGTTTTTAGGATACACCCGCTGTATGCTCTAGTTTTTCAGATACACCCGCTGTTAGTTCTAGTTTTTCAGATACACCCGCTGTTAGTTCTAGTTTTTAGGATAACCCCACTGTTAGCTTATAGTTTTTAGGATACACCCGCTGTATGCTCTAGTGTTTCAGATACACCAGCTGTTAGTTCTAGTTCTTCAGATACGCCCGCTGTTAGTTCTAGTTTTTTCAGATACACCCGCTATTAGTTCTAGTTTTTCAGATACACTCGCTGTTAGTTCTAGTTTTTCAGATACACCCGCTGTTAGTTCTAGTCTTTAGGATAACCCCACTGTTAGCTTATAGTTTTTAGGATACACCCGCTGTATGCTGTAGTTTTTCAGATACACCTGCTGTTAGTTCTAATTTTTCAGATACACCCGCTGTTAGTTTTAGTTTTTCAGATACACCCGCTGTTAGTTCTAGTTTTTAGGATAACCCCATTGTTAGCTTATAGTTTTTAGGATACACCCGCTGTATGCTCTAGTTTTTCAGATACACCCGCTGTTAGTTCTAGTTTTTCAGATACACCCGCTGTAAGTTCTAGTTTTTCAGATAACCCCACTGTTAGCTTATAGTTTTTAGGATACACCCGCTGTATGCTCTAGTTTTTCAGATACACCTGCTGTTAGTTCTAGTTCTTCAGATACGCCCACTGTTATTTCTAGTTTTTCAGATACACCCGCTGTTAGTTCTAGTTTTTAGGATAACCCCACTGTTAGCTTCTAGTTTTTAGGATACACCCGCTGTATGCTCTAGTTTTTCAGATACACCCGCTGTTAGTTCTAGTTTTTTAGATACACCCGCTGTTAGTTCTAGTTTTTAGGATAACCCCACTGTTAGCTTATAGTTTTTAGGATACACCCGCTGTATGCTCTAGTGTTTCAGATACACCCGCTGTTAGTTCTAGTTCTTCAGATACGCCTGCTGTTAGTTCTAGTTTTTTCAGATACACCCGCTATTAGTTCTAGTTTTTCAGATACACTCGCTGTTAGTTCTAGTTTTTCAGATACACCCGCTGCTAGTTCTAGTTTTTAGGATAACCCCACTGTTAGCTTATAGTTTTAAGGATACACCCGCTGTATGCTGTAGTTTTTCAGATACACCTGCTGTTAGTTCTAATTTTTCAGATACACCCGCTGTTAGTTTTAGTTTTTCAGATACACCCGCTGTTAGTTCTAGTTTTTAGGATAACCCCACTGTTAGCTTATAGTTTTTAGGATACACCCGCTGTATGCTCTAGTTTTTCAGATACACCCGCTGTTAGTTCTAGTTTTTCAGATACACCCGCTGTTAGTTCTAGTTTTTCAGATAACCCCACTGTTAGCTTATAGTTTTTAGGATACACCCGCTGTATGCTCTAGTTTTTCAGATACACCTGCTGTTAGTTCTAGTTCTTCAGATACGCCCACTGTTAGTTCTAGTTTTTCAGATACACCCGCTGTTAGTTCTAGTTTTTAGGATAACCCCACTGTTAGCTTCTAGTTTTTAGGATACACCCGCTGTATGCTCTAGTTTTTCAGATACACCCGCTGTTAGTTCTAGTTTTTCAGATACACCCGGTTTTAGTTCTAGTTTTTAGGATAACCCCACTGTTAGCTTATAGTTTTTAGGATACACCCGCTGTATGCTCTAGTTTTTCAGATACACCTGCTGTTAGTTCTAATTTTTCAGATACACCAGCTGTTAGTTCTAGTTTTTCAGATACACCCGCTGTTAGTTCTAGTTTTTTAGATACACCTGCTGTTAGCTCTAGTTTTTCAGATACACCCGCTTGTTAGTTCTAGCTTTTTAGATACACCCGCTGTTAGCCGTAGTTTTTCAGATACACCCGCTGTCAATTCTAGTTTTTCAGATACTCCCGCTTTTAGCACTAGTTATTCAGATACACCCGCTGTTAGTTCTAGTTTTTTAGATACAACCGCTGTAAGTTCTAGTTTTTCAGATACGCCCGCTGTTAGCTCAAGTTTCTAAGATACACCGCTGTTAGCTCAAGTTTCTAAGATACACCCGCTCTCAGCTCTAGTTTTTAGGATAAACCCGCTATTAGCAATAGTTTTTTCAGATACACCCGCTGTTAGTTCTAGTTGTTCAGATACTCTTGCTTTTAGCTCTAGTTGTTCAGATAAAACCCGCTCTTAGTTCTAGGTTTTCAGATACAATCGCTGTTAGTTTTAGTTTTTTTAGATACAACCGCTGTTAGCTCTAGGTTTTCAGATACACCCGCTGTTAGCTCTAGATTTTTAGATACAACCGCTGTTAGTTCTAGTTTTTCAGATACACCCGCTCTTAGCTCTAGTTTTTCAGATACAACCGCTCTTAGTTCTAGTTTTTTCAGATACACCCGCTGTAAGCTCTAGTTTTTCAGATACACCCGCTTTTAGTTTTAGTTTTTCAGATACACCTGCTCTTAGCTCTAGTTGTTCAGATACACCTGCTCTTAGTTCTAGTTTTTCAGATACAACCGCTGTTAGCTCTAGTTTTTTCAGATATACCCGCTGTTCGTTATAGTTTTTCAGATACACCCGCTGTTAGTTCTAGTTTTTAAGTGTTTAGATCGCTGTACTTGTTGTTTGAATATTATAAAGCTGCTCTTGCAAAAATTGCCTGATATGTTGTTCTTGTGTATAAGATTTGTTCTCTAAATTATGTATTAAGCAATATTTTAATCATGTAGAACACTTTTCTTGTACATGTGACAATCGCCCTTTCTGTTACACTCTTCAAAGTGTAATGTCGAACATATGCACGAAACATTATTTTAAAAGTTAGCTGGTTTTGTAATATGTTCACATTACATGCTATTTCTATTCTACAAGGTGCACTCTCTAAAATATGCAATTGGCTGTATCTTGAATATTTATTATTCTGTTCTTCTGTATCCGTTCTAGTGTTTGTGATAAATGTATGCATTTAGCATTATCTAATGTATTATAGTGTTCCAGTCTTCAAAATACTTGCTCTAAAATATGCAATTTTGTGCTATTTTTTACCGTTGTGGATAACGTTGATTGTGTAGCACAATGCACTTTATATTATGTCCTCGAGTTTCCATGCTATATTATGCTTTGTGAGCACTTATGTTTATTTTTCAGTTATCGGGTAACGCTGAACTTTTATCAAGTAATATAAGTAACGGGTGGTACTTCATGCGCAATATAGACACAGAAGACACGACAGCACCTGTCCAGATTGATATTATTGTCAACTATTGTAACATCCTGCCTGTGGCAAACTGTGATTGGTCCGTTGTTTTAAATGGTAAGACGAAAGTCTTTACTAAGGACTTTTTTCGTTTTATTTTTGTTAATACAATCGTTTTTTCTGATAAGACGACGGGGGGAAAAGCGAGGTTGAATTCATCCGTAAACAAGACCAGGTGCGATACTGCCCGCTGTTGTCGCCTGGGTGTGGCGAAACTTTGAGTTACATTGTACTTAGCGGTGCTGCAATATATATTTCTTTCCAAAATTGAATCGAAACCCTGTGACCATTTTGTTAGATACTTTAAATTAAATTCGTGGTAATTATAAACAGTCACTGTAAAATCGTCAGAAAGTGTAGGAAAATAAAACTTAATCTAATATGCAGCGATGGTATGTTGGAGTCCTTGTATAGCTGTGATACCCAACATTTAAAGGAACCCGTGCTAGTGGCTATATATATATATATACAGTATATATATATGTCTTTGCGTTCGCTCAGCAAGCGAATCTTTACACCTATGAACCCGCTGCTGGAACTTGAGCAGAGCAGTTTTGTTGTTTACGACTTTTTTCTTTCTTTACTTATATATAAGTAGCTGTAACCGTCTTACATACAGCAAAAAAATCGGGAAAAAAGTGCTTTTGAAAGTTCGGCAATTTTCATGGATGTTACAAAACATATTTTATGTAGATGACTCAGAATATATTCCACCGTAAATCACTGTAGATAGGAGCAAACTCTCAGATTAGTAAGCACATAAATATTTTCTCGAAACACCCTTTATCTAACTTATATTATTACTAAACACGACAGTTCCGAAAGTTTAATGAGACTTTTATGTATTTACATTTTATAGTTTCAAGTACAACCATGACTAACGATGACACATCAGCCAGTTTCACTCCAGTGTTCAATGTTACAACAGAGCAAGTGTTTATCAAAGAGGTGTCAACCGAATCTTTAGCATCACCAGAACCCTTGACAACTTCACAAACTCACACACTTACGGTATCAAATGATCCGGACATTGATAACACAACAAAGCCAGTTGATAATAACACGTGTTTATGCCCGTGTCTGTGCACTGCACCCATGTCTCAGTCCAATATTGACAAGATGATGAAAGAAATCATGAAGGACATGAAAATAAATATGAACAACACATTCCAAGCCAAGAGGAAGCTGATTAGCGCCTCTGATAAACGCTGGTTAAGTCGCAGCATTGGAGGCGTTTGCGTTACAGTTTTAACGGTTGTTTTTGGCAGTATTTTGATTTGTGATGCAAAAAACTTTATTCGCAATATCAGGACCGCAATAGAAAATATCAGAGGGATGCAATAAACAAATAGACAAACAGTCCTGCATAGCCCTCGTGTACTTTTTCGGAACTTTCAAATGCATTACTTAATTGTTGAAGTAATATTGGAGGTTATAAAGTTTAAGGTAAAGGCTAGTTTCAATAGAATATGGAAAGACACATATTAGAAACACACAACATATATTTCTCTAGGTTTATGTTTGTTTTATTCAAGTGTAGATAATAAAGCTAGACTTGATAAACAATCATAACTTGTATAACTACATAATATTCTAACTTCTGCTCAAATTGTGCAACGCATGTGATATATGTATTTAAGCGGAATACATATACTTCTATTGATTAGCTAGTATCAAAATACGACTTACAGAGATGTAATTACCTGTGCCTGTCATCACCAATAAACAAAGCTGAATACATATCTGTTTCTAAATTAGGTAACACAGTTTACAGGTGATGTAACTGCCACAGACCAATGAATCACGTCGTTAAGCGATTTGACAGGTGCATAGCAAGATATAATACACAATAAGTCAACTCCTGAATTAAGGTAGAGGAAGTGGGAAAAACGTCCACTGGCTGGAGAAGAGTATATTTAACTGAACGTTCCTAGTGGTATCCACATCAAACTGTTGTTTTAGTTACGTTGATTAAACATACACTAAATTACACAAATAAAGTTGGTTACATTTTGACTGTAAATGGTAGTGAAACAAATGAAGAAGCTTGCTGATATAATAAATATTTATTTATCACAATTCCTTTGACACAATGTCAGATAATAGATAATACTGGTATGTATAATACTACAGCAAATGTGAACTAATAACCATGACAATAAAATGATGAAACCATGGTAACACACATAATATATTCTAAAACACATGTTGAAATAGAAAAGGGGACAGTATGCTTATTTTGAAAGACTAAATAACAATGTCCGAGATTGTAAAATACCCTATATTTGACTATTACATGAAACATGTTAATTTATATATGCAGTCACGTATGATAAACTACGTGTATTAAAACAAGGACATCATATAGAGAAAGGTAGGTGACTTGCATCTCCAGACTAAATGGGGACTAAACAGCACGCGAAAGATTAATTATTTGGAAAATTAACCTTTCATAATTCACAGGCAACTGATTTCTTGTACATAAAATGCAACTTGTACTTTTCTTTTATTTTTTTTTATGTTTCATGCACTAATATTCATTTTAGTGGCAGTATAAACACTTTGTAATCAATACTGCATCAGCAATTGTAAACACAAATTGCTGGGAATGGTTTCATTTTGTGAAGATGTCTTCTGCAATGTAATAATTTTGATTTTAATTCTTCCGCAAATAAAAATAATTAAAAACGAGATTTTGCGTGAATGAGTTCTTTCCCCACATACACATGTAAGCCATTGATTAAAAATTGAAGCACAACGTGTAATCATACCCGTCTATCCTGCCATGTAAATACAATATATCTAAAATGGTGTTTACATACACATATTTCTTAATATGCCGTTACAATATAAAAGTCCAAGCCAAATGGCATCGTTGGTATTGTATCATTTTTACAATCACATCAAAGGAAACCACTTACGATTTATCTTATCTCAATGCAGGTACTATCCGTGTACCTCCTGATATTAGTGATCATAAAGCTACTTTCATTATTTTACCTTTTTTATATAGTACTGATCATACTTATGAAAGATCAGTATGGCTCTATGATAAAACTAACTTCGATTTGTTAAAAAATAAAATAGAAAAGTTTGATTGGCAGTGTCTGTCAAACTGTAATTTAAATACAGCATGTGAACTGTTTACAGAATCTTTTATGAAAATTATAAAGGAATGTATACCATCTAAAATAATAACTGTACGTCCTGATGATCAACCATGGTTTGATTCAAAATTAAGGAAACTTTGTCGTATTAGAGATAGACTTAAATCTATTGCAGCAAAATCGGGCAAATCAAAAGACTGGAATAAATATAAAAATACTAGAAATAAAGTTAATAACCATAAAAAATATGCCAAAGAACATTTCTTTAATAATTTAGAGTTAACACTAAATGATTTACAAACAAATGACAAAAGAAGTTTTTGGAAAATTATTCGCTATTTTGTCAAAGGAAATAATTCGTCATCAAATATACCTCCTTTAAATGATTTTATTAATGATAATATTTTACATATAACAAATCAGAATAAAGCTGACTGCCTTAATGATTATTTTGCTTCAATATCCACTGTGAACGATACTGGTGTTGTTTTACCGGGTATTTTATACAAAACTAATAATTCCCTTTCACATTTTATAATAACTGAGAATGATATATCTGAACTTATTAGTATTTTACCAGTAAATAAGGCCTGTGGTCATGATATGATCAGTCACAGAATGCTGAAATCTGTGTCAAAAGCAATTGCAAAACCACTTTCAATTTTATTTAACCGTTCTCTAAGTGAAGGTATATATCCCGATTTGTGGAAGATTGCAAATGTAACTCCTATTTTTAAAAAGGGAGACAAGTCATTGGTGTCAAATTACAGACCTGTGTCTTTACTTAGTTGTGTTGGAAAACTTTTTGAAAGGCTTGTTTTTAAGAATATGTATAACTTTTTTCTTGATAATAATTTGATTTATAAATACCAATCAGGCTTTTTGCCAAATCACTCTACTACCTATCAACTTATTGACATATATCATCACATTTGTCAAACCTTTGATAACAAACAGTATTCATGTATGGTATTTTGTGACATATCGAAGGCTTTTGACAGAGTCTGGCATAAGGGTTTACTATTTAAACTTCAGGAAAACGGTATTAATGGGCAACTTTTAGAATGGGTTTCTGATTACTTAACAAATCGATCCCAACGGGTAGTTTTTCAGGGTACATATTCCAATTTAAAATCTCTTAATGCAGGTGTGCCTCAAGGATCCGTTCTTGGACCTTTATTATTCTTAATTTATGTTAATGATATAGCTAACAATTTACTCAGTTTGACACGTTTGTATGCTGACGACAGTTCATTATACTATTCAGCCTCATCAGTAAGTGATATTGAAGGTTTAATTAATCATGATCTTTTAATAATATCCCAGTGGGCTAAACAATGGCTAGTAAATTTCAACCCTAACAAAACCGAAGCTATGTTTTTTTCTTTAAGAGATAACAATAACTTACCTTATATAACATTTAATAACGTAGAAATTCAATTTGCAGAATCTCATAAACATCTAGGTGTAACTTTAAGTAAAGACGGAAAATGGACCGATCATATTGATAATATTTTAAAATCTGCTTCAAAAACTATAGGTATAATGCGTCGCCTTAAATACTCACTCAGTCGTAAATCCCTCAATCAAATTTACATTTCGTATGTTCGACCAATTCTTGAATACTCCTCTCTAGTCTGGAACAACTGCACTGATCAAACATCGAATTCACTCGATAAATTACAAAATGAAGCTGCACGTATAGTCACTGGCTTAACCAGATCAGTATCTATTGAAAATTTATATATAGAATGTGGATGGGAAACTCTTTCTTATCGCAGAACATTACAGCAATATTACTTTATGTATAAGGTTAGCAACAATATGGTACCATCTTATATAGTTGATTTGTTCCCACCAAATGTTAATGAAAGAACAACGTACAATCTAAGAAATAGCAGAGACATCACTATACCGTTTTCGAGAACTGAAATCATGAGAAAGTCATGTATACCTTCCTCAATTATATTATGGAACCACTTAGATAATAACTTTAAGTCTGCCGCTTCTTTAACTGCGTTTAAACACTCCATGAGAAAACAAAATAATATTACAATACCTCAACACTTTTATTATGGAAATAGAAAATTGTCAGTTATATTAGCAAGATTAAGAAATAATTGTAGTAATTTAAATAATGACTTGTTCCGTAACCATATTAGAACTGATTCTTGTTGTCCACATTGTGGTCATATTGAAGATTCTGAGCATTACTTTTTCAAATGCACAACATACAGAACCCAAAGATTAACATTATTCAACTCTACAAGATCATTTCACCCTCTAAGTACACATCGCCTTCTATACGGAGATGGAAGACTATCTCATGTTAGCAATATTATTATAGTCAAAGCGGTACAATACTATATCAAAGAAACTAAACGCTTTGCATAATCTTATTTATGTTTTCCTGTCTTGTTTTTAACTGTACTATATTACTTCGATCTAGTGAATTATTTAACTATTTTGCCCATTTTATATAAATGTTAAGTTGCATAGTTTTTATTTTTGTGCTTTCTTATTTACTGATCTGATTCTCACTGGGGTGCTACCGAAATGTGGACACAGGACGCATGCGTATGGACGACATAAAGAAGAAATGATATGTGTTTGTTTTACTATGTCTTACTTTCTTTCCTTTCCTAACTCTTTCTATTCTCAAGTTATTGGTTAAGAAAAAATTGTTAAAACATGTCATTTTGATATTTAATGTAAACATTGTAAAAATGTAGGGGACGGGCCGAACCTAATGTTGAAAGAACTTGTGGCCCAACCCCATTTCATGTTGAAATAAAATATGTTTAAACTAAAGGAAACCACATTATCACAGATAGGTTTATAACAACATTAACTATCGAACTATAAGTAAAACGTTAATCATAATCAAAGAGTGAAACAAAATAAAGATATCTGTCTGGTAAAAAATAAATTTATCATTTCTGTAAAAACAAGAAATGTCACTGTTAAGTGTCGCATGCCCCCCAAATGGTCTGTGAAAAATAACAATATACGATATAATAAGTAGCGATGTATCCATGAATATCAAGAGTAATGGACTGATGTTTCAGACTAGACATGCAATTTCATGTTTTTTTTTACATTAAAGCATGACCTTGACCTTTGTGTAACCCTGACCTTGACATCTGATGTAATGGTCTGGGTATTTTAACAGTTAAATGCAGGTTAAACATTATCATGACATGCTGATCACTTGTGTCAAGCTATTTTAAAATCCCTTAATGTAAGTTACAGATCAATTGTTGATCAATTAATAAATTGAGCCAAGTGTTTTTGAAATCCATCCATGTATGATAACGTTAAAGGACATACTTGAACTCTCAAACAGCTGCAAAGTGTTGTCATACATACGCAAAGTGTGACCTTGACCTATGAGGAACCAGGTCTTACTTATGACACGTTGTCATGTCATCTTGATAAATTTAGTCAAGTTAAAGACAAAGTCACAGACCAGACACGCAAAATCAAACAAATTGAAAGTGTGACCTTCACCTTTGAAGAAAGGTACTGGGTCTTACATGCAACACTTAATTATGTCATGTTGATCAACTGAGCCAAGTGTTTTTAAAATTTATCCATAGATGACAAAGTTACAGACCGGACAAGAAATCTCACACAGACTGAAAGTGTTGTCAAACAAACTCAAAGTGTTACCTTGACCTTTGAGGTACGCATATGGGTCTTACACGTGACACGTTGTAATGTAATACTGATGAATTGATCCGAGTGTTTTTGAAATTTATCCATAGTTGACAAAGTTTCAGACTGGACGCGAAATCTCAATCGAACAGTGTCATCAAACAAAATGAAATTGTGACATTGACCTTTGAAGTAGGATTCTGGGTGTAACGCGCAACACATCGTCATGTTAAGTTGATCATTTGTAGTTAGTATTAACAGAATCCGTCTAAGAATGACACAGTTACAGGCCAGACACGAAATCTCAAACAGAAACAAACTCAAATTGTGACGATCTCGACCTTCGAGGCACTGATGTGGATTTTACTCGCGACACGTCGTCATATTATGTTGATCATTTGTAGCAAGTATTAACAAAATCCATCTCTGCATGACAAAGTTACAGACCGGAAACGAAATACCTGACGGAAGGACGGACGGACGTACCGTCAGACGGACGGACGCTGCGATTACTATATGCCACCCCAAAAAAAATTTAGGGGGCATAAAAACACACTCTTTATAAACTACACTGCAAAATATTTTTGTGTAAGAAACTTTAAAAATAAAATATCTTATTTTTATTTTATAGTTTTTTTATCAATGATAGAAGTGAATTACTACCGATCATTTTACTGTCAGTGACAATAGTGATAATGGTTATTTCACTGTTTTAGACGTAAATTAAAATAAAAGTTAGTTTCAGTGAAATCAATTCAATATCAATAGTGAACACTGAAATTGGTAGACCATGATGTTTACTTGATAAAATAAGTACCAAAGTACTAATATCCGATTTTCAATCAGACGAACAGTAAATATTCATACGCCTCAATTGATATTATTGTAGCTTTGACTTTAAGTTCTGCAACATTTATTTTTTAAAAAAATACATAATTAATGTCAACAATATAATCTTATAATTTTGATTTGTTACATACATGAAAAGAAGAAATGAAATTCGGCGAATAAAAAATGAGTCCTTATCGCGTATGATCTTTTTAGCGATGGTCAAGATTGCAAAGATTGATTACGCTGACAAATGCATGGCTAAACCTTTATCATCAAGAACGGGTAAAAATGACATTTAGCTGTAACCTCCTACAACGCAAAGCTATTCTCTATATAATGACTTGGTTAAAATTGAAAGCAAAAAAGGACAATGCAAAGTGACACATGTTTAACAGATTCATGTCGCAGTGAAATTAAAGCTTCCATACAATTATTTTCATTTTCGGGCGTACATTCAAATAAAAGCAATGCTAGCTTACTGTGTGGTTTGACGCTTTGAATGATATCCTTTTTAGCTCTTGGATTGACACTTATTATTAAAATAAGCATGTTTCAAGTCTTTATCATTTCTACCATCTATAAACCAAATCCGATCATATAATAATCAACAATATAAATATAAATATAGAAACATAACAACGATTATGCACGTGCACTCGTACTTAACTAAGTGAGGAATTGTGCACTCTTCAAATTTGACTGATAGTTTGATCCGACCCGAGTCTTAACTCAATATGAACGGGTGCGTGTTTTACGCTTGGAATGCGCTGGAGAAGAAAAGTCCATGTTGACGTCCCATTTTCTGCAAGACACCGGTCTGAGGGTGTTGAAAGGTCTTTTCGTAACTTCCAGGACCAGGTACTTTCTGAAAGGGAAAGGACATGCTGATCATAGAATTAAAGCGTTTCTACAAAGTTTACATAGATTTAGGATTGAGAAAAAGTGTCAAATAGCAGCTATATGTACAACTAAGTATACGCACCAAAGCTAAAGAAAAGGTTACTTGACTTTAATGTGTTTTAAATACAAACAAAAATGTTAAATTATCAAATTATTAAGTTGTCATAAAAAAATTTTCTCAAAATTATTATAAAAAATTTGGTGGCTCAGGGTCAAATAGTATTTGCTAAATGGAGCTAAACGAAAAAACGACCCTAAACATTGTGCATGCGTAATAATTCATCCGAAGAGGTCAAGGTCATCCAAATAAAAGATGTATGATACTAAGTAGTAGTACCCATAACAAAACTATGGATCCTCAAGGTCAATTCATCCGACAAATTGCTGCATTGCCTTGATTAGTATTACCAATAGCACTATATGGATTACATTTGGTTACTCTGGATCAAACAGTTTCTGAGCTAATCGCAAAAACAATTAACGTTTGGGCTTTTTTAGTTTTTTTCCCGCTTTTGTGACTCTGGGTCAAACAGTGTCTGAGAAAAATAGCTTAACGTTTAATTGAAGATCCCAACGCCGCCGCTACCGCCGCCGAAAGGCGAGACAAAAAAACAACTCATCAACAAATATGTAGAATGAACCAAGAACCTACACAACAGCAGGATTTCAACAAATTGTAATAAAAGAATTCCAAATACTCAATGTGTCGTCTTTAACGACATACATTAGCTGAAGTGGTCCTTTTCTTGCCATCATTCATTTGATTACCTGGAACCACACAGGGGTTGGTAATTTAACCACAATAATGATCATAAGAAAAAGAAAAATGGCCAGGAAACCCATTCAGACGACTCCTATCATCGTGCAGAGAGCGGCAGTGACACTACAATTGCCCGGAACCACGGGTTGGTCGCATTTGGAAGATCTAGTGTTGGTATAATTTGCAGACCAATCCATTTGCGTAGGTGTGTTAGTCTTATTTCATGAAATTAAGTTGTATTTTTGAAAAATTAAAACTTTGGTCACTTATTGTATAAGTATTGTTTCAGAGTTATTAATAAAGTGGTTTCATGCTGACTAACTGATTAGCTGTCTAATTTGTCAACTAAGACAGTGTGCCACATATAATGAGAAGATGCCGTAGTAGTCAACTAGGACAGTGCGCCACATAGTAGCAAGCTCTTATGGCATCATGTAAGATTAAAAAAAAAAGATATATTTACAAACATATACTAACGTTGAAAAACGGAAATGACCCCCTGATTTTTTTCATGCGTAATTTGGAACACTCGGCCACGTAGGTTGTTTTTAATTTGATTACATAAAAAAATGGAATTCTATACGAAAATCCGTGTTTACAAAATCACTTTTTTATCTTGAATCATGAATAGTTATTAACAATACATGTATATGTTATAATAAGTAGCGATGTATCCATGAATATCAAGAGTAATGGACTGATGTTTCAGACTAGACATGCAATTTCATGGCTTTTTTTACAATAAAGCATTACCTTGACAATGATGATATGTCTGCTGACACATGGGCTTTTAAAAGGACGTGATCATTTTGTTTACCGGTATCAATAACTTTGTGAAGTGCGTGCATATGTCAAAAACAAACTTGTATTGTTAATTTAGGTGGGTGATATGACAATCGCTAACCTTTCAACTAACAGTATGATATATGTTTTAAACCATAGAATAAGTTACTTAAATGTACGCCTTTGTATAACCTAATGCACATATACAGAGGATTTTTGCTCTTTCGATACGACAACACCTGTTATGTGCAGGAATCCTAACGTCAAACTGCTCATTCTTATTATTAATAAGGCTAATATTTATATAAACATATAATTTAATAACTATGCATTATCTGACTGTTTTAATTACATACAACGCTTTTTATGATTCGCCAACACAAACACTCATGAACAATATACCCACTGTAAGAGCATGATGTTTTGACCCTCATTTGTAAACCAAGAACTGCCAGCAATGTAAGTATTATTCTTAATTATTACCCTAGTAATAGCAATAACTTTTCCCCTTATTTTTATTCTCTCTTTTTTTTTACTAACCAACAACTAATGGAAAATTGTGTTTGACATCTACCTATTCGCTCGCCACTTAGGTTTTACCTATTTCATATTATTATAATGGGAAAACGCCGTATTTGTCAGCTAGGACAGTGTGCCTACTTTAACTTCCGCTTCCGGTAATGTCGGACGTATTTAAATTCTCAGCGAGATGAAATAATTTACTTTTGTGATATAGTACAAAATATCGGACTTGATATAAAAAGTGATTGGACATGGATATAGAGATAAGTTGTTTCTTCAAACTCATGTAGAACTAGCACGTTATTTCGATTCAAAATTGACTAAAAACTCTGTACACCCATATTTCTCTTTGTTTTTTTGTCCAAACAATTTCAAATTTATATATATTCGTATATTAGCATTCATCGAAGGATTATACGGCCGAGCCATGTTCAACATTTTTAAACGTTCCCCAGGGCATATCGGACTGAGCATGGTTAGATTAATAGAACTGTTATAATGCGCTAGCAATAGGATCATTATAGTGGCAATCATAACCCTACGGGGCATTGAATAAAAGTACATAGAGACTTAAATAAGAATGTCTGATCTAAACGACTCGACCGAGTTCAATAGGGGTGAGGAACGACAAAAAAGCGTCAACGAAGACCTATTAAAAATTAAAAAAGAAATGACAGTCTCTAAGCAGTTATGACTAAGACGATATGTCGTACGTATATGAAGATATTTCTCAAGTACCACGGCCCCAGAGATTCTACCAAGATTTAGATACACAACTAAACGGACTTACAGAAGTCAGTACCTAAACGAACTAATGTCATGAACCTGTGTAGCGGAAACGACGAACGTGTCAACGACTACCAAATAAGACTCGCCAAAAGAGCTCGGGAATTTCCGGAATGTCAGGGCGCAAAACTGGTCAATCCGCTAAACTCGACTAAGGTAACTTAAATGGAAAAATGTGCCAATGATTGTTACACATTGCATATGTTCCTAAACGGGGAGAGATCAAAGGAAATAAACGATGTTTTCTCGATAGCAGGTAATGTTACTTTCAATGAATCCCTATTAATCGGACAAAGTTATCAACGTGATTTGACAATGCCAAACAAACACGGAAATGACCAGACGATGGATCTAAATACTCTGGATCTAAAAGCAACGCTTATCATAATGCAATCTGATATTTCAAACATCAATACGCGTCAAAATAGAAACAGTGAAGTTATCCACAAAATAAGCGCGGACCTGGGAGAGATGACCACCGTGATTCGTCTAGTTCACCGAACATTAAAAGTTTACTAGCTAGAAGTCCAGCTGACACCAATATGTCAAAAGTGGACAAGCTACAAACAGATGTCACAAAGATAAGTTCAACTCTCGGAATACTAAGCCAAAAGATAAACGATGATCAGTTATTCCGAGTAACAGAAAGATATGAAAATGTACCTAATCAACAGAACGTTATAACCAAGCGTATGGAGTACGCCGAAATCGTGAGTGGCAAAGCAAAGTTGACTACCGACGACGTCAATACAGCTCCAAAACCACCAACTGTTATGGAAACAGCTACCAAAGCAACACAAGGACCATCATGCAGTACCACTTCGAAACCCAAAATTATTCCTGACGACAAGCTTAAGTGTAAAGAACTGAAAAACACAAATGTTAAACACAAACAAAAAAGTGATAATAAAACAATAGAGCTAACAGAACCAAGTATAAATATGATAAATCGACAAATAAAAGACAATTCGAACTGTTCACGTGACAAATTCTCCATGTCCCGAACACAACCCTCTGCTACTGGAAATGAAAACCAGAAAACATTTAAATTTACATTCCGAGAGTCTGATAACACAAATACAGAAGGGAAAGAGCTGAGACACGAAGGATTTGTTGATGTGAAAAGGAAGAAAGTAATATCATACCATTTGGGAAATATTGACCGTGATGTTAGTGAAAGAGATATATAACTATATCTCAAAGACGCACACATCTACGTTTCAAAAATCAGTGTTTTCAGAGGAAAGTACGGTGCCTCAGCTAGAATAAACATAAACTCAACCGATGAAGATATAGTAGAACAGTACGTGTTTTGGCCTGAAGGCATTACATGTCGTAAGTGGAAATCAAAGTCAGAATGGGAAAGAGAGGTAAAATGATGAACGACAACGACATTATGACACAAAACGAAATAGATGGAACAGACATTATAATAACGACGACGATGGTGACGACTATTATGACCAAGCGTATGACCAATATGACAAACGACAGACGGACAAATATGACGATGTCTACGGATACTGGGGAATCGACGAAAGTTAAATAAACGCAAAAATGAATATTAACACAATGGCTAAGTTTATACTACCAATAATGCTTTTATATGTTATGTGTTGGAACGTTCGAGGTATAATGTCTTCAGCATACTCATTATGTGAGTTATTAGACACACACAAAATTGATATCACATTATTATGCATTATAAATCGTTTGCTCGTCCGTTAGTTTTTTAGACAGTATCCATTCAGATTTTTCATCTTACAGAACGATAGATACGACTGTCGATCCCTACAGCAACGCGCGATGTGGCAGGGCAGGTACTGCAATTATGTATAGGAAAAAAATCCATCGCAATATTTCTCCAATAAACATTATCAAGAATTAGAGGATTCTTGGTATTGAGGTAAAACCCAACATCGATTCACCCACTTATATATTTTGTGTGTATATGCCATCAAACTGTGACATTAAAATGTATAAAGATACATTGATCAACTTACAAGCATTAGTATCATTTTACACAACACAAGGTACTGTTATTGTACCCGGCGATATCAACGGTCAAGTTGGCAGTGACACTATTACCAGTAGACTTGTCGGGTCTAAAACACATACTGAGTAATTTTGTACATAGAAATAACTTTATTGTCGTTAGTAGAATGAATACTACCAAAGAACCAAAATATTTCTACCAAGTCGATGATTGGCCCTCAGCAATCCTTAATGTAAAAAGGTCATATTTAATAGATGAAATACACATACTGACGTCAGATCACTTACCCCCATTATAATGACGTATGAAATAGAAACAGAAAGTCAAAGACAAAACATACAACAAACAAACATAGCCTGGCCGAAGTGTTCTGGCGAAAATATCGCATTATACCCAAAACAAGAGGCCCAAGAGGGCCTGAGGACGCTCTACTGACTCATAATGGCCATAGTACTTTTTGAAATTCTACTATGCAATAGAAACATCGGGGCGGGGTCATTTTTAACTCTAGGAACACCATTTGAACAAATTTAACAAAACTATAGTTGGTCATCATTACTACATAAACATTTTGAAAATCTGTTGGACCGTTCACGAGAAGAAGATTTTTTAAGATTTGGACTATTTTTAGTAACGGTGGCCATCTTGAATTTTAGATAAAAAAATAAATCTTTTGTACAGTCTCCTATGCAATAGAAACATCCATGTGAAGTTTCAGTTAAATTGGCCTAGTGGTTTCAGAATAAATGAAAAAAAAAAGAGAATTTTCTGTTTTCCCACAGTATCCCTATGTAAAGTTCTAAGTCCCCTTACAGGGCCCCTATATATTTTAGCCCCTAAATTCTTATCTGCAATCTAACCCCTACACTTAGGGATACTTTATATCCAATATGTACAAATCTGACATACCGGTTCTTAAGCAAACAATTTTATTAATTCCCAATTTGTACCCTTTTGGGGCCCCTCCTGACCCCTTAAGACATAGGAACCCAGTCATTTTTACAAAGCTTAACCTCCTTTACCTAGCAATGTTTCGGTGAATATATAGGCAAAATTATTTCCATTTAAAAAAAAAATTAAAAAAATATTATATTGACATGTGTCCCCTAATTGAACTCTCGGGGTAGGGTCATTTTTAACCCTAGGTACACCATTTGAACAAATCGTACAGAACTATAGTTGGTCATCATTACTACATAAACATTTTGAAAATCTGTTGGGCCGTTCATGAGAAGAAGATTTTTTAAGTTTTGGACTATTTTTTTGTAACGGTGGCCATCTTGAATTTAAGATCGAAAAAAAAATCTTCTGTATAGTCTGCTATGCAATAGAAACACCCATGTGAAGTTTCAGTTCAATTGGCCTAGTGGTTTAAGAACAGATGTAAGAAAAAGAGAATTTTCTGTTTTCCCATAGTATCCCTATGTAAAATTCTAAGTCCCCTTACAGGGCCCCTATAAATTTTAGCCCCTACATTCTTATATGCAATCAAACCCCTACACATAGCGATAATTTATGCAAAATATGAACAAATCTGACATACCGGTTCTTAAGAAAACGAATTTAGTAATTCCCAATTTTTACCCTTTTGGGCCCCACCCCCCTGACCCCTTAAGACAGTGGAACCCAGTCATTTTTACAAATCTGAACCTCCTTCACCAAACAAGGCTTCTGTGAAGATATAGACAAAATCATTTCCATTTAAAAAAAATAAAATAAAAAAATATTATAATGACATGTGTCCCCTAATTGAACCCTCTGATCGGGGTCATATTTAACCCTATTGACACCATTTGAACAAATCTAACAAAACTATAGTTGGTCATCATTACTACATAAACATTTTGAAAATCTGTTGGGCCGTTCGAGAGAAGAAGATTTTTTTAAGTTTTGGACTATTTTTAGTAACGGCGGCCATCTTGAATTTCAGATCGAAAAAATAAAATCTTATGTATAGTCTCCTATGCAATAGAAACACCCATGTGAAGTTTCAGTTTAATTGGTCTAGTGGTTTAAGAACAGATGAAAGATAGGAGAATTTTCTGTTTTCCCATAGTATTCCTATGTAAAATTCTAAGTCTCCTTACAGGGCCCCTATAAATTTTAGCCCCTAAATTCTTATCTGCAATCAAACCCCTACACATAGGGATAATTTATGCAAAATATGAACAAATCTGACATTCCGGTTCTTAAGAAACCGAATTTAGTAATTCCCTATTTTTACCCTTTTGGGGCCCGTCCTTCCCCGTAAGACAGTGGAACCCAGTCATTTTTACAAATCTGAACTTCCTTCACCAAACAATGCTTCTGTGAAGATATAGGCAAAATCATTTCCATTTTAAAAAAAGAAAATAAAAAAATATTATAATGACATGTGTCCCCTAATTGAACCCTCGGGGCGGGATCATATTTAAATACTAGGGACACCATTTGAACAAATCTAACAAAACTATAGTTGGCCATCATTACTACATAAACATTTTGAAAATCTGTTGGGCCATTCATGAGAAGAAGATTTTTTAAGTTTTGGACTATTTTTAGTAATGGCGGCCATCTTGAATTTCAGATCGAAAAAAAAATCTTCTGTATAGTCTCCTATGCAATAGAAACACCAATATGAAGTTTAAGTTTAATTGGCCTAGTGGTTTCAGAGAAAGTGCTGCTAACAGACGACAGACGACAGACGACGGACGACAGACAACGCGCCATCGCATAAGCACTTCTGGCCTTTGGCCAGTAGAGCTAAAAATTAGAAAATATACTCAGTACAAACGACCTTAATGACGACACATTATCAATCGACATGTTAAACGACTTGGTCACAAAAGCTATCCAAGAATCCGCTAAACTATTACCCTTGAGCTAATTTAACGCCTATTCTAGACCATATTGGACTCAAGAGGTTCGAAGCACGCATAAACTATCTCGTAAATTAATGCGTGAGTGGATAACATGTGGTAGACCAAGGGGACATAATAATAAAGTTTTTTACGGATTATAAAGCAGCCAAAAGCAATTTTAGACATCTTCAACGGAACGAGTCATCAAATTACTTAAAGCGATCTTATAAAGAATTAGATAAAGCGGCCGAAACAGAACCGATTATTTTAAGATTACTCCGAAAAAGGAAACCAAACTCGAAGTTTACATCAAAGAGTATTTTGTTTGAAAATAAAAAGTTTGAAGACAGTGAAATTGTAAACGGATTTAAGATATATTTTTCAAAAATACTTGGAAATGAAGAATCAGAAAACCTATCAAATGATATAAAAAAATAATTTTCAGAAAATGTTAAAACAAAGCTCGAACATTTTAAAGCGTCTCACACCGAGGAAACTCGTATACCATAGAATCAGATGTAACGCATACAGCGTTATCAAAAATAGTTCGATGTTTAAAAACGCGAAAAGGCCCTGGAAACGATTTTATACTAAATGAACACATCATTCACGGTGGTAAAGCTCTACACGCAGCAATAATAATACTCTTTAATAAGATAATACAATCGGAACATATACCAACAAGCTTACTTATCCCAATATATAAAGGAAACGCTAAACCAAAATGTGACCCCACCAGTTATCGACCTATTTCGTTATTTCCATGTCTTGATAAAATGCTTGAAAAAATACTTCTTGATAAGTTTAATACATACTTAGAAGCAATTGGGAAATTATTTCCATGCTTACAACAACAAGGTTTTCAAAAAGGAGTTAGCTGCATAACAGCGGCGTTCAATGTACAAGAAACATTATATCATCAAATTGAACAAAATAGCAAAGTTTTCATGGCATACCTTGATATAAAAGGTGCGTATGATTCCGTTTGGCATGAAGGAATATTTGTTAAAGTAGGACATTTAGGAATAACAGGGACAATATTAAGACCATTACTTAACTCTTATAATGATCTTAAATGCGTGATCATATGCCAAAGAATGGCGTCACTTCCGGTAAAAGTAGAGCGCGGCGTCAGGCAGTGGGGAGTACTATCAACTTTTTATTACCTAGTATATGCAGACGAACTATAAAGGGACATAGAAAGCTCAAAACACAGTAAACGAGTCTTGTCAATACAAAGCGGAAACACAACATTCGCAGACGACGTTTCCCTTAGCACTCTAAGTCCATCTAGCCTATAACAATTACTTGACATGGTATAAAGTTATTCAAAATTATGGAGATTTTCTATAAGTATGAACAAGCCATGCTTAATTACCTTTCCGCATAAAAGAAACACTCCAGACCTTTTGTTTGGTAGCTGTTACTTACAACAATTTCATCCTAACTCATCTTAGTATTACACAGATTAGCCCGAAGAATATCGGACAGGTGCCAAAAAGCAACAAAATCATTCTTCGCGATGATAGGTTTCGGCCTTCACCCTCAGGGCATAAACCCTTTGACATCAACAAGTCTATATAGGAAAATAATAATACCGACAGTATTGTACGGCTATGAGATATTGAATGACTTCACACAGGCGGACGTGGGCACAATTAATAGGTTTCAACATTCATTCATTCATTCATTCATTCATTCATTCATTCATTCATTCCAGTAACAAGATAAACAAACGCGCTCGTATTTTGTATTTCTTCGGGAAGTGTCACACAGGTGGAGATGCCGAGGAAATGTGACACAACTGTTAGATGGTATTTCTGATAGCAGTAGGTCTTGAACTTAAAATAGAGATAAACGAAATGTCTAAGATTTTGGCAATAACACTACCTTTACCAAAGAAGTGATCCAGTTAAATATATTGTAACATAACATCATTAACCAAGTCCCCCTTTATCGCGGAATTGGATCAATCTAAAACCACGCTAGGCCAGGCTGATACCCCAGTCACAATTAAGCCCCGATGAGTTTGCGACTAAGTTCCGGCGTATTTCTAGGCACCTTTTGCCGGGGTCAGTCCGGTCACCTGCCGGGTCATTTTTTGGGCACCAGGCAGGCGCCCCATTCATTTTAACGCGAATTAAAATCAGTTCCGACGTCGGGCATCTCAATGCCATCGTCTACAAATCTGACACATCGGCCAAGCGCCAGGTAAAATTTGGGTCAATTAAATATGTCCATATATCTACCGGGCGCCAGGCTGGGACCGGCCAGACATCTGGCCGACTTCCCGGCGCCCGATAGATATATGGACAGATATGGACAAATTCTACCCAGCGCTCGGCCGATGTGTCAGATGCCCGGCCGGATATCGGTCGATTTGTAAGCGATGACAAATTGATGACAAATTGACCCTTACCCGCTGGATTGCGGCCGGTGTTCGCCCGGAAATTGACGAATGACCGTCCGGACCCCGTCCGGCCTTTAAGATTCAGCAGGCACCCTGCCAAATACCGCAGGAGTATCGCTAGGGGCATCGGCAGCACACCGGACGAGTGCCGGCCGGACAACGACGAAAACGGCTAAGGTATTGGGCAAAATTCCAAGAAAATCGGCCCTTTTTCTCCGACTTGTACACGCCGGCCGATCCTTAGAAATCGAACGCCGAGTTAAATGTGACTTAGGCATCACCCGGCCACATTCCGGCTTCAGGGAAACGGTAAATGTATGTGTGTTATGGTGTTAATCATGTTTAAATGCGACTTAGGTATCACCTGGCCATGTTCCGGCTTTAGGGAAACGGCAAATTTATGTGTTATGGTGTTAATCATGTTTAAATGTGACTTAGGATTCATCTGGCCATATTCCGGCTTTAAGGAAACGGCAAATGTATGTGTGTTATGGTGTTAATGATGTTTATATATGACTTAGGTATCACCCGGCCACATTCCGGCTTCAGGGAAACGGCAAATGTATGTGTGTTATGGTGTTGTTATGGTGTTAATCATGTTTAAATGTGACTTCGGCATCACCCGGCCATATTCCGACTTCAGGGAAACGGCAAATGTATGTGTGTTATGGTGTTAATCATGTTTAAATGTGACTTAAGCATCATCCGGCCACATTCCGGCTTTAGGGAAACGGCAAATGTATGTGTGTTATGGTGTTAATCATGTTTAAATGTGACTTAGGCATCACCCGGCCACATTCCGGCTTCAGGGAAACGGCAAATGTATGTGTGTTATGGTGTTAATCATGTTTAAATGTGACTTCGGCATCACCTGGCCATATTCCGGCTTTAGGGAAACGGCAAATGTATGTGTGTTATGGTGTTAATCATGTTTAAATGTGACTTTTTAACAATTAACCAGTTAACTTATCTGTACAATATGTTCAGTAAAGCTATTGATGACGGTAAAGAAGTTCGCGTTATATTTTTTGACATAAGCAAAGCTTTTGACAGAGTTTGGCACAAAGGTCTAATAGTCAAGTTAAAAGCAGCAGGAATGTCAAATCAACTTATAAATTTGCTAAATGACTACCTACAAGATAGGCAACAATGTGTTGTTTTGCCTGGTACCAAATCTGATTGGACATTAATCAAGGCCGGAGTGCCTCAGGGGTCCATTTTAGGTCCGCTTCTATTTTTAGTCTATATTAATGACATAGTATCTGATATCGCATCTAACATTCGTCTTTTTGCAGACGATACAAGCCTGTACTTTATAATCGATCATAATAACAATATAAACAATGCTGCACAAATTTTGAATTCCGACATCAACAAAATCACTGAATGGTCAAAACAATGGCTTGTAAATTTTAATCCATCGAAGACTGAATCGCTTCTTATATCTAGGAAACGTAATCAACCCGTCCATCCACCACTTTATATGCATAACCAACAAATATCAGAAGTACAATCACACAAACACATAGGTATACTTTTATCAAACAACTGTACCTGGCACTCTCATATTCAATACATTATGGATAAGGCATGGTCAAGAATTAAAGTCATGAGAAAACTGAAATATCAGCTTGACAGAAGATCGCTGGAGACACTATATACATCTTTTATCCGACCACTGTTAGAATATGGTAACACAATCTGGGATAACTGCACTAATTATGAAAAACACGAGTTAGAAAAAATTCAACACGAAGCAGCACGCATTGCAACTGGAACAAAAAAACTTGTATCAATTAATAACTTAAACACAGAAGTTGGGTGGGAAAGTCTAGAAACTCGAAGGACGAAACACAAATTAATTATTTTCTATAAAATGGTAAACCATATGACTCCTCCCTACTTATCTACACTAGTACCATCCCAAATAGGTGAAAATTCCCCGTATAATCTCAGAAATAGTTATGACCTACAAATTCCAAGTTCGAGAACAGCGCTCTACTATAATTCTTTCATGCCATCTGTTGTCCGTGATTGGAACAATCTACCTATTGAAACAAGACAAGCCGTTTCTATCAATGCCTTTAAGCACCAGCTAAATAAAAATCTTACCAAAACATCAAAACACTTTTACACAGGCACAAGAAAATGTCAGGTCTTGCATACTCGTCTTCAGACGAATTGTAGCACGCTGAAACAACACTTATTCCAAAAAACATATTGAAAATTCTCCTCTGTGTACATGTGGAGCAATTGAAAGTACGAACCATTACCTCCTCGTCTGTCCTATCTATCATACCGAACGCGCTACACTTCTCGCATCAATATCTCACATATGCACTGTTACCCTCAACACACTTCTCTTTGGTGAACCTCATCTCCCCCACAATACACACGTCGAAATTTTTAATGCTGTCCACAAATATATACTCTTGAGTAAGCGTTTTAATAAAGAAAACTAAAAACTTATCTAACTACGCTGTAAAGCTTTAGACTTGTAAATAATGATCTATAATAATAATAATAATAATAATAATAATAATAATTATTATTATTATAATTATAATAATAATTTATATGTTGTTTGTCTGCTCCCCTTGGCTCGCTCGCCTTAGTCCTGAACTCGTCCGCCTTTTTTCTGTTTATCTTTTTTTGAATTCTAAATTATATGATTAATTATAAAAAAAAAATTTCTTTTAAAATATAGTACCAAGACATACAACTATCAATGTAAAAATTATATTTCTTTTATAGAACTGTATTTTGTTGATATGTCAAAACTAATCTAATGAATCTTCGCCACCTTACACAAATGATTGTAAATGCTACTAAGGAGAGAAACTATATAAGAATTATTTCTTTCGTTTCAATCCTTTTACTATGTATGTTGTGGAATATGCTGTACATAGTTTATGAATAAAATATGTTTAAACCAAACAGTTGTATACATATAAGCCAGTTATGGCTTTTAAACGCCCTAGGAATCTTAAAGATGCCTTAGTTAATGCAAGATATTTGTCTACTTATAAATATCCAAATTTTAGTTCTAGTAAATGTGAAAGACGCAGATGTACACACTGTTTAACTATTTATGAAAGTGACAATTTTAGTAGTTCGCAATACCGTACTACTTGCAAACTCAAGCATAAAGTAAACTGTACTAGTAGCAATGTTATTTATTTAATAACTTGTAAAAATGTAATGCACAGTATATAGGTGAAACTAGCCAGCAAGCTTCTCGACGTATGAATAGTCATAGATTTTGTTGATCCAGCCTTTTCAACTATTGTAGCTATTCATTTCAATAGTACAGACCACAGTTATTCTGATTTTATTGAAGGAAACTTTTTGGATACACAAATTAGATACCGTACATCCACAGGGTCTCAATTCAAAAACTATGTATAATATACAATAACTTATTTGATATTATTGTATCTTTTTCTCCACATATTTATTTGATCTGTTTCAGACTACAACATCTGTACAATCATTTCAGTTATTACTGGTACTTTTATATTGTTTCGTTTTTGCAGTCCTTTCCGGTAATAGTATTAAATCAAATTGATCCTGTTTTACTGTTTCAGAATTACTTTTGGCGCACTGGTCTTTTACTTATGTTCTATTCTATTGTACAATGTAAAAAGTGCGCCAAACGTAACGTCACATTTTGACGTAACGATATCATGCTTAGTGACGTCATGACGTCATACATATGTAAGTATACAAATTGAATGTAAACAACATTATATAAAGTTTGCCTGATGAAGTATGTAATAATACGAAACGCGTTGCGAACTTTTCTGAGTTTGTTTTCTTTTTACCTATATTTTAGCGTTTTAAATGAAATTGCAAGTGTCACTTGTATTAGATCAATTAGTTTTATTGAAAATCTTAATTTACAACGTACAGGTATTTATTGATATATTATTATGTGTCATGTTTTTGGCGTGTGTGTTTTCACGTCGCAAACAAGCATTTAATTATAAATGCACTGATGTGCGAGAGTGGGTACATTGAGTTGTACGTTATGTATTGATTATGAATGTAATTACATGTAATTGATTGTTTGATAGATACCTTGTATTGATAACGGACATGTATGTCCTATAGTGTGCATATGTATAGCAGATTTGCCACTTGACATAATCTGGGGCTGTCATTTGGCAAAATCCGGGGTCCTAGGCCACTTGGTTCGGACTATGTTTTCATTTAGTGTTCATTAGAAGAAAAAGGAGGGTATAATCTATGGTAGCAAAAATGCTTTTGATATGAAGATTTATTTAAACTAATGTCAATAATATGAGGTTATTTAACAGTGTTGAGTACAATACTGAATTCTATTGGACTCGTACGCAGCAGTAATAATCCATATTTGGACGAGACGAAGCCTAGTCCAAATATGGATTATTACTGCTGTGTACGAGTCCAAATGAATTCAGTATTGTACTCAACACTGTTAAATGACCTCTTTATTTCACACCATAATAAATAATGACAAATGACGGGAAAAGTACCATTTAAATAACGGATTTTATTGACAATTTGAAAATTTCCTATTTTTCATAAAAATTATGTCATATGTGTAATACCGTGATATAACAAAACTGTACAATTTTCAACTTTGAAAACAATAAATCCTTTATCCATCGATAAAATGTATTAATGTCATTTTCTGTCTTTCTTTTTGTATTTTTTGCGGCATTTTCAGCTAAAAACACCTGTATTTCATCATTTGTCAACATTTTTCTAACTGCCAGACGAAACACTTTATACAAGGGGAGTAATTCCGAACGACTCGGAAGGGTAAAAAATCGTACGAATTGTCCCGTCCAATATGGAAAAAATATGGATTTTTGGGATCGAGTCCAATACGAAAAAAATATGGTTTTCTTTGATTGTAGGTTTCTGATGATGCTATTATAGTCTTAAGAAACCGTAAATGCATATGAAACCGTACAGTACAATACTGGTTTCTATTTTATCGTCACGTGATGTAAACAAAAGTTTTCAATTGGTTTAAATCATACGAGTGTGAAATAAATAGTTGTTATTGATATCAAATGAATATTGTTTTACGGCAGGTCAACACTTAAATATATAATTTTGGATACGGAAATATTATACTAGTATTATATATTATGTAAGAATAAATACATCTAATTAAAAACAAATGGAATTAAAATATATATTTATATATAGTTGGAATTGTGATTAAGCTGTGATTATACGTTTTGCAGAAATGATAGCATCAAAATTAATCAGTCATTCGATCAAGTACCAAAATCCTGAGTTGTCTTCCATAGCTGCTAGTTTGCCTGGTGTTGTCGTACAAGCTAGAGCTAACAGCATCAACAAAAAGTACCAACGAGCTTATAACGCAAGGTGTCGCTGGGCCAGTAATTACAAATTAACTTTTTTACCAGCTTCAGATGCGGATTTTTCTCTGTATCTTGTATCAATCATTCAAAAGAATAATTCTGCAGCTAGTGTTGATGAAGCATTTTATGGTGTAAAAAGGGCACACGAATAAGCGGGTTGTTTGACTAACCCATGTTCGTCATATCTAACACTATTTGTTAGGGAAGCAGCGCACACGATTTTAGGTCGTTTCGTCTCTAAAAAGGAACCATTTACTCCAGAAATGTTAAATCAATTGGTTACTAATTATGGTTGCGAAAATGCTAATTTAATGAAATTGAGAAGTATTACTATATGCTTGCTTGGATATTCTGTTGTTTTTCGTTTTTCCGATTCAAGTTGCATTAAACGGTCTGATTTATGTTTTTATTAAGATAATTCAGCTGTGTTTATCGAAAAAAGCAAAACTGATGTTTATCGTGACGGAAATTGGTGCGTAATAGCCAAAACCGGTCATTCTACATGTCCAGTCGTTATGTTAGAGAGGTGTCTAAAGTGCGCAGATATAAAAGAAGATTATAATGAATATATTTTTGTTCTCTTTCACTTTTAAAGAAACATCGTTGTTATAAACTAAGGGGTGTTTCCCAATGTCATATACCAGGACTAGAGAACTCACACTTGAAATGTTTCAGTCTATTGGATTAGATAAATCCAGATTTGGTTTTCATAGTTTGCGCTCCGGTGGCGCCGCAGCAGCTGCGAATGATGACATTCCAGATAGAATGTTTAAAAGACATGGTCGGTGTCGTAGTGAAAAGGCTAAGGACGGTTTTGTTAAAGATAACTTGGACAAACGATTTTTAGTTACAAAATGTATTGGTCTTTTATGTGATGTAATTCTCTATTATGAACAATTTAGTCATTATAAATGAAGTTATATTATGAAACAATTATGAAATATATAATAAACAACTTCATTGTACGTTTTATATGCCCGTTCTTTGTTTTCGTTCGGTGTTACAACGGCAATGCAAGATACACTATCCTATATCATGTCTTGTAGTCTTTTACTCCCTGAGTTTACTGTGAAAGAAGATAAATGCTTTATTTTCATTGAGAAAGCGAATTAGAAAATAAATGTTTTTATCTTGGCCGTAAGTTAAGGAATGCGGACAATTCAGTGAAGGGTACATTACACGAGTAGGCTCGTGCTATATGGTCAGTGACCAGTATATAAGGTACAGGTGTGTACATTTTCACCATTCGAAGTGTTTGCATTTACTGTTTTAGTATCGCTACATACATATCTCGATTGGGTCCGCCACTCCCACCCGTTATGAAACAATTAAGATACACAACATGTAAGTTGTAAACCGTTTAATACATGTGATACTCTAAGATTTATTTAGTCATATACGGGGGATGCCTGTTAACTGCTGGGTTTTAGAAGATGGCTCTTCTAGATGAATTTTAGAGTATAAATTTCTGTTTGGTTTGTTGAATCTTTATTTTAATAATAATATATAAAAGTTTATATATTGACAGGTAACTGTTCAAGAACAGGAATTTCACTATGAGAAAAAATGTATATAATACAATGCTGTTGCAGTTATTCTACATATGACCAGATGCTCTCAGGATCTGACAGATTGTTATTTGAATTTTGATGCAAATATATTACAATGGCAATGCAAGAGAAACTACTCTAAATCATGTTTTGTAGTATTTTACTCCCTGAGTTTACTGTGAAAGAAAATAAATGCTTTATTTTCGTTTGAGAAAGCGAATTAAAAAATAGTTGTATAATCTTTTTCTGGGAGAGATTGCAATGGATTGGTAGAAGAGAATCGAACTGTTCAACCGATACCTCGGGAGAGTCCTGACATTTTTACGGCTAATTAATGCTTTAAATAAATGTTTTCGTGTGATATGTGGCTTAGAAAAGTTGCAAGTTCAAATGTGTTCCGCCGTGGTGAACCTGTTAATGTTATCCGATAGTATTGCCTTTTTCGTTTGTAATCGACATAACTAAACAATTTATAGCGGGACTTTACTTCGATTGACAGTTGAAGAACTGGGTGCTGACCACGCTTACACGTGTAACGTCTCGGCTATTGTCGGATATCTCTGTAGGTGAAAGTTTGGGGATATATAATATTTCACGCAATTAAAGCAAGCCCACGACCACAAATAATAGAGTAAATGATAAGTATGTTTAGTACAAAATACAGGCTAATCTAGATCATCTTCGACGTTTGCTGTAAAAGAGAAACAACTCCACAGTTTCCTCCTTGAAAACAAAATGTAACCGGATTCTGATAACGGTTGAATGAAGGCGTTTATTTATATACGCATATGTTGCTAGTTCTTTATATGTGACAAGAAGTAATAATAAAATATTTTTATGAAGTTGTTTGAAAAAATTCAATCTTCCATGAGGCCCTCAGCTTATTTACAAAGTTCAATGATCAATGTTAACATATGTATATTCAATTAAAACGTAAGTATAACATTGTCGTGGTGTTTTTTCTCAGTCAATTCAATTGCAACATTTTCCAACACAACGTATCAAAATGTTAATATGGTCCCCACATCCACATAATTCATTGTTTATCTAGTATATATATAATGCAGCCACGGGAACCAGACTACAGAGACGCTTGTCTTCTAGATAAGTAAGCGTTGTAGACGATCAAGACTTACCGGCATACTAAACTCAGTTCGCTATTTGTCTTTCTTCTTTCAGTATTCAACTAGCCCTAACTATAACCTGATTTATCTCCACTATCAAAGAGTTACATTACTTGAATAAATACTGAAACAGGAAAGGAGAATGGCAAACTAATTTCTATATACTACACCAACTAACCACAGATCTGCACTGTACGTAAAGTTTAAACAGTAGCATCTTTTAATTATTAGTCACATACATGCTTTAGTGAATGTTTTATATAAATAAAAGAAAACCGCACATATTCAGGTAAACCCACAGTATAAAATAAAAGAACATAAACAATAAACCCATAAATAGGTACCACGCCATCGTACTGTAAAACGATTACATTAAATAATGTCGGATCAGCCAATTAGAAACCTTCCCTATGTCTCTTTTTGTATTTTTTTCTCCTTGATTTAGTTTCAGCAATACTAAGCTAAGTAAATACGTAAACAGTTAAAAGGCTTAAATAAACCAATGCAAACCATTCCCATTTTCACTTTAAATATCAATATAGTAAGGTAAATATTGGTGACACCCAGCCGTGTTCTGTCATTATAGGTAGACATGATATAAACAGATTGTTCTTGAATCCATGTAGTACATAACGGCATAGAGACCCATGTATACAAACAGTCTGTACTTGAAATCCATGTTCATGAAGCGATTAATTTAATGGGTAGAGACCCACGTTTATGCAGAACAAATGAGACAACACTTGAAATCCATGTACATGAAGCCACAAACCTAATGAGGTAGATACCTGCGTGAGTGTAGAACAAACAGAGCTACACATGAAATCCATGTACACACAGCGATTTACATTATTGGTTAGAGACCCACGTGTGTGCAGAAACAAAAAGCCTGCAATTGAAAAACACGTACATGGGGCGATAAACATATTGTTCTAGATACTCACTTATAGACAGAGACAAGCACACTGGTCTAGTAATTCATTTGTCCGTGGATATTTGTAGCACAGTATGTTCATCTCTGAACGTATATAGGTTCCTAGCATAGTTTATAGCCCAATGTGCATATTGAGTTGGTTTGGCGTCGTGTATATGTGAATTTTCTCCTTTATAGTTTATTTCTGCCTATACAATGCTTGCTAGAATAGTGCGTTTATTACTGTAGCATGTTTATCGCATTTACTTGAATTGCTGGCATAAAATGTTATCGATGCGTACATGGATTCCTAGCACAATAAAACATTATTATCCTCGTGAAATAGATTCCTTGTTCTCTCATACACATGTGCTCTTAACACCTTCTATTTAGCAGCGTGTGTACACACATGTACGGATTCTGCTTAAATTTGGCTAACCCCACACATTATGTTTGGGTTCCTAGAACCGTCTGCTCATATCCGTATTATATCCCAGTCTAGTTTCGTTTTCAAGTACATATACAACTACATTATTAATTTATTATGCACAATCACATACATGTACACATTAATACAATTTATATTAAATACACGGTCATGATTATGGTTAATGCATTATATCTAACAATTAATTAGATTGTATTATATAGCTAAACTATGGTTAATGCATTATGTTTAACAAGCCATTATATTGTATACTATAGCTATACTATGGTTAAGGCGAACTACTACTTTAGCCATAGTACCAAATACTTGCCAGTCTTTGCTGCGGAAACGAAGTAGTAATTCATGAAACTCTTCTATTTTATAATTATTTGAAGTCATATGAAGTCATACCATGCAGAATTATGTATGTTTTGTTTTGTTTTTAAATTCAACTTGTATCTTATATAATTTTTTATGCACTTCTAAAGGACATTACGAGTATCTTTTTTTAAGGATAAACAATAGAAACAATAATAGTCATATTAATAAAGTCAAGATTGAACTTATTGCTTCAAAATGTCAATCTTCAAACCAGATAAATTTAAAAAAAAAAACAATATTATATATAATAGACCTATAATAAGGAATCTTTCATGCATATATTCATTTCAATAAATTATAAAATTGCATTGAATCATGGACGAACGGACGGGTGTATAATGGTGGCACTATATGTAAGTTCACACAGTCTTGAAATAGAAACGGGTAGATATAATGGAATTGACAGTTCAAACAGATTTTGTAAATTATGTACTCAAAAAGTAGTCGAAACGGAATATCACTTCTTATCATGTTGTCCCAGATCGTTTTGTCTAGATATCGTGACAGCGACTGCCACGTGACTCAAAAGATAACAAGTAATTTAAATGCCAAACACTCACCGTATGAGAACTTGAAAATCGCGGCGTCTTAGATTTAAAGCTTGATGACACGGCTATCCTGGGAGGCATTAACATGTGCGATTCGTAGTTTCCCGGGGCTGGTCCTTCTTTCTGTTACAACAGTGGTACAAATAATTAAACAATTCAACAGACTAGTTTTTTGTTTCAGTGAATTATAATTTTTATTTCATCGTGTGGATGATTCACGACTGGAAATGATAATTTCAGTGTTCACGAGCGAAATTTGATTAATATTTCATTGAAACCAATAATTTCAGTTTTAATTATATGATTAAAACAGCGAAATTACCATTTCTATTTTTACTGTTTAAGACGCTGAAATTACCATTCATATTTTTATTGTTTTAGACGGTGAAATTACCATTTATATTTTTACTGATTTTAATTTTCAATAATAATTCACAGACAAAAGTTCCATGTGGCAACTACATTATGAATGCACGATCTTTTCACCCCTTTGCTGCAGTATATTTTAAGACTACCTGGCCGCATCCGGCTAGCTCAGTAAGTAAGGCGTTTGACTACTAATGTAGGGGTCGTGAGTTCGAATCCCCACACGGTCACAGTCCATGTTTTTTGGCGTCCCGACTATGCTTTTGTTAAGATTGTAAAATTGTTTTAGTCTCAAAATTATACAAAGTTGACTTATATTCTCGATCTATTGCGTGGTCGCGGACATTGGAGGGGTCAGGTCCTCAGCTCTAGGCGGATACGTTTTAATGATGACCGTTTCTTTAAAACAAATTGAATAATCACTCATGAACTACATCAATCTATAAAGCAACAACTACTACTGTAATAAATTTAAATCAAATAATCAAAATTAAATAACTGATTAAGTAATAATAAAACTAATGATAGCCATAACTGTAAATAATAAATAAATAATCAAAAATAAAGCAATAATTAGAAATAGATAACTGAATAAATAATTAAAAACAAATAACTTAAAGGGTAACTAAAATGCAAAAATAATGTATGCTTAATCAATTCAAATTATAATTCAATATCATCCGCCAGTGCGCACCAACACCGGTTGCCGTACAGCACAGTTATACAGGTAAAATCTTATCGGCGCACCTGAAATAAATTCGCCATTCTATATGGGGCGTAATGACGTCAACAGGTGTCAACCAATCACAATAACCGACCAACCTGTCATCGTTTCATTCGCTGTAAACAAACATGGCTGATCGCATCGCTCTGCTTGTTTACGAGTATTAGAAATCCGTAATTAAGCGCTTACACACGCCAATAATGGAAAACAGTGTTCGATCAGAAATTGTAGGAAATCAAAATGTAAAGACAGTGTTAGTTTGCATAAATGTCATAACAGTTACTTGTTGAAAAGTGCTTTGATTGAAATTGTGACACTCTGATATGCGGGAATAACACAAATCTCCACATTTTCAATCGCTAAAACAATACATTTCAATTTATCAGTGATCACGCAATGTCATTGAATTGTCCAGATTTATGCGGGAATAACAAAAATCTCCCTATTTTCAATCGCAAAAACAGTATATATATATTAATACATTTTTTTTTCAAGGACCAGTTGTTCATAGCAGTCCGCGCAGTAATGTTACATGGTTGCATGACACCATAGGTTACATTTAAAAATAGCGTCCAAACGTAAATACCGATGCCAGTGATCACGCGAGGTTATGGAATTTTCCAGAAAGATCTAGGTCAACTCTATTTTCCAACGTCTATTTTTAAATATTTGAAAAATCATACGTTCTGACTGTGATGATTGCGCACGCGTGAAAAATGGTGGTAAACTTTTGAATCGGTGAAGAAAAAAATAAAGTTTTATCAATTTTAACTGAGTTTTAAAAGATGGATTTTATCTAAAAGGGATTAAATGTGGTCAGTGAATGCATCTTCATGTCAAAGAAAAGGAAAAAGAAGGAATCGCCTGGGCAAACCAAAGTTGAACCCAAATCAAAAGTGAGAAAGGACAAGGAAAAAATGGCTACAAATGGCGCGAGTTCAAGTCAACAACCGGTTTTACCAGTTACAAATAATGGGCATAGTGAGAACTTTGGTCATCAACAGGCAAGTCAGTCGTTCAATATATCACATCCTATGACTCCAATGCCCCCGCCACCAAGTTATAATTATAATCAAAATATGGCTATGAATTCAGCGTCTCCAAATTTTCATCAGTATACATCAACACCGACGCCGACAAATAATTCGCTACCCAACAACGATATCATGACTATGTTATTTCAACGGATAGACTCTGTGGATAGAAAGTTGTCTACATTAAATACTATTCAGTCAAACGTGAGTGCTATAACGGTGAGATTGGACAATATGGATCAGAAGATCAACAACATGGAGAGAAAAATGCAGGACATTGAAAATAGCAGTACTTTTGACGCTAGCATAATTGACAATGTGAGCAAAAAACAACAAGTAGAAGATTTGGTGAAAAGCATGAAAAAATATGAACAAGAACAACGACAGAGGGAGGAAAGTTATAAGTCGGATATTACAGACTTAAAATGTCGCAGTATGCGCGACAACCTGATGTTTTATAAACTTCCACAAGAAAAAGGCGAAAACTGAAACAAAAATCCTAAAATTTATTGAACATGAATTGAAGCTTGTAAATGCGGAAGCGGAAATCAAACTCCACCGCGCGCACAGGATTGGTGCCTTCTCTAATGAAAAGATAAGACCCATCGTTGCCAAATTCGCCTATTACCCAGATAGAGAGCGTGTTCGAAAATCAGCCAAGGAACTGAAAGGGACCCAGTATGGTATTGGAGAGCAATTTCCAAAGGAAATAGTCGACATCCGCCGGAAGTTGGTACCGGTCATGAAGAAGGCTAAGCAAGACGGGCACGAAGCGTTCATAAACATTGATAAACTGTACATTGACAACCATTTGTACAGAGGACATTTAAACTAAGACTCATGTGAGAGTGTTTTAACGTGTTTATCTTGGAACATTGAAGGACTTTCAGTAACAAAAAGATCTTGTGAAGAGTTTGTGAATATTTTATCTAAATATGACGTAATTTGTTTAAGTGAAACTTGGTCAAACAAACATACTAATATTGATTTAAATGGTTATAGTAATCCAATTCATTCTTACCGTAAATATCAACATAGGAGAGCAAAGCGCCCGAGTGGCGGTGTTATTATTTATATAAAAATAGCATAAGAAAAGGTGTAAAATTAATTAAATATAATGTCGATTGTTTGGTTTGGTTAAAATTTGATAAAACGTTTTTCCATATTGAAAGTGATATTTATTTAGCTGTTGTGTATATAGCTCCAGAAAGTTCACCTATCCATAATATTCATGATATTGACATTTTTAGACAAATTGAAAATGATATTAATATTTTTAAAGATAAGGTCGCTATTTATGTGACAGGGGACACCAATTCACGGGTTGGCCGTAAAAAAGATTTTATTGACAATGATCGTATCTTTGACGACGATGACGTATATGACATTGACACCCCATTACACCGGACTACATGTGATTTTAGCTCAAATCGTTTTGGTGATTGTTTACTTGATCTTTGCAAGTCGACCAATATACGTATTGTTAACGGACGGTTATACAACGATAAGAATGTAGGTAAACTAACATGCATGACTTATAATGGAGTGAGTACAGTCGATTATCTATTGACTTCCTATAAAAATTCAATCATTTGTCCGACTTTGAAGTACTTGATTTCAATAGTTTTTCAAATCATGCACCAATAGCATTTTCCTTTAACACAATGACAAATTTACAGTATACAAAAAATACTACAAGAACGTTTTGTAGATGGGATGATAAACATGAATTAGATTATTTAAACGATATCACGGACGATATTCAAACTCTCGAACAGACGTTAAAAACCGAGATTTCCGTTGGCAGTAACGTTGATGTTTTGGTTAATATTTTTACTGAATTTTTGACTGTAAGAGGAAACAAGTATTTTAAACAAACTTCAAAACTTAAACACCATTATTTTATGTGCAAGGATGAAAACAAACAAAAATGGTATAATAATGAATGTAAACAAAAAAAAAGATATTTATAAAAACGCAGTTTACGAATTTAATTTAAATAAAACTGAAAATAATAGATTAAATATTTATGAAGCAAAACGGGATTATAAATATTGCTGTCGTAAGATAAAAAATAATTTTAATAGAGATTTAAGTAAAAAGGTGAACGATATGAGAAGGAAAAGCGCGCGAGAATTTTGGAAAATATTTAAAACAAAACCTTCCCAACCTAAGGGCGAAAATATTTCAAAAAATGATTTTTACTCACATTTTAAAAATTTAGCATCAAATTCAGAGTTGGAAGAAAATGAAGAATGTACAGATTTTTTTAAATAATTTCTAAACCAATATTGATGATGATAGTACTTTTAGTGAATTAGATATTCCAATTTCTATTTCAGAAATAACTGCAGCTTCCAAACTGCTAGGTACTAATAAAGCTTGTGCATTTGATCATATTTTATATGAATATTTCAAGGAAAATATACAAGTCATAGCGCATTCTTTGGAAATACTATTTAATCATATTTTAAATACTCAAACATTTCCATTGTCATGGTCTACTGGCGTTATTATACCACTATATAAACGAGGAGAATCATCGGACCCAAATAATTACAGGACAATAACACTAATAAGCTGCTTTGCAAAGCTTTTTACCGTTATATTAAATGAGCGTTTAAAAAAATGGTCTTCACAAAATGACATTCTAACGGACTCGCAATTTGGTTTTAAACCTAATTATAGTACCGTGGATGCAATATTTATATTGAACTCACTCATTGAACAGCATTTATGTAATAAGAAGAAATTGTACTGTTGCTTCGTGGATTATTTAAAAGCATATGATTTACTAAATCGTAATTGCTTGTGGTTTACACTGATCAAATCAGGTATTGACGGCAAACTTTTTGCACTAATTCGTTCTATGTATAGATGTCAAATTGTATATAAAACACCTGAACAGTCTATCAGATGTATTCGAGTGTAACATTGGATTATTGCAAGGGGAGATCACTTCTCCGATTTTATTTTCTCTTTTTCTGAATGATATCGAAATGCATCTCCAACAGAATATTAATGTTGGTATTTCTGTTGAACAGTTATCAATATATCTGTTGTTGTTTGCGGACGATGCCGTAATTATGTCGGAGACAAAAGAAGGACTCCAGGAATCTAAATAATTTATATTCCTATTGTAAAAAATGGAACTCAACGGTTAATGTTAATAAAACAAAAATAGTAGTGTTCCGTAAAGGTGGGATTAAGTGCTGATGCTAAATGGTTATATGATGGAAAGGAGAGAGCAATTGTTAGTACTTTTAACTATGTAGGAATGGTTATGTCAAGTGGGGGGGGTCTATTATTCATGCAACAAATTACGCTTTCAGGTAAAGCACTTAGAGCTATGAGTTCGCTTTTTAATATAACAAAAAATATGGAAGTTCCATACCATATAATGTTTAATCTGTTTGATGCATATGTTTTTATCAGTTTTAAATTATAGTTGTGAAGTATGGGGTTTCGCAAAACCAGACAACATTGAACGTGTTCATAGACAGTTTTGCAAACGGGTCCTTAATGTAAAATTATCTACAAATTCTTTATCTCTATATTCCGAGTTAGGTCGATTTCCACTTCATATTGGAAGATATCTGAGAATTGTTAAATACTTCATTAAATTACATGGGAATAAGCAAGATAATTGTATTCTACGGTCAATAATACATAGTCAAAGAAGGGAAACTGATGAAAATCACAATGTTCAAAATTGGGCCTTTAAAGTTCGATCGATTTTACATAATGTAGGTTATACAGACGTTTGGATGTTTCCCGAATCAGTCAATATAAACTGTTTCATACCATTATTACGGACTAGGCTTAGAGATATATACATTGCAAATTGGAGGGAATGTATGGTCACATGTACATCTTTATATATATACAGACATTTAAAACAGACATTTGAGCCTTCTACTTATTTTTGTTTAGAAAATGTAAAATATAGAAACACTATAGCTAAAATACGATTATCATCACATAAACTAGCTATAGAAACAGGACGACATCAAAAAATTGCAAGAGACCAAAGAAAATGTTTATGTTGTGACTTTAATGACATCGAAGACGAATACCATTTCATACTTATTTGCCCATTTTATAATGATCTGAGAAAATTATATATACCTAAATATCATTCAACTCATCAAAGCATGTTTAAATTTATTAACCTTCTTAATATTGACAACAAATCGATTTTAAACAAACTTGCAACTTATTGTATTAAAGGTTTCAAACTCAGGGATTCTCGTTTAACAGTTTTAATGTAGAATACATTGTATTTATTGTAATTTAAATTTGTATTGAGTTTATGCTTAAAATAAGTTTGTATGATTGTTTCTAAATACTAAGATAACACTCTCACAAAATATCAACTTAATGAAACGGTATTCATATACCACCTTATTTCAACGTATGTATTGATTTTGTATATATGTATGACGATGAGCTGTAATGCTTAAGTTTAATAAAGTATATGTTCTGTTCTGTTCTGTGATAATTGACACGGTAATAAATTAACGTTTATTTTGAATGCGACTTCTGTGCGCTGCCATGACTTACAGTTATGGCTGCGGGCGGTTAGAAGTTTACAGTTCGGCAATTTACCAAGCCGTGATATATGTCCTGGGGGTAAATGCACGCGCAAATATGCGACAATACTGATCTGTTTTCACAGTTTATGCCTGTGACCGGAATTTTTATATCATCAAGGGGGCAATAAAACCATATGGCGTCGGTCTGCGGGTCATTATAATAAAGTAATTATTTTTTTAGTTATCTGTTTGTCTGTGAAAGATCCCGTTCTAATTAATTCATAAATATTATACGCATTACCGATTTAGATAAATTTTGAATTTAAGTCCGATTCTTACTTTGACTTTTCTGATCTGATCTGATGACAGATGCAATTTATTTACATACATGTAAAAATAATAGCATGGGGATTCTTTTTAAAAATGCGCAAGAAGGGAAAGTAATAAAACGAGTTTGTTTGTCTTTTTTCATAAGTAAAATTGTAGCATGGTAATGGAACACATTATAGAATAATAATAATAATAAGTCATTTCTATTTTTACTATAATATTAACTAATAAATTGTTACTAGACCTTCTATTTTTATAATTAAAACTACCACTATCTATTATTTTATTAATTATTCATAATAATAGATCTGATAATAAATATGTAGTTGTTGTATTAATTATAATTAAGGTAGAAATAATTTATTATCAGAAGTAAAGGTAGTCATTAATTATTATTGTATATAATCTGTTTCTCCATCGAGTACCACCGGTTAAACTGGTATTGTTGGATGCCATAATCTAGGGTTTCGTGTTCTTAATCATTGCTTGAGTCTGATAAAATGTCACTTACGTCGGAATCCCCATTAAAATAACTCTCTCGTGAAATGTTTTCGTCCATTGTAGCCATCTTAAATTAGATCGCGTTACGGGTATGACGTCATCGGTAACCTCGTTCGGATAACTCCGTTAATTCTTTCGTGTATTTCCGTGAGATGTGTAATGTGCGTTACTGTTTCCCTGATTTACTGATAAACAAGCGCGAATTTCATGAAAACAAAAACATTTTTATATACCTCTTATCGATTCTATTCAAATAATATAAAAAATAATTAGCATTTTGGTTACCCTTTAAATAACTTTAAATTAAAATTGAATAACCGATTAGATATTAAAAATAGTCTAAATTTTGAGCTCTACATGTTGATTTAATCGGACCGGAAGTGGAATCACTCATGCGTAAAAAGGACATTTCTTTATTAATTATATTTCGATTTCAACAATCTTGGAATCTAGATACATTTATTTTCTCTCAGGATCCAGAAACCAATTCAAGATGGAATTAAGTGACAAGTGTAACAAGTCGATACAGGTATTAAAACACGCTTTGATTCGAACTAAGTCTTATATGTTTCATAAATAACTAACCAATCAGCATACATGAACGTGACCTGATTATCTTTATAGAGTTGGCAAATGCATCTGTTGTAAAGTGTGTCAAAAGGACCGCCCGTATTCCTTACATGTTATAATGAGCGGCGCTAATAAAGAATGTGTACACTAATGTCTTTGGGTTATTAAAAGAATACCAGAACATCGTTTGACAATCTACATTTTTATTAATACGAAACTATACCATTCAGGTAAAAACGTCGACTAGTGTTAAGTCAACACAAACTTATCCCGAGACTACTACGAGCTTTCTATTTGAGATATACGATTATTGTGGAGCTGAGGATAATCGAAGATTGACCAATGCTACAGTTTATAAGGGGATGACTTTATGCACTATGGTCATTTAAAATGAGTCACGATGAATTCAATTTCATACGCAAAATGGAATACGCCATTAAGCAGCAGATACAATTTAACAAGACACGAGAGAAATAAAAAATTTGAACAAATGTCATCACATATCTGGGGTATACCACCAGGATAACCTGCATATCAAGGAGCACCCGGAGCACATATGGGAGCACAAGAAGAGCATTTGGGAGCACCCGCAGAGCATTTTGGAGCCTAAGGAGCGCATTTGGGAGCACCAGGGGCGCATATTGGAGCACACGGAGCGCATTTCGGAGCACAAGGAGTGCATTTGGGAGCACAATGAACGTATTGAGAAGCACAAGCGCATTTGGGAGCACCAGGAGCGTATTTTGGAGCACAATGAGGGCAGTTGAGAGCACCCGTGTTAACGTTCCGACATCTCTGTTCTGTGGTAGTGACAGGTCCAAGCGGAGGTGGAAAATCAGTACTGACCAAAAGGATAATTTGTGAGAATTGGATTCAACCTTCACCCCAGAGAATTAAATGGTGTTACGGACAATATCAATATCTCTCTATGACAACGTTAAAAAAATACTGCCGTGAGTAGAATTTGTGAAAGGTATACCCGAGTTTCTTGAACAGGACTCTTACTTGGATATATCGTTATGAAATATTCTCGTTCTGGATGACATCATGGGAGATGCAAAGAAGGATGAACGTGTGGCTAATTTATTTTACCAAAGGATCTCATCATAGAAACTTAAAAGTCATATTTCTGATACAAAACTTGTTTCTACAAGGAAAGGCGTGCCGAGATATTAGCTTAAATACCAAATACTTAGTGTAATTTAATAATCCTGTGGACAAGTAGCAGTGTTAGGAAGATGTTTTTTCCCAAACAAGGGTCATTTTTCATGATGTCATATGAGGACGCAGTTCAAAAACCTTATGAGCACTTGTTAATATACTTAAAAGCCTCTACACCGGAACCGGAGAAACTAAGACCAAATTTATTGGATGTGAAAGGAGAAGCGCCAATAATACCGATTCCAACCAAGATTGTGTCAAACTTTATAAGGGGCCGGACACACTATGACCATCAAGACTCAACCAGTCGTTCATCCGACGAACGTGATTGTAGCATTGACATGCCTATCTGTGACGATTGCGGAGTTCTGTTTGGGAATTCCCTCGATTAACAAAACCATGTCAAGCATTGTTGTGTTGCGAAAAAACGGAAACTGGAAAGTGATGATGTGCTTCAACAATGGACAGAAGAGTTTGCGAGGTAAAAAAGGTGATACTATAGGGAAATGATTCCAGTGATGATGAGGAATCTGACACCGAAGTAGTGGATATGATAAACGTCTGGCAGACATTGAGACAGAAGCGTTTGAAAGATCTGAATAAGACAATATATTTCAACTGGACCAGTCGTACAGTAAAGAACGTGTGGCAAAATAAGGTCAATGAAATAGAAGAAGAACTTGGATCTTGAAATAAAGCAGTTAACAGTATATTACCTGAGGTCAGAAAAAACGTTCGTCAAGCCGTCGCTGATCTACTTATTGATACTACGTAGATGAAAACATACGTATTCTACCAGACCATCATGAAACCGGCAGAAAGTCTCACAAACAAATAACAAGTTGGGTCTGGAAAATGCTATTCGTAAAGCAGTCAAAATGTACAAGGTGCCAATTAACGAACTTTTCATGCTGGCGAGACAAGAGTCTGCAAGAGTCTGCAGACGAATCTGAATTGGAAAATACCGAAGCAGAATCTCAGCCTTATTCTGAAGAAAAACAGGCTGAAGAAGAAAATGAATGGGAATAGTGTTAAAAAGTTTCAGTATGAAACACATCTAAACTTGTTGGATAAGCACAGTGTCAGTAAGAACATTATTATGGTCGCTTATTGTAAATATGTACTATAATGTCATACATATTCATTTCGTATTAATAAAAATGTAAATTGCCAAATGAGGTTCTGGTATTCTTTTAATAACCTAAAGAAACTAGTGTACACATTCTTTATTAGCGCAGCTCAATATAACATGTAAGAGATAAGGGCGGTCCTTCTGACACACTTTACTACAGATGCATTTGCCAACTCTATAAAGAAAATCACGTCAAATATAGTTTGGAAAAAATTAGACTATTTTATTTTATAAATATTTAATCGGTTATTTATTTTTAATCATTTAATAAGTTGTTTTTTTAATTATCTATTCAGTTATCTATTTTTAATTATATGATTTATATTGATTTATTACAGTAGTTGTTGTTGTTTTATAGAAAGATGTAGTTCATGAGTGATTAATCAATTTGTTTGAAAGAAATGATCATCAAAACGTCTCCGTCTAGGACTGAGGACCTGACCCCTCGAATGCTAGATCGAGTAGTTAGCTTTATATACTTTTGAGACTAAACTTAACAATTTAGATATGACCTAGATTTGGACCATCCATATTAAGAATCCAAAATTAGGCCGTGAGCTAAATAAAAAATTGGTACCATTTTTCTGGCAAATTCCCGCTATGATTTTTGAAAGATAGGTATCTATACACCAAAAAAATTCTGAGGGTGGGGGGGGGGGGTGGGGGGCATATCTCGGGCACAGCTTAATGTCTGTAAATGAGCAATACATTTTTGCATTAAAATTGTATAAATTTTATGTTTTTTATATGTTAGATGGTATATGTCCAAATATTTTAATCAGACATGATATTAGTTTCACAGCAAAATCAAAATGGGTGGGGTAAATCGCACAATATTTACACAATTTGACAATAAGTAATAATTTATGTACAAATATTTATTAATCACGTTTAGCATTTATTTCTAACTAAAATTAATTCATGAACACTAAAAATTGATGAAAATACAAACTTGAAATATTTATACATTTGTTTTAGACAAGAAGCCCATGCAAGCCGATCACCTGAGTAAAGGATTGACCCCTGTAGAGGCCCTAAATTTGACAAAAGGTGTCCAGATCTATAAAATTTTATACAGGGCTACCAGACAATACTAAATGTAAAATATACAAACTCCATACATTATGCTTATTAACACTTTATAAAAGTTAACCTCTGTGGAAGCCCTTAATTTCACCCCAGCAAACCGATTTGACCCCAGTCCATTTATTAGAATAAAGAAAACTCTATCATAGGGATATTCTATAGGAAATATGAAAATATTTGACCTACGTTCTTTAGTTAAAGCTTTTTGAAAATTCACATTTTCATTTTTTCTAATCGAAGCGGTAGTCAAGTGATAGAGCTTCTGCCTCGCATGTGGTAGGTCATGGTATCGATCCCTGGTCGGGTCACACCAAAGATTGAAAATGGTACTAGAATCTTTCTCACTTGGTGCTTATCATTTAGAGAATAAGTCTGGTCGACCTGTTGTCAGTATCATGTGACTATGCGGGTATCATACCATATGTCTGTGACATAATATTTCAGTGTGACAACGCTTAGAATATTGTTTGATTCAAGTAGACACCATTTCGGAATGACTGAAACAATTTTGAAAGGGATACTTAACACCATACAACATTAATCCCTTCTCTTCTACCCCTGCTGGTCCCTTATGAATATTTAATCCTCTTTAAAGGACCCTGTCTCAACTATTATGAATAAACAATGCTCAAGATCTCGAGATGATACTTTTGAAAATCCACAATTCCATCATTTTTAGACCCCTGCTAAAACTTTATGGAGATCATAAGATCACTGTAAAAGGACCCAGTTCCAACTGTTATTACTAAACAATAGAGTTCTCAAGATGAATAACATATAATTCCAAAAATAGATCAGAAAAACATTCAGATCTATTGTTATCTAAGTAACATGTCAAAATATCAACATTTTCGTTTGTTATAGTTTGCTGAATGCAAGCCAATCCCTGGTCTGTATTTAATTGATTATGCTATTTAAAGAAATACACTTTTATAGCAGGGTGAAGATATATGAACTTAATCCCTTAACTACAGTGTGTATATTCTAATAAAACCAAACGTCCATAGCAGGATAAGGGTTAAAGGACATAGTCGGTCCAATTGTTATGATTAAACAATGATTCAGCTCTTAAGATGATTAAAATAATTCCCTTTTCTAAGGCCCAATGAACCCTAACCCTTTCATTTGAACATACTTGAAACCCCTATTCATACGGATATCTATACTGAATAAAAATGAATTTGGCTGGTCGGTTATTGAGACTTTATTAAATCAAGATTTCTCGTGGCAACGGCCTATGATCATGGCATAAATAAACCTGAGATATACTTATTGCAAAAATCAAAGCCAGGTATTGCACTTTCCAAGAAGAATATTGTTGAAATTTTGAATAAGGAAACAACTGATAAGCCTCTTGGACGGGTTCAGTCTACGCACCAGTGTCTTTAAGTGATTTCTTTAGCCATATAAAAGCACCTTTTAAATGATTAGAAACAGTTGCATTTTTTTCATCTGTGTTTCAACTGTCAAAATAAACTTATCCTACCTAAACCATAGGTATTTGAATACCCATTCGGACAGTGGACAGACAGACAAATGTATGGAGGAAAAGCGATCCTACTAGCTCATCTAAGACCCATGTTGATCTTGAAGCACAGATCATTCAAAAGGATGACGATTTAGACCAAGAAATATACTTGAGACTAAATGGTTGTGCTACAGCTACAGCAATATCTACTGCCATTGTAATGATCTCTTAAGTGATAGGGAAAGGGAAGAGAATGCTTAATATATGCTTTTACATCAAGAATACAATCTTTTGAAAGAAAATCCATATGATTAGTTTTTTCTACATATTGCGAAGGAAACACCTAAATATCTTCGGTAGCGTTCAGAAAATAAATTAAAATATGTTGTAAAGAATGCACTCTCGAGGTTGATAACCAGTTATTTGAATATATGGTTTTGGTATCATCTAGCTGACATTTGGTTATGGAGGAAGTGCTTCAAAATCCACCAGGGCCATTAACCTTGGCATTGGCTAACTGTCATGGTATCCTCAAGAAAACAAATAAATCTGCACTTGCAAGAAACATGTCCAACATAGACAAGTATGTGTTAGTAATGCTATGATGATTGTTAACAAAATAAGTGTTGAGAACCTAACGTTTTGATATCTGTCCAAAAACACATTTGATACTGCAATGGAATAATAGCTTTAGAAATATTGTGGTATTTGATGTAAACTATAATGCAGAGATGAATAATAGAAGCTTGGGTAGTGGATTGTGGATCTGTAATATCAATAGAGGACAACCAATTCAGCAATAGAGATGCCTCTAAGGTTTTCCGGAAGGCAAACAGCCTTAACAAATTTTCTTGTTGATACTTCGAAGGTCCCGTACTACTTTGCCGTTCTAGGTGACAAAGAGATGTTTGCAACATCAGAAAACAAATGTTTTAAACTAACGCATGATACTGTTTGTCATGCGGAAGAGCCGGCATTTTCACACGAAAAAACTGATATTCACACGCTGCTAAATGCTGCTACATGCCAGTCAACACTTTAACTCTTTTGCCATTGAATCAGAATATGTGTTTATGCTATGTCTGGCACTTTACAAGGAGATCGAACATATATTTATCAGATGTAGGACCCAGAATAGACAGCGATACAGAGATATATGATAACTCTCTTAGTGATAATTGAAGTTTTTCAAGCATTTACCAGATGTGACCCAGTATGTGCCTTCAATGGTCATGGAAAGGTGTCTGCAATTATATTTGTTATGAAGTCCAGTGTATTCCAATTGGCTATGTTAAAGTTAGGTGAAGAATGGAGTGTACTACTTTGCGAGCTGATTGCATCTCTCCAAGACTTCAAAATGTAGGATATATGTTGCAAAGGCTACTGATACTAAAGTGAATAGCTTCTGCAACAAGATGTTTCGGGTTTAATATCTTGGTGTTGAATCAGAAAAACTTCAACCCTGTGAAGGCACATTATATCTCCACTCATTGCGAGCAAATTGTCAGACATCTGGCGTAGAAGCCTAATAAACTTTACTGAAATTCAAGTCCAAAAGATGCTTAATGGAAGATGGTTAGTTGGAAGCTAAATGGATGAAGTGATATTTTGCTACACAGATTGTTATGGAATTCATGTCTCCTGTAAGTACGCTAGATAATGTAAATTACTAGCATGTCATTGTCTGTTAAATGCACTGAAATGGTCATCCGTCCGCAAAATCTAGGAACATAAAGAAAGCTCTGATGGAGAGAATGGCAGTAATGATGACAGGTACACTATCCAACTACTTCTTGTAACAACAGAAATGTACAGAATGGATTAAATACACACAGAATGGATTAAATACACATAGTGTTTTATTACAGTATAAGATTATATTACTTTATAATTCAAAACTGCTTGAAACAGAAGTTTATTTTGTGTAAAATATTCCTAAAAAACATTCCATATTTGCGAGTGTACCTATATGTATCGTCATTTTTATTCTGGCATATGAAGTCATTAGCAGGCTTGTATGATTTAAATTACAGTTCATATGATCAATTTAAACTTGATAGTTATATTTTATTAAAATGAATAAATACTACTTGTAAATGTTACGTTTCACATGTTTATAACGTATTTTATGTTATATAAAGTTATAAAAATGTGTTTGTATTGTATTAACATGTGTCAACAGAACATTATATAAAAGCATTAGGACGAGATGAAACCATATAGGTGTTAATATAAATCAAAGCCTGCAGTAATTTGATCTGATCCAATTTAAACTTGATAATTATATTTAAAAAAAATGAATAAATACTACTTGTAAATGTTACATTTCACATTTTTGTAACGTATTTTATGTTATATAAAGTTATAAAAATGTGTTTGTATTGTATTAACATGTGTCAACAGAACATTATATAAAAGCATTAGGACGAGATGAAACCATATAGGTGTTAATATGAATCAAGGCCTGCTGGAATTTGATCTGATCCAATTTAAACCTGATGATTATATTTTAAAGAAATTAATAAATTCTACTTGTAAATGTTACATTTCATATTTTTGTAACGTATTTTATGTTATATAAAGTTATAAAAATGTGTTTGTATTGTACTTACATGTGTCCACAGAACATTATATAATAGCATTAAGACGAAGATAAACCATATAGGCGTTAATATGAATCAAATCCAGCAGAAATTTGATCTTATATCTTAAGATGATTTTGGAACGATTATATAACTGTTTTTATCAGATGAATGTAACGTAAATATTGTTTAGAGAAATTACTGCTAATAATAAATTACATATTTTAAACTTATCTAATTCTGCTGTGATTAATTATTTGTTAATGTTAAATTAATACTTTATAAACGAATCTAGGAAGAGATTTCAATAGAAATATCGGAAATTAATACGACTTTTAAACAGTAACGTCAAATGTAATTGTAACGTAAAAATACAAAATGATTACAAAATAATTACTTAATATGGTATTTTTTATCAGAAGAACAATTCTGCTCTTGTTTAAACACCATTGGATAACACATATAACAATTATTCACTGTACTAATGCAACTGTTTTGTATACCAAAAAATAAGAAATTATTTGTAATGATTTTAATGAAATTACAGTTACCATAGACACTCACTAAAATCAGACACTAAGCTGTGCCTCAGAGGTGGTACCCTGACCTTTTTCATATACCACAGACATGGATCTATTCAAAAAATAGTATAGCAATTTGCCAATCTGATTGGTACCAATTTGTTATATTTTGGGTCTTAGCTCACGGCCTTATATGGCCCCTTATACCACTGCGACGTTTTCCAGGATGGGATGGCCGTCGCACATGCGCATTATTTAAATGCAAATCAATAGAAACAAAATTGTCACCCCGCACACTGAAACATATCCAAAATGTCTGCCACGCATACGTATATGCGATGAGTTACTATTTATAGAAACAAGATAGTTACCACGGAACTTCTGTAATTCAATTTGTTTTTAAAGGACATGTGTATCTTGGTGCATCTTGTTGTTGACCTACTGTTAGATTGTTTCGCGAGTCCTCCGTTGCCAAGTGGCCTGAGGTGCTTTCGCAAGATCATTTACATCCCATCGCTAAGTCGTAAGTTCGAGTCCCACTCGTTCCAACAACTTTATGTGAGAAAGTTTGCCAGTTACTTGTCATTCTGATATCTTTCTCCATTAATAAAACTGGATATGCTATATGTAGCCTGAAATGTGTTGAAAATGGCGTTAAACCCAATTCACATTAAAAAAAAAAACATTGCCTCGCATAAAGTTTACACTTAGCAAAATTTGGATAGCAAAGTTGATCATTGTTTTGCAGAAGGCCAGTTCAGATGAAAAATAAGACAGTTAGTTTCTATATTAATGCAGATAGTATTAAAAATGTTTACCCAAGTGTTGCGTTCTTAAAGTTTGTCAGTGTATAAAATGAACAGGTACATGCATGTGTTCAAATCGGTATGTGACCATAAATAATCATATTATAACACTTGTTCTGATAAAACAATACTTGGATAAACCAAGTCAAATATTGAATTAAAATTACACTATACCGCAGCGATGGTCTAGTGGTCGAGCGTCCGCCTCGAATGAGGAAGGTCGTATGTTCGATCCCCGACCGGGTCATGCCATATACTTGAAAAATTGTATTAAAGTTCGTCACTTGATTTAGAGAAAGTTCTAGGTTTGGTTGACCCGGTGTCAGTGTAATGTGAGGTATCTTAACATGTGCCTGCAGCATGATACTCCAATAATGGATTAGTTGCATGTTGAATATCGAAAGGAGAACCGAAATCAAACTAATATCATTCTGCCCAACTTATATTATAATAAAAAAATAGTTTTTCACTTGTTAGAATAAACCTGCTTTGATGAAAACGCGGGTGATATTAATCCGGTGTTTACAATATGTGCCATTTAAAATAAACATATTACTTACAGGTTTAAATTGTAAAGTTGGAAATCTTCTGGACTGGGATTTAAACACACCGTGTCTGTAAGTAATACAAGTGGTGTTAATAATAGACTGGTAGGTGGCCCAAGTCCCTTATAATAAAACATAAACTAATACTGCATGTAAACATCTTCAGAGTAAACACTACTATGGTATAAAAGAATAATAAATTCAGATCTGTTTTATTCATTGTTCAATCTTTGATTGTATTGTCTTTATTTTTGGTCGTATTTTAATAGATTTAAATATGATACTGGTAATCAGAAGATACTTGATGACAGAAGTAGACGCCATGTGCATTACATATAACTAGAATGACAGTCAATACTTCGTGTATGCCCGTTCCAAATATCAGTGTTTGTTTTAATTAACGGATATGCGCAGTAGTTAAACGATGGGAGATAACTGTTCACGGTAAACCAATCGAAATTGTACGAGTATTTTGTTTACTTACTTGGATGGTTGTTTTTCTACTGTCAAAGACAAGTATTTGTGGAGATCGTATGCTGAAGGCGACACATTGATGTCCTGAAACAAACAGTACTGAGTGACACAACGATGGGTGTAAAGATAACAATGGTCCAGTAAGCAAAAGGAAAACATGCAGAACTTAAACTTTGAAGCTCATACTCCCAGCTTAAATTCATCATTTCTTAAGAGTCTTGTCATAGCAAAAGTGTGTGTGTGTGTTACGTTAAAATTAAAAAGGTCGCTAAAAGTAAAAACGGTTGTTAAAAGTAAAAAGGTCGCTAAAAGTAAAAACGGTTGTTAAAAGTAAAAACGTCGCTAAAAGTAAAAACTGTGTGAAAGTGTTGTGAAAACGTGTTTTAGGGAGAATGTACCTTTTAAATTATTTTCGAAATCAGTGGTTGGTATATTTTGTATAATACCTCATTCATACAAAAATATGGCGCTTGTAGTCGTTTTGTCCCACATTCAACGAATCTTGGGGGAACCTTACTCCCATACATGGAAGGGTATAGTGTAAGCGCTATCCAACAATGCCTTCACACACACAGACACAGGCACACACTGCTTGGCAAGAATATAGCAAAGACATAACAGATATCATTTGATGTAATAAATAACCCCAAAACGTTTCATTGTGTATGAAAATATTACCTTATCTTTCTTTCCGAAGTTCAACACATCATATTTGGCTCTTTCTGCAGTTTTAAAATTATACGTGGCACGACTTTTACTTAAGCTGAAATTTAAAACAATTCAATCAATGACATGTAAACAGGAACATAATGTAGGTCTCCGGTCCATCCTGCAAACAAGAACTTCGTGGACAAGGCCAGTTCAAGTCTTTGTCAGAAACAATATGGTTATATTGCTATGGTGTAAGTTAAGTATCTATCAAATGAAAACTGCTTCCACACAAGTTAAATAACGCTTATTTAAAAATCCAAGAGCCTTAACTTCGACAGTAATTATTTGGTTTGGTAAGTTCATGCATATAATGATCATACAACTACTGTGTAAGTCCTATGACAATTGCGAGTGCACGTAGTCAAATAACGCAACAACAAGGGCCGTTACTCCGACATAAATTATCCGATTTAGCTAGTTTAAGACCCTTTCCGAGATATTTTAGTTATATAACTACTGCATAAGTTTTTTTAGTGAGTCCAACGAAAACTGCAAATACTAGAATGAACACAACATTAAAAAGCGCATCTGGCAGTTTAATGTCCATACCTTTGCAATTTGGTCAGTTCAAAAACTAGTCCGAGATAGTATTGCTATAATACTACTGTGTATGTTTAGTAGCTATCAAATCGTAATTATAGGCGCTAGAGAGTACACATGGTCAAAAGGTGTGTTTTTTCTCCAAAATTCAAGGCCCATAACCCGATTTGGCAAGTTCAAGAAACTGTTCAAGATCTCATATAACTATTGTACAAGATTCGTGAACTGAAAGGTGCGGGTGCTAAAGAGCACATAAGACAAGGTAATGTATATTTTGATGATTTAAGGGTCGTAACTATGACATTCATAAGCTAATTTATTGGACCAGTTTAAGAACTCGTCCGAGAATATTTAAACAAAAAAAAAAGAAAAAAAAATGGACAGGGGATCTTGGTGGGTAGTCCTTGGGGTCAGTAACAAAGTTGAAATGGGGGCAAAGTATTTAATTTAAAACAAAACAAAATTAAAAAAAAAATGGGCAGGGATGGGGATCAGGTATGGGTGAGGATCTTGTGGTCGGTAACAAAGTTAAAATGGGGCAGAGTATTTGATTTAATACAAAACAAATTTAAAAAAAAAAGCAGGAATGGGGGTTGGGTAGGGCTAAGGGTCTTGGGTCGGTAACAAAGTTTACATTTTAGCTATTCTGTAACTATAACTCTATTTAATGCCAGAATTTTATGTGCATTGAAGCAGAAAATAAAAAAATCATACAATTCAAATTTTGTTGTTTTTTTATTTGTCAAACATTGATACTATAGTTTTGTTAAAAAAACATGAAATAAAGTTTTTTCTTGTTTCATTGCTATTCACTGTTTGTTTGGCTAAAATATTTCTTCCGCAATTCACATTATGAAAGATGTAATGTGATTATACTCGGAGACAAACATGCATATTCATAAAATAATACATCACTATTTTCACATTTTGCATTGAGGCTTTAGTGGTGGTATTGTTTCCAGTACCCAAAGATAGGAGGTAGGTCACACATGCTCAACTGATAGCAATAATTTCTTAAACACCATGTTTGATTCTACAAATATATTACAAAACATTATGAGAAATTCAGATGTGTTGTAAAAATATTTAAATGGACTTGTACATTTCTCTAATAAATCATTTGTATTTTTTATAAAATGTTTGCCTCATGGCTATCAACTGAGCAAGGGCATCGCAAACCATTTTCAAGACATGAGCTGTCAGAATACAACAAAGCTCGCCTCTGGGTGTCTAAATCCAAAAAGTGCCATAACTGTGCCAAAATGCAACCCAGAGTTTTATGGTTCTTATCACATATGAAGATTTATTCACATCCAATGAGTGGTTGCATAGATATCTTAAACTTAAACGCAACTAAACGCAAAGTTTAACCTTGGTGTCTAAGTCCAAAAAGGGCCATTACTGTGTCAAAATGCAATCCAGAGTTGGTGAACACACATGTGAAGTTTCATTCACATCCAATGAGTGGTTGCATGGATATCTTAACCTTAAACGCAAAGTTTAACCTGAGTGTTCAAGTCCAAAAAGGGCCATAACTGTGCCAAAAATGCAATCCAGAGTTATGTTTCTTATCTCTCTGTGTTTCATTGATGATGGTAAACACACATGCAAAGTTTCATTGACATCCAATGAGTGGTTGCATAGCTAACTGAAACTTAAACGCAAAAGTTTAACCTGGGTGTCCACAGACGACGCCGACGACGACGCCGGGGTCTTGACAATAGCTCTCCTTGGACTTCGTCCCATCGAGCTAATAAAAATATGAATGTTAATGGAGTTTCATTTTAATATTTATCAATACATCAATCCAAACTTTTTTAGTATCTTCATCAAAATAATAAAATAAAAAGATTATTTTTACTTTACCGCTAGAAAAATGGTAAAAGTTGCAGAAACAATCAATTTTAGCACTTTTGACTAATTAAAGGGCCATAACTCTGAAGATCATCTCTTCTGTTCAGTCATTTAACTGTGAATTCATAATCTCAACATTGATTTCTTTCTAAATCTTGTATTAATTTATCCATCTAATTAAACACGTAATGGTACTTGCGTACTTATGGGTGAAAAAGGAGTTAGAAACAAGTTCCACAACTCACTTATACACTAGATCCTGGTGGTCGTAAGCACCCGGTAAGAGTGCTGCCCCTTTACCATGCGGATGAGGGTCGATTCTTCTGCCGTCGGATCTGAATCTGTACGTGTTCTGTTTTTTCTCCAAGTCGTATAATATGCCAGTTGCATCCATATCGTAAGCCCCAGGGATTGGTGTCTCCTGTATGAGTAATCATGGGAATGAGATCAATTGTTTTGTTCAAAACTTATTAATTTTATATCGATTTTCACAATCTTACAACTTAGACAGATTACACTCGAAGTCTTCCGGGTAGAACCAGTACGATTCTGTACTAAACATATCCAGATAAAGTGTCTTGCTCAGTGTAACGTTGCGGAGCAATTTTTTTTGTGATATAATATTTTATTTCATAAAATTATTCACAACATAAACATAGTCATATAAATAACATTGTGTTGCATGGTTACACATAGGTTTATTAATGTGTAAAAAGTATATAATACTTAGTGGTATACGTTACGACTGTATAAAGTAAATATATAAGTAAATTGAGAAAATGCAAATCAATCAGCAACAATATTAATGATATTTTCATATTATGAAATTACAAACAAGATATAACCATATTTATTTTGTATGAAACATACTGAAACAAGTTATTAAGATATATATAAGGAATCAGAATAAAGGTAGAATAAAGAATAAAAGGGACAAAATGAGAGGAAAGATGAGGAGGGGAAATAAGGACCAGCAGGGTTTTAAACCATATTTTAAGATAAATATAATAAAGGGAGAGAAAAAGAGATGATATAGTAGTAGCCTTCCTTTAGTTCAAAAATGTATATTGTTTTGGAGAAATAATCTCCATTTTTGTTCGTGTTTGTCAAATTTATTGTGTTTAAGTGCTATTTCTCCTTCTATTACAATTCGATTTTTAAAATAGTATTTGAATAATGTAAAAGTAGGAATGTCACCTTCAAATTTTTTTGTAAATATGAAATATTTTGCACAGAAAAATATATAGTCTTTAATATCATTCATACATATTTCAATTGTTCCGAAGGTTACTTTTTCTAGATCAACAGTTATTTTAAAATTTAAGCTATTAAAGTATGTCTTAAGCTCATTCCAAAAACTTTGTATGTAAATGCACTCCCATAATAAATGATTTAGTATTTCAACATTCGCATTGCAAAAACGATTCGAAGCAACACGTTTGTATTTCATTAATGTTTTATTTGTTAGTATTATACATTATTCTTTATTCTATTTCAACATTCGCATTGCAAAAACGATTCGAAGCAACACGTTTGTATTTCATTAATGTTTTATTTGTTAGTATTATTCGCATGGTGAATATGTATTGAAAATTTCTTATTTTTACATCTATCGTAGACTTAAAAGGAGCAGTGTATATTTTCTTCCAATTAAGATCGGTTTTACCAAATAAAAACTCCCATTTTCTTGCTGTATTGTTTTGTATTTTATTTCTTTATTTATAAGGTACCTATAGATAAAGTTATTTGGGTTTTTTTCTGAAGATAGGACTTTTCCTAATACATTTTCGTTTTGTGTTATGTTTATTTGTTCATTTTTAAGTCTCTCTTTCCATTGTTTTGGAATACATGTTATGATTTGATTAAACTTTAAGAAATCGATATTCTGTATATCATATAGATTACTAAAATCATTAAAATTATAAAAATCTTTTTTCCTTTAATCGAATAATTGTTCAATTTATTTTAATCCTCTATCGTACCATGTTTTATGAAATATGGGCCGGGCCCGATTAGCTCAGTCGGTTACGCGTCTGACTATTAATCGAGGGGTCGTGTTTCGAATCCCCCGCCCGGCAACAGTCTCCGTGATGATTGATATACGACATTGTGTCTCATTATCATTCGTTTCTCACCACTGATTCAAGTGGGAAAGTTATCAGTTACTTGTGGAGACGGGGTGTGCTCGAGTACTGGTTAATCCCAGGAAACAGTGGTTAGGTTAACTGATCGTCTGTTAGCCCTCAATGGCATAAGAATGACGCTAAATATTCAATCAATCAATCAATGAAATATGGTTTGTCCTTCTAATTTAATATTTTGATTGTTCCAAATTATTTCTTTACATATTGATTGTAAGTCATTGTTTTTTATCTTTGTCCAAGCCTTAAGAATTTGTTGAATAAATAAATCATTTTTAAATATTCTTTCTATATCTTTATCATGTAGGTTACATTCAAAAAGCAGTTTGCCACCGTCATTTTCAAGTTTCGTCATATAGTAATGTTTCCACAAGCCTGTATTATTTTCATCAAGTAATCGTTTAATCAAACTGGCTTTTAAGGATAAAATAAATTTTCTAATATCAATCATTTTTAATCCACCTTCATGATAATCTAATGTCAAAGTAATACGCTTGATGAAATCAAACATGATGTTATTAATTTGTTTTATTTTTACATTAGATAGAAAAGGTAGAACTGTTAACGGATATAATAATTTCGGAAGTGCAAATGTTTTTATTACTGTTATTTTTCCTAATAAACTTAGTTTTCTATGTCTCCAGCTTTTTTAGCAGTTCTGAAATTCTTCTAATTTTGTGTCAAAGTTAAATTTTAACGTATTTTCATTATCAGTGCAGAAGTATATACCTAGCGTTTTTGCTCGCTCTGAATCCCAATGATTTTTTTGATTTTTTAGGTAGTGGACATTTGTATATTTAAGGGAGCCAGCACGTAGAACTTTGCATTTATTTATGTTTAATTTTAAACCTAATATGTAGCTGAAATTATTTAAAACATTAACTAGGTTTTCAAAGGTATTTTTTAGCCATCTGTTATAAAAGTAGCGTCGTATGCAAAGAGCGTATTTTTTTATTTCTTTTCCATGAAGGTTTAATCCTTTTATATTTTCATTATTGAGTATTTCAAAGGACAGAAGTTCAATACATGTGATAAACAGATAAGGTAATAAAGAACATCCTTGGCGAACTCCTCTGCAAATAGGAAAAAATCTGACATGTGACCATTGTTTAAAATACAACTTTTGGAGTCTGAATAGAATAATTTGGTGACTCACCAAAATTAAAATGCTGTAACGTTCGGAACATAAAGTCGTAATTACGACTGTCAAAGGCTTTTTCGAAATCCGAAAAGAAGAGAAGAGCTGGAAGTTTTTTCTTGTTCTACATATTCAATTATTTCGCATAAAAGTCTAATGTTTTCACTTATATAACGCCCTTTTAGAAAACTGATTTGAGAGCTGTTGATAATTTTTATTAGTACTGGTTTGATTCTGTTTGCTATTGCCTTTGTTGCTATTTTGTAATCAGTATTTAACAAACTTATTGGTCTCCAGTTACTTAGATTAGTTGTATCCTTTCCAGTTTTTGGTAAAAGGGTAATTAAGCTTTGTTTTTGTAGCTCAGTCATACTTTGAATTTCAAAAGAAAAGTATATTGAATTTATATAGTATTGTTTTATGCTAGGCCAAAATATTTTATAGAATTCTGTGGATATTCCATCTGAACCAGGACTTTTTGGATTTTGCATTTGTTTCAGTGCTATACCACATTCGTACTCTGTAAAAATATCCTCGCATGTTGTTTTATCTGTTTCATTTAGTTTGTTTATGTTTTCATGAAAGAAATTATAATCTTAACTGCTTTCCTTTTCGTAAAGTTTGGTATATAATTATTTTTGATCATTTAAAATTTCTTGTTGAGTTTCAATTATCCTACCATTTATGTTTAAACGAGATATAATTTTTTATTCTGCAATTTTTTTCTCTAAATTTGCGAAATATTTTGAGTTTTTTTCGTTGTATTCTATTTCATCTACCTTTGAACGAGTTAAAATGCATTTTTTTTTTCAATTGTACCATTTAATTCAGCTTTCTTTAATTCTAGTTCTGGTTTAATTTCATCTGTTAAATGCTGGTTTGATGGATGATGGAATTTATTTTCTAATTGTTCTATATTTTTGTAGAGCTCACTCGTTCTCTCTGAATCAGATTTCATTTTTGCGCTTGCATATTTAGTAGTTTCATTTCTTATGTTGCCTTTGATAATTTCCCATATAGTATTTGGGTTTGCTTCACTATTGTTGTTAACAGTATCTTGTATAGTGTATTTAATAATGTCTTGGTATGTTTTTGTATAATAAGGCTGTTATTTATTTAAAAAAAAAACCAGGTCCTCTAATAAGACTATCAAAGGCTTTTCCGAAATATACTGATGTTTACTTTAACGACAGAATGATCAGATTTGAAGCCTGCTTTAATGTGACTAGATTTAGTGGTATTTGGGAGATTTTCGGACATAAGGAAGTAATCTTATCTTGAAAATATTACTGGTTTTGTGTTTGAATGCCATGTAAAATGGGTTTTTTTGTCAGGGCGCTGTACTTGCAATATGTCAACTAGATTATATGTATCGATAAAGGATTTCAATGATTCCTTATGTTCTTATTTGTATCACATCTACCGTTTCGTTTATCAATATCAATATTTAAAACGGCGTTAAAATCACCCCCTATAATAAAGTTTTTATCAGTATTGTCTATCAAATATTGATCCAATGTTTTAAAAGGTTTCACATCATTTTTATTTGGACCATAAATGTTTATCAGTGTATTTCCTTATCATTTATTTTTAGTTCTAACGCTTGCAGACGACCAACAACTACATCCGTATAATTAATAATGTTATATGAAATTTTATTGTTTAAAAGAATTGCTACACCTTCGTTGTTACCACTGAAAAAAAAACACGTCCATACCCCAATCGTTTTTCCATTTATCGAGGCAATTTACTGAGAAATGTGTTCTTGTAAAAGGCATATTGAATAAGATTAGTCTTTTAGTCAGAAGAATATTTTTTTTCGTTTATCCTTATTGCCTGGACCTCGTACATTAAAGGAGCAGACATTTGTATTCATGTTAAGTTTTGTCAGGAAGAATTTTAAAAGGATAGGCTACATATAGAAGAGAAGAGATAGTAATACATTTTGGAAAAGGGTACATGTTGAGTATATACTTTCACGCACAAAACAGGACTTTCACAAAAAAGGTGTGAAGGTCACGGGTCAATGCAATGATAATATATTACTATATATATTAATATTTGGCACATTTCTTTCTAAGTAAAAAGTAATAGTCATTTTCCATTTGTTTACCAATACATTTGTATATTAATGAATTTGCAGAATTATGTTAATAACCATTTTGAATATGTACTTCTATGAATTATATTTTTTGCAAAAAGGGAGAAAAATAAACACACTAAAAAAATAAAAGTACTTATATATAGTGTTGAAAAAAACTCGACTGTAAGTTTACTTTAACGCAATTACGCGAGTTTCAATAAAATGTAGATCTAAGAAAAGCCACATGCGAATAAACACAAAAAAACAACAACAAAAATAAAACAACACCTAAACCAATAAACAGTAATGTACACCTGTATGACTAAACGAAGAAGGGAGAAGTTTTCAAACTGTTGAATTGGATAACAACACTAGAAACAAACACAAAAAGGAATAACTATATATATATATATATATATATATATAACGTAAAAAGAAACAGAGTTGAAAAAAGTCTTATCTTGAATTATGACACAATCAGCATATAGATTGTATTTGTGTTTTTGTCCCTAACAGGGAGTATACTCATAAGCAATATGTTTTTAAATAGGTTTACATATAATGATATTACGGGGTATAAAAATGGGGGGGGGGGGGGGGGGGGGGCTCTCCTCTTTGTTGGACCTGAGGATAGAGATGACATATAATGAACTCCAAGTTTATATTTATATATCTTAAGCTTTATTTACTCCTTGCACAGACAGATGTTAAAACAGACTGCCGTACAAGGGAAACTTTGGAGTTTTGTACTCTATCCTCGGCGTGATGTATTAACCAATCAAAATCGAGAAAACCAGGTGGCCCCGGAATAAGAATATTTTAGGGGTTTAACAAACTTGGTGCGCATGGGTTTTACGCAGACTTAGCCAGAAGAATTTGAGCCAAGCGTGTGTTTTTCCAAAAATTTAGTGAATAAAGAAACTTGCGAACCTTTAACCAGCTTAAAAAGATAGGATGATAAGTATCCCTTTATGACTTGTCACTAAGTAGATTCAATGCTTAGCAATCAATTAAGCTAGTTGTCACAGGTATCAATTAGACATTTCAAAGTCTGAGAAGATAATATCTTACTAATATATATCAAAAATGTTAAAACTTAAATATTTATTTTATTTTATTAACTTCCATATTTCTTTGTTTAATTTAAGCAAAAATATAAATTTATTAAGGTTTTATTTAGAAAAATTGAAGAAATTTGAAGAAAAAGTATTACCCCAAAATGGCCTAAAATGTACTCTATAATAATGATACCAAGCATTTTACAACGATTTCCGTATTTTTTGTTTGCAATTTAGAATACATACACACATCCATACACAAAACGTATACTAGTATATTATATAAACACATACACATATACACATATATACACACACATATATATACATATATACCAATTGAAAAAGGGTATTTTTTGGCGCGTACAAAATAATAGAATAAAGGTCATTACTTTATTGCGTGTTGTGTTGAGCACCATTTTCAGCACTAATAAAAAGTATGATACATGTATGTTTTCGTGAATGTATGAATCATCTTAAATGTAAGGCTATTACAATATCATGTATTAATATATATGTATTGATATCAAGTAACTATAGTTCCTTGATGATATTGTAGTAGCATTATTAATAATACATGATACTTTTGTAGTAACCTTATTATTAATCAATTATATAGTAATTAATTCAACAGTATTTGATAGTTCAAATACCTTTATAACATGAATATTATATTTACACAATGCTTTAATCTATGTTAAAAATTTGAACCGTTTTAAGTGGGGATTTTATTTGTTGAAATAAGATGCTGAGAAACCGGGAGTATCCAACTATCCATTTATGTGCAATTCAAATATATGTTTCTATCCTATATTAGAATAAATTGCCATAAAAATATAGTAAAGGAGTGTTTATCAATGGACAACTTTTCATATTTTAAAGTTAATACAATTCGGAAGTCTACTTTCACTTTGTCACCAGTGTACACACTGAGCAGAAAAAAAACTCTTATATGACACATGACCCCTACTTTTCTCATCATATTTTGATAGTGCAGAGGTTGACAAACAGTAAAATGTAGGTTTCACATCTTTCATTTGGGATTCTCCATGAATGACAAGCCTTCAAACTTTTATTACTTACTATAGAATAAAGAACAAAAATCAATGTTGGGATGACACCTTATAATTGGTTAGCTTGAAACGAGAACAATTCTAATGGTTCCGCGTTCTATGAAAGAATAATACGATAATGCACTAAAAGCGGGAACCATGTGTTAATCGAGCGTATACGCATATTGGAAATTACGTAACGACGCGTGTAGTGTCTACGGTCTGATTAGCCAATAAAAGCGGGGAGGTACCGTTTATTCTTCACAGCGGTGTCTATCATTGTTTATTGAAAATGGCACTCCGCCCCGCCATGCCGCTTTTGGGGAAAGACTCTCTCTCTCTCTCTATATATATATATATAACACATACACTCACACACACATATATATATATATTTATTTATTTATACACACATATATATATATACATATACATACACACACATACATATACATACATATATATTTATACATATATACACATATTCAAACATATATACACACTAACACGCAAACACATATGCACATGAACACATATATATACATACACACTTATGCATATACATATATATACGGTCGCACGCACGCACGCACGCACACACACACACACACACACACACACACACACACATACATACATACATACATACATACATACATACATACATACATGTACACATATACACATACCTATATGTACACATATACACTCACGCCCACCCGCCCGCACGCACACGAACAAATGCTCACACACACACAATTGATATTTGCGTTATATATATATATATATTTATAACACGTATATACACGTATATATACACGTATATATACAACGCAAATACCCACCTCCATACACATATATTCACACACACACATACACACACACACACACACACACACACACACACATGTACATATACACGCAGGTCTATATACATAGATGTTACCTCATGTGATAGCGGCTTAGCCTCTGTTAAAATAATGGACTTATGTCACTAAGTCAGATCAGTATGAACAGGAACTTGTAAGGTTTGCCTGTTGATCATTTATGCTAATTTCATTAAATAAATAATCTTAAAAAAACGACTTATGAAAAAGTAGCCATAAAACCTGGGTCGTGATATGACATTCAGTGACTGGCACATGTAGAATAAATCCAGTTAAAAAAGAAAAACATATCATAGGGACGATTTCTTTTTTTAAATAAACCATATTAGAGCGTAAAACAACAACAAACAAACTACTCTGGTGCAATAAATGTTTTGGAAAGGATTTATCTCTGCTATTGTTATACATTAAAAGAACACGATTTTTCCAATATGTTTAATAAGATGAAACTGCTCCGTTTTAAATTTGATATCAGTACCTTTGCTTATTACATGTATATATCTTACTTCTTATCAAAACAAAATTAAAAGACAATAAAAAATTAAATTAAAAGAATAACAATCTGTTTAGGCTATATATAGCTGGTGTGTTGTAAACTATATAAAAAAAAGTTAAGGTTATAAATTATATGCATTTTACAGTGTTTTTTTAAGTCTTTTTTATGGCCATGCAAGATCCACCCAATTTTGGAATTGGTCAAAAGGAACTATTTTAACATCGCTTAGTTTGTTTTTATAGAATACTGTTCCATTCTTTGACCATGCCATGTCTACTTCACCTGGCTGGTTTTTTTTCCGGATACAACTTAACACATGTTGGTTGACAACTGTCAGGTCCTCATTAACGAATACACCGGTGGTTTTTAGTTTCTTCCTGTTCGTCATAACGTTTTCTTTCTTCATTCTTGAAACAAACTTTACAATTATTTGTCGTTTGTTACCTGTCTTCTTACCCACTCGGTGCGCAATGTCAATATCCGCCCTTTTGAGCTCCAGCCCCGGCATATTGTTGTTTAGTGTCTCAATTACCAGTGATGTGGATTTTTCTGTACTCTCAGATCCAGTCTCTGTTATGCCGGTGACTCTGATATTGTTTCGACGTCATTGAATTTCTCTTTGATTTTGTCATCATCTGTTTCTATATATTTTCTATGCTTTTCATCCTCTATTACATGTTCTTCTACTTTCTCTTTTAGGTCTTTTACTTCTTTTCTCAGTTTATCATTCTCTTCTTCTTTCTCGAACAGTTTTCCCTCTAGAATTTCAATTCTTTTAAAAACAGATTGTAAAAACCGTTCTTTCATTTGCTGCATCATTTTTTTTGATAATTGTTTTTAAGTATCAATCATCTTTTGTTTTAACATTTGACAACTTTTTGTTTATTTCTGTTAACTGTACTTTAATGTAAGTGCCTCTGTCATATTCTGTTTTAGTTCGGAATTCTCATTCTCTGACATTTTCTTTGTACACTATACATGAAAGAAAATTTAACGTAGCTGGTTTACCACTGTTGAAAAACCAATAGATAGTGTCACATAGTCAGAGTAGTAACGGTATATCTCACTACTGGTATAACGGCATATAATTTATCATAACACCCTCAGTTTAATATTTTCAAACATGCATATTGAAAAGTTCTATTTTCTGCTTTGTTTTAAAACGATAAAGGATGCTGTTGATATGATATAATGACCTAATGTTCATGTTCCAAAATATCCATATAAATTTTAAGAATATTTCACGTCACTTATTTAATTTTCAAATTGTAAACAAACATTCCGGACGTGATGTGATGTGTACCTGCTGGTACCCTATATAAACTATATACTAGCAATGTTAGTGCTCGCAGTGTACAACACAATAATAAAAATGGTAGCGTAATATATTTATATATACACAGCAATAACAATTTCTCAATTTAGACTGAGAACCAGCTCAAAAATAGTGATTAGATTGATTCTTACAAATGATTCGTGTGGGTCTCTGAGAATCAGCGAATTATTCAAAATACTAACATATATGTATAGTATATACAACAGTTCGTTCGGCAAGACAGTTTAATTATTATCAGTGTGAACGCTCAGTGGCTCAATGAAATAAACAAGTACAAAATAGCTCATTGACATAAACGAGAGCTCATTGACATAAACGGGCGCTCAGTGGCTCAATACAGCTCACTCAATAACGAGCGCTCACTAGCTCAGTACCACAGTAGCCCAATCAATAATGAGCGTTGCTAGACCAGTCAGCTCAACGCATAAAACAAGCGCTTCGTAGTTTGTTGTTATAAAGCAGCGTGTACATACACACGTACACCTGTTTCAATAGTGAGAGCTCACTAGCTCGCTGTCACTACTGCAAGTGAGCGTTCACAAGGTTAATAGTCGACTATCACACTCAGTGAGACCACACATAACCGACACTCTACAACAGGGGCCCCATCTTCAAACGAATAAAACACGGGTAGCTCTATATACGTGTATGTAGACTGTAGAAGATTTTGTTTGAAGTGTCTATACACGTGTATGTAGACTTTGGGAGATTTTGTTTGATGTGTCTTTACACGTGTAATGTATGTAGACTGTATGAGATTTTGTTTGAAAGGTTCATATATGTGTATGTAGACTGTAGGAGATTTTGTATGAAGTTTCTATACACGTGTATGTAGAATACAGAAAACCTTGCTTGAAGTGTCTATATATGTGTATGTAGAATGTAGGAGATTTTGTTTGATGTAGTTATACACGTATAAGTAAACTAAAGGATATATTTTTGATGTGTCTATACATATGTATGTAGACTGTAGGAGATTTTGTTTGAAGTGTCTATGCATGTGTATGTAGACTGTACGATATTGTGTTTGATGTGACTACACATGTGTATGTAGACTGTAAAAGATTTGTTTGAAGTGTCTATATACTATACACGTGTATGTTGACTGTAGGGGATTTTGCTTGAAGTGTCTATATAATATACACGTGTATGTAGACTGTAGGACACTTTGACTGAAGCATTTATATAATATACACGTGTATGTAGACTGTAGGAGACTTTGCTTGAAGTGTCTTTTTACCATACACGTGTATGTAGACTCTAGGAGACTTTGTTTGAAGTGTCTATACACGTGTATGAAGCCTGTAGTAGATATCGTTTGATGTGTCTATACATGTGAATCTAGACTGTAGGAGTTTTTGCTTGACGTGTCTATACATGTGTATGTAGACTGTGGGATATTTTGTTTGCTGTGTCTATACATGTGTATGTAGACTGAAGGAGATTTTGTGTGGTGTGTCTATACCCGTGTATGTAGACTGTAGGAGATTGTATTTGAAGTATCTATGTCCTTGTATGTGGACTGTAGGAGACTTTGTTTAAAGTGTCTATACAGGTGAATGTATACTGTATGAGATTTTGTTTGATGTAGTTATATATGTATGTGTAGAATGTAGGAGACTTTGTTTGAAGTGTCTATACATTTATATGTAGAACGTAGGAGATTTTGTTTGAAGTGCCTAGACATGTGTATGTAGACGGTAGGAGATTTTGTTTGATGTGTCTATATATGTGTATGTAGACTTTAGAATATTTTGTTTGAAATGTCTATACATGTGCATGTAGACTGTAGGATATTTTGTTTAATGTGTCTATACACGTGTATGAAGACTATAGAAGATGTTGTTTGATGTGTCTACACATCTGTATGTAGACTGTAGGAAATTTTGTTTGAAGTGTCTAAACACGTGTATGTAGACTGTAGGAGATTTTGTTTGAAGTGTCTATATATGTGTTTGTAGACTGTATGAGACGTTGCTTGAAGTGTCTATGTATGTGTATGTAGACAGTAGGAGACTTTTGCTTGAAGTGTCTTTATACGTGTATGTAGACTGTAGGAGATTTTTTTGAAAGTGTCTATACACTTGTAAGTAAAATACAGGAGACATTGCTCGAAGTGTCAAGATATATATATGTAGAATGTAGGATACTTTGTTTGAAGTGTCAATATACTATACACGTGTATGTAGACTGTAGGAGACTATGTCTGAAGTGTATATACATGTGTATGTAGACTGTAGGAAACTTTGTTTGAAGTGTCTATATACTATAAACATGTATGTAGACTGTAGGAGACTTTGACTGAAGTTTTATATACTATACACGTGTATGTAGGCTGTATGAGACTTTGCTTGAAGTGTCTTTATAATATACACGTGTTTGCAGACTGTAGGAGACTTTGCGTGAAGTGCCAATATACCATACACGTGTATGCAGACTGTAGGAGACTTTGTTTGAAGTATCTAAATGCTATACATGTGTATCCAGACAGTAGGAGACATTGCTTGAAGTGTCTATATACCATACACGTGTATGCAGACTGTAGAAGACTTTGCTTGAAGTGTCTATATACTATACACGTGTATGCAGACTGTAGAAGACTTTACTTGAAGTGTCCATATACTGGACACGTGTATGTAGACTGTAGGAGACTTTGCTTGAAGTGTCTAAATACTATACACATGAATGTAGACTGTAGGAGACTTTGCTTGAAGTGTCGATATAATATACACGTGTATGTGACTGTAGCAGATTTTGTTTGATGTGTCTATACAGGTTTCTGTAGACTGTAGGAGACTTTGTTTGAAGTATCTATACACGTGTATGAAGACAGTAGGACATTTTGTTTGATGTGTCTATACATGCGTATGTAGACTGTAGGAGATTTTGTTTGAAGTGTCTGTAGACGTGTATATAGACTGTAGGCGATTTTGTTTGAAGTGTCTATACATGTATATGTAGATTGTAGGATATTTTGTTTGATGTGTCTAAACACGTGTATGTAAACTATAAGAGACTTTGTTTGAAATGTCTATAGACGTGTATGTAGGTGATTTTGTTTAAAGTGTCTATACATGTGTATGTAGACTGTAAGAGATTTTGTTTGAAAAGTCTATACATGTGTATGTAGGCTGTAAGAGATTTTGTTTAAGGAGTCTATACATGTGTATGTAGACTGTCAGATATTTTGTTTTAAGAGTCTATACACGTGTATGTAGACTTTTAAATGATTTTGTTTGAAGTGTCTATACACGTGTATGTAGGTGATTTTGTTTGAAGTGTCGATATCATACATGTATATGTAGACTGTAAGAGATTTTGTTTGAAGAGTCAATACACGTGTATATAGACTGTAAGAGATTTTGTTTGAAGTGTATATACACGTGTATGTAGACTGTAAGAGCTTTTGTTTGAAGAGTCTATACATGTGTATGAAGACTGTAAGAAATTTTGTTTGAGGAGTCTATACATGTGTATGTAGACTGTCAGATATTTTGTTTTAAGAGTCTATACACGTGTATGTAGACTGTCAGTGATTTTGTTTGAAGTGTCTATACATGTGTATGTAGACTGTAAGAGCTTTTGTTTGAAGAGTGTATAAACGTGTATGTAGACTGTAAGAGATTTTGTTTGAAATGTCTATACATGCGTATGAAGACTGTAGTACATTTTGTTTGAAGTATCTGTCCATGTGTATGTAGAATGTAAGATATTTTGTATAAAGTGTCTAGACATGTGTATGTAGACTGATGCTTTTGTTAGAAGTGTCTATACATGTGTATGTAGATTGTAGGAGATTTTGATTGAAATGTCTATCCATGTGTATGTAGACTGTATGTGATGAATTTGTTTGAAGTATCTGTCGTCCATGTCTATGTAGAATGTAAGATATTTTGTATGAAGTGTCTATACATGTGTATGTAGACTGAATATTTTGTTAGAAGTGTCTATACATGTGTATGTAGACTGTCAGTGATTTGTTTGAAGTATCTATACACGTGTTTGTAGACTGTAGGAATTTTGTTTGGAGTGTCTATACATGTGTATATAGAATGTAGGAGATTATGTTTGAAGTGTCTATACATGTGCATGCAGACTGTAACAGATTTTGTTTGAGTTGTCTATACACGTGTAGGTAGACTGTAGGATATTTTTTCGAAGTGTCTATACATGTGGATATGTGTATAAGAATGTAGAAGACTTCGTTTGAAGAGTCTATACATGTATGTAGACTGTAGAATATTTTGTTTGGAGTGTCTATACAACTGTATGCAGACTGTTGGAGACTTTGTTTGAAGTGTCTATACGAATGTGTAGACAGAAGGAGATTTTGTTTGAAGTGTATATAAATGTGTATGTAAACTGTAGGATATTTTGTATGATGTGTGTAAACATATGTATATAGAATGTAGGAGACTCTGTTTGAAGTGTCTATACATGTGTATGTAGATTGTAGAAACTTTTGTTTCATGTGTCAATACGTGTGTATGTAGACTGTAGGAGATTTTGTTTGAAGTGTCTATACACGTGTATGTAGACTGTCGGAGATATTGTTTGAAGTGGCTATACACGTGTATGTAGACTGTAAGATATTTTGTTTGAAGTGTCTATACACGTGTATGTAGACTGTCGGATATATTGTTTGAAATGGCTATACACGTGTATGTAGACTGTAAGATATTTTGTTTGAAGTGTCTATACACGTATATGTAGACTGTCGGAGATATTGCTTGAAGTGGCTATAAATGTGTATGCAGACTGTACGATATTTTGTTTGAAGCGTCAATACGTGTGTATGTAGACTGTAGGAGATTTTGTTTGAAGTGTCAATACGTGTGTATGTAGACTGTACGATATTTTGTTTTAAGTGTCTATATATGCGTATGTAGACTGTAGGAGATATTGTTTGAAGTGTCTATACACGTGTATGTAGACTGTCGGAGATATTGTTTGAAGTGGCTATACACGTGTATGTAGACTGTAAGATATTTTGTTCGAAGTGTCTATACACGTGTATGTAGACTGTCGGAGATATTGCTTGAAGTGGCTATAAATGTGTATGTAGACTGTACGATATTTTGTTTGAAGTGTCAATACGTGTGTATGTAGACTGTAGGAGATTTTGTTTGAAGTGTCAATACGTGTGTATGTAGACTGTACGATATTTTGTTTGAAGTGTCTATACATGCGTATGTAGACTGTAAGATATTTTGTTTGATGTGTCTAAACATGTGTATGTAGACTATAGGAGACTTTGTTTGAAATGTCTATAGACGTGTATGTAGGTAGACTCTATACATGTGTATTTAGACTGTAAGAAATTTTGTGTGAAGAGTCTATACATGTGTATGTAGACTGTCAGATATTTTGTTTGAAGTGTCTATACATGTGTATGTAGACTGTCAGATATTTTATTTGAAGTGTCTATACACGTGTATATAGACTGAAAGAATTTTGTTTGAACTGTCTAGACATATGTATGTAGACTGTCAGAAATTTTGTTTGAAGTATCTATACATGTGTATATAGACTGTAAGAGATTTGTGTTTGAAGTGTCTATACATATGTATATAAAATGTAGAAGACATTGTTTGAAGTGTCTATACACGTGTATGTAGACTGTACATGACTTTGTTTGAAGTGTTTATACACATCAATGTAAACTGTAGTTGGTTTTGTTTGAGGTGTCTATACAACTGTATGTAGACTGTAGGAGTGTTTGTTTGAAGTGTCTATACACGTGTATGTAGACTGTCGGAGATATTGTTTGAAGTGGCTATACACGTGTATGTAGACTGTAAGATATTTTGTTTGAAGTGTCTATACACGTGTATGTAGACTGTCGGATATATTGTTTGAAATGGCTATACACGTGTATGTAGACTGTAAGATATTTTGTTTGAAGTGTCTATACACGTGTATGTAGACTGTCGGAGATATTGCTTGAAGTGGCTATAAATGTGTATGCAGACTGTACGATATTTTGTTTGAAGCGTCAATACGTGTGTATGTAGACTGTAGGAGATTTTGTTTGAAGTGTCAATACGTGTGTATGTAGACTGTACGATATTTTGTTTTAAGTGTCTATATATGCGTATGTAGACTGTAGGAGATATTGTTTGAAGTGTCTATACACGTGTATGTAGACTGTCGGAGATATTGTTTGAAGTGGCTATACACGTGTATGTAGACTGTAAGATATTTTGTTCGAAGTGTCTATACACGTGTATGTAGACTGTCGGAGATATTGCTTGAAGTGGCTATAAATGTGTATGTAGACTGTACGATATTTTGTTTGAAGTGTCAATACGTGTGTATGTAGACTGTAGGAGATTTTGTTTGAAGTGTCAATACGTGTGTATGTAGACTGTACGATATTTTGTTTGAAGTGTCTATACATGCGTATGTAGACTGTAGGAGATTTTGTTTGAAGTGTCAATAGGTGTGTATGTAGATTGTAGGAGATTTTGTTTGAAGTGTCTATATACATTTATGTAGACTGTCGGAGATATTGTTTGAAGTGACTATATACGTGTATGTAGACTGTAAGATATTTTGTTTGAAGTGTCTATACATGCGTATGTAGACTGTAGGAGATTTTGTTTGAAGTGTCAATAGGTGTGTATGTAGACTGTAGGAGATTTTGTTTGAAGTGTCTATATACATTTATGTAGACTGTCGGAGATATTGTTTGAAGTGGCTATAAATGTGTATGTAGACTGTCGGAGATATTGTTTGAAGTGTCTATACACGTGTATGTAGACTGTAAGATATTTTATTTTAAGTGTCTATACACGTGTATGTAGACTGTCGGAGATATTGCTTGAAGTGGCTATCAATGTGTATGCAGACTGTACGATATTTTGTTTGAAGTGTCAATACGTGTGTATGTAGACTGTAGGAGATTTTGTTTGAAGTGTCAATACGTGTGTATGTAGACTGTACGATATTTTGTTTGAAGTGTCTATATATGCGTATGTAGACTGTAGGAGATTTTGTTTTAAGTGTCTATACACGTGTATGTAGACCGTCGGAGATATTGTTTGAAGTGGCTATACACGTGTATGTAGACTGTAAGATATTTTGTTTGAAGTGTCTATACACGTGTATGTAGACTGTCGGAGATATTGCTTGAAGCGGCTATAAATGTGTATGTAGACTGTACGATATTTTGTTTGAATTGTCAATACGTGTGTATGTAGACTGTAGGAGATTTTGTTTGAAGTGTCAATACGTGTGTATGTAGACTGTACGATATTTTGTTTGAAGTGTCTATACATGCGTATGTAGACTGTAGGAGATTTTGTTTGAAGTGTCAATAAGTGTGTATGTAGACTGTAGGAGATTTTGTTTGAAGTGTCTATATACATTTATGTAGACTGTCAGAGATATTGTTTGAAGTGACTATATACGTGTATGTAGACTGTAAGATATTTTGTTTGAAGAGTCTATACATGTGTATGTCGACTGTAAGTGATTTTGTTTGAAGTGTCTATACACGTGTATGTAGACTGTAAGAGGTTTTGTTTGAAGAGTCTATGCACGTGTATGAAGACTGTAAGAGATTTTGTTTGAGGAGTCTATACAACTGAATGTAGACTGTCAGATATTTTGTTTGAAGAGTCTATACATGTGTATTTAGACTGTAAGAAATTTTGTTTGAAGAGTCTATACATGTGTATGTAGACTGTCAGATATTTTGTTTGAAGAGTCTATACATGTGTATGTCGACTGTAAGTGATTTTGTTTGAAGTGTCTATACACGTGTATGTAGACTGTAAGAGCTTTTGTTTGAAGAGTCTATACACGTGTATGAAGACTGTAAGATATTTTGTTTGAGGAGTCTATACAATTTAATGTAGACTGTCAGATATTTTGTTTGAAGAGTCTATACATGTGTATGTAGACTGTCAGATATTTTGTTTGAAGAGTCTATACATGTGTATGAAGACTGTAAGAGCTTTTGTTTGAAGAGTCTATACACGTGTATGAAGACTGTAAGAAATTTTGTTTGAGGAGTCTATACATGTGTATATAGACTGTAAGAGATTTTGTTTTAAGAGTCTATACACGTGTATGTAGACTGTAACAGTTTTTGTTTGAAGTATCTATACACGTGTATATAGACTGTAAGAGCTTTTGTTTGAAGTGTTTATACACGTGTATGTAGACTATCAGATATTTTGTTTGAAGAGTCTATACATGTGTATGTAGACTGTAAGAGATTTTGTTTTAAGTGTCTATACACGTGTATATAGACTGTAGGATATTTTGTTTGAAGTGTCTATACACGTGTATGTAGACTATCAGATATTTTGTTTGAAGTATCTATACACGTGTATGTAGACTGTAAGATATTTGTTTGGAGAGTCTATAAACGTGTATGTAGACTGTAAGAGATTGTGTTTGAAGTGTCTATACATGCGTGTGTAGACTGTAGGATATTTTGTTTGAAGTGTCTATACATGTGTATATGTGTATATGAATGTAGAAGACTTTGTTTGCAGAGTCTATACATGTATGTAGACTGTAGAATATTTTGTTTGGAGTGTCTATACAACTGTATGCAGACTGTAGGAGACTTTGTTTCAAGTGTCTACACGAGTGTGAAGACTGAAGGAGACTTTGTTTGACGTGTCTATATATGTGTATAGAGACTGTAGGAGATTTTGTTTGAAGTGTCTATACACGTGTATATAGACTGTCACAGATTTTGTTTGAAATGTCTATACATGTGTATTTAAACTGTACGAGATTTTGCTTGAAGTGTCTATACATGTGTTTGTAAACTGTAAGAGATTTTGTTTGAAGTGTCTCTAGATGTGTATGTAGACTGTCAGATATTTTGTTTAAAGTGTCAATACAAGTGTATATAGACTGTAGGATATTTTGTTTGAAGTGTCTATACATGTGTATGTAGATTGTCAGATATTTTGTTTGAAGTGTCTATATATGTGTATATAGACTGTAAGAGATTTTGTTTGAAGTGTCTATACATGTATATGTAGATTGTAAGATATTTTGTTTTATGTGTCTATACACGTGTATATAGACTGTAGGATATTTTGTTTGAAGTGTCTATACACGTGTATGTAGACTGTCAGATATTTTGTTTGAAGTGTCTATATACTTGTATGTATACTGTAAGATATTTTGTTTGAAGTGTCAATACATGTGTATATATGTATACGAATGTAAAAGACTTTGTTTGAAGTGTCTATAGATGTGTATGTAGACTGTAGGAGATTTTGTTTGAAGTGTCTATACATGTGTATGTAGACTGTCAGATATTTTGTTTGAAGAGTCTATACATGTGTATATAGACTGTAAGTGATTTTGTTTGAAGAATCTATACATGTGTATATAGACTGTAAGTGATTTTGTATATGTATGTAGACTGTAAGAGATTTTGTTTGAAGTGTCTATACATGTGTATGTAGACTGTCAGATATTTTGTGTGAAGTGTCTATACATGTGTATGTGTCAGATATTTTGTTTGAAGTGTCTATACACGTGTATGTAGACTGTCAGATATTTTGTTTGAATTGATTGAATGATTGAATATTATGCGTCATTTTTATGCAATCGAGGGCTAACAGAAGATCAGTTAACCTAACAAATGTTTCCTGGGATTGACTGTAAGATATGTTGTTTGATGTGTCTAAACATGTGTATGTAGACTATAGGAGACTTTGTTTGAAATGTCTATAGACGTGTATGTAGGTAGACTCTATACATGTGTATTTAGACTGTAAGAAATTTTGTGTGAAGAGTCTATACATGTGTATGTAGACTGTCAGATATTTTGTTTGAAGTGTCTATACATGTGTATGTAGACTGTCAGATATTTTATTTGAAGTGTCTATACACGTGTATATAGACTGAAAGAATTTTGTTTGAACTGTCTAGACATATGTATGTAGACTGTCAGAAATTTTGTTTGAAGTATCTATACATGTGTATATAGACTGTAAGAGATTTGTGTTTAAAGTGTCTATACATATGTATATAAAATGTAGAAGACATTGTTTGAAGTGTCTATACACGTGTATGTAGACTGTACATGACTTTGTTTGAAGTGTTTATACACATCAATGTAAACTGTAGTTGGTTTTGTTTGAGGTGTCTATACAACTGTATGTAGACTGTAGTAGTGTTTGTTTGAAGTGTCTATACACGTGTATGTAGACTGTCGGAGATATTGTTTGAAGTGGCTATACACGTGTATGTAGACTGTAAGATATTTTGTTTGAAGTGTCTATACACGTGTATGTAGACTGTCGGATATATTGTTTGAAATGGCTATACACGTGTATGTAGACTGTAAGATATTTTGTTTGAAGTGTCTATACACGTGTATGTAGACTGTCGGAGATATTGCTTGAAGTGGCTATAAATGTGTATGCAGACTGTACGATATTTTGTTTGAAGCGTCAATACGTGTGTATGTAGACTGTAGGAGATTTTGTTTGAAGTGTCAATACGTGTGTATGTAGACTGTACGATATTTTGTTTTAAGTGTCTATATATGCGTATGTAGACTGTAGGAGATATTGTTTGAAGTGTCTATACACGTGTATGTAGACTGTCGGAGATATTGTTTGAAGTGGCTATACACGTGTATGTAGACTGTAAGATATTTTGTTCGAAGTGTCTATACACGTGTATGTAGACTGTCGGAGATATTGCTTGAAGTGGCTATAAATGTGTATGTAGACTGTACGATATTTTGTTTGAAGTGTCAATACGTGTGTATGTAGACTGTAGGAGATTTTGTTTGAAGTGTCAATACGTGTGTATGTAGACTGTACGATATTTTGTTTGAAGTGTCTATACATGCGTATGTAGACTGTAGGAGATTTTGTTTGAAGTGTCAATAGGTGTGTATGTAGATTGTAGGAGATTTTGTTTGAAGTGTCTATATACATTTATGTAGACTGTCGGAGATATTGTTTGAAGTGACTATATACGTGTATGTAGACTGTAAGATATTTTGTTTGAAGTGTCTATACATGCGTATGTAGACTGTAGGAGATTTTGTTTGAAGTGTCAATAGGTGTGTATGTAGACTGTAGGAGATTTTGTTTGAAGTGTCTATATACATTTATGTAGACTGTCGGAGATATTGTTTGAAGTGGCTATAAATGTGTATGTAGACTGTCGGAGATATTGTTTGAAGTGGCTATACACGTGTATGTAGACTGTAAGATATTTTATTTGAAGTGTCTATACACGTGTATGTAGACTGTCGGAGATATTGCTTGAAGTGGCTATCAATGTGTATGCAGACTGTACGATATTTTGTTTGAAGTGTCAATACGTGTGTATGTAGACTGTAGGAGATTTTGTTTGAAGTGTCAATACGTGTGTATGTAGACTGTACGATATTTTGTTTGAAGTGTCTATATATGCGTATGTAGACTGTAGGAGATTTTGTTTTAAGTGTCTATACACGTGTATGTAGACCGTCGGAGATATTGTTTGAAGTGGCTATACACGTGTATGTAGACTGTAAGATATTTTGTTTGAAGTGTCTATACACGTGTATGTAGACTGTCGGAGATATTGCTTGAAGCGGCTATAAATGTGTATGTAGACTGTACGATATTTTGTTTGAATTGTCAATACGTGTGTATGTAGACTGTACGATATTTTGTTTGAAATGTCTATACATGCGTATGTAGACTGTAGGAGATTTTGTTTGAAGTGTCAATAAGTGTGTATGTAGACTGTAGGAGATTTTGTTTGAAGTGTCTATATACATTTATGTAGACTGTCAGAGATATTGTTTGAAGTGACTATATACGTGTATGTAGACTGTAAGATATTTTGTTTGAAGAGTCTATACATGTGTATGTCGACTGTAAGTGATTTTGTTTGAAGTGTCTATACACGTGTATGTAGACTGTAAGAGGTTTTGTTTGAAGAGTCTATGCACGTGTATGAAGACTGTAAGAGATTTTGTTTGAGGAGTCTATACAATTGAATGTAGACTGTCAGATATTTTGTTTGAAGAGTCTATACATGTGTATTTAGACTGTAAGAAATTTTGTTTGAAGAGTCTATACATGTGTATGTAGACTGTCAGATATTTTGTTTGAAGAGTCTATACATGTGTATGTCGACTGTAAGTGATTTTGTTTGAAGTGTCTATACACGTGTATGTAGACTGTAAGAGCTTTTGTTTGAAGAGTCTATACACGTGTATGAAGACTGTAAGATATTTTGTTTGAGGAGTCTATACAATTTAATGTAGACTGTCAGATATTTTGTTTGAAGAGTCTATACATGTGTATGTAGACTGTCAGATATTTTGTTTGAAGAGTCTATACATGTGTATGAAGACTGTAAGAGCTTTTGTTTGAAGAGTCTATACACGTGTATGAAGACTGTAAGAAATTTTGTTTGAGGAGTCTATACATGTGTATATAGACTGTAAGAGATTTTGTTTTAAGAGTCTATACACGTGTATGTAGACTGTAACAGTTTTTGTTTGAAGTATCTATACACGTGTATATAGACTGTAAGAGCTTTTGTTTGAAGTGTTTATACACGTGTATGTAGACTATCAGATATTTTGTTTGAAGAGTCTATACATGTGTATGTAGACTGTAAGAGATTTTGTTTTAAGTGTCTATACACGTGTATATAGACTGTAGGATATTTTGTTTGAAGTGTCTATACACGTGTATGTAGACTATCAGATATTTTGTTTGAAGTATCTATACACGTGTATGTAGACTGTAAGATATTTGTTTGGAGAGTCTATAAACGTGTATGTAGACTGTAAGAGATTGTGTTTGAAGTGTCTATACATGCGTGTGTAGACTGTAGGATATTTTGTTTGAAGTGTCTATACATGTGTATATGTGTATATGAATGTAGAAGACTTTGTTTGCAGAGTCTATACATGTATGTAGACTGTAGAATATTTTGTTTGGAGTGTCTATACAACTGTATGCAGACTGTAGGAGACTTTGTTTCAAGTGTCTACACGAGTGTGAAGACTGAAGGAGACTTTGTTTGACGTGTCTATATATGTGTATAGAGACTGTAGGAGATTTTGTTTGAAGTGTCTATACACGTGTATATAGACTGTCACAGATTTTGTTTGAAATGTCTATACATGTGTATTTAAACTGTACGAGATTTTGCTTGAAGTGTCTATACATGTGTTTGTAAACTGTAAGAGATTTTGTTTGAAGTGTCTCTAGATGTGTATGTAGACTGTCAGATATTTTGTTTAAAGTGTCAATACAAGTGTATATAGACTGTAGGATATTTTGTTTGAAGTGTCTATACATGTGTATGTAGATTGTCAGATATTTTGTTTGAAGTGTCTATATATGTGTATATAGACTGTAAGAGATTTTGTTTGAAGTGTCTATACATGTATATGTAGATTGTAAGATATTTTGTTTTAAGTGTCTATACACGTGTATATAGACTGTAGGATATTTTGTTTGAAGTGTCTATACACGTGTATGTAGACTGTCAGATATTTTGTTTGAAGTGTCTATATACTTGTATGTATACTGTAAGATATTTTGTTTGAAGTGTCAATACATGTGTATATATGTATACGAATGTAAAAGACTTTGTTTGAAGTGTCTATAGATGTGTATGTAGACTGTAGGAGATTTTGTTTGAAGTGTCTATACATGTGTATGTAGACTGTCAGATATTTTGTTTGAAGAGTCTATACATGTGTATATAGACTGTAAGTGATTTTGTTTGAAGAATCTATACATGTGTATATAGACTGTAAGTGATTTTGTATATGTATGTAGACTGTAAGAGATTTTGTTTGAAGTGTCTATACATGTGTATGTAGACTGTCAGATATTTTGTGTGAAGTGTCTATACATGTGTATGTGTCAGATATTTTGTTTGAAGTGTCTATACACGTGTATGTAGACTGTCAGATATTTTGTTTGAATTGATTGAATGATTGAATATTATGCGTCATTTTTATGCAATCGAGGGCTAACAGAAGATCAGTTAACCTAACAAATGTTTCCTGGGATTGACTGTAAGATATTTTGTTTGATGTGTCTAAACATGTGTATGTAGACTATAGGAGACTTTGTTTGAAATGTCTATAGACGTGTATGTAGGTAGACTCTATACATGTGTATTTAGACTGTAAGAAATTTTGTGTGAAGAGTCTATACATGTGTATGTAGACTGTCAGATATTTTGTTTGAAGTGTCTATACATGTGTATGTAGACTGTCAGATATTTTATTTGAAGTGTCTATACACGTGTATATAGACTGAAAGAATTTTGTTTGAACTGTCTAGACATATGTATGTAGACTGTCAGAAATTTTGTTTGAAGTATCTATACATGTGTATATAGACTGTAAGAGATTTGTGTTTAAAGTGTCTATACATATGTATATAAAATGTAGAAGACATTGTTTGAAGTGTCTATACACGTGTATGTAGACTGTACATGACTTTGTTTGAAGTGTTTATACACATCAATGTAAACTGTAGTTGGTTTTGTTTGAGGTGTCTATACAACTGTATGTAGACTGTAGGAGTGTTTGTTTGAAGTGTCTATACACGTGTATGTAGACTGTCGGAGATATTGTTTGAAGTGGCTATACACGTGTATGTAGACTGTAAGATATTTTGTTTGAAGTGTCTATACACGTGTATGTAGACTGTCGGATATATTGTTTGAAATGGCTATACACGTGTATGTAGACTGTAAGATATTTTGTTTGAAGTGTCTATACACGTGTATGTAGACTGTCGGAGATATTGCTTGAAGTGGCTATAAATGTGTATGCAGACTGTACGATATTTTGTTTGAAGCGTCAATACGTGTGTATGTAGACTGTAGGAGATTTTGTTTGAAGTGTCAATACGTGTGTATGTAGACTGTACGATATTTTGTTTTAAGTGTCTATATATGCGTATGTAGACTGTAGGAGATATTGTTTGAAGTGTCTATACACGTGTATGTAGACTGTCGGAGATATTGTTTGAAGTGGCTATACACGTGTATGTAGACTGTAAGATATTTTGTTCGAAGTGTCTATACACGTGTATGTAGACTGTCGGAGATATTGCTTGAAGTGGCTATAAATGTGTATGTAGACTGTACGATATTTTGTTTGAAGTGTCAATACGTGTGTATGTAGACTGTAGGAGATTTTGTTTGAAGTGTCAATACGTGTGTATGTAGACTGTACGATATTTTGTTTGAAGTGTCTATACATGCGTATGTAGACTGTAGGAGATTTTGTTTGAAGTGTCAATAGGTGTGTATGTAGATTGTAGGAGATTTTGTTTGAAGTGTCTATATACATTTATGTAGACTGTCGGAGATATTGTTTGAAGTGACTATATACGTGTATGTAGACTGTAAGATATTTTGTTTGAAGTGTCTATACATGCGTATGTAGACTGTAGGAGATTTTGTTTGAAGTGTCAATAGGTGTGTATGTAGACTGTAGGAGATTTTGTTTGAAGTGTCTATATACATTTATGTAGACTGTCGGAGATATTGTTTGAAGTGGCTATAAATGTGTATGTAGACTGTCGGAGATATTGTTTGAAGTGGCTATACACGTGTATGTAGACTGTAAGATATTTTATTTGAAGTGTCTATACACGTGTATGTAGACTGTCGGAGATATTGCTTGAAGTGGCTATCAATGTGTATGCAGACTGTACGATATTTTGTTTGAAGTGTCAATACGTGTGTATGTAGACTGTAGGAGATTTTGTTTGAAGTGTCAATACGTGTGTATGTAGACTGTACGATATTTTGTTTGAAGTGTCTATATATGCGTATGTAGACTGTAGGAGATTTTGTTTTAAGTGTCTATACACGTGTATGTAGACCGTCGGAGATATTGTTTGAAGTGGCTATACACGTGTATGTAGACTGTAAGATATTTTGTTTGAAGTGTCTATACACGTGTATGTAGACTGTCGGAGATATTGCTTGAAGCGGCTATAAATGTGTATGTAGACTGTACGATATTTTGTTTGAAGTGTCTATACATGTGTATATGCGTATATGAATGTAGAAGACTTTGTTTGCAGAGTCTATACATGTATGTAGACTGTAGAATATTTTGTTTGGAGTGTCTATACAACTGTATGCAGACTGTAGGAGACTTTGTTTCAAGTGTCTACACGAGTGTGAAGACTGAAGGAGACTTTGTTTGACGTGTCTATATATGTGTATAGAGACTGTAGGAGATTTTGTTTGAAGTGTCTATACACGTGTATATAGACTGTCACAGATTTTGTTTGAAATGTCTATACATGTGTATTTAAACTGTACGAGATTTTGCTTGAAGTGTCTATACATGTGTTTGTAAACTGTAAGAGATTTTGTTTGAAGTGTCTCTAGATGTGTATGTAGACTGTCAGATATTTTGTTTAAAGTGTCAATACAAGTGTATATAGACTGTAGGATATTTTGTTTGAAGTGTCTATACATGTGTATGTAGATTGTCAGATATTTTGTTTGAAGTGTCTATATATGTGTATATAGACTGTAAGAGATTTTGTTTGAAGTGTCTATACATGTATATGTAGATTGTAAGATATTTTGTTTTAAGTGTCTATACACGTGTATATAGACTGTAGGATATTTTGTTTGAAGTGTCTATACACGTGTATGTAGACTGTCAGATATTTTGTTTGAAGTGTCTATATACTTGTATGTATACTGTAAGATATTTTGTTTGAAGTGTCAATACATGTGTATATATGTATACGAATGTAAAAGACTTTGTTTGAAGTGTCTATAGATGTGTATGTAGACTGTAGGAGATTTTGTTTGAAGTGTCTATACATGTGTATGTAGACTGTCAGATATTTTGTTTGAAGAGTCTATACATGTGTATATAGACTGTAAGTGATTTTGTTTGAAGAATCTATACATGTGTATATAGACTGTAAGTGATTTTGTATAAAGTGTCTATACATGTGTATGTAGACTGTAAGAGATTTTGTTTGAAGTGTCTATACATGTGTATGTAGACTGTCAGATATTTTGTGTGAAGTGTCTATACATGTGTATGTGTCAGATATTTTGTTTGAAGTGTCTATACACGTGTATGTAGACTGTCAGATATTTTGTTTGAATTGATTGAATGATTGAATATTATGCGTCATTTTTATGCAATCGAGGGCTAACAGAAGATCAGTTAACCTAACAAATGTTTCCTGGGATTGACTGTAAGATATTTTGTTTGATGTGTCTAAACATGTGTATGTAGACTATAGGAGACTTTGTTTGAAATGTCTATAGACGTGTATGTAGGTAGACTCTATACATGTGTATTTAGACTGTAAGAAATTTTGTGTGAAGAGTCTATACATGTGTATGTAGACTGTCAGATATTTTGTTTGAAGTGTCTATACATGTGTATGTAGACTGTCAGATATTTTATTTGAAGTGTCTATACACGTGTATATAGACTGAAAGAATTTTGTTTGAACTGTCTAGACATATGTATGTAGACTGTCAGAAATTTTGTTTGAAGTATCTATACATGTGTATATAGACTGTAAGAGATTTGTGTTTGAAGTGTCTATACATATGTATATAAAATGTAGAAGACATTGTTTGAAGTGTCTATACACGTGTATGTAGACTGTACATGACTTTGTTTGAAGTGTTTATACACATCAATGTAAACTGTAGTTGGTTTTGTTTGAGGTGTCTATACAACTGTATGTAGACTGTAGGAGTGTTTGTTTGAAGTGTCTATACACGTGTATGTAGACTGTACATGGATTTGTTTGAAGTGTCAATACACGTCTATGTAGACCGTAGGAGAATTTGTTTGAACTGTCTATACACGTGTATGTAAACTGTAAGATATTTTGTTTGAAGTGTCTACATATGTGTAAATAAAATGTAGAAGACTTTGTTTGCAGTGTCTAATCATGTGTGCAGATTGTAGAAGATTTTGTTTGAAGTATCTATACCTTTGTATGTAGACTGTACGAGATTTTGTTTGAAGTGTCTATACATGTTTATGTAGACTGTAGAAGATTTTGTTTGAAGTATCTATACATGTGTATGTAGACTGTACGAGATTTTGTTTGAAGTGTCTATACACGTGTATGTAGACTGTACGAGATTTTGTTTGAAGTGTCTATACATGTGTATTTAGACTGTAGGAAATTGTGTATGTTGTGTCTATACCTGTGTATGTAAACTGTTGGAGATGTGTTTGAAGTATCTATACACGTGTATGTAAACTGTAGGAGATTTTGTTTGAAGTGAATACACATGTGTATATAAAATGTACGAGATTATGTTTGAAATGTCTATACATTTGTAAGTGGACTGTAGGAGACTTTGTTTTATGTGTCTATATATGTGTACGTTTACTTAAGGAGATTTTGTTTGAAGTGTCTAAACACGTGTATGTAGAATGTAGGAGATTTTGTTTAAAGTGTCTATACATGTGTATGTAGACTGTAGGAGACTCTGTTTGATGTGTCTATCAATGTGTACGTTTACTTAAGGAGAATTCGTTTTAAGTGTCTATACATGTGTATGTAGAATGTTCGAGATTTTGTTTGAAGTGTCTATACGTGTGTATATAAAATGTAGGCGATTTTGTTTGAATTGTCTATACGTGTGTATATAGAATGTAGGAGTTTTTCTTTGAAGTGTCTATACGTGTGTATATAGAATGTAGAAGATTTTGTTTGAAGTGTCCATACACGTGTATATAGAATGTAGGAGCATTTGTTTGAAGTGCCTATACGTGTGTATATAGAATGAAGGAGATTTCGTTTGAAGTGTCTATACATGTTTATATAGAATGTAGGATATTTTGTTTAAAGTGTCTATACGTGTGTATATAGAATGAAGGAGATTTTGTTTGAAGTATCTATACACGTGTATGTAGAATGTAGGAGATTTTGTTTGAAGTGTCTATACATGTGTATGTAGACTGTCAGATATTTTGTTTGAATTGATTGACTGATTGAATATTTATCGTCATTTTTATTCCATCGAGGGCTAACAGACGATCAGTTAACCTAACCACTGTTTCCTGGGATTGACCAGTACTGGAGCACACCCCGTCTCCGCAACTAACTAATAACTTTCCCACTCGAATCAGTGGTGAGAGACGAATGATAATGAGACACAATGTCGTATATCAATCATCACGGAAACTGCTGTCGGGCGGGGGATTCGAACTCACGACCCCTGGATTGATAGTCAGACGCGTAACCGACTGAGCTAATCGGGCCCGGCATTTTGTTTTAAGTGTCTATACACATGTATATAGACTGTAAAATATTTTGTTTGAGGTATCTACATATGTGTAAATAAAATGTAGAAGACTTTGTTTGCAGTGTCTATACATGTGTGTAGACTGTAGAAGATTTTGTTTGAAGTGTCTGTACATGTGTATGTAGACTGTACGAGATTTTGTTTGAAGTGTCTATACATCTGTATTTAGACTGTAGGAAATTGTGTGTGACGTGTCTATACCTGTGTATGTAAACTGTTGGAGATTTGTTTGAAGTATCTGTACACGTGTATGTAGACTGTATGAGATTTTGCTAAAAGTGACTATACATGTGTATATAGAATGTAGGATTTTATGTTTGAAATGTCTATACACGTGTATGTAGAATGAAAGAGATTTTGTTTGACGTGTCTATACATGTGTAAGTGGACTGTAGGAGACTGTTTTATGTTTCTTTATATGTGTACGTTTACTTAAGGAGATTTTGTTTGAAGTGTCTATACATGTGTATGTAGAATGTAGGAGATTTTGTTTAAAGTGTCTATACATGTGTATGTAGACTGTATGAGACTCTGTTTGGTGTCTTTCAAAGTGTACGTTTACTTAAGAAGATTTCGTTTTAAGTGTCTATACACGTGTATGTAGAATGAAGGATATTTCGTTTGAAGTGTCTATACATATTTTTATAGAATGTAGGATATTTTATTTGAAGTGTCTATACACGTGTATGTAGAATGTAGGAGATTTTGTTTGATGTGTCTATACACGTGTATGTAGAATGTAGGAGATTTTGTTTAAAGTGCATATACATGTGTTTGTAGAATGCAGAAGATTGTGTTTGAAGTGTCTATACACGTGTATGTAGACTGTAGGAGATTATGTTTAAAGTGGCTATTAACATGAATGTAGACTGTAAGAGAATTTGACTGAAGTGTCTATACACGTGTATGTAGACTGCAGGGGACTTTGTTTGAAGTGTATATACACGTGCATGTAGAATGTAGGAGAATTCGTTTGAAGTGACTATGCATGTGCATGTAGAATGTAGGAGATTGTGTTTGAAGTGTCTATATGTGTGTACGTAGACTGTAGGAGATTTTGTTTGAAATGTCTATATATGTGTATGTAAACTGTAGGAAATTTTGTTTGAAGTGTCTAAACACATGTATGTGGAATGTAGAAAATTTTGTTTGAAGTGTCTATACACGTGTATGTAGACTGTTGAAGATTTTGTTTGAAGTGCCTCATTACGTGTATGTAGACTGCAGGAGATTTTGTTTTAAGTATTTATACATGTGTATGTAGACTGTAGAAGATTTTGTTTGGGGTATCTATACACACGTATGTAGACTGTTTGAAGTATTTAAACATGTGAATGTAAACTGTAGGATATTTTGTTTGAAGTGTCTATATACGTATATGTTGACTGTTGAGAATTTTGTTTGAAGTGTCTGTACACCTGTATGTAGACTGTATGATATTTTGTTTGAAGTGTCTATATACCTGTATGTAGACTGCAGTATATTATATTTGACGCTTTACACGTGTATGTAGACTGTAGGAGAATTTGGTTGAAATGTCTATATACTGTATGTAAACTGTACAATTTTTTTTTTGAAGTGTCTAGTTACGTGTATAAATACTATATAAGATTTTGTTTGAAGTGTCTATACATGTGTATAAAGACTAGGATATTTTGTTAGAAGTGTCTATACATATGTGTATGTGGACTGTAGGAAATGTCGATTTTAGTGTCTATACATGTAGGTAGAATGTACAAGATTGTGTATGAAGTGTATATACATGTGTATGTAGACCCGAGGAGACCTTGCTTGAAGTGTCTATACATGTGTATGTAGACTGTTGGGAGATTTTGTTTGAATTGTCTAGTCGTGTGTATGTGGACTGTATGAGATTTTTTTGAAGTCTGCAAACACGTGTAAGTAGACTTTAGGAGAATTTGTTTGAAGTGTCTATACACGTGTATGTAGACTGTAGGAGATTTCGGATGATGTGTCTATACATGTGTATGTAGACTGTAGGAGATTTGTTTGAAGTGTCTAAACATGTGTATGTAGTCTGTAGGAGATTTTGTTTGATGTGTCTGTACATGTTTATGTAGACTGTAGGAGATTTTGTTTGACGTGTCTATACAAGTATATGTATACTGTAGGAGATTTTGTTTGAAGTATCTATACATGTGTATGTAGACTGTAGGACATTTTGTTTGAAGTATCTGTCCATGTGTATGTAGAATGTAAGATATTTTGTATAAAGTGTCTATACATGTGTATGTAGACTGAAGCTTTTGTTTAAAGTGCCTAAGTGTCACATGTGTTTGATGTGTCTATACACGTGTATGTAGAATGTAGACGATCTAGTTTGGCGTGTCTATAAATGTGTATGTAGAACGTAGGAGATTTTGTAGGAAGTGTCTATACACGTGTATGTAGACTGCAGGAGATTTTGTTTGATATGTCTATAAACGTGTTTGTAGACTGTACAAAAATTTTGTTTTAAGTATCTATATATGTGTATGTAGACTGTATGAGATTTTGTTTGAAGTTTCTATACACGTGTATGTATAATGTAAGATACATTGTTTGAAGTGTCTATACATGTGTATGTTGACTGTAGGAGATTTTGATTGAAATGTCTATCCATGTCTATGTAGACTGTAGAAGATTTTGTTTGAAGTATCTATCCATGTGCATATAGAATGTAATATATTTTGCATGAAGTGTCTTTACATGTGTATGTAGACTGTACATTTTGTTTGAAGTATATATACATGTGTATGTAGACTGTAGGAGATTTTGATTGAAATGTCTATCCATGTGTATGTAGACTGTAGGAGATTGTGTTTGAAGTATCTATCCATGTGTATGTAGAATGTAAAATATTTTGTATAAAGTGTCTATACATGTGTATGTAGACTGTAGGAGATTTTGTTTGAAGTATCTGTCCATGTGTATGTAGAATGTAAGATATTTTGTATAAAGTGTCTATACATGTGTATGTAGACTGAAGCTTTGATTAAAGTGTCTATACATATGTATGTAGACTGTAGGAGATTTTGATTGAAATGTCTATCCATGTGTATGTAGACTGTAGGTGATTTTGTTTGAAGTATCTGTCGTCCATGTGTATGTAGAATGTAAGATATTTTGTATGAAGTGTCTATACATGTGTATGTAGACTGTAGCTTTTGTTAGAAGTGTCTATACATGTGTATGTAGACTGTAGCTTTTGTTAGAAGTGTCTATACATGTGTATGTAGACTGTCAGTGATTTGTTTGAAGTATCTATACATGTGTATGTAGACTGTAGGAATTTTGTTTGAAGTGTCTATACATGTGTATATAGAATGTAGGAGATTATGTTTGAAGTGTCTATACATGTGTATATAGAATGTAGGAGATTATGTTTGAAGTGTCTATACATGTGCATGCAGACTGTAACATATTTTGTTTGAGTTGTCTATGCACGTGTAGGTAGACTGTAGGATATTTTTGTTTGAAGTATCTATACACGTGAATAAAGACAGTAGAATATTTTGTTTGAATTGACTATACATGTGTAGGACTGCATGATAGTTTGTTTGAAGTGTCTATACACGTATATGTAAACTGTAGGATATTTTGTTTGAAGTATCTATACACGTGAATATAGACAGTAGAAGATTTTGTTTGAATTGATTATACACGTGTAGGACTGTATGATAATTTGTTTGAAGTATCTTTACACATGTATGTAGACTGTAGGATATTGTGTTTGAATTGTCTATACACGTTCATGTAGACTGTAGGAGATTTGTTTGAAGTGTCTTTACACGTATATGTAGGAGATTTTGTTTGAAGTGTTTATACATGTGTATGTAGAATGTAGGAGACTTTCTTTGAAGTGTCTAGACATGTGTATGTAGACTGTAGGAGATTTTGTTTGAGGTGTCTATACATGTGTATGTAGACTGTAGGAGATTTTGTTGGAGGTGTCTTTACATGTGTATGTAGACTGTAGGAGATTTTGTTTTTCAAGTGTTTAAATGCGCAGACAGCCCTTTTGGGCATCAGCTGGTTGAAGGTTTGCTTTGAATAGTTGCGTCTTAAGATTGCAGTAAATCGTGTTGTAAACATACCTAACACAATGAACAAACTGCAAAACAAATATATAGCAGCTTGCAATAAAATGTCGTCTAAGGGGATTAATAAAATACGAAACAATGATGTTTCTCTTAACACAAGTATCTCATTAAAACCTATTCATATTTCCAATTCCTGTCACTGGCTCAAGTTCCAGCATGCTCGTGTGTATCCAAGACCATTTTGAAAATACGTTTTAGTTACCTATATATATATATCTACCATTTCAGCCGATATCAATTGCTGAAATGCTGTTGGTGTGTTTTTAATGGGGTTGTTGACATATTCAACACACTGCATGATATATATAGAACACACTTTTACTCGATAATTAATCTGAGTAGAACGATATACTCATTTAAGTAGCGAAAGTTGCCAACTGTTGTATAACTATTTTTGATTTACAACAGCAGGTGAAATATTAATACAATAATGGTAATTGACCAGATTAATACAGATAATGATGGTAATTGACCAGATTGATACAGAGAGAATGATGGTCTTTGACCAGATTGATACAAAGAGAATGATGGTAATTAACCAGATTGGTACAAAGAGAATAATGGTAATTGACCAGATTGATACATAGAGATTTATAGTAATTGACCAGATTGATACAAAGAGAATAATGGTAATTTACCAGATTGATACAAAGAGAATAATGGTAATTGATCAGATTGATACATAGATAATAATGGTAATTGACCAGATTGATACATAGAGAATAAAAGTAATTGGCAAGATTGATACATAGAGAATAATGGTAATTGACCAGATTGATACATAGAGAATAATGGTAATTGACCAGATTGATACATAGGGAATGATGGTTATTGACCAGATTCATACATAGACAAACTAAACTGCTTAAAATAAACATTTAAAAAATGTAGAGAGATAGGGACGCTAAAAATTAAAGAATAAATTGAATATGCAAATATATAAAGACTATATAAAAAGTTGTTTTTTATCAAACTGATTCGGGCATAATAATGATTAACTTTAAATGACGACAGGATGATGCATTAAGTGAAACGTTGTTTTGTTGTGGGTTTTTTAAAAAAGGATGTGTGTTGTGGTGTTGGCGTGGTTCTGAAGGAATCATTACTTTAAATTGGAAGGTGTACTTTTACTGCATACATACGGTTCCATTTTTGCACCAATGCGGTGAATCATCATACTTACTCTTATATGCGTCCTCCACCAGCCTTCCCTTCCCGATAGTTCCCCCTCATAATCCTCACTGAGAGCTTTACGATTCTGAAATTACAAATTCAAAATTACAATACACTTCATTTTCAATCGAAAACACATTCCGCCTATCTCGCTTTTTTTAGAGGTAATCTAAATACTAATTATATATGGACGTGAGACTTATACACTAATGGGAATACATGGAGTTTTAGCACTGGCATACTTTAATTTAGTTTTTCTATATTGACTAATTTATTTTAGCTCGATTGTGAAGAAAACTCAAAGCTTGTATGACCCGCTCTGGGAAGAACAGTACTGCATGTTGTTATTTGAGAGAATCAGGTGGAGCTTAGGATCGAACCCTCTACATTATCGTCCCCGCTTACTTTTATTTGTAGGAGCTGGTAGAACACCAGACCCATGATTTGAAGGCCGTACGTTTGATCCCCCAACAGGGCCACGAACAAGACACTTTATCCGGCTCTACATAGTGAGAGCGTTATTCAAGTTGTCTAACAACTGATCTAAAATACATTTAGCTAGAATAATTATATATGATTATTTGTTTAAAGAAAATTAGATACTTTCATAAATAGATTTATCAATTCTACATCGATTGTGAAGCAAATTCTTACACAGCAGACAAGCTGGTCCGATGTTGCCGAGTGGTAGTCCAATGATCGCCTCTCACCGTAAGGTCTTGGATTCGAACCCAACTCGGAACTAATTGTTTATGTGAGAATGTATGCAAGTAAAATCCAGAAGGACTGTTTTGACACGCTTTGTAGAACAAGGGGTGCGTTTAGCAACGTTAAACAGCAATTGCTGTTTGCTGATTTATTGTGTAATGCGCGGTAGTTTGAGGTTTAGCTAGTATTATTTCCTGTACCATTGTCCTACGCAGATAAATGTATCTCTACGGAGGACACTTAATGAGCGCTCTACAGCAGAATGAGCAAAGTATGAACAAAGTATACCTATATCAATGGAAACAAGTGTTTTTTTTTCAAAATAAGTGACAATCATGCAGTCCTACTTTAAATGATCCGCTAAAATAGTGCGCCATAATCCAGCTGTTGCAATGCTTACTGCTACTTTAGTTCAGTTTGATGCTGTGATCTGCATGCTATTTTCCGCAAGTTTGCATCCAAGAAGTACAAGCGCTTTGGTTAATTGGTTGTTGACCTAGTTTCTAATTACATGTAAGGAAAACCCGTTCCTTTATATTTTTGATGAATAATTCCGAGTGAACGGTTTTTAGCGTGTTCCTTTCCCAAACAACGTTATGAACGTTCACCTCATACGATTATCTGTAAATTACATATCATAATCTACATAATTTAGACCTTTAATTTCCTGTTGTTGTTTTTTCGAAAGTGGGGCATAACTTTGATAAATTTTTGAAAGTTATCCTAGTTTTCACATGTATAGTTTCGTGGGACAAAAATATGTGTTTTAATATCACCAGGGTTCTTTTTCTGTCATGAGATAGAAAAAACGAGGACAATATAAATTTATTGCTTTTTAAAAGTGGTTCGGTATTTGTTTCATACTGTGTGGCCTAAAATAACGCTTCCATGAGGAAAATAATTAAATTGTTGCTTGCTATGTCACTCTGAGTTTCTTTCCGAGTTAATATAGACGCATGATACTTTGCTCAAGGGCCAGACATGCAGTCCTGTTCAATTTTAAATCCAGGACAAACTGATGTCGAGTTTTAACTCGTGTGCGTGCCTGCTTGCTTTGTGCGTACGCGCGCATGTCTGGGTAATTCATGCCATTTTAACATGTAAAGGCGAGCTAATCGTGAATTCAACAGCATGTATACTATTACAAAAACGGTTAATAAAACACAATGGTTGTCACCTGCACTTAAGTATGCGTCTATATAAATTCTGTTTGAACAAGGACCCTAGAGTATTGATTAGAGAAAGTAATATATAAATATCGACTTAATAATTCATATACCGAATGTATATGTATGACTGCTATATAGGGTTACACAATACAGATTTTAAATCGGAACTATTTTATATACAGCAATATGAGTATTATTGATCTTTCGAATTAATGTATAATACACATACATAACATACGCTATCGCGTACTCCAGTGTTACACTCAGAAGAATAATGCATGAATCGAGTTTTCATTATAATCATGAGACGGACTGATGTGAGTTATTGGAGGTGGTGACTTTAGCGGTAAATTGCACTGCACATCTACATCTACACAACTCCTGGTCAAGTATACAATATAAATTAAAATGTTGTAAACCTGTACTGATTTAAATCCCGTACTCTTTGTATCACACGCATAATCTTAAATCCGGAGATCTATTCGTGCTTAACAGAGTGGTAAATGCCAGATTTACGTAAAAGATTATTGCATATTAGTATATGAATTACTGTCGTTCTACGATTTGCAACAAAGTGGTAGCTAGAAATAATAAATATTGATTAACTTTAATGTTTGTATGATTGATCGAAGTGGTTGGTTGAGGTCATTAATGTCACAGAAACTGTGTTGCTACATTATTAATATAAACCCAGTTACTATTGTATACAGACTGTACATACTCGTGTATACGCTATAATATCTTATACTTGTAAAATGCATACAGGACACTGTTATTGTTGTTTTGGTGTTTAGCATCGGCTTCAACAGTTTTTTCAGTCATATCGTGACGGTGTCTACTTGAGAAAGTATTCTGAGCGCTGCAACACTGGCCTATCATGCCGAAGACACACAATATGCTAATATGCTAACCCCTGACACCGGGTTGAACAGACCTAGAACTATTCCCTAAATGCTGAGCGCCAAGCGAGGAAGTTTCTTCTATTATTTTCAAGTCTTTGGTATGACTTTGCAAGGGAGTGAACCCGTGACCTCCCGCATGCGAGATGGACGCCCCACCTCTAAACCGCGCTACAGTATATGCAGGATATTAGCATAATGTGTACACGTATACACATCTACACTACATATAATACAGAAAAACTTCGTTGACTCGACCACGCAAACCACTCGGCAGAATTCCTATTTAGATGTATAAACATGCTCATGCATGACATGCTGTTGAACAATATTTGGCTCGAGCAACACTTAACTCCAATTATTTTAGCCAGTCCTGTCGGGTTCAAGCCATTGCTGTTCAACAGTTCAATAAAATATGTACTTTACACACACTGTACACGTATACAAACTTTGTACATGTATACAAAACTTGTACACGTATACGAGCCTTGTACACGTATACGAGCCTTGTACACGTATACAGACAACTAAATTGTATAACAGCATGTAAACGTATACATACATTGTACACGTAAACAAACCACTACATTGAATATCAGTGTCTGTACACGTATACAAACCTTGTACACGAATACAAACCACTACATTGTATCACAGCGTGTACACGTATACAGACTTTGTACACGTTTACAAACCACCACATTGTAAAACAGCGTGTACATGTATACAGACTTTGTACACGTTTACAAACCACCACATTGTAAAACAGCGTGTACACGTATACAGACTTTGTACACGTATACAAACCATTACATTGTATATCAGCGTGTACACGTTAACACACCTTGTACACATATACAAATCACTACATTGTATAACATCGCGTACACGTATACAGACATTATACACGTTTACAAACCACCACATTGTATAACAGCGTGTACACGTATACAGACCTTGTACACATATACAGACTTTGTAAACGTATACAAACCACTACATTGTATAACAGCATGTACACGTATACAGATTTTGTACACGTATACAAACCACTACATTGTTTAACATCATGTACACGTATACAGACATTGTACACGTATACAAACCACTACATTGTATACCAGCTTGTACACGTATACATATTTTGTACAGTTATACAAACCACTACATTGTATAACAGCGTGTACATGTATACAGACTTTGTACACGTATACAAACCACTACATTGTATAATAGCGTGTACACGTATCCAGACTTTGTACACGTATACAAACCACTACATTGTATAACTGAGTGTGCACGTATACAGACATTGTACACGTATACAAACCACTAAATTGTATCACAGCGTGTACACGTATACATACCACCACATTGTATAACAGCATGTACACGTATACAGACATTGTACACGTATACAAACCACTACACTGTTTAACAGCGTGTACACGTATACAGACCTTGTTCACGTATTCAAACCACTACGTTGTATAACAGCGTGTTTACGTATACATAACACTACAGTGCATAACAGCGTGTTCATATACAGACCTTGTACACGTATATAAACCACTAAACTGTATATCAGCGTATACATGTTAACAGACCTTGTACACATATACAAACCACTACATTGTATAACAGCGTGTACACGTATACAGACATTATACACGTTTACAAACCACCACATTGTATCACAGCGTGTACACGTTTACAGACCTTGTACACATATTCAGACTTTGTAAACGTTTACAAACCACTACATTGTAAAATAGCATGTACACGTATACATATTTTGTACACGTATGCAAACCACTACATTGTTTAACACCATGTACACGTATACAAACCTTGTACACGTATGAAAATCACTACATTGTATACCAGCGGGTACACGTATACATATTCTGTACAGTTATACAAACCACTAAATTCTATAACAGCGTGTGCACGTATACAGACTTTGTACACGTATACAAACCACTACATTGTATAATATCGTGTACAGTTTCCAGACTTTGTTCACGTATACAAACCACTACATTGTATAACAGCGTGTACACGTATACAGACATTGTACACGTATACAAACCACTACATTGTATCACAGCGTGTACACGTATACATATCACCACATTGTATAACAGCGTGTATACAAACCACTAAACTGTTTAACAGCGTGTACATGTATACAGAACTTGTACACGTATACAAACCACTACATTGTATATCAGCGTGTACACGTATACAGGTTTACAGACATTGTACAAGTATACAAACCACCACATTGTATAACAGCGTGTACATGTATACAGACCTTGGACACGTATTCAAACAACTACATTGTATATCACCATGTACACGTATAAAGACCTTGTACACGTATACAAACCACTACACTGTATAACAGCGTGTACACGTATACAGACCTGGTACACGTATTTAAACCACTATACTGTATAACAGCGTGTACACGTATACATACCACTACAGTGTATAACAGCGTATTCATATACAGACCTTGTACACGTATATAACCACTAAACTGTATAACAGCGTGTACACGTATTATAGACCTTGTACACGTATACATACCACTACACTGTATAACAGTGTGTACACGTATACAGACCTTAAACTCGTATACAAACCACTACATTGTATATCAGCGTGTACACGTAAACAGACCTTGTACACGTATACAAACCACTACATTGTATTACAGCGTGTACACGTATACATTCATTGTAAACGTTTACAAACAACCACATTGTATAACAGCGTGTACACGTATACAGAACTTGTACACGTATACAGACTTTGTAAACGTATACAAACCACTACATTGTATAACAGCATGTACACATATACAGACTTTGTTCAAGTAAACAAATCACTACATTGTTTAACAGCATGTACACGTATACAGACCTTGTACACGTATACAAACCACTACATTGTGTACCAGCGTGTACACGTATACATACTTTCTACACGTATACAAACCACTACATTGTATAATAGCGTGTACACGTATACATACCATTACAGTGTAAAACAGCGTGTTCCTATACATACCTTGTACACGTATATATACCACTAAATTGTATAACAGCGTGTACACGTATTATAGACCTTGAACACGTATACAAACCATTACATTGTATAACAGCATGTATATGTATACAGACATTGTACACGTTTACAAACCACCATATCGCATAACAGCGTGTACACGTATACAGACCTTGTACACGTATACAGACTTTGTAAACGTATACAAAACACTACATTGTATAACAGCATGTACACGTATACAGATTTTGTTCATGTTAACAATTACTACATTGTTTAACAGCATGTACACGTATACAGACCTTGTAAACGTATAAAAACCACTACATTGCACACCAGCTTGTACACGTATACATACTTTGTACACGTATACAAACCACTACATTGTATAACAGCGTGTACACGTATACAGACTTTGTACATGTATACAAACCACTACTTTGTATAACAGCGTGTAAACGTATCTAGACTTTGTATACGTATACAAACCACTACATTGTATAACAGCGTGTACACGTATACATACTTTGTACACGTTTACAAACCACTACACTGTATAACAGCCTGTATACGTATAGAGACCTTGTACTCGTATACAAACCACTACACTGTTAAACAGCGTGTACACGTATACATACATTGTACACGTATACAGACCTTGTACACGTATACAGACTTTGTAAACGTATACAAACCACTACATTGTATAACAGCATGTACACGTATACAGATTGTGTTCACGTTAACAAACCACTACATTGTTTAACAGCATGTACACGTATACAGACCTTGTACTCGTATACAAACCACTACATTGCACATCAGCTTGTACACGTATACATACTTTGTACACGTATACAAACCACTACATTGTATAACAGCGTGTACACGTATACAGACTTTGTACATGTATACAAACCACTACTTTGTATAACAGCGTGTAAACGTATCTAGACTTTGTATACGTATACAAACCACTACATTGTATACCAGCGTGTACGTGTATACATACTTTGTACACGTTTACAAACCACTACACTGTATAACAGCCTGTATACGTATAGAGACCTTGTACTCGTATACAAACCACTACACTGTTAAACAGCGTGTACACGTATACATACATTGTACACGTATACAAACCACCACATTGTATAACAGCGTGTACATGTTTACAGACCTTGTACACGTATACAAACCACTACATTGTATAACAGCGTGTACACGTATACAGACTTTGTACACGTATACAAACCACTACATTGTATAACATCGTGTATACGTATACAAACATTGTACACGTATACAGACCTTGTACTCCTATACAAACACTACATTGTATAACAGAGTATACATGTATACAGATCTGTAAACGTATACAGACCTTATACACGTAAACATACCTTGTACACGACGTATACAGACCTTGTACACGTATACATACCTTGTACACGAAAACAGACCTTGTACACGTATACAAACCTCTACATTGTAAATCAGAGTGTACACGTGTACACTACATTGTATAACAGAGTGTACACGTTTACAGACCGTGTACACGTATACAAACCACTACATTGTATAACACTGTGTACATGCATATAGACCTTGTACATGTAAACAGACCTTTAACATGTATACAAACCACTACATTGTATAACAGAGTGTATACGTATACATACCGTGTACACATATAAAAACCACTACATTGTATAACACCGTGTACACGCATACAGACCTTGTACACGTATACAAACCACTAAATTGTATAACAGCGTGTACACGTATACAGACATTGTATTCGTATACAAACCACTACACTACATAACAGCGTGTGCACGTAAACAGACCTTGTACAATTATACAAACCACTACATTGTATAACACCATGTACACGTATACAGACTTTGTACACGTATACAAACCACTACACTATAAAACAGCGTGTACACGTATACAAACTTTGCTCGTGTATACAAACCACTACACTGTATAACAGCGTGTACACGTATACAGACCTTGTACTCATATACAGACCGTGTACTCGTATACAAACCACTAGACTTTATAACAGCCTGTACAAATATACAGATCATCTATTCGTATACAAACCATACCACTGTATGTCAGCATGTACACGTATACAGACCTTGTACACGTATACAAACCACTAAATTGTATAACAGCGTATACACGTATACAGACCGTGTACTCGTATACAAACCACTAGACTGTATAACAGCCTGTACAAATATACAGACCATCTATTCGTATACAAACCATACCACTGTATGTCAGCATGTACACGTATACAGACCTTGTACACGTATACAAAGCACTACATTGTATAACAGCGTGTACACGTATACAGACCGTGTACTCGTATACAAACCACTAGACTGTATAACAGCCTGTACAAATATACAGACCATCTATTCGTATACAAACCATACCACTGTATGTCAGCTTGTACACGTATACAGACCTTGTATTCGTATACAAACAACTACATTGTAAAACAGCGTGTACACGTATACATACCGGGTACACGTATACAAACCACCACATTGTAAAACAGCGTGTACACGTATACAGACCATGTACTCGTATACTACATTATATATATCAGCGTGTACACGTAAACAGACCATGTACTCGTATAGAATTAACTACATAATATAACAGCTGTACACGTATATAGACCTTATACACGTATACAGGCATTGCATTCGTATACAAACCAATATATTTTATGAAAAGTGTACACGTATACAGAACTTTTACTCGTATACAAACCACTACATTGTATAACAGCGTGTACACGTACACAGAACTTGTACTTGTATACAGACCTTGTACACGTATACAAACCACTACACTGTATAACAGCATGTATACGTATACAGACCTTGTACGCGATAACAAACTACTACATTGTATAACAATGTGTACAAGTATACATACCCTGTACTCGTATACAGACCACGTACACGTATACAAACCACTACACTGTATAACAGCATGAATACGTATACAGACCTTGTACGCGATAACAAACTACTACATTGTATAACAATGTGTACAAGTATACATACCCTGTACTCGTATACAGACCACGTACACGTATACAAACCACTACAATGTATAACAGCGTGTACATGCCTATTTATGTATACAAACCCCTACATTGTATAACAGCGTGTACACGTGTCCATACCTGTACATGTATACAAAACCCTACAATGTATAACAGCGTGTACACGTGTACATACCTGTACATGTATACAAACTCCTACTTTCTGATAACAGTGTGTACACGTGTACATACCTGTACATGTAAACAAACCCCTACACTGTATAACAGCGTATACACGTGTACATACCTGTACATGTAAACAAAGAACTACACTTATAACAGCGTGTACATGCGAATATACCTGTACATGTATACAAACAACTACACTGTATAACAGCGTGTACATACATGAACATGTATAAAACCACCTGAACTGTATAACAGCGTGTACACGTGTACATATCTGTACAAGTATACAAACAACTACACTGTATAATGGCGTATACACCTAACATACCAGTGCATGTATACAAACTCCTACACTATATTATAGCATGTACATACCTGTACATGTATACAAACTCCTACACTGTATAACATCGTGTACATACCTGTACATGTATACAAACCCCTACACTGTATGACAGTGTGTACACGTGTACATACCTGTACATGTATACAAATATCTACACTGTATTACAGCGTGTACATACCTGTACATGTATACAAACCCCTACACTGTATGACAGTGTGTACACGTGTACATACCTGTACATGTATACAAATAATTACACTGTATTACAGCGTGTACATACCTGCACGTGTATACAAACTCCTACACTGTATAACAGCGTGTACATACCTGAACGTGTATACAAACTCCTACACTGTATAACACCGTCTACACGTGTACAAACCAGTATATGTGTACAAACTCCTACACTGTATAACAGCGTGTACACGTGTACAAACCTGTACATGTATACAAACTCCTACACTGTATAACAGCGTGTACATGTATACATACCTGCACATGTATACAAACACCTACACTGTATAATAGCGTATACACATATACATACCTGTACATGTATACAAACCCCTACATTGTATAACAGCGTGTACACGTATACATACCTGTACATGTATACAAGACCCTACACTCTATTACAACGTGTACAAGCATTCATACCTGTACGTGTATACAAACACCTAGATTTACAACAGCGTACACACGTATACATACCTGCACGTGTATACAAACTCCTACACTGTATAACAGCGTATACACGCATGCATACCTGTATATATATACAAACCCCTACACTGTATAACAGCGTGTACACGTGTATATACCTGTACATGTATACAAACTCCTACACTGCATAACACTCTGTACACACCAGAACATATATACAAACCCCTACACCGTTAAGCAGTGTGTACATACCTGCACATGTATAAAAACTCCTACACTCTATAGCAACGTGTACACGTGTACATACCTGTACATATATACAAACCACTAGACTGTTTAACAACGTATACACGTATACATACCTACACGTGTATACAAACTCCTACACTGTATAACAGCGTATACACGTGTACATACCTGTAAGTGTATACAAACTCCTACACTGTATATCAGCTTGTACACGTGTACATACCTGTATGTTCATACAAACTCCTACACAGTATAACAGTGTGTACATACCTGTACGTGTATACAAACTCCTACACTGTACAACAGCGTGTACACGTATACTGACCTGCACGTGTATACAAACTCCTACACTTTATAACAGTGTGTACATACCTGCACGTGTATACAAACTCCTACACTGTATAACAGCGTGTCCACGTATACATACCTGTACATGTATACAAATCCCTACACTGTATAACACTGTGTACATGTGTACGTACCTGTATATGTCTACAAACTCCTACACTGGTTAACAGCGTGTACATACATGTTCATGTATACAAACTCCAACACTGTATAACAGTGTGTACTCATGTACATACCTGTACATGTATACAAAATCCTACACTGTATAACAGTGTGTACAAGTGTACATACCTACACGTGTATACAAACTCCTACACTGTATAACAGCGTGTACATGTGTACATACCTGTACATGTTTACAAACTCCTACACTGTATAATAGCGTGTACACGTATACATACCTGTACACGTATACAAACCCCTACTCTGCATAACACCGTGTACGTACCTGTATTCAAACTCCTTCACTGTTTAACAGCGTGGACATACATGTACATGTATACAAACCCCTACACTGTATAACAGTGTGTACTCATGTACATACCTGTACATGTATACAAACTCCTACACTGTATAACAGTGTGTACAAGAGTACATACCTACACGTGTATACAAACTCCTACACCAATAACAGCGTGTACACGTGTTTACAAACTCCTACATTGTATAATAGCATGTACACGTATACATACATGTACATGTATACAAACATAACTCTGTATAACACCATGTATACGTGTACATACCTGTACATGTATACAAAGTCCTACAATGTATAACACCGTGTTCATACCTGTACATGTATACCAACCCCTATACCTGTACAAGTATACAAACTTCTACACTGTATAACAGTGTGTCCACATGTAGATACCTGTACATGTATACAAACTCATACACTGTATGATACCGTGTACATATATGTACATGTATACAAATAATAACGTGAAACTGCCTGTACATGTATGCAAACTATTACACTGAGTACCTATGAAAAACTCTACACTGTATACTCTGCATCCCCACTGCAAGTACACGTGTACAGGATTTGTTCATAGTGTGCACATATACAAACCTTTATAGTGTGTAGACAATGTGTACATATACCTGTGGATGTGTATAAACCTTTATACTGTGTAGACACTGTGTATATATACATATACATGTGTACAAACCTGTACACTGTGAACACCATCTACACGTATACATATATTGTACATGTACATGTATGCAATGTAATAGACCGCATGTACGTGAATACTCAGAACGTGTTGATGCATACAAGCTTCTACACTGTAAATGTATACAAAAACATGTACATGTTTTTAGATAGTGTAATCATATACAAAACAGTTTCATGTATACAAAATAGGGAGAAAATAATTTCACGACAATGGTAATTCCTTTTTAGTGGGATCTTTATTAAATTCACGTTCACAAAGTACGATATAGATCATTTATGAGGATAATTATTTGTGAACAACCAGACACAAATGTACAAATGCACGCCAAGCTACAATGCAAACCATAGACACAATATCAAGGCATCTACTAATTGGGGTCAACCATGACTATGGTTTTTTATGCAACACACCTGGATGGGAGGAACAATTTACGTACATTAACTGATAGTTTTATATGAGTAGGGTCCAGTTATGGAAACGCTATAAGGACAGAAACCCGTTGGATCATGAAGATTTAGTGAAATCATAGTAATTGTATTATTTCATAAAGGGAGATAATAATTTCACAACAACGGAATTTCCGATTGGGATCTATATTAGATGCAAGTTCACAAAGTATGATATACATATATGGAGATAATTATTTGTGAACAACCAGACATAAATGTACAAACAAAACCTTAATTCAATAATGGAATCATGTAGTTTATCTGATATTTGGAGATGTTTAAACCCAGACAAAAAAGTTTTTACATGGCATTCAAACGACAAGCCACCCGTTTTTTGAAGATTTTACTACTTTTTTATAATAACTTATCAAATTGTGTTATTTATAGTAAAATAAAGGCAGGCTATAAATCTGACCACTCTATTATAGTTGTTGTTGTATGGTGTTTAGCGTCGCTTTCAACAATTTTTCAGTCATATCGCGACGGTGTCTACTTGAGACAGTATTGTAAGCGCTGTCACACTGGAGTATCATGCCGCAGACACATGGTATGATACCACACCCAGTCACATTATACTGACACCGGGCCGACCAGACCTAGAACTCTCCTCTCAATGCTGAGCGTCAAGCGATGAAGCTTCTAGTACCATTTTTAAAGTCTTTGGTATGACCCGGCCGGGGATTGAACCCACGACCTTCTGCATGCGAGGCGGACGCTCTACCACTAGACCACGCCGCGGTCTACTCTATTATAGACCTCAATATAAATTTTAATGAACACAAAAGGGGGACCTTGATTTTTCAAACTTAATAACAGCTTAATTCTACAAGCAGAATATCAAAATATTATAAGAAATTGTATTCAAGAAACTGCAACTATAAACACAGACTCAAATCCAAATCCATAATGGGAAGTTATTAAAGGGTGTATCAGAAATGAAACAATAAAGTACGCTACCGTAAAAAAGAAAATGAACATTGAAAATGAAAAGCAAATACGTATAGATATAGAAAAAATTGAACATAATATTACAAATTCAAATGATAATGACAATGAAACATTACTAGAGGAACTTAATGTAAAACAACAACAACTTTATGATATTGTTGATAATAAAATAAATGGTATAATTATTTGTTCAAAAGCAGAAATAGTCGAACACATGAAAGAAATAGTAAATTATTTTCAAGTTTAGAAAAGAAAAAAATCTGAGTCAAAAACTGTATCTAAAATAAACAAAAATGGAAATATTATTACAAATGATAAAGATATACTAAACGAAGAAAATCACTTTTATGAACATATTTACTCTAAAAAGGAAAGAAACTCTTCATATTATAACTTTTTTTAATAAGTCAATAAAAACTCTTAATGATATTGAAAAAAAAAATAGCTGTAAACGACTTCTATCTGAATATGAATGTACTATAGCCTTAAAACAAATGAAAAATAATAAAAGTCCAAGAAGCGACGGTATTACTACACAGAATTTTACAAAATATTTTTGAATGACATAAAGAAATTTTACATCGATTCAATTAATTATTCTTTTCAAAATAACAAACTAAAAGAACTTCAAAAACAAAGCATCATTACTTTACGACCTACATAGCTATATCATTTTTAGAACTGGAGACCCATAAATCTACTAAATGTCGATTACAAAATAGCTATAAAATCTATAGCGAATATAATTAAAACAGTGTTACCCAATATAATAAGTACACCCCAATCAGGATTTATTAAAGGCAGATATACTGGGAAAATGTACGTTGAAATTTTAGATTTTATAGAGGAATCAAATGAACCAGATATTTTATTTTTTTCAGATTTTGAAAAAGCATTCGATGAATTTATGTTCAAAACACTTAAACATTTTAACTTTGGACATTCAATTATAAATTTGATATCAGTATTTTATAATGGAGCAAATAGCTGTGTAAATAATAATGGTTATCTATCGTTTTTTTCCCAATACAAAGAGGTGTTCGACAGGGATGTAAATTATCGCCTAACTTATTTATTTAATGCATAGAACTACTATCTTTTACCGTACATAATAATTAAAATGTGAAAGGCATAAATTTTGATGGTAGGCCTATAGAAGTGAAAAATACGCTGTAAGCAGATGATGCAACTTTTGTCATGGACGGATCAAGAAATGCTTTTGAAACGTTAATAGATATTTTAGACAATTTAAGTTACACCTCTGGATTAAAACTTAATGCCGATAAATGCAATGTATTAAGAGCAGGTTCTCTAAAACATCCAAATATAAAGTACTTAACACATAAAAAATTTCAGTGGAACTCGGAAAAGGCCAAGGCACTCGGAATATTTTTTTCACACGTGCAGAAATGATAGCATTAATCTTAATTTACAACCGAAAATAAACGAGTTCAAAAATTGTCTCAAACAATGGCAACACAGAAAACTTACTCTACTCGGAAAAGTGACTGTTGTAAAATCTTTTGCGTTACCGAAACTTACCTACCCACTTTCAATTTAACCAAATCCAAATGATGATATAATTAACGATTTAAATAAATATATGTTCAAATGCATATGGGAAGGAAATCCAGATAAGATCAAACGAAAATCACTTATGAAAGACTACAAAAATGGTGGATTGAAAATGATTGATATAAAAAAAATTATGTTGTCACTAAAATCGAGTTGGATAAAAAGATTTTTTTACTCAAAACAAAACGGTCCACTCAAACAATATTACAACACCAAATCATGCAAATACGGAAAAACTCTCATATTTGAAAGTAACTTTTGTGAAGCAGATATTTTAGAATCTTTTAACAAAACAGTTTTTAGCAGATGTTCTTATGTCTTTTACTAAAATAAAACAAATAAATGTGAAAGGTAACACAACTATTAGTAAGGAAATAATTTGGAATAATTCAGATATAAGGATCGCTAATGAAAATGTTTATTTTGATACGCGGTTCAATAAAGACATAAAAAACATGGAACACATTTTTGATTACAGAACAAAACAATATTATACATTTGCGGATATGATATATGTGTACGATTTACCGAAACAGGACTATCTTAAATATTATCTTATGATAGCAAGTCTTTCAAAACAATGGCAATTAAAATTAAATGACGAAAATATTAACAACACAACACAATTAAGTATTTTAGATAAAGCTATTAAAACCAAACACATAAATAAGTTCTTTTGTTAACTTCAAAACAATGAAAGTGAAGAGACTACCATCAAATCACAAACGAAGTGGCAGGAGTTATTTCCTCAAACTGAAGTAAACTCGAAAACAATATATTTAAAAACAATAGCAACTACAATTGATGTAAAATTAAGGAATTTTCAATACCATTTTATACATCAAATAATTCCAACAAATAGACTTCTGATGAAACAAAATTTAACAAATTCAAGTCGTGATTTTTGTAGTATGAATATCGAAACCATAAGTTACTTGTTTTGGGAATGTATGCACATTCAAAGTTTTTTGGTTGAGTTAAAGTCATTCTTAAATGAACAACAAAGAGATGTTCATTTTGATTTCTGAACAGTGTTTCATAACACCTTCATAAAAGCTAACGATTTCATAATACTATGCGCAAAATATTACATTTTATTTTGCAAATGAAGGAAGACTAATCCGAGCATAAGGCACTTCAAAAACTACCTAAAAATCGATTTGAAATATAAAAGCAAATAGCGTTCATCCATGACAAATTGCAACATCATGATTTAAAATTGGGACATTTCTTAAACTAAAATGTATTATTTCTATTAAAACCAAAACCAAGAGCAAATTAATATAAATATACAAAAACTACTACAGACATCATCAACTATCATTGAAAAACAATGTACCTAAAAACCTATGTTTTTATATTCTTTATTGTAATATCTTCAGAATATTTTTTTGAAGTATAGCTAATATATGATTTGTTTAAAAAAACTACCTGCTTGTAAGATATAAGAGTTTCGTATTAGAGCGTGCGTGTGTGCGTTTTTACGTATGCATGCAATTGTGTGTGTGATAAGGATAAAGCTTATTTCATCAAACATTATATAGAAATAACTAAATAAAGCAAAGCGGTATGAAAAGCATGTTATATTGCAGTTGTTATAGTATTATGTTACGACTAACTGTATGTTGAAATTTGTTGTACTATGTAATGATTGATAAAAATAAGCATATTGAATCACAAAAAATGTCAATCCAAACTACGGCGAGTACGCCGAGCTACAATGCAAACCAAGGGCATAAGGCCACACAGGTTTATCAAAGGTTTCATAATTTCATCATAGTTTCGAGTCATTTCACGTGTTTACTCATATGTTACTCAAATTTTATGTTATTATCACAAACAAAAGTAGATAATTGGGTTTAAACGTATATTGTTTAAAAAAATAATTGGGAATTTTAGAAAAATCTTATCATTCAAGGGCGATATTCGATGAACATTGTACCACCGTGAAACATGTTTTGTATAGGTTACTCAATAACATGTACATTATCTATTAATTATTTTGTACAATCATTTGGAATTTAAGAAAAAAAAATGTCCAGTGTATGTTGTACCACCATATGTATACGTACAAGAAGAATGTTCACGAATATGAAAACATATATATGTAAACCAATCATACACGCGTATACAAAATAGGCATATACATAACATTGCAACATGTCCATATTTATACAGATCATGTACACGTATACAAAACATGCACGGGTATACAAAACCGTGACCAAATAAACAATTCACATACACCTATGCAGATCATGTACACGTATTCAGACCTTATACAAATACAAGTTTAAAGAACACAAACACATCATATAACGGACATACATAACATGTACACTTAAACGGAACATGTACACATATACAGAATACGTGTATGTATATAAACGTACACAAATATAGAACATGTTCGCATACTGAATGTGTAAATTAATGTGTATACAGAACAATTAAGGGTATGTGTGCAAAACATATACGTATATACAAACCCTGTACAGGTATACAAGTAATGGACATGTACGTATATTCAGAACCTGTAAAGGTATATAAGTAATGGACATGTAGTATATACAGAACCTGTTCACGTATACAATGTTGTTGTTGTTGTTGTTGTTGTTGTTGTTGTTGTTGTTGTTGTTGTTAAGCGTCGCTTTCAACAATTTTTCAGTCATATCGCGATGGTGTCTACTTGAGACAGTATTCTAAGCGCTGTCACACTGGAGTATCATGCCGCAGACACATTGCATGATACCCCACCCAGTCACATTATACTGACACCGGGCCGACCAGTAATGGACATGTACGTATATACAGAACCTGTACGTTTATACAGCACCTGTACATGTATACAAGTACTGGGCATGTACGTATATACATAACCTGTACAGGTATACAAGTAATGGACATGTACGTATATGGAATATTTATGCATATACAATACATATAAACGTATACAGAACGTGTGTACAAAATATGTACACGTTTATAGAACAACATATGTATACAAAATATGTATGTAACGTATAGTTAACATGTATATGGTTAGTGTATACAGGACATGTATACATACGCTGAAAATATACAGACCAAATACATATACTTAGACTTTACACATACAAAGAACATGAACGTAAACAACACCTATGTGTACATATATCAAATGTTCCTATACAGAACAGGTACGTATACAGAGCATGTAGTATACAGAACATATACAGAGCTTTAACATGTATACAGAACATGTACCATACAGAATACATAGATATACAGAGATTAAACATGTATACAGAACATGAAGTACACAGAACACATACATATACAAAGCTTTAACATGTATACAGAACATGTACTACATATAACACATACATATACAAAGCTTAGACTTGTATACAAAACATGTCCTATACAGAACATGTAGTATACAGAACATGTAGTATACAGCACACATACATATACATAGCTTAAAAATATATACAGAACATGTATATATATAACATGTACGTATACAAAACATAAAAGCATACAGATCATGTACATATATACAGAACATGCACATATATAGAAAGAACATGTACGTATACAGGCATAATACCAATGTGGAAAAAGGAAATGCTTCCGTGGGGTAGTCGCATAATGGCGATTAGAAATAATCCTTGTTTCTTCTTCTTTAAAAATGCTTTTTTCCTAATTTAAATGCTCATTTTCTGTATATATGTACATGGTCTGTATATACTTTCAACGTGATGACACACGAGAGGTGTTACAATCAAATTCGACCCAGCACGACCACAGGCCCTATCTTACTATTGCTTTTGAATAGCTATATATAGGAAATAATGGAAAGGTAGGACACTTCAAAAATACCCAAATCACTGAATCCATGATCCATGATCGATTTCAATGAAATAAATTATAGCGTACGTAGAAAATAATATTCTAAACATAAACACCATGTAATAACAACAGATAGGTCGTGTTTTGCCTATAAAATTAATATTTTACGTTCCTAAACGGTTGCACGGTGCAAATATCTTGTACGATTTTGATTGGTTATCATGTGCCGTTTGACAGATGGCGGGAAATGTGTTTTCGGTCTTTCCGTACTCACACGATAACGTTAAATTATAGTTGAATATTATAAAACAATAACTATTTAATTGTTGTCATCAAGGATATATTGTTTGACATGTTTTCATGTTTATTATGTAATATTTTTTATATATTCTAACCAAATTTTAAACCTTCAAAATGTAAGGTTTAAATTTTGACTAATCATGCAATGACGACATATTCAATCCGTGTCATGCCGGATGTGTATAGCCTTCGTAAAGGTGTAACCCCACCATTGATTTTTGTTCTTTATTCTATAGTAAAAAATAAAAGTTTGAAGCACTTCCTTTTTGCAATGGTGGCACTATGCCTAAATATAGAAGGTGTAAACCCACCATTGATTTTTGTTCTTTATTCTATAGTAAACAATAAAAGTTTGAAGGCTTATCATTCATACAGAACCCCAAATGAAAGAAGTTAAACCTACATTTTACTGTTTGTCAACCTCTGCACTATCAAAATATGATGAGAAAAGTAGGGGTCATGTATCATAAAAGAGATTTTTTACTGCTTAGTGTGTACACTGGTGACAAAGTGAAAGTAGACTTCCGAAATCATGTATCCATACCCTAGTTTCCAAGCATATTTTTTTTTCTAAATTCACAATTCAAACACAACAATGCTATCAAAATGTTAAAAAAACATCAATAATGACATTCAAATAAAAAATGAGCATTAAAATAATGAAAATGCATTTTTAAAGAAGAAGAAGTGAGGGTTATTTATAACCGCCATTATGCGACTACCACGCGGAAGCACTTTCCTTTTGCAATGGTGGTACTAATGCCTATAAGGATTTTTTTTTTTTTAATTTCATAATTTCTTTTTTTTTTTTACTTAGTACTATCAATTTGAAGCAATAATGCCAAGTTGCAGGCATTAAATACTGAAACTTTTGTCAAAATACCACTTTTACATGATTATTATATACAGGCGCGAGATGTTGACTGACATGCAATTTTGATGTGTTTGACTAATTTTACCCCAATTTTTTTTTTAAACTAATTCCATTAAATTTTTTACACAAAAATAGTCTCATGACACACTGAAAACATTATCTTACCAAAATACATTATTCAATACAATGTATATGCTAAATATTGCACATTTCAATCATCCAAAATAAAATATCTTCATTTTTTTTTTATTTTTCATGAAATTTCAATGTAAATATGCACATATATGCTTTATTTGAGGCATACACATGCCAAAATGTTGTTTTTAAAGAAGCAAATGTCTCCAATTTGTCATTTAAGACTATGAGAGTGGAAAAAAGAGGTTATTTTACCTATAATTAACATTTTCGAAAATCACCCCCATCTCACTCAAGTCTCTCTTATAAGTGTAAACCCACCATCAATTTTTGTTCTTTATTCTATAGTAAATAATAAAAGTTTGAAGGCTTGCCGTTCATAGAGAACCCCAAATGAAATAAGTAAAATGTAGGTTTCACTTATTTCATTTGGGGTTTGTCAACCTCTGCACTATCAAAATATGATGAGAAAAGTAGGGGTCATATATCATAAAAGAGTTTTTTTTCTGCTTAGTGTGTACACTGGTGACAAAGTGAAAGTAGACTTCCGATATCACGTTTTCATACCCCAATTTCCAAGCATCAATTTTTTCTAAATTCACAATTCAGACATGACAATGCTATAGATCAAAATACATCAATAATGCCACTCAAATAAAAAATGAGCATTAAAATAAGGAAAATGCATTTTTAAAGAAGAAGAAATGAGGATTATTAATAACCGACATTGTGCGACTACCCCAAGGAAGCACTTTTTGCAATGGCGGTACTATGCCTATAAAATTGGATTTTGTGAAATTACTGTTTTCAAAGAGATCAACATTAGTAAGTTGGTTTATTATGATTTTTCCACGGAGTTAATTTAGGTTTTCTCGCTTCACACCTATATATTCTTCAAACCAGATATGGTCATCTTGAAGTGCCATACCTTTCCATTATTTACTATATATAGCTATCCGAAAGCTATAGTAAGACAGGGCCTGTGAGCAAGACTTATTGGTATTCATCTCGTAGTCTTATCGGTTTTCATATAGTTTACCGCCGAAACAACGATAAAGAAAATCAATATATAAAACTGTAAACTAATGCCTATCTTTAACATGTTCGAAGTTTTTAGAAAAGTGTGACTTGAAGTTCGAACACAACTGTGTCACAAGACCAAAAATAAACAAACTGAAAAAAAACTGACACAAAATCGTTTCTGAAATTGTTACAGTATTTACACTTTCTACATTTCAACGCAATTATAACTATTAAATCATTTGCAAACTAAACATTGAACGCTACCCGGCAATAGGTTATAACACGAGGAAATTCTTGTTGAATCTCCAAGGAATCTAGTCATCCCGAATCGTTCGCCATTTTTGGGGGCGGTGCTTTAGCAGCCGCTCTCAAAGCTAACATGATTTTATTTTCAATACCGCAAATCTACAACCGTGATGCATGTTAATGCAAACCTAACAACCACTTATCAAATAGTTCCACCACTGATAAGCGCTAGAACTCACTATAAACAGTAGATTCGCCTATTTCAACGAAAACATTAATATTATAACATACAACGACGATTTATACCTATAAACAATTACGTATCGTATAAATTCCAAGTTTATATGCTGTAGCATTAATCGGCACAAAGGAATTAAAGCGCATGAATACAGACGGGATGAACTATGATCACGTGACAAAAAGATTACGCCATCTTGTAAATCAAATTCCAGGTCACGAACTATATCGCCAACATGCACATTGAAAGAGTCGTATATTTCGGCAAGGGCTTCAGCTAACAGGTACTTGATTCGGGAGTCTGATTTCGCTTTTTTCTACCATTTTAAAAATGTGTACGGTAACGAAACTTTTCTAGATCTGTCCCTTATGCAAAGGAACTATACTCCTTGCTTATGTCAATAAACAATCAATACTCGTTCTAAAAATAGAGATATGCTAATGCCGATCATGTGACTTGCGGTTTCTCCCAAATGTTTAAAAATAGACTTGTATTCCTAAAAAGAATTCGAGATTGGTCGAGTTATAAATATTGTCAGTGTTGTTTTTTTATTATTTAGTAAATATTTAACAAATTTCCAATAATTGTAACGGTAGATAATTTTACTTAAACATTAGTTAAAGCATTTGTGTTTCCGTAGCGAAAATACGCAAACATATAGATGTGTCTAAAAATCGGCGCCATAACATTTTGGTTAGTGCGGTCCGTTTACGGGGTGATATAGGGCCCTAGAAAATATAAATGTAAGAATCAATTATTAATGTCGACATACACATTTCTACTATTCGTCTTTAAAACAAATTGTTTTACTGTTGCGCTAGAGAAATCAATAAAGAAAATAGTATATGAATATACTCAAAGAGGAATTCATCGTGCTAGATTCAGAGCACTTTGATATTTTATATATACTGTATATGATAGAAAGCTTGGCATTTCTGAAAATATCACGAGTTGAGTTGAAGATACAAATCTCATATCATTGAGTTGAACTAATATCTTGAAGTTGGACAATTGCCAAATTTAAGAGTTAATATTCTTACTATAGCAGAAATACTCTTTCAAAGGCAAACCATTCAGTTACGTTTTTGACATATTCTAGAAAAGAGTCAACGTTTAGCATAGAACATGTAGATTCTGTACCATGTATAAGAATCAAAGGTAATCGGGATTATTCTACTTCAACGTATGCAAACTGACCTGTTTGTCTCAAAACAATAGCGACATTTTACATCTTAAATGCTCCGCCCCCATCAGTACTATAGTGCTTTGATTTGGTATAAGGTATAAGCGCATACGCAACTTTCTTATCTCGGTTTAAACATCAGGCTATTTTCCGGTATTTGTCGTGTTTTTTTATTGGACAGGATCAAAGTGGATATTTTCTATACAGCAAATATCTACATAAGCACTTGATAATAAAGTTTTAAAAAAGTTTCTGCTCTCCGACTCTGTTTTTTTTTTTTGGAAAACTTACATGGTTGAATTTTACAAACCAAATAAAATAGAATGCTACTTTCACCACTTTCATATTTATTCAGAAAAGTTGTTGTGATGAATAAATATAGGATTTAAAAGAAAGGTTTAGTCCCCGCCCCCATAAAAAAACAAACTTTTATATGATTCAAGATTCAAATTCTTTATTCAGTAATTTAAACATATAATGTTTCTCATTACATACAAATTCAGATAATAAATGTAACACATGACACATAGATAATAGATCAATATTATGTTAGATTCTTTTAAATTAGAAAATTATGTTATTTAAATACATATATTTTAATAGGTTTTGAGATTGGACAAATATAAATTAAACATTTAAATACTTTGTCAAATAAATACTTGAGTAGATCAACACAAAAAGATAGATGTATATATTATGTATTTTGATTGTACAAGGAATTGCGAGTACTAAACGCTTGATGAATAAACTTACACAAATTTAACAAGACTGAATACTTCTTACTTTGCATTAACTCAATGAATTTTATCATACTTGGCCGTTTATAATAATATGATTTAATAAAGCTTTTACGGATATCCTGATAACTAAGACATATTAACACAAAATGGTATTCATCTTCTATGTTGTTAAAGTTACATAGAGTACAATAACGCAAGTTACGTTCAATTCTGTTCTGTGCATAACGACCAGTTTCAACTTTCAACTGATGTGAAGAGAATCTTAATCTTCACATAGGAATTCTTAATTTTCTTGGAAGCATATCTAAATAATTTTCAAATTCTAAAGTAGTTTTTAACATTTTATAAGTACATAGTGAACGACTGTTTTCGATTTCATTAAACCATTTTTGTTTAAAATTATCTAGTACTCTCTCTTTAAAAACAATATGGAAGTTTAACAAATTTGCATCATCAGTACTTGACCATATATACGTAAATCCATAATCATCCAGTAGATTTTTTATGTTTTTTACCCAATTCTTACCACCTTTATTACAATCAATAATTAATGAATTATATAAATATTTAACTATAATGTTATCAGATTTAACAATTTTAGTCCAGTATTTAATTATACGAACATATCTTTTTATATACAATGGGTATCTACCTAACTCTCCATATACACCCATATTACTTGTCCAGGTTTTAACATTTAATAAATATTTACAAAATTTCAGATGAATTCTTTCGATTTCTTTTGATTTTGAAAATCCCCATATTTCGCAGGCATAATTAAATGTTGAGCCAACAAAGGCATCAAATAATTGACAGACAGTTTTAGGTTTCAATGTATATTTATGAGTATTTGCCAGTAAAATGTTTAATGCTTTAAGACCCTTTCCAGCCAATGCTTCATGATTAATTATATTATATGCTTAAATGAAGAAACAAAAATTTTAATAAAAAAATCATGATTCTATATTACTCTTGTTATTAATTTTATTCTCTCTATATATTATGACAAAGCACCATTTTTTAATGGTTTAATGTACTTGAATTATTAAGAAATTATGTAAATTTGTACCGAAATGACAATATTTCAAATTTTATGACGCAAAACAAAAATCTCCCTTATTTGCATCTAATCTCCCTCATTTCAAAACCCAATCTCCCTTATTGTTTTCCAAAAAGGTTCACATATATGTAAATGTGCTCACATGGAAGCAAATAATATGTTCACCACTGTTCCTAATAAATTGGACATATCTAACATATTTGAAGATAATCATCCGTCTGTTGGGAAGAACGAAATCGGGAAAAGCTTCATGGTCAATTGTTTTTGTAAAACTGCATTGAATGCTTTTGAACGGCTCATGTCTGGTGGAAGGGCATTCCCAGATAAAAAAAAAGATGGGTAAGATAAAAACTCAAACATTTTTATATCAGTATTTTGCGATGATCTTTTTATTTAATATAATGCCCAGCAATCATTTAAGCATTTCATTTTCATGCAACATCCTTGATCAAGTCAAACATCGTTCTGATAATAATCCGCAGTGCATTGACATTCCCTCAATTCCATAAAAGTATGTCTGATATACATGTACAAAAATGTAAATAGAAATTTAATATTATTAAACAGATGAAATATTCATATTAAAAATAATACAATTCACACCACAAAGCCTTTGTGGGAGCCACCATGTTATAAAAGGTGTAGAAGTATTCATGCCATTAAATACTTTCAATATGAAAAACTGTGAATTAGTGTCAGTGAATCTGAACAGAACACAAATTCTTTGATCTGTTTCATATCATACCATATCTATATTTGTAGAAGGGGTTTCATTTTTAAGGTGTCGGCACCACTTGAAAAAAAAATGTTTTTTAAAATAAAATGTTCTGAAATATTCTGCTTTCAACTGACAACTGAGAGACAGATGATCAGTCTGGCATCTGCCATAACAGAGTATGACTACACATGTGGATCACCCTTCTTGCCACCTGAAAACTCTCAGTCGAAGAAGCTGGTCACTCATCCTTCAACCACCTTCCAGGCACCCATCGAGCTTCCATACAATTCGGGTATTCTGAGACATGCTGATATTTATGCTCACTGTGGTTATGATGGAGCAGATCCCAAAGATGAATTGAAGAAGATATATATATATATAAAACAGTCCTGCCAATTTGCACCAATTGTGAAGCATCTGGCAAGTCACCAGTTGTAGCACATCGTGTTGGGAAATGATTTTAGAAACAGTACATTATTAATGTCTTTTCGTGACAATAGCATACAGTTGTTGCCCAGTTATAAAGCAGTTCATACACATATTGGAATATATTATGTGTAAAATGAAGATTTTTAACTTTTTCTACCAAGTTGAAAAATTTATTTAAATGTGTGAGTTTGAGTTTTGTTTTGCTAAAATTTATGTATGTAAAGAACTGTCGAGTATAAAATATAAAATCAAATAAGAACACCCTTCATGTCAAGAAATATGCATACATTAAAGTATATATACATACATACGATATTAAAACCAGTTCATAAAATCACCAGTACATCTGTCATTTAAAAAAATCTGTCCATTAAAAAAAAAATAATAATAATTAAAAATCCTTCCTACCTACCCTATTTTTTTAACATGTAAACAAAGGTATTTTTATTTGGCCTTATAAAGAACATATATACAGAACATATATACAGACCATGTACATACAGAACATGTACATGTATATAGAAAATGTATGTATACAGAACAAACTTATAAAGAACAAGCACATATATATACAAAACATGTACATATATACAACCCCGTTCGATTATAGAGATACAGTGAATTCATATATATTTAATTTCATAAAGGCAGGTAATTAAATTCACAACAACAGAATTTACGATTTTTGGGATCTTTTCAGATGCTCATTCACAATGCAATCCCTTTATGGAATTAAATATTTATGAATTCACTGTATCGGGTTTATAAATCTGTCCTTTGCATGTGTAGTCATGAATCCTTAACTGGATCCTACTCATATAAAGCTTTCAGTTCATTATGGTACACCATAGCTGTCTTATGTGGTCTATTTTATATGTATTATGTGCATTTTTTATTATATCATGTGCATTCATCATTATACATTATGTCGATACTTTATTACATTATGTCGATACTTCATTACATTTTGTAGATACTTTATTATATTATGTAGACTGTTTATTACATTATGTAGATATGTCATTATATTGTCATATACATATAAAATGGACCATATAAGACAGTATGGCATTCCATAGTTCATGTATGTAAATTTGTCCGTCCAGTCCAGATGTGCTGCATGTAAATCCATAGAATATAAGTCACGATCGACACCAAATTTTTTTGGTTTGGCTGAGGCCTTGATATTGTATCTATGGTTTGCATTGCAACTAGGCTCGCTCGCCGTAGTCTAGTCTGTACATCTATGTCTTGGTTATTCACAAATAATTATCTCCATATATATATCATGGATTGTGAATAAGCATCTGAAAAGATCCCAAATATCATAAATTCCGTTGTAGTGAATTTGATAACCTCCCTTTATATATATACATACAGAACATTTTATGTGCATGTATACATAAGCAAATGTATACAGAACGTATACAGAATGTATACATATATACAGGACAGATACATAAACAGAACATGTTTCTGCATGTAGAACATATACATATACAGAACATGTACATTTATACAGAACAGATATGTTAATAGAACATGTATATGAATGTAAAACATATCCGATTACCGAACATAAACGTATATTCAGAACATATACGTATACAGAACAGATACATATACAGAACATGTACATGTATACAGAATATATAAGTATACAGAGCAGGTAAATTTATACTGAACTGATACGTATACAGAACATGTATATGTATGTTGAACATGCACATGTATACAGAACAAATACTTCAGAATATATGTGGACGTATACATAAAAAGAACTCATACATATACAGCACATGTACATGTATACCGTGACAGAACATATATGTAGTCACTATACAGAACATTTACATGTATTCTATGAAAGAATATATATATGTATGCAGAACAAATATATGTATACAAGATATGCACATATAACACATGTGTACCTGTATATATGTATATAGCATGTGCGTATAAATAACATGTACGAACATAGAACCTGTACATTTGTACAGAACATGAACGTATAGCAAATCGGTACATGTATACCTATCATATACGTATGCAGTACAAACATGTAAAGTTATTGAATAATTATGTAAAAAAGAACACACAGAAGATACGTCTGTATTCGAACCAGACACGTCTAAAATGTGTGCACGTGCATACATAACATAATATCACGTTCAGTTACTAGTACGTGTTTGGACGACATAATAAACTGAAAAGTGTAAACAGGCATATCGTAAGGTTAGTCTTACTTATCGTACACATGTGTTAAGACATTGGTACGTACCTCCCAAGGGTGCTTTTGTATTTTTTCAAATCCTGCCGACCTGGCACCGCGTCTTTTTAGATTTGGAGTACTTATAACAGTATTATCTTTGAAAGATATACCCGACGGTCCCGACATATCCGTTGCGCTTGTTTTCATCTTGCCCGTTTGTGTCACTAGTGTATAATCCAAAATAAAATGCTAACTACCTTTATGACATGTTTGTTTTGAATTTATTTAAAATCACATTTTTATGTCAACACACTGTCATAAATTAAAGGTGTATTTATAAACGATAAGTCACAAGTGCTCCGATTGCCCCGCTATTCAATGCACTTTATTGCGTCCCTGACGACGAGACGGCATATCAATAATTGTCAACGTTGATCCCAGGATTGGTGAAACACTGATCTATTTCAGTAGGACATAAATAGAAATTTACGGTATAGTTAACACAATACCCGTATTACCAACAATGCCCATATCTTTGCTTTCATTCTAATCTTTTTTCTTTTCTTAAATCGTGCGCTGTTTTTTTTTGTTTATCGCATTTAAGACAACAAATTGCCGAATAGATATTTACGTTCAGCGGTTCAATTGAAGTTAGGGAGAAAACCACAGGAAACACAATTCAAGCATTTATTTTTCACGTACTCTCTGCTTTTCGGATCATAGATGATCTATTATGAGTACTGTACCGCAGTGTAGTGGAGTGTAGTGCGATGCGGTGTACTGCACTGTATCTATTGTGCTGTGCTTTTCGTGTCAGTTTCAAATAGCAAACGTTAGCTGGCATCATCAAATTTATCAGTTTTCCTGAGACCCTCCCATGGGTTGGGGTTGGGGGGAGGATGTCCCTGTTCCCGGGATCTCTAAAAGTAATGCATATTGTTCCCCAGATCTCCAAAAGTTTTAATCCTTTTTCTATTATTGTATACATTTGTATTACTGTATAAAATGTATTTATATTGAGAAATAAAATATGTTTAAACCTAAAGTATTTGCCAAAGTTCTCCAAAAGTATTTTGTCCATGTTCCCCAGATCTCTAAAAGTATCTCCACTGTTCCCTAGATCTCCAAAAGTTTTAAACATAGTTCCCTGAAAGTACCAAATAGCCCTGAAGTAAAACGTCTACTATAGTCTTCTCTATTATTGTTTACACATCATCATAATAAGCAAAATCCATGCACTTCTTTTCCTTGTCATTTTTGCAGGCGGATCAGGCTCACCCTCCACATCTCATGTTTCTGTATGTCAAACGGCTTGACAAGGGCTGTTTGAGTATGATTATAATCCTCATCATCAAATTCAATGAAGTCGTGTTTGACTAGAGAGCACACATAGGCCGATGATATCTTCAGGTGAAATGCCCACCCACCGGAACCGAACTTCTACAACCCTTTAAGAAGACCCCCATAGTAACAATGCTTCATGTAAAATATCTAAGGTCTATGGCTTGAACTTGCAGAGAAAGGTATTTTTTAAGTTTCCTTAAAAATGTCTTGTAAGCCCTGTAGCAGAGGGCATTTGTGGTTCAATCACGCTGGTTCAAGAACTTGTTCAAGACTTTGTGGTTATATAAATGTTGTGCAAGTTTGGTCAAGATTCGTTGAAAAATGACGTGGGGATGCTATCGCGTCTACAAGAAAAAGGTTAACGGACAGACAACGGACACTTTACCGCGACATCAGCCCTGCTGGCCTTTGGCAAGTAGAGCCAAAGAAGAGATCGAGGGAAGGACAAAAGAGACAAAAAAAAATTGTTAACAGCTGAAAAGTTAATTTACAAAAGGCAATATATAAACATAAATAATTGACTTAAGTGTGTAAACACGATCTAATAAATAAAAAAAGTTGCCGAGTGGGATTGAAAAAAAGAGTTAGATGCTGAGTGGGATTGAGTACCAGTCCTTACGATTCAAAATCGATGATAATAACCACTACACAATTTGCCTGTTGCCACCAAAACTGTAAGTATATCTTTGTTAGGAATTAAATTCCAATATTTATTTCGGGTACATATGATTATGGAATGAAATTGGACAGAGTCCCAGACTAACACGCTGCCAGAAACCTCCGAAGCTGTCAAAAGCTGTTTCAAGCAGTCAAAATCTCATTTTAAAAGTAAATTATGATCAAGTATACATAAAATCAGTGTCTTATTACAGAGATTGGCAGCTAATAGCAATATAATGTACACAACACTTTTAGTATTTCTTTAATAACTCCTCGAATATTTGTCTGAATTAAATAATTTTGGTACCAACGTAAAGCTGATAAAAATTATTACGGATTGAAAACAAAATTTGTTGAAATTTTCACGAAAAATTTATTTTTTAAACAAAAAAAAGTAGTCTTGATTTAACAAATATGTTTATGATACAAAACACAATAAAAATAGATATATAATATGTAGAAAGATAAAGAAGTAAGTTTAAAAACGGGCTAAAAGGAGAAAAAAAATTAATGATCACACAAAAAAGTAACATTAAGCGTAAAAATTCTTCATTTCTTTAAATTTATAAAAGAAAAATTAATCTTCCAAATTTATAATCAAGCCCTTTTATTTGATACCATAATCACAAAAATATGTTGTTTGATTTTGGAGGAGTTGTGTTTCCATGATTTAGAAAACGCCATGTGGTCTAGTGGTAGAGCACCAAACCCATGATTGGATGGACATGGGTTCGACCCTCTGCCACAGCTATGTGTGTCGTCCTTGAGCAAGACACTTTTTCCACATATGCTTAGTACTGGTTATACCCAGGAGGAATTTGAGCATGATTTGTCTAAGTTGCAATTTGTTTCACAATTGAAGTAAAATAAATAAGTTTAAACTTAACTAGAAAATGCCAAATGTGCCACCTGAAATTTAGACAAGTGTCTTCAGTTGCCAATCTCTGGTCAGGTCCGCAGCTACTCTGAGGCACAGAAAGGCTGATGCCTCCCTGTTTAAGGGCTAGGTACAAAAAAACTTTGAGGCACTATATTCAGTGTTTTTGCTGTATTTTAAAACTAAATAAATTATAATACAGCATTACTATTGTATTCACTAGTACAACAGAACCACAAGAAATTAATCTGAACCTCTGTAGACGCTGTTATCGCAGACGGAGTACGTATATATATAATGTAACGGTTCCGAATCTTCCATGCATCCAATTAGCTTCGCGACTTTTTGTTATCGGAGATAACCAAAAATTACTGAGTGTTACTGGAGGATTGTTCAGATGAGACTGAACAAAATATTTTTATAACTTTTGAAAGCTATATCATACATGCTGTTAATACAATTTGTGAAACATGTTGTAATGTGTTGAAAATTTGAAATAAAGAGAAACAGCAATAAAAAATTACACGCGATTAACAAAACAGCGAGAAAGCAGTTGGTTTATATTAAGCGGATTTGCAACTCGACCGGACATGAAAAGCACATTCGGTTGTCCAAAATCTTCTCTATATAAAATGTTTTTTCCCCCACTCCCATTCCTAGCCAATATAGTATAACTGCCATGAAAGAACATATCTACTATCTTTATGTTTACATTTTCAAGAATATCTAAAACAAATGTTTTAAAAATTGATAAGGATTATGTCATTTTCATTTTTACATTGTTTTTCACTGTGACGAATACCTCAGAAACCTGGGGGTTCTTTTTTGCAGTGAAGTTAAAACATCAACAACATTTTTAGCATGGCGAATGATAGTATCATTATTTCGGCCTCACTACATCTCGATATTGTATCTAATTTTATTTTTATGGGTGGTAATACACACTTGAATGTATATTGCAATGTCACCAAGCTTAACTGATTTTATTTTCAAATTCCCAGAGTATTTTAAAATTTAGGCTATATTCAGCACCGTTAAACAGCAAACAAATATAATATCTGGTTCCCATAATTTGTTGCGTGTTGTTTGCTAATTTGAGGTTGAGCTATTATCCAGAAAAAATATGTTGGCTAACGTTAAACCAAACTGAATGCAGTCCTGGGATTTGCTACCCTATTTGTAATATTGAACGGATAATCAAAACATGATTATGTATGAAATGAACATGATGTGTTGGTTGTCCGGACATGGAGTTTACTCATATTAGAAATAAACACATCTTAACATATTGTTGATATGAAATTTATTTTTATATTAAAATACAAACATAGAACATATTGTATACAAATGCTATAGCTTTTATTTTAAATAACAAAACATACATATAAATTTTGAATACGTTGATATATATGTTTTTTCTCGTATTTACATTTAGCATAATTATACGTATTGTTATTTTCAGTTTTGAGTCATGTATATTTTTTTATCAACAACATACATGCAGTGCTGCCATGATTCTTAACTTCCGTGATATATTATTATTGTAAAGCATGTGCCTGCATGGGTGCATGCATGGATGCGTGATACTTGAATGCGTATTACAATGTCACCAAGCTTAGCTGAATTTTTTTCATATTCCCTGGGAATACTTTAGAAACGGATTTGATGAAAACATCCTGTTTTATAGATAAAATATCCTGTTTTTAGATGGGAGTAATGATTTATAATGTGAATATTTTCCATATATATACACAACACGTGCAAATTTAACTTTTTAAGTCTTCTTGTGTATAACCAGTACTAAGCATATGTGGAAAAGGTGTCTTGCTCAAGGAAACCATGCATGCCCGTGGAGAGGATCGAACCCACCACATTCCGATCCTGGGTTCGGTGCTTTACCACTGGACCACGCGCCTTAACGTGATTTAAAGGATATATGGTGATAGATCTGGGACTTTTTCCGTTGCTGTGCTGGTCCTGGAAAAATGTAAGTGCCTGCACCTATAAACAGTTATATAATATTTGTCTTGTTTTACTATGTGAATTTACAGTGCATATTGGAAGACTGGTCTTTCATCTTCTAAACGAAAGTGTTTCTTTTTATTCTGCAACTCCTTATCAATATTGAATTTTAGCCATACTCTACAACCATTACCACTACAATCACTCCTACCATTGCAATTATAAATACCATTTACAATTATATTAGCATTACCATTACCACAACCACTGCCGCTACTACAACCACCATCACAACAACTACAATATTAACTGCCACTACCAATGACACTGTCACTACCACTACATCTACTGATACCATTATCATTATCATTATCACAAACACTATCACCACTACTTCCACCATCATAAACAATATCACAATCACAACTACCGCTACCATTACCACTACTATTAAATAGACATAAAGAATTAACCCATTCATTTGGCATGAAGAATGTATCATTTAGAACTAAGAAATAGAAAGTAAGAATAAAACAGTATACAAATTATATACAGTGATAATCAAGTATCTAGAATCAGGCATTTGGCATGAATGTTTGAACAAATCATTTAGATTAAGAAATTGGAATAAAATATTGAACATTAAGCATATTCAATTAAACATTTGGATTTTATCATCATAATACATTTAGGAAAGATACTAAATATGACTATATGAACTATTGCTGTGTCTGTATGCCTTTGATAACATCAATAATCTAATGTTCAACTAATAATTAGTAAATTGTCACAATTTGTTATCAGATAGACGTTGGTGAATGCTTAGTCTAATACTTAAATGTTTTGAATTTCAGCCTCAAAGAATTGATTTCAAGACTTATGCTACACACTAGTTCAATTTAGATTTTTGTGAATCTATATGCATGAACGAACATTGCATTACATCTGCATACATGTATCAACTCATTTTATTTGCTAAAAAATATGTTGAAAATATAGATCTAATAAATAAGATATCTATGTGCTTTTTTTTATTTGTTGTCATTTGGTGATTATTTTTGACTTAATATTAAAAACAAGAGGCCCAAGAGGGCCTTAGGACACTCTACTGACTCATAGTGGCCATAGCACTTTTTGAAATTCTCCTATGCATTAGAAACATCGGGGCAGGGTCATTTTTAACCCTAGGGACACCATTTGAACAAATCTAACAAACTATAGTTGGTCATCATTACTACTTAAACATTTTGAAAATTTGTTGGGCTGTTCATGAGAAGAAGATTATTTAAGTTTTGGACTATTTTTAGTAACGGTGGCCATCTTGAATTTCAGATCGAAAAAAAAAATCTTCTGTATAGTATCCTGTGCAATAGAAACATCAATTGAAGTTACAGTTTAATTGGCCTAGTGGTTTCAGAGAAAGTGCTGCTAACAGACCACAGACGACGGACAACGAGCCATCGGCCCTTTTGCCAGTAGAGCTTAAAAGTATCCAAAATCAATACCTCCAAATGGGCAAAATAGGTTCTGAAATGTAAGAAAATGCAAGAAATAGCATCATCACCCAATTTTTTTTCTAGGCGAGCATGCCTCCAGACTCTCTCCCCATTACCCCTAGAATCGGCCTCCCTATTTTTAAAATTTAGCTGCGGGCCAGCTGTTTATAAATTATGTCTCTGATAAAATTTATAAAATTGGGTACTTTTCCCTTTTTTTTTAAGGACAATATCCCTAGTTCTCTAAAATTAAGCCTTTGATCCCTGGATCTCTGAAAGTAACAGCCATTGTTCCCCAGATTTCCAAAACCCCTGGGAGGGTCTCTTTCCTGGTCTCTGGATCAACCCTAAATTAACAAGTTTCAAGTTTCAAGTTTATTTAGCGATCGGCAAATTATGCCTTTGGCCATTTACAAAGTTTTACAAAGAAATATGGCATTAACATATTAACACCCAATACATTTAGAGCAAAATGTAATGGTAATGAACGCATCACAGTTATCAGTGTGAATCATTTCATGTTTTTTTCCTGAACTGCCAGCTAATATGCAAGCCTATGCGAGTACTTAGTAGTACAAACCACATGACAAGATATGTAGATACGTGTATATAGATATATATAGTATATAATAGGGTTTCATCTTATTAGAGGTTATATATGGCATTCAGCTTTAGGAAAAAGAATACTTTAGACTCAACCTAAATCTGAGTAGAACCGTTTTCTGCAAATAACTGGCACAGTTTCTTACATAACGTTTTTGAGCTAGGCTCGAACCCATGACCTCAGCGTTTAGTGGCATTTCAGCCTCAGCAACGGTAATGCAATGGACAAATGAATAATTAGAGAGAATTGAGACAACGGAATATCTATTAAATAACATGCTTATAGGTGTTGTATATTTGGATTATCCATTGAATAACATATATTTCCCACTGCAGTTTGGATAATGCTATCATTGCAATTTCAAGTGAAATGTACTTTCTTCTTGTTAACAAGTATCTATGCCAAGATGCTAAACATTCTGCTTCACTATGACATGCCCACAGCTTATTATTCATTTCACGTGCTTTAAATGCCTTTAATTTTATAATCCCCATCTATAAATTTTTGGGGAGTTCCCAGACTTGAGTTTTTTCTATGCCAATGCCTTCAAACTGATTTGCACGTAATACAATAACATGTTGACGGTGAGCTCTGTTGTCAATGTAAAGTCAGAGTACCAAAAGTACTGATATCCAAGACTTGTCCATACGCCCTCTTTATTTGATTGATATTATTGTAGCGTTTGTGTTATTTTATGCAACTTTTCAAAATGTTACTGTAGATTGAGCTACAATTTATGCCACTGTTACAGTATATAGAACTACATTTAATGTGACTGCCACTTCAACTCTACATAGAGCTACAGTTTATGCCACAACTATTGCACATAGAGCACTGTAAATGTAGATAGAACTACAGTTTATGCCACATCAATTGTATATAGAGCTACAGATAATGCCACTGCTACAGTAAGTAAAACTACAGTTATGGCACTACTAGTACTGTAAGTAGAGCTACAGTTTATGCCACTGCTACTGTAAGTAGAGCTACAGTTTATGCCACTTCTACTGTAAGTACAGCTACATATTATGCCACTGCTACTGTAAGTAGAGCTACAGATTGTGCCATTGCTACTGTAAGTAGAGCTACAGTTTATGCCACTGCTACTGTAAGTAGAGTAAAAGATTATGCCACTGCTACTGTAAGTAGTGCTACAGAGTATGCCACTGCTACTGTAAGTAGAGCTACAGATTAAGCCACTGCTACTGTAAGTAGAGGTACAGATTATGCCACTCTACTGTAAGTCGAGCTACAGATTATGCCACTGCTAATGTAAGTAGGAATATAGATTATGCCACTACTACTGTAACTAGAGCTATATATTATGTAACTGCTACTGTAAGTAGAGCTACAGATTATGTACCTGCTACTGTAAGTAGAGCTACAGATTATGTAACTGCTACTGTAAGTAGAGCTACAGATTAATATGTAACTGCTACTGTAAGTAGTCCTACAGATTATACTACTGCTACTGTAAGTAGAGCTACAGATTATACCACTGCTACTGCAAGTAGAGCTACAAATTATGCCACTACTACTGTAAGTAGAGCTACAGATTATGCCACTGCTACTGTAAGTAGAGCTACAGTTTATGCTACTACTACTGTAAGTAAAGCTACATGTAATGCTACTGCTACTGTAAGTAGAGTTACAGATTAATATGTAACTGCTACTGTAAGTAGAGCTACAGATAATACCACTGCTACTGTAAGTACAGCTACAGATTATGCCACTACTACTGTAAGTAGAGCTATAGATTATGCCACTGCTACTGTAAGTAGAGCTACAGATTATGCCACTGCTACTGTAAGTAGAGATACAGATTAATATTAACTGCTAATGTAAGTAGAGCTACATATTATGCCACTGCTACTGTAAGTAGAGCTACAGTTTATGCTACTGCTACTGTAAGTAGAGCTACAGATTAATATGTAACTGCTACTGTAAGTAGAGCTACATATTATGCCACTGCTACTGTAAGTAGAGCTACAGTTTATGCTACTACTACTGTAAGTAGAGCTACAGATTAATATGTAACTGCTACTGTAAGTAGAGCTACAGATTATTCCACTGATACTGTAAGTAGAGCTACAGATTATGCCACTGCTACTGTAAGTAGAGATACAGATTATGCCACTTCTTCTGTAAGTAAAGCTATAGAACTGTATGTAGAGCTACATATTATGCCACTGCTACTATAAGTAGAGCTACAGATTATGCCACTACTACTGTAAGTAGAGCTACAGATTATGCCACTGCTACTGTAAGTAGAGCTACATTTTTATGCTACTACTACTGTAAGTAAAGCTACAGTTTATGCTACTGCTACTATAAGTAGAGTTACAGATTAATATGTAACTGCTACTGTAAGTAGAGCTACAGATTATACCACTGCTACTGTAAGTAGAGCTACAGATTATGCCACTACTACTGTAAGTAGAGCTACAGATTAAATTGCAACTGCTACTGTAAGTAAAGCTACAGATTATGCCACTGCTACTGTAAGTAGAGCTACAGATTATACCACTGCTACTGTAAGTAGAGATACATATTATGCCACTACTACTGTAAGTAAAGCTATAGAACTGTATGTAGAGCTACATATTATGAACCTGCTACTGTAAGTAGAGCTACAGTTTATGCTACTGCTACTGTAAGTAGAGCTACAGATTAATATGTAACTGCTACTGTAAGTAGAGCTACATATTATGCCACTGCTACTGTAGATATAGCTACAGTTTATGCCACTAGTACTGTAGATATATCTACAGTTTATGCACCTGTACTGTAGATATAGCTACAGTTTATGTCACTGATACTGTAGATAGAGCTACAGTTTATGCCACTGATACTATAGATAGATCTACATTTTATGCCACTAGTACTGTAGATATAGCTACAGTTTATGCCACTAGTACTGTAGATATAGCTACAGATTATGCCACCGATACTGTAGAGAGAGATACAGTTTATGCCACTGATACTGTAGATATAGCTACAGTTTATGCCACTAGTACTGTAGATAGAGCTACAGTTTATGTCACTGATACTGTAGATATAGCTACAGTTTATGCCATTTGTACTGTAGATAGAGCTACAGTTTAAACCACTCGTACTGTAGATATAGCTACAGTTTATGCCACTAGTATTGTAGATAGAGCTACAATTTATGCCACCGATACTGTAGATAGAGCTACAGTTTATGCCACAAGTACTGTAGATGGTGCTACAGTTTATGCCACTGTTACTGAAGATATAGCTACAGTTCATGCCACTGATACTGTAGATAGAGCTACAGTTTATGTCACTAGTTCTGTAGATAGAGCTACAGTTTATGCCACTAGTACTGTAGATATAGCTACAGTTTATGCCACTAGTACTGTAGATATACCTACAGTTTATGCCACTGATTCTGTAGATAGAGCTACAGTTTATGCCACTGATACTGTAGATAGAGCTTGGTTTATGCCACTGATACTGTAGATATAGCTACAGTTTATGCCACTAGTACTGTAGATATAGCTACAGTTTATGCCACTTATACTGTAGATATAGCTACTGTTTATGCCACTAGTACTGTAGATAGAGCTTCAGTTTATGCCACTGATACTGTAGATATAGCTACAGTTTATGCCACTAGTACTGTTAATATAGCTACAGTTTATGCCACTGATACTGTAGATATAGCTACAGTTTATGCCACTGATACAGTAGATAGAGCTACAGTTTATGCCACTGATACTGTAGATAGAGCTCGATTTATGCCACTGATACTGTAGATAGAGCTCGGTTTATTCCACTAGTACTGTAGATAGAGCAACAGTTTATGCCATTAGTACTGTATATAGAGCTACAATTGATGCCACCGATACTGTAGATAGAACTACAGTTTATGCCACTGATACTGTAGATAGAGCTACAGTTTATGCCACCAATACTGTAGATAGTACAGTTTATGCCACTGATACTGCAGATTGAGCTACTGTTTATGCCACCAATACTGTAGATAGAGCTAAAGTGTTTGCCACTGCTACTGTAGATACAACAACAGTTTATGCAACTCCTACTCAAGATACAGTTACAGTTTGTGTCACTGTTATTGTATATAAAACTACAGATTAAGTCACTGCTACAGGAGATAGAACTACAGTTTGTGCCACTGCTACTGTATATAGAACAACAGTTTGTGTCACTCCTGCTGTAGACAGAGCTATAGTTTATGCCACTGCTACTGTAGATGGAGCTACAATGTATGCCACTGCTACTGTAGATACAGCTACAGTGCATGTCACTGCTACTGTAGATAAAGCTACATTTTATGCAACTGCTACTGTACACACAGCTACAGTGTATATCACTGCTACTGTAAATAAACTACAGTGTATGTCATTGCTACTTTAGATACAGCTGGTCTTTATGCCACTGATACTGTAGATACAGCTACTGTAAATAGAATTACAATTTTTGTTTCTGCTACTGTATATAGAACAAGTTTATTTCACTGTTGCTGTTTATGCAACTCCTACTCTAGATACAGCTACAGTTTTTGTCACTGTTATTGTAAGTAAAACTACAGTTTGTGATGCTGCTACTGTATATGAAACAACAGTTTATGTCACTGCTACTGGTAGATAGAGCTACAGTTTATGCCACTGCTGCTGTAGATAGAATTATAGTGTATGTCACTGCTACTGTAAGTTACTACAGTTTGTGTCACTGCTACTGTATGTAAGTTACTACAGTTTGTGTAAGTGCTTCTGTAGATAAAGTTACAGTTTATGCTACTGTAGATAGAGCTACAGTTTATGCCACTGATACTGTAGATAGAGCCACAGTTTATACCACTAATACTGTAGATAGAACTACAGTTTGTGTCACTCCTACTGTAGATACACCTACATTTAATGCCACTGCTCCTGTAGATACAGCTACAGCTTGTGTCAGTACTACTGTAGAAAGAGCTACAGTTTATGCCACTGCTACTGTAGATACAGCTACAGTTAATGCCACTGCTTCAGTAAGTTAATACTACAGGTTGTGTCACTGCTACTGTAGATAAAGCTAGTTTATGGAACTGCTACTGTTAATAAAGCTACAGTTCATGCCACTGTTACTATAAGTTACTACGATTTGTGTCACTGCTACTGTAGAGAAAGCTACAGTTTATACCACTGCTACTGTAAGTTACTACAGTGTGTGTCACTGCTACTTTAGATAAAGCTACAGTGTATGTCACTGCTACTGTAGACACAGCTATAGTGTATGTCACTGCTTTTGTAGATAAGCTACAGTGTATGCCACTGCTACTGTAGAAACAGCTACTGTTTATGCCACTGCTGCTGTAGATACAGCTACTGTAAATAGAATAACAATTTTTGTTTCTGCTACTGTATATAGAACTACAGCTTATGTCACTGCTGCTGTTTATGCAACTACTACCCTAGATACAGCTACAGTTGTTGTCACTGCTACTGTAAGTAAAACTACAGTTTATGCCACTGCTACTGTAGATGGAGCTACAGTGTGTGCCACTGCTACTTTAGATAAAGCTACAGTGTATGTCACTGCTACTGTAGATAAAGCTACAGTTTATGCAACTGCTACTGTAGACACAGCTACAGTTTATGTCACTGCTATTGTAGATAAGCTACAGTGTATGCCACTGTTACTGTAGATACAGCTACTGTTTATGCCACTGCTACTGTAGATACAGCTACTGTAAATAGAATTACAATTTTTGTTTCTGCTACTGTATATAGAACTACAGTTTATGTCACTGCTGCTGTTTATGCAACTACTACTCTAGATATAGCTACAGTTTTTGTCACTGCTACTGTAAGTAAAACTACAGTTTGTGCCGCTGCTACTGTATATAGAACTATAGTTTATGCCACTGCTATTGGTCGATAGAGCTACAGTTTATGCCAGTGCTACTGTAAAAAGAGCTACAGATTATGCCACTGCCACTGTAGATAGAGCTACAGTTTATGCCACTGCCTCTGTAGATAGAGCTACAGTTTATGCAACTGATACCGTAGATAGTGCTACAGTTTATGCCACTGATACTGTAGATAGAGCTACAATTTATGGAACTACTACTGTATATAGAACTACAGTTTAAGCCACTGCTACTGTAGATGGAGCTACAGTGTGTGTCACTGCTACTTTAGATAAAGCTACAGTGTATGTCACTGCTACTGTAGATAAAACTACAGTTTATGGAACTGCTACTGTAGACACAGCTACAGTGTATGTCACTGCTATTGTAGATAAGCTACAGTGTATGCCACTGCTACTGTAGATACAGCTACTGTTTATGCCACTGCTACTGTAGATACAGCTACTGTTAATAGAATTACAATTTTTGTTTCTGCTACTGTATATAGAACTACAGTTTATGTCACTGCTGCTGTTCATGCAACTACTACTCTAGATACAGCTACAGTTGTTGTCACTGCTACTGTAAGTAAAACTACAGTTTGTGTCGCTGCTACTGTATATAGAACTATAGTTTATGCCACTGCCACTGTAGATAAAGCTACAGTTTATGCAACTGATACTGTAGATAGTGCAACAGTTTATGCCACTGTTAATAGAATTAGTTTTTTTGCTGCTACTGTAGATAGAGCTACAGTTTACACATAATGAGTTGTAATATGTCATATGTCCAGTTTTATTGTCATTTTAACACATAACGGGTAACTTCATTTTCAACAGATAACGGATTATTTTTAACACATGTCATAACGAGTTGTATGTGGCACATCCCGTTTTGTTGTTGGAGGAAGACCTCATGTGGATTTGAGTAGAACTATCGGCTATCCACAAGTAACTGATGTGCAAACACTGTGTTCATATGTGATAGACCAACAAAAACAAGTCTTTATTAAGTCTTTATTAAAGCAGCACAACAAAGTTGTTTATTTCTTTATAAATAAACATCTTTTGCAACTGGTTATAATGGCACTTGAAGTGAACATTTAACAATCAATAAACTCCCAATGGGATGAGCATAGTTTTTATATAACAGCATCCAAACTTAATATGTTTATGCAAAACAATGAATAATGAACTTCAGATAGATAATTTCAATGTGTTTCGAAAAGGCTCTCAAGTGGCAGCGGTTTTGTTATTACAATGTGATCTTCAGAATGTTTGACACTGAGTCAATTTTGCTTGAAGTCCAATAACTTTTTTTTTTTTCTTTTTTTTTTTATTCTTTTTTTTAACTTATTAATTTTACTTCGATTGTGAAACAAGTTCTTACAACTTAGACAAATCACGCTCGAAGTCTTCCTGGGTAGTGCCAGTACAAAGCATATGCGGAAAAAGTGCCTTGCTCAAGGACACCACGCACAGCCATAGCGTTCAATAACTAATTATATATGGTTGTCTCTTTTGTTTTATTTATAGATCACCTTCTTTGAAATCTAGCAGGTGTGTTATTTTCCTTAAGGTCACTTGTTGAAGACAAGGAAACGTTAGTTCTTGGCGGTTTTAACTTTGATTTATTTACCATAAGGTCGTGACTAAACATGATGGAGTATGTTGACTAAGTCGAACAACTGGTATCTGAGCCTACCAGGCTAACTAATACTTCATCAACCCTTAATAGATCATGATTTCACTGACAGGCTTCAAAATACTTCTGAAACTGGCAATTCTCATGACTAAAAGTGATCATTGCCCAGTATGTGACACAAAGAAGTGTCTTTAATTCATAATTAAGACTGAAGTTGGTAATAGTTGGTATTTGACAATCCAGATGATGTGCTACATATTTGTTCTTAAATTATTCAATACAGTTTTAAATACACCTACCCCTAACATATGTGTGAAAAGAGTAATCAACTTAACTTGATCAATGAAAATATACTCTTGATGCAATAGCTGAAAGAACATGTTTTTTTCTCTCACCAACAGAACGAATTGGCAAACGTTCAATTATAGTGAAAAACTGTTTGGGCTCTTAAAACTATCATCAAACTATTTATTAAAATAAACAATATCCTAAGAGCTTTTGAACATGAATCATCTGGTTTTAAAAATCAAACAAAAACACAACTTCCTTAAGTCAATGTAGATAACCCAATTAAACTTATGAACATTATGAACTGCTCTAACAACAGATAAAGACTGAAAGGCTCATAAAAGCTCACCTTTAGCTTTTGGCAGAAGTGGACCGGGTCCGACAAGCTCAGTTAGTTATAAGTTAAACAGTCAATTCTGAGATAGCGAGTTCAAATCCCCACCTGTCTAGGAAAATGAATAAGTGTGTTGACAGCTGATATATAGCTGAAATACTGTTGAAAAATGGCAAAAAACCTCACTCAAACAAATTGGCTAAAGTAAGCATGAATAGGACACAAATTATATGCACTCTGATATTTCCAAAACTTTTGTAATTTATTTTTAAATTAATAACTTGGTGAATAAAAATAAGACAAAGCTTGTGTTTTTATTAATGTTTTATTATTAACAAAACTAACTTATAACATCAGGGACATTATTTTATATGTCAATGATTAAATACACATGAAGTAAAATCATTTTTCAAAGTAATATAATATTATAGAACTCTGTTTACATAAACAACAAAGCATTACAAGTTACTGACTAGCACAGAACACCGTGAGTCACAAGCACTTATATTTCATATTCCATCTAAAGACAATATCAAAGAGGGGGTAAGATTTATTATTCCATTGTGAATACCTTTTGTTACAAATAGAACAGCTATGTAAGTTTTGAAATAGGCATGCTCAAATGGACAAAAATGGTAGAGCAGTGTATACTCAAAGTTTTTTGCAATGTTTCTTTTCACACTGTGTAACTATTACACAATAAAATAAACACAAAGTTAAGCTTTTTACTGAACATAAAACTGTAAGTTTTATAAGTAATGTCGTCAACATTGCCCACTGCCATAGTTCCATGTCTATAAATCCAGTCAGTTCTGGCTCTTACTGCATTTCCAGGTTTTTATTCAAAATCCCTTTTTTAATCTACTCATGGTCAAACACATTGCAACTTGACAATATGATAAACATGTTGCTCAACATTTAATGTTGACATTATGTGACAGAGATAAGCTTTCTGCAAACAAACAAATAAAACTTGAATCCTAATACAGCTGTCACATTTATCAAAGCTGCATTTAATAAAGCTGATGGACTTAATTATAAACATTTACAATGTATTGATATCAAACACATAACTTTCATTATCTGTCAGAGTAAAATGCCCGTCATCTATACATGTACTATTCATTTGTATATCAATGTTCATGGCCATATTTGGCTTAAATAAATCTGCAATAAACTGTAAATTTGTATATTAAAGCAACACATCCACGTTTAAACTTTTTTAAAAAGTTTTTCAATTGAGTTGTGAGCACATTTCCCATACATAAATATATGGTCAGTGAGCTGTATATGTGCTAACAAACACTATCCAGAACGCTTTAGAATTATAAAAAAAGATGTCCAAATTATAAAGCGTAACAAACGCTTTATAAATTATTTTTAAATTGCCGAGGATTCCAACTTGGCTTCAAATTGAATTATGCGAGTCGTATTAAAAAACTTCACGTTTTAGTGCGTAGTGTACTTTACCTGCCTTGAAAGTCATTTTGACAATTTTTTTTGACTTGGGTGAGTTACAGGCTTGTTTTATAAAGTGTTAGCCACGCATTATAATTTGGGCATCATTTTGTTCCGGATTGTGTTTATATGCTCATATACAGCTATTTGATCAGATGTTTGTATTGGAAATGTGCTCATAACTGAATTAAAAAATTTTTTTTTAAAGTTCAAACGTGGATGTGTTGCTTTAAACTCAAAATAAAATTAAGAAAAATGTGTCAGTAAAGAGGTATTTCTAACATGAATATAAGAGTGGCCACCAAAGGATATATCTAACATGGATATAAGAGTGGCCACCAAAGGATATATCTAACTTGAATTAAAGAGTGACCACCAAAGAATACATCTAATGTGAATACAAGAGTGACCACCAAGGGATATATTTAACTTGAATGTAAGAGAGGCCACCAAGGGATATATTTAACTTGAATTAAAGAGTGACCACCAAGAGCATATCTAACTTGAATTAAACAGTGACCACCAAGGGCATATCTTACGTGAATATAAGAGTGGTCACCAAGGGATATAATTTATAACTTGAATTAAACAGTGACAACCAAGGGATATATCTAACTTGAATAAAACAGTGACCATCAAGGGCATATAAAAGAGTGACTACAAAGGGATATGTATATAACTTGAATTAAAGAGTGACCACCAATGGATATATATAACTTGAATAAAAGAGTGGCCACCAAGGGATATATATAATTTGAATAAAAGAGTGGCCACCAAGGTATATATCTAACTTGAATTAAAGAGTGACCACCAAGGGCATATCTAACTTGAATTAAAGAGTGACCACCAAGGGCATATCTAACTTGAATTAAAGAGTGACCATCAATGGCATATCTAATGTGAAAATAAGAGTGGCCACCAAGAGATATATATATATATATATATAACTTGAATATAAGAGTGGCAACCAAGGGATATATCTAACGTGAATATAAGGGTGGCCACCAAGGGATATATATATAACAAGAATATAAGAGTGGCCAACAAGGGATATATCTAACGTGAATATAAGAGTGGCCAGCAAGGGATATATACACAACGTGAATATAAGAGTGGCCACAAAGGATTATATCTAACATTAATATAAGAATGGCCACCAAGGGATATATATATATAACATGAAAATAAGAATGGCCACCAAGGGATATATCTAACGTGAATATAAGAGTGGCCACCAAGGGATATATATAACAAGAATATAAGAATGGCCACCAAGGGATATATATAACATGAAAATAAGAATGGCCACCAAGGGATATATATAACCTGAATATAAGAGTGGCCAGCAAGGGATATATACATAATGTGAATATAAGAGTGGCCACAAAGGATTATATCTAACATGAATATAAGAGTGGCAACCAAGGGATATATATATATAACTTGAATATAAAAGTGGCCACCAAGGGATATATATCTAATGTGAATATAAGAGTGGCCACTAAGGGATATATATAACTTGAATATAAGAGTGGCCACCAAGGGATATATCTAACATGAATATAAGAGTGGCCACCAAGGCACATATCTAACATGAATTAAACAATGGCCACCAAGAGAAATATATATAACTTGAATTAAAGAGTGACGACCAAGGGATATGTCTAACTTGAATTAAAGAGTGACCACCAACAGCATATCTAACATGAATAAAAGAGTGGCCTCAAGGGATATATCTTATGTGAAAATAAGAGTGGCCACCAAGGGATATATATAACTTAAAGAGTGACCACCAAGGGCATATCTAAAGTGAATATAAGAGTGGCCACCAAGAGATATATTATATAACTTGAATTAAAGAGTGACCACCAAGGGTATATCTTACATGAATATAAGAGTGGCCTCAAGGGATATATCTTATGTGAAAATAAGAGTGGCCACCAAGGGATATATATAACTTAAAGAGTGACCACCAAGGGCATATCTAAAGTGAATATAAGAGTGGCCACCAAGAGATATATTATATAACTTGAATTAAAGAGTGACCACCAAGGGTATATCTTACATGAATATAAGAGTGGCCTCAAGGGATATATCTTATGTGAAAATAAGAGTGGCCACCAAGGGATATATATAACTTAAAGAGTGACCACCAAGGGCATATCTAAAGTGAATATAAGAGTAGCCACCAAGGGATATATTATATAACTTGAATTAAAGAGTGACCACCAAGGGTATATCTAACATGAATATAAGAGTGGCCACTAAGGGATATATATAACTTGAATTAAAGAGTGGCCACCAAGGGATATATCTAATGTGAATACAAGAAACATATCTTATGTGAATATAATAGTCAGCCACCAAAGCCATATCAAATGTGAATTTAAGAGTCAGCCACCAAGGATATATCTAACGTGAATATAAGGGTTGGTCACCAAGGAACACATCTAATGTGAATATAAGAGTCAGCCACCAAGGACATATTTAATGTGAATATAAGAGTCAGCCACCATAGACATATATAATGTGAATATAAGAGTCGGCCACAAAGGACCTAATTCTAGCGTGGATATAAAAGTTGGCCACCAAGGAACATATCTTATGTGAATATAAGAGTCAGCCACCAAGGATCTATCTAGTGCAATATAAGGGTTGGCCACCAAGAAACATATCTTATTAGAATATAAGAGTCAACCATCAAAGATATATCTAATGTGAATATAAGAGTTGGCCACCAAGGACCTATCTAACATGAATATAAGAGTCAGCCACCAAAGACATATATAATGTGAATATAAGAGTCAGCCACCAAGGACCTATCTAACATGAATATAAGAGTCAGCCACCAAAGACAAATATAATCTGAATATAAGAGTTGGCCACAAAGTACCTATCTAGGGTGGATATAAGGGTTGGCCATCAAGGAACATATCTAATGTGAATATAAGAGTGAGCTATCAAAGACATCTAATGTGAATGTAAGGGATGGCCACCAAGGTACATATCTAATGTGAATATAAGGGATGGCCACCAAGGTACATATCTAATGTGAATATAAGAGTCTGACACTAAGGACATATCTAATGTGAATATAAGAGTCAACCACCAAGCACATGTATAATGTTAATATAAGAGTCAGTCACCAAGGACATATCTAATGTAAATACTTTTGCCACAAATTGATCACTGCACCAATTTCTTTTTTTTTTTGAAATGGTGTTTAATGTGATTTTCAGCACATTAAAGGTTATATGGTAATGTTTATCAACCGTTTGATTTTTTTTTTAGTGTAGGAAGACCACACATGCAGATTATGGATTATGGTTATGTTCATGCGAACATGCATGCTCAAACGACAATTCTGTTTTTCTTAAGAAAACTTTTTTCTAGTTATTGCAACAACATTTTATGATTTCTGTAATATATATGTACATTTGCATTTAAGTATGAACACTCTTTGTATTTATGTAATAAATAAAACAGTTGAATTCAAATGGAATTATTATTCTACTGAAAATTCTTCCTTTTTTCCAGTTTCTTTTATGTAAATATGCAATTTCCAGAAACTGATTTGTCAGTTTTTTACCAAATTATTCTGGTTATTATAACAACCAGTAAAGGATGTTATTCCTCACTATTTACGGGAGAAGAGACATTTATAAACTTGTTCTTGCACACAAGATAAGGTTATCTGCATTTTTACCAGGGTAAGACATTTCTATCTCACCCTAGTGTGAAATTCTCGCGCTATAGCATTAATCTTATTTATGACATAACATAAAATATAGGACTTAAATCATATAATTTGAAAGTCTAAAAAGTGACCGTTGTAAAAATCATAATGATAAATGAAGTGAAAATCATTAATCAATACGTTTGTATGCAATGTTGAATCATTGATGGCTTTTTCGGTTCGGATAGAAAATTCTGTCCCTTGAGATAAGTTATCCCTCGGGTCAGATAGAAAATTCAGTCCCTTGGGATAAGTTATCCCTCGGGACAGAATTTTCTATCAGAACCTCAAGCCAATGTAAGATCTAATAATCAACACCCTCCTATCGAGAGTTTGCTGAGCTAAATCAAAGACCTCTTCTTTGGGTTCATTTCAAAGAAGCTAACTTGTTTTCTTATATTTTGTGTTATTGACACTTCTAGAGGAGACACCATGTGTCATTGACACCTCTTTAGGAGACACCATGTGTTATTGACACTTATTGAGGAGACACCATGTGTTAATGACACTTCTGGAGGAGATACCATGTGTTATTGACACTTCTCAAGGAGACACCATGTGTTATTGACACCTCTCGAGGAGACACCATGTGTTATTGACACTTCTCGAGGAGACACCATGTGTTATTGACACTTCTCGAGGAGATACCATGTGTTATTGACACTTCTCAAGGAAACACCATATGTTATTGACACATCTCGAGGAGACACCATGTGTTATTGACACTTCTCGAGGAAACACCATTTGTTATTGGCACTTCTCGAGGAGACACCATGTGTTACTGACACTTCTAGAGGTGACATCATGTGTTATTGACACTTCTAGAGGTGACATCATGTGGTATTGACACTTCTCGAGGAGACACCATGTGTTAATGACACATCTTGATATGATTATCATACTTTGAATTTAATCCATGTGGATCTGTCCCATCTATAAATCTGTTAAGAATGGAAGATTAACCCATGTGACATTAACGACATTCTAAATCCCTGAGAGAACCACCCAACCACAAACCTACATACAGATGAAGCTAAACTTTGATGATCACAAGGTATCGTTTAGAGCAAGGATAATCTTGACTCTCTGAAATAAACATAAAACATTGTTTATAAGAGTCAGTTCACAATACATTTCAAAGAGATTACCAGTACATGTATCACAATACATTTCAAAGAATTTACCAGTACGTGTATCACAATACACTTCAAAGAATTTACCAGTACATGTATGATATCATCATACATTTCAAAGAAATTACCAGTACATGTATGATATCACAATACATTACAAAGAATTTACAAGTATGTGTATCACAAAAAATTTCAAAGAATTTACCAGTACATGTAACACAATAGATTTCAAAGAATTTACCAGTATGTGTATCATAATACATTTCAAAGAATTTACCAGTACATGTATCACAATACATATCAAAGAATTTACCAGTACATGTATCAAAGAATATACCAGTTAATGTCTCACAATACATTTCAAAGAATTTACCAGTATGTGTATCACAATATATTTCAAAGAATTTACCAGTATGTGTATCACAATATATTTAAAAGAATTTACCAGTATGTGTATCACAATACATTTCAAAGAATTTACCAGTACATGTATCACAATACATTTTAAAGAATTTATCAGTAAATGTATCAAAGATTTTACCAGTATGTGTATCACAATACATTTCAGAGAATTTACCAGTATATGTATCACAATACATTTCAAGGAATTTACCAGTATGTGTATCACAATACATTTCAAAGAATTTACCAGTACATGTATCGCAATACATTTCAAAGAATTTAACTTGGAAGGAGCTCTGGCTTTAAACTTGGAAGGAGCTCTGGCTTTAACTACAAACAAGTGAAGTCATAAGTCATACAAGTAAGTTGTGACTAAGCCTCAATAAAATCGTAAGTTTACAATCAAGTCTTGACCAAACCTCAGTCAAATCATAAGTCATTCCAGCAAGTCCTGACCAAGCCTCAGTAAAATCATAAATCATACAAGCAAGTCCTGACAAATTCTTAGTAAAATCATAAGTCATACAAGCAAGTCCTGACAAAGCCTCAGTAAAATCATAAGTCATACATGGAAGTCCTGACCAAGCCTCAGTAAAATCATAAGTCATACAAGCAAGTCCTGACCAAGCCTCAGTAAAATCATAAGTCATACAAGCAAGTCCTGACCAAGCCTCAGTAAAATCATAAGTCATACAAGCAAGTCTTGACCAAGCCTCAGTTAAATCATAAGTCATACAATCAAGTCCTGACAAAGCCTCAGTAAAATCATAAGTCATACAAGCAAGTCTTGACCAAGCCTCAGTTAAATCATAAGTCATACAATCAAGTCTTGACCAAGCCTCAGTTAAATCATAAGTCATACAAGGAAGTCCTTACCAAGCCTCAGTAAAATCATAAGTCATACAAGCAAGTCCTGATAAAGCCTTTTACGGTTAAAACTGTACATTAATCATAAGAAACTAGAACAAAAGAAACATAAATAACCAAGTTGAATTGAAACCTTTTTCTATATAAGTAACAGTTACCGTCACTAAATTTGGCTCTTAAACTATCTCAATTAGGGTTCTTTCCGCATAATTCATCCAAATATCTTAAGGGACTTCGAGCAGAAACCATTTTTTTAGTTTAAGTAATGGTGAGCTTCACCAGATTTCTTCCAAAAGCAATTCCAAGCTTCCAGGTGAAAAAACTACACAAACATTTTGACAAAATATAACTTTAAGCATCCTGTGACAATGAAAGTATGACAGGGTCAAAATAAAAATGTTGTTTCTTAACTCTCTCTCTCCACCCAGAACATACCTTTTAAAAAGGCTGCCCGATCAAAAATATTTTTGCTTAGATTTTAGAGACCATATTTTTTAAAGGGCAGCCAGGTTCATGTATAAGTACATTTATTTTGTTTTTGGTATGATATACTTTTACCTAAGATAATATTTTCCCTACAAATAGACTCTACATACCTACCCAATTTTCAGGAGGGAGCAAACAAATATTATTTTACTGTTGGCTCAGACGATGACAACATATGATGATGAGACAAAGCAATCGCTAATTAATGATATCAACATAAAAGCAACCAATCAAGATCTCATCTGAGCCTTGTTATGCACTTGTAATGTTGTACATGTATATTGTAAATAATTATAAAAAAAAAAATCAAGTCACCAAAATTATGTAAATGATCATCATTTCAACACAATTGCAGAGTCACCGGTCTATATTTGCCATCAAGTAACTTTATAATATAAATATATACTGACAACAATTCATTGTTTAATCAGGGGGGAAAAGATGTCTAAATATGGCTAGAAGTAATAATCTTCAAATGAAGAATGCATGAACAGACAGATGCTCTGTGTCCCATTGATCAAATATAATCTTGAACATTTCATTAGCGGTAATATCAGTTTTCTCAGAAGGACAATCTCCTTTACATGAACATTTTGCACAGAGTAACACAAACATTGCAAATACAACTTTTACGATCATGGAGCCTTGTGGTGGTATCAAGTGGCAATAAAGAAGAGAATATTATAATAAAGATCAAAATTAATGACATTTCAAATAAAACAATCACCCACTCACCGCCATGGTAGAAGGGAGCTTGTGTGGTGGATCAATGTTTAAATGTAACAAGTAAACAGTTACACATTTTAAATGAAAGCTTGTTTGTCTGTTTGACCTTTTATTATCATCATTATGTCATCAAGGGCTAAGATGATCACTTAACTTAACCACTCTTTCCTGGGATCCTGTAAGGTAAACCAATGTTCAAGCTAACCCATCTCTGCAAGTTGCTGATAACTTTCTAACATGAATCAGCGGTGAGAAACAAATAACAATGAGACCAAATGTCATATGTCAAGAGACTTTGGCGGCAAAGAATTAAACTCACAACCCCTGAACTGATAGTCAGGCACCTCAGGCAGTCATATCAACTTCTTATAACTTAAGCATTTTCAATGTTTTCCATACAAATTATCAAAATTAATGTAAATGCTTTTTTCATCTATCAGATGTAAACATTACTACTGATGAAAGTACAATTTTTATATTTTTCATAATTTTGTTGTTGGCAAAAACACTAGTTTTAATCTATCATCATTTATTGATTTAAACAAGAAATATATAAAAGAATTATCAGGTTTTCCTTCAGCATCATTAAAAGGTAACATTTTACCTAACATCCATGCAATTCTTCAAATATGAACAATAGGGCAATAAACAGTTGACAAAAACATGAACTTAATTGTTCTGCTCATGTGATTGAAACATCTGTATTGTTCTGCTCATGTGATTGAAACATCTTAATTGTTCTGCTCATGTGATTGGAACATCTTAATTAATATGATAATGTGATAGGAACACCTTAATTGTTCTGCTCATGTGATTGTAACATCTTAATTGTTCTGCTAATGTGATTAGAACATCTTAACTGAGATATAACAAGAAATGTCACTGGTAAGTGTCGCATGCCTCCCCAAATGATCTGTGAAAATAACAATATATGTTATAATAGGTAGCGATGCATCCATGCAAATCAAGATTAATGGACTGACGTTTCAGACTACACAGGTGATTTCATGTTTTTTACATTAAAGCTTGACCTTGACCTTTGTTTAACCTTGACATCTGATGTAACAGTCTGGGTATTTCTACAGGTAAATGCAGGTGACACATCATGATGACATGCTGATCACTTGTGTCAAGCTACAGTCGAAACTCGTTATTTCCAATTCCGTAGGACCGTAAAAATAATTAGAAATATCCGAACTTCGATTTATCAGGAGTCTACCTTTGTGCATCTTTTCACCGTTACCCCACCCACTTCATAAATCATTGAAAATATATGTGTACATGTAAATACCTATATTTGTTGTTTTTTACTCAATATAACACGTTGTTGTTATATTTACACATGAAATAAACTTTGTTTATATTGATGTGTACTGTGGATTGATCTTAAATCATGGTACATTCCACTGTTTACATGCGTCATTTTCTTCTACGCAAATGTATGTTATACGTTGTTATCCGTGTGTAATTGTCTACTTGCCCAGTGCGTGAACATTGTAATAAAGTGTGATATAATAGAAAAACAAAATGAGTTTCATGAGATTACTTTGCGTTTCAGACATTGTAAATAATGATTCTTGTTTGAAGATCTTAAGTTTATATTCATATCAGACTACTGTCAATATTTACTCAAATATGCTAAATGTCAATTAGTGTTTGTCACTCAATTTTCTGTGTTATCTCTTTAACCCAAACAAGCAGCAGCATTGTTTGCCTAATTAGCGTGTGTCTGGCTTGTGTTTGTATCATAACAATTTGATGGCCCAATTAACTTACCTGCCAGTACAGATACATGAAGCGATAAATTACAGGTATGGGGTCAGCAATTATCACCTTCGGCGGTTTTCCTTTCATCTTCATGCGGTGATAAAAAAATTCCAAATAATGAGTGAGAAATCAATAGATTTTAATATGAAGGGACTGAAGAACGAATTCGAAATAGTGAATAATTCGAATTACTGGAATTTGATATATCCGGAGTTAATTAATATAGAAATAATAGAAGAAAAAACAGGACGAATTTCAAATTTGAGATAACTGGAATTTCGAAATAAAAGAGTTCGAGTTGGTGAGTAACAACTGTATTTTAAAATCCCTCCATGTATGTTGTTGTTGTATGGTGTTTAGCGTCACTTTCAACACTTTTTCAGTCATATCGCGATGGTGTCTACTTCAGACAGTATTCTGAGCGCTGTCACACTAGAGTATCATGCTGCAGACACATGGTATGATACCCCACCATGTCAAATTATACTGACACCGGGCCGACCAGACCTAGAACTCTCCTCTAAATGCTGAGCGTCAAGCGAGGAAGCTTCTAGTACCATTGGTATGACCAGGTTGGGGATCGAACCCACAACCTTCCGCATGCGAGGCGAACACTCTAACACTAGACCACACTACGGTTACAGAACAGACATGAAATATTAAACAAACTGAAAGTGTGACTTGAAGTTAGCTTCTGGGTCTTAAAGTGACACATCATCATGTCATGTTAATCAATTAATAAATTGAGCCAAGTGTTTTTGAAATCCATCCATGTATGATAAAGTTACAGGACGGACTTGAAACTTCAATCAGACCCAAACTGTTGTCATGCAAACTCAAAGTGTGACCTTGACTTTTGAGGTACCGGTCTAGGTCTTATGTGTTACACATCGTCATGTCATCTTGATCATTTGTGCCAAGTTAAAGACAAAGTTACAGACCAGACATGCAATATCAAACAAATTGGAAGTGTGACCTTGACCTTTGAGGAATGGTTCTAGGTCTTACATGTGACACTTACATGTCATGTTGATCAACTGAGCCACGTTTTTTTTATCCATAGGTGACAAAGTTGCAGACTGGACAAGAAATCTCAAACAGACTGAAAGTGTTGTCAAACACAGTTGTCAAACAAATTGTGACCTTGACCTTTGAAGTGGGAGTCTGGGTGTTAAGTGCAAGACGTCATCATGTTATGTTGATCATTTGTAGCAAGTTTTAACAAAATCCATCTATGCATGACAAAGTTACTGGCTGGACACGAAATCTCACACAGACACAGTGTTGTCAAACAAACTCTAAGTGTGACCTTGACCTTTGAGGTACAGGTATGGGTCTTACTTTTGACATGTCGTCATGTTCTGTTGATCATTTGTAGCAAGTATTAACAAAATCCATCTATACATGACAAAGTTACAGACCGGACACGAAATCTCACACAGACTCGGTGTTGTTAAACAAACTCAAAGTGTGACCGTGACCTTTGAAGTACTGGTGTCGGTCTTACTCGCAACACGTAATCATGTTATGTTGATCATTTGTAGCAAGTATTAACAAAACCCATTTATGCATGACAAAGTTACAGGCCACACACGAAATACCGGATGGAAGGACGGACGGATGCTGTGATTACTGTATGCCACCCCAAAATTTTTGGGGGTGCATAAAAACTCTCCTAATCTATATCTACTTTGATGTTACCTAGTTCAGATTAATACATATTTTCATAATTCTGTTTAAGTTATAAAAGATTTATAAGCTTGACATTTAAATTGAAAATGCAATTAAAAGTATGTTATACTACTTATATTTCACCCTTTTCTTTATCTATAACCCTCGAATAACAGGGAATGACAAATCTTGAAATAGGTAGCATGCAGCACATACAAATACGTTGTACTGGTTTGTACTGCAGGGAACTTAAGTTCTCAGTTGATTAACTATGCAATATTTATTTAATAGTATCATTTAGAAGGGGTTTTAATAATATAAATTTATATTCAAACAATATAAACCCTGTTAAGACATCAAGATACTCGCAGGTTGGGTTTACATTGTTTGCAAATTGTGTCACTGTCCTAAACAGCAGACTTAGAGTTATTTGTAAAGCAACAATGCAAACATTCACATGCTAGCATAAAACTTGCAATATAATGTTTTATAATAACCCATATAATTCCTACTTAACAGCCACCAATAGCCACTACACTATGTGTCAGTGTCGTCAACATTGCATTACGCGTTGGTGTCATCAACATTGCATTACACTTGGATTAGTCAACATTGCATAACAGTTACAACTGTAATATTGGTACATGTATTTGAGGCCCTCAACCTCTGAATATGTCAGTAATTTCCATTAACAAATAAATCGATCCTTCAGTTACTACAATTTGGTTATGTGCCAGTTATGTACCAGTTATTTTGCACTTGAATTTGACTTATGATGGCAAGCACCTTTTTGGTTAAGCTATAATCTGGTTTCAATTTTTCCCTGGGCTTAAGTCTTCATCTGGAGATGGTATGTTGTACCAGCAGGCTGTACTATGGAACACATGTATGTATATGGTGACTCAAGGCGCCACCTTCAAGGGGACACTAGTCAGTGGATAGACATGTTTCTTCTCATCACTACTTCCTGTTTGTTGGAAGAAAAATTACAAAAACATGTAGTAGTAGCAATTAATATGACAAATAATCATGATATTCTGTTTTTATATAATAAAAAAATCAATTCAAGTCAACATCTGACAAAGAAGTCTCGCAGTACTATAAACTAATTACAATACAAGACTGCAAACCAGTCAATGTATGCCCGTCAAACTATGATCCATCTTCAATTACCATCATGAAAGCTTTCCTAAAAACTTAAATTGTTTGGACATACTTATATGCAAATAATTCAAAACATATTTTCAAGACATGTGACAAAATTCTATTCTATGATGTATAGGGAAACATAACTCATGTAACATTATATGCGTGAAACACGATCCCTAATGATAAGCAATCTTGTGTACATAAAGTTAAAAACAATAACATGTGGGAAGGACTGGAGTGTTGAAGATAGCAGAGGGGGATGTCAAGATAGAAGGACTCCAGTGTTAGGGGATGTCAAGATAGAAAGAATCCAGTGTTAGGGGATGTCAAGATAGAAGGACTCCAGTGTTGGGGGGTGTCAAGATAGAAGGACCCCAGTGTTAGGGGATGTTAAGATAGAAGGACTCCAGTGTTGAGGGATGTCAAGATAAAAGGACTCCAGTGTTAGGAGATGTCAAGATAGAAGGACTCCAGTGTTAGGAGATGTCAAGATAGAACGACTCCAGTGTTAGGGGATGTCAAGATAGATGGACTCCAGTGCCGGGGATGTCAAGATAGAAGGACTCCAGTGTTAGGAGATGTCAAGATAGAAGGACCCCAGTGTTGAGGGATGTCAAGATAGAAGGACTCCAGTGTTAGGAGATGTCAAGATAGAAGGACCCCAGTGTTAGAGGATGTCAATATAGAAGGACACCAGTGTTAGGAGATGTCAAGATAGAAGGACTCCAGTGTTAGGGGATGTCAAGATAGAAAGAATCCAGTGTTAGGGGATGTCAAGATAGAAGGACTCCAGTGTCAAGATAGAAAGAATCCAGTGTTAGAGGATGTCAAGATAGGACTCCAGTGTTGGGGGGTGTCAAGATAGAAGGACTCCAGTGTTAGAAGATGTCAAGAAAGAAGGACTCCAGTGTTAGGGGATATCAAGATAGAAGGACTCCATTGTTGGGGGATGATAGAAGGACTCAAGTGTTAGGGAATGTCAAGATAGAAGGACTCCATATTAGGGGATGTCTAGATAGAAGGACTCCAGTGTTAGGGGATGTCAAGATAGAAGGACTCCAGTGTTAGGGATGTCAAGATAGAAGGACTCCAGTGTTAGGAGATGTCAAGATAGAAGGACTCAAGATAGCAGAGGGGGATGTCAAGATAGAAGGACTCCAGTGTTAGGGGATGTCAAGATAGAAAGAATCCAGTGTTAGGGGGTGTCAAGACAGAAGGACTCCAATGTTGGGGATGTCAAGATAGAAGGACTCCAGTGTTAGGGGATGTCCAGATAGAAGGACTCCAGTGTTGGGGATGTCAAGATAGAAGGACTCCAGTGTTAGGAGATGTCAAGATAGAACGACTCCAGTGTTAGGGGATGTCAAGATAGAAGGACTTCAGTGTTAGGGGTGTCAAGATAGAAGGACTCCAATGTTGGGGATGTCAAGATAGAAGGACCCCAGTGTCGGGTGATGTCAAGACAGAAGGACTCCAGTGTAGGGGAATGTCAAGACAGAAGGATTCGTGTGTCGGGGGATGTCAAGATAAAAGGACTCAAGTGTTGGGGGATGTCAAGACAGAAGGATTCGAATATAGGAGGGATGTCAAGCTGAATGGACTTCAATGTTGAAAGTTGCAAAAGAAGGACTTTTTGCAAAAGTTTGGTGCACAAGAAATGTGTCTTACATATCAAACATGAAAATGCATTGCATTCATATCCCCTTGCTAAAAAATAATTTAATCAAAACCCCAATACTACTGGAACATATTCATGAACCTGCTATACAGAAAGTATTATTTCAATCAGGTTAAAACTGAGGGAGGAATTGTGTATGCAAGGTTGTTGATTCAAAGGATGACATAAAATCTATGTTAAAATAACAAAGGGCAAAACACCATGAAAAACATTTAATCGTAGTGCCAATACCACAGGAACATATTCAGAACATGAACATGCTCTACATTAAGTTTCATTAAAATCAGGTTAAAACTGTGGGAGGAGTTTCGTCTGTAAGGTTATTTGTTCAAAGTATGATGTAAAATCTAAGTTGACAGAACATAGGGCCACAGCTCGGCTATACAGCATTTTGAACTGGGTTAAAACTGTGACAGGAAATGCATCAAAAACATGACAGACAGTCATTCTGATGGACGACCAAACGCACAGAAGTGTGGACTACCTAACGGATGGACGGACAGAAGGGCAGATGTTCTGTGGCTTGTCTATGCTAAACAGATTACACAGCAGATTTTAGCCACATAAAAGTATTTTTTAAGTGTCTAGCAACAGCCACATAATTGTTTTTCAACTGTTTTCGTTGAAAAGCGTGGAATAATAAGCTGCTTAATTTACAAACCTTTAAACCTTTTCACTGCTCGTCTCCTTTCATCTTCATCATAGTACCATACTGTTACAGCATACCTGTACAAAATAAACATGTTTCATACAGTTGTGTATAATAGTTTTCATTACTTATATTAGATGCACATGAACAGATATGTTTTATTTTGGTTCCTTAGACACCCTGCAAATCTTAAATAAATATCCATTCTTCCACAAACTTTACAGGCGTAGAGATTAGAACACCAAGAACAGGAATTCTTTTAAGTAATGCTTGCTACGTAGTTTCATAAAAATCTGATAGAGTTGAGTGGACAAAGTGTAAAAGGCTGACAGATTGATGAATAAAGTTGACACAAATTGTGAACTGCACAGCAAAAGGGTATGGACAGTTGGTACTAAAACATCCCAATAAATTTCATCAAAATTTGGTGAAGTTTGAAGGATTAAGCAGTTTAATGACAAACCAACTGTCTGAAGAAACACATCAGTGACCAACCTTCCATTTAGTCATTGGAGATCATTAAGCTCTATATACAAATGTATTACTACAACAAAATATTTCTCTCATATACTGTACCTTGGCTTATAAGATGGAAGAACTTCGTGGGGATTCCGTCTATCTGACCAGAAAAATAACAGACGATCAAACTTTGGTTCAACATTCGCTATTTTATTTTGACCTTCTGGAAATATTCTCAGCAGACCTCCATCATTCTGAAGATGTAAAAAAGTTCAAGACTTAGATAATGAACACCTTGTTGTTGTGTTGTGTTTTCTATAACTTCCTTACTATCATTTCCATCATCCAGTACATAAAATATATTAAACAATAGGAGATATGTTAATGTTTTCTTGGTGGATTGTTAACTGTTTTCATAGTGACTCTGATACATCACTTCGTCGAGACACGGTTTACCCAGGAATGTTGATTATTAGTTTCAAACTAGGGTTCCCAATTTTACATGTACATCAACCAACAATTCATATTTTACTGATACGTGGGTCAATCCTGTGGGCATGAAAATTAATAATTAAAACATGTAATTGTAACATGGTGGAGCTATGTTAATGCTCGCAGTATGCAACACAATAATAAAAATGGTAGCGTAACATATTAACATCTGCGCAGCAATAACAATTTCTCAATTTGGACTGAGCAACCTGCTCAAAATAATGATTGGTTTGATTGTTACAAACGATTTGTGTGGGTCTCTCAGTTATAGACTGAGAATCAGCTAATTAATCAAAATACTAACATATCTATATTATATACAACAGTTTGTTCATCCAGGCAGTTTAATTATAATACACATCAATGTGAACGCTCAGTGGCTCAATGTGATAAACAAGTGCACAAGCGCTTATTGACATAAACAAGAGCTCAATGACATAAACAACAGCTCATTGACTTAAACCAGCACTCAGTGGTTCAATGTAGCTCACTAAATAACGAGCGCTTACTAGCTCAGTACCACAGTACATCTAGCTCAATGTAAAAATGAGCGTTCGATAGACCGTCATAAAATGAGTGCTCGGTAGCTCGTTGCTATAAACCAGCATAAGCATACACCTGTCTCGATAATGAGAGCTTGTTAATAATATGTTGATCATTGCAGCTTTGTTCTTTATGTCTGCTACTGTCATCTGTCGTTTATTGGTCATAAAATATTTGTCTTAGCCAGATCTTATAACTGAAAATATCACATTATGTGCACTTACCTCCATATCTAAATGTATCTTATTTTAACCTACATAAGTTTTATCTTTCAATGAACGAGTATACATCGACTATGGCTGACATTTCACAATTTTAACTTTTTATCAGATGAATTTATCTGTAACATATTTATATTGCACCTATGTACTAGACCAAGTGTTGTTTATACCTGTATCCTATATTACTGGCATGTATGTGTTGAATGTTTTTTTAACCATTCTGATTATTATTTAGGTAACTTAGTTACACCAGATAAATGGACCAAAAAACAACAGACATTCCAATAGTTAAGGTTTTGGAGCTTCTAGCACAAATTGATATAATGTTTTAATGTCATGAATTGATTTTAGCCACTAAAACGAAAATTTTAACAGACAAAAAGCATTCAGATATTTTCAAAATAGGTTTATAACCGTATCCTAAATTATTCTAATTTGAAATCATAATCCTTGTGGGCTATAATAATTCTGTTTGGACTTTCTACCACAAACCTCATATTATTTTCTTATGTGTTTAATTACACCATATATCTGCTAATAGCTTATCTAATTTCATGTTTCAAGTGATTACTGGTACTCTCAATAGGAAGTGCCAGAATCTTTCAGCATGTCTGTTCTACAGAAACTTTACTTGAAATTCTTCATGATATCTTAACAAATCTTAACAAATTTAAAATCATTATGTGTAATGCACAGGGAAACATTGAATCAGTAAATATTCTGTCATACTCAATGTATGTAGCTATGTTAGATCATGATGTATCAACACTTAGTGAACACATAATTTGTTAATGAAAACTTTAACTATGTTGGGGTTCACAGGGTATATTCACACAAACTTTATATTGTGTAAATAACTATGGCCCATTATTAGCTGTTTCCCCACTCAGGATATCAGAAGTTGATAGTTCTCTGTTTACTGTTTCTCCACCAAGGATATCAGAAGTTGATAGTTCTTTGTAAGCCATTTCTCCACCCAGGATATAAGAAGTTAATAGTTCTTTGTTTGCTATTTCCCCATCCAAGATATTAGGAGTTGATAGTTCTTTATTTGCTGTTTCCCCACCTAGGATATCAAAAGTTAATAGTTCTTTATTTGCTGTTTCCCCACCCAGAATATCAGAAGTTGACAGTTCTTTGTTTGCTGTTTCCCCACTCAGGATATCAGAAGATGATAGTTCTTTGTTTGCTGTTTCCCAACCCATGATACATGTTTGTATCAGAAGTAGATAGTTCTTTGTTTGCTGTTTCCCCACCCAATATATTAGGAGTTGATAGTTCTTTGTTTGCTGTTTCCCTACCCATGATACATGTTTGTATCAGAAGTTGATAGTTCTTTGTTTGCTGTTTCCCTGCCCATGATACATGTTTGTATCAGAAGTTGATAGTTCTTTGTTTGCTGTTTCCCCACCCAAGATTTTAGGAGTTGATAGTTCTTTGTTTGCTGTTTCCCTACCCATGATTTTAGGAGTTGATAGTTCTTTGTTTGCTGTTTCCCTACCCATGATACATGTTTGTATCAGAAGTTAATAGTTCTTTGTTTGCTGTTTCCCTACCCATGATACATGTTTGTATCAGAAGTTGATAGTTCTTTGTTTGCTGTTTCCCTGCCCATGATACATGTTTGTATCAGAAGTTGATAGTTCTTTGTGTGATGTTTCTCAACATAGGATATCAGAAGTTATAGTTCTTTGTTTTTTGTTTCCACACCCAGGATATCAAAAGTTAATAGTACTTTCTTTGCTGTTTCCCCACTCAGAATATCAGAAATTGACAGTTCTTTGTTTGTTGTTTCCCACCCATGATATCAGAAGTTGGTAGTTCTTCGTTTTCTGTTTCCACGCCCAGGATATCAGAAGTCGATAGTTCTTTGTTTACTGTTTCTCCACCCAAGATATTAGGAGTTGATAGTTCTTTATTTGCTGTTTCCCCACCTAGGATATCAAAAGTTAATAGTTCTTTCTTTGCTGTTTCCCCACCCAGAATATCAGAAGTTGACAGTTCTTTGTTTGCTGTTTCCCCACTCAGGTTATCAGAAGATGATAGTTCTTTGTTTGCTGTTTCCCCACCCATGATACATGTTTGTATCAGAAGTAGATAGTTCTTTGTTTGCTGTTTCCCCACCCAATACATTAGGAGTTGATAGTTCTTTGTTTGCTGTTTCCCTACCCATGATACATGTTTGTATCAGAAGTTGATAGTTCTTTGTTTGCTGTTTCCCTGCCCATGATACATGTTTGTATCAGAAGTTGATAGTTCTTTGTGTGATGTTTCTAGACATAGGATATCAGAAGTTAATAGTTCTTTTTTTCCCGTTTCTCCACCAAGGATATCAGAAGTTGATAGTTCTTTGTTTTCTGTTTCCACACCCAGAATATCAAAAGTATAGTACCTTCTTTGCTGTTTCCCCACTCAGAATATTAGAAATTGACAGTTCTTTGTTTGCTGTTTCCCACCCATGATATCAGAAGTTGGTAGTTCTTTGTTTTCTGTTTCCACACCCAGGATATCAGAAGTCGATAGTTCTTTGTTTACTGTTTCTCAACCCAGGACATCAGAAGTTGACAGTTCTTTATTTATTTGTTTGTTGGTTCTCCACCAAGGATAGAAGTTGATAGTTCTTTGTTTTCTGTTTCCCCACCCAGGATATCAAAAGTTAATAGTTCTTTGTTTGCTGTTTCCCTACCCAGAATATCAGAAGTTGACAGTTCTTTGTTTGCTATTTCCACACCCGGGATATCAGAAGTTGATAGTTCTTTGTTTACAGTTTCCTCACCCAGGACATCAGAAGTATATAGTCCTTTGTTTACTGTTTCTCCACCAAGGATATCAGAAGTTGATAATTCTTTGTTAGCCATTTCTCCACCAAGGACATCAGAAGTTAATAGTTCTTTGTTTGCTGTTTCCCCATCAAAGATATTAGGAGTTGATGGTTCTTTGTTTGCTGTTTTCCCACCCATGTTATCAAAAGTTGACAGTTCTGTGTTTGCTGTTTTCCCACCCAGGATATCAGAAGTTTATAGTTCTATGTTTGCTGTTTTCATACCCAGAATATCAGAAGTTGATAGTAACCTTTGTTTACTGTTTCTCCACCTAGGATATCAGAAGTTGATAGTTCTTTGTTTGCTGTTTCCACACTCAGGATATCAGAAGATGATAGTTCTTTGTTTGCTGTTTCCCCACCCATGATACATGTTTGTATCAGAAGTTGATAGTTCTTTGTTTGCTGTTTCCCTACCCAAGATTTTAGGAGTTGATAGTTCTTTGTTTGCTGTTTCCCTACCCATGATACATGTTTGTATCAGAAGTTGATAGTTCTTTGTTTGCTGTTTCCCTACCCATGATACATGTTTGTATCAGAAGTTGATAGTTCTTTGTTTGCTGTTTCCCTGCCCATGATACATGTTTGTATCAGAAGTTGATAGTTCTTTGTGTGATGTTTCTCAACATAGGATATCAGAAGTTATAGTTCTTTGTTTTTGTTTCCACACCCAGGATATCAAAAGTTAATAGTACTTTCTTTGCTGTTTCCCCACTCAGAATATCAGAAATTGACAGTTCTTTGTTTGTTGTTTCCCACCCATGATATCAGAAGTTGGTAGTTCTTTGTTTTCTGTTTCCACACCCAGGATATCAGAAGTCGATAGTTCTTTGTTTACCGTTTCTCCACCCAGGTCATCAGATGTTAATATTTATTTGTTTGTTTTTTCTCCACCAAGGATAGAAGTTGATAGTTCTTTGTTTTCTGTTTCCCCACCCATGATATCAGAAGTTGACAGTTCTTTGTTTGCTGTTTCCACACCCGGGATATCAGAAGTTGATAGTTCTTTGTTTACTGTTTCCTCACCCAGGACATCAGAAGTTGATAGTTCTTTGTTTACTGTTTCTCCACCAAGGATATCAGAAGTTGATAATTCTTTGTTAGCCATTTCTCAACCCAGGACATCAAAGTTAATAGTTCTTTGTTTGCTGTTTCCACATCCAAGATATTAGGAGTTGATAGTTCTTTGTTTGCTGTTTCCCCACCCTTGTTATCAGAAGTTGACAGTTCTGTGTTTGCTGTTTTCCCACCCAGGACATCAGAAGTTTATAGTTCTATGTTTGCTGTTTCCATACCCAGAATATCAGAAGTTGATAGTAACCTTTGTTTACTGTTTCTCCACCTAGGCTATCAGAAGTTGATAGTTCTTTGTTTGCTATTTCTCCACCAAGGATATCAAAAGTAAATAGTTCTTTGTTTGCTTTTTCCCCACATAAGCAAACAGAAGTTGACAGCATTTTGATATAAGAATTTGGTAGTTTTGTGTTTGCTCACTGTTTCCCCATCAAGGATATCAGAAGTTGATAGTTCTTTGTGTGATATTTCTCAACATAGGATATCAGAAGTTGATAGTTCTTTGCTTGGTGTTTCCCCACCCAAGATATCAGAAGTTGATAGTTCTTTGTTTGCTGTTTCCCCATCCAGGACATTAGAAGTTTATAGTTCTTTGTTTGCTATTTCCCCACCCAGGACATCAGAAGTTTATAGTTCTTTGTTTGCTGTTTCCCACCCATGATATCAGAAGATGATAGTTCTTTGTTTGCTGTTTCCCCACCCATGATACATGTTTGTATCAGAAGTAGATAGTTCTTTGTTTGCTGTTTCCCCACCCAAGATATTAGGAGTTGATAGTTCTTTGTTTGCTGTTTCCCTGCCCATGATACATGTTTGTATCAGAAGTTGATAGTTCTTTGTTTGATATTTCTCAACTTAGGATATCAGAAGTTGATAGTTCTTTGTTTGCTGTTTCTCCACCAAGGATATCAGAAGTTGATAGTTTTGTGTTTACTGTTTCCCCACCCAGGATATCAAAAGTTAAAAGATCTTTCTTTGCTGTTTTCCCACCCAGAAGTTGACAGTTCTTTGTTTGCTTTTTTCCATCCATGATATCAGAAATTAGTAGTACTTTGTTTGCTGTTTCCACACCCAGGATATCAGAAGTTAGTAGTTTTTTGTTTGCTGTTTCCACACCCAGGATATCAGAAGTTGATAGTTCTTTGTTTACTGTTTCTCCACCCAGAATATCATAAGTTGACAGTTCTTTGTTAACTATTTCCCCACCCAGGATATCAGAAGTTTATAGTTATTTATTTGCTATTTCCCCACTCAGGATATCAGAAGCTGATAGTCCTTTGTTTACTGTTTCCCCACCCAGAATATCATAAGTTGACAGTTCTTTGTTAACTATTTCCCCACCCAGGATATCAGAAGTTTATAGTTATTTATTTGCTATTTCCCCACTCAGGATATCAGAAGCTGATAGTCCTTTGTTTGCTGTTTCCCCACCAGGATATCAGAATTTTATAGTTGTAACAAAGTAGTTAGGTTGTTGTGGCCTAATTTAGTAGTGTCAGCTAGTATGTGTACATTGTAGTGATGTAGAGATATAATTGCTATGTTGAGATTGACGGAGGGTCGTATAATATTATGAGATGTTTAAACTGCCATGAAACTGCAGATAGTAAAAATTGAATGAACTGTTATAATATGTTGATAAATCTACCATGAAACTATTAGACGGTTAGAAATTAATGCACTGTTATCATATATTGATAAAAATACCATGAAATTGATAGATGGTTAGTAATAGACGCCATGTCATTACATATTTGAGTAGCTAGTAAATCTGAGTTTATATATATATTATAGCTGTTTTTAGACGTTAGGGAGGAATGTGTCCGCTACATTAACAACATAACGTGACAGGAAATCAGCTGGTGGTAGTAGAGTCATAGGACAGCAACCCACATATTCGTCATATGGACAACTTGACGGTCCTGACGTCTGAATACGGTCGATAGTCGGTACGAGGCAACGTAAAGCCATATACTCAGTATAGAGTTCTAGGGGAGATAACCCAGTTTATATAGCCACCGCCACAAGGGACGAGTGATGCTAAATCTACGATAATCCGGACGCAAATTCTCAATAATTCTGACACGGGTAGTATCTAGTGCATTTTTAAAAACAGTTTTACATTCAAATGATATAAGCGGTTTGGATCGCGATGTAGATTACATACGTGTAGGAGATAGAACTTTGTGAAAAAAAAAAGTGTTAATACCACCGTAGGACTTTTTTTAAACCAGCTCTGTTGTTGTTTTTTTGTGTTGAGTAATTATATTTAATTTGTATATATTGTATAATTGTAATTTTATTCATGTAAAATTAAAATTGTAAATTTTACTTTGTGTATGATTGTATTTTACCCTTGTGAGTTGTTGGCCCTTGGTCATTTTGCTACAATGGTGTCAGAAGTGGGATATTGATTGCATTACGCATCAACGACGACAACGAACTTGAGGTGAAATAATATAGAAATATTGAAAAGATTCCTCTTTAAATTGTTTATTGTTTCTTTCATAAGTGAATTCTTAAAATTATAAAGTATCATTTGTAATTTTCGTTCAAAATTGTTTGATATTTAATTAAATAGTTTACATTTCAGTCAAGACGACCCCGGGGATGGTATTTGCTAAACTGTGACAGAGTAAAGACAGTAAAATAAAGCGTCCATGTACCTGGGGTGAGTCATAGTTTTAGAAAATAATAACCCTGTGATGTGACACAACGTCGCTTGTGTAAGCTTTCCGTTGTAAAACGCAGAACTGAGGGTATCAGACAGTTTGAGTACCTGTTGGAGGTGACTGAATTACATAGATTTTTACCTTGTTTGTGCAGTATTAAATTTGATTTAAATTTTTGAGCTTAGATTTTTGCTATTGGATTATTGTGAATTGAAGAGAATTTTTTATAATGTTAGTTACATGTGAAAGATATGTAAAAGTGAACTGAGCAGAGTTAACCAGCTATTATCAATAAGAATCGATAGTAAATTTATGTAAGATAAGTTGTATTTATATCTAGTATTCGTGTTATGAGATCCGTGCATTACGAGGAGTGAATTGTACCGTAACTTATACGCGTACGTGTAATAGTAATTGCAATAGTGGATCAGAATAGAATAGTTCACATAGATTGGTAGTAATTTGCGTTATTTAAATCGGTGTGTGTAGCTTTATTAAAGTTGTTATTTACACATGCGTTGTGTAGTAAGTATGGTATTGCTAGCGAGTTATAAATAGACGTGTGCGGTTAGACTGAGTTTATAGTGTAATAGTGTTTGATATTCTACATTAGTTGTTGTGTTTGTATTGTTGTTAACAAATTGTAGTACAAATTATATTGTGGTAGGTCATACACTATAATTAATCATGACTAGTATGAAAGAGTTAACCGAATTAGGAAAGGAGTTTGGTTATGAAGGTACGGAACTTAGGCTTTTGTTAGAAAGGAACAAGTGAAGGAACGAGAACAGAGACAACGGGCCCAGGAAGCAGAGTTACAGAAGATGGAGGGACAGAAGGAGATATATTTACAGAAATTAGAGCGACAGAAGGAAGCAGAATTAGAGAAGAGGAAGCTAGAGACAGACAAAGAAGAGGCAATAGCGAACTAGAAACAGGAAGAATACCAACGAGCGGTTGAATTAGTTCAACTTCAACATCAACAAGCAATGGAGCTGGCGGTATAAGAAAAAGGTAAGCCTTCAATTAAAGATACTAAAGTTAAAAGACCGAAGCTACCATGGTTTGATGAAGATAAGGACAACATGGACAGTTACTTATATAGATTTGTGAGATATGCGGAAGCACAAAGGTAGAAAATTGAACAGTGGTCGTTACATCTCAGCGAGTTATTAAAAGGTAAAGCTTTAAATGTTTATTCAAGGTTACCAACTGAAGACTCTTTGGATTATGACAAAATGAAGTCAGCGTTATTAAAACAATTGGAACTCACGGAATAAGGGTTTACAAGAAATTTAGATCAATACCTGAGTTAGGTGAGACATTTGTTCAATATTTTAGGAGATCTAAAAATTACTTAAAACGATGGTTGGAATTAGGTTAGGTTAGTAAAGCATACGACAGTGTGATCCATTATTTATTAAGAGATCAATTACTGGCAATAAGCAATAGAGAGTTAGCCTTGTTTTTGAAAGAAAAAATGTTCACAGTAGGTATGGAGATGGCAACTCAAACAGATTTGCTTGCAGAAGCAAGAGATGTAGGAATGTAGTGATGAGTGAAGGTAAGGCCAAAGATCGATTGGTAAAGATCACAAGACAGACTCCACACGAAGACCATTTGGGAATCAACCGAAGGGAGGTAATCATTTTTCCACTTTAAAATGTAGTTATTGTAGTGGAAACCATAAATCATCTGATTGTAGAAAGGGAGTTAGTCATTACAGTGTTGCAACAGTCAATGATACGGTGGACAAGACAGTCGCGAATGCCGATATGGGTAAGACAAATATGTTCGTTCCTTGAAACAATTACCACTTAGGTAACCGATTTAATAGGTTAAGAGGAAGAGGTAGGTATCGAGGCAGTGACTGAGGGGGAATATCAAGAACCGATAGCGCTAGTTGCATATTTGTGTGTGATGAAAGTTCAGAACAGTTAGGAGCTTGAATGGATATACATTGCCCAACTAAGATAGGTTTTGTAAACGGGGAAAAGGTCCGAGTGATGAGAGATACGGGTGCCATTTGTGTCGTGGTGAGGAAGAGATTTGTCAAAGACCACCAATATTTAGGTAAGACCAGATTTTGCAAGTATATTGATGGATCCGAACAGACTGAGAGCTTTCATGTAGTCAAGATAGAAGCTAGTTAAGATGCCGTATTACGAAGGTACCACAGAGGCATTGTGTATGGAATCGCCACTGTATGATTTAGTTATAGGAAACATGGAAGGAGCAAAATATCCAGAACCAAAAGACGTGCTGAACGTGGTGCAGACTCGAGCTCAAGCACAACAGGAATCTAAGCCATACAGGAGGTTGAATGTACCAGGTAAGATCTTAGACATCTCACAAACAGAATTCATGTTAATACTCCAAACGGAAGACGAGCCATTGAGCAGGACGAGAGAAAGAGCAAAGGAAGGAGAAGTTAGGAAGTGTAAAGGTGAAGGACAGGTACGATATGTATTTAGAAGTAGCTTATTTTATAGGGAGTACAAATGTCCAGAGAGGAAAAGGACATATCAGTTAGTAGTTCCAAAGAAATGTTGTGAAGCCGTAATGAAGTTAGCTCATGAAGCGTTGATGGCTAGACATCTTGGGATACGCAAGACTAGTGACAGAGTGTTAGCAGAATTTTATTGGCCAGGGGTCAATTCAGATATCACTAGGTATTGTAGATCGTGTGACATTTGTCAACGGACTATGGCAAAAGGTAATGTACCGTGAGTGCCTTTAGGGCAAATGCCATTTATAGAAACCCCTTTTAAGTGAGTAGCTGTAGATTTGGTAGGACCAATAGAACCGATGACATACAAAGAATAGATATATTGTAGTGATGGTAGATTATGCTATGAGATATCCCGAGGCTGTTGCATTACCAAGTATTGAAACTGAGAGGGTAGCAGAAGCATTGGTAGATATGTTAAGTAGACTTGGAATCCCAGAAGAAATGTTGATGGATATGGGGTCGCAGTTAACGTCAAATATGATGACTGAAGTAAGTAGGTTATTGTCACTACATCAGTTAACCACTACACCGTACCTCCCTATGTGTAACAGGTTAGTAGAAAAGTTCAATGGTACATTGAAACAGATGTTGAAACATATGTGTAGTGAGCAACCCAAGGATTGGGATAAGTACATCAATGCAACGTTATTTGCGTATAGAGAAGTACCTCAGGAGAGTTTAGGATTTTCAACATTTGAATTACTCTATGGTAGATCTGTAAGAGGACCGTTGAGTATATTGAAAGAGATATGGTCAGGAAGATTCAGTGATAGTGAGGATAAGTTTACTTACCAGTATGTAGTAGATCTACGAGAAAGACTTGAGGAGACATGTAAGTTGGCTCAAGAGCAATTAGGAAAGGCTAAGTTATGACAAAAGAAGTATTATAACAAGAGGGCCAAGATGGCCCTATATCGCTCACCTGACTGACCTTGAGTCACCCAACATAAGTAGATTATATAATACATGTAAGCTCAAAATTCCAGAAAGACAAGAACCCATGACCTTCCGCATGTGAGGCGGACGCTCTAGCACTAGACCACGCCGCGGTCTGGTTTCAAACAAAAGCATCAGACTAAACTATTCTGCATGAAACAATCCGCAGTTCCAGCACAATAAATATTCCTATGAGTTTCAAACACAAGCCTTCCCAAAGTATATCGCTTGAAAGCACAGTGCACTCTCCCCCAAAAACAATTACGCTCCTCCTCCAAGATTTCAATTACACTTTGACACTGAAAATCTCAAGCAGACTTCTTGCTGTGATTAAACTAGCTAAAAATATGGTATTGCTTTATTAAGAAGCAGTAAAGTATCCCTGTCTGAACAATATAAACTCTGACTTTTATATTCAGAAAAACACCTATTTTAAAATGGTTCATGATATTTGAATAGTATTCAATCATTGATTATAATTGTATCATTCATCTTTTTATGATGAATTCTCTTTTAAAACTTATATCTAGTATAATATTGTATAATAATAGCAAAAACAAAGTTTATTTAAAGATTTTATTGCTTTTTCTTATAATAATTGTTATATTCAGACAAAACAGGGGAAGTAATTTGACATCAAAACTAACCCCACCCCCTGGCTGCCATGTTTTTTGACGAATCAAGATGGCTTGAACAAACTTGGTAGAGAGTCACCCAAGGAACATTTCTGTGAAATTATTTTAAAATCGAGCTAGTAGTTTCTGACAAGAAGATTTTGAAAATTTTTACTATAGCTTAAATAGTAAGCTAACCCCACCCCCTAGCTGCCATGTTTTTTGACAAATCAAGATGGCTTGAACATACTTGGTAAAGGGTCACCCAAGAAACATTTCTGTGAAATTATATCAAAATTGGCCCAGTGGTTTCAGAGGAGAAGTTGTTAAAAGTTAACAACGGACGACTGAGACACCAGGCGATCACAAAAGCTCACCTGTGAGCCTTCGGCTCAGGTGAGCTAACAAAACAGCAAGGTCGAGAAAGTTTATAGAAGGTATGAAGGTTCTAGTATTACTTCCAGTGAACTACAACAAGTTATTATTGCATTGGAAAAGTCCATTAACTGTATTGAAGGTCATGAATGAGATGGATTAATGGATTGATATGAATGGTAAGGAAAAGACATTTCATGCTAATATGTTGAAGAAGTACAATGAGAGGGGAGTAGATGATTGTAATGAAGGTAGAGGTATATTGGCAGTTGTTTGTAATGCATTAATAGAAAGTGAGGAAGACAGGAAGGTAGATGAATCCGAGGTAAAATGGATTGATGTAGACAAACCATTAGGGTGTCCATCTGTAGGTGGTCAGGAAAGTGTAGCAGATGTCCATATATGTCAGGAGTTGTCTGGTGAACAGCAAAAGCAGGTAGATCATGTATTGAAAGAGTTCGCTGATGTTTTAACTGACATACCAGGAACCACTTCATTCATTGAACATGATATTAAGCTAAATACCAGTGAACTAGTTAGATGTAAAGGGTATCCTATAGCTTACCAGTCCTTAGCAACAGTAGATAAGGAAGTCAACACAATGTTAGAGTCAAGCTCTATATTATTGATAAGGAAGAAAGATGGCAGTATACAAGAGAAGTCTATGTTTTAGGAGCTGTGTAACAAAATAGTTAGGTTGTTGTGGCTTTATTTAGTAGTGTCAGCTAGTATGTGAACATTGTAGTGATATAGGCTATATTAAGGTCAGGTAGCATGGAACTGTTAAAACGTATTGATAGCTCGATAGGAGCAACGGTTTTAAGATATTTTTACATTTTCATTCTTTGATTAACTAATTAATCATTTTGAAGTTTAGTTCATCAAATTCCATTAAGTATTAAGGAAGCTAGAATAATTAACAGTTTATTTGTCATAAAACTAATGTAGGTTTACATTGGCCTAATAGCGTAAAATCCGCTTTGGACGATGTTTGAGGGTTTGTTGTTTCATGATTTACACAAAATTCACTAAGGTATGTGGACAATTTTGCTATATATGCTGACTGCGTTATGGAAGCAATGTCCAGTTAGCAGAATCATCTTTGGGTGTAGTTGTGACGAGAAAGATTAAGCATGTTACTGTTCCAGTACATAGCAGCATATGGGTATGTTGATTTTACATTATGTTGTATTTAAATGTCTGACATATATATATTTTGACATAATCAGATCTAAGTAAAGTTGTATAAATTGTTCATATCTATTCCGACGGCATTGTATTAATTTAATACACATCCACATATTGTGAAGAGTTTTATTAGAATATAGGCCAAGCAATCTGAGAACGTATTTCGAGCTGTTGATATTGTTTTTTACGATGAAGTATTGAGATTCACCATGTTAGAATTGACTGATATGTGTAATTAAATTTTGTTGATACTTTTTCTGATATTCACATAGTGAATAGATACAGAATTGGTCTGTAATTGTTCATATTATAAATGAGAAGTTATGTAGAAATATAATTGCTATGTTGAGATTGACGGATGGTCGTACCTGAGATGTTGTTTAAACTGCCATGAAAAATTGGATGTTATAATAATATCATGTTGATAAATCTACCATGAAACTATTAGATGGTTAGAAATTAATGCACTGTAATCATATATTGATAAAAATACCATGAAATTGATAGAAGGTAAGTAATAGACGCCATGTCATTACATATTTGAGTAACTAGTAAATCTGAGTTTATATATATTGTAGCCAATTCTAGACGTAAGCGAGGAATGTGTCCGCTACGTTAATGACGTATAAACGTGACAGGAAGTCAGCTGGTGGTAGTACAGTCATAGGACAGCAACCCACATATTCATCATATGGACGACTTGACGGTCCTGACGTCGGAATACGGTCGACAGTCGGTACGAGGCGACATAAAGCCATATACTCAGTATAGAGTTCTAGGGGAGATAACCCAGTTAATATAGCCACCACCGCAAGGGACGAGTGATGCTAAATCTATGATAATTCTGACACGGGTAGTATCTAGTGCATTTTTAAAAACAGTTTTACATTCAAATGATATAAGCAGTTTGGATCGCAATGTAGATTACGTACAAGTAGGAGATAGAACTGTGTGAAAGAAAAAGTGTTAATACCACCATAAGAATTTTTTTAAACCAGCTGTGTTGCTTTTTTTTTAGTGTTGAGTAATTATCTTTAAATTGTATATATTGTATAACTGTATATTTGTAATTTTATTCATGTAAAATAAAAATTGTAAGTTTTACTTTGTGTACGATTGTATTCTACCCTTGTGAGTTGTCGACCCTTGGTCATTTTGCTACAATAGTTCTGTGTTTGCTCTCCCCATCAAGGATATCAGAAGTTTATAGATCTGTGTTAACAGTTTCCCCACCCAGGATATCAGAAGTTGATAGTTCTGTGTTTGTTGTTTCCCCACCCAAGATATTAAGAGTTGATAGTTCTGTGTTTGCTGTTTCCCCACCCAAGATATTAGGAGTTGATAGTTCTTTGCTGTTTCCCTACCCAGGATATCAGAAGTTTATAGTTCTGTGTTTGCTGTTTTCCAACCAAGGATATCATAAGTTGATAGTTATTTTTTTTTTGTTTCAAATACTTTTTTAAAAAATATTTTGCCACTTAAATGTATTAACTATAATTGATTTTTTTTCCCAAATTATAACAAAAACAATGGATATATATATATATATATATCAATACCCATGAGTGTATATCATTTAGTTTGGTTTAATCATATCCTTAACAGAGGATAGACCAATATCAAAGAATTAATATATATATATTAAGTCACTGCCAATATTATGTAGCGTTATTGTTTAAAATATTAATTTTGACTTTCAGGGCGTTTTAAATGTATTAAGGAGGAATATACCTTTTAAATTATTTTCAAAATCAGTGGAATATTTGGTATGTAATGAAACTAGAAGTAATTTCCAATTGGCATATGCTTTTTTTCTGTGGTAAATATAACACTTTTTTACCTACGACATCGTAAATATGGCGATGTTTGGATTTTTAGATGTCCCGATTTATAGCAGCAAAATCGCGTATTTTTCAACCTCAGTCATGTTTTACCAAATGTACAGAATAGAAACACATATCACCACATACACATTCAATGGATATATGAAGTTACATATGCAATAATTACGACGAACACCAAATTCTGAAAATATTAGCGAAAAACGAAAAAAAATATTTAAAAAATGCTTCAAATGAAAATTACCAAAAAACAAACTAAGCGTTTTTGGAATAATTTTTATTTGATTTAAAAAATTATACTTCACTGTGATTGTCAGATTTTTAAAATAATTGACTAGAATTTTTTTAATTTTTAATTATTTAACCCCACACTACGTCAAAAAAGACGTCAACAAATTGCATAATTCTACGCATTTTTGACAGTTGATTAAGGTTAAGTTATTTTCGAAATCAGTGGTATAATTAGTGTTGATCTCTTCGAAATCCCGAATTCTCGTCGCATGCGAGAGCGAGATTTCATGCAAGACTATGAGCTCAGGGGAATTCGTTTCAACGCGGTCGATGCTGAAACAATGTAGATTTCACGTAAGTAAATTGAATTTTCATACATTAACAAGACAAGTATTTATTAAAGCAGTTTGATAAAGTTTAATTTAAGAGAGTATGCTAGTATCAATGATGAGCTTAAAGGGTACCGCACGTCAGAATATAAATGGCTATTTATCGTTAAATAGACATGTAAATAACACAAAAATCAACAAATTTTAATTGTACGAAATTTATCAAATGAGAAAAATGACATTCAATATCATGATTTCAAGCGTTTCCTAAATGCTATGGGCGCCGCCATTTTGTAGCTCTTTTGTGATGGAGGTATTCGGTGACGTCATAACTGCACTTCCGTTCTAGTTATCGCGCAAATTGTATTGTGTCGTTAGTGATTGCTCTCTACTGAAACTCTTATGTATATACACTAATATACGTAATCAGTTTATATACAGATATACAGTGCATTAGTGAACATCGAAGGTAGACAATTAAACGCGAAAACGATTCTGAATTGAAGGACTTAACCCATTAAACATTGTTTTCTCCAGCGGAATAAGTGGGTGGAGTAATGCGATATGTTTTGTGGACAGCGTTGTGTTTAGTTTTCCTAATATGTGATTTCACAATGCCTCAGCGTCAAGCTTCTGGTGACATCACGCGCAAAACGCCTTAATACTTTGGGGTAGGACTTAAGATTGAAGAATGAAGTATACCAATGCCTTGGCGTACCACTACCCAAGCATACAATTTCTGATGATTTCAGTACGAAGATTACCATATGCGACATACATAATAGGTTTAGAATATTATCCAGTGGGAAGCTCTTAAAAATGTGCTAATAACACTTATAGCTCAACTGATTTCTGAAATTTAATTTGTAATTTTATATACTCTTCCAAATATTGCGAAATTGATATAGCAAACTTTCACAATGTTATAATTGCATGCTGATTAAACAGGTGCGATAATCCAATAAACAATAAAAAGAACAGGTTAATGCCAAAACATAAGGTGTGAAAACTATTATTAAAATACAAATTAAAGCCAATTAAGTGTGACAGGCCCGATTAGCTCAGTCAGTTACGTGTCTAACTATCGATCCAGGTGTCGCGAGTTCGAATCCCCACCCGGGGACAGTCTCTGTGATGATTGACATACAACATTGTGTCTCAATATCATTTGTCTCTCACCGCTGATTCCATTGGGAAAATTATCCGTTACTTGCGGTTGTGGAGTGTGTTCGAGTACTGGTTAACTTTTCAGGAAACAGTGGTTAGGTTATCTGAACATCTGTACAGTAAGCCTTCGATTGCAAAAAATGACGTTAAATATTCAGTCAACCATTAATTGTTCATAAACTCATTTTATTAATTTTATAATCAATAGGCAATTTAGTTTAATGATATATGGCTTTTCCACAGTTAGCTAGGTCATTATTCTTGAATAGACATTTGAACTACCTCTACTTCGTAATGAAAAAAGATAAAGTAAAACCTTTGTTCCTTTATTTATTCATAAATACATGAAAATGTACATCTATTTTTCTTCTTATGCTTTGCTTTTGTATGTTATTCAACCGCAGAGTTTTTTTTACTGTTAAAATAGTGTTCTGGTATACAATTTGTGAAAAATATACATAAAATCATATAACATAATTTTTTACTTGCAAATTTGCATTGATATTGAAACCATAATTAACGGGAAATGTTTAAATTAGTAATAAGGCATAATACTATGTGATATAACATCCTGTCTTAATCCCTGGGGTCATTAAACCTGGGGTGATTTACGCTAATTAGAGTACAATATGCACACTGTGGCAGGGTATTTCTCATTACCACATGGTGAGACTGTGGTGTTGGTGAATTATGAAAGCTCAGCAGGGTGCCAGTACCTGGACAGTAACCTACACTTTGTGCAATATGCCTGTAGACATTATATTCCATATGACACTCCCTATAAGGAACAACATTCATACATGTTCAGGGAACTGGTAGAATAGATAATCATCATATATCAAATTGGGTAGTAACACCATTTGAATAACCAAAAGACAGTGCCAGTTATGTAAAACAACACACAAACAAACCTCATTCATGCTTCATCTAATTTTACTAAAAAAGGTATGAAATCAAAATTTTATCAGCCATTTCTCAGTGTGCAACAATGGCTGCACCAGCTAAACACGATCAGAAAAAAGATATAATATTATTTCTTATTCTCTCTTTGACAGGTAAATATATGTAACAAACCATTTCCCCTTAAATTCCATTCCTGGTCTAAATAGTGTGTTTTGATGATGTTTGACTGTGTAGCAAACAGTATATACCCTGATAGAATAGCATGAATGTGCAGGCTCGCCTGGATCTACATCAACACTGACCGCAAAAATTACTTCTTTTTTTTATCAAGCTAAGGGTTATTTTACTATTTTGAAATTCAATCATCAATGTCAGGCTACATGATAAGATGTCAGACTCGTGATTCATGGGTTTCGGGTTTGATCTCTGGTTCATGATCGGTGTGACTGTTTAACAGTTATCATCTTTTTGGGTGAAAGCTTCATAAGACATTGTTGTGTTTCTCTATATTATTTCTGTGATACATTCTAAATCTTCTAAATTTCCAAAAGTAAGGTCATTGCATAAGCAGCACGTATTTTCGTCAGACGAAGGCATCATTACACAGTTTTCGCAGCTGCAAAAATCTTTCACATGTGTGAACGACTGTGCCGTCTCACTATTTCTCTCGTTTTCTAATTCATTTAACTCTGCTTCCGAAAATTCTGGTTCAAAGTTGAAGGCCACAAGTCCTTAATTAACAAGTTTTTAAAATCCATTTCATTATTCTTGCGATTACTTTTGTCGGTGACTATAATTGCACGTACTATATCTGCTGTAGCGTATAAATTAGTTATGTTTTAAACCGGAAGTGCAGTTATGACGTCAGCAGGTAACCAATATGGCGACTTCCACCACAAAGTCGATGTGCGAAAGTGACCGTTACAAAACGAGCTGATATATCTTTATGGACGCGAATTTATGCATATTGATACAATTAATAGAAAGCTGAACTCATAGCTATTCATATTATCCTGTTTTATACACAGGGTTGCGTTCCCCTTTAAGAAATGATGCAGTTGTTGACCATGATTACCTTTTTAGTGACTTTTATTACTGTAAGTGGGTGGTGTGAGCATGATGTAAAATGGTGTGTGTGTCTATTGAAGGGTATCACCGCCATAACTCCAAGTTTGCAATTTGTCGTTCATGTTCTTTGTGCAATGGGTGTACATGTTTCTTTCTTCTTAGTTCTTTGATGGAAATGAAATATTTCACCTTTGTAACTTTGCTATTTGTCTATCCTACTATATCCTATCATTGTAAAAGTTACATACTTCCTGTAAAATATATCGTGTTCAGCATAATCACGTGTTTCAAAAGGATTCAAATTACAAATGTTAAACTACGCAGTAAGCATGTTGTACAACGCACTTCAGTGTTTTTTTTAGGCCATTTTTATAGCCGTTATTGGGTCATATTCCCAATGGCAAATAGTATCTTTTTTTCCCCAATTGAATGGTAAAAATTCCCAATTGAAAGCTTCAAAAATGTAAATTGAAACTTGCCATACTTCCTTGATAAAATAAAGAAAGTTTTCTCCATTCTGAATTTAGTATAACATTGATTATTTAATTAAATGGCCTGATAAGCAAGTGTACACTTTTTATAAATATATAAATATATTTAATGCAAAAAAATTTCCCAATGTTAATGAAAATGCCGCTAAAATTCCCAATTCCAAGGGTATGGGTCATCTTCCCAAAATGGTGAAAAAAAACACTACACTTAGGCATAATGTAACAATACGAAATACACAGTTTGCATTGTCAATTATGACGACAGGTGCCACTAGAGGCATATGAAAGAATAACGACTGGTCCCTAGTGGAATCGGCGTTGCTTTGTTTTCATCGTTGGTGATATGGAACATATGGTCAGCTACCACCATTGAGAGGAGCTCTCTGATCAGCTGAAAAAAGTATAGGGATGTTCAGGGTGTATATTTTCATAGTAAGCTTAATTTTATTTGGATGAAAATGTAAAACTGGCAAATGATCACACTAAATATCAGTTTACTATGTTTGTGTCAATAAAAAATTAAAATTATGTTTCTGTGACTGACTTAATTCATTTTAGCAAGGAAACTGTGCCGAAAGTAAAATTGGTGAAATTTTCTTTGTTATGCACCCCCATGGATTTTAATGATACTTGCTACAAATGATCAACATAACATGACGACGTGTCGCGAGTAAGACCCACATCCGTACCTCAAAGGTCAAGGTCACAATTTGAGTTTGTTTGACAACACTTCGAGTTTGTGTGAGATTTCGTGTCCAGCCTGTAACTTTGTCATGCATAGATGGATTTTATAAATACTTGCTACAAATGATCAACATAACATGACGTGTTGCGAGTAAGATCCACATCCGTACCTCAAAGGTCAAAGTCACAATTTGAGTTTGTTTGACAACACTTCGAGTTTGTGTGAGATTTTGTGTGCGGCCTGTAACTTTGTCATGCATAGATGGATTTTAATGATACTTGGTACAAATGATCAACATAACATGACGATGTGTCGCGAGTAAGACCCACATCCATACCTCAAAGGTCAAGGTCACAATTTGAGTTTGTTTGACAACACTTCAAGTTTGTGTGAGATTTCGTGTCCGGCCTGTAAAATTTGTCATGCATAGATGGATTTTATAAAAACTTGCTACAAATGATCAACATAACATGACAACGTGTTGCGAGTAAGACCCACACCCGTACCTCAAAGGTCAAAGTCACAATTTGAGTTTGTTTAACAACACTTTGAGTCTGTGAGATTTTGTGTCTGGCCTGTAACTTTGTCATGCATAGATGGATTTTAATGATACTTGCTACAATTTATCAACATAACATGACGACATGTCGCGAGTAAGACCAACACCCTTACCTCAAAGGTCAAGGTCACACTTTGAGTCTGTGAGATTTCATGTCCGGCCTGCAACTTTGTCATGCATAGATGAATTTTTATAAATACTTGTTATAAATTATCAACATAACATGACGTGTTGCACTTAATACCCAAACTCCCACTTCAAAGGTCAAGGTCACAATTTAACTTTGTTTGACAACACTGTCAGTCATTTTGACATTTCTTGTCCGGTCTGTCATCTATGGATGAATTTTAAAAACACTTGGCTCAGTTGATCAATATGACATAATCAAGTGTCACATGTAAGACCCAGAACCTTTTCTCAAAGATCAAGGTCACACTTTCAATTTGTTTGATATTGTGTGTCTGGTCTGTGACTTTGCCTTTAACTTGGCTGAATTTATCAAGATGACATGACGATGTGTCATAAGTAAAACTTAGACCCATACCTCAAAGGTCAAGGTCACACTTTTAGTATGTATGACAACACTTTGAACCTGTTTGAGATTTCAAGTCTGTCCTTTAACTTTATCATACATGGAGGGATTTCAAATACACTTGGCTCAATTTATCAACAATTGATCTGTAACTTTGTCTTACATTTAGGGATTTTAAAACAGCTTGACACAAGTGATCAACATGTCATGATGATGTTTCAGCAGCATTTAACTGTTGAAATACCCAGACCATTACATCAGATGTCAAGGTTAACCAAAGGTCAAGGTCACACTTTAATGTAAAAAAACATGAAATTGCATGTCTCGTCTGAAACACCAGTCCATTACTCTTTATATTCATGGATACATCGCTACCTATTATAACATAATTATATTGTTATTTTTCAACGACCATTTGGGGGCATGCGACACTTACCAGTGACATTTCTTGTTTCATGCTGAAAGAGAGGAAACCCAAATTCAGGGGGCAAAAAGTGGTAAAAATTGATACTTTTGACCCCATTTGGGGGACATTTTAATTTAATTCTAGGATAATACTTTACTATGATGTAGGACTTTTGGTGAAGCACGTGGTCAAGTAGTAGAGGACCGAACCCATGATTGGAGAATCGTGGGTTCGATCCTCCACCATGGCTCTGTGTGGTGTCCATGAGCAAGACATTTTTCCGCATATGCTTAGTACTGGTTCTAACAAGGAAGACATCAAGCGTTATTTGCCTAAATTGTAATAACTTGTTTCACAATCGAAGTAAAATAAATAAACGCAATGGTGGTGGCTGACCTTAAACCTCACACTTACCTTTTATGGTCAGCTACCACCATTGCATTTTCCATAGACTTACATTATAATGTTTGACCTAATTTCACTATTTCTACCATTCGTCGACAAAAAAGTCCTACATCATATTAAAGTACTATCCTAGACTCAAATTAAAATATTTTAATTGTGATTATTTGCCAGTTTGACATTTTCATCCAACCAAAATTAAGCTTTCTATAAAAATATATACCCTGAAACATCCCTCTACTTTTTTCAGCCGATCAGAGAGTTCCTCGCAATGGTGGTAGCTGACCTTGTGTAAGGCTGTATTTAGAGTCGCGAATTCTGATGACTATTTACAGCAAATATTCCAATTCGCAACTTCTTGAGTTGTTTACTGGGGACCTGTCTGTAATTTTGCAGCGCCACTGAATGTTATAAGGGGAAGTTTGGATTTATTACGATGATGACGTTCAGAGGCAGATTAGTCCGGTACCCTGTCCAAATACATTCCCTAAACTCATTGTAAAGGGAGTGAACATTGGAATAAAAAGATATTCGTGACTGACTGCAGCCGAAACACATATCGAAACATACATCAAATTCTAAAAATACATTTTACGCAGCAAGTAATGTTTAATCGGACATGAATAGACAAGACGTATGTAACTTTTACAATGATAGGATATAGTAGGATAGACAAATAGCAAAGTTACAAAGGTGAAATGTTTCATTTCCAACAAAGAATGAAGAAGAAAGAAACATTTACATCCATTGCACAAAGAACAAGTTTTTTCGACAAATTTCAGACAAAGAATTATGGTGGTGATACCCTTCTATATGTGTCTTGTATATAAGTGTAAATTATAAAGAAAAGTTGTTCTTGCAGAAGAAATTAATTTGTTTCAAGAACATAATTTATTATAGATATAAAAAGACGAATTAGACATTTAAAACTCCCTCTCTGAGGCTGTTTTGTACCAGTTGTAGTAGCCTGGTTTCAAAATATAGAAACGAACATTCAGGTGTAACTATACTGTACATGTTTCATAATAATTTTTTTATTCTATTTTTTTACTCATCAACTATTTATTAGTGACTTCAGTTTATTGTTATATGAATTTTATTTCAGTTCAATTAAAATGCCGTCGGATGACTATTGTTGTGTGTCCTTGTGTAACCACAAGAGAAGTAATGTTCCACCACGTTCTAAATTTTAAACTATTTCAAAAGAGCCCAACAGTGGCAGTCTAGGATCAAACGGAGTTATAAGGATTAAAATGGCAAACTTAAGCCATGGATACCCACAGACAACTGATGAAGGAAACCCAACTATCCTCCATCTCAAATTGTACGGCCTTCCATATTTCCAAACAGACAGAATATGCTTGTTTTCCATGTTTAAGTGACTAGTCTTAAAAAAGAATAAATGTATTCATTTGAGATATCTGAATTAATATATAAGCATCATTTTCAAAAATGAACCTTTATGGAATTTTTTACCCATCTAATCCAATAAAACGAATTTAACCACAATTTTATCTTTTCTTAAAAATAGGTTTTACTTGTTTAACCTATATAAAACTAACATTGAAATAAAGAACTGACATAAAAATGAACATTAAATTTATTAGTATCTTTTTTATATCATAGACAAATGATAATGAGACGCAATATGTATATCAACCATCACAGAGATTGTGATCGGTCGGAATCAAACTCGTGACCCATGTATTAATATTCAGACGCGCTTACGACTGAGCTAATCAGGCTGGCAGTCATTACAAAAGCAAGCCTGATTGAATTTGTAAAATATGAAAATAACCCTCCGCTTGATAAAGAAAACAAAAATAACATTGCGGTTAGTGTCGATGTAGATCCAGATCAGCCTGCACATCCAGGTATGCACTGTTTGCTACGCAGTCAGTAAATTATCAAATTCACCATTTTTAATCAGGCAAAAAATGGTCCATTATATATATTTAATTTGCTCATAGAGAATAATAAATAAAACCTTATTTAGCGAAAAAAAGAAAACGTATTTGACAGCTTTTTTATTCATTATCATGTTAAACTGGTGAGAAAGGTTGCTAAGAAATGACTGATAATACGTTAGTTTCATAACCTTTTAAAGTAAATTTAGATGAAGCATTGTTGAGTAGTATTTCTAATATTTGCATAACTTGCACTGTTTTTTTGTTTTATCATATTGTGTCTTTTACCTATAACTAGCCCATATGACATCATTACCCAGTCTACTACTTACCTGGACAAATATGATTTATTAACCTTTGATGGATAGTGTCATATGAAATATATTTGCCTACAGGCATATTGCACAAAATGTATGCTACTGTCCAGTTACTGGCATCCTGCTGAGCTTTCATAATTCACTTACACTATATACAGTCACACCATGTGGTAATGAGAAAAAACATGCATATTGTACCCCAATTTGCATAATTCACCACCAGTTTTATGACCCCAGGGTTTAAGATAGGATGTATGTTATATTGCATAGTATTATGGACAATTACTTAATTTAAACATATTCAGTTATTTAAGTAGTCAATACCGATGGTAAGGAACTATGTAACGTCTGTCTTCTTTTTGTAACATTCATCCTCTATATTAGAGTGACATTAAACAAAATCTCTAAATTTTTGTTCATATTTGGGGGGATAAATCATTCATATCTGAGTTGCACTCTGCGAACATAAAATACTCAATACATTGAAAAAAGTGAAATTGATTCTATAAATTCAAAAGAATAGAATGTATATGCAGGTTGGTGAGGGGGAGGCGGACGTTACGGGGAGGGACGTTCCATTTCCGTGTATATCTTACCAAAATGACCAATTTTTTTACATTTTATATAGTACCTTGGTATAACAGCAGGTGAATGTTTATCATTCTATTTATCTTCTTGGAAGAATATATACCAGGGATGTAGACGTTATAGGTTTTTTTATGTCACAAATTGAAATTTTCTGAGTTTATGTATTATTTCACAAATACACTATTATTAAAGCAAATATATCTCCTCATGGTCATGCATTACAATGTGATATACGTTAATGTTGTAAAAATGATAAAATCAAAATTGTATACATGTATATTATTTTGTGTGATTTGTGTCCGTAGTATACGGTGTAAATTTATAATAAATATATCAAATTTCTCGTAAATACAATAAAAGTATAAACAAAATAAAATGTATTTTAGTTAAGTTTTAACCCCAAATAATAACAAACCAATACTTTCACACACTAATTAAAAACAAATACTGTAAGTTTATGATTGTGACACCAGTCCTAATCATGGTGTGAAATAGTGCAACATATTGCACGTCTCTAGGGAGCCTTTTAAAGATTTTTATTTTGCGTCTCCCGAGAGCTATGGACAGCAGATCAGATATCAAAATAATAAAAAAAACGTCCATTCACACCTTATTTAATCAGGCTAGGTGTGAAACACTGTAAAGTTTATGCATTAACCTATGTGTGGTACGAAACCTAAATATGGTGGTACAATACTTCTGTAATTCATTCAAAGCTCTTTTAACTCTTTTCTCCATAGATACGCATTTTCCCGCACCAATCACAGAAGGTCATTGAAAACAGTGCAGGAAGAGTTCAGATGTTCTGAACACTTCCTGCACTGTTTTCCACTCTGTCAGTTAATATAAACATGATTCATCCATTGCTGATATGTGGTGAATTAATGCTTTCAATATTAGAGGTGTCCAAAGGCGTCTATATAAAGTAAAGGGTTAAATAAAAGAAAATCATATTTTTTTTAAAAAAATCATTTCCCTACGTTTTAAACAAAAAAGGTCCACTAACTGTGCAACATGCTTGTCGTCAGTTGGGTCCGAAATTTGATAGATAATACATCTATAAAAAGACAGAATTATTAATAAAATTCGTCATGTCGCATGAACTATTTAACAAATAAAATATAACCATCCCCTATTTGAAAATGATGGTAAGGATATTGATAAAAAAAAATAATACTATAAACTTCTCAAGTTTACAAATTACCCCACCCATCACCAGAAATCAAGCATTAATTAAGTATACAGACACGCACAAAATGATAAAAATTAATTTTATTTTATCACGAGAAACTTATTATCTTTCATATCTTGTATTGTTTTCTTTCTTTTCATGGCTGTTTTCTGTAACTTTGTTGCAATTAACTACTGTCAGAAACACCACTTCATTTGTTATGGTATGACGTGATTCCCCTGAGCTCAAGTCACTCACAGATCTCGTCACGCACGAGAGTGAGATTTCACCTTTTCGAATTGGCAAATATTATGAAACAAAATGTAATTTCCAATGTGAATATTTATTTTTTGCAGCGGTCAGTATAATATTTATTTATATGTGACCTCGTAAACATAGCCATGTTCAGCCTTTTTGACATCCCAATGTATAGCAGCAAAATCATGTATTTTTCGACCTCAGTTGAATTATTCCTAATGCACAATATGGAAAAATATATCACCATGTACACATTTGACAGATGTATTGATTTACAAATGCAAAAATTATGACGAATGCCACATTTTGAAAATACTAGCGAAAAACGGAAACTATTTTTTCTCGACTTTTTGAAAAAACGGCTTCAAATCAAAATTACCAAAAAACAAACTGAGCGAAATTTGCATAATTTTTATATAATTTTATACTATATATTGTACAATTATTGTGAGATTTTTAGAAAAATTAACAGACTAGATTTTTTTATGATATTCAATTATTTAACCATACCCTACGTCAAAAAAAACACTTTAAAGCAAACATCAACGTCGGTATAGCGTATGAGGTAAACGTTTTGTGATAATTAAACAAGTAAATTGTTCTTACTATTATATTAGTATTTTGTACACACTAGTTATATATACTTCTGCTGTTTAATGGCAACTTGCTTTTCTATAACATTTATGATAGAGTGTCTGTTTGTCACATGTACAAACTGTCATTTTTTTCACTTACACGGAACTGGATTCCAAAATAATATTCTCATTTCTAACTAGCTCCACAACTGCTAGGGGAATGTGGACATCACTGTTGTCAATTATTAGAACAACAGGAATTATGATGGAAATTAATTTAATTTTTTTTCGAAACAGCCGTTGAATTAAAATAATACATATAAGTTTCATAGACACATAGTTAGTTATGCTGTAAGGCTCATTGACTCTTTTGATGATGAATGAATAGACGAGGTCTGGTAATCTGTATGGTCATTAAGACAATCAAACCCGCGACCTTTGAAGTAAGCGGTCAACACTCTTTCAACTGCGCTACCGTTCTTCTAAGAACGTTTTGTGCTCTTTGTGCATCCGAGGGCTAATAGACGATCAGTCAATCAAACCAGTCTTTCCTGTGATCTTAGAAGGTTAACAAATACTCAAGCACAATCATCTCCGCAAGAAATGGTTAACTTTTCGCTTGGAATCAGTAGTGAGAGAAGAAAGACAAAGAGACACATTGTAGTACATGTATATAATTCATCACGGAGATTTTTGCTGGCCAGTGATTCGAAGATTGTAATTTTAACAAGTGAAGTCATGTTAGTTTTGAATGTACCTGTGAAAATGCTTAAACGTATAAAATGATATTTCTTTGGATTTGTTTTTTTTTATACTGAGGTATTTAATTTCATATTTGATAGAGCCAAAAATATAAGATTCTGGCTGGTTGACCGTCATTAATCTTTACTGCCGACTCCATTTTTCCCAAATTAAAAAAAAAATCAAAAACATTATTTTTATTTTATTTCATTTAAATCATATCCATTACACAGCCACTGCATTTTACCTAACATTATGTGGATTTTGAATATTCTAATGTGTGTGCTGCATGATATCAAATATAACCGCCAAGAGAGACAGAAAATACTGCCCTGAACAAATGGTTATTTTGTTATTCTATTCAGAACAGCGAGTATACAGTGAATTTTAAATGTACCTCAATAATCTCAATAATATAACTTGGTTAACATACAACTACATGTACAACCAATGATCGGCTTATTTTGAACATTACTAGTACCTTGGGAGAAAAAAAAGAAAAGACAATCATACGTGGTATACACTTTATTTTTACGGGCTAACCAAAACGGAAATATTACTTAAGTAATTTTACAAATTGCTTTTAATGAAAATATGTTAAAATATCGACATGTCGATTCTGTACATTAGGTATAACTCCAACTGAGGTCGAAAAAAACGCAATTTTACTGCTATAAATTGGGACGTCAAAAAGGTCGAACATGGTCATGTTCACGGCGTTACATATAAATATATGTTATATTAACCTTAGAAAAAATATTTATATTCACATTGGAAATTACTTCTTGTTACATTATATACCAAATATACTACTGATTTCGAAAATAATTTTAAAGGTATATTCCTCCATAAGCTTAATTAATCAAAATAGTTTTATTTGCAGATTTCATTAATTCAATAAACTTACATCTTTGATTCAAGGTCTCACTGAACAATTATCTTCCCTACATGACGGTAGCAAGATTATTACGCCCAAGAAATTAGAGCTGTGTAAAGCGGTTGGGCAATTTATTTGTTAAAAATGCATAAAATGTCATATTTCTTTGTGCATATGGGAACATTGGAACATTTTCATGATTTCTGCAAAGTTTGGGTGACACTGGGAACTGTTTGATGATGCTATAACAGCTTAAAGATGTGTAGTGATACACTGCAACAAACGGGCAGACGCTCTACTGACTCATAGTGGCCATAGCACTTTTTGAAATTCTATGCAATAGAAATATCGGGGCGGGGTCAATTTTAACCCTAGGGACACGACTTGAACAAATCTAACAAAACTATAGTTGGTCATCATTATTACATAAACATTTTGAAAATATGCTGAGCTGTTCATGAGAAGAAGATTTTTTAAGTTTTGGACTATTTTTATTAATGGTGGGTGGGCATCTTGAATTTCAGATCGAAAAAAAAAATCTTCTGTATAGTCTCCTATGCAACAGAAATATGCATGTGAAGTTTCAGTTTAATTGGCCTAGTGGTTTCAGAAAAGATGAAAGAAAAAGATAATTTTCTGTTTTCCCATAGTATCCCTATGTAAAATTCTAAGTCCCCTTAGAGGGCCCCTATAAATTTTAGCCCCTTAATTCTTATCTGCAATCAAACCCCTACACATAGGGATAATTTATGCCAAAAATGTGCAAATCTGACATACCTGTTCTTAAGAAAACGATTTTAGTAAATCCCAATTTGTACCCTTTTGGGGCCCCTCCTGACCCCTTAAGACAGTAAAGCCCATTAATTTTTACAAATCTAAACCTCCTTCACCTAACAATGCTTCTGTTAAGATATAGGCAAAATCATTTCAATTTAAAAAAAAAAAAATAAAATAAATATTATAATGACATGTATCCCCTAATTGAACCCTCGGTGCGGGGTCATATTTAACCCTAGGGAAACCATTTGAACAAATCTAACAAAACTATAGTTGGTCATCATTGCTATATAAACATTTTGAAAATCTGCTGGGCCGTTCATGAGAAGAAGATTTTTTAAGTTTTAGACTTTTTTTAGTAATGGTGGCCATCTTGAATTTCAAATCGAAAAAAAAAATCTTCTGTATAGTCTCCTATGTAACAGAAACATGCATGTGAAGTTTCAGTTTCATTGGCCAAGTGGTTTCAGAGAAAGTGCTGCTAACAGACGACAGACCACAGACGACAGACGACAGATGACAGACGATGGACGACAGACAACGCGCCATTGCATAAGCACTTCTGGCCTTTGGCCAGTAGAGCTAAAAATGAAGGGGTGCCACCAAACCATCGAAATTGTGAAAAAGCAACCTGGTCAACCCCATGTTTGGACCAACAGAGGACTATCTATGGGAATAAGGCACTTTTAGAACCATTGGTAATGTATCCAGTGTTCCAGAAGTGCATGTCTCTATATGTAGAACAGTACAAAATTAATTGGTGTGTGAGACGTAAAAGCACCGTCTTATAATTATAGTATTTTCAAGGATTTATATATAAGTCCTTGGTATTTTCTAAGATCATTAAACCATAGGCATACACATTTAAAGTAATATTCATCTTCCAGGTCACAATAATTATAAAATACACAGTATCTTTCATTTCTCTGTATTCTGCTTCTTCCGAACTAGAAAAGTCAAAACCAGATAAAATTGAATTATAGATTTATACCGACCGCAAAACATGTACACGCATGACTGCGTTGCCCCTGGGCGAAAACTAGGGAATATTTAATGCTCCACATAATTTTACGGCTAATCATATGACTGCATTGCCTCTAAGGGGATAACTAGGGAGTATGTTATTGCTCCACTTATTGCTATAAAGGCGGGTAACTTTTGACACACGATAAAGAAGGCCCTGAATTGAGTTGATGCCCCTGATATCATGAGAAACATAATATATAAGCCAAATTGTTGGACATGCATGGTCTAATGGTATAGTTTCTAGTAATAGAGCCTCACATGCTTAAGATCATAGAATTGATCCTTGGCTGGATCACACCAAAGTTAGTTGTAGGTCTGGTTGACCAGATGTTATTATAATGTGATTGCATGGGGTATCATACCATGTGTCTGCACCATGATACTCCAGTGTTGCAGTGCTCAGAATACTGTTTCAAATAGACACCATTGCGATATGACTGAAATTATTGAAAGTGACACTAAACTCCATACCACAACATGAATCATGTAGTATAGAATTATATAAAATCTTGTTGCATAATCGACTCAACAACTCTTGTATATCATAAGTACATTTTATTCACATACATGTAATTATAAAGTTCTCATAAGTTCAAAGTCACAAGCTAACATTTTTAAACTCGCTACTGCTCGTTTAAACTAAACCTAGACTAGGAGTCTAACTCATTTACTCTGACCGTGGCTAAAACTTAACTGCCTGACTTGTCTCTCCTGAAAACAGTCTCTGAATGAATAAACAACTACTCTATCATTGGCCAATTCATTTCTACATTTCTATTGGTCAATAAACTAATTACAGATCTTAAAGTCCAGCCCACAATTAACTTGACAACAATACATCAAGATAACCCTAGGCTATCATTTATCTCCAGTAAACTGTCATCCTATCTCATTAAACTGTCATAGATTCAAGATTTCTTTACTTATACGTATAATGTTTCTCAATACATACGTATATCAATATATTTATTTATGTCAAATGAAGTATCTTCAATTCTAACATCTCACTAGCATCCCATAATGTTACAATCTGCCTAGCTTATATATATATATATATATATATATATCAGGCCTTCTAAAATTCCAAAATGCAAATCGGTCCAGGATTTTTACTACCGTAAGAATCGCACTTATTTTTAAAAAAAATCACTAAAATTGCCTTACATTATGCCATTACATGTATGCATACCCCACCCACCATGTCAGCTGCATCGTGTATTTCTCCGTTTATTTATTAATAGGAAACGATTTCAAGTTTATTTGTGTATTATTTATAACATACTTTATCACAATGTGTACAATTTAATGACTGACATTATGTTTCCGCTTTACTGAATAATTTTCATTGTATTAAAAATGTTCGATCGAACTGGAAGTGATGAAAGTTCCGGAAGCTGCGTGAAATAATCACCGTGGAAACCAATGTAACGGTTCAACCACCAAAATAAATCATTCAGAACCTGTCCCACATCAAAACAAAATCGGTCCGGGTTTTATCACTTTCATTAATTAATGTCATTAATTTTATAATTTAAGTTATTTTTTTAAAAAAATGAAACATACAAGTAACACTGCACGTTTTATCAAATATTTTAATGACGCAAACAATATTCGGTCCGACCGTTCCAGCTTTGGCTAGCGGTATATCAAAGAAATATACGAACGCAAACACAGTCTTTTGATGAACCGACAGAACGCTATGGGTCACTGATCACACATCAAAGGCGTGCTACATAGCGATAGACTCTTCCGATAAACTCCCCTAATACCATCAATGGTTTAGTCGAAACTGACATCATTTCGCACAGCAGGTGACAAAACAACGGATTATTGGGTCAAATCATATTGCCGCAAGGCGTATTTCGCAGGTCAGTATGGCATGGTAAGAGCAATTTATGAGATTTTATACAACCGATAGAGAATATCTGGACCGATTTTTTATTGAACTTTGAAAATTTCTGGACCGATTTTTTATTAAACTTTGAAACGAAAACCGGTTTTGAACTGCAGAAATCGGTCCAAAAACCGGCAATTTTAGAAGGCCTGATATATATATATGTGCAGCAGTTGGGGCTTAAGTCTAATGTGCAAACTAGGATGCGTTTAAACCATTCATTGTTCATGAGTTAACCCTTTACTTCACGCGTTTTCCGGCTTCAATCAGATAAGGCCTTTGGAAACAGTACAGGAAGTGCTCGTAACAAGTAATTTGAACACTTCCTGCACTGTTTTCAACTCTGTCAGTTAATATAAACATAATTCAACCATTGCTGATATGTGGTGAATTAATGCTTTAATATTAGAGGTGTCCAAAGGCGTCTTTATGAAGTAAAGGGTTAAACAAAATAAAAGGTCAGTACTGGGGCATATTTGCACTATGTTGTGCATGGTATTATTTTTTGAAACAGTGCTTAGTGCAGAATTATCAAAATTGTCATCTGCCCCTATTAACCCTTTTTTTCTATAGACACCTTTGGACACCTCTAATATAGACGCCTTTGGACAACTAATATAATATACTGAAAAGCAAAAGTTTTGTCACTAAAAAAACATGGGAAATCCCATAGGGTACATGTAAAGCCGGATTCGTGCCCGACTATGGAAATAATATTTTGAAGACACAGTCTGAAATAAAATTGGGGTTTGTAACAAACAGAATCGGTGATTAAATAAAATATACCAACTTTCATTCTGGTGATGTCCGCCATCCTAAATCGTTGTTTTCAATGAAAAGGGCGGTAATTTACAGACTTCATAACTTTCAAAAGGGAATGCATGTACAGTCATGCCATGTTATGTTTTTTTTTACAAGTTATACATTTTGTGGTGTTTTATCTCATCTATAACACAGTTTCAGTTGTTTAACTTAACAAATAGTGCTTTTATTTGACAAAATGCTGTTTTACACAAAGGGGCAATAACTTTCAACCAGACTACAGAATAAATCCCTTATTCCGTTGATGTTGCTCTTAATACTTTAACAAATATAGTTGAATTAAAAACATATCGAAATCTTTTTTTGTATTATAGTTAACCTTGCATGAAAATACCAACAAAACTTTTGGAACTCGGTATAGAAGGCTTTTTAATTATTGGGTGAATTATGTTAATATTAACTGGCAGAGTGGAAAACAGTGCAGGAAGTGTTCAGATTGCTCGTTATGAGCAATCTGAACTCTTCCTGCACTGTTTTCAAAGGCCTTCTGTGATTGGTGCGGGAAAATGCGAAACTATGGAGTTAAGGGTTAAGACGACTACACACAATTATTATTGTCATCTGCCCCTATTAAGACCACTACACACAATTATTATTGTCATCTGCCCCTATTAAGACCACTACACACAATTATTATTGTCATCTGCCCCTATTAAGACCACTACACACAATTATTATTGTCATCTGCCCCTGGTATTAAGACCACTACACACAATTATTATTGTCATCTGCCTCTGGTATTAAGACCACTTCACACAATTATTATTGTCATCTGCCCCTGGTATTAAGACCACTACACACAATTATTATTGTCATCTGCCCCTATTAAGACCACTACACACAATTATTATTGTCATCTGCCTCTGGTATTAAGACCACTACACACAATTATTATTGTCATCTGCCCCTGGTATTAAGACCACTACACACAATTATTATTGTCATCTGCCTCTGGTATTAAGACCACTACACACAATTATTATTGTCATCTGCCCCTGGTATTAAGACCACTACACACAATTATTATTGTCATCTGCCCCTGGTATTAAGACCACTACACACAATTATTATTGTCATCTGCCTCTGGTATTAAGACCACTACACACAATTATTATTGTCATCTGCCTCTATTAAGACCACTACACACAATTATTATTTTGATTTTAAAGATAACTTTAAAAGCTAATCATGATTGTGGAATTCAAATGAAGCACTTGAACGGTTAATATCTAACATGATTAGCAAACATAAATATCACATTTCTGATTATGCAAAATAAATTTAATTTAAAATACATTTAAAGAGATTTCATAGACAATCTTGTAATCTCAGAGAAATTGGTAATTAATGTTGTTTAAAGTCAGGATTTATTCTAGTTTTATTTGTCAATTAAGGTTTATAAATCTACAAACTTAATTAAGGTCAAGTTTATGGTAATGATTAATCCATATTTTTTTGTATTATTTTCTGTTTATATATTATACTTCTGTTTATATATACTTCTATTTATATAATGATATCAACAGAAACAACATAATGGTTACTGGTCACTCAACATTAAACATAACATGATTACAATCTTGGGTATCTGGAGGCAAGTTTAAATGATGAAATAAGTATTTACCTTGGAGTTCCAACCCTTGTTCATATAATAGATACAAGTGACACACCTGCCATCGCCACCTGGGTTGTCAACGTGTCGAAGAAAACCCGTAGAGCTACCCGGATATACAGCAACCATGGCCTGAAAATAACCGTTTACAATCTCAAATGTGAACAGTAGTTAACAAATGTCAAACCAAAATAATAATTACAGTAATTAACAATGTCAAACCAAAACAATAACTACAGTAATTAACAATGTCAAACCAAAATAATAACTACAGTAATTAACAATGTCAAACCAAAACAACAAGAGGGCCAAGATGGCCCTATGTCGCTCACTTGACTGACCTTGAGTTACCCAAAATAAGTAGATTATATAATACATGTACACTCAAAAGTCCAGAAAGATGAGATGGGCAAGTAGTTAGAATTTTTACTTGTTTTGAAGATGTAACAGATGTGTAGAAGAGTTCAAACTTGGTAGAGGTTCACCCAAGGTAAATGTCAGTGAAATTACATCAAAATCAGGTCAGTAGATTCCGACAAAAAGACTTTTGAAGTTTTAACTATAGATGCTAAGTCTTCGAACTAAAATAAAAATCCAGTTCCAGCACAAAAATAACTTGTTATGTTTGAGAACGGTTTCAAACTAAAGTATCAGACTAAACTATTGTGCATGAAACAATCCGCAGTTCCAGCACAATAAATATTCCTATGTGTTTCAAACACAAGCCTTCCCAAAGTATATCGCTTGAAAGAATCTTTGTCGCAGTGCACTCTCCCACTAAAACAATTAAGCTCCTCCTCCAAGATTTCAATTACACTTTGACACTGAAAATCTCAAGCAGACTTCTTGCTGTGAATAAACTAGCTAAAAATATAGAATTGCTTTTTTATGAAGCAGTAAAGCATCCCTGTCTGAACAATAAAAACTCTTGACTTTTATATTAAGAACAAGAAATGTCACTGTTAAGTGTCGCATGCCCCCCAAAGGGTCTGTGAAAAATAAAAATATATGATATAATAGGTAGCGATGTAAATTCCATGAATATCAAGAGTAATGGACTAATGTTTCAGACTAGACATGCAATTTCATTTTTTTTTTTTTTTAAATTAAAGCATGACCTTGACCTTTGTGTTACCTTGACCTTGACATCTGATGTAATGGTCTGGGTATTTCAACAGTTAAAGGCAGGTGAAACATTATCATGACATGCTGATCACTTGTGTCAAGCTATTTTAAAATCCCTAAATGTAAGTTACAGATCAATTGTTGATCAATTGATAAATTAAACCAAGTGTTTTTGAAATCCATCCATGTATGATAAAGTTAAAGGACAGACTTGAAATCTTAAACAAATTCAAAGTGTTGTCATACATACTCAAAGTGTGACTGTGTCTAAGTTTTACTTATGACACGTCATCATGTCATCTTGATAAATTGAGCCAAGTTAAAGACAAAGTCACAGACCAGACACGCAATATCAAACATATTGAAAGTGTGACCTTGACCTTTGAGGAAAGGTTCTGGGTCTTACATGCGACACTTAATTATGTCATGTTTATCAACTGAGCCAAGTGTTTTTAAAATATACCATAAATGATAAAGTTATAGATCGGACAAGAAATCTCACACAGACTGAAAGTGTTGTCAAACAAGCTCAAAGTGTGACCTTGACCTTTGAGGTATGCATGTGGATCTTATACGTGACACTTTGTAATGTCATGCTGGTGAATTGAGCCAAGTGTTTTTGAAATTTATCCTTAGGTGACAAAGTTTCAGACCAGACACGAAATCTCAAACAGACTGAAAGTGTTGTCAAACAAACTCAAAGTGTGACCTTGACCTTTGAGGTATGGGTATGGGTCTTACTCGCGACACGTTGTCATGTTATGTTGATCATTTGTAGCAAGTATTTAAACAAGTTGTCAGAAGACAACAAAGCTCGCCGATGGGATAAAACTCATCAGCAATGCAAAGATTGAGATTGGAGGCAAACACCAAAACTTGAACGCATGTAAACGCACAAGTTTAACCTGGATGTGTACAGATGAAAAATTAAGTATTAAAGGGCCATTACTCTGCCAAAATGCAACCCAGAGTTATGGTTCTTGTCTCTGTATGTTTCAATGATCATGGTGAACACACATGCGAAGTTTCGTTCATATGCAATGAGTGGTTGGTGATAAAAAACTTTAACCTGAAAAATTAAGTAAAAAAAGGGCCATAACCGTGCCAAAATGCAACCCAGAGTTATGGTTTTTGTCTCTGTGTGTTTCAATGATGATCGTGAACACACATGCAAAGTTTCATTCATATCCAATGAGTGGTTGCATAGATATCTTACCTGATAAAAAACTTTAACCTGAAAAAGTAAGTCGAAAAAGGGTCATAACTGTGCCAAAATGCAACCCAGATTTATGGTTCTTATCTCTGTGTGTTCCATTGATGATGGTGAACACACATGTGAAGGTTCATACACATCCAATGAGTGGTTGCATAGATATCTGAAACTTAAAACGCAACTGAACGCAAAGTTAAACCTTGGTGTCTAAGTCCAAAAAGGGCCATAACTCTGCCAAAATGCAATCCAGAGTTATGGTTCTTATGTCTGTGTGTTCCATTGATGATGGTGAACACAATGCAAAGTTTCATTGACATCCAATGAGTGGTTGCATAGATAACTGAAACTTAAACGCAAAAGTTAAACCTTGGTGTCTACAGACGACGCTGGGGTCATGACAATAGCTCTCCTTGGACTTCGTCCCGGTGAGCTAAAATACCATCTATACGTGACAAAGTCAGAGATCGGACACAAAAATCTCACACAAACTCAAAGTGTTGTCAAGCAAACTCAAATTGTGACCTTGACCTTTGAGGTACAGGTGTGGGTCATAATAGCAACATGTCATGATGTTATGTTGATCATTTGTAGCATTAAGTATCATTAAAATTCATCTATGCTTGACAAAGTTACAGGCCAGAAACGAAAACTCACATAAACTTAAAGTGTTGTCAAACAAACCCAAATTGTGACCTTGACCTTTGAGGTACGGGTGTGGGTCTTACTCACGACACACCGTCATGTTATGTTGATCATTTGTACCAAGTATCATTAAAATCCATCTATGCTTGACAAAGTTACAGGCCGGAAACGAAATCTCACACAAACTCAAAGTGTTGTCAAACAAACTCAAATTGTGACCTTGACCTTTGAGGTACGGGTGTGGGTCTTACTCGCGACAGGTCGTCATGTTATGTTGATCATTTGTAGCAAGTATCAACAAAATCCATCTATGCATGACAAAGTTACAGGCCGGAAACGAAATCTCACACAAACTCAAAGTGTTGTCAAACAAACTCAAATTGTGACTTTGATCTTTGAGGTACAGGTGTGGGTCTTACTCGCGATACGTTGTCATGTTATGTTGATCATTTGTAGCAAGTATCAACAAAATCCATCTATGCATGACAAAGTTACAGGCCAGATACGAAATCTCACACAAACTCAAAGTGTTGTCAAACAAACTCAAATTGTGACTTTGACCTTTGAGGTACGGTCGGGTCTTACTCACGACACATCGTTATACTATGTTGATCATTTGTAGCAAGTATCAACAAAATCCATCTATTCATGACAACGTTACAGGCCAGAAACGAAATCTCACACAAACTCAAAGTGTTGTCAAACAAACTTAAATTGTGACTTTGACTTTTGAGGTACAGGTGTGGGTCTTACTCATGAGACGTCGTTATACTATGTTGATCATTTGTAGCAAGTATCAACAAAATCCTTCTATGCATGACAAAGTTACAGGTCGGACACGAAATACCGGACAGAAGGACGGAAGTTCTCACGAATGGGTATTTAAGTGGCTTCTTTGCTTCAATCTTATTACATGTTTCACACAAGTAATAAGATAGAAAAAAGCCACTTAAATGCTGTTTTTTAAGTGGCTAGAAACAGCCACGTGATTATTTTTCAACTGCTTTTTAACTGTCCATAAAAAATACTAACCCTAAACCCTAGACACCTTACTACCCATTTGTTTGCCCGGGCGAACGGAAGGACAGACGGACGGACGCTGCAATTACTATATGCAGGTATAATAAAAAAAATTTGGGGGGGGGGGGGGGGGGGGGGGGGCATAAAAAACACCTATTTTAAATGGTTCAAGATATTTGAATAATATTCAATCATTTATTACAAGTGTATCATTCATCTTTTTATGATGAATTATCTTTTAAAACTTATATCTAGTATAATATTGTATAATAATAGCAAAAATAGTTTATTTAAAGAGTTTATTACCTCTTCTTATAATATTGCTATATACAGACAAAACAGGGGAAGTAATTTGACATCTAAACTAACCCCACCCCCTGGCTGCCATGTTTTTTGACGAATCAAGATGGCTTAAACAAACTTGGTAGAGTCACCCTAGGAACATTTCTGTGAAATTATTTTAAAATCGAGCCAGTAGTTTCTGACAAGAAGATTTTTCAAATTGGTCTATTTATATCTTACGACAACATTACATATGCTAATACTCGATTTGCCATAATCCACGAAAACAGAAAGACTTAACTATCCTCTATAAGTAACGAGTTACTATCCTTTGCTATAAATATGCGCATGCGCGAAAGCAACTTCCTCTTTCTGTTTTCGTAACCTCGTGTGAGGTAGGTAATTCGAATTCACTCGTAAAAATTGCTAATTTTCCACGGTTTCTTCGTTATATAGTGCGTTTTATTGTTTTATTAAGAAGCACACTCATTAGTTTGTAGTTGTGTTACTTCTTTTCAGCGAATAAATTTGCTTTACAGTTTTATTTCACTGTTAAATTATTAAAAGTAAATAGTCGACGGGTTCTTCGTCTTTTAACTGTTTGTTTTTTCAAATTATATTTGTATACTAATCGGCGAAATTGTTCGCCAATTTTGTTGTGTATTTCAGGATATTTGTACAAACTACACATATTTGTACAAAATGGAACATAGCTCTATTAGTCTTGGGAATCCAGGGTTATTTCTTAACCCAGGTGTCTTCACCACGGGGAGATACCCCTCAGATCCCAAGGGCCTTCCCATAGAGCTATGTCTCTTGGAGGAAGGCACTGTGGGTGCTAGAGCTACACCCTCCGTTAGACCTTCGACCTCCGGGTCAGTTTACAAGGAGTCTCAATGGGCTAGGTCTAGTACCAAAACCCAGAGAGTGACGGGTGGACGAAGACGCTCCAGGAGCTCCTCCACATTCGCTAGCTATCACTGTCCCAGCAGCTCTCTGTAGCAGCACAAGGACTTGAAGAGATTTCCCTCAAAATCAGCTATCACTGTCCCAGCAGCGCACAGCAGCACAAGGACAGGAACAGAAGGCGATCGAGGGAAGACTACCACTAAGAGTGGAGGGGAACATAGAAGAAATAGAGGTAAAGTTTCTTGTTTTTCATCTAAGGGAAGAGACACCGACTTTCGGTTTTCTTTTTCCCTTCTTATTAAAGGGACAGATCTAAGGGAGTCTCTACACTAGTTCTAATAGTCTTGGAAACTAACCAGTGGATTTCCAATGACATATTTATACATTACCCCCAATAGTATACCTTACCGGAATTACCGGAATCAAATTTACAAAGGCACGTGGGGGGTGCCCTTTAAATAAAACAATGGTGTTTTAACCATGAGGATTTTTCCCTAATTATTATAAGGGCCTTCCAATGGAGCAATGTATCTTGAAAGAAGGCATTTTTGGTGTTGGAGTTACACCTTCAGTTAGACCTTCGACCTACGGGTCAGTCTAAAAGGAGTCTCATAGGGCTAGGGCTGGTACCACAACCCAGAGATCTCGAGTACTTTCTCACTCAACTAGATCTTTTTTTTTTCCAGGGGTTTCACTCCTGACCACGTAGTCCCTTCACTCCCTGCTAACCAACTGCCAGTCCCCTTTCCAGGGGCGATGGTTGCTTCTCTTTCCATTGATGACAAGGCCATTTGGTCTAGAAATTGGGAACACCCTTTCCCCATTACTCAGAGATGTTTTCTCTGCTTAGAGATATATTTGGCCCTGAACTTTGTCTCACAGTGGTTTATACTTACACTACTGTTCAGGGTTACTCAGCCTTAGAATTTTATTTAAGACTCACACTGCACCTAACTCTATCCTTTCGCTACCACAGAGTAGTCAGGTACCTCATTTGATGACTATTTTACATCAGAGCTTAGAGAGGAAGAGATGGTCCCTTATGGCCCTTCCTCTCACTTTTCTAAGGCTATTACGTCAGACAGGTTGGGCACAGATTGAAGTACTGTAATTAATTCTTTACATTCGTTGGCATGTTAAGAAGTTCAGGCCCAATTTCACTCGGATATTATGGGGGCGGAGGTTGCTCTTCCGAGAGGGTTCGCCGGTCAACAGCACTCGATCGGTGTCCGCTTCCCTGAGGATGGTCGTTCACGGAGGGGAGAACCCGTCGCTTTATAGCATCTGTGGTATCTTGTCTATCCGGCAGGACCATAAACTTACCTGAAGCTCTCATCGAGCTGCATCTATTCCTTTAGTCAATGGTTAAGGACAACGCCAATATGATGGAGTATTTCGTCAGGCTTTCAATTTTTCCTTTCTTTAAGGAGTCAGACTTTTCTGTTGGAGTAGAGTTCTCTTAACCAACAGCTGGTTTCTAGTCTGTAGGATGGACCATTTAACTATTATACACTTCTTGGACTTAATTTCCAAGAAGTGGTTAAGATTCGTAGAATAGAGTTTGAGAACCCCTCTTTTCAGCGGTTAGCCATGGCCAAACTTCATACCAGACCTTCAGTATGGTTCCATTTATAGCTCCTCAAGCTCCATTCAGTAGGACTCCAGTAGTTGGGTCTTAAGGCCCCATTTTACTCGGGATCTTTCTTCCAGGGTTACTTTTAACCATATAGGAAGCAAGTCATACAGAGGCAGGGGCGAGGGTAGAGGAGGTCTAGTGCCTGACCAATAGGGGTGCCCTTTCTGGAAATTTCCAGGCTCTTTCCAGTTTTGCTGGGTTCTTCCAACTTAAATTTGAAGATCCCAAGGCTAGACATTCTCTCAAGAGGTAGACTTTCTACCTTCTCAGAGTCCGGGGAAAATTATTTTTCGCAGACCCTTAGACCCTTTCGGTTATCCAGAGGGGTATGTAATGCTTTTTTGGGTCAATCCCCCAACGGTTTCTTTTCACCCAAGATGCTTAGTAATTCTCTGGGATCAAATGAAGCAGTAGATTTCGACACATATGTCTAGTATTTTCTGTCTCACTGCAATTGAACCGGTATCCCCCTCCTCTCCCAAGCAGGGGTGCTACAGTTGTCTTTTCATAGTTCCAATAGAACAGGGGTATGGAGAACCTTTATCGATGGAACTACAAAGAACGAGTGGGTAACTTCGCTTGATCTGTTAGTTGCTTACATTCACTTTCCTATACAACCAGATTCAGACGATACCTTCGCTTCCCTTGGCAAGGTTCAACCTATCAGTTCGAGCTCTTCCCTTCAGTTTATCACTAGCACCTTACGTTTTCACTAGAATAGTAAAGTGCTCATGATTCCAGGTGGATTATACAGATATTTGTCTCCATTCTTATCTGGAGGACTGGCTCCTAACCTTCAATTCCAGGGACTTGGCTCTGCAACACTCAAGACATCTTCTATGTCTTAGTCTAGAGCTGGACTTCTTTCCCAATGGGAACAAGTCGGTATTGGTTCTTTGTCAAATATTTACTTGCCTAAGAGCACATTTCCAACTACAGGAAGCTTTTTTGGATCCTTCTCTAGAAAGATTAAGATTATGTCAGGTAAAACTGGAACATCTTCTTTCAGTTCCCTCTGCCTCAGCCAGGGAACTTCTTTCATTCTTTCATTCATTAATTCAGTTATTAACGAGCCATATAAACATATTGCAGATGAGGGCAGTATTTCCGTCCCTACATCCTTTCTAGTGTCAGTACGAGGTCACTTGGTCACGCTAACCACGGACAACACAACCTTAGCTTCTTATGTGTACAAGAAGGGGGGGGGGGTGCTCATGCTCAGGAGCTCTCGAACTTTGCAAAGGAGACTCTGACTTGGTAATCCCAAGTAAGGATCTCTCTCAGAGCCAGGTATATTACAGGCAAACTGAATATTCTGGTATATTCCCTTTCCAGGAAAACCCAGATATTTCACACAGAAAGGATGGTACATCGATCTACACTAGATCAGGTGTTCCAACTTTGGGACACACCTTGTAGATCTATTTGCTACTCGGTTGATCAATCAACTCCCAACCTTGTTTCTCCAGTTTCAGATCCTCTGTCAGGGGCAGTAGACGCTCTGTCAATTCCTTGGCAGGGTCTGTTCAAGTAATACTGTCTTTCGTGGTGTAATGGTTAAGGCGTCCATCTCGAAAGCAGGTGGTCAGAGGTTCAAACCACCTGGGAATTCCGGGTGCTTTAGACTAAAATGCATACCCTCCACCTCCACTTCTATTTTGGGTACTTCTGAAAGCACAGAGAGAAGACGGTTTGCTGCTGATGATAACACCATTTTGGATTGGACATCCATGGTTTCCTACACTGTTATCTCTATTAGTGGCTCCTCCAGTAGTATTCCCTCTCAGACGAGGCCTGGTGTGTCTAGCTCTTGATCGGCTAGTTCACGCCAAGACAAGTGTTTCATCTTTACTCCTGTCTCTTATCTAATGACATCTCGAAACAGAATGATTTGCTACTCGAGTTCTTTCAGTCGGTATTTCTAGAATTTTTTCTACAAATGTCTTTATGAGTACAGATGAAAAGGTTGGTTGAAAAAGGGTGAGTCAGGGTCATTGGATCTATGCAATCACACTTTTCAATTATCTATCAGTTTTCTTGTGTCACTTTCAAAGATAAAAGTCTTTCACCATCTTCAGTTTAAGATTATTGTTCAGCCATTTCTGTAACATTAAGGCAGGTTACAGGAAAGTCCGATAGTCGTCTACTTTCTAACATAGTTAGAGAATCCCGCTTCTTTTTATGTCACTCCAGAAGGGGACTGTTTCCAGGTCCTGTAGGCTATTTCAGGTCCTACATCCGAACCACTTATATCTTGTTTGAGATTGGGATTAACTTTTAAAACTACTTTCCTGTTAGCTATAACTTCAGGTATTGACGTAGTGAGCTACATGCACTATCAGGAACTTAAGATTCCATTTACTTCGCGGTAGGTGGCCCTTCCATTATGTTGTTTTCTTTCCAGGGTTTCTCTCATAGCATTAACCTCCTTTGGTTGCTATTCAACAACTGGTTATTCCAGCCCTACCTACAAACACCTCAGGTAACGAGATTTCTTCTTCTGGTTTATGTCCAGTGAGAACATTAAAATCTACTGAGATAGCTCTAAGGCATGGCGCAAGTACAGGAAACGGCTTTTCGTTGCTTATCTCCCAGAAACCACAAGAGATTTTTCTCTTACTTTCATATCAAGAAGGATTGTAGGGACAATTATGTCTTCTTATGAGTTAGAAGAAGTAGTACTTCCATGAGCAAACCCAACAGCACACGAAGTTAGAACATTGTCTTCTTCTCTTGCTTGGCTGAATTTTAATTCTCAGGATCGTATCCTATGAGCATGTTACTGGAGTTCCCATAACTCCTTAACTAAGTTCTATATAAGAGATTACTCATCTTTTTATATTTCCTGACTCTAAGTTCTGTTGCGGTAGCTCAGTTTGTGATCAGAGGTGAACCTCTAGATTGAGTTTGTTTTAACAAACTTTATGGTTTTAGACTACATAATCTAGCTCCTTTTGGTGGGTGTTTTATGTATCAGGATTCTTGATCAAATAAATTTATTTACATTTTAATTTTCATCTTACTGATATTCGTTAATCTAGGATTTATGTTATGTTTCTCTAACATAATATATCAATATATCAATACATGGATCTCCTAATCAACTTCTGAAGTTCTGATTTTGTAGATTTATGTAAGTATATAATTATATAAGATAGATATATATTACTTAAAATATTTTGACCTTTTGACTGCCGTGTCTCCAGGTATCTTTGACTTGAGTTTCTTCAGTCTACACAGGCAGAGTAAGTTATTTCTGCTACTTTATAATATGGAATGGACTACAAGCTGTACTTGTTGGAATGAAGGTCTTCTACAACTAGACACTTTGGTCATCTCCTATTTCGGAGATGTTACAGCACTTCCAGGTGGTTCTACAAAGTATGTAAGTTTTGTAGCACTGTTAAAGTTTATTTAGTTTAGTTCTATGTTAAAATTCATAACTGATTTTTACATGACTTATCTTAGTTTCTTAAGATAATTTTTTACAGGCTCCCCTGTTCCCTTTTATTTTGACTTATCTATCCTCTCCTCCCCAGGCTTTTATGTTAAAGTCAGCATATGTAATGTTGTCGTAAGATATAAATAGACCAATATAGAAAATTTGAGTTAATTTTACTATTTGTCTATAGTATACTTACGACAACATTACAAGCCCTCCCCTCCTCAGAAAGAGGAAGTTGCTTTCGCGCATGCGCATATTTATAGCAAAGGATAGTAACTCGTTACTTATAGAGGATAGTTAAGTCTTTCTGTTTTCGTGGATTATGGCAAATCGAGTATTAGCATATGTAATGTTGTCGTAAGTATACTATAGACAAATAGTAAAATTAACTCAAATTTTCTATGTTTTTACTATAGCTTATATTGTAAACTAACCCCACCCCCTGGCGGCAATGTTTTTTGAAGAATCAAGATGGCTTATACAAACTTGGTATAGGGTCACCAAAGAACATTTCTGTGAAATTATATCAAAATTGGCCCAGTGGTTTCAGGAGAAGTTGTTAAAAGCTAAAAGTTAACGACGGACAACGGACAACAGACGACGGACACCAGGCGATCACAAAAGCTCACCTGTCGGCTAAGGTATGCTAATAACTACAGTAATTAACAATGTCAAACCAAAATAATAACTACAGTAATTAACAATGTCAAACCAAAATAATAACTACAGTAATTAAAAATGTCAAACCAAAACAATTACTACAGTAATCAACAATGTCAAACCAAAATAATAACTACAGTAATTAACAATGCCAAACCAAAACAAAACTACAGTAATTAACAATGTCAAACTAAAACAATAACTACAGTAATTAACAATGTCAAACCAAAACAATAACTACAGTAACCAACAATGTCAAACTAAAACAATAACTACAGTAATTAACAATGTCAAACCAAAACAATAACTACAAAGTACAGAATCTGATGTTTCTTTGCAGAAATGTTTAATAAAACTGAAGGATTTACATGTCCCGCATAATTAAATGTACTAGTTACAGGTATTTATGTAAGGACTGATTGAATATTTAGCACCATTTTTATGCCATTGAGGGCTAACAGATGATCATTTAACCAAACCATTGTTTTCCAAAAATAGATAGAGATTTCCTCAAATCCTGTTTAACGAAACATTTTTTGAGAAATTTCTCAACCCAATTCTCGAGTATTTCCTCAAATATTTGAGGCTCCTCCCGACCTATCTCAAATCATTTCCTCAAATATGGCTCTGATATCAACAAAGCTGGCTTTGGACAGAAATATCGATATTTCACGCGAACAATCGCCAAAAGTAAGATTTGCGTTTACACAAGGTGATGCAATGAAGCAGTTGACGTCATGTGTACGTTTTATCTACACGATTGTGTAAGTTGGATTTTCAGATGTTGAATATACAGTTTATGCAAATATGGGGCCTACTTTTGGATAGCATATATATATCTTTTTTTAATTCTGCTCTATGCTCATACTAGAGGATAAGAAGGATGGCTTATGGTTGGAAACTTGCAAGGTTCGTGTATTTATATTTTGTTTTGCCAACTTCTGTTTCTCAAGAAATCTATTGTAGATCTTATTTTTTATTTAATTATTTCTTGTTTGTCAGAAAAACTATCGTCGAAACACACATTTGTCTACAGTATGCCAATACTCTCCATCCATCACCAGCAGGGTAGCCGACGATGAATGAACAGTGTTGAAAAACTTGAATCTAATGAGTGTGTTGACAATCAACCAGTACTGCAGACTCTACATCTCACAAACCATAAATGAACATTTTGTGACCAACTTCGAGGTGTATCAGAATAATGCCGGCTGTATGTTTTCAATTTGTCAGTAGGGTATCGTGATCAGGATTTCTTTTGCCTTTGTGGGTCAGGTAAAAAGGACAACTAACACCAATACAGTTTCTGGAATTCTAACTCATGGGATTATGGGGTGCCATTTTACTATTTAAGTAATATCACCTATTTGAAATGAATAATGATATCACTTATTCCAATAAGCATGGCAAAACAATATATTTTTTAAAGTCTTCCACCACCAGTAAAACTGGATATGCCACATATAACCTTAAATGTGTTGAAAATGGCGTTAAACTCATTCATAATTACTACTACCCATAAAATACATCTTCATCTGTTTCTTCACTACCATTTAGGGCACTCCGAGAGACACTGGTTCCTGACTACCGTATTCCCCAAAATAAACAACCTCAGGAAATGCATTTTTCAAAAGAGTCAACAAAAAAAATAGAATATGTTTAAGAGTTTTACGAATAATATTTTGTTGGATAAATAATTAATAAGCAATGACACATTACAATTAGGATTTTTTTGGCTGATAATCTTTTGGACCTAAATTGATGGGAGCCTTTATATTGGGGAATACTGAAGCAGTTGTTTTGAGACACACAAAGTTATACAATTGTTATACCTTCAATTAGCTTTGAGATATCTATATAAATAAACAATCAAAATCTTAAGAATTATAACTTGAGCTATAAATATATCGTAGTAAAAATTTTACTTTGAAATCTATAGAAATGTCAATACTTTTAGTCCTGCATCTCAATTTAACTGTATTTATCAATGAAATGATGTTTTTATTTTGCAGATCTGTTTTTTGCTGCTGGGGTCAGTAACCTACCTAAGATTATGCAATCTTGCATTTCATAACTTCAATGGATTACTTGCTTGGAAATACCAGGCCTGATTAGCTCAGTTGGTTATGCATCTGACTATCAATCCAGGGATCGTGAGTTTGGATCCCCGCCCGGCTACTGTCTTTGTGATGACAGTGTCTCATTATCATTCATCTCTCACCACTGATTCAAGTGGGAAAGTTATAAGTTACCAGTTACTTTCAAATATAGGGTGTGCTCGAGTACTGGTTAACCTTTCAGGATCCACGGAAACAGTGGTTAAGTAAGCTGATCATCTGTTAAGTACTTGATGGCATAAAAATAAATATTCAATCAATTGCTTGGATTACTTATATGAGAAGACACTGACAGTATTGATTCATGTATGTTAACTTTGTTAATAAATCAAAGGCTTGAAGGGCCTGAGGATAAGCTCGCTACTTGTGTAAATTCGAAAATTTAGGTTCGGAAAATTGGAAAACTTAGTTAGATTTCTGATATGTTAAAAGGCAATTCATTGGGATTTAAAAAAGAATGTGGTGTGTTTAATATTTCTTTTGTGTATCTGTATAAATAATCTCCTGCATACAATACAGAGTCCATATCAATACTTTTCCAACAGTAGCTATCAAATGGTTTTAATAATGCATTTGAAACAAGAACTGTCACTGTAAGTGTCCAATGCCCCCCAAATGGTCTGCAAAAAATAACAATATAATTATGTTATAATAGGTAGCGATGTATCCATGAATATAAAGAGTAATGGACTGATGTGTCAGACGAGACATGCAATTTCATGTTATTTACATTAAAGTGTTACCTTGACCTTTGTGTAACCTTGACATCTGATTTAATGGTCTGGGTATTAAAACAGTTAAATGCTGCTGAAACATCATCATGACATGCTGATCACTTGTGTCAAGCTATTTTAAAAACCCTAAATGTAAGACAAAGTTACGGATCAATTGTTGATAAATTGAGCCAAGTGTTTTTGAAATCCATCAAGGTATGATAAAGTTAAAGGACGGACTTGAAATCTCAAACAGTTATTGTTGTATGGTGTTTAGCATCGCTTTCAAAATTTTTTCAGTCATATCGCAACGGTGTCTACTTGAGGCAGTATTCTAAGCGCTGTCATACTGGAGCATCATGCCGCAGACACATGGTATGATACCCCACCCAGTCACATTATACTGACACCAGGCTGACCAGACCTAGAACTCTCCTCTAAATGCTGAGAGTCAAGCGAGGAAGCATCTAGTACCATTTTTAAAGTCTTTAATATGACCCGGCCGGGGATTGAACCCATGACCTTCTGCATGCAAGGCGAATGCTCTACCACTAGACCACGCCGTGGTCAGATCTCAAACAGATTCAAAGTGTCGCCATACATACTAAAAGTGTGACCTTGACCTTTGAGGTATGGTTCTAAGCTTTACTTATGACACTTGTCATGTCATCTTGATAAATTCAGCCAAGTTAAAAGGCAAAGTCACAGATCAGACACACAATATCAAACAAATTGAAAGTGTGACCTTGATATTTGAGGAAAGGTTCTGGGTCTTACATGCAACACTTAATTATGTCATGCTGATCAACTGAGCCAAGTGTTTTTAAAATTTATCCATAGATGACATATCGGACAAGAAATGTCAAAATGACTGAAAGTGTTGTCAAAGTTAAACTGTGACCTTGACCTTTGAAGTGGGAGTTTGGGTATCAAGTGCTACACATCGTCATGTTATTTTAATCATGTTATGTTGATTATAACAAATATTTATAAAAATCCATATATGCATGACAAAGTTGCAGGCCGGACATGATATCTCACAGATTCAAAGTGTGACTTTGACCTTTGAGGGACGGGTGTGGGTCTTACTCGCGACACGTCGCCATGTTATGTTGATCATTTGTAGCAAGTATCATTAAAATCCATCTATGCTGACAAAGTTACAGGCCAGACAGAAAATCTCACACAAACTCAAAGTGTATTCAAACAAACTCAAATTGTGACCTTGATCTTTGAGGTACAGGTGTGGGTCTTCCTCGCGACACTTTGTTATGTTATGTTGATCATTTGTAGCAAGTATTTATAAAATCCATCTATGCATGGCAAAGTTACAGGCCAGACACGAAATCTCATACAAACTCGAAGTGTTGTCAAACAAACTCAAATAGTGACCTTGACCTTTGAGGTAAGGGTGTGGGTCTTATTCGCGACACGTCGTCATGTTATGTTGATCATTTGTAGCAAGTATCATTAAAATCCATCTATGCATACAAAGTTACAGGCCGGTCACGAAATCTCACACAGACTCCAAGTGTATTCAAACAAACTCAAACTGTGACCTTGATCTTTGAGGTACGAGTCAGTGCTCCAAAAAAAAAAAAAAAATTTGGGACTAGCCCAGGGCAAGTAGATTGAAAATTCTACTTGCCCAGCCTGAAAAATAACTTGCCCTGATCAACGGTTCACATGCCCAGATTTTTATTACCAATACACCTTGCGGTATAATATGAAATATGTAAACATAGACTTAAATGAATTAATTTTATGTAGGGTTAGCTCCCCTTAACATTATACATGTCTAAATCACAAGTTTTAGAGTTTGAATAAGACCAGAGAAGTGAGAGAATTTCGGGAGAACTGACTATGTCTCTATCAGTATGTTGTATTTAATCTTTGTATTTTATTAGCATAAAAAAGATGCTAAATATTCAATCAATCAATCAATCAATCAATCAATCAATCAATAAATTGTTCTTTATTGACTATCATTTCTGTTCTGTCGATTCAGTGGCGGTGTGGGAGCAGGAGTATATTTAAAACATTATTTTAAATATGTTTCTCTTGTTTTCTAATTATTGCTGTCATAACATACAATAATGGCAATGCCTACAAAGCTATTCAATCTATCCAAGAGAACTTGGCAATATGATAAATAAATGCAGTCTATGATAGCCTTCAAATATCTAGAAAGTGCAACTAGTCAACTATATTTCAAATATTTAAAAAAAAAACACATAATTCATCTTAATTGTTGTTTTCAATACTATATTTAAATCATGCCAAAAAATATACGCTGAAACTACACAACCAAACAGCAAATGTTTATTACTATAATACCCCACCTAAATTTTTCTTTACCGTAAACTCAATTTCAATATCAACTTTCACGTTTTCACAGAAGAAAATTTATATACATACAGTTCCAAATATTGTAAATCTACGAAATGTTTATAAAATTACCAGAACCTATCACTGACATTTTACATAACGCAATCGATCGCAAATTATCTGCAAAAACATTATCAGATTTTAGAAATCGTTACCATTTTGGCAAAGGGAGGTAATTTTATACTCTTTATAATGGAGAATTTGAGAAACACCCACGAATTACGTCATCGTCTATTTTTGTCTTTGCTCGGGTAGGTGGTAAGAAACGTATTACCTTGGGCGTAGATATCCGACCAATCAGAGCAGTTATTAAAAATAGAATACTTTATATTCAAAGCTATCCACCAATCACATAAGATGAATTAAAATAGATAATGAATATGCATGAGAGGTTTTCCGAAGTCGCATTATCGGGCATGTGGTATGTTAACACCGCAGGGGTCAATTGTTTATACTGATTAGTAACCATCTTTAAACAACAGTTTGACCTGTGTTATATCGAATAGAGATAATTGCAGACCTGTGTATTGTGAAAACTAGCTTGTCCGATTTTCAAGACAAGCCTGACGGGCATGTAACTTTGAAAAAGTCACATGCCCGGATCCAGATTTGACAAGCCCTGGGCATCGGGCTATCCTATTCTTGGAGCACTGCGGGTGTGGGTCTTACTTGCGACATGTCTTCATATTATGTTGATCATTTGTAGCAAGTATCAACAAAATCCATCTATGCATGACAAAGATACAGGCCGGACACGAAATACCGGATGGAAAGACAGACAGACGGACGGATGGATAATGCGATTACTATATGCCACCAAAAAAATTGGGGTGGGGTGGGGGCATAAAAATACAAACACCATGGTACACACCGTTTTTGTGTGAAAATTGACTGAATATTTGATGACCCTGGTGAAAATATCCATTTCTGGACATTTTGTAAACTGGTAATGTGGTGGTCCAGGATTCCTTTCCACATCTCCACATAAAGTTATCAACATGAACAACCTATATGAAAGCTTCACAAACAAACCTTCATATTCTGATGTTTCTCAAAAATTGAAAGAATTGAGTAGTGATGTACAACTCCAGTCAATTTTAATATCTCCAGTTCAATAGTTATGATTTATGGATAACGAAACGCATTCAGCATAAAATGTTCCTGATTGTCCGAGAATATACAACACATATCCATAACTCTTTGTCTAGACCAAAACAAACATGACCTACTTACAGATTTACGCGTATATTGACTTGAGTTATGTTCAATTCTCATATAGCTTTCAATCAACAATATAAATAATCAATAAATAGCATTATAAACAGTGTTGCGATACAAAGATTAAATCAATATAAAAAATACAACACAGAAACACAACAAACATAACGGTCGGATGACCTAATTAACTGTTACACTGCTTGCATAAGATGATAGATTGGCGCGTTTTTCTATAAACAACCAATGTAGCCCCTAACCTAATTTCGTTATTTTACTATCAAAATTAAAAGAGGACAATCCGTAGTGAATAAAATTTCACTTACAATCACTATTTACTCAAACTGCGAGTTATTATATCGAAAACATGTCAATATTTCACCCCATTAATGATTACATGTCGAATGGTGTTAAGAGATTAAATCACCCCTACCAGATGATGTCACTATGCATAGTAGTAAATGCGTAAAACATTTTTTTATCAACGAAAATGTACGTTTTAATTTTACGTTTATATGCTGAGTAAGGGCCTAAGACTTTTTGCAAGAAATAAATTATTATTTTACATTTGATGGAAAAAAGAAGGAATGTAATGTTTATGACTACTTCCATAAAAGAATAATTTTTTCTTTATTTAAAAAATTATGACTGATCAAGTTAATATATATATACAAGAAAATTGATAAGAACATTTTGATGTGGATTTTATATTGCAATATTTGAATCCCACAACATGTAGTTCCTGGATTAGTTAGAAAGAATATCTTAAACATATATAAATAAACACAAAGTTATGTAAATCATTATTATTTCTACTAATAATAAAAAATAATTCAGATTTAGGCCTTCCTTAAAAAATATATTGTTTTGCCGTGCTCCTACCTACTCACTCAAAATAACAGCTACCTAAACCATTTAAAAAAATGTTCATGATTTCTGTCCATTTTTCTTTAAAATGACAATGTAAAATCAAAATTTGCCAAAAAAATAGCTTCTACCTACCCACATGAAAAATACTGGGATTATGCTATGTTTGAAAATCAAAATCAATATTTTATACATTTTATTTTATCAAAAGTTGGCGTAGTTCTGTAAAATGAAAAGAAAACACAAGGCCAAAAGGGGCCAAAGTCACTCACCTGATTTAACCTGTTACTTCTTTTCAAAGTTTAAATGTTCATTTAGAATTCATAATTTCCCCCCACTGGCCAGTCATTACACATGTTACATGCTTCAAAAGATCTGCTTAATTTGGACATCCCTACATGCCTTACCACCAGGAGTGACTACCATTAGATGTCCCAGATTTGAGAGTACACAAGTAAACCATTGGACCCACAAGATAAATTATCCTTCCAACCACATTTAGGCTATGTAACCAATCAGAATGAAACACTTAAAAGCGCCTAAGCTTTCTGATCACAAATGTAAATTACCTCTTCTTATTTCTAAATATTTTGAGTACAAAGACAACACCTAGCCTATATTGAAACTGGCAAATGATTTAATTTTAATGTTTAAATAGCAATTCCCATGTAAGGACATGTTTAAAACACTGAATTTATTATGAAATAAAGCATAGTACACTAAAATATTATGCAATTTAGACTATGTACACACTCTTACACAATAGAGAGGCATTTTAAAAGAAAAACATACAGCAACTGAAATCTTAACCTCATGAGCTATAAAAATGTAATCCAGAATGATGTCATGGTAAACAAGTTTGAAAAATGACGCTCCGTTAAAAATTATAGATTTTTTTAAATAAGTAGTCAAATTTTCACCGAAAAATAATAATTTTTAACATACGAAAAGAATCGCAATAATTAACTCTATTGACTAGTGCAAAATTGTTCATGATGATATGCACAAAAGATAATACCGAAGAACAAGATAATTTGCTGGAGAATGTCGATGTTCAGAAGAAAATGCAAATATTTCGACAGAAGGTCGCTGCTATGAAATTATTGTGGTGAAATCTATGAAAAAGAAACTAGCAGTATCAGAAAACACAAGTATTCAGCTAAACGAAATAGATGGAGGTGTGAAATTGGCTTTAAATGCTCAGGTATGTATGAACTTTTACGAGATTCGGCAACACATTTTTCATGTCTCGGGAAACCGGATTAAACTGCAAAAAAACTCATGTAACTGACAAAGCTGGGCACCAGGAAGAGACTAGATACAAGGTCTCTTCGGGTAAATCTGGACACTATACAATGAATATCTATCATACTAGGTTGTCCTGTTTGGTAAATGGAAGAAACACGACTCAGTTTTTACAATGTCACGATGATTAACCAAGAATATTCACTGCTATTGAACAAAATGTATCACATGAAAATTGTTCAATTAATGATTTCAACATAAATATGCTTAATATGATTGTTCAATATTTCAACACATGAAATACATCAGAAATGCATGCTGAATCATCAAAGCCCCTGTGTATACATGGACCAGAAAAACATTTGATTTCTGTTCAGACTAGTGAAATTCAGTCGGTGAAAACATATGATATCAGTGCCCCAGATAAAATGTGTTTTTGCATCATTTACGCTACAAATAAGCTAATTTATGCGTGATAATTATTTTCCATGCATAGGCATAACGCACGTTATTTTAGATATATGCAAAGGATGAAAACAACCAGCATAAAACAAAATTCTAAATTCTACTTTCACTTTGATGTAAACTTACGTGAAACAGCAACTGGTTTGCAACAAATTATTTTTTTAATAGTAAATACACTGTTATTCAATTATAATTGTACAGTAACCCAGTTTACTTTTCACTTAAAAGCTTGACGAACATAACGCATGTGGAAAATCAAGTGCTTTTACGATCATGAAAAAAAATGTCGAAACAGTAAAAGACACTTGAAAGTTCCTTTTCTTTAAAAGAAACAATACAAAGTACCAATATCCCTACAATATATAGATACCAATTATAGATGACATTATAAGTACAGTCATCAAAGGCAAAAAGGCACACGTTTCTTGCACGAAAGAAACGGCGGAAGCATGGCAAGTCTATTTCTCTTGGCTAAAATGGTTCAACGATCTTTAGATGTGCAGTATGTACAAAGCACAAGGGCTCAAGTGTTTGGGCAAATGTTGGTGCGCAGAATATTCAGAAATCGGCCCTTGATAGGTAAGTAAATTTGACTGCAGGATACAATTTTAAATACATTTCTCGAAGTTTAAAAATAATGTTCAGATTTTATTGAAGTTGGTCGGTTAACTGAAAGAAGAAGTACCATTATACTTCTCCAAATTTGACTTGAAGTGACATTTTTAATATGTCCCATCCCCAGCTTTGAAACTCGTTTTGCCACAGTATTATTTTGGAGTGTCTTGACTCCTTTAGTAACTGCCAAGCCCCCACTCTATGATGATTGACATAATACATTGTGTGCCATTGTTATTTATCTCTGACATCTGACTCATCTAGGAATGTTGTGGTGTGAGCTTTAGTACTGGTTAAAAGCCATGAAAGAAGGGTTTAATAAGTAAAGCTGATCTTTCAGTAGCCCAAGTTGGCATACAAACAACGTTAAATGTGTGTATATTCTATGCTGTTGTTTATCATATTTATCAATACGGTAACCCCTCAAATCTAGGATTATGCCAATTTACCCCCACCCTTAAAAAAATGGGGTTAAACTATACCCTCAAGATTTCAGAACTGAGGGTAAATTACCCTCATGCCAAAATAATTCTCTTGGGCACTGTGATACTACATTCATTAACATCAACTGTATCGATGCAAGTTCTCAAACTGAAAGAAATGAACTAAGCAGTTCAGTGGATCAAACAGATAAGTCATTGCAAACTTCAGAAAACTACATTGTTGACATTTTAAGGTTAGTACATGCTGAAATTTCCAAAATGAAAGACCAAATGTCTAGTCACATTATTTTCACTAACAACAAATTTTCACAGATTAGTGATGAAATCATAAGCATGAAAAGACTTTTCTCGACACAACATGCATCAACAGAACAAACTATCATTATCACCAGGAGGAGATATCTGAAAAACAAACTGCTATTAAAATGGAAGTACAGAAATGAACATGTAAATCTCCAACAGCATATATTTGATAATTTGAAAACTCTTCATGAAAAAAGCAGATTGGTCTATTTATATCTTACAAAAACATTACATATGCTAATACTCAATTTGCCATAATCCACGAAAACAGAAAGACTTAACTATCCTCTTATAAGTAACGAGTTACTATCCTTTGCTATAAATATGCGCATGCGCAAAAGCAACATCCTCTTTCTGTTTCGGTAGACCTCATGTGAGGTAGGTTATTCGAATTCACTCGTAAAATTGCTAATTTTCCACAGATTCTTCGTTATTAGTTGTTTTTTAATGGTTTTATTAAGTTGCACATTCACCAGTTTGTATTTGTTTTACTTCCTATCAGCGAATTAGTTCGCTATACAGTCTTATTTTTCTGCTAACCAACCACCTGTCCCCTTTCCAGGGGCGATGGTTGCTCATCTTTCCATTGACAACAAGGACATTTTGGTTGAGAAATTGGGAACACCCTTTCCCCAATTCTCAGAAATGTTTTCTCTACTTAGAGATAGATTTGGCCCTGAACTTTGTCTCACAGTGGTTTATACTCCCACTACTGCTCAGTGTTCCTCAGCCTAAGAATTTTATTTAAGGCTGACACTCCGCCTAACTCTATCCTTTCGCTGCCACAGAGTAGTCAGGTACCTCATTTGATGACAATACTACATCAGAGCTGAGAGGGGAAGATATGGTCCCATATGGCCCTTCCTCTCACTTTTCTAAGGTTATTACGAAAGACAGTTTGGGCATGGATTTGAAGAACCATAATAAATTCTTTACATTCATTGGCATGTTTAGAAGTTCAGTCCAGTTTTCACTCTGATATTTCGGGCGCGGAGGTTATTCTTCTGCATGCTCAAGAGAGTTCGCCGGTCAACAGCACTCGCTCGGTGTCCGCTTCCCTGAGGATGGTTGTTCGCACTTCTGTAACATGGAGGCGCGAACCCGTCGCTTGATAGCATCTGTGGTATCTTGTCTATCCTGCAGGACCATAACCCGTCACCTGAAGCTCTTCTCGAGCTGCATCAATACCTCTAGTCAATGGTTAAGGACAACAACATTATTGATGGAGTATTTCGTCAGGTTTTTACAATTTCTATCTTAAGTGAGTCGGATTTCTCTCTTGGAACAGAGTTCTCTAAACCAACAGATGGTTTCTAGTCTGAGGGTTGGACCATTTAACTCTCCTACACTTCTTGGACCTATTTTCCAGGAAGTGGTTAAGATTCATAGAGTTTAAGAACCCCTCGTTTCAGTGGTTAGCCATGGCCAAACTTCATACTAGAGCTCTAGTATGGTTCCATTTATAGCTCCTCAAGCTACATTCAGTAGGACTCCAGTAATTGGGTCTTAAGGCCCCCAATTTCCTCAGGATCTTTCTTCCAGGGTTACTTTTAACCATAAGGGAAGCAAGTCATACAGAGGCAGGGGTGAGGGCAGAGGAGGTCCAGTACCTGCCCAATAGGGGTGACCTTTCTGGAAATTTCCATGTTCTTTCCAGATTTGCTGGGTTCTTCCAACTTAAATTTGAAGATCCCAAGGCTAGACATTCCCTCAAGAGGTAGACTTTCTACCTTCTCAGAGGCTGGGGAAATTTTTTTTCGCAGACCCTTGGACACTTTCGGTGATCCGGTGCAGGTATCTAATTCCTTTTTGGGTCAATCCCCAACGGTTTCTTTTCACCCAAGATGCTTAGTAAATCTCTGGGATCCAATGAAGCAGGAGATTTTCGACACAGATGTCAGGAATTTTCTGTCTCGCTGCAATTGAACAGGTACTCCCCTCCTCTCCCAAGCAGGGGTTCTACAGTCGTCTTTTCATAGTTCCCAAAGAACAGGGGCATGGAGAACCATTATCAACCTTTCACGTCTGAACAAGTTCTTTCCACTTCCACTTCTAAATGGAGATCATGAACTGCATTCAGATGGAACTACAAAAGAACGAGTGGGTAACTTCTGTTGATCTGTAAGTTGCTTACGTTCACTTTCCTATACATCCAGATTTAGGAGATACCATCGCTTCCCTTGGCAATGTTCAACCTATCAAATTCGAGCTCTTCCCTTCAGTCTATCACTATATCTAAGCACCTTACATTCTTCTGTGTCTAATTTTAGAGCTGGACTTCTTTCCCAATTGGAACAAGTCGGAATTGGTTCCTTGTCAAATATTTACATTCCTAAGAGCACATTTCCTACTACAGGAAGCTTTTTTTGATCCTTCTCTAGAGAGATTAAGATTATTTCAGGTAAATCTGGAACTTCTCCTTTCAGTTCCCTCTGCCTCAACCAGGGAACTTCATTCATTCGTCCATTCATTCATTTATTAACAAGCCATATAAACATATATTGAGATGACGGCAGTATTTCCGGCCCTACATCCTTTCTAGTGTCAGTCAGTACGAGGTCATTCGGTCACGCTAACCACGGACAACACAACCTTAGCATCTTATGTGTACAAGACGGGAGGGGGGGTATATTACAAAGGTATGACAAAGGTATATTACAGGCAAACTGAATGTTCTGGTATATTCCCATTCCAGGAAAACCCAGATAGTTCACACAGAAGGGATGTTACATTGATCTACACTAGCTCAGGTGTTCCAACATTGGGACACACCTCATATAGATCTCTTTGCTACTTGGTTGATCAACCTACTCCCAACCTTGTTTCTCCACTTTCTGATCCCCTGGCAAGGGCAGTAGACACTATGTCAATTCCTTGGCAGAGTCTGTTCGAGTATGCATACCCTCCACCTCCACTTCTATCTTGGGTACTTCTGAAAGCACAGAGAGAAGATGGTTTGCTGATGATGATAACACCATTTTGGACTGGACATCCATGGTTTCCTACACTGTTATCTCTATTAGTGGCTCTTCCAGTAGTACTCCCTCTCAGATGAGGCCTGCTGTGTCTAGTTTTGATCGGCTAGTTCACGCCAAGACAAGTGTTTCATCTTTACGCTTGTCTCTTATCTAACGATATCTCGAAGCAGAAGGATTTGCTACTCGAGTTGCTATCAGTCTGTATTTATAGAAGTTTTCTTATGAGTACAGATGAAAAGGTTGGTTGGACAAGTGTGATTCAGTGTCATTGGATCCACGCAATCACACTTTTTGAGTTATCTATCAGATTTCTTGTGTCACTTTTCAAAGATAAAGGTCTTTCACTATCTTCAGTTAAAGGTTATCGTTCAGCCATTTCTGTAACACTAAAGCAGGTTACAGGCAAGTCCTATAGTCATTTACTTTCTAACATAGAGAATCCAGCTTCTTCTCATGTCACTCCAAAATGGGACTGTCTTCAAAATGGACTGGCTATTTCAGGTCCTCCATCCAAACCACTTATATCTAGTTTGAGATGGGAATTAACTTTGAAAACTACTTTCCTTTTAGCTCTAACTTCAGGTATTGGACGTTGTGAGCTACATGCATTATCAGGAACTGAAGATTCCATTTACTTCGCGGTAGGTGGCTCTTCCATTACGTTGTTTTTCTTTCCAGGGTTTCTCTCTTAGAACTAACCTCCTTCGGTTGCTATTCAACCATTGGTTATTCCAGCTCTACCTACAAACACCGCAGGTAACGAGATTTCTTCATCTGGGTTACGTCCAGTGAGAACATTGAAATCTACTGAAATAGCTCTAAGGCATGGCGCAAGAACAGGAAATGGCTTTTCGTTCCTTATCTCCCAGAACCCACAAGAGAGATTTCTCTTGCTTCCATATCAAGATGGATTGTAGGGACAATTATGTCTTCTTATGAGGTGGAAGAAGTAATACTTCCAAGAGCAAACCCAACAGCACACGAAGTTAGAACATTGTCTTCTTCTCTTGCTTGGCTGAATTCTATTTCTCAGGATCGTATCCTATGAGCATGTTACTGGAGTTCCCATAACTCCATTACTAAGTTCTATCTAAGAGATTAATCACTTTTTAATATTTACTGACTTTAGGTCCTGTTGTGGCAGCTCAGTCTGTGATCAGAGGTGAACCTCTAGATGCAGTTTGTTTTTGACAAACTTTATAGCTTTAGACTAGATAGTCTAACTCCTTTTGGTGGGTGTTTTTATGTATCAGGATTTCTGATCAAATAAATTCATTTACATTTTAATTTTCATATTACTGATATTTGTTAATCTGTGATTTATGTTATGTTTCTCTAACATAATACAGTTGAAACTCATTATTTCGAATTCCGTGGGACCATAAAAACAATAGTATTTTTGTTCAACTATTTACCGTTACCCCACCCACTTCATAAATCGTTGAAAATACACATGTTGTACATATAAATACCTATTTGTTTTTATGGGTTTTTTTTCAATATAACACGTTGTTATATTTACACACAATATAAATTTTGTTTATATTGGTGTGTACTGTGGATTTATCTTAAATCGTGGTAAATTCTACTGTTTACATGTGTTATTTTCTTCTCTTCTATGCAAACCTATGTTGTGCGTTGTTATCCGTGTGTAAGCTAATTATCTATTTGCACAGTGCGTGAACACTGTACATTTTTGAGTGTGATATAATAGATAAACACAATATACTTTTAATTTTTAAACTTTTAATTTACATGTATATCAAATAAATAGAATAGGCAACTGAAATAAATACACAGGTTATATACAATCAATGGTTACAACAATTTTACAAATATAAAAAATACGAAAAATAGCACATGTCAAAAACGTCTTCTAACACTTTGGCGTTGTTTGTCTAATTAGTATAATAACAATTTGATGACACAACTAACTTACCGGCCAGTACAGACCCATGAAGCGATAAATTACAGGTATGGGATCAACAATTATCACCTTTGATGGTTTGCCTTTCATCTTCACGCGGTGATAAAAATTCGAAATAACGAGTGAGAAATCAATAGATTTTAGGATGGAGGGACGGAAAAACAGATTCGAAATAGTGAATTATTCGAATTACTGGAATTTGATATATCAGGAGTTAATTAATATAGAAATAGAATGGGAAAAAACGGGACCAAACTTCAAATTTGAGATAACCGGAAATTCGAAATATCAGAGTTCGAGTTGGTGAGTATCAACTGTATATCAATTTATCAATACATGGATCTCCTAATCAACTTCTGAAATCCTGGCCGCCATGTTTTTTGACAAATCAAGATGGGTTAGAACAAACTTGGTAGAGGGTCACCCAAGGATCCTATCTGTGAAATATTTTTTTAAATCGAGCCAGTAGTTTCTTACAAGAAGATTTTTTAAGTTTTTACTATAGCTTATATAGTAAACTAACCCCACCCCCTGGCCGCCATGCTTTTTTACGAATCAATATGGCTTGAACAAACTTGGTAGAGTGTCACCTAAGGAACATTTCTGTGAAATTATTTTAAAATCGAGCAAGTAGTTTCTGACAAGAAGATTTTTTAATTTTTTACTTATTAAACTTACCCTACCCCCTGGCGGCCATGTTTTTTGAAGAATCAGGATGACTTGAACAAACTTGGTAGAGGGTCAACAAAGGAACATTTCTGTAAAGTTATATCAAAATTGGCCCAGTGGTTTCATAGAAGTTGTTAGGAGCTAAAAGTTAACGACAGACGACAGATGATGGACACCAAACGATCACAAAAGCTCACCTGTGAGAGTTTGGCTCAGGTGAGCTAAAAAGTCATCATTTTCGTTGACGGAAATGACGTCAATGGCGGCAAATGGGCTTGTGCATTGCGCATTGCGCAAGGAGCTGATGAAACTTACACAGAATCTTCAACATCAACATTGCAGGATATATCTATGCACAGTGTCTCTCAGGCAGGATGCAGATGTATCTCTGTACAACAACAACGTCAGGGAAATATGTGCTGAGACTGGGGCTGACCTCATCACCATTAACTAATCCTTTATCTACAGTGATGGGAGTAGGGTGCGGCACTGCTTTGTTCCTGATTGTATACATCTCAACAGATTCGGCACTAGAACGTGGTTGCCGCAATAAACAATGTCGTCAAAATAATAAAAAGCCGATGCATTGATGAATCTCACAATGGAAACAATTATTGCACTAGTGATACTATGCGACGAAGACAAATAAACTTCTGTCAGAGAAATGTACAGCAAACTCAATGCCGACGTCACATAGACATTCCATTGCAAAGTGGCTGCCACAATTTCACACGGATCGATGGAGAGCAAACTGGAAGTGATATGCACATAACTCACCATATAAGACAAAACCACGTTGACTGGAACTGTCAAGCTGGATTCGGAAGACAGCTGTACTTTGAGAATTGTGGTTGGTATAACCATACGATTGCAGATTGTAGACTACTAAGAGGCCGGTAGGGAAGCGGCAACAAACACTCACATCTGCTGATATGAAGTTACAGATGTGACATTTTAAACTATATCTGCTTTGATTGTAATAGTGTAGAATGTACGTGCAAAGACAACAAATTTGAATCAACCTTAAATACACGTTTACAAACGAATGTGGGCCAATTTACGAATCAAAGTGAGTATGTCAAATTAAATAATAAGTACTTATTCATCTAATAAAAGTTATCTTATTAATGAAAAACAGATCACACATAGTACTGTATGTCAAAACACATGCGAGGTTGATAATTATGGATGTAGGGATTCGTTATCTTGTCCAGTATCTTGTTTATCATCTTTAAATGAATACATGCAAAATAATGCTAATAATACTTCTATATGAACCATACCGGTCAATATATCTGCAAGATCAGATACTGCTAAATTGAGTAGGCCGGTACAGAACGATAATAAGGTGGAAAATGAAACCATCAGCCCAAATACTATTGCTGATGATAATGTTGATTTCATAACCCGATATGATAATAGTGCATCTTCGAATGAACATTTGCATACATCAAAAGTGTTTAAATATACTACTAAGGGACTACACATTGCTAATATAAACATACAGCATATACTTCCAAAACTTGATGAAATCAAATACCACCTAAGCCAATGTAACTCAACTGATATCTTGGGAATTGTTGAAACATTTTTATCACCGAGTATTGAAGACAATAACGTACAGATACCCGATTTTCAAATCGAACGTAAGGACAGGGTTATTAAAAGAGGTGGAGGTGTTTTAGTACATATAAAGTTTAACATTCCATATCGAAGATGTTGCGATTTAGAGTACGATGACATAAGTCAATATGTATAGAAATAAAATATCCAAATAGTAAACTGTTTTAACCCTTTACTCCATAGATATGCATTTTCCGCACCAATCATAGAAGGCCTTTGAAAACAGTGCTGGAAGAGTTCAAGTAAGGAGCAATCTGAACACTTCCTGCACTGTTTTCCACTCTGTCATTTAATTTAAACATAATTCACCCAATAATTCAAAAGCCTTCTATATTAGAGGTGCCCAAAGGTGTCTATATTTGGTGTCCAAAGGTGTCTATATGAAGTAAAGGGTTAACTACACTTCATATATAGAGTGCCAAATGAAATTCAATCATGGATCGTGTCTTTTGAATCAATATTCGATAAAGTCAATCACTTAGATCTATAAATCTATATATATGCTTGGGGAATTCAATATCAACTGTTTATCGGATACTTATGTTGAAAACTACAGTATAGAAAGATGGAATGACACTATTGTGAAATTTGGTCTTACACAAATGATTAAATCACCAACTAGAATATGCAAATCCAGTTCTAATATTATAGATCATATATATACAAATATGCCTGATTTAATATCAGAGGTTATAGCGCCCGTATACAGCATTAGCGATCACTATCCTGTTTGTTTTACATGGCGCATGGGTAATATAAAATCGAAAGGAAATTGACATGACATAATTAAGTACAGATGTTTCAAGAAATTCAGTGAAACTATATTTTTGAATGACTAAGCCAATTATTCACTTGATGTTATTGAATATATTGATAATCCAAACCAATCTCTAACTCTATTATATTCTATAATCAATTCGGTTCTTACTAAGCATGCTCCTATGAAAGAACAAGAGGGCCAAGAAGGCCCTATATCGCTCACCTGACTGACCATGAATCACCCAACTTAAGTAGATTATATAATATGTGTACACAAAAAATTCAAGAAAAATGAGATGGGCGAGTAGTTATAATTTTGATTTGTTTTGAAGATGTAACAGATGCATAGAAGAGTTCAAACTTGGTAGAGGTTCACCCATGGTAAATGTCAGTGAAACTACATCGAAATCAGGTCAGTAGATTCTGACAAGAAGGCTTTTGAAGTTTTTACTATAATTGCCTATAAGAAAACAAGCACTTCACTGTGGCAGTCATGTTTTTTAACAAATCACAACTGCATCAAAAAACTTGGTAACAGTTACCCAAGGAACATTGCTGCGAAATTGTTTTAAAATCAATCCAGTGGTTTTTGACAAGAAGATTTTTTAAGTTTGTACTAAAGCTTATATAGTAAACTAACCCAATCCCCTGGCCGCCATGTTTTTAGACGAATCACTTCGGTTTGAACAAACTTGGTAAAGGGTCCTCCAAGGAACATTTCTGTGAAACTATTTTAAAATCGAACCAGTAGTTTCATTTTTAAGTTTTTACTAATTAAACTTGCCCCGCCCCCTGGTGGCCATTTTTTTGACGAATCAAGATGGCTTGAACAAACTTGGTAGAGGGTCACCCAAAGACCATTTCTGTGAAATCATTTTAAAATCAATCCAGTAGTTTCTGACAAGAAGATTTTTTAAGTTTTTACTATAAATTATATAGTAAACTAACCCAATTATCTGGCTGCCATGTATTTTGACGAAACAAAATGGGTTGAACAAACTTGGTAGAGGGTCACCCAAGGAACATTTCTGTGAAAAGAATTTTTTTAAGTTTTTACTATAGCTCATATAGTAAACTTACCCCATCCCCTGGCCGCCATGTTTTTTGACGAATCAAGATGGCTTGAACAAAATGGGGAGAGGGTCACCCAAGGAACATTTCTGTGAAATTATTTTTTTCATTTTAAAATCGAACAAGTAGTTTATGACAAGAAAATTTTTAAGTTTTTACTAATTAAACTTGCCCCGCCCCTTGGTGGCCATGTTTTTTGAAGAATCAAGATGACTTGAACAAACTTGGTAGAGGGTCACCAAAGGAACATTTCTGTAAAGTTATATCAAAATTGGCCAAGTGGTTTCAAAGGAAAAGTTGTTAGGAGCTAAAAGTTAATGACGGACGACTGACGATGGACACCAAGCAATCACAAAAGCTCACCTGTGAGAGTTCGGCTCAGGTGAGTTAAAAGTCATCATTTTCGTTGGCGAAAATGACGTCAATGGTGGAAAATGGACTTGTGCATTGCGCACGGAACTGATGAAACTTACACGGAATCTTCAACGTCAACATTGCAGGATATATCTATGCACAGTGTCTCTCAGGCAGGACGCAGATGTATCTCTGTACAACAACAACATCAGGGAAATATGTGCTGAGACTTGGGCTGACTTCATCAACATTTATCAATCCTTTATCTACAGTGATTGGAGTAGGGTGCGGCACTACTTTGTTCCTGATTGTATACATCTAAACAGGTTCGGCACTAGAACGTTTGTTGCCGCAATAAACAATGTCGTCGAAATAATAAAAAGCTGATGCATTGATGAAACTCACAATGGAAACAATTATCACACTAGTGATACTATGCGACGAAGACAATTGTGAACTTATTTTAAAATCGAGCAAGTAGTTTCTAACAAGAAGATTTTTTAGATTTTTACTAATTAAACTTGCCCCGCCCCTTGGCGGCCATGATCTTTGAAGAATCAAGTAGATCTACGAGAAAGACTTGAGGAGACATGTAAGATGGCTCAAGAGCAATTAGGAAAGGCTAAGTTATGACAAAAGAAGTATTATAACAAGAGGGCCAAGATATATCGCCTATATCGCTCACCTGACTGACCTTGAGTCACCCAACATAAGTAGATTATATAATACATGGCTAAAGATGGTTAATGATCTTTAGATGTGCAGTATGTATAAAGCACAAGGGCTCAAATGTTTGGGCTAATGTTGGTACCCAGAATATTCAGAAATCGGCCCTTGATAGTAAGTAAATTTGACTGAAGGATACAATTTTAAATACATTTCTCAAAGTTTAAAAATAATGTTCAGATTTTATTGAAATAAATTACCCCCAAGATTTCTGAACTGGGTGTAAATTAACCCCATGCCAAAATAATTATCTTGGGCACTGCCTCTTTAAAAAACAACAACTGGTCAACGTACCAGTTATTATGCATTTTTATGTGGTCCTATACATTCCTGCTTTGAAAAAACAAGAAATGTCACTGTTAAGTGTCACTTGCCCCCCAAATGGTCTGTGAAAAATAACAAAATATGATATAATAGGTAGCGATGTATCCATGAACATTAAGAGTAATGGACTAATGTTTCAGACTAGACATGCAATTCCATGTTTTTTTTACATAAAGCATGATCTTGAACTTTGAGTAACCGTGACCTTGACATCTGATATAATGGTCTGGGTATTTCAACAGTTAAATGCAGGTGAAACATTATCATGACATATTGATCACTTGTGTCAAGCTATTTTAAATCCCTAAATGTAAGTTACAGATCAATTGTTGAACAATTGATAAATTGAACCAAGTGTTTTTGAAATCCATCCATGTACGATAAAGTTTGAGGACAGATGTGAAATTTCAAACAGATTCAAAGTGTTGTCATACATACTCAAAGTGAGACAGTGTCTAGGTTTTTCTTATGATTTGTCGTCATGTCATCTTGATAAATTGAACCAAGTTAAAGACAAAGTCACAGACCAGACATGCAATACCAAACAAATTGAAAGTGTGACCTTGACATTTGAGGAAAGGTTCTGGGTCTTACATGCAACATTTAATTATGCCATTTTATCAACTGAGCTAAGTGTTTTTAAAATATCCATAGATGACAAAGTTATAGATCGGACAAGAAATCTCACACAGACTGAAAGCAGTGTTTTCCCCAGAATGCGTTTCTTGCGTTTTAAATGCAAGTAAATCTCATTTGACGCAATCAAGTTTGTTCAGTGCGTCCCCTATGACGCAACACTAAAAAAATACAGAAAATCAAATTACGCATATATTTGTTTCTGCAAGCTGGCGAGTTATTTTTACAACGCTAGTTGTTTTGATAGATCATGTGGTCTCAGGGAAACCCTGGACACGCAGTTCTACTAAGTTACGTAAACTCTTTAATTGGTTATTAACACTATATTGATTCAGTGTTAATGACATAGGAAAATTGATTGTTAACACGATAACTATCAAAATTATTGTATTTATAGGCTAAATCATAAATAATTCAGCTTAATATACTTTTGTATATGTTTGTCTTTGTTTCCAATACTTCTAATATGTTTGTGTTAACCTTTAACAGAATTAAAATTAGTTTTGGAGTAATAACAACATAATTTTAAACAGTTTTATATTGAGTTTATTTTTAAACTTAGAAATTAATTATTTATCTCATAAAACTTGGTGCAAAACTATTGTAACTCAAACTTTTACAAATAAATCAAGTTATATTACAGCTTTAATTGATAACGCTTGTCAATATTGTAACTTATGCAGTTTTCATTTGAATTTTGAAAAATATTATCAAAATATCAAAAGAAAAAAAAAATTTTTTTTTCCTCCTCCTGAACAATTTGCAAAAACCTAGTTACAATTGTTTTGAGCCAAGCCCTCGATGTTATGTTGATCATTTGTAGCAAGTATCATTAAAGTTTCAGACCCGACACGAAATCTCAATCAGACTGAGTTTCATCAACCAAAGTTAAATTGTGACCTTGACCTTTGAAGTGGAATTCTGGGTGTAACGTGTGACACATCGTCATATTATGTCGGTCATTTGTAGCCAGTATTAACAAAATCCATCTATGCATGACAAAGTTACTGGCCAGACACAAAATCTCAAACAGACTGAAAGTGTTGTCAAACAAACTCAAAGTGTGACCTTGACCTTTGAGGTATGGGTATGGGTCTTATTTGAAACAAGTCGTCATGTTATGTTGATCATTTGTAGCAAGTATTTTTAAAACCCATCAATGTGTGACAAAGCTACAAACCGGACATGAAATCACACACAAACTCAGAGTGTTGTCAAACAAACTCAAATTTTGACCTTGACCTTTGAGGTACTGGTGTGGGTCTTACTCACGACATGTCATGATGTTATGTTGATCATTTGTAGCAAGTATCATTAAAATTCATTTATGCATGACAAAGTTACAGACTGGACACGAAATCTCACACAAACTCAAAGTGTTGTCAAACAAATTCAAATTATGACCTTTACCTTTGAGGTACAGGTGTGGGTCTTACCCGCAACTTGTCATCATGTTATGTTGATCATTTGTAGCAAGTATCAACAAAATCCATCTATGCATGACAAAATTACAGACTGGAAACGAAATCTCGCACAAACTGAAATTGTGACCTTGACCTTTGAGGTACAGGTCTGGGTCTTACTCGCGACACGTCGTCATGTTCAGTGCTCCAAGAATAGGATAGCCTGATGCCCGGGGCTTGTCAAATCTGGATCCGGGCATGTGCCTTTTTCAAAGTTACTTGCCCGTCGGGCTTGTCTTAAAAATTGGACAAGCTAGTTTTCACAATACACAGGTCTGCAAATATCTCAATCTGATACGACACAGGTCAAGCTGTTGTTTGTAGACCGTAACTAATCAGTATAAACAAATGACCCCTGCGGTGTTTATCACACCAGATGGCCGATAATGCGACTTTGGAAAACCTTTCATGCATATTCATTTATCTATTTTTATTCCTCTAATGTGATTAGTGGATAGCTTTGAATATAAATTAATCTATTTTTAATAACCGCTCTGATTGGTCGGATATCTTATGATCAAGGTACACGTTTCTTACCACCTACCCGAGCAAAAAAAAATAGTCGATGACATAATTTGCAAGTGTTTCTCTTTTCTCCATTATCTCCCTTTGCCAAAATGGTAACGATTTCTAAAATCTGATGTTTTTGTAGATAATTTGCGACCAATCGCATTATGTAAAATGTCAGCGTTAGGTTCTGGTTATTTTATAAATATTTCGTAGTTTTACAATAATTGGAACAAATTTTCTTCTGTGAAATCGTGAAAGTTGATATTTAAGTTTACGGTGAAGAAAAATGTGGGTGGGGTATTATAGAAATAAACTTATTGCTTTTTGGTTGTGTAGTTTCAGCGTATAATTTTCTTTGGCATGATTTAAATATAGTAATAAAAACAACAATTAAGATCAATAATGTGGGATTTTTTTAATATTTGAAATATATTTGACTAGTTGCACTTTCTAGATATTTGAGGGCTATCATAGACTGCATTTATTTATCATATTGCCAAGTTCTCTTGGATAGATTAAATAGCTTTGTTGACTTGTTGAATTTTCGAATAAAAAATACCAATGTGTGCTGTATCATATGCTTGTTTACATCCTTCATGACAATGGCACCAATTATGCACATCTCAAAATGACGTCAATATTATGATGTTATGGTATGCCATTTTGTTTGAAACAAAATGACATCACGGCACTTGAAAGTGGATTTGCACGCTGCATACCGCAGTTCCGTAAAGTTCTGCTCTATGTTAGGTTATACACCTGCTCAAACAGAGAAACAATGGCATGTACAGCAAATCTAATGTTTCAATGTCACAAAATTAATGTTTTGGAGATAGCCGTGAAACAGTTTTTAAACAAGAGCAAATGGGAAATTATTTTGAAGACATATTGGAATTTTGTTATCCTACCAGTATACCATCTTCAGATTTCATTAACATGTTCACTCAAGAGTGTAAATGGTGGTTAAAAAACATATACTATATAGACCATGGAGGAGAGTATTTTGAGAAGGAGCGACTCAGTAAATATGATATAAAAGTACCTGTTTAAAATATTGACGTCGGTTTTTGTTGAATACAACGTCATCATTTTGCCCAAACATAACTAACTGCTATGCTTTGAACAGCGCCTTATTTTTGGGGGCGGTGCTTTAGCAGCCGCTCTCAGAGCTAACATGATTTTATTTTCAATACCGCAAATCTACAATCGTGTTTCGTGTTAATGCAAACCTAACAACCACTTATCAAATAGTTCCACCCCCTGATAAGCGCTTGAACTCACTATAAACGGTAGATTAATATTATAACAAACAGCGACGATTTATACCTATAAACAATTACGTATCTCATAAATTCCAAGTTTATATTCTGTAGCATTAATCAGCACAAATGAATTAAAGCGCATGAATACAGATGCGCTGAACTATGGTCACGTGACCAAAAAATTACGCCATCTTGTAAATCAAATTCAAGGTCACAAACTATATCACCAACATGCACATTGAAAGAGTCGTATATTTCGGCAAGGACTTCAGATAATAGGTACTTGATTCGGGAGTCTGATTTCGCTTTTTCTATCATTTTAAAAATGTGTACGGTAACGAAACTTTTCTCAATCTGTCCCTTATGCCAAGGAACTATACTCCTTGCTTATGTCAATAAACAATCAATACTCGTTCTAAAAATAGAGATATGCTAATGTCGATCATGTGACTTGCGGTTTCTCCCAAATGTTTAAAAATAGACTTGTATTCCTAAAAAGAATTCGAGATTGATCGAGTTATGAACAATGTCAGTGCTGTTTTTTTTATTATTTAGTAAATATTTCACATATTTCCAATAATTGGAATGGTAGATAATTTCTAAGGGTATGGGTAATCTTCCCAAAATGGTGACAAAAAACAGCTCCACAAGATCAAAATTAGAGATGGGCATCACTTAAAATTTACAAACAGAAATGGTTTAAAGGGGATTTTTTGGTGATTCATAGAGATTTTGTGGTTTTGTCAACCTCCCGGTTTGTCTACCTTAATTCATATAGCGAGCCATAAGTGGCTTCGTATACCTTATTTTACAAAGTGGGGGATGGGTAGTTTTGTCAACATTATTATAATTGTGGTTAAACAAAACAATTATGTATTAATTAGCAGTTTGTGTATCCAGGTGTTGACTTTTCAAAAAGTTGAGCAATAAAATCACAACAATCATATATTTATCAATTAGCAGTTTGAGTTTGCATGTGATGTGCTAATTTTATTCCAAAAGCTGATATTTTTGTTAATAAAAAAAATAATATTGAACATTTTATTACTTTTCAATGATATACTTGACTACATATAATTATAGCCCCAGTTGGATCAACAGACCGTAACTGGTTGTCATCTATCCACAATTCTCAAGTCTTCTTCTTTGGATTATCACACCTGGTTAATTGGGATGCCACATAACACTATATTCAATTAAGGTTGATGAAACCACTATCAGTTTTCAACACAAAACTTAGGTAGACAAACTGACGGAAGGTTGACGAAAAAAACGTCATCCTATTCTAAAATTTTACCTTTGATCTTCCTTTAATGGTATAATTTCCTAATGTTTGATGACAGTGTAACATAATAGCGTCTATAGACGATACAAGGAAACTAACATTTCCACAACCTAATTCAGTTCCATCTACCCATGTTATCACATCACCTCTGATATTACTACCTTTAGGTTGTGTTGCATTAACCAGCTGTCCACTTGACAGTTCTCCATGCTCATATAGCTCAATCACTTCATCTAAAATATCGGTTCCTTTAGAATCGCCAAGAAAATTGTCAATAACACAGACACCATATGCATTTAGGCAGTCTGTGACATAAACGCTCAATGCTTTATTTCTAGATTCAACAACACTCAAGTACGCAGCATTAGCTCCCACAGGCATTGGGTTTCCAAATTTGTCTGACGTTGAATTTTCTGTATAGTCAGGGGCATGCAAAACAGAATCCTCAGATTCCAAAATAAACTTTTCTGAACTTCCACTGATTATTTCATTATCCTTCACCAGCATGGCACCCGGCCGTTTTTCATTTGAATAGAACTGTGCAAAATCCTCCGAGTCTATATCAGGTTGAGCAACTCTTTTGTTCTTAATTCTATTTATATATGGTAACGTCCTCACTGACTGATCCGTATGCGGAGAATGAGTTATTTTGTTTACCAACATGTCCATATTTGCAGCCTCTGCGTCACGTTCACCAACATCGTCTACACATTCAGTAAACAATGATTCAGTTTCGATTTTATGATCGATTACACGTTTAGAACTGGCTGACATGCCATTGCTCATATTATCTCCTAGCGAAAGGTGTTTCACTTTACTTGTCACATCAACCATGGTTTTATTGTCATGCACTACACTTCGAGGCCTTTTTGACATCAATTTACAAAACTTTTTGTGGTATGTCCAGTCGGCTTTTTGGTGCTCCTTACAACAATATGCGATACATTTACATTTTGCACAAAATTTAAGATTGATGGTTACTCCGCATTTTTTACACTTATCAGTAGTATCAGGCATTTTTGGTAATATATTCGCGATACTGTCATGTCCATTGTCACGTACGCCGCCCGCCATTTCTGTTTACATAAAATTTCTAGTCTGGTACCCGACCGATTTTATTGGTTTTGCCTCTATGTATCCTCCGTATAATACATCTCGTGTATAGCTCTAGAATGCACCAACGCTATTCGCCTGTGTTACAAGTCTGTGTTCATTCGCGTGAAAGTAACAAATTATGTATCCGTCATTAAGTTGAATATATGGCGCTATTATATCGAATTTTTTATTTATACACTAGACATTGTTCATGTTTATAGGTAAATTTAAAATATCAGTCTTGATTAACCAACGTTTATATTTTCAACGTACATGTATATAAGGTGGCATAAGCCTCTCCCCCCCCCCCCCCCCCCCGCCTCCGCAATTTTATTTTATCATGTGACTGAAAGTAGTTCCAAAATGGCGCCTTATTATGTCAGAGGTCTATTGCGTACCATAAACGCCGAGATGATCAGATTGAGCGTGCGGGTTGGGCAGACCGAGATCACTGCATGGGTTTACCGTGTCTACCAGCACGGCAACAGAGAAATAAAAATAAATCAAATCACATAAATGTTATTTCAAGTCGACAAGATATACCTTTACAACCGCAATTATTTTGAATTAACACAAAAAAAAAATACTTTTAAAACATCATTCTTATGTATGCATAGGCCAATGACTTAATAATTTTCTCTAGGCCTGATGTGTTGATATTTGGTGATTATTGCTAATAATGTATATGGTAATAGAACAAAACCAACATACTTTACATATGACTGATGCAAAGCAATTACAAATTTGAATGTTATCATAATTACTTGTATATCGTCAATGTGCATGTTGATGTATGTTTTATGATATGAAATTATTGTCTATAAATACAGATATTTCTGTATATCTAATTCAGGTATCACTACACACCAAAACCACCAGTAGTATCTACTTTCAAGGGTGTCTGTCTATTTCACTATAATAATACATATAATTATATATTTTGAAAAAATGCCTCTTTGTAGTATATGGATGTTTTCACACATAAAACATTTGCAATCATTACCATGTCTTTGAGCATAGTCTTGTGCGTAGCTCTGTGTGTTTGTATTGATGCACATGTTATTGCTTGTGTAACATTATATTTGGCGAGATAAAACACAATTTTAGTATGAAAGAGTAACTTTTTCTTTACTTATTGTCTGCTCGCTCATGATTGGATATCACATCCCGGTGCTTTCTCGCGTTTCGACCTCATGCCGATATACTTAGCCCGATGGCTGTGCTCCACTATAATCAATGTAATCCTATTTCCAGATAGGTAATGATGTAAACTCTTGGAGAGCAGCAATCGGTGTATTTAACAATAAGGGACAGAAAGTAAGTCACTGGGTTACGTATCATAGAACTCATTATAGATTATTGATGTACTATATTAAGCGTATCAGTTTTGTCTTCTTTATTTTTTTTAACATTTTTACTTTGTAGAGGAATACTGAACCTGAAATTTGCTTTTACAGTTGTTTTACTTATTGTTGAATTTAGCCAAAGTGAGATCACAGATTATAACTTTGATAGTGTTCATGATAAGTGTTCATGTCTTAGTCCAATCATCCTATATACCCTGTATTCGTATAGCTTAATGATCATGTCTGGTGATGTAGAACTTAACCCTGGACCAGTTTACGATTCTTCTAATTGTCTCTCAGTTCTTCACCAAAATATTCGTAGTATTAAAAAAAAATCAAGAATATATATCTGACAATTTCCTAGACTTTGATATTCTATGTTTCACAGAAACCCATTTATTTGATAATATCAGTGACGATTTGAGGGATTTGATACTTTATTTAGAAAGGACATTACTGAACATTCTGGTGGATTATTAGTCTATGCATCTTCTCATTTAAGACCGAAAAGAGTGACAGAATTAGAGACATATCTCCCAGAATCTTTATGGATTGAAATTAAAGATAAACACCAATCTTTCTTATTATGTACACTCTACCGTCCGCCACACTTTACTGTTTAATTTTTGGATAAAGTTAGTATTTGTTTTGAAAAGGCGACTGAAAATGTAAATAGTATCATACTAGTGGGATATATAAACGAAAATCAGCTCAATTTATCCAACACTAAATTTTGCCACATCCTTGAATTAAATAACATGAAAAATATTATCAAAGAGCCTACCCGTGTAACTGACTATTCTCAAATCCTTATTGATTCTATTGCAATCTCAAAAAAATGTTACAACGTAGGATTCTGGCATATTAAAAACTGGCAGTGGTATTAGTGACCATTATGCTACATTTGTACATATAAATATTGTTTTCGATTCTTTCATTTCATATAAAAGGAGAGTATGGAATCATAAACAAGCTGATTTAAAAAAAAATGAATGACTTAGTACGAATGACAAACTGGACATTTCTATATAGTTCTTCGATAGATATAGCTAGCAATAACTTTATTTCAAAATTTCTTGATTTAGCTAAAACATGTATTCCACATTTATAGCAACTATTCATCCAAATGATAAACCATGGTATAATTCTGAAATTCATCGTATGACTCTTTGAGATAAGAAAAAACATTTGGCCATTCCCACTAAAAAACTATCAGATTGGAACATTTTTAAACGACTTAAAAGCAAGGTGAATAATATGGGAAAAAAACATGCAAAAGAGATATTTTTTAACAACTTAGAATACACATTTAATGATTTTAATGCAAAAATCCGCGTCAATATTTGAAAATTGTTAAATTGCTGGTGAAAATTAATTAAAAAAATGTGACAGAATACCTCCTCTTAAAAATACTAATCAAACTTATTCGATATCAGACGTGGAAAAGGATAATACTCTAAATACTTATTTCGAGTCTATTTCAACTGTTGGCGATTTTAAATGTAGTCTACCAGATTTCAATCTAAAATCAGAATTGGTTATAGATAATATTGATATAACAGAACAAGTTATAACCGATATCCTATCAAATTTAATGACAAATAAGGCTAGTGGTCCTGATGAAATTAGTCATCGTATGTTAAAAGAAACATCTAAAACATTATGTAAGCCTTTGAATATTTTATTTAATAGATCCCTTCAAGAAGGTTCATATCCTGCATGTTGGAAACTTGCTCATGTGATACCACTTTTTAAAAAAGGAGACACAGACATCCTGTCAAATAATAGATCAATTTCTCTAATAAGTTGTGTTGGTAAAGTGATGGAGCGTATTTTTTTTAAATATTTATATAACTATCTACATTTTAATGACTTAATTTATCAAAATCAATCTGGGTTTTTACATGGACATTCTTCTGTTTTCAGCTTATTGATATTTATAATCAAATATGTAAAGCTTTTGGTGAAAAGAAGTCTACGTGCATTGTTTTTGTGACATATCAAAAGCATTTGACAGAGTCTGGCATAAAGGGTTGATATTCAAATTTTGTCAGTATGGAATATCAGGAAATCTAATTCAGTGGTTATCAAATTATCTTACAAACAGACACCAACGGGTATTTATTGGATCTTCGTTTTAGGATATAAAATCCTTGAGTGTTGGAGTTCCACAAGGCTCTGTCCTTGGTCCTTTATTATTTCTAGTATATGCCAATGATATTGCTGACTCAATTGCTAAGTACTGCACGATTATTTGCAGATGATAGCTCACTAGCTTATTGAACAAATACTATTAATTCAATGCATACTTAATAATGACCTAAATTTAATTTCTAAATGGTCAAAACAATGGCTAGTTCATTTTAATCCAAATAAAACTGAAGTAATGATTTTATCCCTTATTAATCGAAATAAACCATACTTTATTTTTGAAGGAACTCATTTAAATTTTGTAGAACATCACAAACACCTCGGTGTAACACTCAGTCAGGACTGTTCATGACATGAACATATCACTCAAATGCTCTCCTCTGCTTCTAAAGTTTTAGGCTCGATGAGAATGTTGAAATTTAAACTTAAAAGACATACTCTTAATCAAATTTATACATCTTACTTAAGACCAATCTTAGAATATGCATCTATTGTTTGGGATAATTGTACTTTTTATGAAAAAAGAAAAATAGAAAAACTTCAATATGAGACTAGTAGAATTGTCACTGGTCGGTTTCAATTGAAAATCTTCTAAAAGGAATTTCGCTGGGCTGGGTTTCGTTATCAAATCGCAGGAAAATCCAGAAATTAATTCAAATGTACAATTATATTCATGGAAATCTACCTTCTTTTTTAAATGATCTATTTCCACTTACAGTAAATGAATCAAATCCATACATTTTAGAAATAGAAATTATATTTTAACGCTTTCTAGACAAACGGAAATTTATTCACGCTCTGTCATACCCTCTGCAATTAAACTTTGGAATGATCTTTTAATTGGTATTCGAGAGTCAGTATCTATTTCTATTTTTAAAATGAAAATTAAGAATTTATTTAAACCGCCTATAGTTTCAAAATATTTTTTAATTGGAGATATAAATATGTCTGTAATTCACATAAGCATGCGAAACAATTGTAGCAATTTTAATGCAGACTTATATAATAACCACCTACGCACACTACTTCTTGCAGTTGTGGTAGTATGTTAGAAAATGCTGAACACTACTTATTCCAATGCAAGCTATATAATACTCAAAGGCTACAGCTGTTTAACAAAACAAGAAAATACCACCCATTAAGTACTTACAAGTTGTTATTTTGAAATAAAAATCTATAGGAAAAGGAAAACGATCATATGTTCTTAGAAGTACAAAAGTTTATTAAAAACTCTAAACGTTACAGCCATAAGTAGTTTCAAATATTTCATGTCCTTAGATATTAATATGAGACTTGGGCGGAATCATGGGGGTTGTTATCCTTTTTTGGGGTGCAGACAATAATAACTATTCTACCTTTTTTCATATTGTCATTTTTTTCTATAGTTTATTAATATGTTTATATACCTTGTTTTTCTTTATTATCACTAAAATTCAAGTAAAACTTTCACTGCTTTTTCTTTCTCTGCGTGCATGCGTGCGTGCGTGCGTGCGTGCGTGCGTGCGAGTGCAAGTGAGCGTGCTTGAATGCATGTAGAAGTGAGTGATATGCTTGTTCGAAAGTATATGTTTTGTTTGTATATAAAAAAATATCATCACTTTAATTTGTATGTGCATTTTGACGCACTGGGGAGGGCTGTAAGTTGTTAAAACTTGTAGCCCAACCCTTTTGCATTTTATTTGTTATTTGTGTTACAAATTGATGTTTTGAGTGTGTAAAATTTGCAATAAAATATTATTAAATTAAGTATAGGCCTACATAGAGGCCCTCTCAGGGATTTTTGAGATATGAGGAATATGGCTAATTATCTTTAGGGATCTGGGGAACATTGGCCATTATTTTCAGGGATCCAGGGATCAAAGGCCTAATTTAAGAGATCTGAGTGAAGTACTTTTGGGGAACTATGGCAAATACTTTTGGAGATCTGTGGAACACTGGCCATTACTTTAAGATATCCAGGGAACAGGTATCCCCACTGGCATGGCCTGTACATGGGCCTAGGCTATGGTATATTTGATGCAAAATCCAACTTAGATCTAGATTTAAACATATTTTGTTGCCGCATTGTGTACAATAAGGTCGAGCCACAAGTTCTTAACAACATTAGTTACGGCTCTTCCCATAAATAATTGATACAGAGATAAAACATGACATACACAGTTTCATTGTAATCATTTCTTTTCATGTTTTACACACGAATAGAATGTAACAATAATTTTAATAAGAACGGTTAGGTAAAAGGTAAAGTTTAAAGGAGAGATAGAGAAGAAGGTAAGGTTATAAAAATGATTCTACACGAAGTCAGGACACGTTCGCCGAGTGCTATAATTATCACAATCATGTTATACAAAAAATAGATACAATTAAGAATATCTATTTGTGTCATTAATACATTTTTATCAGCTCGAAACACATTTTCGTTTTGGACGTTCGTATAACTGATATCACCACGCAGCAGTAAATCTATATTTTAGTGGATGAACTTGCCTGGTAGTACTGAATAAAGTAATTCGTTGTACTGTGAATCTGTAAAATAGATTTAATAGATTTATCAGAGACAGCGACCTATCCACAGTGTCATTAAGTCACTGATCAGAGACATATAAACACTTAAGTCACTGGTTATATCAAGGAAAGTTAGATCCTTGGTTATATATATAATTTGGAGGTAATATAACCCAACCATGTCATTCTTCTCGTAAACAAGGAGAAGAGTCATGGTGTTTTAATACAGAGAATATGAGAAAAGTAATGGTGTTTTGATACAGAGAATATGAGAATTGTAATGGTGTTTTGATACAGATAATATAGACTTGATACTGTTGATCAACAACAGTGACATATCTATATGTTATTAAGGCACTGGCAACAACAATTATAACGAACATCGTTTACAGAATACTGATACAGATACAGATAAATTTATCATTTACAATTTTTGTACGGACAAAATTATTGTATCCGACCGTGACTCGTTAAAACAATATACGACACCCGTATGAAGAAGAAATGCCATAAATATGTGTTTTGACTTATCTTTCTCATTCTCACCTTTTACAGTTGTCATTCGCACTTCCTCTTTGTTAGTCATGCCACGTTAAGTATAACTTATGTATTTAGAATAATATGGAAGACTATAACAGGGGAAATAACACCAGCAATAAGTCGTACTTCGTATTTCAAAGTGGTCACGTGATACGATTTCAATACGTCATCAATATTATTAGTGACTTAATAACAACATTTTCAAAGTTCGAGGTCCTGTCATGAATCCTAATTTGCCCTTGAATATTTTAATCCAACTCGCCAGAAATTAAGATTTTTTCTCAATGTTGTATCTCATTTGAGTATTTTCCTACAATCTGAATGTTTTCAAAGTCTGCCACAGTCTTTGATTTACGTGTTCTGGATTATAATGCTACATAGTGCTTTTCATATTGGAATGCGCTTGCTTGAAAAGTTCGTGATCATAATGGAAGCGCGCATGTGTCGTGTTATTTTCACGTATTTAAGATATAATATTTGATGGTGTGAGACTCAAATCAGTACAGACTCCTGTGAAGGGCATCGCAATCTCGCATTTGAGAAGTTCGGAATTTTTATCTTCATATATAAGTACAATATCAAAGAATTTGGAAAATTGTATTAAAGTGCAAGGCAAAAACTCAAGATTTTATCTCGTATTTTATATTTGCGTATCTCGTGATACCGTACGGTGTTCCGCTGGGACCATCGCGGCATATTTTTTAAATGAAGTCAAGTCGAAACAACGACACTACGATGATGAGAAGTCGAAGCTACGATGAATAGTCGAAACAACGAAACTACGATGATTGATGAAAAGTCACAACGAAACTACGATGATGAAAAGTCGAAGCTACGATGGTGAATAGTCGAAACAACGAAACTCCGATGATGAAAAGTCGAAACTACGATGGTGAAAAAACTACAGTATATCACGTTTTTTCCCTCACTATATTCGCGAGATTGCGAATATTACACTGAATCTCATTGGTAAAAAAATAACAATCTCTCGGACATAGTGAAGGAAAAAACGAACCGCACCAAGCGTGATGAGATATGCTGTCCTAAATTACGAAAGCGATGAAAAATGTGAAACAAATCTAATTTATTTGGTAACAAAGGTACATCAATGTATTGTATTGTTCATGTTTGGTTAATATCATGTATTTATGATCGATATGCATCGAAAACTACTTGAAAATCGGTTGAATAGAAAAAAGAAATAGTATGAAATGTGTGGGTTGGACATTTTCAAATGTGGAGATTCCTCCCTTGTGTTTTGTTATATATATGAACAAAAAAATATTTTTTCGGGGCTGCCTGCTGCCTGCCTCTCTCTCTCGCGTTACGTTTTCAGGTAAACCTTTTTTTTAATTTAAGAATGGAATGTTGAGAATTACATCGGGTACCAAGCAGATTGTTAACATAGAAAGTATGTACTTTTGGCAACGAATAACCTCCATGCATAACAACATGTTATTTCGTATTGTTCATAAGCGATTCGCGAATCAGAATCCAATGTTTAGCGTTACTGGACCCAACCCTGGGTTTTTGTATACGTCACGTATACGTCGGCCATTTGTTTAGCATCAACACGCATTCATGAGAAACAGGAAGGCGAAACAACGATGGTGAAAAGTCGAAACTACGATGATAAAAAGTCGGAACTACGATGGTGAAAAGTTAAAACAGCTATGGTGGAAAGTCGAAACAACGAAACAACTAAACTACGATGATGAAGAGTCGAAACTACGATTGTGAAAAGTCGAAATCGAAACTACGATGGTGAAAAGTCGAAACTACGATAGTGAAAAGTCGAAATCGAAACTACGATGGTGAAAAGTCGAAACTACAATAGTGAAAAGTCGAAATTGAAACTACGATGGTGAAAAGTCGAAATGATCGTAGTTTCGACTTTTCACCAGCGTAAAAGATATGCCGTGATGGCCCCAATGGGACACCTTATACCGCAATCTAGCGCTGTCGTCTAAAACGCAAACAATTGGAAGCTTATTTGGCATTCTTGACCTACAAATATCGCATTAAGCCTATGGTATTGGATTTTTTTTTTCTTTGTAAGTAAAATCTAGGAAAGATTAAAACAACGTATGCGACACATTTTGTTGCGGTTGCGAGATTCGAACGAAGCAAAAACGGGATTTTCGGTGTCGTGTTTTTTGGTTCAAGACAAATGGAACGTTAGTTATATACTCGGATGGTACCATCGGCAAATTTGTGTTTAAAGCTTAATATTTTCATTTGACTTGAATATTTTATTCTACAAAACTAGGTTGAGAGGAATGTTTAACTGTAAATGACATCTCATCAGGATAAATAAATATCGGCCCAAAAATGAAGGCTGCGTCGAATTTACACTGACAACTGTTCTTATAATTGTCGTAATTTTATTTGTCAATTAGTTTTATTGAAACATGCGGACGTTTTTATTTTCATCAAATATGCACACGTTGATGGTATACGAACTGAACAAAACAAGTGCATGCATAGTGGCGGCAACACATTGGATGTAAACAGCTAAATAATGCAGAATATCCAATGGCTTCAGATATCGATACATATCATGTATGCTCTGTGAATTTAATTGTAAACAAACAGAATTTGTACACGTATGTTTTTTTTATCAAATATGTACATGCGGATGAATACAACCTGAACAAAACAAGAACATGCATAGTTGTGACGAAACAGTGACTAAGTAACGCAGGAAAATGTTCCGTAGCTTGAAACATCATCCGAGATTAATTTAATTTCACGGGTGCTGTATCATGTGCAGGTCCGTAGCTAGACTTTCTAAAACAGGGAGGACGATTCTAGGGTGATCTGAGGGCATGCTCGCCCGGAAAATTTCATTAATCGAGGATGCCATTTCCTGCGTTTTCCTGCATTTCAGAACCTATTTTGCCGTGTGGAGGTATTGATTTTGGATACATTTTTATACCAAGACCAAAATATCTGGGGATTTTTTTACAAATAGTCACCAAATGACAACAAATCGCAAAATTCACAAATACATCTTATTCATTTAGATCTATACTCTCAACATATTTTTTGTAAGAGAAAAAAAATTGATACATGCAAATGTCATGCAATGCGCATTCATGCATATAGATTCACATCAGTACAAGTGTGTAACGTGTCTTAAAATAAATTCTTTGCGACTAAAATTCAAAACATTTAATAAGTATTGGACTAAACATTCACCAACGTCTATCTGATAACAAATTTGCGTTTTATTTGTCGAACATTATAATTTGATGTTATCAAAGGCATACAAAAACAGCAATAGTTCATATATTCATATTTAGTATATTTCCTAAATGTATTGATTAAAAAATCTAAATGTTCAATTGAATATGCTTAATGTTTAATTCCTATTTCTTAATTCTAAATGACAAATGCCTGATTCTAAATACTTGATTATCATTTGTATACAATTTGTATTGTTTTATTCTTAATTTCTATTTCTTAGTTCTAAATGATAAAATATTCATTCCAAATGTGTGGTGGTGTCCTTGAGCAAGACACTTCTCCGCATATGTCAGTACTGGTTATACCAAGGAATAATTTGAGTGTGAGTTTTATATTATAAGAACTTGTTTCGCAATCGAATTAAAATAAATAAGTTTACTTGTTATTTATTTTATTTTACAGTTATCTACCTTTAGATCTGAGATGTTCCAAAGATTTCTGTCTTAGTCGACATGTTCTACAACGATTTACATGTACATAGAAGAATGTTCAATTCTCGTATATTTTTTAATTACTGAAACTTCAAAAAACATACTGAATATAGCCAATCTGTCGCCAGTTTGTTATGCAGACTAAACATAAAAATAAGTGATAATGATAACGACGTCAAAATCGAACCCATAACCCCCAAGATCTTACCCACATAGCTAAAAGTGGATGTGTTATAATCGCGATTTTTGGCTTATCAACAGTAATGTTGCTACCTTAAAATAATATACAAGTATGTATTTATACACGGAATATTCATGAGTGCCAAGTAAATACTTACGCACAATACTTGTTTTGTTGTTGTTGTTTTTTTTGTTTTTATTTTGTATGGCGGAGGCTGTACATATATAGTCCATTATGCACTTATCGACACACTCGCATACAATGTCATGGTCGCGCCAAAGAACCATTCGATTTATCTCTAATGTTCTACATTTGGTATAATGCGGAAACCTTCGAGGTACTCCGAGTGCACCCCAAGTGTAATCTTGATCACCTGCATTGTAGTATGGCTCATATTTGTCAAGTGTTTATAGTTTTTTAAAACTCTTTAGAATCTATTGTTGTTTCAAACAAGATATCCTAATACTATATTATACTTCCTTTCAATATATTTTATTTATTTGAAGGGGTCGCAGTCGCATAGGTTTTCGGCGAATTTTCAGCATGTGCGTGTTTAGGTAATCCATGTATTTAGGAATATTCCATTTTAGAGTGTGTATGAAGGGTAGGGGAGGTGAGAGATGGGCTAATTCAGCACTAGTGCACCGTTGATCCGTTAGTCTTTTACCTCAATTTCATCTAATTCAAACTCTGAAAATGGTTGAACGGCATCCTGTTTGTACATTGTGGTCATCTGTAACAAAAACAATTAGTTAATGGCATCAGATTTGTATCAGTATGATCAGAGACATATAAACATGTAATTAAGTCACTGGTATGATCAAAGACTTGTATGGCGAAGGAGAAGCAAGTAATTGACAAAATGTCGCGAATTCACACAAATTCTCGCGAAATCTCTTTCCAATTATCTTAACATTTATGTCAGGAATATAAAATAATGTTTTACACGATGAAATTCTCTACAAAACGAGACCATTCCAAGCAACATGTGTTTGAACTTAATGAATTACTTTGTATGATTACAAAAATGTGTACACTGTAACCAAAAACAAAAACAAAAGCAAAAGTACTTGAAATTTTACTTCAAACAGGAATGTTTTCATTTCAAGATAAGTTTGCATGATCAAAACATCATAAAACAAGTGTAACACACAACGTTCATTTTATGTATACATATCAGTTTCCTGTGAATTCTGAATGGTAAGTTTGCCAAATAATTATCAATTGTGAGCTATTCTGTACACTCTATCAGGAGATGCAAGTTTTCTATCCTTCTATATATGGTTTTGAACAAATATTAGTTTCATTTAAATATTTTATTAAACATATAACATCTGTATTAATACCAACAAATGTAAGTTTATTTTTTGGTTATTTTGTCTGATTTTCGTTTTATCGTACTTTTCTTTTGTGGGCTATCATTAAAAAAGAATATATCTCTCCCACAGTGAGACTCTTAAATACTAAAATACCCTATTGTTTAAAGTAAAAACTATAGCTAACATCTATTATATTTCAAACGTTTGCTTAATCAAACGAATCATTGCATATGTTTATAATCAACTGTGTTTTACATCATATTGACATTTATGTATTGAAACCTGTATTATGTTCACATATTCATGGGCCATATATATGGCTTAAATGATAATAATCAAAGATATATATGAGTGCTTGATATCCAACAAAATGTCATTTTGTATTTAATGATTTGAATTCGTATTTTAAATCAGCATACATCACTAGTTTAATAAAAACAACACACATTGAATAACGTTTCAAATATGAACTACTAGTATACGTGTGGGCATACCCCCACAGGTGTACATGTGAACGTAAGTAAAGCCGATTCTAACTTTGCTGTATGCGCCTTTAAACGGTACTCTGTGCGAATAAATATATAGAACACTTACGAGTCCCATATGCCTGAAGAATGTCACGTAACACCTTATCTTAATAAGAGTGCATATTATCGATAATACGGGAGTTAGTACGTGCCAGATATATTACGATGCATTATATCAAACACTCGAGTGCTGTTTGATGATGTGTATGCGTACGTGCGTGCGTCCGTGCGTCATACCTGTGTGGAAAGTAATGGGTTGGTATACGTGTGTTGTGTTATACCGTCAAAGAAATAGAAATATAGTAAACGGTATACGTGGCTGTTATATAGTCAGAGAAATAAAAATATAGTTAATGCTATACGTGGTTGTGGTATACCGTCAGAGAAATAGAAATATCGTAAATGGTATACGTAGTTATGTCAAAAAGTCAGAGAAATATAGAAAATGGTATATGTGGTTATGTTGTACAGTCAGAGAAATGGAAATACACATGTATAGTAAATAATATACGTAGTTATGTCAAACAGTCAGAGAAATAGAAATATAGTAAATGGCATACGTGACTATATAATATAGTCAAAGAAATAGAAATACAGCAAATGATATACGTGGTTATGTTACACAGTCAGAGAAATAGAAATAAAGTAAATGGTATACGTGACTATGTTATATAGTAAAAGAAAAAGAAATATAGTAAATGGTAAACGTGGTTATGTTATACAGTCATAGAAATAGAAATATAGTAAATGGTATACGTGACTTTGTTATACAGTCAGAGAAACAGAAATATAGTAAATAGTATACGTGGTTATATTATACAGTTAGAGAAATAGAAATATAGTTAATGGTATACGTGGTTATGTTGAACGGTCAGACAAATAGAAATATAGTAAATAGTGCACGTGGTTATATTATACAGTCACAGATATAGAAATATAGTAAATGGTATACGTGGTTATGTTATACAGTCAGACAAATACAAATATAGTAAATAGTATACGTGGTTATATTATACGGTTAGAGAAATAGAAATATAGTAAATGGTATACGTGGTTATGTTAAACGGTCAGACAAATAGACATATAGTAAATAGTGCACGTGGTTATGTTATACAGTCACAGATATAGAAATATAGTCAATGGTATACGTGGTTATGTTATACAGTCAGATAAATAGAAATATAGTAAATGGTATACGTGGTTATGTTAAACGGTCAGACAAATTGAAATATAGTAAATGGTATACGTGGTTATATTATACGGTCAGACAAATAGAAATATAGTAAATGGTATACGTGGTTATGTTAAACGGTCAGACAAATAGAAATATAGTAAATGGTAAACGTGGTTATAATATACGGTCAGACAAAGAGAAATATAGTAAATGGTATACGTGGTTATGTTAAACGGTCAGACAAATTGAAATATAGTAAATAGTGCATGTGGTTATGTTATACAGTCAGAGATATAGATATAGTAAATGGTATACGTGGTTATATTTTACGGTCAGACAAATAGAAATATAGTAAATGGTATACGTGGTTATGTTAAACGGTCAGACAAATAGAAATATAGTAAATGGTAAACGTGGTTATAATATACGGTCAGACAAAGAGAAATATAGTAAATGGTATACGTGGTTATGTTAAACGGTCAGACAAATTGAAATATAGTAAATAGTGCATGTGGTTATGTTATACAGTCAGAGATATAGATATAGTAAATGGTATACGTGGTTATGTTATACAGTCAGAGAAATAGAAATATAGTAAATGGTATACGTGGCTATGTTATACAGTCAGAGAAATAGAAATATAGTAAATGGTATACGTGGTTATGTTATACAGTCAGAGATATAGAAATATAGTAAATGGTATACGTGGTAATGTTATACAGACAGAGATATAGAAATATAGTAAATGGTATACGTGGTTATGTTATACAGTCAGAGAAATAGAAATATAGGAAATGGTATACGTGGTTATGTTATACAGTCAGAGAAATAGAAATATAGTTAATGGTATACGTGGTTCTGTCATACAGTCAGAGATATAGCAATATAGTTAATGGTATACGTGGCTATGTTATATAGTCTGCGAAATAGAAATATAGTAAATTATATACGTGGCTATGTCATATAGTCAGAGAAATATAGATATAGTAAATGGTATACGTGGCTATGGTATACGGCCAGAGAAATATAAATAAAGTGAACGTTATACGTGAATATGTTATACAGTCAGAGAAATAGAAATATAGTGAATGGTATACGCGGTTATGTTATACGATCAGAGAAATAGATATATTGTAAATGGTATAACTTGTTATGTTATATAGTCAGAGAAATAGAAATAAAGTGAACGGTATACGTTGTTATGTTATATGGTCAAAGAAATAGAAATATAGTAAATGATATACGTGGTTATGTTATATAGTCTGAGAAGCAGTTATATAGTAAATATTATACGTGGTAATGATATACAGTCAGAGAAATAAAAATATAGTAAAAAAATAATAAAAATATAGTGGTTATGTTGTATGGTCAGAGATATACAAATAAAGTAAATGATATGTGTGGTAATGTTATACAGTCATATTAATATACGTGTCTATTTCGTACAATCAGAGATGCAGAAATACAATAAATGGTATACGTGGTTATGTTATAGAGTCTGAGAGATAAAAATATAGTAAATGGTATACGCGGTTATGTCATAGAAAAAATGGTATACGTGGTAATGTTATAGTCAGAGATGTAGTAATATAGTCAATGGTAAACGTGGTTATGTTATACGGTCAGAGAAATAGAAATATAGGATATGGTATACGTGGTTATGTTTTATGGTCAAAGAAAAATAACTATAGGAAATGGTATACGTGGTAATGTTATACGCTCAGAGAAGTAGTAATAGAGTTAATGGTATACGTGGTAATGTTATACGGTCAGACAAATAGAAATGTAGTAAATGGCATACGTGGTAATGTTATACGGTCAGAGAAATAGAAATGTAGTCAATGGTATACGTGGTAATGTTATACGGTCAGCAAAGTAGAAATGTAGTAAATGGCATACGTGGTTATGTTATACGGTCAGAGAAGTAGAAATATAGTAAATGGCATACGTGGTTATGCTATTCTGCCAGCGAAGTAGAAATATAATAAATGACATACGTGGTTATGTATTATGGTAAGAGAAGAAAAAATATAGTCAATGGCATACGTGATTATGCTATTCGGTCAGACAAATAGAAATATAGTGAATGGCATATACATGGCTATTTTATACGGTCAGAGAAACAGAAACATAGTTAATGGTTCATGTGGCAATTTTATACGGTCAGAGAAATAGAAACATAGTTAATGGTATACGTGGATATGTTAAACGGTAAGTGAATTAGAAATATAGTAAATGGTAAACGGGGCTTTGTTATACGGTCAGAGAAATACTAATATAGTAAATGGTTTACCTGGCTCTCATATACGGTCAGAAAAATACAAATATAGTAAATGGTTGACGTGACAATGATTTACGGTCAGAGAAATCCAAATATAGCCAATGGTAAACGTTGCTATGTTATACGGTTAGAGAAATATAAATATGGTAAATGGTATACGTGGCTTTGTTATACGGTCGAGAAATAGAAATATAGTAAATGGTATACGTGGATATATAATACGGCAGAGAAATAAATATATAGTAAATTGTATACGTTGCTATGTTATACGATCAGAGAAACAGAAATATAGTAAATGGTAAACGTGGTAATGTTATACGGTCAGAGAAATAGAAATATAGTAAATGGTATACGTGGCTGTGTTATACGGTCAGAGAAATAAACTATTGTAAATGGTAAACGTGGTTATGTTAAACGGTCAGAGAAATACAAATGTAGTCAATGGTATACGTGGTTATTTTATACGGCCAGAGAAATAAAACTATAGTAAATGATATACGTGGTTATGTTAAACAGTCAGAGAAGTAGTAATACAGTAAATGGTATACGTGGTTATGTTATACGGTCAGAGAAATAGAAATATAGTAAATGGTATACGTGGTTATGTTATATGGTCAAAGGAATAGAAATATAGTAAATGATACATGTGGTTATGTTAAACAGTCAGAGCAGTAGTAATATAGAAAATAGTATACGTGGTTATGTTATACGGTTAGAGAAATATAAATATAGTAAATTATATACATGTTTATGTTAAACTGCCAGAGAAATATTAAAATAGTAAATGGTATACGTGGTTATGTTATACAGTCAGATAAATAGTAATTTAGTAAATGGTATACGTGGTTCTGTTAATCAGTCATAGAAGTAGTAATATAGTAAATGGTATACGTGGTAATATTATACGGTACGTGGATATGTTATACGGTCAGACAAATAGAAATATATTAAATGGTATAAGTGGTTATGTTATACAGTCAGAGAATTAGTGATATAGTAAATGGTATACGTGGTAATGTTATAGTCAAAGGAATAGAAATATAGTCAATGGTATACGTGGTAATGTTATACAGTCAGAGAAATAGAAATATAATAAATGGTATAAGTGTTTATATACTGATGGTCAGAGATATACAGATATAGTAAATGATATATGTGATTATGTTATACGGTCAGAGAAGTAGTAATATAGTAAATGGTATACGTGGTAATGTTGTACGGTAAGAAAAATAAAAAATATAGGAAATGGTATACGTGGTAATGTTTTACGGTCAGAGAAATAGAACTATAGAAAATGGTATACGTGGCTGTGTTATACGGTAAGAGAAACAAAATATTGTCAATGGTATACGTGGCTTTGTTAAACGGTCAGAGAAATACAAATGTAGTCAATGGTATACGTGGTTATTTTATACGGCCAGAGAAATAAAAATATAGTAAATGATATACCTAGTTATGTTAAACAGTCAGAGCAGTAGTAATATAGTAAATGGTATACGTGGTTATGTTATACGGTCAGAAAAATAGAACTATAGAAAATGGTATACGTGGTAATGTTATACGGTCAGAGAAATAGAAATATAGTAAATGTTATACGTGGATGTTATACGGCAGAGAAATAAAAATATAGTAAATAGTATACGTTGCTATGTTATACGATCAGAGAAACAGAAATATAGTAAATGGTAAACGTGGTAATGTTATACGGTCAGAGAAATAGAAATATAGTAAATGTTATACGTGGATGTTATACGGCAGAGAAATAAAAATATAGTAAATAGTATACGTTGCTATATTATACGATCAGAGAAACAGAAATATAGTAAATGGTATACGTGGCTGTGTTATACAGTCAGAGAAATAAAATATTGTAAATGGTATACGTGGTTATGTTAAACGGTCAGAGAAATACAAATGTAGTAAATGGTATACGTGGTTATTTTATACGGCCAGAGAAATAAAAATATAGTAAATGATATATGTGGTTATGTTAAACAGTCAGAGAAGTAGTAATATAGTAAACCGTATACGTGGTTATGTTATACGGTTAGAGAATTAGTAATATAGTAAATGGTATACGTGGTAATGTTATACAGTCAGAGGAATAGAAATATAGTAAATGGTATACGTGGTAATGTTATACAGTCAGAGAAATAGAAATATAATAAATGGTATACGTGGTTATGTTGTATCGTCAGAGATATACAAATATAGTTAAATATATATGTGATTATGTTATACGGTTAGAGTAGTAAATATAGTAAATGGTATACGTGGAAATGTTATACGGTCAGAAAAATAGAAATATAGGAAATGGTATACGTGGTAATGTTTTACGGTCAGAGAAATAGAACTATAGAAAATGGTATACGTGGCTGTGTTATACGGTCAGAGAAATAAACTATTGTAAATGGTATACGTGGCTATGTTAAACGGTCAGAGAAATACAAATGTAGTAAATGGTATAAGTGGTTATTTTATACGACCAGAGAAATAAAAATATAGTAAATGATATACCTGGTTATGTTAAACAGTCTGAGAAGTAGTAATATAGTAAATGGTATACGTGGTTATGTTATACGGTTAGAGAAATAGAAATATCGTAAATGGTATACGTGGTTATGTTATATGGTCAAAGAAATAAAAATATAGTCAATGATATATGTGGTTATGTTTAAACAGTCAGAGAAGTAGTAATATAGTAAATGGTATACGTGGTTATGTTATACGGTTAGAGAAATAGAAATATAGTGAATTGTATAAATGTTTATGTTGAACTGCCAGAGAAGTATTCAAATAGTAAATGGTATACGTGGTTATATTATGCAGTCAGATAAGAAGTAATTTAGTAAATGGTATATGTGGTTCTGTTAAACAGTCAGAGAAGTGGTAATATAGTAAATGGTATACGTGGTAATGTTATACGGTACGTGGATATGTTATACGGTCAGACAAATAGAAATATATTAAATGGTGTACGTGGTTATGTTGTATGGTCAGAGAAATACAAATACAGTAAATGATATATGTGGTTATGTTATACGGTCAGAGAAATAGTAATATACTAATTAGTGTACATGGTTATGTCATACAGTCAGAGAGATAGCAATATAGTATATGGTATACGTGGTAATGTTATACAGTCAGAGATATAGCAATATATTATATGGTTTACGTGGCCATGTCACACAGTCAAAAAAATAGAAATAAAATAAATGGTATACGTGGTTATGTCATACTGTCAGAGAAATAGTCATATACTAACTAGTGTATATGGTTATGCCATACAGTCAGAGAGACAGCAATATAGTAAATGGTATTCGTGGTTATGTCATACTGTGAGAGAAATAGTAATATACTAATTAGTGTACATGGTTATGTCATACAGTCAGAGAGATAGCAATATAGTATATGGTATACGTGGTAATGTTATACAGTCAGAGATATAGCAATATATTATATGGTTTACGTGGCCATGTCACACAGTCAAAAAAATAGAAATAAAATAAATGGTATACGTGGTTATGTCATACTGTCAGAGAAATAGTCATATACTAACTAGTGTATATGGTTATGCCATACAGTCAGAGAGACAGCAATATAGTAAATGGTATTTGTGGTCATGTCATACTGTGAGAGAAATAGTAATATACTAATTAGTGTACATGGTTATGTCATACAGTCAGAGAGATAGCAATATAGTATATGGTATACGTGATAATGTTATACAGTCAGAGATATAGCAATATAGTATATGGTTTACGTGGCCATGTCACACAGTCAAAGTAATAGAAATAAAATAAATGGTATACGTGGTTATGTCATACTGTCAAAGAAATAGTCATATTCTAACTAGTGTATATGGTTATGCCATACAGTCAAAGAGATAGCAATATAGTAAATGGTATACGTGGTTATGTCATACTGTCAGAGAAATAGTCAAATACTTACTAGTGAATATGGTTATGTCATACAGTCAGAAAGATAGCAATATAGTAAATGGTATACGTGGTTATTTCATACTGTCAGAGAAATAGTCATATACTAACTAATGTATATGGTTATGCAATACAGTCAGAGAGATAGCAATATAGTAAATGGCATACGTGGTTATGTCATACTGTCAGAGAAATAGTTATATACTAACTAGTGTATATGGTTATGTCATACAGTCAGAGAGATAGCAATATAGTTAATGGTATACGTGGTTATGTTATACTGTCAGAGAGATAGAAATAGAGTAAATGACATACGTGGTTATGTCATAATGTCAGAGAAATAGTCATATACTAACTAGTGTATATAGTTATGTAATACAGTCAGAGAGATAGCAATATAGTTCATGGTAAACGTTGTTATGTCATACTGTCAAAGGAATAGTCATATACTAACTAGTGTATATGGTTATGTCATATAGTCAGATATATAGCAATATAGTAAATGGTATACGTGGTTATGTCATACTGTCAGAGAAATAGTCATATACTAACTAGTGTATATGGTTATGTCATACAGTCAGAGTAATAGCAATATAGTAAATGGTATACGTGGTTATGTCATACTGTCAGAGAAATAGTCATATACTAACTAGTGTATATGGTTATGTCATACAATCAGAGAGATAGCAATATAGTAAATGGTATACGTGGTTATGTCACACTGTCAGAGAAATAGTCATATACTAACTAGTGTATATAGTTATGTCATACAGTCAGAGAGATAGCAATATAGTAAATGGTAAACGTTGTTATGTCATACTGTCAGAGAAATAGTCATATACTAACTAGTGTATATGGTTATGTCATACAATCAGAGATATAGCAATATAGTAAATGGTATACGTGGTTCTGTCATACTGTCAGAGAAATAGTCATATACTAACAAGTGTACAGGTTATGTCATACAGTCAGAGAGATAGCAATATAGTAAATGGTGTACGTGGTTATGTCATACTGTCAGAGAAATAGTCATATACTAACTCGTGTATATGGTTATGTCATACAGTCAGAGAGATAGCAGTATAGTAAATGGTATACGTGGAAATGTTATACAGTCAGAGATATAGCAATATAGTAAATGGTATACGTGGTTATGTCATACTGTCAGAGAAATACTCATATACTAACTAGTGTATATGGTTATATCATACAGTCAGAGAGATAGCAATATAGTCAATGGTATACGTGGTTATGTCATACTGTCAGAGAAATAGTCATATACTAACTAGTGTATATGGTTATGTCATACAGTCAGAGAGATAGCAATATAGTAAATGGTATACGTGGTTATGTCATACTGTCAGAGAAATCGTCATATACTAACTAGTGTATATGGTTATGCCATTCAGTCAGAAAGATAGCAATATAGTAAATGGTATACGTGGTAATGTTATACAGTCAGAGATAAAGCAATATATTAAATGGTTTACGTGGCCATGTCACACAGTCAAAGAGATAGAAATAAAATAAATGGTATACGTGGTTATGTCATACTGTCAGAGAAATAGTCATATACTAACTAGTGTATATGGTTATGTCATACAGTCAGAGAGACAGCAATATAGTAAATGGTATTCGTGGTCATGTAATACTGTAAGAGAAATAGTAATATACTAACTAGTGTACATGGTTATGTCATACAGTCAGAGAGATAGCAATATAGTATATGGTAAACGTGGTAATGTTATACAGTCAGAGAAATAGCAATATAGTATATGGTTTACGTGGCCATGTCACACAGTCAAAGAGATAGAAATAAAATAAATAGTATACGTGGTTATGTCATACTGTCAGAGAAATAGTCATATACTAACTAGTGTATATGTTTATGCCATACAGTCAGAGAGATAGCATTATAGTAAATGCCATACGTGGTTATTTCATACTGTCAGAGAAATAGTCACATACTAACTAGTGTGTATGGTTATGCAATACAGTCATAGAGATAGCAATATAGTAAATGGCATACGTGGTTATGTCATACTGTCAGAGAAATAGTCATATACTAACTAGTGTATATGGTTATTTCATACAGTCATAGAGATAGCAATATAGTAAATGGTATACGTGGTTATGCCATACTGTCAGAGAAATAGTCATATACTAACTAGTGTATATGGTTATGTTATACAGTCAGAGATATAGCAATATAGTAAATGGTATACGTGGTTATGTCATACTGTCAGAGAGATAGAAATAGAGTAAATGACATACGTGGTTATGTCATACTGTCAGAGAAATAGTCATATACTAACTAGTGTATATAGTTATGTCATACATTCAGAGAGATGGCAATATAGTAAATGGTAAACGTTGTTATGTCATACTGTCAGAGAAATAGTCATATACTAACTAGTGTATATGGTTATGTTATACAGTCAGAGAGATAGCAATATAGTAAATGATATACGTGGTTATGTCATACTGTCAGAGAAATAGTCATATACTAACTAGTGTATATGGTTATGTCATACAGTCAGAGATATAGCAATATAGTAAATGGTATACGTGGTTATGTCATACTGTCAGAGAAATAGTCATATACTAACTAGTGTATATGGTTATGTCATACAGTCAGAAATATAGCAATATAGTAAATGGTATACGTGGTTATGTCATACTGTCAGAGAAATAGTCATATACTAACTAGTGTATATGGTTATGTCATACAGTCAGAGAGATAGCAATATAGTCAATGGTATACGTGGTAATGTTATACAGTCAGAGATATATTCATATACTAACTAGTGTGTATGGTTATGCCATACAGTCAGAGAGATAGCAATATAGTAAATGGTATACGTGGTAATGTTATACAGTCAGAGATATAGCAATATAGTAAATGGTATACGTGGTTATGTCATACTGTCAGAGAAATAGTCATATACTAACTAGTGTATATGGTTATGTCATACAGTCAGAGAGACAGCAATATAGTAAATGGTATACGTGGTAATGTCATACTGTGAGAGAAATAGTAATATACTATCTAGTGTACATGGTTATGTCATACAGTCACAGAGATAGCAATATAGTATATGGTATACGTGGTAATGTTATACAGTCAGAGATATAGCAATATAATAAATGGTATACGTGGTTATGTTATACTGTCAGAGAGATAGAAATATAGTAAATGGTATACGTGGTTATGTCATACTGTCAGAGAAATGGTCATATACTAACTAGTGTATATGGTTGTGTCATACAGTCAGAGAGATAGTAATATAGTAAATGGTATACGTGGTAATGTTATAAAGTCAGAGATATAGTCATATACTAACTAGTGTATATGGTTATGTCATACAGTCAGAGAGATAGCAATATAGTAAATGGTATACGTGGTAATGTTATACAGTCAGAGATATAGCAATATAGTAAATGGTATACGTGGTTATGTCATACTGTCAGAGAAATAGTCATATACTAACTAGTGTACATGGTTATGTCATACAGTCAAAGAGATAGCAATATAGTTCATGGTATACGTTGTTATGTTATACAGTCAGAGAGATAGCAATATAGTTTATGGTATATGTGGTAATGTTATACAGTCAGAAATATAACAATATAGTAAATGGTATACGTGGTTATGTCATAGAGTCATAAAAATAGAAATATAGTAAATGGTATACAAGGTTAAGTCATAGAGTCAGAGAAATATAAATAATGTAAATGGTTTACGTGGTTATGTTATACAGTCAGAGATAAAAATATAGTTAATGTTATACATAGTTATGTTATACAGTCAGAGAGATGATAAAATATAGTAAATGGTATACGTGGTTATGTCATACAGTTGTAGAAATACAAATATATTAAATAGTATATGTGGTTATGTAATAGAGTCATAGAAATAGAGATAAAGTAAATTTTATATAAGATTATGTCATAGAGTCAGATAAATAGAAATATAGTAAATGTTATACGTATCTATGTTATACGGTTGGAGAAATATAAATATAGTAAAGTATATGTGTGGTTATGTCATAGAGTCAGAGAAATATAAATAAAGTAAATGGTATAAATGGTTATGTCGTAGAGTCGTAGACATAGACATATAGTAAATGGTATACGTGGTTATGTCATAGAGTCATTGAAATAGAAATATAGTAAATGGTATACGTGGTTATGTCATAGAGTCATAGAAATAGAATACAGTAATTGATATACGTAGTTATGTCATAGAGTCATATAAATAGAAATATAGTATATGGTATACGTGGTTATGTCATAGAGTCATATAAATAGAAATATAGTAAATGGTATACGTGGTTATGTCATAGAGTCATAGAAATAGAATACAGTAAATGATATACGTAGTTATGTCATAGAGTCATATAAATAGAAATATAGTAAATGGTATACGTAGTTATGTCATAGAGTCATAGAAATAGAAATATAGTATAGTCAATGGTAAACGTGGTTATGTCATACAGTCAGAGAAATAGAAATATAGTAAATGGTATACGTGGTTATGTCATAGAGTCAGGGAGATGATAGAAACATAGTAAATGGTACACGTGGTTGTGTCATACGGTCAGAGAAATAGTAATATACTAAATGTTGTACATGGTTATGTCATACAGTAAGAGAGATAGAAATATAGTAAATGGTATAGGTACCAATGTCATTTAGTCAGAGAGATAGAAATATATAAATGGTATATGTGGCTTAGTTATACAGTCAGAGCGAAAGAAACATAGCAAATGGTTTACGTGGTTATGTTATATTGTCAGAGAAATGAAAATATAGTTAATGGTATACGTTGTTATGATATATAGTCTGAGAAATAGTAATACTGTAAATGATATACCTGGTTTTGTCATACAGTAAAAGAGATAGAAACATAATAAATGGTATACGTGGTTATGTTATATCGTTGGAGCAGTAGAAATATAGTTAATGATATACCTGGTTATGTCATACAGTAAAGGAGATAGAAACATAGTAAATGGTATACCTGGCTATGTGATACAGTCACAGAGATATGATTATATCTTATTGAACTGGCGTAATTTGAGATTTCCAATGAGAGAACAACATTAAAGGTCAAGGTCATTACGGTTTCGTGAATTCGAGGTTATTTTGAGAGAAAAATAGTGCCATCAAAGATAGGAAAGATTTGATTTTATATAACGTTGACAATAAAGAAAGAACGATCTTATAAAAATAAATAAGTAATTTGGATATTTGCGGATAAAAATTCGGATGGCGTCCTGGTCATCAAACGGCCAACAGTTCGCTGAAATGGTGAAGCAACGTGTAAAGGAACAACACACATTGAAGACTGGGAAAGCTAGCAAAACACCAGCGCCAGCAAATAACATAATTGATGAGCGAAATGCTCTTGAATACGGGGAAATCCCGATTCAGATTACTGGGGAAATCCCAACATCACAATCGCGTCATCGGTCAGGTGACCAGGAACACACGGTAAAGCCAGAAGGAGACGCGCTCGTTGGCGGAAATGACGTTGTTTGTTTATGGGAAAATATCAACATTATGGAAGAAGAAAACAAGACGGCCTCCAAACAACAAGGAAAGATGACTTTTTGGCGGATTTGGAGTCCATTTATACAGTAGAAAATTGCTACGGTGCTCCGATTGATAGTGACATAACACGATTAACGGAGATGGCAATTGAGAAGCCTGTTAGGGATGATCAGGCAAAAGCGATTGAAAAGAAGCTTCTATTGCCGGAAAATTGCAAAAAGTTAACTGTGCCCAAAATTAATAAAAAGCTTTGGACAGCCTTTCTGCAATAACCGGAGGGTGATCTGGGCATTCAGAGTGTCAAAATGTATTTACCCAATCATCAAAATGTTTGATTTAGTAAAAAATAAAGGAGACATATCGGACACACAAATGGATACAAGGTTACATTTATGATCCTGGCACTCGGCATATCAACTGCCAATAGAAAAAGGATAATGACCTTTCGTCCAGTTGTCCAAGCAAAGTACAGACAGGCATGTGACCTTGACACTCCAGTGACAGAGTTCTTGTTTGGCAATGACTTGGAAGCAAAAGTAATTTGCCATTGAAAAGGAAGAGAAAAGGGCTCAGAAATTTTCTACTACAACCAAGCCTTTTTTATACTCAACCCCCAGGAGAACACCGCACCAGGGGTCGTTCCAACAAGGGGTTGAAATCGGTAAACACATACGCCGACACAGCAGAACCCAAAGATGAGTTATCACCGAGGAGGTCGTTCGATCGTAGTAAAATATTACTGAGGGAAATCCTCGCCATACCAGAAAGCCCACAAGTAAAAGGTCTGGTTGAGGTGAGTAACACACCTACCAACTTCGAAGAGGGACAATTAAAATATTTCAAATTTGAATGGGAAAAAAGTTAGTCTGATCCTTGGATTTTAAATACAGTATCTGGTTATGAAATTGAACTTGCTCAATAACCCCACCAAATATTTGCACCAACACAAATAGATTTTGAGCACCGTGAAAATGAGCTGATTTCTAAGGAATATCAAATATTCAACAAGGGGATTATTTCGGGGCCATTGTTTTAAAAGACGCTTATTTTAGTATACCTGTAAAAGAAACAGATAGGTAATAGCTGCGGTTTTGCTGAAATGGAAGGTAACTTCAGATGTGTACACTACCCCAACGGTTATCCTGTACTCCTAGGGTATTTACAAAAAGTTTAAAGCCGGTTTATGCTCTCCTTCGAAAACAAGGACACTCCAATATCCCTTATATTGATGATAGTTTAATGAAAGCGAAACAGTACCTGAATGTAAAAACACTATTGAGGAGGATACTATAATATTAGTTGGGATTTACCATCCATCCTGAAAAGTCAGTTTTTGAATCAGTTTAATTTATTGTGTTTCTAGGATTGTCCTACATTCAATCAATATGCCAGTGAGGTTAACGCCAGAACGGGTAAAATATTTGGTTGTATTATGTTCCACAATGTTACAAAAGTGAGGTTACAATTAGATAGTTTGCAACATTAACTGGAAACACTTTCGGTTAAAATTTTGCCTGCAAGTTACTATCATGCCAATATCTCAGTAACCGCCTACTGGATTGATTTAAAACTTCACTAAGTCTTCAGGGTTTTCAAACAATCAAGTTAATTAGCTCTTGGTAGGATTCAATGCAAAGTATGGCCATTGTTCGACTTAGAAATGCTGGTTAAAGTTTTCTGTGCATCTTGATATGGTGCACACATCTCTGTAACCTCCTATGCGATTGATTTGAAACTACACTAACGCCCTCGTGTTATTAAATATAGTCTCCCAGCTATGTCCCATACCTCTGATGGTGATTTTGACAACAATTTTATCCATTTTCTGCATTTGTATATTTTTCATATTTAACACTCATCTGACCCTCGGAAAGGGTCGAATTTAATGTTGGTAGGCCTTGTGGCCCGACTCAATTTCTATATCATAAATAGAAATAAAATATGTTTAAACCACAATCAAACATCTTGGTTAAACTTCTTTCCTCACTTAAAACGTTTAATAACTCAGAGACAGATATAGATCCCAAAACTTAATAACTCTCACTTGTGTGTGAAAAGTGGATGTGTGTAACAAATAATATAACTTGGTCAGGTCTTTAGTATTTATTGACAAAGCAGTGCGAATAGTCCAGCGCGCTGTCTTACGAACATGTCTTGTTTTTTCCACAATACCTACCTATTTTCGATGCAATTCATAGCCTTTTTTGTAATATGCAAATATATTTTAACAGCATAAACATAAACTAGAATGCAGATTGTACATTGTGTTAAAGGGAGTTGGCTTGCATTATATAATATGATTAAATTAAATGGTTCCAGGGGCGTAGCTTGGCTGAAAACGATGTGTAGACACAGTTGTAGGGGGTGAGGCGATGCTTCCCTTATTATTTTTTCCCAGCTAGACTATAGTAGATGCGTTTTGGCGTATATTTTCTTTTGTTTTAGGGGGGGGGGGGGGGGGGGGGGAGTGGTATTCTTAACATTAACCTTGAATTCACTGTTGTATAACCAAATAAATTGATAACAAATGTGATGTTTTAAGGTTTATTCACTTTAATAAAGGGAAAAATGAAGTAGCCTTCTGTTTCATGGTTTCAAGTGGCTACTATTGTCAAACAACAGGTATTGAATGTTTATCACTCAGATACGCATAAATCGACATACTTTCTAGTATGTATGTATGCACATACATTGATTATGATAATTCTATTTATCGTTGCCTTCAGTTTCCCATATGGGCGACGCTTCCAGAAGAGTATTAGTAACTTTCGATTTTTGGAGGATAGTGCAGAGATACTTCTGTAGCGTCCCTGGTTCTTGTACATGCCCAATGTTAAGCACCGATACATAGGACGTCGGTATTTGTTAAAATCCCATCCGAAAGACTGATAAGTATTTTAGTTGGAGGAGCAGGTGATCGAATCTGCGACCCTTGAGTTTACAGTGCAATCATTGACAGTATTCATACAATACCGGTCAGGACAGGTACATATCGCGCATCGCAAAATCAGCACGTACTGTTTCCATTCGTGGAGATGGTAATTGTCTGTTTAGAACATTCAGCTACATCGTGTTTGGTGTGCAAACAATTCATAGTTTACTCCGACATGTCTTTGTTGAGTTCATGAAAGAAAATGAGAATTTAATGAGAAGTGTTATGATCCAGTGATCGTTTTCTCGGCCACTGATGGTCACTGATGATACATGGGGAACTGAAGTTGAGATTTTCGCATTTGCAACAATAACTCGAACCATCGTTAATGTGTATTCGAGATACGGAGATAGCTGGAAGTGTTTAAAATATAAACCATTGTCTGATGAGGGTGTCAACTCCAGGACAGTTTTTATCCAGAACACAGGCGACCATTTCGTCCCAGTTCTAGATGTGGAGGGCGAGGAGTTTTCAGGACCGCCGTATACTCGAATTCGGAACAGCAAAGTACTACACGTTCTTAAGCGACGACAGCTTGGACGGAGCTTTGGTGACGAAGAATTGTTAAGGGAAAGAGACAAAAATGTAACGAGTGTCTATGTCAAGGATTCACAAATGAGAGATACAATGTTGATGGTTTTGAAGGACTATCTTTTGATGAAGACGCGAACATTTTTAATCTTGTTTGTGACTGGAGTGACGTACACGATTTGCTGAACTAAGAACGAGACAGTTCTGATTTAAAGTATGTGATATATAAACCTTGGATTAGAAACAGTGTTTGAAGTTCAACATAAAATAATCACTATTTCATTGCGATGTTTATATGAAGCGTATGCTGTTATTTTTTCTCTATGTTTCGTTGATAAAACTTTTAAAAGGTGTTTCGTACAAAACGCAGTTGCACTGTAACAGGCAAAAGCTGTCAATAAAAGAAATGATTGTTATACGTTTTGTAATAAAACACGCATTTCCTTGTTAAAATAAAGTGTTATAATGCTCTCCAAAGGGAGAGCATATAGTTGCTGCTTTGTCTGTCCGTCCGCCTGTCTATTCGTCCGTCCGTCGCACCTTTGCCCGGAGAATAACTCCAGGGATTTCAATGAAACTTGAAACCCAGCTAGATATTAGTGAGAAGAATTACAAAGCGTAAAACTCGCATATTAGTTTTGGCAGTGTCGTATGTCAGTCGGTCTGTCCGTCTACATTTAGCTTGTCCGGGTTTCATCTCTAAAACCCTGTATAGCATTTCCGTTAAAGGGCTATAACTTTCCCCGTACAGATTGCAATGTGTCATGCGAAAACACGGATACATAACTTCCAACGATGACTAAGATTTCTGTAAAGTGTTTGGACTCTGTAACGAAACTGGTCAAGATATGCAAGGCAAAACAATCCGAACAGATGCTAGGACGGACGGGAGCAAACAAATATGGAAGTCTTCTTCACTACAATGGGGGCATAATTGTTTGTTTGTTTGTTTGTTTGTTTGTTTGTTTGTTTGTTTGTTTGTTAGGAGTTCAACGCCCCTTTGTCAACAATCTTTCAGTCACATACAGGCGGACAGTTTGCCTAACCATCGTTCCTGGGTTTCTTACCAGTACCAGGCCCCTATCCTCCGTAAGAAATTGCCAACTTTATCACATTTAAGAGCCATATGGTCGAGGTCCCCGCGGGGCTTGAACCAACCATAATTTATTATTTAAGTTAAAACTGTCAAACACGAAAATAAGGCCTGGCGCATCCAGGGATCGAACCCTGATCTTTTGATTACCAGTCCACTATGCTCACCGCTACTTGCGTAGAGCAAAAGGGCAAACGCTCACTTGACGTCATTTTCGTGGCAATTTTACTTTAATAGCGTACACATCAATCGATAACCACATTGTGACTATAAACGCAACTTTAACTCCAGTAAAGTTGTAGATTGTACTAAAATATATCGATTTTTAAAGATGTACATGATCGCTTTTTATACAAAATTCGCTGAAATGTAAAGACGAAGGTGCTATTCAGACATATTTCAAGAAGGTCACTTTTCTGTAGTATATGGACTCTATCTAAGAGCGCTCACTTTATGCTCACTTTTTTCTGTAGTTAAATTACTTGTCCATGTTTATTGACCATGCTTGTCAAAAGGAACTACAGTAGTTTCAATGGAGATAATTGTGATAAATTATCTTGCAGCATCGCAAAAATGTTGAATGGTGACTTTGGAAGTATAATCATTACCCTCCTAAAATGAACCAAATTCAGTAAAAATTAATCTCCATGACAGTCCGCATGTAATTAGTAGTTATTTTCTACAAAATGAATACAGAAAATCTGTACTATTACGGTATACAAGTATAAATACTTTCAAAACTTTATCTGAGGTGTCACAAAATTTTGTCAGAAGTATTATTATGACACCCATAATTGGTCATATTGCTTTTTAATAAAAATTGGTTCAACGTTATAGCCAGTACATGTATAAAAGCAAAATAAGATAAAAGTATGCATTTAATTGTGCATTTATATATTCATGTTTAGCATTTTTATGGAAGATAGCAAAACATGTATTTTAACGCAAGTGACACTACGATACAAAAGAAACCGTAACTACAGAGAATGTAAATACAATGCATGTACTGCTCAATTACCAACAGTTTTGTTTTGTACTTTGTTATAAATGTAACGTTACCTGGCAGGACGTTGCTGTATTATCAGCAAATAAACATATATTGCAGGTGTGGTTATTTTAATTCATGTGAGGGAGTCGTAATATTATGACCGGGGAGTCATTATACTATATTAAATATTGAACGGGGAGTCATTTTTTCTATAAAATAACGACCGGGGGTCATTTTTCTATGGGGGTCAAAATGCTTCCTTACACCGGCTGTCTATTCGGTCAATTTCCAACTGTTGGTGATCAGATTTTAACGAGTGTCAATTTTTCACGTGTGGTGGGTCATTAAATAACGTTCGGGGTCATTTTTCAACGGGGTCAAAATTTAATGTTACACCAGAGTTCGATCGTAACAGTGATTTAGCTCTTGTTTCTTAGATTATTTCTATCTATATAACGCGTACAACTACTCGCAATCATGCAGCGTCTTTCTGGATGACACTTATTTCCACGAATAACATTTTTTTTCTCTTAGGTCCATTATTTGAAACGGTTTGTCCCAAAGTCATGAAATAATGACTACGGTTGAAAATTGTGTAAAGGATTAAATTCATCTTTGTTGTTGGTTTTTTCCCCCGTAAAAATGAATTTAATCCATTTAATTCCAATCCTGAAGATAAAATCTTTATAGTTTGAGACACCCCTTTAAACACCTATCCCCTGCATTGTAAACGCACAGCAATACATAACTGCTAGGAACGAAAATAGAAGTCCGGCTCAAGGGGCTTTATCGAAAAATGAAAATCTTAAAAAATTTGCGTTATTCAATGATTTTTTTTTTAATAAATATATTAAATGAGATTGAAATTGTTGATAGGTAAAATGTTTTAATTCCACGCAGTTTCATTTTAGATTTTAGATTGACATCGGCCCAATGTGCGTGGTTGGTTAAATCATGTGATGTGCCTGCAGTTCGATGTGCCTGCAGTACGATGTGCCTGCCCTGTAATACGATGTACCCGCAGTACAATGCTTCAGTGAATGTGGATGAGTTTATTGATTAAATAACATACTAATCGGCTAAGTGTATTGCCGTGTTCTGGCAGGTAACGATAAGCATCTCGCGATACAAAAATACGAGTTGATATCCATAACTTATAATAATAGATATTAATTGAAATGTGTTTTTAATGAAAAATAATTTTAAAATAACGAGACATGTAAGCTAATTTTAACCGTCACAGATATAAACTGTTACTTCTCGGTATATATCCGTGTCCCATATTTGCCATTGCGGCATATTTCTTAAATAAAGTCAAGTCGAAACAACGAAACTACGATTTTCGACTTGTCACCATCGTAGTCTCGTTGTTTCGACTTTTCACCATCGTAGTTCCGACTACTCATCATCATTGTTTCGATTTTTCACCATCGTAGTTTCGTTGTTTGATCGTTGTCACCATCGTTGTTTCGATTTTCATCATCGTTGTTTCGACTTGTCACCATCATTGTTTCGATTTTTCACCATCGTAGTCTCGTTGTTTCGACTTACACCATGGTAGTTTCGATTTTTACCATCGTAGTTTCGACTTTTCACCATCGTAGTTTCAACTTTTCGCCATCGTTGTTTCGACATTTCACCATCATAATTTTGACTTTTCATCGTTGTTGTTTCGTTGTTTCTACTTTTGACCATCGTAGTTTCGTTGTTTCGACATGAAATATGCCGCGATGGCTCTATCGGGACACCATAGTTTATGGTTATTCAATACGGTGATACAAATTCGTATTTGCGCTGTGTAAAAACTGAATGAATATTGTTTGTATATGTCACGCCCATTTTTACATTTGAGGCCTTCTGGGTCAAATAGACCGCCTACTGCAACTTATTGCAACCATAATTGCTTCGCTTCAAACGAAACTGTGAACATCGCTTATTCTTACGACATTTTCTCACTGCTTTTTTTTATAACATTTAACGTAAACCATGACTTGCGTAATTGGGCAGCCTGTGTGTAACCAAGGGTAGATACGCAGTCCCGCATGAGGAATGTATGTGGGGCGAGAAGTTTTCTTTATTTGTGATTTTATTTACGGTAATATTCCACAAAGATTTATATTTACCTAAAATGACCTCAGACAATGATTCGTCTATATTGGACATAATATTAAAATATTTAAATGTGTTCCATAATAGCTGTTTGATAGGCATGTTTCGCGCATTTTACAGCTTTGATATGTTAGAAAGTTCATTGGTCTTTAAATTTTTGAACTACAGTTTCGTTCGTGTACAACTTCAATTTTCAGACAGAAAAAAAAAACACCACATCAACAACTGCTAAATAATGGAGTCGCGCTTTATTAACCATATTCGCGTTTATGGAATTCTTATCTTGGTCATCACCGGTGAGTACGTTTCTTTTTCTTTAATTCCATATAAAAAATTAAATAATATTCAGAACTTTTTTATGAGAATACATCTATATTCATGTAATACATCTTGTTAAAAGTTTATAAAGTTTTAAAATTCAAACATATATCTCATTGTACAGGTTATCGGCAATTTTCCTTAAAAGGATTGACTCTGGATATTCTTGGTGTTTGCATGCCAGTTCAGATAACACGCTCATCAAATATTCTCAGCAAACTGTGTACATCGTTTGTCGAACGTGTTATTCTAAACAAACACAACGCATAAACCAAATAACAACAGCGGGTGCGCAGCTGGACGTATCACCATCATTTCCCTTTAGTTCTGGAAATATCAACTTTACATTCATTTTAAGTCAATGTATTCTGCATTGTCTTAACCTATGTTTAATGCAGTTATATCATGTATATATACATAATAAGAAATGGAACCCGTAATACTGTGTAGCTAAAGCTTTTCTCCATATGACATTAAACCATATTTAATATATGTAGCTTACATCAATTTTGGACAGACTTGTGAATTAAGTACAATGTACAAGTAACACTCCAACGACGAGCAGTACTATACACTATATGATATAAATACCACATTCATAACTTCTCTACCACTGTTATTTTTTTATTTCAAACTTTTCCGGATGATCTTTTTGTTTGAGATTTTTTTTAAGAAAAAAGAGAGTAAAACACATCCAGATGAAAGTTATGTCATTAACACATTTTCCCTGTTACCCTTAACCATTCCCCTCATCTTCACTATTAGCATCACTTTAATGACCACCTTTATCATCAACATTATAATAAATGCCATTTTTTATAATCAACAGCACCACCACAATTGTTATAAAAATTAATGTTCATTATTGTTTTGTTGACAGCACCGCAGGCGTTCACAGAAACGGTAAGTAGAAACAATAACTGTATTATTAGCTTACATTGATCCTTGATGAGATTTAATCATATAGTATTGCCAACAATGATATTGGGCACAAGTTCTCACAACATTAGTTACGGCTCACTCCCTAAAATATTACAAACAACTGTGAAAACATAACATGTCATAACACATGATAAAAGGATAATCTTAATACAAAAAGAAAATACAGTGCGTACACAATTATCCATCAGTTAATATTAAATAAAAAGAAATGATCTAATACCAATTCAGTTTAGTTCTTATAAGGTTAGGAAAAGAGAAGATTAGAAAATGAATAGAGATGAAAAACCCTGTAGCTTGTAACAAGCATAATACCCGGACCAATTGCCTTATTTAGATTCAATGAGGATATTATATATATCTTCTACATTTGTTTCTGTTACCATAATGTTATCAAGAACTTTACGAGTTTTCAATGAAATTGGAGGTAGATGAATATTATTTTCATTAATACACGAATTAGATGCAAAGTAAGAATTTAGACAGTCACCTTTTTAATGTTATCTTCATTAATACACGAAATAGACGTAAAGTAAGAATTTAGACAGTCAGCTTTTTAATGTTATCTTCATTAATACACGAAATAGACGCAAAGTAAGAATTTAGACAGTTATCTTTTTAATATTATTTTCATTAATACACGAAATAGACGCAAAGTAAGAATTTAGACAGTCACCTTTTTAATGTTATCTTCATAAATACACGAAATAGATGCAAAGTAAGAATTTAGACAGTCAGCTTTTTAATATTATTTTCATTAATACACGAAATAGACGCAAAGTAAGAATTTAGACAGTCAGCTTTTTAATGTTATCTTCATTAATACACGAAATAGACGCAAAGTTAGAATTTAGACAGTCACCTTTTTAATATTATCTTCATAAATACACGAAATAGACGCAAAGTAAGAATTTAGACAGTCAGCTTTTTAATGTTATCTTCATTAATATACGAAATAGACGCAAAGTAAGAATTTAGACATTCAGCTTTTTAATGATCACTAAGTAATTCTCAGTTTCACCTATCGTGGAGGTACGACTAATACCAAAGGTGTCATTATTTATAACAAAAAGTTTTTGTTTTGTTTTCTCCAAATTCATCATTTACAGTTTCACTTGAAGTACTGTTCCAGTCATAGTCTGATATGAGATGTTTCAATAAAATAAAATTGGATTTTTATATAGACATACTGTTCGAGTATAAGTTGACTGTACTTTGTAAGAAACAGTTATATGTGCCAAAAAGGTCACTAATTTCAGGTAGGACTGGAAGCCTACCAGATTTAATATAACTAAGGTCTTTATTTATATAAGGAATTAAAATTGGGTCTAAAATAACTGCATTCATTTAACTGTATTTATTAATTGGTTTGTGCAGAGTACATCTCTTAGAATCAATAAATTTTCATTTAAATCACCAATGAAAAAAACATCAGGTGTTTTCGGGTCATAAAAAAGTCCTATTAGATAAGTTTTTTTTGTTTTTTTATTTAATTTAGTTTCTATCCGAATAGACTCGTGGAAATATACGTGTAACTGATGAACTCTTATGTATTGGTAATTTTGAAAGATATATCATATTACCCCACCAAGGTTTGAATTATATTTTCCTAAGCAATAATCAAGATATAGATGACATATGTAACAACAAGTATCACGATCAACAATCATTAAGATATAACTGACATGTGTAATACCAATTATCACGATCAACAATCATTAAGATATAGATGACATGTGTAATATCAATTATCACGATCAACAATCATTAAGATATAGATGACATGTGTAACACCAATTATTACGATCAACAATCATTAAGATATAGATGACATATGTAACAACAAGTATCACGATTAACAATCATTAAAATATAGATGACACGTGTAACACCAATTACTACGATCAACAATCATAAACATATAGATGAGGTTTGAACTATATTTTCCTAAGCGATCATTAAGATATAGATGACATGTGTAACAACAAGTATCATGATCAACGATTATTAAGATATAACTGACATGTGTAATACCAATTATCACGATCAACAATCATTAAGATATAGATGACATGTGTAACAACAAGTATCACGATCAATAATCATAAAGATATAACTGACATGTGTAACACCAATTATCACGATCAACAATCATTAAGATATAGATGACATGTGTAACAACAAGTATCACGATTAACAATCATTAAAATATAGATGACACGTGTAACACCAATTACTACGATCAACAATCATAAACATATAGATGAGGTTTGAACAATATTTTCTTAAGCAATCATTAAGATATAGATAACATGTGTGATACCAATTATCACGATCAACAATCATTAAGATATAGATGACATGTGTAACACCAATTATCACGATCAACAACCATTAAGATATAGATTACATGTGTAACACCAAATATTACGATCAACAACCATTAAGATATAGATGACATGTGTAATATCAATTATCACAATCAACAACCATTAAGATATAGATGGCATGTGTAACACCAATAATCACGATCAACAACCATTAAGATATAGATAGCATGTTTAAAACCAACAATCACGATCAATAGCCAATAAGATATAGATAGCATGTGTAACACCAACAATCACGATCAATAACCATTAATATATAGATGGCTTGTGTAACACCAACAATCACGATCAATAACCATTAAGATATAGATGGCATGTGTAACACCAACAATCACGATCAACAACCATTAAGATATAGATGGCATGTGTAACACCAACAATCACGATCAATAACCATTAAGATATAGATGGCATGTGTAACACCTATTATCACGATCAGCAATCATTAAGATATAGATGGCATGTGTAACACCAACAATCACGATCAATAACCATTAAGATATAGATGGCATGTGTAACACCTATTATCACGATCAGCAATCATTAAGATATAGATGGCATGTGTAACACCAATTATTACGATCAACAACCATTAAGATATAGATGACATGTGTAATATCAATTATCACGATCAACAACCATTAAGATATAGATGGCATGTGTTACACCAATTATCACGATCAACAATCAATAATATATAGATGACATGTGTAACACCAACAATCACGATCAAGAGCCATTAAGATATAGATGGCATGTGTAACACCAATTATCACGATCAACAACCATTAAGATATAGATAGCATGTGTAACAACAATTATCACGATCAACAATCAATAAGATATAAATGACATGTGTAACACCAAATATACGAAACATCTATATACTAATGTGTTAGAAACTATTGTGTTATAAATATACAAAACACTTATAAAATAGTGTGTTATAAATACATGAAACACCTATATACTAGTTTGATATAAATATACGGAACACCTAGATACTAGTGTGTTTTAATTACACGAAAACACCTAGATACTAGAGTGCTATATCCATACGAAACACCTAGACACTAGAGTGTTATGAATTTACGAAACACCTATATACTAGTAAGTTATAAATACACAAAACACGCAGATATTAGAGTATTATAAATATCCGTAACACCTAGATACTACAGTGTTATAAATATACGGAACACCTATATACTAGTGTGTTATAAATATATGGAATACATAGTTACTAGTGTGTTATCAATACACGAAACATCTATACACATGTGTGTTATTAATACACGAATCACCTAGATACTAAAATGTTATCAATACAAGAAACACCTAGATACTAGAGTGTTATAAATATACGAAACACCTATATGCTAGTGTGTAATAAATACACGAAACACCTTTATACTAGTGTTTTATCAATATACGAAATACCTAGATACTAAATTGTTATGAATATACGAAACATCTAGATATTAGAGTGATACAATAATACGAAACAGCTATAAACTAGTATGTTATAAATACACGAACCACCTAGATACTAGAGTGTTATAGATATAGGAAACACCTAGATACTTGAGCGATATCAATACAAGAAACACTTAGATATCAATGTTATAAATATACGAAACACATATATACTAGTTTGTTATAAATATACGGATCACTTTGATACTAGTGTGTTATAAATACACAAAACACATATATAGTTCTTTGTTATAAATATACGGAACACTGAGATACTAGTTTATTATAAATACACGAAACACCTATATACGAGTGTTTTATAAATACACGAAACACCTAGATACTAGAGTGTTGTAAATAAAACAATAAACCTATAATTATACTAGATTGTATAAATATACGAAACACGTAGATACTAGATTGTTATAAATATACGTAACACCTAGATACTAGAGTGTTATAAATATACGGAACACGTAGATAATAGAGTCTTATAAATATACGTAACACCTAGATACTAGAGTGTTAAAAATATACGGAACACGTAGATAATAGAGTCTTATAAATATACGTAACATCTAGATAATAGAGTGTTATAAATATACGGAAAACCTAGATACAAGTGTGTTATCAATACACGAAACATCTATATACTAGTATGTTATAAATACACTAAACACCTATATACAAGTTTGTAACAAATATACGAAACACCTAAATACACTAATGTTATTAATACACGATACACCTAGATACTAGTGTGTTATAAATACATCAAACACACATATACTACAGTGTTAAAAATATACAAAAACACCTAGATACTAGAGTGATATAAATATACAAAACACCTAGATACCAAAGTGTTATAGTATGTACTAGTTTGTTTTAAATATACTAAACACCTAGATTATAGTGTGTTATAAACACCTATATACTAGTATATTATAAATCTACGAAACACATATATACTAGTGTGTTATTAATATACGAAACACCTATATACTAGAGAATTATAAATAAACGAAACACATACTGTATGTGTGTTATCAATATATGAAAAACCTAGATACTAGAGTGTTATAAATAAGTGAAACAACTTTATAATAGTTTGTTATGCATATACGAAACACTTCCATACCAGTGCGTTATCAATACACAAAACACCTACATACTAGTATGTTAAAAATACAGGAAACACCTAAAAACTTGAGTGTTATATAAATATACTAAACACCTATATACTAGTGTGTTATAAATATACGAAACACCTACATACGTATTTGTTTTAAATACACGGAACACCTAGATACTAGTGTGTTATAAATACACGAAACACCTATATACCATTGTGAAATAAATGCACGAAACAAATATATACTAGTGTTTTATAAATACACTAAACACCCAGATACTAGAGTGTTATAAATATACGAAACATCTCGATACTAGAGTGTTATAATTACACAAAACACCTAGATACAAGAGTGTTATAAATATACGAAACCTCTAGATACAAGAGTGATATAAATAAACAAAACACCTATATAATAGTATGATATAAATACACGACACACTTAGATACTTGAGTGTTATAAACATACAACAACCTATATACCAGTATGTTATAAATACACGAAACACCTAGATATTTGAGTGTTATAAACATACAAAACACCTAGATACTAGAGTGATATAAATATACAAAACACCTAGATACCAAAGTGTTATAGATATACGAAACAAATATATACTAGTATGTTATAAAAACACGACACACCTAGATACTTGAGTGCTATAAACATACAACAACCTATATACTAGTATGTTATAAATACACGAAACACCTAGACACTTGAGTGTTATATACATACGAAACACATAGATACTAGAGTGTTATAAATACACCAAACACCTAGATGATAGAGTGTTATAAATATACGAAGCACCTAGATACTAGAGTGTTATAAATATACGAAACACCTAGATACTTGTGTGTTATAAATATACGAAACACCTAGATACTAGAGTGTTATAAATATACTAAACAACTATATACTAGTATGTTTTAAATACACGAAACACCTAGATACTACAGTGTTATAAATATACGAAAAACCTAGATACTAGAGTGTTATAAATATACAGAACACCTAAATATTAATGTGTTATAAATATACGGAACACCTAGATACTAGAGTGTTATAAATATAAGAAACAACTATATACAAGTATGTCATAAATACACGAAACACGTAGATATTACAGTATTATAAATATCCGTAACACCTAGATACTACAGTGTTATTATTACACGGAAAACCTATATAATAGTGTGTTATAAATACTCAAAACACCTATATGCATGTGTGTAATAAATACACGAAACCCCTATATACTAGAGTGTTATAAATACACGAAATACCTAGATATTAGAGTGTTATAAATATACGAAACACATATATGCTAGTGTGTAATAAATACACGAAACACCTATATACTAGTGTTTTATAAATATAAGAAACATCTCGATTCCAGAGTGATATAAATATACGAAACAGATATATAATTATAAGTTATATATACAGGAAACACCTAGATACAAGAGTGTTATCAATATTTGAAACACCTAGATACTTGATTGTTATCAATACACTAAACACCTTGATAGTATTGTGTTATAAATATACGAACACCCTAAATAATAGAGTGTTATAAATATACGAAACACTTAGATAATAGCGTGTTATATGATACGCATAGATACTAAAGTGTTAGAAAGATATTGAATACCTTTATACTAGTTTGTTATGAATATAATACAACTAGATACTAGAGTGTTATAAATACACGAAACACATCTATAATAGTTAGTTATAAATATACGAAACAGCTATATGCTAGTGTTTTATAAATACAAGAAACACCCAGTTACTAGAGTGTTATAAATGTAGCTTGTTATAAATACCCGAAACACCTATATACTAGTTTGTTATAAATATACGGAACACTTAGTTACAAGTGTGTTATCAATATTCGAAACACCTATATACTAGTTTGTTATAAATACACTAAACACCTATTTACAAGTTTGTAATAAATATACGAAACACCTATATACTAGTGTGTTATATATACACGAAACAGCTATATACTAGTGTGTTATAAATACAAGAAATAACTAGATACTATTGTGTTATAAATATATGAAACACCTATATACTAGTCTGTTATTAATACACGAAACAAATATATACTAGAGTGTTATCAATATACGAAACACCTACATACTAGAGTGTTATAAATACACGAAACACCTACACACTAGAGTGTTATAAATATATGAAAAATCTAGACACTAGAGTGTTATAAATATACGAAACAGCTAGATACTAAAGTGTTATAAATATACGAAACATCTATAAATTAGTTTGTTATAAATACACGAAAAACCTAGATACTACACTGTTATAAATATACGAAACACCTTTATTCTAGAGTGTTATAAATTTACGAAACACGTCTATACTTCTTTATTATAAATACACGAAACATGTAGATAATAGAGTCTTACAAATATACTTAACATCTAGATAATAGAGTGTTATAAATATACGGAACACCTATATACTATTTTGTTATAAATATAAGGAACACCTAGATACTAATATGCTATAAATACACGAAACACCTATATACTACTATGTTAGAAATACACAAACCCATTTATACATATTTAATATAAATATTCGAAACACCTAGATACTAGAGTATTATAAATATACGGAACACCTAGATACTAGTGTGTTATAAGTATACGCAACACCTAGATAATATTGTATTATAAAAACATGAAACACCTATATGCTAGTGTGTAATGAATACACGAATCACCTATATACTAGTGTTTGATTAATATACGAAACACCTAGATATTATAGTGTTGTAAATATAAGACAAACTTTAATACTATAGTGTTATAAATACAAGATACACCTAGGTACAACATTGTTATAAAAATGCAAAAAAAACATAAATACTTGAGTGTTATAATTATACGAAACACCTATATAATAGTGTGTAATAAATATACGAAACACCTAGATACTAGTTTGTTTTAAATATAAGGAACACCTTAATACTATTGTGTTATAAATACAAGAAACACTTATATACTTGTGTTTTATAGATACACGAAACACCTGTATAAAAGTTTGTTAAAAATATACAAAACACTTAGATACTAGAGTGTTGTCAATATACGAAACACCTATAATTATACTAGAGTGTTATAATTATACGAAACTATATATATACACATGAAACACCTATATACTATTGTGTTATAAATACATGAAACACCTATATATTTTTTTTTTAAATATACGAAACACTTATATACTAGCGTGTTATCAATACAGGAAAGTGTTATATATAAGTGTGTTATAAATACACGAAATACGTAGATACTATTGTGTTATAAATATATGAAACACCAATATAATTGTTTGTTATGAATACAAGAACCACTTATATACTAGTGTGTAATAAATACAAGAAAGTTCTAAAAGCTAATGTTTTATAAATATACGAAACAGCTAGGTATTAGAGAGTTATAAATAAACGAAACACCTTGATATTAGAGTGTTATAAATATTCTAAACATCTAGATACTAGAGTGATATAAATATACGAAACACCACGAACTTGAGGGCTATAATTATACAAAAAATCTATATACTTGTATGTTATAAATACACAAAATACCTAGATATTACATAGTAATAAATATACTTGAGTGTTACAAATATATGAAACACCTAGATTATACAGTGTTATAAATACTCGTAACCCCTAGATACTGGAGTGTTATAAATATACGAAACATATTGATACTACAATGTTATAAATACTCGTAACATCGAGATACTAGCGTGTTATAAATATACGAAATAATTAAATACTAGCCTGTCAGTACATATACGAAACACCTAGATATTTGAGTGTTAGAAAGATACTGAACGCCTATATACTAGTTTGTTATGAATATTCGGAACAACTAGAAACTAGTATGTTATAATTACACAAAACACATATAGTCTAGTGTGTTATATATATACGGAACACTTAGATATTTGAGTGTTAGAAATTTACTGAACGCCTATATACTAGTTTGTTATGAATATACGGAACAACTAGATACTAGTATGTTATAATTACACGAAACACATATATACTAGTTTGTTATAAATATACGGAACATTTAGATACTAGTGTGTTTTAAATACACAAAACACCTATATACTAGTGTTTTATAAAAACACGAAACACTTAGATACTAGAGTGTTATAAATGTACAAAAAACCTATCATTATACTAGAGTGTTATAAATATACGAAACACCTATATACTAGTTTGTTATAAATATGCGAAACACATATATACTAGTTTGTTATAAATATATGGAACACTTTGATACTAGTGTGTTATAAATATACAAAACACATATATACTTCTTTGTTATAAATATACTGAACGCTGAGATACTGCTGTGTTATAAATACACGAAACACCTATAAACCAGTGTTTTATAAATTCACGAAACACCTAGATAAAAGAGTGTTATAGATATACGAAAAACCTATAATTATACTAGATTTTTATAGATAAACGAAACACTTACATATTAGTTTGTTATAAATATACGAAGCACCTAGATAAGCCAAAGTTCTCCATCGATAGCAGACCAATTTGAAGATGGATCAATAGCTTTTCTTAGTCTAAATTGCTCGTCATAACATATCCAACCGATGGAATGACGCTTAACTGATGCACGAATAGAGTGCATGTAATGTAACAAATGTTTTGCCTGCTGAGGGTGCTTTTCGATGTATATTGAAATATAAATAAAAAATGCGTCTGTCCATTTATCTATTGTATGAATTTTATTATCAGTGGTTTAACTTTGCACAATAATTCGCCATTAATAAGGTTGATGGTTTGATTTTGATCCAAACTCTTTGCTAATAATGATTGATATTCAATATATTCCCCATTCCATATTTTTTGTTTAATTTGTTGGGATACATGTAAAGCAATGTCACCAACTATAGAATGTAATAGGTTTATATTACCTTGATTATTAAATAATCGTCTCTGCATGTTAACAACCTGAGGCTGCATTGGTGAGTACATTGGCTCCTGATAGTCCTGCTGAAGCGGTGTAACCTATATTATACATTAGTGTGTTAAACATATACGAAATACCTTTATACTAGTGTGTCAACAATACACGAAACACATATATACTAGTTTGTTATAAATACAAAAAATACCCATATACGTTCGTGTTATAAATACAGGCAACACCCCTATACTACTGTGCTATAAATATACGAAACACCTATACAATAGTGTGTTATAAATACACGAAACACCCATATACCAGTTTGTTATCAATATACGAAACACATATATACCTGTAAGTTATAAATACACGAAACACCTAGATACTAGTATTTTATATATACACGAAACACTTGCATACTAGTTTGTTATAAATATACGTGAAAACCTATAAACAAGTTTGTTATCAAAACAAGGAACACCTATATACAAGTGGGTTATAAATACACAACACACCAATATACTTTTGTGTTATTAATACAGGAAACACCTATATATTATTTTGTTTTAAATCCACGAAGCACCTATATACTAGTTGGTAAAAGATATATGAAACACCGATATACCGGTATGTTATAAATATACAAAACTCCTGTAAACTACTGTGTTATAAATATACGTAACGTCTTGATACTAGAGTGTTATAAATACACGAAACACCTCGATACTACGGTGTTTTAAATATACGAAACACCAAGATATAGAGTGATAGATATAAACAAAACAATAGACTTGTTTAGTAAAAATATACGCAACACCTAGATACTAATGTGTTATAAATACATGAAACAACTATATACTCATTTGTTATAAATATACGAAAAACTTAGATACTAAAGTGTCACGAATAAATGGACCACCTAGATACAAGTCTGTTATCAATACACGAAATACCTATATACTATTATCTATTATCTTATACACACACGAAGTACCTCTATAATTGAATGTTATATATATACGAATCACTTATATAATAGTTTGTTATTAATACACGAAATACATTTATATTTGAGTGTTATAAATACACGAAACACCTAGATACTAGAGTGTTATAAATATACGAAACACCTAGATACTTGTGTGTTATAAATATACGAAACACCTAGATACTAGAGTGTTATAAATATACTAAACAACTATATACTAGTATGTTTAAATACACGAAACACCTTTATACTTGTGTGTTATGAATATACGAAAAACTTAGATACTAGTATTTTATAAATACACGAAATACTTATATAGTACTTTGTTATAATTATATGAAAAACCTATATACTAGTGTGTAATAAATACACGAAACACCTATATACTATTGTCTTATAAATACACGAAACACGTATATACTTGTGTGTTATGAATAAACAAAATACTTAGATACTAGTATTTATAAACACACAAAACACTTATATATTATTTTGTTATAATTATATGAAACATCTATATACTAGTGTGTTATAAATACACGAAACACCTATATACTAGTAGGTTATAAATACACAAAACACCAATATATTTTTGAGTTATGAATACACGAAAAAACTTTATACTAGTATGTAATAAATATACGAAATACATATATACTAGTATGTTATAAATACACCTAGATACTCGAGTGTTATAAATTTACTGAACACCTAGATACTAGTTTGTTATAAATATACGGAACACTTAGATACTAGTGTTTTATAAATACACGAAACACCTATTACTAGTATGTTATATATACACGAAATACTTATATACTAGTATGCTATAAATATACAAAACATCTAAATAATAGAGTCTTAAAAACAACATGAAATACCTATATGTTATCAATACACGAAGTAGCTATATACTTGTTTGTTATAAATAAACACAAAACACCTAGATACTAGAGAGTTATATATATACAATACACCTATAATTATACTAAAGTGTTATAAATATACGAAACACTTATATACTAGTATGTTATAAATATACGAAACACCTAGTTTGTTATAAATACACAAAACACCTATATACTAGTGTTTTATGAATACACGAAACATCTATATACAAGTTTGTTATAAATATAAGAAACACCTAGATACTAGAGTGTTATAAATATACGAAACACCTATAATTATACTAGAGTGATATAAATATACGAAACACTTATATACTTGTATCTTATAAATATACAAAACATCTAAATACTAACATGTTATATATACACGAAATACCTATATACTTATTTGTTATAAATATAGGAAACACCTAGATACTAGTGTATAACAAATACATGAAAATCTCACATACTAGTATATTTTAAATACACTAAGTACCTATATACTTGAAGGTTAATATATACGAAACTAAAAAACTAGTTTGTTATAAATACATCAATACATTAATACTTGTGTGTTATAGATTAACAAAATACCTATATACTACATATGAAGTATGTTATAAATATATGAAACATCTATATACTAATGTGTTATAAATACACAAAACACCTATACACTAGTGTGTTATGAATATACGAAACACCTAGATACTAGTACTTTATAAATACACGAAACACTTGTATACTAGTTTGTTATCAATTTACTAAACACCTATATATTAGTGTGTGATGAATACACGAAACACCAATAAACTTGTGTGTTATAAAAACACGAAACAACTATATACTAGCATATAATAGATATACGAAACACCTATATACTAGTATGTTATAAATATACGAAATACCAATATACCAATATGTTATTAATATACGAAACACCTATATACTATTGTATTATAAATATACGAAACACCTATATACCAGTATGTTATAATTATACAAAACTTATACGAAACACCTATATACTAGTATGTTATATATACACGAGACACCTATATACTTGTGTGTAATAAATACATCGAAACACCTATACACCACTACGTTATAAATACACGAAGTACCTCTATACTTGAATGACATTGCTTACTGATTGACGGAGATTCCTCTCCAGACACTTTGCAAGGTGAAGTCATGCTTACAAGCTTAACTGCTGCACGAATAGAGTGCATGTAATGTAACAAATGTTTTGCCTGCTGAGGGTGCTTTTCAATGTATATTGAAATATAAAAAAAATGCGTCTGTCCATTTATCTATTGTATGAATTTTATTATCAGTGGTTTAACTTTGCACCAATAATTCGCCGTTAATAAGTTGGATGGTTTGATTTTGATCCAAACTCTTTGCTAATAATGATTGAAGTTCAATATATTCCCCATTCCATAGTTTTTTTAATTTGTTGGGATACATGTAAAGCAATATCACGAGCTATAGAATGTAATGGGTTATTATTACCTTGACTATTAAGTTATCGTCTCTGCATGTTAACAACCTGAGGCTGCATTGGTGGGTACATTGGCTCCTGATAAACCTGCTGAAGCGGTGCAACCTGTGCTATATCTGGTTGGTACATTGGAGCATACTGTGGTGCATCCTTAGCAATGTCTTGTGGGTACAGTGGTCCATGGGGATATGGTGGTTCCAGATAGTTTGCAGGCTGTTGTTGTTGCTGAGCCGGAACTATCAGTTACTCCGGCACAAGCGGTGGTTGGTCTTGCAAGAAACTTCTATATACTAGTGTTTTATAAATATACGAAACACCTAGATAAAAGAGTGATATAAATATACGAAACATCTAGATACAAGAGTGATACAAATATACGAAAAATCTATATACTAGTATGTTATATAGTATGTTATAAATACACGAAACACCTTGATACTATAGTGTTATTAATCTACGAAACACCTATATACTTGAGTGTTATTAATACTCTAAAAACCTAGATACTTTAGTGTTAAAAATATACGAAAACCTAGATACAAGAGTGCTATAAATATACGAAACACCTATATACTAGTTTTATATAAATATGGGGAACACCTAGATACTACTGTGTTATATATATACAAAACAACTATATACTTGTTTGTAATAAATGCACGAAACACCCATATACTTAAGTGTTATAAATACACAAAACACCCATATACTAGTGTGTTATAAATACACGAAATACCTATATAATAATTTGTAATGACTACAAGAACAGTTCTATACTAGTAAGTTTTAAATAAACGAAACACTAATATACGATTATGTTATTAATATACGAAACACCTATATACTAGTGTATTATAAATAATCGAAACACTTATATACCAGAATGTTATATATAAACAAAGCTCCTATATACTAGTGTGTTTTAAATATACCAAATATCTAGATACTAGTATTTTATAAATACACCAAACACTTATATAGTAGTTTGTTATTAATAAACGAAACACCCATATACTTGTGTGTTATAAATCGTGAAACACCCATATACTACTTTGTTATGAGTTTACGAAACACCTATATACTAGTATGATATCAATACACGAAACAACTGTATACTAGTGTGTTATAAATAAACGAAACACCTATATACTTGTATGTTATAAATATATGATACACCAATATACCATTATGTTATAAATATACAAAACTCCTATTTACTAGTGTGTTATAAATAAAGGAAACCTCTAGATACTAAAGTGTTATAAATATACGAAACACCTAGTTACTTGAGTATTATCAATATACGAAACACCTATATACTGCTATGATATAAATACACGAAAAAACTATAAACTACAGTGTTTTAATTAGACGAAACACCTAGATACTAGAGTGTTATAGATATACGAAACACCTAGATACAAGTGTGTTTTAAATGCACGAAACAACTAGATACCGAAGTATTATAAATATACGAAACATCTAGATACTATAGTGTTATAAATATACGGAACATCTATATACTAGTTTGTAATAAATACACGGAACACCTAGATACTAGTGTGTTATAAATACATGAAAATAAATATATACTAGTTTGTTATTCATATACAAAACACTTAGATGCTAGTTTGATATAATAAATATACTGAACACTTAGATATTAATGTGTTATAAATATACGAAACACCTATATACTAGTGTTTTGTAAATACACGAAACACTTATATACTAGTTTGTAAAAAATATATACGAGACATCTAGATACTAGAGTGTTATAAGTATACGAAACACCAATGATTATATCAGAGTGTTAAAAATATACGAATCACTTATATACTAGTGTGTTATAAATATACAAAACACCTATATACTAGTATGTTATCAATACACGAAGTACCTATATACTTAAATGTAATAGATATACGAAACAATTATACACTAGTGTGTTACAAATATACGAAAGAACTTTATACTAGTTTGTCAACAATACACGAAACACATATATATATTAGTTTGATTAAATACAAGAAATACCCATATACATGTGTGTTACATGTATAGATACACGCAACACCCCTATACTACTGTGTTATAAATACATGAAACACCTATACACTAGTGTGTTATAAATACACGGAACACCTAAACACTAGTGTGTTATAAATACACAAAACACCCATATACTAGTTTGTTATAAATATAGGAAACACCTATATACCTGTATGTTATTAATACACGAAACATTTAGACACTATTATTTTATGAATACACGAAACACTTATATACTAGTTTGTTATAAATATACGAAAAACCTTTATACAAGTGTGATATAAATACACGAAACACCAATATACTATTGTGTTATCAATACAGGAAACAACTATATACTATTTTGTTTTAAATTCAAGAAGCAACTATATACCAGTAAATAATAAATATATGAAACACCGATAAACCAGTGTGTTATAAATATACAAATCTCCTATGTACTAGTGTGTTATAAATATATGAAACGTATTGGTACTAGAGTGTTATAAATTCACGAAACACCTAGATACTACAGTGTTATAAATATACGAAACACCTAGATATAGATTGATAGATATATACGGAACAACAGACTTGTTTAGTATGAATTTACGGAACACCTAGATACTAATGTGTTATAAATACCAACTTTATACTAGTTTGTTATAAATATACGAAACACATAGATACTAGAGTGTCATGAACAAACGGACCACCTAGATACTTGTGTGTTATAAATACACGAAAAACCTATATACTAGTGTTTTATACAAACACGAAGTACCTCTATACTTGAATGTTATATATATATATATATATATATATACTGCATTGATCATGATCCAGATTGGACTGACAAGCAACGCAAAGATCGTGAAACTTATTGGATTAGAAGATTCAATACCCTTTATCCATTAGGTATAAACAAAAGCGATGGTTCTGCATAATTCGGTATGTTTGGATATACTGTATTTTATATACATACGTTCCAATAAAACTGTACTTCATTTTTCTTATTGGTGTATGCGGCGCAATCCACTTTTTTTTAATTAATACCAGTTGTATTTTTGACGTTTAAAATAAATGTCGTCGTTTGATATACTTACGACGTCATAGCGCTAAAGATTACACGATGTTGTGTGACGTCACGTCAGAGTGACGTTTACTTTAATAACAACTTTGCGCTTCACATTTTACTCAGCACAGTTTGAATTTTACCGGCGTATTTCACTGAAAACACGATATTTTTCTTATAAATTTCACAATTTGTTTTATATTTTTGTGAAGTATATGCGCGCCTTAAGGCGCACATCATAATTTGTGAACGTTTTCACAATTTTATTAATTTTTATTGTGATTTTTTCACACTTCCATGTTTTTATCATCGTAATCGTTTGACATCATAACATTATCATCATTCATATTTTCATTTCATCCCCTGAAGAAGGAATAATAGATATTCCGAAAGCGCTCGGGTTTTTTAAAAATAAATTTAAAGAATTCAGTATTGTTTGGGTGTATTAATTAATTTTTAATAATTAATTTATTATCTCTCCCATATATATATATATATATACGAAACACTGATATACTAGTGTGTTATAATTACACGAAACACCTATATACTTGTGTGTTATGAATATACGAAACACTTAGATACTAGTATTTTAAAAATACACAAAACATTCATATAGTATTTTGTTATAATTATACGAAACAGATATATACTAGTGTGTTATAAATACACGAAACACATATATACTAGTGGGCTATAAAATTAATACACAAAACACCAATATACTTTTGTGTTATAAATACACGAAACAACTATATACTAGTATATAATGTATATATACGAAACACATATATACTAATATGTTATGAATATACGAAACACCTATATACTAGTGTATTATAAATATACGAAACAGCTATATACCAGTATATTATAAATATACAAATTTCCTATATACTAATGTGTTATGAATATACGCAACACCTATATACTAGTATGTTTTATATACACGAAACACCTTTTTACTTGTATGTTATATATATACGAAACACCTAGATTCTAGTTTGTTATGAATACACTAAAACCATATACTAGTACGTTATGAATACACGACGTACCTATATACTTGAATGTTATATATAAACGAAACACTTATATACTAGTGTGTTATAAATACACGAAATACATTTATACTAATGTGTAATAGATACTAGTGTGTTATAAATACACAAATCTCATATAAATTAGTGTGTTATAAATACACGAAACACCTATATATTATTTTGTTATAAATACACGAAACAAGTATATACTAGTATGTAATATATATATACGAAACAACTATATACTAATATATTAAAATATACGAAACAACAATATACCATTATGTTATAAATATACGAAACACTTATAAACTAGTGTATTATAAAGATGATTAACCTCTAGATACCAGAGTGTTATAGATATACGAAACACCTAGATACTAGAGTGTTATAAATATACGAAACACCTATATACTAGTATGTAATAAATACACGAAACACCTATATACTAAAGTGTTATAAATACACGAAACACCTAGATACTAGAGAGTTATAAATATATGAAACACCTATTAACTAGAGTGTTATAAATATACGAAACTCCTAGATGCTAGTTTGTTATAGTATACGAAACACCTAGATACTAGCGTTTTGAAAATATGGGAAACACCTATATACTAGTATTTTAAAAATACTCGAAAGACCTAGATACTAGATTGTTATTAATATACGAAATACCTAGATACTTTTGTGTAATAAATATACGGAACAACTATATACTATGTTCTTATAAATATACGAAAATCCTAGATACTAGTGTGCTATAAATACACGAAACAACTATATACTAGTTTGTTATAAGTATGCAAAACACTTGGATTCAAGTTTGTTATCAATATACTGAACACTTAGATACTAATGTGTTATAAATACACAAAACACCCATATACTTGTATGCTTTAAATACACGAAGTACCTATATATTTGAATGTAATAAATATACGAAACATATATACATTAGTGTGTTTAAAATACAAAAAAAATACCTTTATACTAGTGTGTTATCAATACACGAAACACCTATATGCTAGTTTGTTATAAATACACGAAATACCAATATACTAGTTTGTTATAAATACACGAAACACCTATATACCATTGTGTAATAAATACACGAAACGTCTAAATACTAGTGTGTTATAAATACAGGAAACACCAATATACAATTGAGCTATAAATACACGAAACACCTATATACTATTATGTTATGATTATACGAAACACCTATGTACTAGTATTTAATCAATATAAGCAACACCAATACACCAATATGTTACAAATATACGAAACACCTATATACTAGTGTATTATAAATATACAAAACACCTACATACCAGTAGGTTATAAATATACAAAACTTCAATATACTAGTGTGTTATAAATATACGAAACAACAATATACTGGTATTTTTTAATATACACGATACACCTATATACTCATATGTTATAAATATACGAAACACCTAGATACTAGTATGTTATAAATACACGAAACACCTATAGATTACTAAGTTATAAATACACGAAGTACCTATATACTTGAATAATATATATAAACAAAACACTTATATACCAGTGTGTTATAAATACATGATATACATTTATACTAGTTTGTTATAAATGCACAAAATACCTATATACTATATAAGTAGTATAGATATACGAAACTCATATATACTAGAGTGTTAAAAATACACGAAACACCTATTTACTAGTGTGTAGACATTAGTGTTTTATAAATAGACGAAACACTTATGTACTAGTTTCTTATAAATGTACAAAACAACTATATACTAGTGTGTTGTAAATACACAAAAATCCTATACACTAGTGTGTTATAAATACACGAAACACCTATATATTAGTGTATATTATAATAAAGATACGAAACAACTACATGTATATACCAGTATGTTATATATATATTCAAAACCCCTATATACTAGTGTGTTATAAATATACGAAACATCTATTTACTAGAGTGTTATAAATATACGAAACACCTAGATATTAGAGTGTTATGAATACATGAAGCACCCATATACTAGTTTATTATAAATACACGAAACTCCTAGATTCTAGTGTGTTATATATACACGAAACTCCTATTTACCAGTTTGTTAAAAATGTACGAAACATCTATACACTAGTGTGTTTCCAATACACGTAACACCTTTATACTACTGTGTTATAAATACACGAAACAACTAGATACTTTTGTGGTATAAATACACGAAACACCTATATACTAGTATGTAATCAATATACAAAACACCTATATACTGGTATGTTATAAATATACGAAACATCAATATATCATTTTGTTATAAATATATGAAAAACTTATAAACTAGTGTATTATAAACATACGAAACACCTAAATACCAGTATGTTATAAATATACAAAACTCCTACATACTAGTGTGTTATAAATATACGAAACCTCTAGATACTACAGTGTTATGAATATACGAAACACCTAGATACTAAAGTGTTATACATATACGAAACACCTATATACATGTACTACTATGTTATAACTACTCGAATCATCTAGATACTAGAATGTTATATATGAGATACATATATACTAGAGCGTTATAAATACACGAAACACCTAGATACTAAAATGTTATAAATATACGACACACATATATACTAGAGTGTTTCAATATACAAAACACATATATACTAGTATGTTATAAATACACAAAACAACTAGATATTAGAGTGTTATGAATATACGAAACACCTGTATACTAGTATGTTATAAATACACGAAACACCTAGATACTAAAGTGTTATAAATACACGAAACACCTCGATATTAGAGTGTTATAAATATACGAAACACATATATACTAGAGTGTTATAGATATACGAAATACATATATACTAGTACCATATAAATACACGAAATACCTAGATACTAGAGTATTATAAATATACGAAATACCTAGATACTAGTGTGTTATAAATATACGAAACACCAAGATACTAGAGTATTATATATACACGAAACATCTATTTACTAGTGTTTTATCAATACACGAAACAACTATTTACTAGTTTGTTATAAAAATACGAAACACCTAGATACTAGTGTGCTATAAATACACGAAACACCTATATACTAATATGTTCTAAATACACGAAGTACCTATATATTTAAATGTAATCGATACACGAAAAGTTTATATACTAGTGTGTTATAAATACACGAAATGCATTGATTCTAGTTTGTTATAAATGCACAAAATACCTATATACTACATATGTAGTATGTTATAGATATACGAAACACCTGTATACTAAAGTGCTATAAATAAACGAAACACCTATATACTAGTATGTTACAAATATACGAAACACCTATATATATGTATGTTATATATACACGAAAAACCTATATACTAGTATAATATTAATGTACGAAACACTTAGATACTAGAGTGTCATGAATAAACGGAACACCTAGATACAAGTGTGTTATAAATACACGAAACACCTATTTTCTAGAGTGCTATAAATATACGAAACACCTATATACTAGTTTTTTATAAATACACGAAACACCTAGATATTAGAGTGTTATAAATATACGAAACACCTATATACTAGTTTGTTATAAAAATACGGAACACCTAGATACTAGTGTGTTATAAATACACGAAACACCTGTATACTAGTTTGTTATAAATACACGAAACACCTAGAAACTAGTATTTTATAAATACACGAGACACCTAGATACTAGTGTGTTATAGATATACGAAACACCTAGATACTAGAATGTTATAAATATACGGAACACCTATAATTATACTAGAGTGTTGTAATATACGAACCACCTGTATACTGGTTTGTTATAAATACACGAAACATCTATATACTAGTTTGTTATAAATACACGAAACACCTAGATATTAGAGTGTTATAAATATACGAAACACCTATATACTAGTATGTTACAAATATACGAAACACCTATATACTAGTATAATATTAATGTACGAAACACTTAGATACTAGAGTGTCATGAATAAACGGAACACCTAGATACAAGTGTGTTATAAATACACGAAACACCTATTTTCTAGAGTGCTATAAATATACGAAACACCTATATACTAGTATGTTACAAATATACGAAACACCTATATACTAGTATAATATTAATGTACGAAACACTTAGATACTAGAGTGTCATGAATAAACGGAACACCTAGATACAAGTGTGTTATAAATACACGAAACACCTATTTTCTAGAGTGCTATAAATATACGAAACACCTATATACTAGTTTTTTATAAATACACGAAACACCTAGATATTAGAGTGTTATAAATATACGAAACACCTATATACTAGTTTGTTATAAAAATACGGAACACCTAGATACAAGTGTGTTATAAATACACGAAACACCTATTTTCTAGAGTGCTATAAATATACGAAACACCTATATACTAGTATGTTACAAATATACGAAACACCTATATACTAGTATAATATTAATGTACGAAACACTTAGATACTAGAGTGTCATGAATAAACGGAACACCTAGATACAAGTGTGTTATAAATACACGAAACACCTATTTTCTAGAGTGCTATAAATATACGAAACACCTATATACTAGTTTTTTATAAATACACGAAACACCTAGATATTAGAGTGTTATAAATATACGAAACACCTATATACTAGTTTGTTATAAAAATACGGAACACCTAGATACTAGTGTGTTATAAATACACGAAACACCTGTATACTAGTTTGTTATAAATACACGAAACACCTAGAAACTAGTATTTTATAAATACACGAGACACCTAGATACTAGTGTGTTATAGATATACGAAACACCTAGATACTAGAATGTTATAAATATACGGAACACCTATAATTATACTAGAGTGTTGTAATATACGAACCACCTGTATACTGGTTTGTTATAAATACACGAAACATCTATATACTAGTTTGTTATAAATACACGAAACACCTATATACTAGTAGTATGTTATAAATGCACGAAACACCCACATACTTGTGTTTTTTTAATGCTCGAAACACCTATATACTAGTATGTTATAAATACACGAAACACCTATATACTAGTGTGTTATAAATACACGAAACACCTATATAACAGTGTTATATATATGCACGAAACATCCATATACTAGTGTGTTATAAATACATGAAGCATCCATATACTAGTGTGTTATAAATTCACGAAACACCCATATACTAGTGTGTTATAAATACACGAAACACCTATATACTAGTGTGTTATATATACACGAAACACCAAGATATTATTATGTTATAAAAACACGAAACACCCATATACTAGTGTGTTATAAATACACGAAACCTCTATATACTAGTATGTTAAACAAAAACTTAATTGCTATGTAAAGGAAATACTTTAATTCTCATACCATTCATCTGTAAAAAAGAAAATAGTTCCCTGTACAGATCCCCAATACAACCCAGCCCCTTAATTTGTCAGAACTTCACTTACCCACTCTTAGCGATTTGTTATGAGCAGAAATGATTCAAATTTTAAAAAGAAGTTTTTTGTACACATAGATGCAAAATGAAAAAAATCAGTTTTCCCTATAATATTCCTTTGTAAAAGTCACATTACAGGACCCCAATATATCCCAGCCCCTTGATATGCAGAATTTTCAATCCTTCCTGATGTAACTTGTAAGGATAATTAATATCAAATATGAACTAGTTTGACTGAAAGGTTATCTCTCTTTAAAATATTGAACAAAATCAAATTTATTGTTACTAGACAATGCTTTAGATCTCAAATTGAACAACATATTTACCCAATTGGACAAAAAATGAGAATTTAACAATTTCCTATAGTACTCCTATGTAAAACTCAAAGACCCTTACAGGGCCTCTATACATTCCAGTGTACCTTGATTTGTACAAACTTGGATTTCTTAATCATAGGGATAATTTATATCAAATATGAACAAATTTAACTGACCGGTTGTTGCAAATAAGATGTATTCAATTTTAATCATTTTGTGACCCCCACCTGGCCCCTTTTAGAAATCCAATTCTTCGTATCGAACAAAATCATATTTGTTATGACTAAAAGTTGATTCAAAACTCAAAGTGAATAAAAAAAGTCATAAATGAAAGATAAAAAAGAGAACTTCCGTTTTCCAATAGTATTCCTATATAAAACTCAAAGTCCCCTTACAGGGTCTTATACATACCCTTGATTTGTACAAACTTTAAACCCATACTCATTGGGATAATCCATATCAAATATGAACAAATTTGACTGACAGGTTGTTGCGAAGAAGATATTTGAATTTTTTTTCTATTTTAACCCTTTTTTTACCCACCCTGGCCCCTTATGGAGAGTTAATTCTCCTTATTGAGCCAAATCTTATGACTAAATGACACTTCAGAACTCCAATCAATGAATACTGAATAAGTCTGCCTAAATAGATGAAAAAAAAAGAAGAATTTTCTGTTTTCCCATAGTATTCCTATGTAAAATTCGAAGTCCCCTTACAGGGCCCCTATAAATTTTAGCCTCTAAATTCTTATCTGCAATCAAACCCCTACACATAGGGATAATTTGTGCCAAATATGAATAAATCTGACATACCGATGTCATATTATATTTTCACCTGCCTAAAAATTCCCCCTCGGGTGAAAATGTAATATTATATTTTCACCCGCGGGTGAAAATGTAATATTATATTTTCACCCGCGGGTGAAAATATAATAGAATTTTGCTATAATATCTTTATTTTTTCAAAATTGATCACCTCTACTTATTATGATAAAAAGCATCAAACTTGATTGTTAAAATGCATTTTGAAGAAAAAGACAGGCGGATGAAAATATTATAGCATTTTGCTATAATATTTTCACCACCTCCCCAGCCCCCTCTTAAAAATACTCTTTTATCCCAAATTGATTATCTACATTATAATGACTATACTTGAACAAACAAAAGTAATCATATTGAGATAGAAATGAAAGGTATTTTGTAAGAAAAGAGGGGCGGGTGAAAATATTATAGCCATTATATTTTCAACCCCCACCATCCACCCCAATTTTCATATTCAAAATATTATAATTTGATTCATTATTTTAAATGATAACTTGATTGTCTTCACATTAATGACAAACTATACAGGAACAAACAAAGGCAACCTTATTGAGATAGTAACCAAATATATTTTGGTAGAATAGAGGGGCGGGTGAAAATATTATAGCCATTAAATTTCTTTGTTTCTATATATACGCTAGGGGGCCTGCCAACCCGCATTAAACGTTATTATCCACTCCCCAAGCTCCTGTGGATATTTTGCAAGCCATTGACAGGACAAGAATGATACAATACTACATAACAATTATCTATACACACATAATTTATATACTTTTGATAACACTAACTGTTGAAAAACGTGCAAAATGTAAACCGCAATCGGAATACCTTCATTTTTACTGCTGTGAGGGAAAACCTAGATACAATCCGTGATCTGGCCCAAGGCTGCAATACCCCGAAAAGAACATGCTACGTCATTGATTTTTGCCGTGTTTGATCCAGACGCTTGCACCAATTTTCGAAACATTTGATTTACGAAGATTATTGTTAGAGGGAAGTTGGGGGAAACTTTAATTTAGGGGGATCTATAACTTCAAAATGCGCCGCTTATCATGGTAGCATGATGACCTTCCTACAATTCCGTACTGTTCAAGAAGCATACGATGCACTGAGAGAACTAAAAGTAGATACAACAACATTTTTAGTGTTCAAAGCCACAAAAAACTTTGGTTCAAATTGTAGGATTTGTTGTTTTTTTTTCCTGCTATATATCTCTCCTAAAGTGAGTAGGCCCTAGCCTGTGAGCATTGATACACTTTTTGACGGTTATAAATGTACATGTCGTATGTGCGATTGAATATTTCTTACCATGCATGTATAATAACAATAAACATATAAATATAGATCTATATATCGAGGGCTCGTTGCAAGATTATTCTAACTTGATTTTTTCAGAAAATGTTTTTTGACATTTTTTGGTTACAATTCTTTAAATACACAATCTGTAAAAATTATAAATTCAAAATATTTTGAAAGTTATTAAAATAATGATAATTTTCTCAGCGCAAGAACTTAAGTTAGAATAGTCTTGCAATCTTTTTTTTAAAAAAATTAGAAGTAATTTTCTGAGTGCAAGACTATTCTAACTTGAGTTAGAATTGTCTTGTTATCTTTTTTCAAACTTTAAAAGTAACTCAAATTAGAATAATTTTATACATCAATTACATTTGACAATAGACAATATTAAGAGACAATATTTTATTTGAGTAATGTAGGCCTCCGGCCCATAATACATTTTTAAACACATGGTAAACGTGGAATCTAACAAATAAACATTCATAATACGAACATTATAATTTCAATACAGTTTTGATATGATGAATGCAATATATTTATATAAATATATTGTTATTTTAACGTATTGACTGTTCTGTTGTTTTGCTCGTGGTCAATGTTTGTGTCTATCTTATTTCAAATATTAAAAAAAAGAAAAAAGGTAAAAAACAATTTCTAGATTTAATTCAAGTCATTATGTTTTAAGTCATTTTGTTTTAAGATTGAAGGTAAAGAGTTCTTTTATTAAACATCTCAAATACAAACTTTGCCAGTTTGATTATCTTGTCAGAATTGGCTGTACTCATCAAACTGTAGAATTCATATACATTATGGTAGTTGTGATCGTTATAGTTAATAATATCAGCAAGATATTGGTTACGTAGATCGTTATAAAAGGTACATGTCATGACAGCGTGAAATTCATCTTCTATTTCTTGTGAGTTACACAAAATACATACTCTATCAGCATAAGCAACATTTGTATGTCTCCCTGTTTCAACAAATAACGAATGTTTTGAACAACGCAGTTTTGAGAGTGCAATTTTATATTTTAAAGGAATTTTCAAAGTAAGGTATTGCTCAACGTTTAGTTGCGTTTTAAAGTGCTTATAATGAATAGCTTTTCTTGATTCATGGACATCAGCGTGCCAATTTTGCAGAGCACAATCTGTTACACGTTGTTTAAATCTTAAGATAAATAAATGATCATCACCAATGTCTTGTGATATCCAAGCGAAACCAAACCCGTATTGAAAAAGTAGTGTTTTGACCTTCGTAGACCAAGTTACACTCCCAGCTTCATCTAAATGACGTAGCATAATATAGCATTGCTTAGGGTATCTTAAATTGTTCATTTTGAGAAGACGTAACCAATACTTCACACACTTACTATAATAATTTATAAACAATGGAAACCTACCATACTCACCTCTTGAAAAGGCGTGAAATGTATTTTTGTACAATTTTAAATAGCGAGAGCAGAATTGACTATGTACATTTTCAATTTGCGTTGTGTACTCAAAACCCCATAACTCTGATCCATAAGTGAGGATAGGTGTGACCATAGTGTCGAATAATTTAACAAGTTCATTGTGATAAAAATATCCAACATTTTTTTGAAGTTTATAAATAGAAATTATGGCCTTTTTACTTCGAACGGCGAGCATATCTTTAGCTTTCGACCATATTAGTCTAGTCTTGGTGTAATGTATAAGCCCATAAATTTATAGCAAGGAACAGTTGTGATATTTGTCCCGTTATATGTCCAGATTTCATTTCTGCGTAAATAGCCGCCGTTTCTAAACACTATGATTTTGGTTTTCTTAAGATTAATTTTCATACCCGTTCTGTTACAAAAATTTGAAATTATATTAATCTGCGACTGTAAAAGTCGAACAGTATCACTGCAGTTGGCAATGTCATCAGCATACAAAATGGCATATATATCTTCAACTTCTTCAGTTATATGAATACCATTTGTACATGATTGTTTCAATTCATCAACTAAATCATTAATAAAAAGATTAAATAAAATCGTGCTTAATTTACAGCCTTGTCTGCAACCAATATTACAGTTAAACATCTGTGTATACTTGTTATTTCCATATCTGACACATGATGAAAGCTTAGAATACATTTTATGAAGGAGGGATAAGAGTTTCCCACCCATTCCTTCACGAATAAGACTATTAAATAATTGTACATGGTTAATTGTATCGAACGCTTTGGTAAAATCAACAAATAAACAATAAAATCTCCCACCTTTTTTGCTGTACCATTGCTTGTAATGTAAATAAATTATCAATAGTTGAATACCCATTTCTAAAACCAGACTGAGTTTGATCAATTTTATTATTATTTTCTGCCCACTCGTTAAATCTATTAAACATCATTCCTGTTAAAATTTTATTTAAAGTGTCTATGAGTGAAATGCCACGGAAATTGTTTGGATCATTTAAATTTCCCGCTTTATGAAACGGACAAAGAATACTTTGTTCCCATGCTTCAGGAAAACTCGAGGTGTCTAATACCCTATTATAAAGGGGGAGCAATACATCTGACATGTCGGTAAGGGTGCATTTAACCATCTCTGATAATATTCCACTAGGGCCTGTGGATTTCCCAATTTTTAATTTCAGAATATTCCTCTTTAACTCTGCTAATGAGAAAGAGTCATTAAACATGTCATCTACAATTTCATTTTCAGGTAAAATATTATCGTTAATCAAATTATTTACTGCATTTGCATCATATAGTAGATCTCTGAAGTGATTATACCAGGTTTGTTTTAAAATTGTGTCATCACAATGTTGATTGTTTTTAAATCTAAACTTTTGTACTGCTTTCCAAAATAAATTTGGGTTCTTACGAGATTCTACGAGTTCTTGTCGAAATTTCTCTTGAAGATCAGTCTGTTTTTGTTTACAGCAATATTTAAATTTATTTCTGCTTCGTGTATAATCTTGTAAACTAGATTTTGTATTGAATAATCTAAATAATCTTAGTTTTTGGTATTTTTCCCTTTTTAAATGTTCACATTTAGAATCCCACCATTCGGGTTGTGCAGGTTTACGATGTATATAAGTCGGTTTTATTCTCATGCTAATTGCAGCTTTATGAAACATGTCTACAATTTTATGTATAGCTTGGTTGATATCAGTACGGATGTCCTCAAGAATAGTATCTTTTATAGTTAATAAAGCAGATCTTATATTATTCGAAAACTCTTCACTTTTGTTTTCATTCCATGTAAAGCGTTTAAAATCGTTTACATCATTGATTTCGTTATCATTATCATCAGTATCACTGCTATTTTGGTCGGATTTAAATGCTAGTCTACAAATAAGAGGAAAGTGATCAGACTCATGTCGATCTCCTATCTCAAAATGTGTTATATGTGGAAACAGATTGCTAGACGCAATTACATAATCAATTAAACTTGAACCACCGTTTGCTGTTGGTGTGAAATTTCCTTCTTTATCGTTAAATAATCTGCCATTCAAAAAGAGAATACCATACATTTTGCATAATTCAATAAGCGTAAACCCGAATGTGTTACATAGAGTATCTTTGGAGTCTCGATATACATTAAAAGTACCATTGTCATACAATGTATCCTCATGGTCAAAAATAAAATCAACATTATCATCTTCAATAATATTTTGCAAATTACCACATCTGGCATTAATGTCACCCGCCAAAATAAGTTCATCATCAGTATACTCTGATACAACCTCTAATAGATTTTCTTCAAATAGTTCAATACCATTTCTTGTATTATCCGTATCATACAAAGTAGACCCTTCCGGAGTTATGTAAACAAAACATAAAATTATACCCTTAGTTACATTAATCAAATCATTATTTAGTCTTAAGAATACACAATTATCTAAATGGCTAAATATCTTCTTCACTAAGCCATTCTCTATCAAAGATGTTTTAACAAATGCACATACACCGCCTGAGTGGCGACCTTTGTAACACCTTTTGTTTCGAGCATTATTAAAACATGTGTAACCTCTTAAAAGGTCGTTAAACTCGTCTTTACTTTTAGACCAAGTTTCATTGAAAGCACATATATCAAATTGTCGAACAAATGACAAGAAATCAATGTTACATGAGTATTTCGATAAGCTTTGTATATTCCAGCATAACATGTTTAAATCTAATGTTCGCCTTCTTCTATTTTCCGCATTATGACCTTGCTCTCTGTCCTATCTATATAGCTGTTTCAAGTTTTTATTATCAGCATCAAAAACGAATATATCTCCATTAACGACAAGTTTATCATGTTTCAAATAAGCTTTATTGTTTTTCTCTATTTCTCTTTTTAGGAATGGCCGAAGATCAAACCTAGCTTGCGAAACTCTCTTTGAAAAATCCTCTGAGACATAAATATTTGATCTAAATGATTTTTTAACTGTTTCTGCAGTAGTTTCGTCATCATTATCGTCAACATCATTTCTATCACGTTCTTCTAAACCGTTCGCTTGTTCTCTGCTTCTATGTCGTTCATTTAATTCTCTCCTTTTCATTCTGTATTCTTTTAACACTTTATCCCTGTCTTTAAAAAACGAGAATTTAACCATCACTGCTCGTTCTTTATCATTACCACCAGGCAAGCGATGAGCTCTTTCTATGCTTATCCGTTCTTCGTCTATCCCCAGATCTTTCTTTATATATTCACGCACATTTTCTTCAGTTTCCTACCATGATTCTCTTCCAATCTCTGGTAGACCAAAGAATTTAAAATTTTCTCGTCGGGATTGGGATTCTAATTGGATGCATTTATCTTCACTAATTTTCAGTCTGTCTTCCAATACTTTAATAGTATCTGACATGTCAACCATTGACTCTTGTATCAAATCCTGTTTTTGTTCTAATTTCGTATTTGAATCTTTTACTTCTTTAAGTGATCTTTCGAACCCCGTAAACTTATCTTCCATTCGGCGGACAGATCTTTGTATATCTAGCATCACTTCCATCATATGAGTATCAGACGTAGCAGGCGTTATGTTTCTCTGTGTTTCGTTTGATTGTTGAGACATAGGCTGAAAGTTGTTATTTTGACCAGATAGTGATAGACTGCATTGTCGTTGGGTGTCTTCGTCTTGCCTCTGTGCGATAGGAGAACTCCTCAACCATGCGTTAATTGGTGATTGGTTATCTTCATTAAATGGATGTGGGCGCGTTTCATTGTTGCTTTGTGAGGAGAACGAACCACTCCTTAGTGATCTATTAGAGTTGGCTCCTCTTTGGTTACGACTATTAGTGGACACGCGATCGCGGGTGGTGTTTCCTGAGTTGGATTTTGGAGGGCCAGGATTTTTCTCTACACACTGCGCCACAAGCAGAAAGAACAGCAGCAATCTGATGCACAGCGATATGGAGCTCGAATTTATTGTGAGGGTTTCTAGGCGATGCTTAGATTTCACAGGCTGCGAAAAACTCCCTATCCGCACTCGCCAAGTATTTAAATCAACTCCCATGTCCTTGTGGTTTTAATGAAGCGTATCACATGTACTGCATTCGCTCACTCTAACGCAATATGTTACATAAGCGATTAACGAGTTGCCCGTTATGTAAACGTAAAATGTACTTATATAGCTGTCATACCCCACCCGGTGTTTCCGATATGCAATGTCAATAAATGTCAATAAATTTCACATTTTTCACACAATTCAAAATTTATCGTCATATTCATTATTGCTGCTCTTAAAGGTATCCATTTCACGTTTGTTGTATTCAGAAAAGGTCCAGAATGTCTCTTATTTGACGATTTAAACTGTATTTTTGTTATACTCGGATTTCAACGTGTTGTTTACCTTCTCACCACACTAATTCTATATTTGAAGAACAGAACTATTTGAATTGATGACATCATAATTTCATTTTGTGATGTCATTGTCATTATTTTTAATATGTGAAGTTGTATAGACTTTGTTTATATTTTTAAATTGAAACTCACTGTTTCCCAACCTGGAGCCTAACAATTTTATGAAAATGCCTTCTTGCAAAATCAATTGTGAAAATATAAAGTATAATCATTTGGTAAAAATGCCTCAATCCCAATTGCACCAAATGAAAGAGATCTGTATTGGTCTACTGTCTACAAGAGCAGATATATGGGTTTTAGGGGGTAATAATAATAAGTTTAAGCCTGATCTTAGTTTATAAATATGACTATTGGTTCATTGACTTGGAAACAAATAACAGTATACTTTTCTATAGGATTTCTCTGCAAGAGAAGACTGAAACCTTAAAGATTATGAATTACTGGATAAGAATCTGGTTTGAATATGAAATATTGTCTATTAAGCCTTTGTTTGAGGGCTGAAATCAGTTTAAATTCTGGAAAGGAAAAAAATTATACCAATTTACATACACTCAATTTCCATGTTTCTCCTTCATTTAATCACCAGCTAACTAATTTTTTACTATGAAATTGTCATTTGTCTGCATGTCTGCTCACCCATTTGTTAGTGCTTTGACAATACAGTGTCCAGCCGCCTGTATAAACCATCTCACATTACCATGCAAATAATTGAGAATCTATTAGATCTACATCTATCATTCACAAGTATGTTTTGCACAAGTTCCAAATACTTTACTTCAATGTTGAAATAAAATCACTTAAATGTACTGAAATAGGCGAAAGACAATGTTTATAATTTCATGTCTGTCACAACTTTGTAACCACTTAGAATAATTTTGTGAAATTTACAACTCTCTTTCATCAAGGCGTCATGTCTTCATTAATGATCAACAGAATTATTTCAATTATTGTGCCAGGCTTGACTGGCTCAGTCGTTAATGCATATTACTGTCAATCCAGGGGTTTAGATCACTGTCCAGCCATAGTCTCTTCGATGATTATCTTTTGGTACTGTGACACCTTTACTTATGTTGGGAAATGATCAGTGACTTGCAGAGATTGAATTTTGTATGTCATATTGCAGCTGTCATTCAGTTGTATTTTTCCTAACACACTGATATTTTTTTCACAGGTAGGTTTTTTAATAACGAAAATGTAATTTTTATCTCGATGTATAGAAATTATCAATTCAGAGTAATAGTCCAAAATGATATATCACAGACAGGGCTATCCCTTTTAATGACTCTTATATGGGACTGATTAATATTAAACATACTGTTACTATTGGTTAAAGAGCTAATCAATTCCAAAAATTTCAATTTTGGTCATGAAGTTTTATATTGATTCGGAAACTTATTTCCAATTATCATTCTGGTCCCTGTTAAGACCAATCTAAAATAGATTGACAAGTTCCAAATGGTAAATAATAAAGGTACATTCTGAAAACCGTGAAGAACTTTTTTTTTTAGTTTATATTTTCACAATAAGATGACTGTTTTAAATGATACACATAAACTGTTTTGAAGTAATATTCAATCTAAAGTTTTTGGTCACCTATTTCAGATATATTAAATTATGGTATAGGAAGTATATTTGATATTCCATTCTAGTGCATAGATGATGCATTAAATTCTCTGAAAAATGATTTGCACTGTAGCAATTATGAAACAAGATAGTTGTTATCAGGTCTTTGACTCTTGAAGATTATACCTTTGGATGTTGTGTTCTGATGATATAGGATTATTGACAAGCACAACAGTGTTTAAAAGCTATGCTTGAAAGTGGAACATTGTGTTTTGCACCAGTAAATGGATCTCACAATGCAGAAAGTACTGTATCTTTCTATATCAGGTGAGGTCCAATGGCGGATTGCACCAGTAATTGGATCTATATATCAGGTGAGGTCCAATGGCGGATTGCCCCAGTAAATGGGTCTAGAAACCTAAAAATCAATTTCTGAACATTACTGGGAGGCGCTCTCGGGGAACAGCAAAAGAAATAATAAAAAATGAAATATGATATATGAAATTTAAAAGCAACAAAGTTATACATTTATGTTCATTAAAAAATAACTACATTTCTAATGTTAAAAACAAAACTTGTTTAGAATTTTACTGTGGCCAGACCAACCATAAACTGATTTAGGCTGGTGCTGGCTTTAACACAACAAGAATGCGTTCTAATGATAAAGGGTCCATGAAAAAGGGTACATGAAAATTTAGATTTTTTATTGGGATTAGATGGTGATGATCTACAGCAACTAGGTTGTTTTTTATTTTAAAAAGTAGGATTAGTGATGAATTAATTCTTCTTTGGTGGAGGGTTTTCCAGTGATTTGATTTATTTGAGTGACACTGCTTGTGAAGTCCTAATCATTGGGTACATATCTAACTGCTACCCTCTGTATTCTTTCTACTTTGTATGTTTGTGTCTTTTGCCAGGGATGCCAAATGGACGAACAGTATTCACCTGATATAGAAAAATACATGACTTTCTGCATTGTTAGATCCGTTAACTGGTGCAATCTGCCATTTGACTGCATCTGATATAGAAAGATACAGCATTTTCTACATTGTTAGATCCATTTACTGGTACAATCCACCACTGGGCCTCACTTGATATAGAAAAAAACATTACTTTCTGCACTGTTAAATCAATTTACTGCTGCAGTCCGCCATTGGACGCCACCTGATATAGAAAAATACATTACTTTCTGCATTGTGAGATCCATTTACTGGTGCAATCCGCCGTTGGACCCAACCTGATATAGAAAGATACAGTATTTTTTGCATAGTTAGATCAATTTACTGATGCAATCCACCACTGGACCCCACTTGATGTAGAAAAATACATTACTTTCTGCATTGTTAGAACAATTTACTGGTGCAATCCGCAACTGGACCTCACCTGATATAGAAAAATACAATATATTACTTTCTGCATTGTGAGATCCATTTATTAGTGCAATCCGCCATTGGACCCAACCTGATATAGAAAGATACAGTACTTTCTGCATTGTTAGATCCATTTACTGATGCAATCCGCCACAAGACCTCACTTGATATAGAAAAATGCATTTCTTTCTGCATTGTTAGATCAATTTACTGGTGCAATCCGCCGTTGGGCATGCCCCTGGACCCCCTTGTTTCGGCCTGCATATAACTTTTGGGCTAGCTTCGCCCCTAAATTGGTGATACGTGTCTTCTTTTCGAGACTTATTTCTTAAAAAAATAATATTGCATTAACACAAATAAAGGCATTCCATGCGCTTTATTATTCATCCATAAAACACAATTGAATAACTGAATTGTAGTTTATGATTGATATTTCATATTTCCCCATCTCTGATTTTTCCCTAAAGAACCTCTTAAAATAGCTCCTTGCTTCAAAGACGTTTGCGATAGTCTGACTGAACAGAACGCAACAATCAATAACGTATGCGATCCAAGCGTATTGTACTGATTGAGGATTGCATTTAGCTCATATTCCGGACTGCATCTAGAATTACCCATTAACTACATAGCAGACCGTGTGGTCTGGTTGGGCATTTTAATTATCAACTTAAACTAAGAATTTTATTTGTCAAAAAAGTTCAATTACTGTAATATAATTATAACAAACATTTTTGGAGACAATAATTTTTAGCTATATTTTAGTTGAACTAATTATCCCAAGGCAACGTATGGGTCAAAGGTCGTCATTATTTAACTTCTTACTGTGTTCTTGACGTCGCTCGAGTGATACCGTAACGGGTTGGGCGAGTTCGGTATCCGCTCCTATAAATACACTACTAAAGTTACTAACTAACCATTCTAAAGTGAAAATATATATAAGATATATATTTAATACACATTTTAGCAGTAATTTTGATACTTTATTAAAGATACAAGATACAAGATACAAGATACAAGATGTTTATTGAGTAAATAAAGGCCTCCGGCCCAAAATACAACAGTAATTATTGATCATTGATGTTTTACAAAGTTGTGTTACAATATATTAAATATACATTTGAGTGTCTGAAAACTGGTACAGTATGTAATGTGGAACTATGTTTTATCTATAATTTCAAACAGTTTTGTTATAAAAAGAGCAATTTTTCTAATAGTCTCTGGATTCTCGCTTTGAAGCAATCGATAAAAATCTGCATGTTCTGAATTCCCTATATACCAATTATACAGATGTGTTTCTCTAACATGAGTATACTTAGAACAATTAAAAAATACATGGTATTCGTTTTCTATCACCATTATATTGGAATTTAAGAAACAAAATAAACATATTCTATTTTCTCTTTCAATGTTAAAATGTCGACCAATTTCAATATTTAGTCTGTGAGAGGAGCATCTAAAACGTGCAAATGATCGTTTGAGATTGAACGAAAGGTCAATGTTTAAATATCTTTCAGGATTTAATAAGGATTTAATATTTTTATATGTATCACACCTGGGTGAGTTGATTATATCATCATGCCAAGTTTGAGTCATACAATCTGAGATCCTTCGTTTAAATGTTAAGACAAATAGGTTAATGTCACCAACATCTTGTGCTAGCCACACATACCCAAACCCATACCTATACAATAATGTTTTAACGTTTGTGGCCCAAGTTTTTCTACCAATATCGTCTAGAGATTTCAACATTTTGTAACAGTTCTTAGGAAAGCGATTGTTGGACATTTGAAGCAATTTACACCAGTATTTTATGCACTTGGTATAATATATTACACATAGTGGAAGTCTACCGCACTCTCCAAGAGCTACAGAATTATTAACAGTAGAATTAATACCTAGAAAATATTTACAAAATTGCACTTGTATTTGTTCTATCTTGTCGGCGTATTCATATCCCCAGATTTCCGAACCAAATGTGAGTATTGGCACTACCATCGAATCAAATAATTTAAATATATCTTTATGCATAAAACTTCCAAATGTCCTCTGATATCCTTTAATAGAAAATATTGTCTTCCTAGCCTGTGCAGCCAATTTACACTTAGCAGATGTCCATGAGAGTTTAGGTGTAAAAAGTAATCCCATATATTTATATACAGATGTCGTGTTTACATTATTTCCATTAAAGGACCAATTTTCATAATTTCGCAGTGGACCGCCATTTCTAAATACTATTATTTCAGTTTTCTTGATGTTAACCTGCATGCCCGTGTTATCACAAAATTCAGAAATTGCGTTGAGCTGTATTTGTAAGTTCCTTGCTGTGTCCGCACAGTTAGCTACGTCGTCCGCAAAAAGTAAGCAAAGAATATCTGGTATATCATTAGTAATAAATATTCCATTATGACATTTCTCTCTGAGGTGGGTACAAAGGTCATTTATGTAAAGACTAAAAATTATCGGCGAATTTAAATCACCTTGTCTCGCTCCAATATTGCATTTAAATGGCCTAGTAAACTTGTCTCCAACCCTAACATATGACTGTATGTTCGAATACATAGATATTAACACATGCACAAGCTTACCGTTGATGCCTTTCTTCAGAAGGCTTGAAAATAGTTTAAAGTGAACTAGAGAATCAAATGCTTTCTGAAAATCTACGTATAGTACATAGAACCTACCACCTGGTTTCGAAATATATTTCTGGACCATACTTTGCAAATTGAACATGTTATCTATAACCGAGTAACCCGCCCTAAACCCCGCCTGGGCTTCATCGATAATTTCAAACTGCTCCGACCATTTAGTAATTCTGTCATTAATTATGCTTGAGAAGATCTTATACATTATATTAATCAAAGATATCCCCCTGTAATTTGATGGATCGTCCCTCGAACCCGATTTGAAAATAGGAACTATAATGCTATCGCACCATATGGCTGGAAATTCACCAGAGTCTAATATTTTATTGAATAATATGTGCAGTATGGGCACTATGAAATCGCAAGTGTGTTTATAAAACTGTGTTCCTATCCCATCATTTCCGAAGGATTTCCCTGTTTTAAGTTTAGCTATGCTTCGGTTTATTTCCTCGTTTGAAATCGGTGCATTCAATAAAATATCCATATCATCATTATTTTGAAAATCATGCAAGTTTATATCTGAAGCAGGCGGCTGACCTTCTTTAAATAAAAGACTTTTAAAGTACGTTAACCAATCTTCTACATGTATCCGCCCAGTTCCCGTTATTGCCGTATTATTCAAGTTTTGTAATTTAATTAATTTCCAGAAACTTTTCGGATCGTTTCGTGCATTAATGAGGCTTTGCCGCCGATCAAATTGTAGCTTTAACTTTTTTGTCGTACAAATATACTTAAATGTATTACGAGCAGCTTTATAGTTGTTAAACTCCGTTGCACTATTTGTCCAGCGAAATCGTCTTAGCAATGAATATTTATAATGTTTTGCTTCGTTGCACTCACTATCCCACCATAAAGGTTGTATATTTGTAGCAGACGATGCTTTCGGTAACGAACGCATAGTTTTGGCCGACTGTTTATAGAGGTCAAGTATGATTAATACCGCATCGTTTACATTCACACCGATTAAAGCAGTAATTTCATTATACTTTAATTCCAAATTTATTCTAAACGACCGAATAAAATCTTCACGTAGACTATCTCTCCATTTATATTGCTCGAAGAATTCGAATTCTTGCGAGCGATTTTCTCCGTCGCATTCGACCTGTTCTGTTTGATTGCACTTCAACGTAAGTTGGGCATAGACTGGGAAATGATCGGAATTATCACGTTCTTCAATATTAAAATCTGAAATAATCGGGAATAATTCCGAAGAAGCGATATGGTAGTCGACAACACTATGGCCATCATTTGCAATACACGTAAAGTTCCCAGATGTATCCCCATGTAGCCGGCCATTTATAATATGCACACTATGAGTGCAACAAAGCTCTACAAGTGATTTACCGAATAGATTGTACCTATCTGTATCCTTATTATTTCGCGGCAAGTCGAACGTGTCTGTGTCATAGTCAACCGAAAATGTATACATATGATCTAAAGTATCATCAGGAATGAAATCAAGCAAATTCAAAGTTCGGGCGTTCATGTCCCCAGAAATATATAAATAGCATTCTGGATATACATTTTTTAACATTGAAATATTATTTTCTAACAAAACTATACCATTTTTCTCATTCGCATTATAAGTGGGTGATCCTTCGGGTGAGACATAAGCAATGTATAATAAAATATCCTTCATGAAATGAAAAACGCTAGATTTAATATATAAAACAATGCAATTTGAAAACTCTGGGAATATTTGCCTAATTAAACCAGATTTAGTTAAAGTATTTTTTACAAATACACTAACCCCACCACTGTTTCGAATTGCATTACCAAGTTTCTGTCTTATACAATCAAAATGAGTGAACTGCTGTAAAAACAAATCATATTCGCCTTTAAAGCTACTCCACGTTTCAACAAGTCCTACAATATCATATGTTTGTAAATATTGTTTAAATAACAAATCGTCCACATATTTTCTAAGTCCACTAATATTCCAGGTTAAAATGTTCAATTGTTCATAACTAGGTACATAATGTGTGACCAATGGGCCTTGACCGTTGTCCTAGTCAATTGCATTGTTTATCCCGTTATTGACTCCACCTCCGCGCACTGTGTTGTCCAATCGCTGTCCCACACGAACGGTTTCGCGCCTTTCCTGTGTATCACGTGTTCCAATGTTGTTCTTAGCGTGAAATCGAGTGCCCGGCTTTCCCCTGGCTGATCCAATACCAACTATGGTTTGGTTCCCTTCGTCGTATTTGAATACGTCATCGTTTACTATAAGTTTATCGTATCTCATTGATGCGTAGTGTCCATTCGCCCGTGCCTCAACCAGTCGTTTGCCGAGTTCGCGTCTGTGTAGCTTCACGCGATCCGTGTAGTCTTCGCGTACAGTAATTTAAGCAATATTCAGACTCAGTCAAAGTTGTTAATTTATTGATTTATTGAGACAACTTGACGCAATATAATTTAAAGTTCATATATCTGTATTGATCTTTCTACTTTGAAATTGTATTAAATGTAACAATTTGTTATTTTACTCATGAAATTAAAAAAGTAAAACTTGGATTATTGTTTTAGGCATACTTTAACATACCTAGTGAGTACATGTACTTAATTTTAAGTTCCATACTGTTATTTATTTGTGGAGTCAGTTTTATTTACATTCTATCTGAGTTGACCCGCCGGTATATACCCAAATGTTGTACGAGACACGTTACCCGAGCTCGTAACTTTTATGGTGGCAGCGGTTGTATCTTTTACTTAAAAGATCCAGAGATTCGGACCTACACTTTAAGATTTGTCTTCTCGCCATTCTGAGACGCTACCATGGAAGATCAAATTTATAGCGATGGAGAAGTATTTTTTAATGAAGGCAAAATGATAGAGAAATATTGCCGTCGAACACAGGGCCGCACAACATCGATTTAGAGCCAGTAGTTTCCAGCCCTGTAAACCATGAATTAGAGATGGAGGCTAACACTAGTAATTAACCTATTGACAACCAGACAAGCTTATTGTTACAGGATCTGACAGGGGTACTGAAGGATGTTGTTCTAAAATTGAAAGCAATGAAACAAAACCATCATGAACAAATTTTGCAAAGTACAGATAGGCCAATAATTACTGAACCGCGACATGTGAGCCGGTCCAACAACAAAACAGAGTATCGTCGTGACCAGCCTTATAATTATGCAGAGTGCAAACAGGCACACTTAGCGACAAGAAGCACGTGACCAGCACGTGACACACATAACCAGTTACCACCCTTGCATATCTCCTACAGCTGGCCAGGGGGATAGCTTTAGCAATCAATCACACCAACAGGTACCAGGGAATATGCAAGGCACTCCTAAATGCGAAATATCAACCTCCTCGCACGAGATCATGTGCCGCCGACAACGTCAAAATACCGACATTCTCTAGGAAAGAGGATTGGCAAGTCTGGATAGCTCGATTTTAGGCGATTGCACAACGTTTTAGTTGGACAGAGGACGACAAACTGGACCAGATACTGCAAAGACTGGAGGGCCAAGCAGGTCAGTTTGCTTTTGTGGAGCTTCCGCCAGCTATACTAAGGGACTATCGAGAGTTTAACAAGGAAATAAATAATCGATATCGGATGGTAGAAACAGCCATATATTTTGCGGCAAAGTTTAGCAGAAGGAACCAGAAACGTGGACTGACAAAAGAGGAGTATGCAGCTTATCTCAAAATGCTATATGATAAAGTGCATGGATACAGGGATAAGGAACACGTGACGGAGAACTTGTTTGCAAGGTTTGAAGTCGAATATCATAAGGAACCTGAAACAATAGATGATGCAGTATCCCATGTTGTAAACGTGGTCCAAACAAAGAAAAGATACTGCAACGACAATGAAAATAAAAACAATCGTAGAGTAATGGCAGGTGACGAAATATTGAAATCTAGGGCATACAGAATTCCGATTTCAAAACAACCACAAAATGAGGAGGGGTCTAGAAATCAAGATTCTGTATATGATTTAAGATGTAGGCAAGTCTGAAGAAAAATTCCTCTTATTTGAAACCCTGGAAAAGATAAATCTGAATGAAAACCGAGTCGCAGAAACCAGGACATATATGCTATAATTGTCATAAACAAGGGCATTTTGCACGTGACTGTCCAGATAGCCAGAATTATAGTACCAACAAGGAAAGGTACAAACGACAAGACAGAATCAGGGAGACTAATGCCAACGATAACCACAAACCTTAAAACTTCAAAGGACCAACTCTAGCGGCCTCGAGGGGGTCCCAGAAGAGAAGCGTAGCGACCAAGTGACAACTTCTGGTGTTACACCGGAAGCCGATATACATTAATAAGTGCAAACCCAGGTGCTGCCAGAGAAAAATAGGCGTTTATGCGACGGGGTATACGACGTATATTCATGGGGCAGTGAATGGGGAGCCGTTGCTGTTTACTGCTGATACCGGCGCATCACATACCGTCATATCGACACGGGTTTATGAAAGGCTAAACCCTCACAAGCGCCATCCACTGAAAAGATCGGACATGTCTAAGAGGTGCGAATGGAGCACATATTAAGAGCAAGGGAAGGCCAGGTTCACTTTTAGGTTGGGTCCTTTAGAGATCATCGTAGATGCTATGATAGCAGATATAGAAGATGATGTTTTATAAGGATATGATGTCCTAAATGGGAGTGAAAGGGGACCAGCAGATATCTTGTAGGAATAAGATAGTCCTCGACGGAGTAAACATACCATGTTTTCAAGTGGGCAGGAGAGGAAGACGAGACGGGTGGTTGTGGCAGATGATATAAACGTACCCGGTCAGTTGGAGGCTTTGGTTGATGTATATATGGAAGACGATGAAAGTAAGGATGAGGGTTATCTTGTAGAACAAACAGAAGGTTTTCAAGAAAGATACCACATTATGATGGCTACGACTTTAGTAGACATTAATGTGGCAACTACGTGCAAAGTTAGGATTCTAAACCCTTTCTCATCAGATGTCAATTTGAGGCAAGTCGCTGAAATCGGTAAAGCAGAGAAAAAAGTAAGGCTGGTTAGCGTAGTGACGGAAGAGGAGACCATCGAGGAGAGTGACAATCTATGTAGAGTAAGAAGAGTTGAGGTAAAGAATGAAAGACCCGACATTTCAACAGGTGAAATTTTTGGAGCTAAATTTGACGAGGTACCTGACCACTTGACAGGGATGTTTAAGATATTAGCTGAAGGGAAGTCTGAGTATGAACAGCAAGTAATAGCGGGAATCTTAATGAATAACCAAGATAGTTTCTCTAAAGATGAATGGGATCTGGGACTTACAAACCTAGCTGAGCACCCAATCAACACAGGGAACGCTTATCCCATTAAGCAGAGACCAAGGCGAGTATCACTAGCGCATGCCGAAGAAAAACGCCATAGAGGACCGTCTGAAAAAGGGTGTTATTCAAAAAAGTACATCACCCTGGGCAAGTCCAATAGTACTGGTTAACAAAATATCTGCCGCGATAAGGCCATGTGTAGACTACAGAAAAGTCAACAATATCGTAAAACCAGATGGCTTCCCACTGCCTCGAGTGCAAAACTGTCTCGACGCGGTTGCTGGGTCTAGTTCAGAAGCTTTGATCTAACAAGTGGTTATTTTCAGAAAAGGAGGATATACCAAAAAGTGCATTTTGTTGTAAATATGGTCACTTTGAAATGACAAGAATGCCATTTGACTTGAACATCGCGGCTAGCATATTTCAAAGAACAATGGAGCTGGCACTGGAAGGTCTACAGTGGACAACATGCCTAGTGTACATAGATGACAACATTGTCTACGGAGCAGATTTTTCACATCATATTCAGAGGATAAATGAAGTTCTGGGTAGACTAAAGGCAGCTGGTTTAAAACTTAAACCAGAAAAATGTGACCTGCTTCAAACAGAAGTGGTATTTCTTGGTTATGTGGTGTCGGCGAAAGGAGTAAGTCCCAATCCAAACAATGTAGCAAAAATTGTCCAATGGCCAGTACCACTCAATACCAAGCAAGTAAAACATTTTGTAGCAACCGGTTCATATTAAAGACGATTTATAAAGGATTTTGCCAAAATGGCAAGGCTATTGATTGAACTTACAAAGAAGGGTAAAGAATTTATTTGGGACCAATGGTGCGAGCAGACCTTCTTAAGCATAAAGGAAGCTTAAATTAGCCCGGATTTAATGGGTTAACCAACAAACAAAGCTGGGTCCTTTTATCTAGACGTAAATGCACCAGGAGTTGGAATAGGTGGCGTGCTAGCGCAAACGCAAGAAAATAAGGAACGAGTCACAGGGTACGCGAGACGAGCACTAAGTAAAACAAAAAGAAACTATTGTATTTCAGAAAAAGAATTACTGGCAGTCGTGTTTTTATAGTGTTTTAGGCAGTATCTACTAAGACAGAAGTTTATAGTAAGAACCGATCATCAAGGCCTAGTTTGGCTATTTAGTTTGAAAAAGCCTAGTGGAAAGATTGCGAGGTGGATCGAGATATTGGCTCAATATGATTTCGTAACTGAATATCGACCTGGAAAGAAACAAGGCCACTGTGGCGCTTAACCAGATGTGTGAATCCCAGAGAATGCTCTTGTAGCTATGTGGACATGAGTGAATCACTCAAATGTGGACCATGTAAGAAGTGCATTAAGAGAGCTAATAACATGGTTCTTGAATTGATTCTTCCAAAAGAACTGAAAAGAGACGTTATGTTTCAAATGCACGACTCAGTAACTACCGAACATCTCGGAATTAAGAAGACAAAACAAAGGTATTAAAACACTACTACTGGTGCAGCATGAAGGCCGACGTATCCATATATATCAAAGGTTGCGAAGTATGCGGTGCTGACAAAACTCCTAACAGAACCCCTAGAGCGCCAATGGGATTTCTAAGGACCGGAGCAACCTGAGACAGACTGGCTATCGACTATACTGGTCCTTTTCCTGTTACAGCCAGAGGTAAGAGATATATCCTGGTACCCACCGACCACTTTACAAAATACGTAGAAGTTCTGGCAGAACCAAACCAGACATCTGAAGAATGCGCGGCAAGGATTTTAAATGATTTCATAGCGCGTTGGGGAGCACCTCTAATCATACACAGTGATCAAGGGTCTGCTTTTGAAAGTAAAGTATTCAAAGGTCTGTGCCAGATGCTTGAAATTAAGAAAACAATATCAAGTGCAAGGAACCCTCATGGCAATGGCCAAGTCGAAAGGTTTAACAGAACACTCCCAAAGATGGTGAGAGCTAACTAGTACGCAAAACGAGTGGGACCTTCATCTCGGTTGCATTGCTGGTGCATACAGAGCATCACCAAATGAAACAACCAACCTGGCACCTAACCTTTTGACCTTAGGACGTGAAATCCGACTGCCCGCTGATGTTGTTTTTGGTCACCACTCCGCTCTGCCAGCGCCAACCTAAGTATTGCGATTGCGATTACGTCGAGGAGCTGAAAGAACGAATGCTAAAAGCGCATGAGATAGCTAGGAGACACCTTGCTACGAACGCTAAACAAAGTAAGGAGATATATGATGTAAAGCTGTCATTCCAAAAATATCAAGCCGGAGACAAAGTTTGCCGTCTCCATGAAACCAGAAAAGTTGGATCCACACCTAAGCTGGAAAAAGCATATGACGGCCCTTATGTGATAAAAGAAAAGCTGTCCGATATCACCTTCATTCTTCAGTTAAACAAGGAAGGTCAGAAGCGAACTATTCACCACAACAAGTTAAAACCATATGAAGAAGTTAAACCTCCTAAGTGGATAAGGCAACTATAGAAGAAATGTGTTAATTACAGCAGCCATGCAATTCCAGTGTAAAGCCTGTTATTTGCATAATCAAAACAATTTGGATGCGACACTTATATTTATATTTGTTATGTTTATTGGATATGTAACTGTTTATAAGGATTGATATGTTACAGTATATTATTGTGATATGTCAACATTTTAACTACAAAACAGAATCTAAAGGGGCGGGTAGATGTTATTATTGAAGATCTGATGTGATGATGTGAGCATACACAGCATACAGGTTGTTGAAGCAGATAAGTCATTTCCCGAAAAGGCATCTGATCGAAGATGATGTTCCCCACCACTGCACACTATTCTTGTTCCGGTGCTTCGAGAAGGAGGAGTTGGAGGCCCACGTGACATCCTTTGCCAGACATCAACTATCAATGCTCATGTCTAATAAAGTCCCACATGTCATTGGCGATAAGGACATTGTGGCCCTGACGGTAGAGGAGTTTCAGCAACATTGGGCCAAGGTAAGCCGAGGCTCTCAGAAAACCGACCCACTGGCCGAAGCGGTTAAACTTAAATTTTCCCGACGGGCTGCAGACGGCTAATGAAAGTAGATAACTTCCTCCATCTTCACTACAGGCGTTTATACCTAACCAGTCAGTACCCTGCAGTCCTCTCAATACACCAGTACATCCTCCAAGACAATACGATGTTTCGAACATGAGTCCGTTTCAGCCACTGAACCCACAGGTGTCCTTGCCGGAATTTTCTGTACCTGTTGTGCCTACAATGCCATATTCACAAGCAACCAGTGCCTGTACTAGTAATATTCCAATGTACACTATGCACCTCAAGGTAATCCGCTGATAACCCAATTGCAGCAGCGCTTAGGTGTAATCCCTTTGACGTGCCAATGATGCAAGATTTCCAGACACACCTACCACAACTGGCTAATCGTCAAATAGAGCAAACAGTTGCAACGCCACAATCATCCAGTCTTCAAGTTGAACAAACAGTCTTGATGTGAACACCCACTGTAAGTCATGCAATAGAAGAACCATTACCAGTACGTCGGTAGAAGAAGACGAAGATAATCTTCAAGACCTCCTCCCATTGGAAACGTCATCTCCAATTAGGGAACTACCTATTGTGCTGGCACCTACAAAGGTCCAGATCCCCTTTGGTGTGTAACTCTTCTACTTCATCTTCCTCCTCAGCATCTTCGGCAGCTGCACTCCAGCAGAGGATCATGCTGAAAAATATACTAATCTCAGTATTGACCCGACGGCATAGACCCGAATGTTGTACGAGACACGTTACCCGAGCGCGTAACAATATATCTATATATTATATAGGCGCGTTCGCCGTAGTCTTGTGTGTACATTTATGTCTGGTTATTCACAAATAATTATCTCCATATATATATATATATATATATACATCATGCATTGTGAATGAGCATCTGAAAAGATCACATAAATCGTAAATTCAGTTGTTGTGAATTAAATTATCTCCCTTATAAGAAACAACTATAAACCAGTATGTTATAAATACACACAACACCTATATACTAGTATGCTATAAATATACGAAACACCTATATACTAGTGTTATATATATATATATATGAAACACCTATATACTAGTATGTTATAAATATACGAAACTCCTATATACTAGTATGTTATAAATATACAGAACACCTAAAAACAAGTGTGTTATAAATATACCAAACACATATATATTAGTATGTTATAAATATATAAAACACCTATATACTATTATGTTATAAATATAAGAAACAGCTATATACTAGTAAAGTATAAATTATATGAAACACGTATATACTAGTACGCTATAAATATACAAGTGTGTTATATATGTAGACGAAACACCTATATATTAGTACGTCATCAATATACGAAACACATATATACTAGTGTTTTATAAATAAACGAAACGCCTATATAGTAGTATGTTATATACAAATACCAGTATGTTATAAATACACGTAAAACATATATACTAGTATGCTAATAATGTACGAAACACCTTTATACTAGTATGTTATAAATATAAGAAACACATTTATACTAGTGTGTTATAAATATAAAAAACACCTATATACCAGTACGTTATAAATACTCGAAACACCTATATACTAGTATACTATAAATGTACGAAACACCTATATACTAGTTTGTTACAAATAAACGAAACACCTATATACCAGTATGTTTTAAGTATACAAAACACTTATATACTAGTATGTTATAAATATACGGAACACCTAAATACAAGTGTGTTATAAATATAAGAAACACATATATACTAGTATATCATAAATATAAGAAACACCTATATACTAGTAAGTTATAACTATATGAAACACATATATACTTTAATGCTATAAACATACAAATGTGTTATATATATCGACGAAACACTTATATATTAGTATGTCATCAATATACAAAACACATATTTACTAGTATTTTATAAATAAACGAAACGCCTATATAGTAATATGTTATATATAAATACCAGTATGTTATAAATACACGGAATACATATATACTAGTATGTTAATAATGTACGAAACACCTATATACTAGTATGTTATAAATATAAGAAACACCTTTATACTTGTGTGTTATAAATATACAAAACACATATTTACTAGTATTTTATAAATAAACGAAACGCCTATATAGTAATATGTTATATATAAATACCAGTATGTTATAAATACACGGAATACATATATACTAGTGGGTTATTAATGTACTAAACACCTATATACTAGTTTGTTATTAATATACGAAGCACCTATATACCAGTATGTTATAAATACACAAAACACTTATATATTAGTATGCTATAAATATACGAAACACTTACATACTAGTTTTTTATTAATATACGAAGCACCTATATACCAGTACGTTATAAATACACGAAACACCTTTATACTAGTATGCTATAAATGTACAAAACACCTATATATTAGTTTGTTATAAATATACGAAACACCTTTATACTAAAATAATGTAAATATAAGAAACACCTATAAAATAGTATGTTATAGATATCCGAAACACCTATATAATAGTATGCTATAACTACTAGTATGTTATAAATACAAGAAACACCTTTATACTAGTATGTTATAAATATACGAAACACCAATATACTATAATGTTATAACTATACGAAACACATATATACTAGAGTGTCTTAAATATACAAAACACTTATATACTAGTTTGTTATATAAATATAATAGTATGTTATAAATAAACGAAGCGCCTATATAGTATATATACCAGTACGTTATAAATACACGGAATACATATATACTAGTGTGCTATTAATGTACGAAACACCTATATATTAGTATGTTATAAATATAACAAACACCTTTATACTAGTGTGATATTAATATACAAAACACTTTTATACAATTGTGTTATAAATATACAAAACACATATATACTAGTATGCTATAAATGTACGAAAAACCTATATACTAGTTTGTTATTAATATAAGAAACACCTTTATTCTAGAATGTTATAACTAAAAGAAACACATATATACTAGTATGTTATAGATATACGAAACACCTATATAATAGTATGTTATGAATACAAGAAACACCTTTATACTAGTATGTTATACATATACGAAACACCTATATACTAGGATGTTATAACTATACGAATCACCTTTATACTAGTATGTTATAACTATACGAAACACCTATATACTAGTATGTTATAACTATACGAAACACATATATACTAGTATGTCTTAAATATACGAAACACTGATACACTAGTTATATATATATATATTCTGCATAATTTGGTATGTTTGAATATACCGTATTTTATATACATACGTTCCAATAAAACTGTACTTCATTTCTCTTATTGGTGTATGCGGCGCACTCATTTTTTAATAATACCAGTTGTAATTTTGACGTCTCAAATAAATGTTGTCGTTTGATATTCTTACGACATCATAGCGCTAAAGAGTACACGACGTTGTGTGACGTCACGCAAGAGTGACGTTTACTTTGCGCTTCGCATTTTACTCAGCACAGTTTGAATTTTACCAGCGTATTTCACTGAAAACACGGTATTTTTTGCTGAAATATTTTTGTGAAGTATATGCGCGCCTTAAGGCGCACATCATAATTTGTGAACGTTTTCACACTTTATTAATTTTTATCGTGATTTGTCCACACTAAAATGTTTTTATCATCGTAATCGTTTGACATCCTAACATTATCATCATTTATATTTTCATGTTCAGCCACTGAAGAATGAATAATATATATTCCGAAATTTATTATCTCTTCTATAGTATGTTATAAATACAAGAAACACCTTTATACTAGTATGTTATAAATATACGAAACGCCTATATACTTATATAATAGGATTAAATTCATTTTTTCTGGTTTTTATACATGTATAAAGAATGTCGAATCACGCACAAATCAAATAAAGTCCGAAGAATACATCACCTCTGTCCTGGTTGACATCAAATTCTCAAGATCTAATATCCAATAATATCGTAACGGCTATTGTTTCCATTGTCAGATGAACTCTGTAACATTAGTTGGTTTATGGTAAAATGACGAAATATATTGCGATGAAAAAATTAAACACACGCCTTTTATCTCTCGATTTAGATAAATGAAAAATCAATAATTCCAGGAAATACCCACGCAGTGTGTGTATATTACGTAGACGCTGACGTCATTGTTTAGTTTTTGTCTACACGCTTGTTTTTAAAAAATGTGTCAATATTTACGAAGGTCATATAAATTCACGCATATTGATTGAGAATCCGAGTTTGGAACATTTTAAACGACTTTTACGTGCAAGGTTTGTGTATTTACATAGTCTCACGATCGTCTTCTTCTGAACTTCAACTAGATCTACATGTACATGTTTTTATTTAATTTTTCCTGTGGAAATTTTTGTCAACGACTGGCATTCACGTTCGGTAAACCAGGGTTGTGTTCAATGGTACACTATACATCTCAAATCTGAACATTTTATGACCTACTTCATTGTTTCTGAAAACAACTTATGGTCTTATTGTGACGCTTGGTTCAATCGCTGAACCAAAGAAATCTATAAAACAATAACCCGAAAAAAACAGCTAGGACCAGAGTTAACATTTGTTTTCGTTGTGTTTTATTATTAAAAAACGCATGGAACCGTTGTAAACGTTATTTAAGTTCGTATATTGTTAAACCGACCATCAAAATGTCGATGCTTCTTTGTTAACGCTAGAAACGTAAAAGTAGGCCGGTTCCAGGCTTTTATCTTTAAAAAATTGACGTTGTCCAATGAAAATGCTTTAAATACATTGATGATAATGAGATTGGAATTATCTTAAAATATACGAAACAACCATATACTAGCGAAATACCTGTATACCAATATGTTTTAAATATACGAAACACCTATATACTAGTATGTTATAAACATACGAAACACTTATATACTAGTTTGTTATATATATAGCTATGAAACACGTATATACTAGTATGTTATAGATATGCGAATCACCTATATACTAGTATGTGATACATATATGAATCTCCTATATACTAGTTTGTTATAAATATATGAATCACCTATATACTAGTATGTTATAAATATACGAAACATCTATATACTACTATGTTTTACATATATTAATCACCTATAAACTAGTATGTTATACATATATGAATCACCTTTATACTAGTATGTTATACATATATGAATCACCTATATACTAGTATGTTATACATATATGAATCACCTATATACTAGTATGTTATAAATATACGAAACACCTATATACTTGTATGTTATACCTATATGAATCACCTATATACTTGTATGTTATACATATATGAATCACCTATTTACTTTTATGTTAATATACGAAACACCTAGATACTAGTATTTTATGAATACACGGAACATTCTCAATTGGGTAGTATTCACTCAAGCTTAAATTTAAATGGCAATCACCATTTGATTCTGTTATTAATTTCATTGCTTTGGGTTAAGCATGATGTTTGTAACAATTACTTAAAAGCAGTGTCAATTAAAAATAGATACATATTTTGGTTAAAATTTATCAAAAACGGCGACAAATCTTAAAAAAAACGTTTTATATATTTATATATATATGTGTGTGTGTGTGTGTGTGTGTGTGTGTGTGTGTGTGTGTGTGTGTGTTTGAGATAGCTATATGTGAATAACCAAGGCATTAATGTGCAGACAAGACTACGGCGTGCACGCCTAGCTACAAAGCAAACCATAGAAACAATATCAAGGCCTTTGCCAGACCAAATAAATGTGGTGTCGACCATGACTTATATACTATGGATTTGCATGCAACACATCTGGGCTGGACTTACAATTTACATACATGAAAAGATAGCTTTATATGAGTAGGATCCAGTTAAGGATTCACAAATACTCATATGCTATATAAAGGATATATTGATAAACCCGTTGGATCATAGAGATACAGTGAATTCATATATATTTAATTTCATAAATGGAAGTAATTAAATTCATAACAACGGAATTTACGATTTATGGGATATTTTCAGATGCTAATTCTCAATGCATGAGATATATATAAAGATCCCAAAAATCGTAAATTCCGTTGTTGTGAATTTAATTATCTCCCTTTATGAAATTAAATATATATGAATTCACTGTATATATATGATCCAACGAGTTTATAAATCTGTCCTTCATATAGCATGTGAGTAGTTATGAATCCTTAACTGGATCCTACTCATATAAAGCTATCACTTTATGTATGTAAATTTGTCCACCCTGTCCAGATGTGTTGCATGTAATTCCATAGTATATAAGTCATGGTCGACACCAAATGTATTGGTTTGGCAGAGGCCTTGATATTGTATCTATGGTTTGCATTGTAGCTAGGCGCACTCGCCGTAGTCTGGTCTGTACATTTATGTCTTGGTTATTCACAAATAATTATCTCCATATATATATCATGCATTGTGAATGAGCATCTGAAAAGATCCCAAAAATCGTAAATTCCGTTGTTGTGAATTTAATTATCTCCCTTTATGAAAATAAATATACATGAATTCACTGTATCTATATGATCTAACGGATTTATAAATCTGTCCTTTATATAGCATGTGAGTAGTCATGAATCCTAAACTGGATCCTATTCATATAAAGTTATCACCTCATGTATGTAAATGTGTCCATCCTGTCCAGATGTGTTGCATGTAATTCCATAGTATATAAGTCATGGTCGACACCAAATTTATTGGTTTGGCAGATTTCATGTTGATATAAATACATAGATCAACAACGTGTACTACAAATTTCACCAATTTAACATTAAAACTGAAAATGTTACAGTAATTTTAGCAATCCCTACCAAATGTGAACGGATCAATGTCAAAATACGCTTAATTAAAGGCTCATTAAACTTCCGAAACGGTTTTTTTTTAGTTTTAATTTAAGTCAGTTTTACTCTTCCAGATGATAGAACACATGTTTATTTGATCACTGAGAGAAAGTCACATTTTATTACAAAGCCCTCAAATATTTGAAGCTGAGCTTCTTTGGTGACGAGGATGCCGTGTTTTCCAAACTGATAACATTTGTTTGTTTTTAGGAATTAACGCTGATACTCATGTCTCATCAACTGTCACTATTTCATTTAAATAATTTATACCACATTCACCATATTTCTTTAGAAATCGTGTAACCGCCAGCATTCTCATCTCTTTGTATTCGCTTGAAAGTAACCATTGCACCCACCTAGCTGCAACGCGACGCATTTTCAAATCATCCGTAATACTAGAATAGGCACTTCCAGTCAAACTGTCAAGTTTAGTTGCTTAATCTGTAACACTTACACGTCTATCCCCATCTAGAATCGTTATGACTCTAGAAATGATTCTAGCGTTTTTTAACGTTGCAGGACGTCCGCCTTTTTCCATGTCCGTTGGTTAATTGACGCCTTCGCCAAATCTGTTGTACCATTTATAAATTGCAGTTTTCTGCAAAGCATTTTCGCTATATGTTTTTATAATGTTAGTCACAGTTTCTGATTTAGTTTTCTTTTTCAAAACACAAAATTTTATTCCATAGTGCTGTTCTTAAGACATTGTGAAGTGAAAACAGCTTATAAATATACAGTGTGTACAGTGAAGACGTATGGACATCACAAATGACGTCATGATGTTCTATTGATATCACGGTATGAGCGTACTGGAGCTGTGATTGTTTACGAAAATCCATCAGCGCATTAAAAAGTTATGAATATATAAAGTAGTAGCAATTTTCGAAAATACCTGTCAAATAACGAAAAGTAATCCGGTGACGGTCGATGTACGTTACTGTAGCTAACGATAAAAAGATTACGGGTGTGACTATATATATTTTAGTGATTATTGATTGTGATAATTGGTGTTACACTTGTCACCTGTATCTTAATGATTATTGATTGTGATAATTGGTGTTACATTTGTCACCTGTATATTAATGATTGTTGATTGTGATAATTGGTGTTACAAAACAGAACAGAACAGAACAGAATTTTTCTTTATTCAGACTTATACAGAGCATATCATCATAGTATACAAACAAATTTACAATGTTTAGTCACATTACAAAATTTGCAACTCATATAATAATTATGAAATGTTTATAATGATAATCCTTTAAAAGTATATCATTCAGTTTGTGTTTTTGTGTTTGAATCTTTTCGTTTTTGAGATGATGATCCAATAGCTATGTAGCGTTAGTGTTTAAAATATTAATTCTGTCTTTTAAGGCATTTTTAATGTATCTAGCTAGATTTATTAAAATAGTTTTATTTGTTTTTTTTCATTAATTTAATAAACATAAAAGGTCTTTGGAAAAAGGTATTGTTTTATATAGCATTTTCTAAGATCATTAAAACGAGGACATATACATATAAAGTGGTATTCATCTTCTATGTCAGAAGCATTACAGCATACACAGTATCTCTCATTTTTCAGTATTCTGTTTCTTGTGAAACGACCCGCTTGAATCCTCAAAGAATGAGAAGCTAACCTCAATCTCGAAATAAAAACTCTAAAATTATTTGATAATGAATCAAGATATTGTTCATATGTAAAACCAATTTTAAAATGTTTGTAATTTTCAAGCACAATGCTTCTTTCTATTGAGCTATGCCAATCTTGTTTGAAACAATCAATTACTCGTTGTTTGAAAATGTATGAAAACGTTTTTGAGTCTTCATGATAATTATTTTCAAATACATATGCATATCCATAATCACTCAAAACTTTTTTAACATTTGATACCCGGATGGTATATCCTTTATTGCAATCTTGTAAACCTTGATCATACACTTTTTTTATTAAGATATTATCAGATTTTATTACTTTGCACCAATATTTTATAATTCTAAAATAACGTATGCTATATGAAAAGATTCTTCCAAGTTAACCATAAACACCATTAGAACGAGTATTCGATCTAACATTTAAAATACGTTTACAGAATTTCAAATGTATACGTTCTATATATTTAGATTGACTAAATCCCCATATTTCTACCGCATAACCTAAAATAGATCCCACAAATGCATCAAATAACTGCATTTTGTTTTAGGTTTTAAATCCTTGCACTTTGACGATAAAATATTTAAAGCTTTTATTGACTTCTCCATTTAATGCTCCAGGTTTAATGCAAAATTACCCGTGAAGTTAAAAATAATTCCCAAATAATTAAAATCATTCACCGATTCCAATTCATGACCATTGTAATTCCACTCTTCGTTCCATAATAATCCGACCCTTTTCCTGAACACCATAGTTTTTATTTTGTCGACATTTACCTCCAAACCCCATTTCGAACAATTATCGAATCAAATATCTAACATCGATTTTAAATCTTCTTGTGGTTTACCTAAAATAATCATATCATCAGCTAAATAATATAAGTGCAATGTCATCTATTTCTATACCAGAATTAATATCATCTTGTAAATAAAGCTTTAAGTCTTCTATAAAAAGGGAAAATAACATGGTCGAGTTAACCTCCCCTTGTCTCAAGCCCACTGCGTACTCAAAATTATACGTATAACAATTGCAACTCTTTACACAGGATTCAACTTTGTCATACATGTCGCGTATTTTGCGTAAAAGCTTTCCTTGGATGCCGGATTTGTAAAGTTTAAACCATAATGCATTTCTATATATATACTATCGAAACATTTCTTTAAGTCTACATACGCTACCTATATGCGTTTATTTTCATTCAAATATTTCGTAACAATAGAATGTAAAACATACAATGCAGCCACGGTTGAATGACCTTTACGAAAGCCAAACTGTGCATCATAAATTCTATTATTAGCATTGCAAAATGCTACAATTCTTTTATTCAAAATAGTCGTGAATAATTTTGACACACAACTAACAAAAGTTATACCTCGATAATTATTCACGTTTTTGTATCACCTTTTTTGTGTAGCGGTATTATAATACCTTCTGTCCACTTATGCGGAAACACTCCTGGCATCAATATAGAGGTAAAAGTATCACATATATGTGCGCCGAGGATGTCGATGCTTTCTAAAATATTATAATGTATTAATAGTCACTGCCATTCGATTTTTCCGTCTTAGCACCTTAGTAGAGAACTGGTCTAACTCATGTCATCTATATATTAATGATTGTTGATCGTGATTATAGGTGTTACACATGTCATTTATATCGTAATAATTGTTGATTGTGATAATAGATGTTACACATGTCTTCTATATCGTAATGACTGTTGATCGTGATAATTGCTGTTACTCAGGTAATCTATATCGTAATGACTGTTGATCGTGATAATTGGTGTTACTCATGTTATCTATATCTTAATGATTGTTGATCGTGAAAATTGGTGTTACTCATTTCATCTATATCTTAATGGTTGTTGATCGTGATAATTGGTGTTACTCATGTCATCTATATTTTAATGACTGTCGATCGTGATAATAGGTGTTACTCATGTCATTTATATCGTAACAACTATTGATCGTGATAATTGGTGTTATACATGCCATCTGTATCTTAATGTTTGTAGATCGTGATAATTGTATTTACACATGTCAGTTATATCTTAATGATTGTTGTTACACATGTCATCTATATCTTAATGGTTGTTGATCGTGATAACAGGTGTTACACATGTCACCTATATCTTAATGATTGTTGATAGTGATAATTGGTGTTACACGTGTCATCTATATCTTAATAATTGTTGATAGTGACAATTGGTGTTATTTATGTCATCTTTATCTTAATGATTGTTGATAGTGATAATAGGTGTAACACGTGTCAGTTATATCTTAATAATTGTTGATCGTGATAATAGGTGTTACACATGTCAGTTATATCATAATGATTGTTGATCGTGATAATAGGTGTAACACATGTCAGTTATATTTTAATGATTGTTGATCGTGATAATAGGTGTAACACATGTCAGTTATATCTTAATGATTGTTGATAGTGATAATTGTTGTTACACATGTCATCTATATCTAAATGATTGTTGATCGTGATAATTGTTGTTACACATGTCATCTATATCTTAATGATTGTTGATCGTGACAGTTGGTGTTATTTATGTCATCGTATCTTAATTATTGTTGATCGTGATAATTGGTGTTACTCATGTCATCTATATCTTAATGATTGTTGATCGTGACAATTGGTGTTATTTATGTCATCTTTATCTTAATTATTGTTGATCGTGACAATTGGTGTTATTTATGTCATCTTTATCTTAATGATTGTTGATCGTGACAATTTGTGTTATTTAATGATTGTTGATCGTGACAATTGGTGTTATTTATGTCATCTTTATCTTAATGATTGTTGATCGTGATAATTGGTGTTATTCATGTCATCTATATCTTAATGATTGTTGATAGTGATAATTGGTGTTACTCATGTCATCTATATCTTAATAATTGTTGATCGTGATAATAGGTGTAACACATGTCAGTTATATCTTAATGATTGTTGATCGTGATAATAGGTGTAACACATGTCAGTTATATCTTAATGATTGTTGATCGTGATAATAGGTGTTACACATGTCAGTTATATCTTAATGATTGTTGATCGTGATAATTGTTGTTACACATGTCATCTATATCTCAATGATTGTTGATCGTGATAATTGTTGTTACACATGTCATCTATATCTTAATGATTGTTGATCGTGACAGTTGGTGTTATTTATGTCATCGTATCTTAATTATTGTTGATCGTGACAATTGGTGTTATTTATGTCATCTTTATCTTAATTATTGTTGATCGTGACAATTTGTGTTATTTAATTATTGTTGATCGTGAGAATTGGTGTTATTTATGTCATCTTTATCTTAATGATTGTTGATCGTGATAATTGGTGTAACTCATGTCATCTATATCTTAATTATTGTTGATCGTGATAATTGGTGTTACACATGCCATCTATATCTTAATGCTTGTTGATCGTGATAATTGGTGTTACACATGTCATCTATATCTTAATGGTTATTGATCGTGATTGTTGGTGTTACACATGCCATCTATATCTTAATGATTGTTGATCGTGATTGTTGGTGTTACACATGTCATCTATATCGTAATGATTGTTGATCGGTTGAATAATATTTCTTCTGTTGTTTGTACTAGTTTCATTCACCCCCCCCCCCCCCCCCCACCCCCATTAAATGTGTTAGTTTTATAAGATATTTCGTGAATAAATACATAAACGGATCTCTTTTATATTTTCAGAGACATAAAAATCCAATTATACTTTTCTTTTAATATTTCATGTTTGTAAACAAATCTTTACATCCATTTTCTGTTCGGTTTGTTGAAGGACGACCCACCCGATAACACTCATATACCTATTACTGTGTGATTCAATGTGCCACTATTTATTTGGTGACTGAAATTGAAAAACAAAACTATAAATGCACTATCAAACATCGGACCATTTTTCGATCTCGTGTATTTCCAGAGTTGCATATGTCTAGAAGTGTCAAAGCATTCTGGTGAAATAGCGATCGAAGAATGTCCAGATTGGGTAAGAATTGCTCTCAAACAACGATTGCCATCTATAGATATTCATGCGCCTGAACGTTTTCTAACATGTCGTGTCTTGTTAATGTGTAGCTTTGACACACATGATGTACGTTGCCTGTCAGCAGAGAAAAATATTGCAGCAGTTCTGCTTACACAGTCAGTAGAGTATTCGCCCTGTTTGCGAAAGGCCAGATGTTTGAGTTCTGGACTGGCTGTAAAAGTATATAATTTCTCGTTCTTTACAGAAATGATATATATTGTACCTGTGTTATATAAAAACTAAGAATGAACAAAGCAGGCTATTGTATAAGAATTTGTTTTAGTCATTATACTGATAAATAGCTTGAATTATTATATTTATAAATAGTTTGGGTTATCATATTGTTAAACGGCTTGGGTCATTATATTGTTAAACAGATTGAGTTGTTTTATTGATAAATAGCCTCCGTTATTACATTGATAACTAGTTTGGGTTTGGGTTATTATATTGTTAAACAGCTTGGGTTATTTTATTGTTAAATAAGCCTCGTTAATTATATTGATAAATAGCTTGGGTTATTATATTGATAAATTGTTTGAATTATTATATTGATAAATAGCTTGGGTTATTATATTGATATATAAAGTCTCGGTTATTATATTGATAGATAGATTCGGTTATTATATTGCTACATAGACTCGGTTATTATTCTATTCAAAGATGACAATTTTAAACTGACTGTAACATGTATAGGTGAAGTATTTTCTGTTCATATTTTCTATGCGTATTTTCTGTGCGTATTTTCTATATGTATATTTCAAAATGCGATTTTTTCCATTCACATATTTTAATCCTCAAATAAGTTGGCGTGTTAAATTTATTTTCTAGTTCTATAAATAGTTATTCCATTGCTACTTAAAGATCATAATTATACACTAGACATGTACTAAAATCACGTATCCTACATAAAATTTTTGATTTATGATCCATGTAAAGATGAGTTTATATCTAAAATATAGTATTGCGTGTTCCGTATCATGGGACATTACAACTCCATGTGTTACTAAATTACATCACTATGTTGTTACTAACAAGTACTTTTCACTTTTATTTATCCAGTCAACCACCAGCACGACAACAACTTCGGCAACCACAACGACCACAACGACAACATCACCAAGTGAGTCAACGGAATCTGTAACACCCTCGAGTGTTTTCACGAATTCCACTACGATTCCGACTACGCAATCAACGGTCTCAGCAAACGCACCAATGATTTCGCCAAACACGTTATCTGTTTCTACAAAAGTTTCGACCGGCTCAGTGGCGACATCAATGAGCACGCCAAGCTCTATTCCTGTAACAACGACTCAGCCAACCGCACCAACAAGTGTTGCTGCAACGACCCAACCAATCGCACCAACAAGTGTTGCTGCAGGTAATATGCTGCCATATTGTTAATTAAACATTTCCAACACTCTCCCTTGGCATGGATGTTCACGGCCAAACTATTTGAAATAAATGCACTTTCCAACATCAGAACATTGTTTTATCTAGTTGGTTTCCTGACTTCCATGTCTTTTTATCAATTTGCGTGCTGTTTAAACGAATAACGAATACGAGAACATGTATATATTTTTCCGCACGGCAGATAAATTTTGATATGTTTATTAAATATGGATTTCACTTTTCGGACATGAATGATTCCAATTTATTACACATTTGCCAATTGCAGTATTATTTTTCAAAGTATCTCTTTCTTCAACAAATTATAATTCATATTCCATCAGTTGTTTTCACGTTAATTTGAGAATAATTAAGCTTGTGAAAAATAATCTGCTGAGTCCTGAATAAGTTAACCGAGTGCCGTTGGTTAATGTTCCGGAAAGAACACACTAGTACTGAAAGCAAATGCGGTATGGCATGTTTTATCTAATCTCTAGCCACTATATAAAAAACCATGAACTGCAGGAGGTATAGACGTTCAGCGAATAATATCTGATAAAAGATCCCATGGAATCACCGAACGCAACCAAAATAAAAAAAAACTCGATTTATTGGATGTGCTCATCTAAGGTAATGAGATTGCAACACAACTCACGCCACCACTTAAGAATCGAATTAGTCTTTATTCTATTCTCAAGCAACACTGAATGTGCCCAATGATTCAAAGGGATCAGAAATAAAAACACCACTGAAGGTGCTTTTTGATTTCAAGAAATCGGAAATAATTATTATACTGATTGTGCTCCGTAATTCCAAGAAATCGGAACAATTACAACAATGACTGTGCTTCGTGATTCCAAGGAATCAAAAGTAACAACAACACTGATTGCGCTCCATGATAACAAGGAATCAGAAATAATAACAATACTGATTGCGCTCGGTGATTGCAAGGCATCAGATATAATAGTAACACTTTTTGCGCTCCGTAATTTCAAGGAATCAGAAATAAATACAACACTGAATGAAGGAATCAGAAATAATAACAACACTGATTGTGCTCCATGATTTAAAGGAATCAGAAATAAATAAAACACTGAATGTGATTCCATAATTTCAAGGAATCAGAAATAAATACAACACTGAATGTGATTCGTGATTCCAAGGAATCAGAAATAATAATAACACTGATTGTGCTCCATGGTTTCAAGGAATCAGAAATGAATACAACACTGAATGTGATTCCATAATTTCAAGGAATCAGAAATAAATACAACACTGAATGTGATTCGTGATTCCAAGGAATCAGAAATGATAACAACACTAATTGTGCTCCATGATTTCAAAGAATCAGAAATAAATATAACACTGAATATGATTCGTGATTCCAAGGAATCAGAAATAATAATAACACTGATTGTGCTCCATGATTTCAAGGAATCAGAAATGAATACAACACTGAATGTGATTCCATAATTTCAAGGAATCAGAAATAAATACAACACTGAATGTGATTCGTGATTCCAAGGAATCAGAAATGATAACAACACTAATTGTGCTCCATGATTTCAAAGAATCAGATATAAATACAACACTGAATATGATTTGTGATTCCAAGGAATCAGAAATAATCACAACACAGATTAAGCTCCATTATTCTAAATAAAAATTCTGATTGCGCTCCGTGATTTCAAGGAATCAGAAATAATTACACTAAATGTGCTCCATGATTCCAAGGAATCAGAAATGAATACAACACTGAATGTGATCCGTGATTCCAAGAAATACGAAATAATAACAACACTGATTGCGCTCCATGATTCTTAGGAATCAGAAATAATAACACTAAATGTGCTCCATGATTCCAAGGAATACAAAATAATAACAACACTTACTGCGCTCCAAGAAATCAGATATAATAACAACACTGATTGTGATCTTTGATTCCAAGAAATCAGAAATAATAACACTGAATGTGCTCGATGATTACAAGGAATCTAAAAAAATAACAACACTGACTGCGATCCACGTTTCTAAGGAATCAGAAATAATAACAACACCGATTACGCTACGTGAATTTAAGGATTTAGAAATAATAACAACACTGATTGCGCTCCGTGATTCCAAGGAATTAGAAATAATTACAATACTGAATAAGCTCCATGATTCCAAGGAATCGCAAATATTAACAACACTGGTTGCACTCCGTGATTTCAAGATATCAGAAATAATAACAGCTCTGATTTCGCTCCAAGATTCCAAGGACTCAGACATAATAACAACACTGACTGTGCTCCATGATTCAAAGGAATCAGAAAAAACAACAACACTGATTGTGCTCCGTGATTCCAAGGAATCAGAAATGATTACAACACTGATTGCGCTCCATGATTACAAGGAATCCGAAATAATAACAACTCTGATTGTTTTCCATGATTCTAAGAAATTAGAAATAACAGCAACATTGATTGTGCTTCTTGACTGCATGGAATTAGAAATAAAAACTACACTGAATGTGCTCCGTGATTGCAAGGATTTAGAAATAACAACTACACTGACTGTGCTCTATGATTCCAAGGAATCAGAAAAAATAATAACATTTTTTGTTCTCAATGATTCCAAGGAATCAGAAATAATTACAACAATGATTGCGCTCCATGATTCCAAGGAATCAGAAATAATAACAACCACCAATTGCACTCCATGATGCCATGAAATCAAAAAAAAAAACTGAACGCGCTCCGCGATTCCAAGGAATCAGATATTATATCAACACCGACTGTGCTCAATGATTCCAAGAAATCAGTTATAATAACAACATTTAATACGTCCATGAATCCAAGGAATCGGAAATAATAACAACACAAAATGATCTCCATGATTTCAAGGAATCAGAAATAATAACAATACTGATTGCGCTACATGATTCTAAGGAATCAAAAACACAATCACACCACTGATTGTGCTCCGTGATTCCAAGGAATATAAAATAATTACAAAACTGATCGCGTAGCGTGATTCCAAGGAATCAGAAATAATTACAATACTCAATATGATCAATGATTCCAAGGAATCAGAAATAACAACAATACTGATTGTACTCCATGATGCCATGGAATAAAAATAAATATTACACTGAATGCGAGCCGCGATTAAAAGGAATCAGAAATAACATCAACACTGACTGTGCTCCATGATTCCAAGAAGTCAGAAATAATACAACACTTAATGCACTCTATGATTCCAAGGAATCAGAAAAAATAACAACAATGACCGCTTTACATGATTCCAAGGAATCAAAAATAACAACAATTGATTCTAAGGAATTTTGAATAATAACAACACTGATTGTTCTCAGTGATTCTAAGGAATTAGAAATTATTACGACAATGATTGCGCTCCATGTTTCCAAGGAATCAGAAATAATAACAACTCTGAATGTTCTCCATGATGCCAAGAAATTAGAAATACTAACAACACTAATTGTGCTCCAAATCAGAAACACCGACTGTGCTCCATGATTCCAAGAAATCAGTAATAATAACAACATTTAATACGTCCATGATTCCAAGGAATCAGAAATAATAACAACACAAAATGATCTCCATGATTTCAAGGAATCAGTAATAATAAAAACACTGATTACGCTACATGATTCAAAGGAATCAAAAATAATCACACCACTGATTGTGCTCCGTGATTCTAAGGAATCAGAAATAACAGCAACACTGATTTTGCTCCATGATTCCATGATTCCAAGGAATCGGAAATAATATCAACACTTTTTGTTCTCAATGATTCAAAGGAATCAGTAATAATTACAACAATGATTGCGCTCCATGCCTCCAAGGAATCAGAAATAATAACAACCACCAAATGCACTCCATGATGCCATGGAATCAAAAAAAAAATTAAACTGAACTCGCTCCGCGATTCCAAGGAATCAGATATTATATCAACACCGACTGTGCTCCATGATTCCAAGAAATCAGTAATAATAACAACATTTAATACGTCCATGATTCCAAGGAATCAGAAATAATAACAACACAAAATGATCTCCATGATTTCATGGAATCAGAAATAATAAAAACACTGATTGCGCTACATGATTCTAAGGAATAAAAAATAATCACACCACTGATTGTGCTCCGTGATTCCAAGGAATATAAAATAATTACAAAACTAATTGCGCTCCGTGATTCCAAGGAATCAGAAATAATAACAACACTTAATGCACTCTATGATTCCAAGGAATCAGAAGAAAAAAACAACAATGACCGCTCTACATGATTCCAAGGAATCAAAATAACAACAACAATTGATTCTAAGGAATTTGGAATAATAACAACACTGATTGTTCTCAGTGATTCTAAGGAATTGGAAATTATTACGACAATGAATGTGCTCCATGATTCCAAGGAATCAGAAATAATAACAACTCTGAATGTTCTCCTTGATGCCAAGAAATTAGAAATTCTAACAACACTAATTGTGCTCCATGATTCTAAGAAATCAGAAATAACAGCAACACTGATTGTGCTCCATGATTGCAAGGAATCGGAAATAATATCAACACCGATTGTGCTCCGTGATTCCAAGGAATCAGAAGTAACAACTACACTGACTGTGCTCCATGATTGCATGGAATCAGCATTAAAAACTACGCTGATTGTGCTCAATGATTCCAAGGAATCAGAAACAATTATAACACCTATTGTGCTCCATGATTCCAAGGAATCAGAAATAATTACAACACTGAGTGTGGTCCATGATTCCGATGAATCAGAAATAATTACAACACTGAAATTCAATGTGTTCCATGATTCCAAGGAATCAGACATAATTAAAACACTTAATGAGCTCGATGATTCCAAGGAACCAAATATAACAACAACACTGATTGTGTCCAATGATTCAAAGGGATCAGAAATAAAAACACCACTGAAGGTGCTTCTTGATTCCAAGAAATCGGAAATAGTTATGATACTGATTGTGCTCCATGATTCCAAGGAATGTGAAATAACAATAACACTGATTGTGATCCATGACTCCAAGGAATCAAAAATAACAACATTGATTGTGCTCCATGATTCTAAGGAATCAGAAATAACAACAACATTGACTTGTGGTCCATGATTGCAAGGAATCGGAAATTAGAACAACACTGAATGTGCTCCATGATTCCATGAAATCTGAAATAACAACTACACTTACTATGCTCCATGATTCCAAGTAATCAGAAATAATTACAACACTGATTGTGCTCATGACTCCAATGAATCAGAAAGTATTACAACACTGATTGCGCTCCATGATTCCAAGGAATCAGAAATAATGACAACACTGACTGCATTCCATGATTCCAAAGAATCAGAAATAACAACAACACTGACTGTGCTCCATGAACCTAAGGAATCAAAAATAATTACAACAACTCTGATTGTGCTCCATTATTCCATGGAAACAGAAATAACAACACCGACTGCGCTCAATCATTCCAAGTAATCAAAAATAATTACAACACTGATTGTGTTCCATGATTCCAAGGAATCAAAAATAACAACAACACTGATTGTGCTCCATGATTACAAGGAATTAAAAATAATAACAAGAACGGCTGCACCTCATGATTCAAAGTAGTCATAAATGAAAGCAACTCTGATTTGGCTCCGTGATTCAAAGGAATCGGAAATAATAATAACACTAGATGTGCTCCATGATTCCAAGGAATCAGAAATAACAACTACACTGATTTTGCTGCCTGATTCCAAGGAATCAGAAATAATTATAACACTGATTGTGATCCATGATTCCAAGGAATCCGAAATAATAATAACACTGACTGCATTCCGTGATTCCAAGTGATCAGAAAAATTACAACACTGATAGTGCTCTATGAATTCAATGAATCAGAAATAATAACAACTCTGATTGTTCTACATGCTTTCAAGGAATCAGAAATAATTACAACACCCATTGCGCTCCATCATTCCAAAGAATCAGAAATAATTACGACACCGATTGCACTCCATGATTCCGTGCGCTTATTCCAGCCGTTTCATCTTTCATTTTTCCAATTACATTCTTTATTATCATTAAAATGGAATTTGCTTTTAGGGTCATAATCGTTATTATCAAACAATGCTTTTATTTCAAATAAATCCTCATAAACATCCTCGGTTTCTACTTCATAGCAGAGCGAGTCCGTATCTGTAAATAAAAGAGAAGCCGACCTTTCATACTTCCTCTTGATAGTATTATAGTGAAAGTCATTAGATGCTTGAACAAATCAAGGATGCACATTCTCAGATAAGAAGGGCAGTTTCGTAGCAACTCTTCCTTTATTTTTATGCACCGCAAACAAATTATCATTAAATATTACACTTGCTTGAAAAGTTGGCTTTGACTTGTATTTTAATAAGACTCCTCGTCTGAAATTAGCCTAATATCTACCCTGTTACCATTGTTTTCCCACAAACAGCATTATTCATCAGCTTAAAAAAGTCTTTTTCAAATGCGTTTTAAGCAAAGGTTCTTTCTTTACTGTTAAAGTCAATATACATGTACTCCTTTAACCATGGAGACTCACCAAACGTTAGAATTCTATGATATTTTGTTACCTTTAATCCGAGACGTTGATACAAAAGTAGATTTCGATAATGGACAACATACTTTTCCTTATTAAATAATGTAGGAACTAGTGGTTTTTTTACTTTGCATGAAGCAACAGTAAACTTTTCCTTTATTTTCTTACAACAAGGACTTAACCAATTACTATCTATTTCTAATTTTTTGAGCACATGGATAATCTTTATGATCTAAATGCAATTTACTAGGATATTCTATATCAACTTCACAGATAAAATTGTTTTTTCACTTTTCTTCAAACTATGACTGACCCACTTAAATTTTCCAGAAGGTGATGGTTGGCTCATAGCCCATCCATAAGGGTTGTTGGCGTCCAAAAACATAATGTAATTACTCTTCTCTTTCGGATTGTAATCATCTAAATACTCATTATTTGCTTTAGCGTATCTCTTTGCGACGTAGTTTGTCCCTCCTCGAAGGCCCTTTTCAATGAACAAATACATATCAATTTCCGTAATTAAATCTAACTAAGTCATCTTTAGCATAGCATCCCAACTCAACCCAGGACTGGAAAAGTAATCAGACGGATCAAGTTAGTAGTATTGAAGACAGTTTTTTCTAAAGTTCTCAAATACATCAGTTAAAAGGTGAACATCAGTCTTAAGATACAAGTCGTGATACTCCCCCATATTTTTATTTGGTATTCTTTCCAAAATTTTTTGGGCTTTTTCATAATCTTCAGTAGAAACATGCTCATCATTTAACAATAATTGAACAATTCTTTAGAAGATAATTTATGTTCCTTAAACTTATCAAAACTATCCATATAATCATAAGGATATACGCCAATTGTTTTAATAAAACTCATTCCTCAATTTCAGAATCTAAATAAGGAAACGAAGATAAATGTTTAACCAAACCATCTAACGATGGAGACATCAACTGAAAACTATCAACGAACACCAAATTATCTCCCAACATCAAAGCCATGTATTTGGAATAACATTTATTTTCTTTTTAGTCGCTTCTGCTATTTTTCAAAGTTGCTGCATTATAAAAATGGGAATCATAACCCCTTAAGTCATGAAATTCTATTGGAAATTTAGTTGTAAGTCTAAAATTAATATTACATTTATTATGAGCAGCACCTCTGTATTTTCCTGTTATTTAACAATGATCTCTTACTTTATCCTCATCCGAGGAACAATTACAAATATGACATACTTTTGCCTTTTGAAACAATATCACATCCTTTGCGCTCATTGTTAAATCTTTATGGAAATGTTCTTTAAAAACCGTCTTACAATATTTTTCTTCCCTAAGCATAGTTTTTAAGAACTTGTAGACAGCATCCTTACCCCGGTAAACAACAACATCTCCGTTGAAATCATCGTCATAACAACATACTCGCTTGTAACCAAATCCACAATCAACATGGTTTTGGTACTTTTTTGTTTGCTCCACCACTTTCATCAATGGGGATGGTTAACGCCTCAAAATCAGCATAAATTACAAAAGGAACGGCTAAAAAAAATTTAAAGTTTTTAAAAGCGGTTATTGTTGTTTTTTTACTAGACATTTTTATCAACTGTTTTCCATTAATTTCTAAACAGACACCCATATATCATCCGTTGTGAAATATTGTTAATAATAATGGCAAATATATTTTTAGCATAATCTTTTGTTTCATTAGCCATTAATATATCAAAATCTTTTATCCGAACATAGTGCTTTATTCCATCATTTTCAATAAGAAGCATTTCACAACAGTCATCACATAATCGCTTAGAAGTGTAAAGAGGGAAGATCTTCTTATTTTAATAGCCAAAAATGTTAAACTTTATATTATTAGCTACTTCTATTTTAGGAATATCCTTCACGGTAACGGGAAATTGTATTCCATCATAGTTTTCTTCATTTATTTTTTTTTGTTTTTTTTATACTCTTTGCAGATCCTTTTGAACTGGAGACTTATATGCCAAATGACATCAACGAAAACACTTATAATAATGTTGATTAATCCCTTCTTTGCTTTTTTAGTTCTTTTGGTAATTCAACATATGTAGACCCTTTTAATGGTTGGTATTTATATATGTTTACATAGTGATTTGTAATCCGTTCAATATCCCACCCCGATCATTCATTTAGACAAGCATCTATTGTCGTGTCTATCTCGGTAACTATGTTACTAAGATCAATGTCATCGTTTATTACTATCACTGGCCTGGAATGGAAATATGCTGTTTTATAACACAACCCTCCAACTTGAACTTTACGAAAAGTTACTCTAGAGCAGCACTTATTTTAATTCCTCTCATTTCTCTGATCGTCTGCCCTCGATGGCATAAAAATGACGCTAAATATTCAATCAATCAATCAATCAATCATTCTCTTCTAAATATTTCTAATTCATTTCCAAACATTCTTTTTTGTTTTTGTAAGCTGTTTGAGTGGATTTGAGCTCCTTATTTCAAAATCATATGATCTGACATATTGTCTTGGTGTATTTTCTATTAATTCCATCTATACATTCTTAAGTTCAGAAAATAATTTTGAATTTAGTTTAAATAATATCTCATTTCTTATAAATAAATTTGAAAGATTTTCCATACTTTTTAAAATATCCACTTTTAACCATGTTTGTGCATCACAACACATTTTAATTAACCCAGCATTTACTCATAATTCCTTTTGAGCAGCATACATACTCTTAAAAATTCATCTTAACTGCCTCCGTTCCCTTTTCGACAGCAATAACCGCTTTTGGTTTTCTTATTTCCTTATAAACGTCTTCAGCGTCGACATGGTCGATGCTCGCGAGTCGCATTACAGTTTCTATTTTCTTTCTATCTTTTTCTATATACTTTTATCCCTTTGCTATTTCCTTTTCTATATCCTTTTCTTTCTTTTCTATATCCTTATTTTCCATTTTCTTTATTTTCACTTAGAAATAAATTAATAGAATACATGCTATTCATTATTTCTTCCCCAAAACTATTATCAATTGGTCCGATTGGCATGTCATCATAGCTCTTTTTTTCTATATGTTTTTTATTACATTTAATATCTCATCTATATAATCCATAATTATTCTATTATTTATCTTTATTAATTCAAGTCTACATGCTCTTTCCTCCGGTTCCGATTTAGCCAAACCCTCAATTTGCCCTAAAGTACAATTTATTTAAAAAATAATTTATTCATGTATATACAAGTAAAAGATAAAAATATTAACCAATAAAGTAAATATCTTGGTTAAAAATTATCTCGTAATCATTCTTGTATTTCCTGTCAATGACTAATACTTAATCTTTATACTTTTTGATGAATTGTTCCTGTTTTTCCTCTAAATCAATAAAATACTCTCTCGCAATCTCGCTCTCACAAGGTCTTAATCTTACCTTTATCTTTCGAGACATTTATCAACAGATGTTTTCTTAGAAGAACAGCTGGGATAGCTCCCGCTAACGCGAAAAAGCGGGAATTACAGGAACCGCAGCTAGAACAGCCGCTGAACCTAATATCCCTGGATACTTCAATTACTTTATTGATGTTTCTGCAAAACTTATAACTTTTATATATGCCGAAACAACTTTTGATAGATATAAAATTAACTCACTCGTTGTTTCGAATTTTTTATTCATTCTATATCATTCAAAGTGTTTTATATAAAGCGTCTCGTGCTCTTCCGGAGTTTTTTCTCGTTGTTCCAACAGTGTGTCAATAATGTTAATTCAATCATTTTTTAAAGAGAGGTTATTATTTCCTGACTCGATAGAACCGCAGAATAGTTCTAATATATCACCGAGATCATCAGCGTAATTGCACGAATCTAAGATATTTATTTTCTTGCTTAATGGGCTTATTGGTAATCCGCTTAATTCTGTTAGTTTTTGAAAAACATCTTTTGCCAACATGGAATAGTTTTTATTTTTATATCTTTTAGTAATTAGTTCGATAAAGTCGTCATCTATTTTTATTTCTAACGCAGTTCGATTAATTTATGATGAAAAACCAGTTGAGGTATGTTTATTTTTTTAGTTTCCATAGTCTCTACCTTTATCTACTTTGTAATAATTTCTTAGTCCTTTACCTTTAAACACCGGTTTATTATTTCTACCATACCACTTAGTTTTCTATTGTATGCTGCAAATTGATCTTTATTCTGTTTCATTTTTTATCTTTCTTTCATCTTTTTCAGTCTTGTTTTTCTTTCTACCCGAGAACCATTATCTTACAATTTAAGCTTTGAATAGTATTAGCGACCTCTTTGTATTTTTTTTCCATCGATCTGGCGTTTTCGCTAATTCATTTAATGGTATAACACCACTATATTTATTATATAAATCTTAAAGTTCTGCGTCCAAATCCGCACTTGGAGCTTCCTCGGCGGCTTTCGCGGATTTCGCACCATACTCTTACTTTAATATTTTAGTGGCTTGTTTTTCAGAAATCTCTTCAGGGTCACACGCTTCATCTTCAGGGTATTCCTCTTTTATTGCTGGTAAGGGTTTAAACAGACTATATAATTCCTTAGCTTGTTCTTTTGGTCATTCAGCACTTTTTCGTTCCAGGTCACTAATCTCTTTTTGGGTTTCTTCTGGAGTGGAAGTAATTGGTTAAAATATTTCCTGGTATGTTTCTTGGCTTATTTGTTTTCTCATCTTATAGTACATCATAGCATCATTTATTTCATCAAAAAGTTTTTTAACTTCTTTCTTCTTTTTTACCTGTTCTTTCCATTTCAATAATAACATTATATGATGACTTAAGACAATATTATGATTATTTCAAACATTTTATCAGCTAATAATATAATGGAAATTCCGAATTATGACGCAAAAGAAGAAAAAAAACTTTAAAGCAACTACACGATTACATGCCAAGTTCCTGTTTTAAGATTTTAATATGCGGCAACAGTGGTAGTGGGAAAACTAATGTATTAGTGCATATGTTCACAAAGCCTTTAATTGTAAATTATATCTCTTTGCTAAAAATCTAGAACAAACAAAATATAAATCTCTAATCAAAAGCGGAAAAACATGACTTCCCTCTTGAAGATATTTTCGAATATTCAAATGGTGATATCGTTTGTATTGATAATTTGAGTGACGCTCGTGTTCAAAAGGTTGTGGTATTTGACGGTTATATTTGCGAAAAATAGCACAAAATAATATCATTAATTATTTCATTCGAGGAAGACAAAAAACTGTTGCGTCATCTACTTAACTCAATCTTATAACAAAACCCCCAAAGATATCAGACCTCATTATTCACATTACATTGTATTTCAAACCCCGTCCAAAAAAGAAATGGATATGATTTGTAACGAAAATGATATAGAAAAAAAAAAGTTTATAAGAGGGGTTAGCAAGCAATATGATTTTCTTTATTCAGACAAACCGACAAAACTTGTTAAAAGAAATGTCTACGGAAAGATATAATGGGAACACATAATAACATATCGGAAATAGAAAAGGATGATGATGAAAAAGGAAAAACCAATTTCGGAATTGTATTAACTTTATATGTTAAAAAAGGATCTGCAATAGACATGCAACAAATGATAATTACCAACCTCCCGGCTCCTGCTGATCCAAAGGATGCTGTTTCAAAGTCTTTTGTAGTAAAACGTGAGTCAAATATTGTTAAAAAAATGAAAACTGAACGAGAAAACGGGGCAATTAGAAAATATTGAAAAAGGAGCAGCTGATAAAGTATTACTTATTCAACAACAACTATTAGAAAACAAGGAAAATAATATTGTTATTCATGATGTTTTAAGTAAACAGGTTGAGCTTACGGAGGATGCTTTGAAAAATTAAGTGACGAAACAGAAGAGAATATTATTAAAAAATTGAGAGAACAATTAAGAAAAGGTTTTGACGAATTAAGGACTAGAGTGTCTGATATAAATAAACAAATGGTTGATGATCAAGAACTGGAGACAAGTATAGATAAATTAACGCAAAAATTAAGAACATTACAAGAAACGAAGTATGATCTCCTCGTGGGAACAACGGATAAAGATAAAGCGCAAGAAGATGAAACTCATGTTTCTATTTTAAACAGAGTAATTACTGATAACGCGATATTAACTAAAAAGTCGAAGATATCGAGAAACAAATTGTTGATGATAAAGAACTGGAGGCAAGTATAAACAAATTAACACAAGAATAAAGAACATCGCCAAAAAAAAACGAGGTTTAGCCATCTTTAGGATCATCTGGATGTGGATAAGGTACAACGAAACAAAATACATACTATTATTTTAAACAGATCAATTACAGATAATGCGGCATTAACTAAAAGGTGGAAGATATTGAAAAACAAATGGCTGATGATGATGATAAATTACGCCAAATAATAAATGAAAAAAATACCGGAAAAGAGACTAACATATGATATGCCGCTTTTCTCATTAGGCATAGGAATTGACAATGAGATTTGGATAACTAAAGATAATGATAATAAGATCTATTACACATTTAAACCACCATCAACAATAGAAAAAGCATTTAAACATCCATCAACAGCAGAAAAAGTCATACCCTATTTCACAAAACCCTTTGAGTTGAACCCCAATCCATACATGAATTATAAAAAATTATTATTATTTATTATTAAAAAAATAAAAAATTATTATTATTTATTATTAAAAAAAATAATTCTTTCGTCTAAGCCAGCTCATGTAAAAAAATAATAAGTATACACCTAGCGATTTTACAACCGTACTTGATAGACCTATTGTTCTCGATAAAAATAAAAACTATATTATTACTGCGCTTTTTATTATTATTATTCCATTACCAGAAAAAATGTTTTCGAATTCTTAATTTTATTGAGCAAACAATAGTTCTTTCGTCTAAGCCAGCTCATGTAAAAAAATAATAAGTAAACACCTAGCGATTTTACAACCGTACTCGATAGACCTATTATTTTTCATAAAACTAAAAGCTATATTCTTATTACTGATCTTTTTATTATTATTATTCCATTAACAGAAAAAAATGTTTTCGAATTCTTAATTTTATTGAGCAAAAAATAATTCTTTCGTCATAATAATAAGCATACACTTAATGATTTTACAACCGTACTCGATAGACCTATCGTTTTTAACCGAAAGTTGTGAGAGAAACTGAGTTTGGGACACTTTTTTCAGATATTACAGTTTCCGTAGACACAATTTATGTACACTGCGATCTAATTAATAATAGTATTGTAGATGGGACATATTCAGATGTTATATATGATCTCAGTACAGCCGATCTGACTAAAAGTTATCCATTTAGAAGAGAACCACTAAGGGTTGGAATTTGTGAAGTAAATAAATTTATCATCAATAGTATTAGAATTTACATACCCGACTACACTAATCGAATAGGCCTCTCTCAAGTTATATGCATGCCAGACATTCTATTATCCAAGCGAGGTTAGGACTCATCACACTACCAGCTGATTAGCAGACGACTATAACTACATAGGAAAACGGCTACACCCCTATCAACTTGGAGTGATATTTTGGGACCTGGACAAAATTGTTTTGTTCCATTTTGGATATCAGTCTTTTCCTGATTTTCATAACATTATTTAAAGGACCTGTGTAATAAAAAAATTGTATAAAGCAAAATAAGGCGAGATGGAGGACTACATTGCAATGTAAGTTATCATGTTTACATATCTATCTATTATTGTTATGAATTTTAAATATCTTATTATTGTTTGTTTTTTATTTGAAGTAAATACAAACTTTAAAAACATCTATTTTTTCTTTAATATATGCATAAACCGCAGCATGTTACAACACATTATCTTATATAAAGATAGAGAAGTGAAACAATTTGTGTTACCGTATTACGCCTTATAAACACAATTTTATAGACATCTGAACATAGTATTATATATAACAGTTTTTTTTGTCAATATTTTAGAATATTGAATAATATTTGTATCTTTCATTATAGGGTAGGAATGGACTGTATGAATAAAACCAGCACTGTAAACCTGAAGATAAAACCAGCACAGTAAACCAGAAGAATCCAATCGAATCAAAAGTATATTCATATGCGGGAGAATATATAGAAAACATGGAAAACATGATGACAGAGACACAAAAAAGTCAGAAATATAGTCTCCATAAATTTGTACACCTGTAAAATATATATTTGCAGGACTGCACTTGAAAATCTGGAAAATGTATTATATATGACTATATGACTACAGATTAATCAGTTAAAAAATTAAATAGTATGAAAATGAGTAATAAACAAATGCAAAATGCAGGATTTCTCGTTGGGAATACCTCTTATCGGATCGCTTATTTCTGGTTTGACTGGAAAAGGCAAATTGGACCTCCAAAAGGACAGGACTTGCAGATTGAACCACCTGGAGGGCGGTCAAAAAAATTGCGGATAAACCCATAAGTAACCTTGGTATATTAGAGTGGGTTAAGATATTAAAAATTCATAACTTCGACGGGGTGTTTAGTAGGGATACCGTTCCGCGTTCGTCATTGAGCGGATGTGTGATAATTAATTTGGATGATATGGCTGGTTCTGGAACTCATTGGGTTTGTTGTTGTGATAATAATTGTTTCGATCCTTTTGGTTTTTCCCCCGCCAATTGAAGTAAAACATGTTACCAAATACAATACAATACAAAATTAAGACAATAACAGTGTGTTATGTGGTTATTTCTGATTGTATTTCATTAAGAAATTACAAGACGGATGTAGCATATATGATGTTTTGTATAAAATGTTGAAACCGTTCAAAACCAAAGAAAATGAATTAATTATTAAAAACTATTTTATTAATATATGTATATAAATGAGTAGTTATTGTGTGAAGGAAAAAATTGTAACAAGATACAGAACCTAGAATTATTGCGACTAAAAATGGAAGTTTGATGCAAAAGAGTACTTGCGCGTCTTGTGGGATAACAGAAACGAGATTTTTAAAAAGTAATATAGGGCGTGGATTTGATATCCACAAAGCTATGTTGCCATTATTCCCTAAAAAAAGGCTAACACTTCCTGGATATAAATATTGTGGTCCTGGAAATCCTTTGGATAATGAACCTCCGATAAATGATTTAGATGGTGTTTGTCGAGAACATGATTATTGTTACGGAGAAAAAGGTGTGTTTGTGATGAAGTAATGTTAGAGAATTTAAAGAACACTTAATCAAAAACATTTGGGGAGAAAATGTCAAAAAAAATTAATTGTTTAACCATCTATTAGTATAAAACATAAACTTGGTTTAGGCTCGAAAAAACGAAAAGGCCGACGTCTTGGGGTTGTATTTTAGCGGATGAATTACACAAACCCATAAAAAGAAAAATTATTATCGGGTTATTGTAAGCGATGTGGATAATGTGTGGTCGGCTGATTTGATTGATATGCAGACCTTCTCAAAATGTAACAAAGGATTTAGATATCTTGTAAATGTAACTGATGTCTTGAGTAAATATACTTGGAGTGTGCCGCTTAAGAATAAAACTGGTTCGGAGGTAGCTGGAGACATTTTAAGTGAGATGAATGTAAGACCTCGAAGGTTGTGGGTTGATGAGGGGAGTGAATTTTATAATAAGCACTTTAAGAAATTGTTGGGTGATTACAATATTAAAATGTATCATACCTTTAATGAGGGAAAAGCAGTAATTATTGAAAGATTTAACATGACTATGAAGAGAATAATGTGGAAGTATTTGACCGCAAATAACACAAATAATTATATTGATTTTCTGCCTTAAATAATCTCAAAATATAATAAGACCAAACATGGTAATATTGGTATGACTCCTGAAGTGGGAAGAATAAAAAAAAAATAAAGAAAAGGTATTACATAATTTGTATTCCGAACAATTTCAAACATCTAGAATATCTTTCAACATTGGTGATAGGGTTAGAATAAGTAAATATAAAAGGCAATTTGAAAAAGGTTACACTTCTAATTCGACGGAAGAACTATTTGTTGTTAGGGGCATTCAAAAGACAAAACCTGCTACGTATCTTCTAAAAGATTTAAACAACGAAACTATTGTGGGATCATTCTATGAACAAGAACTAGCTAAAGCGAGTCAAGAAATACTTAGAATAGAAAAGATATTGAGACGTAATTACAAAAAGAAGCGGGCTAAATGGAGTGGTTATTCGAGTGATTTCAATTCTTGGGTTCCGTTTAAGGATTTAGCTTTCTAGTGGATGTGGGGGTAGTAGTAGTATAGATTTTGGGCAAATCGGTGGAACTTTTCTGTCGTCTGGAATGACCAGCGAACTTGTGAGAGCTGGTCATTTCGAGGGGTGGGGAAATTGCACTGGTTCATCTATAATCTATACTACTAATCCCCGCCGGGCAACAGTCTCCGTGATGATTGATTGACGACAGTGTGTTTCATAATCATTCGTCTCTCACTGCTCATTCAAGTTGGGAAAGTTATCATTTGTTGTTGCGGAGATGGAATGTGCTCGAGTATTCGTTAACCTTTCATGATCCCAGGAAACAGTGGTTAGGTTAACTGATTGTCTGTTAGCCCTCGATTGCATCAAAATTTCGCTAAATATTCAATCAATCGTCGTCTTATATTTTGATAAGCAAAATATTATGTTTGATATCTTACAGTATCAGAGACATTAACCACACGGGTAACCACTAATGATTCATCGCTGGCAAACAGAGGAACAGTTACTTCATCTAGCGCTGTCATAGTTCAGACACCATCTCCAACGGAACAGACGATGTCATCGCCGATGCAAACGCACCTATCATTAGTACAAAGGACACCATCATCAGCACAAACAGCACAAACGTCTACACAAAACACATCGTCCGTACAAACGGCACAAACGTCAGCACAAACGACACCAACTTCCGTACAAAACACATCATCCACACAAACGGCACCGTCTTCACCCAAAACTACACCATCAACGGCACAAACTACAGTGAGAAATGCGCAATCAAGCACCACAAAAACTTCAAAATCAACAATAATATTTACAACAGCAACACCAGCAGATAAATTTTCAACGCCTGCATCGTCCGTCGCAAGAACAAGTTCTACCATCAGTTCATTTACTTCAACAACGTCTACTCCAAGCACTCCGATACAAACGTCACCACGGTCTGTATCTACTCCGAGCTCTAGATCATCAACTAAAGTATCAATAAATGTTACAACTGCGGCAACAAACGGATCAGTAAGCAATACATTTTAAATCACTGAGGGATTTTTTTCACTATTTTTTTTATTGTACTCCAATAATTTATTATTTGTGAACAACCAGACATAAATGTACAGACCAGAGAACGGCGAGCGCGCCTAACCATAGACACAATATCAAGGCATCTACCAAATACATATATCCTCGAGTTTACTGTTAAAAATAATAATTCAATGACCTCTAAAGTATCAAAGCAACCCGGAACTCACAATAATATCTGAGCTAGAGATTGATCTTCTTACGACGACGCCGAAGCGTTTCATGTGTCACACCTGTACAAAATACCTCTATTATTATAATACAATTATTGACTTTGACTGACGTGATCATGTAGTTATATGGACCTTACAACTACAAAGTCTATAACTGTTATATCATATGTCTAATAATTATAAAGTAAGACGAATTTAAATGTTTTTAAGAAAAAAATAATTGAAAAAACGCAAGAGTATCGAATTTTCACAATATCACAATAGTTTGTAAAAAACACCTTTTTTAATCCAAAATATTTTTATAATACTTATTTGTTAAACTAGACTTTCCTTTGTTTATAACGGTGCTATTATTCAGCGTCGTGAAAATTACACACTTGTAAGAACTCACATACCTATATAGACCTCAACAACGGTCAATATCACTTTAAGTTGACTTTTAAAGTGACCTATTTTGACCATAAGAATTGCGGATTTGATACGGACATATGATATATAACTTATAGTAGAGTATCAATAGTCTTCTGTCTCTGTCCAATTCCCAGACATTGCATTCCAATCCATAAACTTGGCCATTTTTTTTGTAAAGCAACTGAAGTCTCCTGAATCATCCACAAAAGATAATAGCATTACGGTTTAACTTTATCACAAATTTAACATTTCTAAGGTCGCTGTCAATATTCTCAATGCACAGCTGACTAGTATGCTGCATTGCACACACATCCATAACCGCATATCCTCGGAAAGTAGTTTTGAAATACAAAACAAAATACCTTTCATTTATCTACAACACCACTGTTTTAGCTCACAGACAAATATATCTGCAATTATTCGGTATTTTCAATAAAAGATGCCATAACCAAACCTACACTTTAATTTTTCACTATTTTGCATTATTCCGTAGCGATTTGATACCTTTAGGAGCACATAAATCTTTGCCATAGCTTTTATATATTCATTTTTTAAAGCAGATTAACAATTCATTCTACTGCAAAAATGGGTAACAACTGCAATGAAACATAATTATTATTCTCTTAGCGCTTAAACAACGTCACAAGTGCATTTCTTTAAAATAAAAACACCACTATAGCCGCCGTAATGTGCCATTAGATAACTTCCGTAAAGAAAAATGATAACCGTATACAATGTGTACATGTAGTACACTTGGCACATGAAAATGTAGTTTCAACAAATTTATATTTAACTTATGGTGGTGATTTTTTACCACATAAAATGATTTTCTTACTTGTATATGAAGCATTCTTTTTGTTAATATTAATATTTGTGCAGAAAGTTGAAATACGAGTGCTCGATATTCGTTATTCTCGAAAATTTGTGTGATCGAAAACAGGTTACGGCACCAAACCACTATGGTAAACTTTAGGATGGAATTGGTAAAAAGGTTACAACTAATTGATTGAATAGTTAACGTCATTTTTATGCCATAGACGGCTAACAGAAGATCAGTTAACCTAACCACTGTTTCCTTAGATAAACCAGTACTCGAGTACACCCCATCTCCGCAAGTAACTGATAGCTTTCCCACTTAAATCAGTGGTGAGAGACGAATGATAATGAGACACAATGTCGTATATCAATCATCACGGATACTGTCGCCGGGCGGGAGATTCGAACTCACGACCCCTGGATTGATAGTCAGACGCGTAACCGACTGAGCTAATCGGGCCTTGAGTTACAACTAAGTAGTAGTTGTTTACAACACAGTTATCCTATTTTATCACAAGTACACTGCAATCTAAGGACATGCTCGACTTTGTGCCGTATTACTCTCGTGGCGGACGCAGGCGGTAATATTATTTCTAGAGGTCTCCGTCTAACTTATTAGTAATTGAGACAACTGCGGCCACACATGGATCAGTAAGCAATGCAATTTTAAATTATTGAATGTTAGCTAAAGTTCAAAGGGTGACAATGATATAAATTATGTCAAAGGTAGTTATAGCTCAAACTATCTGTTCTATGCAAAAAACAAATACATATGAAAAATATAAGCAATATAATTTGTGCTGTTTCATGTACTCATTGCTTCAAAGCAAGAATCCAGAAACTATTAGAAAAAATGCTCTTTTTATAACAAAACTGTTTGAAATTATAGATAAAACATAGTACCACATTATAAACTGTACCGGTATTCAGACATTTCAAATGTATATTTAATATATTGTAACACAACTTTGTAAAACATTAATGATCAACAATTATTGTTGTATTTTTGACCGGAGGCCTTTATTTACTCAATAAAACATCTTGTATCTTGTATCTATTTCAAAACATCGGAAACTAGGACCATCCGAAAACTCGAACATTTTTATCATGATTTGTCTTAAATGTTTTGTTTCAAACTTTTAACCATAAACAAAGTTTGGAATTGTGGTGACATGCAACCTAAAAAGTATTGTACATAGAAAATAGATTATACAATGTAAAGCAATTGCATTAACACCGCGGGATTATAATTAAGTGTGTGTTTTTTAATAAATCATAAGTAATTTAACACACAAACAACAACTAAGAAAACTTACATTTTATGGTTTGTTTATTTTCATATTCAGACTGAATTAATGGCAAATGAGGGTCCGAAACCAGAACCAGAAGTCGAACCGTTGGGTGCGATGGTAGGCACATTTGTTGGATCAGCAATGGTTGCTGTAGCTATTGCGGTGGGAGGAGTAATATTTTGGAAAATAGGCTTGGACAAATGTAAAGGAAGGTTTACCCAAAAAAGAAAAAATAGGTAGTATATACATGTATACAGAAACGTATATGATATATTATTTTATACACTTTTCTATTTGTTTCAAGTAACTAGTAAAATGAATGCTCTCTTAACAACATTAACACAACGTATTTTTCTTAAAGTGGCTTTGAAATGATACTGGTTTTATTTAAAAGATGGTATAACCACGTATCAGCTACACGCATGCAACAAACGTCCCTTAATTAACACGTTGTTATTATAAAAGTGAAATTCCATGTGTTACTGGAGCTGGTGTGATAGTTATACATACTTTTACTTCATGTTTCAGTAACAAGGTTCAACATCTAGACACAGAAAAGGGCGTAGTACAACCTACAGCCAATGGGATAGAAAAGACAGGTTTCTAGTTAACAGTGTCCTACATCACACATGACATTTATGGCGCATTTTGTCAATTAAGTTTAATAATATGGTATCTGTCAACAGTAACATTTATTTAAAGCTAATGTTATTTGCAATGTAAACATATGGTGGTAATATGTGATTGTCCTTGCGATATTGAGTTGCGTTATCATACTTACCAATATTCAAATGTGAAATCGCGCCTAATCAATTAGAAAGCATGACAAAAAATTCAAGTATCACTCTAAAATAACATACACATGATATTAAAACGTCGTAACTAGTTCATTTTTAGATACACCATCATCGTTTCTCATTCATTAGGAAACGTTTGGTACATAATGTTTGCCCAAATATAGACAGATTGACAAGTTCAAGTTTAAATTTGACATAATGCAAAACTTACAAAATATTATTTCAAGAAAATATGGCAAACACAGCAACATAAGTACATGAACACAAATAGTATATGTGAAATATGATATTTGCAAATTCAGAATTAAAACAAATTAACAAACAAAAACGAACGACTTGGCCATGCTGAAAAAAGACACCTTTTTAATGGAGCCTTATTCAAGTGACAAAACAAGCGATCCTGTAGATAGGTCTAACCTTAAAGTATAATTGCAAGCTCGCAAAGTAGCAAATAGAATCGTCCACCTTCATGCTTTTACTGCAGCGGTCTTCCCCGTTTAATCAGTTCTAGATTACCTGATAGTATGATTGCGACAACCACTTCACACCTTAGCTACATTTATAACCCATCATCTACTGACAAAAGTAGCCATTACCCATATCGACTAAATTGTTCGACCTCACAAAAAAAATGGTTCCAGGGCTTCATTATGCAAATACTTTCTTCAGTTGCAACGCATTAACCCGTAACACTGTCCAAATGCTACTAAAAGTGTAATGTCTGACAATAATGCAATACCCAGTCAGTCAGAAAGCTATCCCAAAAATGCACAATTTCTCTGCAGGATAACAACTATACCAAACACTTGCTGATCAAGCATTGATCGTAAATCTAACGTTCCTGTGGTGTTCCATGTTTGCTTCTGAAGATAAACTGCACCAAAATCACAAAATATTGTTTTCATAAATGAAGATAATGAAAATCAAGACCTATAGCGCCGGTCTGTTTATTCCGAAATTGTCTCGTATAACCGACGTAAAAAGCTTTACTGGACCCAAGGACTGTCCAAAAGTCATTGGACATGACTGCCAGTTTTAAATTCTGTACTAGTCCATAATTTATTGCATAATTGTGTACTAGTCCATATTTTATTGCTTATTGGGTCACAGGAGCATGATGGGATCTACTCCGAGTTCAAGGCATATAAAGGCTTGATGATTATTAATCACTGTTTTTATTTCTTACAGTGTTTTAAGATTATTAAGGATTGAGATTTCGGATAGTTAGTGGCGGTCCATTTGTTAAGATGCTGGGAGATTGTAAAGAGAAACGCGAGTTACTTTGTTTTGAATATGAGTCATAAAACCGTATATAAAAGTATGTAAAAGAGTGAGGAACTTTCCTATTATGTTGTATCTGTTTTCATCAAAGTAGAACTAGACATTTCATAAAGAAATACACTTTATATTACAAGCAGTGGGGTTGCTGATTTTTATAATTTCCCTTAAGTTGCTAATACTTCATCTTATAGCAAATGGACTGCAAGCGTGTATCGCCCATTTCATACCTTAACGTTTTTATTTGCAAGCCACCTTTATAAATTGAAGGCTATTTCCCATTGCTCCTCATTCCGACAGTATAATTTCCAATCTCATGGCTGCCGGATTCATATTTTCAATTTGAACCTGTATTACTCATCATACCTTCATCAACCTAGGCCCCCGTTTCTCATTCAACCTAGCCGTAAAAGGCTCATATACGTAATCTACTTCTGATTACGGTCAGTGTGTTATGCCAAATAACTCCCATGAAAAACAGCATCGTTCAACGTAAAACTTTTTACCATGTCGGTATGCGAATGGTTCTTAGTGTGTAGAAAGCAAGCAAGGTCTTAATCCCATTTTGTGGATAGCCAATGTTATGTACATTTCTTGAATAACATATTAATTAAACCAAGGTCAACATATTGATTAGCAATCATCCCCAAAAAGAAAATAGTTAGCCGCCATTTTCTTGCAAGAATAACTAAAATACACAAGCAGATTTCGATGTTAAAAAGATTTAATTACACTTGTCCAAACTTAAAACAAATTAAATTAAAATCTGCATCTTTTTTCTCCAGATTCAATATATTTGCTTAACATCTTTTTTTTTTATTAGTGTGTCTTTCTTCATTATGCAAAATTAAAATAAAAATATTTCATCCTGTTAATGTCTTTATGTAATTAATGCATTTTATTGTCATACTGTGCAAAATGTCTGTGCTGTGCCTCTTTAAGGGAATTTATCATGATTTTAGAAATTGGCTAACACACTTTCTCAATATGTCATGCCTATTAACACTCAATGACCCCATATTGCCAAAAGGATATCTATTTAAATATGCCCGAATAATATATTGAAAGATATTTTTTAACTTGGACTACCCGCTTAGATAGAGCCATATAGATTTACAGCTTAAAATTGGAGTTACATGATTCCATTTTTATTTCAATTTGATCTGTTATACAGGTTTACACGTTTTAAGAATTGTTTCATTTCAGAAAGAATCCGAATGACGATGCAAAGGTCGTTAAGCAGTATTTAAGTGATGTCTATTTATTCTCCAATTCGAAAATGTGAAATCTCGCTCTCGTACATGACGAGATCTGTGCGTGATTTGAGCTCAGGGGAATCGCGTCACACCATAACAAACCGCAGTGGTGCTTCTGACAATAGTTAATTACAACAAAGTTACATAAAACAGCCATAAAAAGAAAGAAAACAATACAAGATATGAAAGAAAATAAAAAATTTAGTTTCTCATGATAACATAAAATTACTTTTTATCGTTTTGTGCGTGTTTGTATACTTTAATTAATGCTTGATTTCTGATGATGGGTGGGGTAATTTGTAAACTTGAGAAGTTTAGTATTAATTTTTTTATCAATATCCCTACTATTATTTACAAATAGGGAATGGTTATATTTTATTTGTTTTATAGTTCATGCGACATGACGGATTTTATTAATAATTATTGTCTTTTTATAGATGTATTATCTACCAAATTTCGGACCCAACTAACGACATGCATGTTGCACAGTTAATGGGCCTTTTTGTTTAAAACGTAGGTAAATGATTTAAAAAAACATTATGAATTTAACATATCAATATAATCTAAATGTAGTTTTTTGCAAAAAGCTATGATTTTCTTTTATTTAAGAGAGCTTTGAATGACTTACAGACGTTTCGTACCACCAAACTGAGGTTTCGTACCACACATATGTTAATGCATAAACTTTACAGTGTTTCACACCATGATTAGGAGTCACAATTATTTACTAACGGTATCTATTTGTAGTGTGCGATAGTATTGGATTGTTATTATTTGGGGTTGTAATGTAACTAAAATACATTTTATTTTGTTTATACATTTATTGTATTAACGAGAAATTTGTTATATTTATTGTAAATTTACATCATATACTACGGATACAAATCACACAAAATTATATACATACAATTTTGATTTTATCATATTTACAACATTTACGTGTATCACATTGTAATGCATGACCACGAGGAGATATATTTGCTTTCTTTAATAATACATTGTAGTGTATTTGTGAAATGATACATTAACTCAGAAAATTTCAATTTGTGACAAAAAACTGCATCCCTGGTATATATTCTTCCAAGAAGATAAATATAATGATACACATTCGCCTGCTGTTATACCGAGGTACTATATAAAATGTAAAAATTGTCGCTCTAATATAGGGGATGAGGGTTACAAAAAGGGGACGGACGTTATATAATTGTTTACCATTGGTATTAACCCCATAAATAACTGAAAATGTTTAAATTGAGTAATTGTCCATAATATTATGCCATATAACATACATCCTATCTTAAACAATGGGGTCATAAAACCTGTGGTGAATTATGCAAATTGGGGTACAATATGCATGTTTTTTTCTCATTACCACATGGTGTGACTGTAGTGTCGGTGAATTATGAAAGCTCAGTAACTGGACAGTAGCATACATTTTGTGCAATATGCCTGTAGGCAAATATATTCCATATGACACTATCCATCAAAGGTTAAAAAAATCCTATTTGTCCAGGTAACTAGTAGACTGGGTAACGATGTCATATTAATCCATGGGTCACGAGTTTGAATCCCCACCGGTCACAATCTCCGTGATGGTTGATATATATATTGCGTCTCATTTATCATTCGTCTCTGATATAAAAGAGAGACTAATTAATGTTCATTTTTTATGTCAGTTCTTTATTTCAATGTTAGTTTTATATAGGCTAAACAAGCAAAACCGATTTTTAAGAAAAGATAAAATTGTGGTTAGATTTATTTTATTGGATTAGATGCGTAAAATTCCAAAAATGTACATTTTTGAAAATGATGCTTAAATATTAATTCAGATATCTCAGATAAAAACATTTATTCTTTTTTAAGACTTAAACATGAAAAAACAAGCATATTCCGTCTGTTTGGAAATATGGAAGGCCGTACAATTTTTTCCAAACTGTCGACATATGAGATGGAGGATAGTTGGGTTTTCTTCATCAGTTGTCTGTGGGTATCCATGGCTTAAGTTTGCCATTTTAATCCTTATAACTCCGTTTGATCCTAGATTGTCACAGTTGGGCTCTTTTGAAATAGTGTAAAATGTAGAACGTGGTGGAACTTTACTTATCTTGTGGTTTCACAGGGACACACAACAATAGTCATCCGACGGCATTTTAATTGAACTGAAATATAATTCATATAACAATAATCTTAAGTCACTAATGAATAATTGGTGAGTAAAAAAATAAAATAAAAAAAATATTATGAAACATGTACAGTATAATTTTACCATTTTACATTATGCTAACACCACCCACTTACAACAGTAATAAAAGTCACAATAAAAAGGTAATTATGGTCAACAACCGCATCATTTCTTATGTTCATCATACTCTCTCAAATTAAACTTTATTAAACTTCTTTAATAAATATTTGTGTTGTTAATGTATGAAAAGTCAATTTACTTACGTGAAATCTACATTGTTTTAGCAGCGACAACGGTGAAACGAATTCCCCCAAGCTCATATCCCAATCTCGCTCTCGCACGCGACGAGAGTTCGGGATTTCGAAGAGGTCAATAGAATGGTAATTTCATTTCAAGTTTACCACTCCTGTCGAAATATAGATTTGTCACGATTTGATAGATTTGACATACAAAACCATTCAGGTTTATTTATTGATGATAGCGTCCCCCCCCCCTCCCCCCCATTATACTCCCTTTCATGTACCCTATATTATCTTTTTTATAACGACTTAGCTTTATCTTTTCTTTTGAGTATATTTATTTTCCATCGTTTGGGGAATGTGCAAACCCTTATTCAGAGTCGACACTCGCCAATTGAGACATATCAGTATACTCTACATTTTTTTTATATCCTGGCCGGTGTACCGTTGTAAACTGACCCCCATAGAATAATGACCCCCGGTCATTATTTTATATAGAATAATGACCCCTTTTCTATAAAATACTGACACCCCTTATAAAATAATGACCCCCCGATTTTATCTATAAAATATTGACCCCCACTTAACCTATTACTAACATACTATATATCAATTCAAGTCACTGTCATGTTTCTATTGCTTATATTTGTTGCTGTTGTTGTTGTTGTTTCTGCTGCTGCTGCAACAACTACATCTATTGAAAAATGAAATTTAAAAGGGTTTTCATTTGAATTATCATTTTTGTACTTAAAGAGAAGTATAACACGAATAGAAGATATATCTAAGTCGTTTTAAGGTTACTATAGAAATAGAGAGAACCGATAATTAGGCTGGAGGATAACTTATAGTAATGGTGATTTTGTCCTAAATTTTAGAGGAAACATCATTTTGTTATTGCATCCTACATGTTGCACTAATTTCGTAATAGCATGGGCTCCCGGGTTCATTACGAAAAAATGATATTGACGGTAAAATAGTTCATTTTCTGGAGTGCAATATTGTAAAAAGGTAATTTATACGTGGAAAAGCACAATGTTTTATGCCACCCCTGAAAGTGATGTCAAATACCCTTAACCTTCATTATGTCACCTACATGTCACTCATATATACCTCCAAAAATAGGCGAAACGGGTGTGGGGAAGCCCCCTGGTTTTATTACCTGTAACGCTCCTCGTCGTTAGAAATTATTCATATTTAAGTATATTGTTGAAAAGACATCCTTCTTTGGATTTTAGGTATTTTTGTCACTTTTCAAGCGTTTTTAAGTTGAAAAAGTCAACAATTATATCAATATAAGGCATAAAATATGCAAATCGGTTGTGGGGAAGTCCCATGTTTTATGATTTGTGACGCCCATGACAATAAGATGTTGTTCGAATTTCAGTATAATATTGAAATAAAGTCATTTCCCTGGAGGTTTGGGTGTTTTTTTGTCACTTTTCGAGAGCTTTTAAGTAACACGTTTTGAGCAATAATTATACCCCTTTATAACAGTCAAAACCATTGCACAATATGTTAACTAAGTTTCTGTTACGGTACTCGTCACGACTTATATATAAAGTTGTAATGTGTTTCTAAAGAAACCAGGGAAGACAGGACCACTTCTTAGAACAAAACAAGGGCTGCAGTCGAATGGCAGCCATATCTTAGTAGTATAGTAGTATTCCCTGAAAGTTTGAATCGATTCCATCCAATTATGAATTGCTGTCACAAAAATGTTGCACGGACACACGAACGGACGGGTGCCATTACCATATTCTCTCCTCCGATGCCTATCGGCGGGGGATAATTATGGTGTAAGTGTACATTAGATGGGTTAGGGTTAGGGTTTGGGTTAGGGGGTCGTTATTCTATAGGGGGGTCACAATTCTATGTGAGGGTCATTTTTCTACGTGTGGGGGAGTCATAATAGTATGACCCCCTGGTCATTATTCTATGAGGGTCAGTTTACAACGTTACACCGGCTCCAACCGCAGATAACAGGCTCAGCCACAATCTCGGTTGCAGATGTTGCAATGAAGACATTGCAGATATCGCTGTAATCACAGTTGATGGCACCAGCTGATCTACACCATACGCCACTGGCAACTTCCTTTTTCTGTTGTACCATATTCGACTCGGGTGAACATGAAATTTATTATCAACGATTAAATCTAGGATCATGGAAGATATAATAGACAATTATAAATGTATTCAATCGAAACTTCTCCTTCTATCCTTAGCCTTGTATCCCATTGTCTCTGTGATTTATGATAACCGAATTGCACGCTTCAATTAAATTACTTTTTAAATCTATTTAATATAATATAATTATCATGTTTTATTCCAACGGTCACTCTTTGTATCTTTATTAGACAATCAAATAAAACCTAAGCAACTTTATTAACATCATTCAGCACCCATTACAAATATGCCACTTTAATAGTCCAAAAATCGTAAATTCCGTTGTTGTGATTTTAATTACCTCCCTTTATTATTATCTCCATATATATATTATTATTATTATCTCCATATATATATATATATATATATATATATATATATAAAGGGAGATAATTAAATTCACAACAACGGAATTTACGATTTTTGGGATCTTTTCAGATGCTCATTCACGATTCATGATATATATATATGGAGATAGTTTTTTTGTGAATAACCGACACATTAAGGTACAGACCAGACTACGGCGAATGCGCCTAGCTACAATGCAAACCATAGATATAATATCAAGGCCTCTGCCAAACCAATACATTTGGTGTCGACCCTGACTTATATACTATGGAATTACATGCAACACATCTGGACAGGGTGGACAAATTTACATACATGAAGTGATAGCTTTATATGAGTAGGATCCAGTTAAGGATTCATGACTATTCACATGCTATATATTTATGCCACATATATTTAATTTCATAAAGGGAGTTAATTAACTTAACAACAACGGAATTTATATATATATATATATGGGAAAAATAATAGATTAATTATTAAAAATTAATTAATACACCCAAACAATACTGAATTCTTTAAAATTATTTTAAAAAACCCGAGCGCTTTCGGAATATATATTATTCCTTCTTCAGGAGATGAAAATGAAAATATGAATGATGATAATGTTATGATGTCAAACAATAACGATGATAAAAACATGGAAGTGTGGAAAAATCACAATAAAAATTAATAAAATTGTGAAAACGTTCATAAATTATGATGTACGCCTTAAGGCGCGCATATACTTCACAAAAATATAAAACAAATTGTGAAATGTATAAGAAAAATACCGTGTTTTCAGTGAAATACGCTGGTAAAATTAAAACTGTGCTGAGTAAAATGTGAAGCGCAAAGTTGTTATTAAAGAAACCGTCTTAAAGAAACTGGCGTGACGTCACACAAAATCGTGTACTCTTTAGCGCTATGACGTCATAAGTATATCAAAGGACGACATTTATTTTAAACGTCAAAAATACAACTGGTAATATTAAAAAAAGACTGCGCCGCATACACCAATAAGAGAAATGAAGTACAATTTTATTGGAACGTATGCGTATAAAATACAGTATATCCAAACATACCGAATTATGCAGAACTATCGCTTTTGTTTATACCTAATGGATAAAGGGTATTGAATCTTCTAATCCAATAAGTTTCACGATCTTTGCGTTGCTTGTCAGTCCAATCTGGATCATGATCAATGCAGTGTAAAATTACATCGGCAAACGAATGCCCGTCACTATTGAAATGTTCAATTAAAATATATATATATATGCTTTTCAATATATACTGAACGGAATGGCTCACCCGCAACTTTGTATTTCCAATATTGTCATCAATATATTCAATAGCGTTATTAACATTTATAAATGGATTAACTGACAATTATAAGTTTTAATTCTATATAGCCTAAATATATTTCTTATTCAAATTTAAAGAAAGATACTTTATACACAAAATGTCAGGTGACGGGTTAGTTGTTCCGTTCAGTATATGAATGTTTGTTTACATGTGTACATTTCTATATGCATTTTAATTAAACATGCAAATGCCTGTCAGTAGAACTAATGATTTAGGATTCAACAGTCAAAATATGACGACGAGCTTAGTTGCGCTTGTAACACCATAATGAAGTTCACCAGACTGGATGTATATATATATATATATACAAAATCGTTTATATGCCGGTGTCTTTATTAACGCTTTGACTAAACTTTGCTGACAACAAACGTATCTAGACGCAATGCTTAGGTGCAAATGATTAATTATTTTTTTAAAAAATAACTTCGGCCTCGCCATGTTGTTTGTAAACCATGGCTAACTCGAAGCGAGCTTAACGATAGAGGGTATTCCGGAGATGTATAACTACCGAGATGTACTCACCACAACGTCATCATTATGACATGCGGGATATTCTGCTGATATTGTCAACTACAATGGGTATTCTCAATTTGAATTGATAAAGCTTTTTCTTCTTTATAATGACATCTTCGGGCTTTAGTCATTCTTCGTTGAACGTCTCTGCAAATTGTTGACTTCTTATTCTGCTGATATACGTGGTCTGTCTGGGCGCTGGTTGTCGAACAGAAACATTCACTCCATAGATCTTATAGACAAAAGGTACAAATCAAATTGTTACAGATTTTAGCTTAAATGCTTCCTACAGTCGACGTTCTGGCTTCACTTGTGGCATCTTACAAATGATATATAAAGTACACCGTACAACTATTGATGAAGAACGAAATGTTGGCAGACAGCTTCAAATTGCTCACCATCAATTCCTCAATATTAACCTTATGCAGACTTTATACAGAAAACGGTTGCGTTATCTTTATGAGTGGCTTTTATGCTAAATGTGTGACAATCGATCCATATATCAGTAACAATCCGTGTTTAAACAATTTATACATGACACTAACTTAATTGCTGTAAATGGTTTGAAACATTTGCTTTGGAGCTCATACCTCGTTTGTATCTTATGGCGGTTATAGCGAGTCACCTATAATCGACTACATCCAGCAGGTATTGTCCTTTGAAAAAAACTGGCTGTAATCGTGACTGTGAAATTGCCTAAAGGTGTTAAAGCATATACCTATTACATGCACTTAGTATCTATTTATGAGACATTGCACATTTAATTGGAAAACAGTGAACTTTAGCAAAATAAATTCTTATTAACATATGTAAGGTGTTTCCACGGAACTCAACAATTGTACTCATGATGAAATTGATTTTGAATACAACTCACTTTCCAAGACTTTAGTATATATTTCTGACAAGTGTTTTCGATAGCCATATTTCTAACAGTTTCTAAAACAGTACTGGAATTCTGAATGCTATAAATATGACCAAATAACGTAATAAATAAATCTTAAACGGTTGACTAAATAGTTTAACGCATTCTCAAATTACAAATTAGCTGAATGTGTCTTTAGAAAAAAATGCCCAACTGCATTAGAATCAATTAGACGACTAAAGCAGACATAGATGATGACCATTTTTGGAAACTAGTACGGGCTCGTAAAAATAAATTTATTTCAAAAGCAGGCGCCGAAATCAAATCTAACGACACTTTTTATAGAGATAATGACATCATTACTAACTGGTCATTAGAGATGCTATTTTTGATAACTGTTCATACCCATTTTTTCCCCAATAATATGTTTAATTCACTATTTACAAATTTTTGCATGTGAAATTTACATTACTGACATATTTCAGATAGAATACACATTCATATATATAAACACATATTATAACAATCATATATATATAAGTTTTTCAAGGTTTGTTTTTCGGAGTTATGCTTTCTATAATATAAAGTTGTTAACATATTGCTAGTAATATTCATTAATAGTAAACATATAATATTGATGTCCCTAAAGTTACAAAACTTAAGTATTTATTTGATGCAAACAAATTATTTTTTTTAATTATAGCAGAATAGCTTAAAAGATGTTTAGAATAGAAACACAGAGGATCGATAGTGAAAAAGTGAAGATTAAAGTTGTCTCGGTTGTTTTTTTAAACGTTTATTTGAAGATTTTTTTTCTAACATAGCATATTAGAAATTAAAAGGTGCCTATTTCCGGTAATGTATTTCTAATTTATCTTTGTTAAGAGCGATGTATTTATCAACTTCAATTCTTTTTTTTTCAAATATGCTTAAAAAACATTTAAACATGGGGTTGCATTTACATATTTGCTTCTGAAAATAAAGTATTTACCTCTGATCATATTGTCGAGTTATTTTATACTAAAAGTTTCCATAGCCCCTTATTAGTAGTATCTAAAAGTCTTTTTATCCAGTTTGATTTTAATGATTTAAGAAATTTATAAATATCAAACATTTTGAGTCCACCGTTTTCAATATTTTGAATTATTGTTTTACGTTTAATATTTTCAGGGTTTTTTACCCTATAAAAATTCGTACATACTATTGGTTATTATTTTTTTTTATCTTTTGGTGGATTTGGTAGAATTGTAAGAGGAAAGATAAGACTGGGTAAAGCATAACTCTTGATCAATGTAATTTTCCCAAGAAGACACAATTTTCTATGTTGCCATTGTTTAAAACAGTTACAGAATGCTTCTATTTTTGGAGTTAAATTTGATTTTAAAATATTTAAATTGTTTTTACTTTTATTGTTGAATACAATTCCTAGTGTTTCGCTTGATCAGAACTCCAAATAAACTTTTTATTTTTGTATATAATTATGTTTGACGATTTTATTAAACCTGCTCGTAATACTGTGCATTTTGCTGTTTAATTTAAGACAGGAAATGAAACTAAAATTTTCTAAAACAGATATGAGTGTTGTGAATGATTTTTTAGAACCATCAGTTACAAATGTTGCATCATCTGCAAGTAAAGTATTTTTTATTTCATATTTATTATATTTCATACCCTTGATATCATCGTTTTGTGTTATTTCATATGATAAAAACTAATTACAGATAAGGAATAAATAGGGTGACAATGGACAGCCTTGACGTTAGCCTCTTTTTATAGGACATATGTCCATTATAAATAGTGAAACTTTTCAAATCTGAATTTAAAAAAATTAATCCAACTAATGATTGAATCTCCAAAGTTAAAATGTTTTAAACAACGAAACATAAACTCATGAACTAAGCTCAAAATCAGAGAAATATAAAAGAGAAGATAAATCATTTTCATCTATAAAATCTAAAACTTCATATAATAATCTAATATTTTCACCTATATATCCGCCTTTAATGAATCCAGTTTGTTCTTGACTTATGGTAGTGTTTAAATCGGGGTTTATTCTATTAGCAATTGCTTTTGTAGCGATCTTGTAATCCATTTTTAATAGGCTTTTTGGTCTCCATTTATCTAAACTGTTAATATTTTTCCTGGCTTTGGAAGTAGAGTTATGGCATTTTTAAAGCTCTGCCATTTCTCCTGTTTGCAATGAATAATTTAAAGAATTGGTTAAGTATAATTTGATATCATTCCAGAAGCGTTTATAGAATTCCGTGGTTATACCATAAGAACCAGAACTTTTATTGTTTTGCTTATCTCTTAATCAAATAGAACATTAATATTCAGTTAAGACTTTTTCACATTTTGTCTTATTTATTTCATCATATTTTTTTTCCATTTTAGTATTAAAAAAGTTAAAGAATGATTGTTTTGTTTCATGTTTGTCATAAAGTTTACTATAAAATTCGGATTGGGCATTAAACTATTTTTTATATCAGTTAAAATGCAAATATCAAAATTTAACTTGGAAATAACCTTTTTCACTGCTCGTTTTTTTTTTCTAACCTAAAAATTAATCAACATTTTGACTTTTAGATCTTAGTATAGTCCAATTTATTTTTTTTTCAGTTTACTCTTTGAGTTCTTGTTTCTTTTGATTTATGATCAATTATTTTTTCTTCTTCTAAATTGCAAATTTTGTTTTGAATTTTATTTTTTGTTGAGGCATATTTTATAGTTTCATTTCTTATAGTTCCTTTTACAAGTTCCCATAAGATGTTTTGATTAGCATTTTTATTTATATCCACTATTACTACAATTTGTTTTTTTTTATTATTTCTTGGTATACCTGTACTAATAAGAGACTTAAGTTTATTTGGGTTTAAAAATACGTCAAGCATCTATTAAATTATGCATGTCTAAAAAAGAGAATAATTTGTCATTACATTTTTTGTCCGTGTTCTCACGGCCGTTTAATTTATCATCTTTGTAATCTAAAACTGTATTGAAGTCACCCAAAATAGTGAAACTTTTATGATCATTTATCGAAAGGTAATTTGAGAGTTTATCAAATAAATATATATTATCTTCATTTGATCCAAAAATATTTAAAGTTGTAACAATTGTATTATCAATATTAATTTCAAGTGTTTGTAGTAGATCTTGAATTATATCTTCATAATATAATAAAGAGCTATGAATTGATGAATTTATTAAAATACAAACACCAGCACTGTGAGAGCTAGTACCACTAAAAAGACTGCCCCTCCCCATTCATCTTCATTAATATTTTTGTTATTCACTGGTAAGTGTGTTTCCTGTAGTAAGCATATGGAAAATTGTTGTTGTTTTAAATATGTAAATAGTTGGTTCCGTTTATGTTTATCATTCAATTCCTTTACAATAAATGTACATATATTTCTCTGCATGGTACTGATTATATGGACACATGTCAAAATCCCAACTTGGACAACAGGAGAGACAAACAAAGACTGTAGAGGTATAAACTTAAAACATCAGAAGTGAGACAGAATATCAATCAAATACATTAAATTAGTAAAAAAAAACAACGATATAGACCCGTGTTGGGTCGGATAGTTAACATATTAATATAATGTAATTTCATATTTTTAAATCAAGTTCAAAACATTTTTTGACAGTACTATCACAAGCAAAAATAATACAGAATCCTAGTACTATTTATCACATAATTGAGGACAAATACGAATTTCTAATTCGTTAAAACTTAGAGGAAATATATCGTCAATTTGAAGAGAGTATTGTTTATAAAAATAATTTAAATTTGTTCAATTGTACAATCTTCAACTGCATTAATAATTCACTGATTAAATGCATTTACGACATATTATTAGTAATTATATTGTCATGGTCAAAGATACATATAAAAATATAATTTGAGACAACGAAAGTATTGTTTTTTTCCTTGTGGAGTTTTTCTAGTCTTTTTAATATCAGAGTGTCAAATATCTAAAAAAAAAGAAAAATGTTTTCCTCTGACAAAGAAATATTCATGTGTTTAGCGTCATGGTAAATAAATAGCTAAACAACTAAGTACATGTATATAAAGTATAGTTTCTAGTCAAAAACTTTTTTTCTATTACTATATTATATATAATATTTTACACATTTACAATTTTCTTTAAGGTGACGTTTATAAGTTATCAATTTCTAATTGTTTATTTTTGTACAGTAGAACGTCATAAGGCAGTTCAGTTTCAAGGCATTTCATATGTAATTTGTGGTAAAAATAGTAATTACCATACTAATTGTTTATACAGTTACAGTAAATATTTCTGTCACAGTATATGTATAACGCTACAGCTAATATTTATTTATTTGTTTCAATTTTTCATAATTGCTAAAATATTTAACGAACGTGACCTTTTCCGTTAATATTTATACATGTTAGTGTATGATAGCCTTTTCAGGCTGTGAGAAAAATGTATCTCACACACAGAATGGTAGCACGTTATTATATTCACTATATACTTGAATATTGGCTCAGACAAAACGTACAAGCAGATCCTAACCGATATCACATTTCATATAAATATTCTTAAATATATCAAGATAAACATATCCCTATCAATTGTATTTAACAGAATATTATTTTTTTTCTTATCTCAAAAGCTTTAAAAAAACGAAAAAAACTCAGACATTTATTGATTTGTTCACTTTGCATTTGCATTAGTGCTTAAATTTAAACATTTCTTGGCCTTTTCCAATAATATTTCTTTACATATGTTTTTCGTATCTGATTATATAATCTGCATTCAAAATTAAAATGATACTCATCTTCTAATTAAGCAAATTTAGTACATTTACGTTCAGCTAAAGGTGCTATCTTTCAGCTTCTATTTGTAAGCTGTGAGATGAGAGTCTAAAACAAGATATGGTAATTTTATATTTTTAACATTACCCAATAACAAGTACGATTTCAATACATAATTATAAACATGAAAAATCATAGCCTATTTACATAGACTATGAATAACGAGCGACAAGATGAATAATAATGTTGGGTGCACTGTAAAAGTTGCAATTTATATGAGGTATATTGGCACTGTTATAAGGTATATTAACACTATTATGAATAAATGATTGTTATCTTTTCTTGTAAAAAGAGTATTGAAAGTTTGCACTCGTTCTTTATGCCAGTGTAGACATAATAAGTATATTGCATATTCTTTGATGTAACTTGTTCCATTTTTTATGCCGAGATTCAGAAGTGAAGGAATTGATCCCCTCATGGTATGTAAATATAATGTTTTGTCGCCTTCTTGGACTACAAATATCGGTGGTCCCGTGCTGAGAATTTATAAGTGGTGTATATGTTTGAAGAGAAATATAATTTATGAAAGCAACGTGAAAGCTGCAGGAGAGTGGCGAAATATGACCCCAGAGTGAATGTCAGTAATAATCTTTAGTGTTTCGTTTATAAACAGGTCACATCAATTATTGTCATAAATGTAAAAGGTGGGCATACGTGTTTGTAGTAGATAAAAACAACTGACAGGCACATGGAATCTTCTTAGGTAACTATGTAACTGCCAGCTCTTGTAAGGTAAATGGAGAGTCATATAGATGAGCAAATGAAAATAAAATGCATAAATATTTTTTTCTTTATTGGAGGTGTATCAAATTGACAATACAAATAAAGTAAATGATCATGATTTATTATTTAAATCACATAAAAGCACTATGCAATAATAATGGAAAGCTTTTTAGACATTCAAATGTATGGCTATTCATATTTGTAAACATAGACAGTACTTCACTACCATTATTGTACTTGATTGTTCGTAATAAGAAAGTAATTTCTTTATTTAAAGAGGGTAACTCAACTGGTAAACCAATCTTCCTTGAGGCCCTCGTACAAACAAGAACATATGCATTTTCAAAAATATAGAAAATAACTTCCATTCATCTGTTACATATAACACACATTGTAGATTAACAGTTAAAAGTCCCTTTAGCACCTATACTTCCAACTAAATGAACGATTCAAATTCAAATAAAATAATACAATGGAATTGTCGAGGTTTAAAACCAAATTATGATGAGATTAGTTTACTTTTAAATGAACATAACCCTATTGCATTTTGTCTTCAAGAAACTTTTTTGAAGTCAAATGATAAAACTACTTTTAAACAGTATTCTTTATATAATACAATTTGTGATACAGGTGAAAAAGCAACTGGTGGCGTGTCTATTCTTGTCAACAGAAAAGTCCTGCACAGCACTCTTGCATTTGACACTAATCTCCAAGCAGTTGCAGTTAGCGTTACAATGCATAGAGTTATTACAATTGGTCTTTATATTTACCACCAAGTGCAACCCTTGATCCGAAGGATCTCGATAAACTCATTGCACAATTGCCATCACCTTTTATGCTTTTGGGGGATTTTAATGCACACAATTACATATGGGGTTGAAAAGACATTAATGATAAGGTAATAAAGTTCATTCTTTTTTTAATCAAATAACCTATGTCTTTATAATGATAATAAATCTCATACATATTTACATTCTGCTTCAGGATCGAAAACTTCCATCGATTTATCAGTTTGTGAGCCATCACTTTTGTTAGACTTTTCATGGAGAGTTGGTGATGACCTCTGCGGGAGTGACCATTATCCAATATTTCTTACAAATATCGGATCTCCATTTCTCGATAGAAATCAGCGATGGAAACTTCGCAAAGCAGATTGACATATGTTCCAATTTCTCTGCAAAGAACAGTTTAAGCCTGATTTTTTTAACGATACGGATGATCCTGCTGGTCAGTTTTCATCAATATTATACAGTATAGCAGAAAAATCTATCCCAAAAACCTCGACAAATCCAAAACGCCCTCAAAAACCATCGTAAAAAAAGCCTTAAGTCAATTTAATTTACGACCTACACAACATAATTTAAAAGTGTCTCGTGCAAGGACAAGACGTATTTTTAAGGATAGTAAGAGAAAGTCCTGGAGAGATTACGTCTCTAGGCTTAATTCTCGTACTTCCCTTAGGAAGGCGTGGGACATGGTCCGAAAAATCAACGGTAAGGGTACCCAAGGTTGCGTTAACCATTTAAAAACTGAAAATCATACTGTCACATCTGCCAAAGACATCGTTAATACTTTGGCAGATACTTTTTCAAAAAATTCATCTACCACTAATTGCAATCCAACATTTTTAAAACATAAACATCAGACTGAAAAACAGAAACTAAACTTTAAATCAAATAATTCAGAAAAAAATATAAGAAGAAGTTCTCTTTGAGTGCATTGAAAAATTCCTTAAATAAGGCACATGATACATCAGCTGGTCCTGACGATATGCATTATCAACTTTTAAAACATTTACCCGAATCGTCTTTATTAATTCTACTTAACATATTTAACTCTGTTTGGGTGACTGGAAACTTCCCCGAGTCTTGGAGGGAAGTTATCGTTATTCCGGTACCCAAACCTGGGGGAAATAACACGGATCAAGTTAATTACCGTCATATTGCTTTGACAAGTTTGTAACACCATGGAACGTATGATTAATGGTCGCCTCGTTTGGTTCTTGGAATCCAACAACTTAATTACTAAGTATCAAAGTGGATTCCGACGTCAAAGAGGCACTACAGACCATTTAGTGATATTTTAATCGTTTCTTAGAGAGGCTTTCATAAAGAAAGAACATTTAGTCGCTGTATTTTTTGACTTGGAGAAAGCCTATGACACCACGTGAAAGTATTGCATTATGAAAGATCTTCATAATATGGGCCTTCGTGGCCGTTTAGCTACATTTATTTTAAACTTTTTAGATGATAGACAGTTTCAAGTCCGAATGGGAACAACCCTCTCCGATGTTCACAAACAGGAGATGGGCGTCCCACAAGGCAGTATTCTGTCTGTCACACTTTTTAATATTAAAATTAATAATATTGTTAAGAGTATAAATCCTGGTGTGGATTGCTCTTTAAATGTTGACGATTTTGTAATTTGTTACCGTTCAAAAAATATGAAAACTATTGAAAGGCAACTACAGCAATACCTTAATAAACTTCAGACTTGGTCTGATGAAAACGGTTTTCAATTTTCTAAGTCTAAAACAAATTGTATGCATTTTTGTCAACTTCGTAAACATCACGATGATCCCAATCTAACGTTAGATGGGACACCTATACCTGTTGTTGAGGGGAAAAAAATTTAGGTCTTATTTTTGATCGTAAACTTACTTTTATTCCTCATCTTAAATATCTCTAGACAAAATGTAATAAAGCACTTAATTTATTGAAAGTTGTTGCTAATATAAATTGGGGTGCAGATCGTAAAGTTTTACTTAGACTTTACAGATCACTAATCAGATCAAAATTAGACTACGGCTCTATTGTATATGGATCTGCTCGCAAGTCTTACTTAGCGCTGCTTGATTCTATACACAACCAAGGACTATGACTCGCCCTTGGTGCCTTTCGTACATCCCCAGCCGACAGTCTTTATGTAGAGGCAAATGAACCATCGTTGTATTTAAGACTAGAAAAACTGGCTCTTCAATATGCAATTAAACTTTATTCAAATCCATCTTATCCTGCTTTTAATCTTACTTTTGACCGCTATTATGAAAACCTATTTGATAAAAAACCTAAAGCTATTCGAACTTTTGGTCTCCGGATCAAACCAAAACTAACCGAAGCCAATATTGATCTTAATTTAATTGCTAAGTACAAAGTCTCAGAAATACCACCATGGACTTTGCAAAAGACAAAAATCATTTTTGAACTTTGTAAAGACAAAAAATCTGAAACAGACTCCACTATCTTTCAAAGTAAATTTAATGAAATCAAATCGTCTTACAATCATTTTTGTCACATATATACAGATGGTTCTAAAGATGGAGAAACCGTGGCTGCAGCTGCTGTTACAGGACAACACACTTCAAAGAGCCGATTACCAAACGGAGCCTCCATCTTTTCAGCTGAACTCAAAGCCATTGATTTGGCATTGGACTACATAAATGATTCTGAGAAAAAACAGTTTATTACATTTTCTGATTCACTTTCATCTCTTCAAGCCATAGATGGCATGAAAGATGATAATACTCTTGTTCTTCAACTTTTAAATAAATACAATGTACTTTGTAAAGAAAATACTATTGTTCTCTGCTTGCTTCCTGGTCATACAGGAATTAGTGGAAATGATAAAGCTGATAAGGCTACGAAAGCGGCCATTAGCTTGAATATTTCATATTTTAAACTACCTTTTAAAGATTTTAAATCTAATATTAATAAGTATATTTTCATGGCAGTCCTCTTGGGATCTTGCCATACATAATAAGTTACATTCTATCAAAACAAAGCTTGGCGAATGGCATCCTAGCAATAGGATTATTTGTCGAGAAGAAGTTATTTTAGCTCGGTGTACCGCTGTACCCATTCATATCTTTTAAAGCGTGAAGCTGTCCCAGAGTGTGTGCACCGCTTACTGTTAAGCATATACTTATCGACTGTGTTGACTTTGCTCCAATGAGAGCGAAGTACTACAGGGTCGATAGTATGAAAGAGCTTTTTGATAAAGTTAACAAACCAGTGTATTTGCCTTTTTAAAAGAGATTAAACTGTTTAACATTTTTAGTTTAAACCCCGTTGACGGGTTAAATGATTTAGTATATCGTTTATTTCCCTGTATTTAATTAATGTTTTCATTTATTTATACCCCCTGTCGGTAGGGATTAGAATTTGTCGACTGCTCGTTCCAAGCAGAGGGGTAAGATCCTCCCTGAAAAGGAACCCCCCTGTTGACCGTGGGTGGCGACCCGTGCGGTTAGATGAAGGAGTCCTGGTGGTTGAGCGCCGCAGGAGTCTGTGACGCAACACATCACTTTGGTCCGGATTCCAAGTCAAGACGTGAGGTCGGATGGGCCCGGTCTTGATCAATCTGTCTGTCATGATTATTTTCTTGGATTATATATTATCATGTATCATCCTTTCTCCATTATTTAATCCCCATTGAATTTTTCCATTCTTATTTATTTATCAATATTAATTTTCTATGATTATATATTTTAGTAATCTTACTCTCAAATCCTTGAAAACTGTCATGGCTTATTGGCTAATTTTGTAAAGTAAAATACTATATGGTTATACGTATGCCATTTTTAGATGGATGTTGGTGCTGTTCTTGTCTTGTCGGGACTTGAATTTACATCCATCGGGTGGTATGCAGGATCTGATGTATTACTTTGCTGGAGTATATTGTTTACGTATTCTTGGAATCATGTCTGTCGGATATACACAGCATGTGTTCCAAAAAAAGACACCAAAGCAGTACTACTCATCGACTTTTACCTGCTCAGTCTGTTCTGAAGCGTGCTCGGCGCGATTCGGCAGAGACTAAATCAGATGACGATTTAATTCAATTGAACTGGCCACAATTTTTAATAATTGCATCTACAGAGAAACTTGACCCGTAACCAAACTTTCGCCGTTTGCGATTCACAAGCAAATACTTGGTATTGCTGGTGCTCGGCGCGAGAGGTGAAAAAATTAAAATCAAATACAATTCTTGTTGAATGTGTAAAAAAAATGTCATTCAGACAATTTGCTTTCAAGCAAAGTATTTGTAGATATACCAGTGGAGGTTCGTTCACACGTCACAATCAATTCCTCCAAAGGAGTTATTCGTTCCAGGGAACTGGAACATTGTACTGTTGAGGAGATGAGTGTGAACCTGAAACCACAGGGGTCTCAGAGGTGACTCGAATCACTACCAGGAAGGATGGCAATACCAGACAAACGAACACTTTTATTTTAACTTTTAATTCTCCAAGTCTTCCTAAAACAGTAAAGATCGGATATCTGTCTTTACCTGTTGACCTATTCATCCCAAATCCACTCCGGTGCTTTAATTGTCAGCAGTTTGGACATCACCGAGAAAGATGTAGACGAGGTGCCGTGTGTGCTCGATGTGGTGAAGTAGGGCACACAGACTTCTCGTCTTGCTCAAAACCCGCCCGTTGTGTTAATTGAAGTGGGAACCACGGGGCTTTCTCGCGAGACTGTCCAAAATGGAAATACGAAAGAGAAATTCAAAAAATTAAACTAGAAAAAAAGATTTCATTTCCTGAAGCCAGACGTCTTGTTGAAAGCCAGTCTCCAACTACTCCATCAAGTAAATCATATGCTGATGTAAGTAGAATTGTTGAGAAAAATCAACAAGATGTATGGAAGCTCAGACGGACATTACCTGGTTAACTGAAAATCCGAAACCTTATAACTTTGTCATTCCTGGTACGTCTCGAGTCACATCTGAGACTCAGACGATCTCCACTGTTAAACCTGTTCTAAAACCTAAGCCTGCCAGTGAAACTTATAAAAAAACAGACGGTTTCTGAAACTGATCAGAAAACGTCAAAAGCGTCGAGCTCTGGTAGTGCCAAGAGCTCGTCTTCTGCGGGCTCTGGTAATACCAAGAGCTTGTCTTCTGCGAGCTCTGGTAGTGGCAAGAGCCCGTTTTCTGTGAACTCTGTTGTTACCAAGAGTTCCCCTCGCAAGACTGGAAAAATAAATCTGGCTTCTCCCAAATTGTGTGTTACGGGGAGGCAACCTGAAGAGCCAGATGGCCCTGTACGGTTACACAACAAATTTTCACACCTTGATATGGAGACCGATGAAGCACCATCGGATTCTTCCAAGGTCGTAAAAACTAAAGCCCCTTTGGCACCTATTATTCCACCTAAATGAACGATTCAAATTCAAATAAAATAATACAATGGAATTGTCGAAGTTTAAAACCAAATTATGATGAGATTAGTTTACTTTTAAATGAACATAACCCTATTGCATTTTGTCTTCAAGAAACGTTTATGAAGTCAAATGATAAAACTACTTTTAAACAATATTCTTTATATAATACAATTTGTGATACAAGTGAAAAAGCAACTGGTGGCGTGTCTATTCTTGTCAATAGAAACATCCCAAAGAGTACTATTGCATTTGACACTAATCTGCAAGCAGTTGCAGTTAGTGTTACAATGCATAGAGTTATTACAATTTGCTCTTTATATTTACCACCAAGTGCAACCCTTGATCCAAAGGATCTCGATAAACTCATTGCACAATTGCCATCACCTTTTATGCTTTTGGGGGATTTTAATGCACACAATTACATATAGGGTTGTAAAGACATTAATGATAAAGGTAATAAAGTTCAATCTTTTTTAAATCAAAATAACCTATGTCTTTATAATGATAATAAATCTCATACATATTTACATCCTGCTTCAGGACCGAAAACTTCCATCGATTTATCAGTTTGTGAGCCATCACTTTTGTTAGACTTTTCATGGAGTGTTGGTGATGACCTCTGCGGGAGTGACCATTATCCAATATTTCTTCAAAATATTGGACCTCCACTTCTTGATAGAAATCAACGATGGAAACTTCGCAAAGCAGATTGGCATATGTTCAAATCTCTTTGCGAAGAACAGTTAAAGCCTGATTTATTTAACGATACGAATGATCCTGCTGGTCAGTTTACATCAATATTATACAGTATAGCAGAAAAATCTATCCCAAAAACCTCGACAAATCCAAAACGCCCTCAAAAACCATGGTATGATGATGACTGCAAGAATGCAGTCAAGGATCATAAAAAAAGCCTTAAGTCAAAATAATTTACGACCTACACAACATAATTTAGACAATTTTAAAGTGTATAGTGCAAAAGCAAGACGTACTCTAAAGGAGAGTAAGAGAAAGTCCTGGAGAGATTACGTCTCTAGGCTTAATTCTCGTACTTCCCTTAGGAAGGCGTGGGACATGGTCCGAAAAATCAACGGTAAGGGTTGCGTTAACCATTTAAAAACTGAAAATCATACTGCCACATCTGCCAAAGACATCGTTAATACTTTGGCAGAGAAAAATTCATCTACCACTGGTTGCAATCCAAATTTTTTAAAACATAAACATCAGACTGAAAAACAGAAACTAAACTTTAAATCAAATAATTCAGAAAAATATAATAACAAGTTCTCTTTGAGTGCATTGAAAACTTCCTTAAAGAAGGCACATGATACATCAGCTGGTCCTGACGATATCCATTATCAACTTTTAAAACATTTACCCGAATCGTCTTATTTTATTCTACTTGATATATTTAACTCTGTTTGGGTGACTGGAAACTTCCCCGAGTCTTGGAGGGAAGCTATCGTTATTCCGGTACCCAAACCTGGGAAAGATAACACGTATCCAGTTAATTACCGTCCAATTGCTTTGACAAGTTGTGTTTGTAAAACCATGGAACGTATGATTAATGGTCGCCTCGTTTGGTTCTTGGAATCCAACCACTTAATTACTAAGTATCAAAGTGGATTCCGACGCCAAAGAGGCACTACAGACCATTTAGTTAGATTTGAATCGTTTGTTAGGGAGGCTTTCATAAAGAGAGAACATTGAGTCGCTGTATTTTTTGACTTGGAGAAAGCCTACGACACCAAGTATGGTGAAAGTCTGGCATTATGAAAGATCTTAATAATATGGGTCTTCGTGGCCGTTTAGCTACATTTATTTTAAACTTTTTAGATGATAGACAGTTTCAAGTCCGAATGGGAACAACCCTCTCCGATGTTCACAAACAGGAGATGGGTGTCCCACAAGGCAGTATTCTGTCTGTCACACTTTTTAATATTAAAATTAATAATATTGTTAAGAGTATAAATCCTGGTGTGGATTGCTCTTGGTTTTTGACGATTGAATACACCAGAATAATCCATTCTCTTTTAATTAAAATAAATTACATTTTGTATTTGTTTATTTAAGTATACAACAACATCATTAATTTTGAGTTTGTTCTATTCGATGCAGAGCAATATATATTTATTAGTAACACACTGATATTATATTTTGAGTTCGTTGTATTTGGTAAACAGCTACTAAAACATATTATTTCCACTGCATAAACACGAATATCATATTTTCTGTTCGTTCTATTTGATTTACATATATATAGATCCGCTAAATACTTACAAATATTACATTTTCAGTTTGTTCTATTCAGTATGCGGCCTTATATATGTATTTAATCCAATTAATACATCCGAATATTTCATTTTCATATTTTTTTCTATTCAGTATACAGCTATAATTATTCAGTTGTTCCACTTAATACACACGAATATGGTGCTTGTTTTATTCAGTAAATTGATTTGTTCTTTTTAATACATATTGGTTTTGCCACGAGAATAATTTTGTATTTTCTAGTTCTACTTAACGTGATAACATATTATTTTTTGTGTTGATTATAATTTGTCACCAGTGCAATATAGTTTTGTTTTGCTATAGTGCTTTAAACTGATTAAGCAGTACTGTCCATTAAGTTCCATTTCATACACAGAAATAATCCTTTTTGATTTTAATTAAATCAATTACATTTTCCATACCAGTATTATATATTGAGTTTATACTATTCAGTACATAGAGATTGATTTGTTCCACTGAATACAAAAGAATATAAAATTTTGAGGTTTTTTTTCTTTTCAATGTGCAGCTATAGATATACATATGTTCCCCTTAAATAGAAACTAATTTTACATTTTGAGAGTTTTTGCTTTTCAGCATACTGCTATTGAGACTGACTGATTTATTTCACTCAAAACGAACTTAACATTTGGTGTTTGTTTTATTTGGTATACAACAATAGAGATCCAAACAGCTTGTTCTGTTCCATTGAATACAAACGAATATAACATTTTGAGTTTATTTTTCTTGTAGTATACAGCTAAAGAGATACATTCATTACCCTTAACACAAATTTATATTATACAATACACACGAATATTACATTTTGTGTTTGTCCTGTTAAGTGTGTGTTTTATTTGGTATACAGCTATAGAGTTTATTTCTTCCACTTAATACAAACGAATATTACATTTTGAGTCTCATTTTCATTATACAGCTATAGAGATTTATTTGTTCAACTTAATACACACGAATGTTACATTTTGAGTCTCATTTTCATTATACAGCTATAGAGATTTATTTGTTCAACTTAATATACACGAATGTTAAATTTTGAGTTTGTTCTATTCTGTTGAAAGCAATAGAGAATTGTTTGTTCCACACGACCATTAGATTTTGAGCTTATATACAGCTATAGAGATTGGTTTGTTCCACTGAATACACATGAATATTACATTTTGAGTCTCATTTTCATTATACAGCTATAGAGATTTATTTGTTCCACTTAATACACACGAATGTTACATTTTGAGTTTGTTCTATTCAGTTTACAGCAATAGAGAATTGTTTTTTTTTCCACACGATTATTACATTTGAGCTTGTATACAGCTATAGAGATTGGTTTGTTCCACTGTATACACACGAATATTACATTTTGTGTTTTCTCTATTAAGTATACATCTATACAGATTGATTCAATCCATTAAATACACGTGTTTATTTAATTTTGTATTCATTAAACTTATTAAACTGCAATATTATATTTTGTACTGTTCTGTTTAGTTCTATACAAATAATTCTATAGAAATTCATTAATTTCATTGAAATATTAGAGCACAACAATATTACATTTTTGTAATTTTTTTCTATTTTTTCTACAGCAAGACTGTATGATTAGTTCTACTTAATACAAGGACATACTATTTGTTGTGTTGATTATATTTTGTAATCTTATTTTGCTTGCTCTTTGGCTCTACACTAATTAAATTAAGCAATATTGTTTTTTTTAGTTCCATTCAATACACCAGAATAATCCATTCTCTTTTAATTAAACTAAATTACATTTTGTATTTGTTTATTTAAGTATACAACAACATCATTAATTTTGAGTTTGTTCTATTCGGTGCAGAGCAGTATATATTTATTAGTAACACACTGATATTATATTTTGAGTTCGTTGTATTTGGTAAACAGCTACTAAAACATATTATTTCCACTGCATAAACATGAATATCATATTTTCTGTTCGTTCTATTTGATTGACATATATATAGATCCGCTAAATACTTACAAATATTACATTTTCAGTTTGTTCTATTCAGTATGCGGCCTTATATATGTATTTAATCCAATTAATACACCCGAATATTTAATTTTCATATTTTTTTCTATTCAGTATACAGCTATAATTATTCATTTGTTCCACTTAATACACACGAATATGGTGCTTGTTTTATTCAGTAAATTGATTTGTTCTTTTTAATACATATTGGTTTTTGCCACGCGAATAATTTTGTATTTTCTAGTTCTACTTAACGTGATAACATATTATTTTTTGTGTTGATTATAATTTGTCACCAGTGCAATATAGTTTTGTTTTGCTATAGTGCTTTAAACTGATTAAGCAGTACTGTCCATTAAGTTCCATTTCATACACGGAAATAATCCTTTTTGATTTATATTCAATCAATTACATTTTCCATACCAGTATTATATATTGAGTTTATACTATTCAGTACATAGAGATTGGTTTGTTCCACTGAATACAAAAGAATATAAAATTTTGAGTTTTTTTTTCTTTTCAATGTGCAGCTATAGATATACATCTGTTCCCCTTAAATAGAAATTAATTTTACATTTTGAGAGTTTTTGCTTTTCAGCATACTGCTATGGAGACTGACTGATTTATTTCACTCAATACGAACTTAACATTTGGTGTTTGTTATATTTGGTATACAACAATAGAGATCCAAACAGCTTGTTCTGTTCAGTATACAGCTAAATATATTTCTTTGTTCCATTGAATACAAACGAATATAACATTTTGAGTTTCTTTTTTCTTGTAGTATACTGCTAAAGAGATACATTCATTACCCTTAACACAAATTTATATTATACAATACACACGAATATTACATTTTGTGTTTGTCCTGTTAAGTGTTTGTTTTATTTGGTATACAGCTATAGAGTTTATTTCTTCCACTTAATACAAACGAATATTACATTTTGAGTCTCATTTTCATTATACAGCTGAAGTGATTGATTTGTTCAACTTAATACACACGAATTAATTTTGAGTCTCATTTTCATTATACAGCTATAGAGATTTATTTGTTCAACTTAATACACACGAATGTTACATTTTGAGTCTCATTTTCATTATACAGCTATAGAGATTTATTTGTTCAACTTAATACACACGAATGTTACATTTTGAGTCTCATTTTCATTATACAGCTATAGAGATTTATTTGTTCAACTTAATACACACGAATGTTACATTTTGAGTTTGTTCTATTCAGTTGAAAGCAATAGAGAATTGTTTGTTCCGCACGATCGTTAGATTTTGAGCTTGTATACAGCTATAGAGACTGGTTTGTTCCACTGAATACACATGAATATTACATTTTGAGTCTCATTTTCATTATAGAGCTATAGAGATTTATTTGTTCCATTTAATGCACACGAATGTTACATTTTCATTTTGTTCTATTCAGTTGACAGCAATAGAGAATTGTTATTTTTTTCCACACGATTATTACATTTGAGCTTGTATACAGCTATAGAGATTTGTTTGTTCCACTGTATACACACGAATATTACATTTTGTGTTTTCTCTATTAATTATACATCTATACAGATAGATTCAATCCATTAAATACACGTGTTTATTTAATTTTGTATTCATTAAACTTATTAAACTGCAATATTATATTTTGTATGTTCTGTTTAGTTCTATACAAATAATTCTATACAAATTCATTAATTTCATTGAAATCAGGTGAATATTTAGTTTTAATTAATGTTAGAGCACAACAATATTACATTTTTGTATTTTTTTCTATTCTTTCTGCAGCAAGACTCTTTGGCTCTATACTAGAGTTTTATCTTTTCGATATACTGCTATTGAGACTGATTTTAGTTCACTTAATACACATGAATATTACAGTTGGTGTTTGTTTTATATGGTATACAGCTGTAGCGATTTATTTGTTTTACATTTTGTGCTTGTTCTATTAAGTATATATCTATAGAGATTTGTTTGTTCCACACGAATATTATATTTTAATCTTGTTCTGTTCAGCATCAATATACTAATAAATTGAAGCAATATTGTTTTTTTAGTTCCATTGAATACACCAGAATAATCCATTCTCTTTTCATTGAAATGAATTACATTTTGTATTTGTTTATTTAAGTATACAACAACATCGTTAATTTTGAGTTTGTTCTATTCTGTGTAGAGCAATAGATATTTATTTGTAACACACTGATATTATATTTTGAGTTTGTTATATTTGGTAAACAGCTACTAAAACATATTATTTCCACTGCATACACACGAATATTATATTTTCTGTTCGATCTATTTGATTTACATATATATATATAGATTCGCTTAATACTTACAAATATTACATTTTCAGTTTATTCTATTCAGTATAAGGCCTTATATATGTATCTAATCCAATTAATACACACGAATATTTTTTTCTATTCAGTATACAGCTATAATTATTCATTTGTTCCACCGCGAATAATTTTGTACTTTCTAGTTCTACTTAACGCAATAATATATTAAGTGGGATTAAGTGTTTGTTTTAATTGGTATACAGCTATAGAGTTTATTTCTTCCACTAAATACAAACGAATATTACATTTTGAGGGATTTTTTTCTTTTCAAGTAAACAGATATGGAGATTAATTTAATTCACTTAATACACACGAATATTACATTTTGAGTCTCATTTTCATTATACAGGTATAGAGATTTATTTGTTCAACTTAATACACACGAATGTTACATTTTGAGTTTGTTCCTTTTCAGCTGAAAGCAATAGAGAATTGTTTGTTCCGCACGATCATTATATTTTGAGCTTGTTTACAGCTATAGAGATTGGTTTGTTCCACTGAATACACATGAATATTACATTTTGAGTCTCATTTTCATTATAGAGCTATAGAGATTTATTTGTTCAACTTAATACACACGAATGTTACATTTTGAGTTTGTTCTATTCAGTTTACAGCAATAGAGAATTGTTTTTTTTTCCACACGATTATTACATTTGAGCTTGTATACAGCTATAGAGATTGGTTTGTTCCACTGTATACACACGAATATTACATTTTGTGTTTTCTCTATTAAGTATACATCTATACAGATTGATTCAATCCATTAAATACACGTGTTTATTTAATTTTGTATTCATTAAACTTATTAAACTGCAATATTATATTTTGTACTGTTCTGTTTAGTTCTATACAAATAATTCTATACAAATTCATTAATTTCATTGAAATATTAGAGCACAACAATATTACATTTTTGTAATTTTTTTCTATTTTTTCTACAGCAAGACTGTATAATTAGTTCTAGTTAATACAAGGACATACTATTTGTTGAGTTGATTATATTTTGTAATCTTATTTTGCTTGCTCTTTGGCTCTATACTAATTAAATTAAGCAATATTGTTTTTTTAGTTCCATTCAATACACCAGAATAATCCATTCTCTTTTAATTAAAATAAATTATATTTCGTATTGGTTCATTTAAGTATACAACAACATCATTAATTTTGAGTTTGTTCTATTCGGTGCAGAGCAATATATATTTATTAGTAACACACTGATATTATATTTTGAGTTCGTTGTATTTGGTAAACAGCTACTAAAACATATTATTTCCACTGCATAAACACGAATATCATATTTTCTGTTCGTTCTATTTGATTTACATATATATAGATCCGCTAAATACTTACAAATATTACATTTTCAGTTTGTTCTATTCAGTATGCGGCCTTATATATGTATTTAATCCAATTAATACACCCGAATATTTCATTTTCATATTTTTTTCTATTCAGTATACAGCTATAATTATTCATTTGTTCCACTTTATACCTACGAATATGGTGCTTGTTTTATTCAGTAAATTGATTTGTTCTTTTTAATACATATTGGTTTTTGCCACGCGAATAATTTTGTATTTTCTAGTTCTACTTAACATGATAACATATTATTTTTTGTGTTGATTATAATTTGTCACCAGTGCAATAGTGTTTTGTTTTGCTATAGTGCTTTAAACTGATTAAGCAATACTGTCCATTAAGTTCCATTTCATACACGGAAATAATCCTTTTTGATTTTAATTCAATCAATTACATTTTCCATACCAGTATTATATATTGAGTTTATACTATTCAGTACATAGAGATTGGTTTGTTCCACTGAATACAAAAGAATATAAAATTTTGAGTTTTTTTTCTTTTCGATGTGCAGCTATAGATATACATATGTTCCCCTTAAATAGAAACTAATTTTACATTTTGAGAGTTTTTGCTTTTCAGCATACTGCTATGGAGACTGACTGATTTATTTCAGTCAATACGAACTTAACATTTGGTGTTTGTTTTATTTGGTATACAACAATAGAGATCCAAACAGCTTGTTCTGTTCAGTATACAGCTAAATATAATTCTTTGTTCCATTGAATACAAACGAATATAACATTTTGAGTTTCTTTTTCTTGTAGTATACAGCTAAAGAGATACATTCATTACCCTTAACACAAATTTATATTATACAATACACACGAATATTACATTTTGTGTTTGTCCTGTTCAGTGTTTGTTTTATTTGGTATACAGCTATAGAGTTTATTTCTTCCACTTAATACAAACGAATATTACATTTTGAGTCTCATTTTCATTATACAGCTGAAGTGATTTATTTGTTCAACTTAATACACACGAATTAATTTTGAGTCTCATTTTCATTATACAGCTATAGAGATTTATTTGTTCAACTTAATACACACGAATGTTACATTTTGAGTCTCATTTTCATTATACAGATATAGAGATTTATTTGTTCAACTTAATATACACGAATGTTAAATTTTGAGTTTGTTCTATTCAGTTGAAAGCAATAGAGAATTGTTTGTTCCACACGATCATTAGATTTTGAGCTTGTATACAGCTATAGAGATTGGTTTGTTCCACTGAATACACATGAATATTACATTTTGAGTCTCATTTTCATTATACAGCTAGAGAGATTTATTTGTTCCACTTAATACACACGAATGTTACATTTTGAGTTTGTTCAATTCAGTTTACAGCAAAAGAGAATTGTTTTTTTCCACACGATTATTACATTTGAGCTTGTATACTGCTATAGAGATTGGTTTGTTCCACTGAATACACACGAATATTACATTTTGTGTTTTCTCTATTAAGTATACATCTATACAGATTGATTCAATCCATTAAATACTCTAGTTTATTTAATTTTGTATTCATTAAACTTATTAAACTGCAATATTATATTTTGTATGTTCTGTTTACTTCTATACAAATAATTCTATACAAATTCATTAATTTCATTGAAATATTAGAGCACAACAATATTACATTTTTGTATTTTTTTCTATTTTTTCTACAGCAAGACTGTTTGATTAGTTCTACTTAATACAAGGTCATACTATTTATTGTGTTGATTATATTTTGTAATCTTATTTTGCTTGCTCTTTGGCTCTATACTAATTAAATTAAGCAATATTGTTTTTTTAGTTCCATTTAATACACCAGAACAATCCATTTTGTTTTTATTAAAATGAATCACATTTTGTATTTGCTTAATTTAAGTATGCAGCAACACCGTTAATTTTGAAAGTTTAATCTTTTCAGTATATTGCTATGGTAACGGATTTATTTCTCTAAATACACACGAATATTACATTTGGAGTTTTCCTTCTATTCAGTATACAGCTTTAGAGATTCATTTGTTTCACTTAATACACATGAATTTTATATTTTGAGTTTGTTCTATTCAGTATACAGCTCTTTCCCTTAATACACAGTAATACATCTGATAGATTTGTTTGTTCCACACGAATATTACATTTTGAGAGTTTTATCTTTTCGATATACTGCTATTGAGACTGATTTTAGTTCACTTAATGCACATGAATATTACAGTTGGTGTTTGTTTTATATGGTATACAGCTATAGCGATTTATTTGTTTTATATTTTGTGTTTGTTCTATTAAGTATGAATCTATACAGATTTGTTTGTTCCACACGAATATTATATTTTAATCTTGTTCTGTTCAGCATCAATAAACTAATTAATTGAAGCAATATTGTTTTTTTAGTTCCATTGAATACATCAAAATAATCCATTCTCTTTTCATTAAAATGAATTACATTTTGTATTTGTTTATTTAAGTATACAACAACATCGTTAATTTTGAGTTTGTTCTATTCGGTGTAGAGCAATATATATTTATTTGTTACATATTGATATTATATTTTGATTTCGTTCTACAGCTATTAAAACTTATTATTTCAGCTGCATACACACGAATATTATATTTTCTGTTCGTTCTATTTGATTTACATATATAGAGATCCACTGAATACTTACAAATATTACATTTTCAATTTGTTCTATTCAGTATACGGCTATAGATATGTATTTAATCCAATTAATACACACGAATATTTCATTTTCAGTTTATTTTTTCTATTCTGTAATACCGCTTTAGAGATTTGTTTCTGCTACAAGATTATTACATTTTGTGTTGATTCTATTAAGTAAATTTATAGAGAATGATTAGTTCCATTTAATACACGCAATTATTTCATTTTGCATTCATTAAACTTAATAGACAGGAATATCATCTATAAAAATCGATTAGTTCTACTTAATGAATGCGAATAGCATTATAACATTTTGTTTTTAGAGCACCGCAATATTACATTTTGTTGTGTTTTTTTTATTAGTTCTACTTGATACAAAGAGATATTATTTTTTGTGTTGATTATAATATGTAAACAGTGCAATACATTTTCGTTTGATCTATTGCTCTCAACTAATTAAGCAATATTTTTTGTTTAGTACCATTGAATCATCCATTTCAATTTTATTACGTTTTATTTTAATGACATTTTCCACACAGCTATTACATCTTAAGCTTTGTTCTATTGAATGTACAGCTATAGATATTGGTCTGTTCCATTTAATACACACGAATATTACATTTTCTTTTTTTCTTATTTTCAGTATACAGCTATAGATAATGTATTTAATCCAATTAATACACACGAATATTTCATTTTCAGTTGTTTTTTTCTATTCTGTATACCGCCTTAGAGATTTGTTTCTTCTACAAGATTATTACATTTTGTGTTTATTCTATTAAGTAAACTTCTATAAAGAATGATTAGTTCAATTTAATACACGCGATTATTTCATTTTGCACTCATTAAACTTAATAGACAGCAAGATCATCTATATAAATTGATTAGTTCCACTTAATGCAGGCGAATAGTATTATAACATTATTTTTAGAGCACCGCATTATTACATTTTTTTCCCTGTTTTTCTACAGCAAAACAATTTGATTAGTTCTACTTGATACAAAGAGACATTATTTTTTGTGTTGATTATAATACGTAAACAGTGCAATACATTTTCGTTTGCTCTATTGCTCTCAACTAATTAAGCAATAATTTTTGTTTAGTACCATTGAATTATCCATTTCAATTTTATTACATTTTATTTTAATGACATTTTCCACACAACTATTACATTTTAAGCTTGTTCTATTGAATATACAGCTATAGATACACACGAACATTTTCTTTTCTTTCTTTTCAGTAATCATTTATTTCACTTAATACAGACGAATATTACATTTTGTTTTTATTCTGTTCAGTAAACATCTTAGAAATTTGTTTAATACAAAAGAATATAACATTTTGAGAATTTTTGTTTTCAGTATTACCGCTATGGAAATACATTTAATCCCCTTAATAAAAACTAATATTACATTTTGAAAGTTTAATCTTTTCAGTATACTGCTATGGTAACTGATTTATTTTACTTTATTTCATAGAGATTCATTTTTTTCACTTAATACACATGAATTTTATATTTTGAGTTTGTTTTTGATATTCACTCGTTTCCATTAATACACTCTAATACATCTTATAGATTTGTTTGTTCCACACGAATATTACATTTTGAGAGTTTTATCTTTTCGGTATACTGCTATTTACAGCTATAGCTGTTTGTTTTACAGTTTGTGTTTGTTCTATTCTATTAAGAATACATCTATAGAGTTTGTTCCACACGAATATTATAGTTTAAGCTTGTTCTGTTCAGCAACAACATTTTAATTAATTGAAGCAATATTGTTTTTTTTTTAATTCCATTGAATACACCAGAATAATCTATTCTCTTTTAATTAAAATAAATTACATTTTGTATTTGTTTATTTAAGTATACAACAACATCATTAATTTTGAGTTTATTCTATTCGGTGCAGAGCAATATATATTTATTTGTAACACACTGATATTATATTTAGAGTTCGTTGTATTTGGTAAACAGCTACTAAAACATATTATTTCCAGTGCATGAACAAGAATATTATATTTTCTGTTCGTTCTACTTGATTTACATATAAAGAGATCCACTAAATATTTACAAATATTACATTTTCAATTTGTTCTATTCAGTATACGGCTATAGATATGTATTTAATCTAATTAATATACACGAATATTTCATTTTCAGTTTTTTTTCTATTCAGTATGCTGTATACAGAATAGAAAAAAACTGAAAATAATTATTCATTTGTTCCACTTAATACACACGAATTTGGTGATTGTTTTATTCAGAACATTTGTTTGTTCTATTTAATACATATTGGTTTTTGCCACGCGAATAGTTTTGTATTTTCTAGTTCTACTTAACGCAATGACATATTATTTTTTGTGATGATTATAATTTGTAACCAGTGCAATATATTTTTCTTTTGCTATATTGCTTTCAACTGATTAAGCAGTACTGTCCATTAAGTTCCATTTCATACACAGAAATAATCCTTTTTGATTTTATTCAAATAAATTACATGTTCCATACAAGTATTATATTTTGATCTTGTTTTATTCAGTACATAGAGATTGGTTTGTTCCACTTAATACAAAAGAATATAAAATTCTGAGTTTTTTTTTCACTGTACAGTTATAGATATACATATGTTTCCCTAAATTCAAACTAATATTACATTTTGAGAGTTTTTTTTTCTTTTCAGCATACTGCTATTGAGACTGACTTATTTCTTTCACTTAATACGAACTTTATATTTGTGTTTGTTTTATTTGGCATACAGCTATTAGAGATTTATTTATTCCAGTGACATACACGAATCTTACATTTTGCGTTGGTACAATTAAATATAAACCTATAGAGATTTGTTTGTTCCACACAATTTGTTCTATTCAATATACAGCTATAGATATTGGTTTGTTCCATTTAATACATATAACATTAATATATGACATTCTGAGTTTCTTTTTCTTTTCAGTATACAGCTATAGAGATACATTCATTCCCCTTAATAAAAACTTATATTATATAATTCACACGAATATTACATTAAGTGTTTGCCCTGTTAAGTGTTTGTTTTATTTGGTATACAGCTATAGAGATTAATTTCTTCTTCTTAATATACACGAATATTACATTTTGTGTTTGTTCTATTAATTATAATTCTATAGAGATTCATTTGTTCCATACGAATATTGCATTTTGAGCGTGTTCTATTCAGCTATAGATATTGGTTTGTTCCACTTAATACAAACGAATATTACATTTAGAGAGATTTTTTTCTTTTCAGTATACAGATATGGAGAATAGTTTGTTTCACTTAATACACACGAATATTACATTTTGAGTCTCATTTTCATTATACAGCTATAGAGATTTATTTGTTCCACACGAATGTTACATTTTGAGTTTGTTTTATTGAGTTGACAGTAATAGAGAATTGTTTGTTCAAAACGATTATTACATTTTGAGCTTGTATCGGTTATACAGATTGGTTTGTTCCGCTTATTACACACGAATATTACATTTTGTGTTTGCTCTGTTAAGTAAACATCTATGCAGATTGATTTAATCCATTAAATACACGCGATTATTTTATTTTGTATTCATTAAACTTATTAAACTGCAATATTATATTTTGTACTGTTCTATTTAGTATACATCTATACAAATTCATTAATTTCATTGAAATCTGGTGAATATTTAGTTTTAATTAATATAAGAGCACAACAATATTACATTTTTGTATTTTTTTCTATTCTTTCTACAGCAAAACTGTTTGATTAGTTCTACTTAATATAAGGACACACTATTTGTTTTGTTGATTATATTTTGTAAACTAATTTTGTTTACACTTTTGCTCTATACTTATTAAATTAAGCGATATTGTTTTTTTAGTTCCATTTGATACACCAGAATAATTCATTTTGTTTTTATTAAAATGAATTACATTTTGTATGTATGCAACAACACCGTTAATTTTGAGTTTGTTCTATTCAGTATAGAGCAATAGAGATTTATTTGTTACACACGGATATTATATTTTGAGTTCGTTCTATTTGGAATACAGCTACTAAGACTTATTATTTGCACTGCATACACACGAATTTTTTATTTTCTGTTTGTTCTATTTGGTTTACATATATAGAGTAGTATTTGATCCACATAATACATACTAATATTTCATTTTGAGTTTGTTCCATTCAGTATACGGTTATAGATATGTATTCAATCCACTTAATACACATGAATATTTCATTTTAAGTATACTTCATTCAGTATACAGCTAAAGATATTTATTTGTTCCACTTAATACACAAGAATTTACATTTTGAGTTTGTTCTTTTCTATATACCGCCTTAGAGATTTGTTTCTTCTACAAGATTATTACATTTTGTGTTTATTTTATTCAGTATAAATCTATAGAGAATGATTAGTTCCATTTAATACACGCGATTGTTTCATTTTGCATTCATTAAACTTAATAGACAGAAATATCATCTATACAAATTGATTAGTTCCACTTAATGCTGGCGAATAGCATTATAACATTTTGGTTTTTAGAGCACCGAATTATTACATATTGTTGTTGTTTTTTTCTACAACAAAACAGTTTGATACGTTCTACTTGATACAAAGAGATATTTTATTTGGGTTGATAATAATACGTAAAAGTGCAATACATTTTCGTTTGCTCTATTGCTCTCAACTTCTTAAGCAATGTTTTTTGTTTAGTACCATTGAAATATCCATTTCAATTTTAATACAATTCATTTTAATTACATTTTCAACACAACTATTACATTTTAAGCTTGTTCTATTAAATATACAGTTATAGATATTGGTCTGTTCCATTTAATACACACGGACATTTTAATTTTTTTCTTTTCAGTATACAGCTATATATAGATTCATTTATTTCACTTAATACAGACGAATATTACATTTTGTTTTCATTCTGTTCAGTAAACATCTTAGAAATTTGTTTAATAAAAAAGAATATAACATTTTGAGATTTTTTCTTTTCTGTTTTACCGCTATAGAGATACATTTTATCCTCTTAATAAAAACTAATAATACATTTTGAAAGTTTAATCTTTTCAGTATACTGCTATGGTAACTGATTTATTTTACTTTATTTCATAGAGATTCATTTGTTTCACTTAATATTGTTCTATTCAGTATACAGCTTTTGATATTCACTCGTTTCCATTAATACACTCGAATACATCTTATAGATTTGTTTGTTCCACACGAATATTACATTTTGAGAGTTTTATCTTTTCGGTATACTGCTATGGAGACCGATTTAATTCACTGAACATACACGAATATTACAGTTGGTGTTTGTTTTATTTGGTATAACGCTATTGCTGTTTGTTTTACATTTTGTGTTTGTTCTACTTAGTATCAATCTATAAAGATTTGTTTGTTCCACACGAATATTATATTTTAAGCTTGTTTTGTTCAGCATCAATATACTAATTAATTGAAGCAATATTGTTTTTTTTAATTCCATTGAATACACCAGAATAATCCATTCTCTTTTAATTAAAATGAATTACATTTTGTATTTGTTTATTTAAGTTTACAACAACGTCGTTAATTTTGAGTTCGTTCTATTCGGTGCAGAGCAATAGATGTTTATTTGTAACACACTTATGTTATATTCTGAGTTTGTTCTATTTGGTATACAGCTATTAAAACTTATTATTTCCACTGCATCAACACGAATATTATATTTTCTGTTCGTTCTGTTTGATTTACATATATAGAGATTCATTTAATACTTACAAATATTACATTTTCAATTCGTAATATTCAGTATACGGCTATAGATATGTATTTAATCCAAATAATACTGACGAATATTTCATTTTCAGTTTCTTTTCTATTCAGTATACAGCAATAATTATTCATTTATTCCATTAAATACACACGAATTTGGTGTTAGTTTTATTCAGTAGATTTATTTGTGCCATGCGAATAATTTTGTATTTTCTAGTTGTATTTAACGCAATGACATATTATTTTTTGTGTTGATTATAATTTGTAACCAATGTAATATATTTTTGTTTTTCTATAATGCTTTAAACTGATTAAGCAGTACTGTCCATTAAGTTCCATTTCATACACAGAAATAATCCTTTTTGATTTTATTCTTAAATAAAACATACTTAAATGAAACAAATACAAACTGTAATTCATTTTAATAAAAACAAAATGGATTATTCTGGTGTATTAAATGGAACTAAAAAATGATATTGCTTAATTTTATTAGTATAGAGCCAAAGAGCAAAAAAAATAAGTTTACAAAATATAATCAACACAACAAATAGTATGTCCTTGTATTAAGTAGAACTAATCAAACAGTCTTGCTGTAGAAAGAATAGAAAAAATACAAAAATGGAATATTGTTGTGCTCTTATATTAATTTAGACTAAATATTCACCTGATTTCAATGAAATTGGTGAATTTGTATAAAACTCAATAGAACAGTACAAAATATAATATTGCAGTTTAATAAGTTTAATGAATAAAAACTAAATAACCACGTGTATTTAATGGATTGAATCAATCTGTATAGATGTATACTTAATAGAGAAAACATAAAATGTAATATTCGTGTGTATTAAGTGGAACAAACCAATCTCTATGTACTGAATAAAACAAGATCAAAATATAATACTTGTATGGAACATGTAATTTATTTGAATAAAATCAAAAAGGATTATTTCTGTGTATGAAATGGAACTTAATGGACAGTACTGCTTAATCAGTTGAAAGCAATATAGCAAAAGAAAAATATATTGCACTGGTTACAAATTATAATCATCACAAAAAATAATATGTCATTGCGTTAAGTAGAACTAGAAAATACAAAACTATTCGCGTGGCAAAAACCAATATGTATTAAATAGAACAAACAAATGTTCTGAATAAAACAATCACCAAATTCGTGTGTATTAAGTGGAACAAATGAATAATTATTTTCAGTTTTTTTCTATTCTGTATACAGCATACTGAATAGAAAAAAAACTGAAAATGAAATATTCGTGTATATTAATTAGATTAAATACATATCTATAGCCGTATACTGAATAGAACAAATTGAAAATGTAATATTTGTAAATATTTAGTGGATCTCTTTATATGTAAATCAAGTAGAACGAACAGAAAATATAATATTCTTGTTCATGCACTGGAAATAATATGTTTTAGTAGCTGTATACCAAATAGAACGAACTCAAAATATAATATCAGTGTGTTACAAATAAATATCTATTGCTCTGCACCGAAAAGAACAAACTCAAAATTAATGATGTTGTTGTATACTTAAATAAACAAATACAAAATGTTATTTATTTTAATTAAAAGAGAATGGATTATTCTTGTGTATTCAATGGAACTAAAAAAAAACAATATTGCTCAAATTAATTAGAATGTTGATGAGGAACAGAACAAGCTTAAAATATAATATTCGTGTGGAACAAACAAATCTCTATAGATTTTTACTTAACAGAACAAACACAAAATGTAAAACAAACAGCTATAGCTGTATACCAAATAAAATAAAGGATGACTAGTTTGAGACAAATAAATGCAATACACCCTACAAATAAGGCTATTATAAACATTGAATAAATGATTAAAATTTGAGTCGGATGAGCCAATACTTTATAATAAGGTGCCTTGAGTACATGCCTATCTGTATCTATATATGTAATCTAGTGTGATGGAAGTTTTGTTAAATACGGTAGTTTCATTGACGATGTTATTAGATATAAATTTGTTAATTTTTATAAATTTGAGGGTCGCAAGGGAGATAGTCACTGCTTTGCGATACTGATTGCGCCACTTTCTTGAAATGAAGTCTTCATTATTATTATACATGTAATTATTATGACATATCTTAATTTTTCATGTTTCAAATGAACATATGGCGACTGTGTGTGCTGAAATATACAAATGGCTGAAATATGGATCTGACACATACTTCCTATCAAAGAAAATCAGACATTGCATTCGTTTTTTTTAGACAATTAAGTGTTGAAGGGTCAAAATAAAAATTCCAGAAAAAAAATTGTTACACAAGTCATGTTCTATCGAATTTATGTCCTGGTTTACAAAGTGTCATTTTAGCAAGGAATTGTGTGGTTATACATGCTGTGATAGTTTTTAAACTAAGGTTTTAGCCTGTGATATAAGTTATTGTTTTCTTTTATAACAAACCATAGAAATGAAATACCAAAATCCCATCTAATCAAATGCTGATTAATAATTTCCAATTAATACAAAACCACAAAATTGTAAGTTGGTAAGTTGATTCATGCATGATATCATTGAGCCATCGTCAGTTTTAAGTATGTACACATTCAAAACTATTTAAAAACACTTTGGACTGAATGTTTAAACGAATGTGGAATGCACGCTCTTTTTATATACTTACCTATCTCCGGTAGTTAACGCCAATCTTGACCCAAATGTGTTTTTTTATAAGTTGATACATGCATAGTATCATTGAAGCAAAATCAGTTTTAATTATTAACACATTCAAAAACTATTAAAAACAAGTTGGACTGAATGTATAAACTAATGTAGAATTTGTATTCAATTTATAAAGTAACCTGTCTCTGGTAGTTAACGCCAATTTTAACCACATTGTGTCCCTTGATAATGTGACACATGCATGATATCATTAAGGCATGGTCAGTTTTATGTATCTACACATTAAAAAAATATTTAAAAATAACTTTGGGCTGAATGTTTTTACAAATGTATTATATACGCTCTTTTTAATAAGTAACCTGTCTCTGGTAGTTAACGCCAATTTAAACCCCAATGCGTCCCTTGGTAAGTTGATTTATGCATGATATTATTGAGGCTTTGTCAGATTCAAGTTATTACACATTCAAAAACTATTTAAAAACTCGTTGGACTGAATGTATAAACAAATGTTGAATATACGCTCTATTTATATAGTAACCTGTCTCTGGTAGTTAACGCCAATTTTAACCACATTATGTCCCTTGGTAAGTTGATACATGCATGATATCATTGAGGCATCATCAGTTTTAAGTTTTTACACATTTAAAAACTATTTAAAAATTTGTTGGACTGAATGTATAAACAAATGTAGAATTTGCACTCTATTAATATAGTAACCTGTCTCTGGTAGTTAACGCCAATTTAAACCCCTATGGATCCCTTGGTAAGTTGATACATGCATGATATTATTGAGACAACATATGATTTAAGTTATTACACATTCAAAAACTATTTAAAATCTCGTTGGACTGAATGTATAAACAAATGTAGAATTTGCGCTCTATTTATATAGTAACCTGTCTCCGGGAGTTAACGCCAATTTTAACCACAATATGTCCCTTGGTAAGATGATACATGCATGATATCATTGAGGCATAATCAGTTTTAAGTTTTTACAGATTTAAAAACTATTTAAAAACTCGTTGGACTGAATGTATAAACATGTAGCCAATGGTAACAATTGCACGCTTTTATGATTAAAAAGCCCCATTCGTGATTGTGGATCCGGATACATAATATACTGTCACCATGCTTTTAACATCATTGAAGCTGTTTATGTACTAGTAGTAACACGGTTCGTTGCTATATTTATTACCACCTGTTTGGCTGGAAAATGCCATGCCTTTGGTTATGACCATATAACTAGGGGCCAATACTGACGGATAATTAACAACTATCCCAGTGCTGTATAAAATTATCTTACTTCATACGACTTAGCCATGCTGAAAACAGATATCCTGTTAATGGAGCCTTATTCAAATGACAAAACAAGCGATATAAGTTAGGTCTAACCTTAAAAGTACAATTGCAAGCTTGCAAAGTGGCAAATTGGATTGTCCACCTTCATAATTCTACTGAAGCGGTCTTCCCCGTTTAATCAATTCTAGATTACTTGATAGTATAATAGCGAAACCCCGCTTCACACCTCAGCTTCATTCATATCCCATCATCTACTGACAAAAAATGCCATTACCCATATCGACTTGCTAAATTGTTCAACGCAGTAACCAGGACCTCATAAAAATGGTACCAGGGCCTCATTAAGCAATACTGTTCTTCAACAGCATAGCACATCATCCCGCAACGCATTCTTTCTTTGCACTGCACCAATGCTACTAAAAGTGTATTGTCTGACAATAATGCACTACCTAGATAGTTAGAAAGCCATCCCAAGGCATCATTTCTCTGCGGGTTTAGTACACCAAACATTTAATAAAGTTTAATTTTAGAGAGTATGCTAGTATCAATGATGAACTAATGAAATGATGCGGTTGTTGACCATGATTACCTTTTTATTGTGACTTTTATTACTGTTGTAAGTGGGTGGTGTTAGCATAATGTAAAATGGTGTGTGTGTGTGTCTGATAAATAAGTGTAAATTATTAAGAAAAGTTATTCTTGCAGAAGAAATTAATTTGTTTCAAGAGCATAATTTATTATAGATATATAAAGACGACTTAGAAGTTTAAAACTCCGTCTCTGAGGCTGTTTTGTACCAGTTGTTGTAACCTAGTTTCAACACAGAAACGAGCATTCCCGTGTAATTATACTGTACATGTTTCATAATATATATATTTTTTATACTCATCGACTATTTATTAGTGACTTAAGTTTATTGTTATATGAATTTTATTTCAGTTCAATTAAAATGCCGTCGGACGACTATTGTTGTGTGTCCTTGTGTAACCACAAGAGAAGTAAAGTTCCACCACGTTCTAAATTTTACACTACTTCAAAAGAGGCCAACAGTGGCATTCTAAGTTCAAACGGAGTTATAAGGATTAAAATGGCAAACTTAAGCCATGGATACCCACAGACAACTGATGAACAAAAACATAACTATCCTCCATCTCAAATGTCGACAGTCTGGAAAAATTTGTACGGCCTTCCATATTTCCAAACAGACTTCCAAACAGACGGAATATGCTTGTTTTTCATGTTTAAGTCTGAATTAATATATAAGCATCATTTTCAAAAATGTACCTTCATGGATTTTTACGCATCTAATCCAATAAAACAAATCTAACCACATTTTTACCTTTTCTTAAACTGAAGAGGTTTTGCTTGTTTAACCTATATAAAACTAACATTGAAATAAAGAACTGACATAAAAATGAACATTTATTAGTCTCTCTTTTATATCAGAGACGAATGATAATGAGACGCAATATGTATATCAACAATCACGCAGATTGTGATTGGTGGGGATTCAAACTCGTGACCCATGTATTAATATTAAGACGCGCTTACGACTGGGCTAATCGGGCCCGGCAGTCATTACAAAAGCAAGCATGGTTGAATTTTGTAAAATATGAAAATAACCCTCCGCTTGATTAAGAAAACAAAAATAATATTGCAGTAAGTGTCGATGTAGACCCAGATCAGCCTACACATCCAAGCCGTGTTATCAAAATATGCACTGTTCAAGTTGCTACGCAGTCAATAAATTATCAAATTCACCATTTTAAATCAGGAATGGAATTTAAGCAAAAAATGGTCCATTATATATATATTTAACGGGCTCATATAGAATAATAAATAAAACCTTATATAGCGAAAAAAAGAAAACGTATTTGACAGTTTTTTATTCATTATCATGTTAAACTGGTGCATCCATTGCTGTACACTAAGAAATGACTGATAATATGTTAATTTCATACCCTTTTAAAGTAAATTTAGATGAAGCGTTGTTGAGTAGTATTTTTAATATTTGCATAACTTGCACTGTTTTTTTTGTTTTATCATATTGTGTATTTTACCTATAACTAGCCCATATGACATCGTTACCCAGTCTACTAGTTACCTGGACAAATATGTTTTTTTTAACCATTGATGGATAGTGTCATATGGAATATATTTGCCCATAGGCATATTGCACAAAATGTATGCTACTGTCCACTTACTGGCACCCTGCTGAGCTTTCATTATTCACCAACACTACAGTCACACCATGTGGTAATGAGAAAAAACATGCATATTGTACCCCAATTTGCATAATTCACCACAGGTTTTATGACCCCAGGGTTTAAGATAGGATGTATGTTATATTGCATAGTATTATGGACAATGACTTAATTTAAACATTTTCATTTATTTAGGGGGTCAATACAAATGGTAAGAAATTATGTAACGTCTGTCCCCTTTTTGTAACGTTCATATATTAGAGTAACATTAAACAAAATCTCTAAATTTGTGTTAATTTTTTTGGGATAAATTATTCATATCTTAGTTACACTCTGCAAACATAAAATACTTAATACATTGAAAAATTATAAATTCAAAAAAATAGGTGGGGGAGGGGGAGACGGACGTTACGGGGACGGACGTTCTATTTCTTTCCAAAATGACCAATTTTTTTTTTACATTTTATATAGTACCTCGGTATAACAGCAGGTGAATGTGTATCATTCTATTTATCTTCTTGGAAGAATATATACCAGGGATGCAGACGTTACAGTTTTTTTTATCACAAATTGAAATTTTTTGAGTTTATGTATTATTTCACAAATACACTATTATTAAAGCAAATATATCTCCTCGCGGTCATGCATTACAATGTGATACACGTAAATGTTGTAAATATGATAAAATCAAAATTGTATGTATATTATTTTGTGTGATTTGTGTCCGTAGTATATGGTGTAAATTTATAATAAATATATCAAATTTCTCGTTAATACAATAAATGTATAAACAAAATAAAATGTATTTTAGTTACGTTTCAACCCCAAATAAAACAATCCAATACTATCACACACTTATTAAAAACAAATACCGTAAGTTTATGATTGTGACACCTAATCATGGTGTGAAACACTGTAAAGTTTATTCATTAACCTATGTGTGGTACGAAACCTCAAATTTGGTGGTACGAAACGTCTGTAATTCATTCAAAGTTCTCTTAAATAAAAGAAAATCATAGTTTTTTTTTGCAAAAAAATACATTTATGTTATTAGTATAATGTTTTTTATGCCCCCCCCCCCCCCCCCTAAAAAAATTGGGGTGGCATATAGTAATCGCAGCGTCCGTCCGTCCGTCCGTCCGTCCGTCCATCTGTCCATCTGTCCGTACGTCTGGAGCGGCAGTTGTGGGTTGCGTTGCCAGTACATTGTGGCTTTTTTGGTACTTGTGGGGTGCAAATGTGCAAATGTGCAACCCACAAGTGCGAAATGTGTACAGAATGGCATTGTGGGGTTAATTCCATTTTTTTTTTTCACATTTTTCTTTTACTTTTTTTTCACCTTTTTTCATTCTTTTTTAGTATCATTAGGGTTTGATCTCAAGGTTTGTGACATTAGGGTTAGAATGAAAATAGGTTTTGTTTTGTTTTATGAAAAAAAAAGATGTTTTATAACATATAAAAACCGCATCTCACAACATCGCTTCCACCAGAACGTACGTCCGTCCGTCCTTCCGTCTGTCCGTCCGCCCGTCCTTCTGTCCGGTATTTCGTGTCCGGCCTGTATCTTTGTCATGCATAGATGGATTTTGTTGACACTTGCTACAAATGATCAACATAACATGACGACGTGTCGCAAGTAAGACCCACACCCATACCTCAAAGATCAAGGTCACAATTTGAGTTTGTTTGAATACCTGTAACTTTGTCATGCATAGATGGAGTTTAATGATACTTGCTACAAATAATCAACATAACATGACGACGTGTCGCGAGTAAGACCCACACCCATACCTCAAAGATCAAGGTCACAATTTGAGTTTGTTTGAATACACTTTGAGTCTGTGTGATATTTCGTGTCCGGCCTATACATTTGTCATGCATAGATGGAGTTTAATGATACTTGCTACAAATGATCAACATAACATGACGACGTGTCGCGAGTAAGACCCACACCCGTATCTCAAAGGTCAAGGTCACTATTTGAGTTTGTTTGACAACACTTCAAGTTTGTGTAAGATTTAGTTTCCGGTCTGTAACTATGTCATGCATAGATGGATTTTATAAATACTTGCTACAAATGATCAACATAACATGACAACGTGTCGCGAGTAAGACCCACACCAGTACCTCAAAGGTCAAGGTCAAGGTCACTATTTGAGTTTGTTTGACAACACTTCGAGTTTGTGTGAGATTTCATGTCCGGCCTGTAACTCTGTCATGCATAGATGGATTTTATAAATACTTGCTACAAATGATCAACATAACATGACAACGTGTCGCGAGTAAAACCCACACCAGTACCTCAAAGGTCAAGGTCACAATTTGAGTTTGTTTAACAACACTTTGATTCTGTGAGATTTTGTGTCTGGCCTGTAACTTTGTCATGCATAGATGGATTTTAATGATACTTGCTACAATTGATCAACATAACATGACGACGTGTCGCGAGTAAGACCCACACCCTTACCTCACACTTTGAGTCTGTGAGATTTCACTGGCCTGCAACTTTGTCATGCATAGATGGATTTTTATAAAAACTTGTTATAAATGATCAACATAACATGACGACGTGTTGCACTTAATATCCAAACTCCCACTTCAAAGGTCAAGGTCACAATTTAACTTTGACAACACTTTCAGTCATTCAACATTTTTTGTCGTGTCTGTCATCTATGGATAAATTTTAAAAACACTTGGCTCAGTTGATCAACATGACATAATCAAATGTCGTATGTAAGCCCCATATCCTTTCCTCAAAGATCAATGTCACACTTGCAATTTGTTTGATATTGTGTGTCTGGTCTGTGACTTTGCCTTTAACTTGGCTGAATTTGACGACGTGTCATTAGTAAAACTTAGACCTATACCTCAAAGGTGAAGGTCACACTTTTAGTATGTATGACAACACTTTGAATCTGTTTGAGATTTCAAGTCAGTCCTTTAACTTTATCATACATTGATGGATTTCAAAAACACTTGGCTCAATTTATCAACAATTGATCTGTAACTTTGTCTTACATTTAGGGATTTTAAAATAGCTTGACACAAGTAATCAGCATGTCAAGATGATGTTTCAGCAGCATTTAACTGTTGAAATACTCAGACCATTACCTCAGATGTCAAGGTTACACAAAGGTCAAGGTCACACTTTAATGTAAAAACATGAAATTGCATGTCTCGTCTGAAACATCAGTCCATTACTCTTTATATTCATGGATATACATATTATAACAAAATTATATTGTTATTTTTCAACGACCATTTGGGGGGCATGCGACATCTACCAGTGACATTTCTTGTTTAAAAATCATTTACCTACGTTTTAAACAAAAAAAGGCCCATTAACTGTGCAACATGCATGTCGTTAGTTGGGTCCGAATTTGGTAGATAATACATCTATAAAAAGACAAGACTTATTAATCCGTCATGTCGCATGAACTATTTAACAAATAAGATATAACCATTCCCTGTTTGTAAATGATAGTAGGGATATTGATAAAAAAATTAATACTAAACTTCTCAAGTTTACAAATTACCCCACCCATCACCAGAAATCAAGCATTAATTTAAGTATACGGACACGCACAAAACGATAAAAAGTTATTTCATTTCATCATGAGAAACTTGTTTTTTTTTTATTTTCTTTCATATATTTTATTGTTTTTCATTCTTTTCATGGCTGTTTTTTTGTAACTTTGTTGTCATTAACTACTGTCAGAAACATCACTGTGGTTTGTTTTTGTGTGACGCGGTTCCCCTGAGCTCAAGTCACGCACAGATCTCGTCACGAACGAGTGTGAGATTTCACATTTTCGAATTGGTAGGACCTAATCCAGTCTCTAAAGTGCACGGTGAACATAATAATAACTAACTGTTAGAATTACTTTGTGATGTTTTATTTATGCATTTATTTGCCAGCATATTACACATTTACGCGGTGAAACGAGTTGAAGTAATTTCGTAACCAAGTTATTTCGTTACCGGTTTTTTTCGGTCATTTCGTAACCTTTTTTTCAGCCATTTTGTAACCACTTTTAAACGTCGGTCATTTCGTAACCACTTTTTCGGTCATTTCGTAACCGGTTGAAAATAATATGTAAATGGTTCATAAAGATGACTAAAACAATGTTCTATGATAATATAATCATATCAAAATGAAAAATGATATATCTTTTATAGAACTGTATTTTGTTAATATATCAAAACTAATCTAATGAATCTTCGCAACCTTACACAAATGTTTGTATAAGTTACTGGTGAGAGAAACTATATAAGAAATATTTTCTTTCGTTTCAATCATTTTACTATATATGTTGTGGAATATGCTGTACATAATTTATGAATAAATATGTTTAAACCAAAATGACATACATGGAGTAAGTTTTGGTCATTTCGTTACCGGTTGAACATATTTTGTAAATGTTTTTTAAAGATGAATAAAGTAGAAAAATGACATACATGGAGTAAGTTTTGGTCATTCCGTAACCGGTTGACCATATTTTGTAAATGGTTTATAAAGATAAATAAAGAAGAATAAAACAATATTTTATGATATTTCTTTGATATTAAAATCATATTACTTTGAAAAATGACACGGTGTAATTTGACCTATATTTATATTCCATGCTAAAATGTCAATAATTAATTGCAGTATTAAGAAACAAATTGAGTCCTTTTAACTATTAATTATTTTGTTAATTGCTAATTATAGATACTAGATAATTGCAATTAAAAGTGAAGTATGTCCCATGTAATTGATTGATAACAATTAATTAACTTTTAACTATTAAGCTAATTGCCGATTATCCTTTAATTGTAAATAAAATATTACAGTGTGATTGGTCTATATCCTTTAATAAGTTTAACTTATAACTATTATGTTAATTGCCGATTATCCTTTAATTGCAATATATTACAGTGTGATTGATCTATTTAATCCTTTAATTGCAGTTCCGGGCACAACAATTAGAGGAAGTGCAAATGGAAGGGAGAAATTTCGACGTGTGGGAGTATAGTCGCGGTGGTATGTCAGCTGACAAGCTTCTGAGGAAAATTATTCTATAAATAAATGTAGTGTTAATGAATGTTTGAATGTGCAGGCTCTTTCGTAAATACTTTTATTTTGAAATGTTCTCTGCTAATATCCATTTTTTTAAAATTTCTATGTTGTGGTAAAACTCTTTAATATTTTGCTCTATTAATATACGTCTTTCGTAAATAATTTTCTTTGAAATGTGTTCTGTTAATATCATTTTTTTAAAAAAAATTATGTTGTGGTTAAATTCTTAGATATTTTGCTCCATTAATATACTTTAATTATGTGCTTACAACTCTTTCGTAAATAAAATGTGTGTTACTTTATTGGTGTATTGCATTGTATTGTATTGTATATTTTGTTTTGTTTTGTATAATTGTCTGTTGCTTTTTCATTTTCTCATGTGCTCTGTAAATATACTTTTATGATTTTAAAATAAGTTGCTTTGAATTTTGATTATCTTTCTTAGAAATAAACTTTAAAATGTTTGCATGTTGTTGTATTTTTTCATCTTAATATAAAGTTTATTACCCTTTTATCTGAAAAATATGATAAAATATTGTTTTATTTATCTTAATAAACTTTTTCCGACCGGTTACGAAATGACCGAAAAAGTGGTTACGAAATGACCGACATTTAAAAGTGGTTACGAAACGACCGAAAAAAATCGGTTAAGAAATGACCGGATTCCGGTGAAACAGAGTGACCTCATCAAGTGTAGTAATGTATAGAACTAGCCGATGTTTAAATTCACAAAGTATAAGTGGAACATGGTGATTTGGATGTGTGAAACATGGTGAAAAATTATGTTATCGGAAATACTTATTGGAACCTATTAATCTGTATATCAGAGTGTTTGTACGAATTAAACGAGTGGTTTACATGTTGTACATGTACATGTTGGAAGCACGTTCGATACGATAATATCGATTTCTGTGTTAAGTACCATTTTGGGCCGAGTAGTAATTTACCAGTATGAATTTAAAAAAAATGTTTTGGTAATAACAAAAAAATATACTTGTTGCGATAAAGAATGGTACCAACGACCAATTAATAAAATCTGGAAACTTTGGAAAATGATGAAATTTTAATTTTTGAAAAGCCGTGAAAACATTTATTGTATATAGGTGCCATGTTTAAACCTCTGCCGAGAATTCATTGCTTGGCACAACTTAATCAGCACGGTGCCATCCGACAGGTTTCGAATAGACAGTGAGGTGCCATGTTTGTTTTTATTGATTTCCGGCCGCTAAAGGGGTCGCCAGCATGCCTCAAACTTGGGTCATGATGTGGCACGTGCACGGCTCTACTCTAATACAGCCGGACATGTGCACATTCTACTCTAATACAGCCGAACATGTGCACACTCTACTCTAATACAGTCGGACATGTGCACACTCTACTCTAATACAGCCGGACATGTGCACACTCTACTCTAATACAGCCGGACATGTGCACACTCGCGCACACCCAGTCGAAATTGTGCACAAACATGTCAATGTGTTCATTCAGTCGGTAATTACAAATGAAGACTTACGTTATGCTTAAATTTAAAACTATTTATTTTCGAATAATCATGAACCATTTAGAAATATTTTCTTTCAATAGATCTCCCTCATTGAAGTAGATATATAATATAATACAATGAGAAAATTAGATAATGAGTGACTTTTTAAAAATAAATTTACGTTTAATCAAGTGTAACATTTTTTTTTTCAAATGTGTACGTTATATGATAAAATAATATCTGACCGACCTCTGGGTTATCAACATTTATTGTACTTATTTGAAATAATCAAAATGGCAAAAGTATTTAGATAATATTTGTTGATAAATTTGTAACAAATCTTCAGTTTCACTAACGTTTTACTTAATTCATGAATATTACAATGTAGCTGTAATAAATTAATTTTAAATTCACTACACGTAGTATTTAAATAAATAATTAAAATTGCTTGTAAATAAATATTGTGGAAACACAGAAGCCGAACAAGAGCCATTTTTCTTTTCATTCAAGCATATGTTTCTACAAAATAAACATATTTATAATATAAAAATATAAACAAAATTAAAATAATTTTAAATTCATGAGTACAAAAGACACTAAATTGTTGACTAAATACTAAAAATGCATACTAAATATGTTCAATAAACGGAAATACTCTATTAAATACTAAGATGATACAAACTATGTTACACCGAGATGACATACTATAAAGTAAAATGGTTATACGATGTGTGTTCTCAAAGTAAGCCAAGTAATTATAGATTATTTAAAACAACTTTGAATGTGAAACCTATGTCAAATTGAACGTAAAAAATCTATCCATTCAGTTATAGCTCAATCCAGAGCACATTCATTATACATTGAAATAGAGTTAGGAAAGTATCAACGAACCACAAGAAATGAGAGAATGTGCTGACAATGCTGGGCTCAATGTGTACACTACCTACACTACTGTTAGAGAAATAATGTATATCGTTTTGACATAGCAACACTGTGTCCAGTTAATGCTAGCAAAACAGAAAAAAAGTACTATTAATTATTTATTGATAATTATACAATTATTTCAAATTCACTTTATTATAAACGCTTTGAAAAATGTATAACTTGATATTATACAAATTTTGTTTTATATTGGTCAAATACTACTTAAATATATATCATAATACATGTTCATGTATATATAATATTGCATTAAACCCGATATCATGGTTTTACTCTCAATTTACAATTGTAATAAAATTTATAATGGTGTTTTAAAGTGAGAATACATCTCACTTTAAAACACCATTATAAATTTTATTACAATTTAAAAATGAATATACATATTGCGGAAACCCTTACAAAACACAACATGGGAATCGTGGGGTTTAATTAGTTTTAATTAAAACAGTGACCCGAAACGGATAGCATATCTTTGCCTCAAACTAACGAATAACAACAAATTTGATACCCAATGGATCTTAAATCCAATAATAATAAGAATGATTGAATAACAATACAAGTAAATATAAAAGCTCACAAACGTATAGCAATCTGACTGACATTCATCCGCTGAAAATTTAAACATTTAAACCAAGTTTACACCTTCCTTGGTGTTAATACTTCTAAATCAATGCCATGGTGTTTTTCAAATACAAAATGTTGTAGATTTTACATCGGGGTTTATAAATAAAAATTTCTTTGGAAAAAGTGACAACGCGTAAGGACGCAATTTGCAGACAGATGGACACATTTATTTCCAATAGTTTTATTTCCCCCGTTTTGCTTGCTATTAAAATATGTATGTGCTGTTCTTTGTTTGGTGACTATATTATGTGAAGATTTCCTATGAATGTACTTCTCTCCAGATTCGTAACACTTTTTAACGTAAATATACAAAAATGATCGTATCAATTCTTACTCAGTTTGTAAATATTGTTTTACTCTGTAACAGTGATCTTGACAATGTGATATAATTGATGTAATAGTCTCTTACAATTCTTATAGAATGACATGGTATACGGTATGTGTTAATGTTATGTTAAACTGTAAATGTCATATGTTTATACTATGATGAGTCTTTAATAAAATATATATACTAAAAGATATATACTATCAAATTATCGCTGGTATTTAATTGAAAGCGTGTGATTTCAAAACAGATTCCAACTGTGTTTCCAACTGTGAAAAACAAGAAAATATATAATTATGTATTAACAATAACTATAAAATAAATGTAACATAGTAGTTGTGTAACTTATATTCATCAGTGTCATTTAAAACATGTCTCAATAAATGTGCAAGTTTCAGACTGTATTAGCATAGATGTGCAAATTACGGACTGTATTAGGATAAATGTGCAAGTTACAGACTGTATTAGAATAGATGTGCAAGTTTCGGACTGTATTAGGGTAGGTGTGCAAGCTTCAGACTGTAATAGCGTAGATGTGCAACCTACGGACTGTATTAGAATAGATGTGCAAGTTTCGGAATGTATTAGGTAATATGTGCAAATTACGGACTGTATTAGCGTACATGTGCAAGTTTCTGACTGTATTGGCGTAGACGTGCAAGTTTTGGAATGTATTAGGATAGATATCTCAGTTTAAAACTGTATTAGCGTAGGTGTGCATGTTTCGGACTGCATTAGGGTAGATGTGCAAGCTACGGACTGTATTAGCGTAGGTGTGCAAGTTACGGAGTGTATGAGAGTAGGTGTGCAAGTTACAGACTGTATTAAGGTAGATGTGCAAGTACAGTCCGTAACTTGCACACCTACCTAATACAGTCCGTAACTTGCATATCTACCCTTATACAGTCCGTAACTTGCACATATACGCTAATACAGTCCGTATCTTGCACACCTACACTAATACAGTCCGTAACTTGCACACCTACGCCAATACAGTCCGTATCTTGCACACCTACGTTATACAGTCGGTATCTTGCACACCTACGCTAATACAGTCCGTAGCTTGCACACCTACGCTAATACAGTACGAAACTTGTACATCTACGCTATACAGTCCGAAACTTGTACATCTATACTAATGCAGTCCGTAACTTGCACATCTACACTAATGCATTCCGAAACCTGCACATCTAACTTATACAGTCCATAACTTGCACATCTACCAACTACAGTCCGTTACTTGCACATCTACCCCAATACAGTCCGTAACTTGCACACCTACGCTAATACAGTCCGTATCTCGCACATCTACCCTATTACAGTCTGTAATAGCACGTCTACACTAATACAGTCTGTATCTTTCACATCTACATTAATACAGTCTGTATCGTGCACACCTACGTTAATACTGTCTGTTTCATGCTTGCACATCTACCCTATTACAGTATGTAACTTGCACGTCTACACTAATGCAGTCTGTATCTGCACCTCTACATTAATACAGTCTGTATCTTGCACACCTACGTTTATACAGTCAATATCTTGCACATCTACCTTATAACAGTCTGTAATTTGCAGGTCTACACTAATACAGTCTGTATCTTGCACATCTACGTTTATACAGTCCGTATCTTGCACATCTACCCAATTACAGTCTGTAATTTGCACGTCTGCACTAATACAGTCTGTATCTTGCACATCTACATTAATACATTTTGTATCTTGCACACTTACACTAATACAATCCGTATCTTGCACATCTACCTTATTACAGTCTGTAACTTGCACACCTACGCTAATGTAGTCCGAAACTTGCACATCTATCCTAATACAGTCCGAAACTTGCAAATCTACCTAATACAGTCCGAAACTTGCACATCTGCTTAATACAGTCCGTAACTTGCACATCTACCAAATACAGTCCGTTACTTGCACATCTACCCTAATTATCACGCTTTTTCAATAAACGGGTGCATTGTTGTCGCCGTTGATTTATTTCTATTACAATCACTTGATGTTGTTTGTTTTTCTCCCCAAATGATCCACTACAAACTATCCATTGAAAACCTAAGGCAAACTGTTTGTTATTCCCCATTTTATAGAAAAAATATGCTTTCAAAGTGGTATTTTGACATGTTCGTTACTGTCGCCGGACAGAAACACTAAAATTGAAGCATTCCTCTTTTGATAAGACAATACGAAAGTATCAATTTTCTTTAAAAATCAATAATACCATTATCATTAAAGACAGAAGGAAGGATATTTGAATCATTCATAGCGTTTATCTTTTCTAATCACGGCTGTTTTGATGAACAAACAATTTTCTTAATTAGTTTGACATGTCCGTTACTCATTTAATAATTGGTAATAACAAAAACGGGATACAATCAGTATCATAAATCAGTGACTTTTCATAAACAACTAGCATCGTAGGCTTGATAAAACTCAAGTTGACGTACTTACCAGACACATATGAAGTATAATTTTGGAAGATAAACTATTGTCTGGATTAAAATACTTTAAAATGACATGTTCGTTACCAGCTCTTTAGGAATTATGCATGCATGTGTTCATAGTACATAATTGTTTAAATACTGTAACTATCCAAGTATTAGGAATAAGAAATAAATCTCACATGAAATAGCATCAGTTTGATAACTAAGAACAAAAAACGTTACAGTTTGAAGTGTTCGTTACTGACATGTACGTTGCTAATAATTCGAAACTGACGATTCAAAGTGCTGGCTTTACTTAATACACTGTGCCGTCATTTGAAGGTCATTTGTTTTGTTTGCTTCATATTTCAAAATCGCGAGTTGACATGAAGAATGTGACTTTCGGATATAAACTTGGATATTCATAACGACAAAGGTTAGTGGTACATACATTTATAAATTTTCTTTTTATATAAACTGAAAATATATTATCCTGTGTTTTCTGGAAAGATATTACATGCATGGTCCATCCTACATGTGTTTCTATGTCGTCATGCTTATGCTTTTTTTGTTTGGAGACGATTTATATGAGACATGTTCGTTACCGTTTAATAACGAACATGTCAACTATGTTGTAAAATTGCTTTATTTATGTTTTACAGACAACATGTATGTAGTATATAGGAAAAACTAGCAGTATGGGTATTGTTTATTTGAAAAATAATGTTTGAATTGAAGTAAATTGTAGTTTGAATATAGATAGAAACTGTTAAGTTAGGTATCTTTTTAAAATGGGGAAAAAATACTGGTGCAGCTGTTTTTTGCGACTTTTATTTCCGTAAATGAACATCATATCTCAAAGTTGGTATTTATACATTTATCTACATAAATAAAATATCTCAGAAATTATACCCTGACTTGACATGACTTTTAAATTCTTGAATATATCTGTTTCTCAATTGTGGTCACGAACATTTTATTCAGATGGTAACAAACATTTCAAACACTTTAATAGTCATAACTAACCTGTAAACCTTCTATTTTGTTACAGATATGATAAAATCAAGAGCTGAGATACAAAGGGAGTATCGAAAGAGACTAAAAGAGAAGAATAACGAACAATATCTGGCTAAGGAAAGAGAAAGGAGGAAAAAAAGATATGTTCGAAATGAATTGCTTCCTCGCAAAGAACGAGATGCTAGAAACAAGACAAACCGAGACTATCTTAAGCATTACCGTCAAAAGAATAAAGAGGCAGAACGCCTTGTACAAAATGATCTTAATGCAGAAAAAAATCAAGATGAATCCCTTAACAGAAGTGGTTATGAAAGTGCTCATACGTCTTCTTTTGATAATCAAAATAGACTTATGGTTCGAATGAATTTTCAAAATCGAGCAAATGGTCCGAGAATGCGAGTGAGCAAAGAGTTAAAGCAAACTAAGAAAAATCTGAAAGCTATGACAGAGAGTTATGACCAAATGAAACGTAAATACCGCACTGCCATGCGTTCGATGCAGACAATGAAAAGACGTAAAATATGTGCTAGTACTAATCCTCGTACCCCTAGATCAAAAGCTGAGAAACAAATGAAAAGCATGAATCTTTCCAGTAATCAAAGGGACAGTGTAAGAAAATTATTAGTTTTTGCCAATGCTATCTGTCAAGAGATCAAATCGTCTGGACTAAATCCTCTATCCATAAGAAAAAGATTCTACAAAATATAATAGCAGGAAACGTAGTAAAAAAGTACAGGCTGTTGCATAAATTTGTTAAAAACACAGGTATGAGCAGAAATAAGCTATCAAAGATTTCATCCAAAAGTGTTGATGTTAGTTAAATCAGTCGCTTTCGAGAAGTAGCTAGGCATAAACAAAAAGTAATCGAATTTATGGAAAGAGACCATAATTCTAGAAATATGCCTGGAAAAGCAGATTGTATTAAGTCTAAAAAGAGAAATCAAAAGAGAATTCTTACAGATTACCTGTCAACTTTATACCAGAAGTTTGTCAGTGAACACTCTGGAATAAAGTTATCATTCACTTCTTTCTGCTGAATTCGTCCAAAACATGTACTTCTTACAGCGTTCATTACAAGAGACACATGCTTGTGTACTAAGCACCAGAATATGTCGCTCACACTTAAAGCAGTCAAAAGGCAAGATATAGAAATATCGGTTAATGGTGAAAAAATGTTAGACAACAGGGAGAAATTATTTGAAGAGATTAAAGACAAAGTTACCTCTGACGATATCATTGTTAGTCAATGGAAACGAGTTCCAATCGATTTAAAAGGTAAAAAAAAACGGTAATAAGGATCGTTGACACTCACATGAAGAAAGATGAGTTTGTCACACATGTTTCAGCACAAGTTGAAGAGTTTGAGGCACATGTGTCTAGGATAAAGCACCAGTATACAGAAATAAAAAAAGAAAAGAAAAATTACCAGATAACGACTGTATAATTCACATGGACTTCAGTGAAAACTACAGTTGCAAGTCTGTACAAGAAATCCAAAGTGCATATTGGAACCAAACTAGCGTGACCCTCCACCCAGTTGTAGTATACTACAAAAAAAACCGAATTCAAATGAATTGCATCACAAGAGCTTTTATTGCAATTTGAAAAAGGTTCAGTTTCTATTTTTTGCATCAGACAGTTGTCAACAGAAGGTGGATGAGTTGAGTAAACTTTCAGTGTTTAAAAGATTTGCTTCTCATGCACTTTGAAACATTCGTCACCACTGCCATATAATATTTTAGTCATAACGTTACTTTTGTATACCATATTGAGTGTAACTATACACAATGCTAACAAAATATTCATGTATTTGTTCAGTAACGCTATAAATTAATCAAGAAGTTTTTATTTCCTTATTAAATGGCAATGGTAACGTACATTTCAAAGTTCACCATGAATTAAATCCAGACAAAATAGTTTTACAGAGACTGTTACAATGTGTTAAAATAATTGTTTTTAGTTGTTCATAACTTCAGTTGTTAAATCTAATACAAGTTGTATGAGGATGACCGAGTTTCATTGGATAAGCAATGAAATTCACTAAAATTATATATTAATTATATAATTTACATTATCAAATGTGTTCATTTTGTCAGTTTGAGTTCAGAAACACGTGTATTTGTGGCTCTTTATGCGGTAATAACTGAATGTTTACATTATTTTAGTACATATACTATGCACATATGTTTAACTTCAACAAATGAATTTCACAATTTTTTTGAAATGTTCGTTACATTTTACTATTATTGGTAAAGTAGTAACATCAGTTGCAAATAATCGTTAAGTTTATTGTTATAGACATTATTTTGGAAAGTTTAACTGTTGTTTATCATTTTCATATGTTTTTATCTACATCTTAAAAGAGTTACCCATAATATCATAAAATGAATGTATGAGATTAAATAAATGTTACTGTTTCATGTCTCTGAAAACAAGTAAGAGCTTTAATAATCATTTTAGCAAATATTGAAATTAAGCGATGAAGTAAAATTTTGAATTCCAAACGGTTCGTTTACATTCTTTGAGTAAAGTAGCAACACGAATATCATAATACACATACTTATATCATATTATGAACCACAAATATAAGTTCACTACCTAGATAACGAACATTTCCTCAGGAAAATAATATTTGAAGAGATCATATTTTAGTGAGCTGTTACATGAAAACCATTTAATTGATGTTCACGCGGTTTGAAATTTTGTTTAATTTAATGTTCATAATTTCATGTTCTAATGTTAATAAAGCAAATTTCAAACATTGATTTTTGTGTTTTTGAAACTACTGAAATGCACCCGTTTATTGAAAAAGCGTGAATACAGCCCGTAACTTGCACTATTACCCTAATACAGTCCGTATCTCTCACATCTACCCTTTTACAGTCTGTTATTTGCACGTCTACACTAATATGGTCTGTATCTTTCACATCTACATTAATACAGTCTGTGTCTTGCACACTTACGCTAATACAGTCCATATCTTGCACACCTACGTTAATACTGTCTGTATCATGCTTGCACATCTACCCTATTACAGCATGTAACTTGCACGTCTACACTAATACAGTCTGTATCTTGCACCTCTACATTAATACAGTCTGTATCTTGCACACCTACGTTTATACAGTCCATATCTTGCACATCTACCTGAGAACAGTCTGTAATTTGCAGGTCTACAATAATACAGTCTGTATCTTGCACATCTACGTTTATACAGTCCGTATTTTGCACATCTACCTTATAACAGGCTGTAATTTGCACGTCTACACTGATACAGTCTGTATCTTGCACATCTACATTAATAAGTTTGTATCTTGCACACTTACGCTAATACAGTCCGTATCTTGCACATCTACTTTATTACAGTCTGTAACGTGCACATCTACGCTACTACAGTCTGTAACTTGCTTGTCTACCCTAATACAGTCCGTATCTTGCAAACATACACTAATACAGTCCGTATCTTGCACGTTTACCCTAATGCAGTCTGTAACTTGCACACCTACGCTAATGTAGTCCGAAACTTGCACATCTATCCTAATACAGTCCGAAACTTGCAAATCTACCTAATACAGTCCGAAACATGCACATCTGCCTAATACAGTCCGAAACTTGCACATCTGCCTAATACAGTCCGAAACTTGCACATCTACCTAATACAGTCGGTAACTTGCACATCTGCCTAATACAGTCCGAAACTTGCACATCTGCCTAATACAGTCCGAAACTTGCACATCTACCTAATACAGTCCGTAACTTGCAAACCTACCCTAATCAAGTATGTAACTTGCACATCTACGCTAATACTGTATGTAAGTTTTACACCTACCCTTATACAGTTCGAAACTTGCACATCTACCTTATACAGTCCGTAACTTGCACATCTATCCTAATACAGTCCGAAACTTGCAAATCTACCTAATACAGTGCGAAACTTGCAAATCTACCTTATACAGTCCAAAAGTCGCACATCTACCTAATACAGTCTGTAATTTGCAAACCTACCCTAATCAAGTATGTAACTTGCACATCTACGCTAATACTGTATGTAAGTTTTACACCTACCCTTATACAGTCTGAAACTTGCACATCTACCTAATACAGTCTGTAACTTGCACATCTACCTTTATACAGCGCGTAACTTGCACATTTATCTTATACAGTCCGTAACTTGCACACCTACGTTATACAGTTCATAACTTGCACATTTATCCTAATACAGTCTGTAATTTGCACATCCATCTAATACAGTCCGTAACTTGCACATCTATCCTAATACAGTCCGTAACTTGCACACCTACCCTAATACAGTATGTAACTTGCACATCTTCCCTTATACAGTCCGTAACTTGCACATCTAACCTAAATAGTCCGTAACTTGCTACGGACTGTGCACATCTATGTTATGCAGTCCGTAACTTGCACATCTACCCTAATACAGTCCGAAACTTGCACATCTACCCTAATACAGTCTGCAACTTGCACATTTACAATACAATCCGAAACTTGCACATTTATGCTGATGCAGTCTGAAACTTGTTCATATACGCTAATACAGTCTGGAACTTGCACATTTATTCTATTACAGTATGAAACTTCCACATCTATGCTAAAACAGTCTGAAATCTGCACATGCCGAAATCTGCTCATAATCTAATTAAGTCTTAAATTTGCCCATCTACGCTCATACTATCATTCAGATATCGGACCGTTTTAAAATGTGTGCTGATTGCCGTCTCTTAGTTGATAGAAACCATTCGATAGAAAACACAGCGAAGACAAATAAATAAATATGTATAAAAGCGGGAATTGAGGTCATGATGTTTTATTTCGAGACCATCATACAACAGCTTGATACAATGTGCAGGAACTGCTGGAATAGACTACTCAATTTTGTATAAGTTTTAGAGGTAGATTTTGTCGTAGACTAACCGGTTTTCGCGTAAACGTAGACAAATTTCAAATTTCATTCACTTTGTAAACATTCAATTATTTCAATAAAGTGCAATTGATAACGTCACGTGTTAATGCAACTGTTTAAGTACTACACCAAATCCCAACTAAACAGCTTCAGTAAATACAGAAATTATGATTGATAATGGAAAATATGATTATCCAAGTTGAAATTGATTAATTGAATGTTTAGTGTCATTTTTATGCCATCAACATCTAACATATGATTAGCGGTACTTGAATCTCATACTCAAAGAGAGGTTAGCTGGTTAGTGCCTATTTCACTAAGTACTGCAGTTGAATTTAATGCTCGCGGTGCTTCAATTTCCCCTTTATCGCACTTCTATAATTTGTGTAAAGTTTACTGCATAAGCTTAAATGCAGAGTACCTCAGCGATCTCTTATACAGTCACAGTGTACACTGTAAATTGTGTATTGGTTTGTGTTATCTCATTGTTCAAAAGGTGTTATTGGACTCTACAATGCTTAATTGCTTTCAATTACAGTCGTTTCATAACCTGGTTGATTCATACCCTAGCCCTGGTCAATGATAATTTTCCATACTCATCTATTAATTTTTTTAATTCTAGAACAGTTGATATCAGTATAAGATATGTTATATCAGGTACATATCTCTTGTAAATTAGTGATTTCTGAAATATATTTGAGAGTATTAAAACCCTTTAATTTTATTACCAATAGTTTATAATTTCTAAATTTACACTGTCGGCATTGATTTTACTATTAGATATATATTTGTGAATTGAAATGCTTGTTATATTTTTATTCATTAACCTTCCGGCAACAGTCTCTCTGATGATTGATATAAGATGTTCAGGCTTCTCCACAGGTCATTTAAGTACAGGGGCACCCCAGCATTTAAGTAGTATTCACCTAGCACTTACATTCTTAAACAGAATTTTGCAAAAAGCTGACTTTCTTCTAAATCATGGTTTTTTTCTTTGCATATATTTTCTCATTGTAAATTTTATTTAGAATGAAAAACAGTAATATGATGACTTAACCTGATTAAGTTTTATTAGTGAAATATATTTCAATGAATGCCTTTCACAGAGCTTGAAAATGTGTTTAAGTGTTCTTACCCTACTAGGCTAGTGCTTGCTTTCCTTCCTGTGGAGAACCCTGACATTATCTATCATTTTCTTTCGTCTCTCAAAGCTGATTCAAGTGGGAGAAATCATTGGTTACTTGCGGATATCAAATGCCATGAAAGATCACAATACCACCCACCCCCAACAAGAGGTCTCTCGACAAGTTATATTAGTTAAATGACATCAACTGTAATGTGCAAAAAATGCCTGTGTATGTTGCCAATTGCTCCGAAACGAGACAAGAAATAGTTTCCGAAACAGTTACAAACCAGTTGGGACTCAACATCGGTCCTAAAATGTTGATGTAGAAATAAGAAAAGTTAAACATTAGAGAGGAAGCTGACGGAGATTTGTTTACTAGTATAATTAATTAGTAATATTATTAGTATAATTAATATAATAAACTTGCATTCATTCTCCAGTTTGGGCTGTTTCTTTATATATTCAGCTAAAATTATAACACACTATTAACTTATATACATAATGGTTCCTGGTGTTGAGTACATCTTTATAGTGTAATGTAGCACACTTTTCTATATGAAAAGAGCTCCAGGTTCAAGTTCTGGTGAAGACCTCAACACTTTCAATCATTGACCAACATAAACACTTAATTTTATCAGGCATAAATATTACATGAATGCTAACAGACATTGAATTAGTCTAAAGTTTCTCATCAACTGTTATGAAAACTCAAAATTGTTCTGTCCTTCCTGAAATAAACATGCCCCAAGTTACAGATCAAAGCAATTTTACTACCTTCATTTCATTAATTCAAAACATATTTGCATTGCATTGTAAGAAGCCTCCAACAGATATCCGTAGTTGGAATTGAACCAACATCTTCCATCTTAAAGATGGATGTACTTCATTGTACTATAAGGATGCATCTTGAAGCTACATTTAAGTACTGTACACTAATTATAAATATAACCCTGTTTTCACTGGCTGATGAAAAAACATAATTTGTTGAGAAACAATAATTCTGCAAAAGTCATTTGAACTAAGCATGACCAAAAAGGGATTGCAAAACCAGTACATTCCACTCCTATTGATTTGGGTATAAATAATGCAAGTCCCATTTTATGAATAATTGCAGCATGCACAATAGTCATGTTACATTTGTATACATTAATATATTTAAAATGAAACTCTTGACTACTATTTTAAGGTATTATTATATCATGACTTACCAGTTGTATTCTCAATCTGTGTAATTTAGTTTTGTTGCATGAAGCCATAATATGAAAAAATTATCACAGTTTACTTAATTTATAAATTCACATTTAAGTATTTAAAAAAAGTTATGGATAATGGATAGTTTTCACAAAAAAAACATAGTAACAAACAAATATTTTATTAGACATAAAACAGCACTTGCGTGTTTTATACTCATACAACAAATATCAATGTAAACATAAAACAAAAATTAATCCTAATATTGTCAATATTCATCCAAATGAACCCAGAGTTGGCCCATGCAGAATATCATTTTTCTATGATCCTCTCAAGATGATGATTGCTTATCTCTCACTGCTAAGGTTGTAGGTTAGAGTCCTCTTGCTCCAAAAACTTCATGTGAGAAAGTTGGCCAGTTACTTGCGGAAGTGTGGTAGTTCAACTCCAATTCATTCTGAGGTCTTCCTCCACCAAAAACTGTATATGTCATTATATAAACTGAATGTATTGAAAATGGCATTAAAACCCATTAAAAAAAGGTATATTTTCTGGAAATACAATCATTTTAAATATTGATAAATATTTGAACATACAAAATGATTTTGTGAAACGTAGCCAAGGTGTTTGTCTATCAAGCCATGGGTTGCAAGTTTGGTCTGCTGTTTAGCATTATGGCCTCTCAAAATCAACACCAAATACTGGATCTACCTAGGACATGAACTCAACATTAATTCACAAAAGCTGTATGATTATTTGACAATCACAGCTGAAGCTGCACTTAAAAACTTGAATAATATAGAAACGTTTTTTTTATAAAAATTTACTTGCATTAATTATATTCATCCTGCGTCACACTATTATGAGAAAGGCCTTAGGCCTTCTAAAGGACCCCTTATAAATTTCATGCATGGTTAATCATTCCCATGAGTAGGGGTTTGAAGTACAAATCAGGGGAGTAAAGGGGCCCCTTAAAGTTACATTACACAGGAATACTTGTGGAAAATAGAAAATATTGTCACCATGTAATAATTCTTATAATATTTTTATGAATAATATTTAATATTGTACCATATTGCTATATTAGAAATTTCTGTAATTAATACAGTTATTATGCTTAGATAAATAATCACTTGTATATAAACAATCCTTAGTTTTATCAAAGCATACAAGTAAATAAGCCTATAGTCATGAGGTGTCACATATGTTGTACATCTTGGGCTGGAAGGAAATATTAGTGCCAGAATGTTTGCACAGTAGTTGTCACAAATTGGGTACATCCTGTATATTGTAAATGATAAGTTGTTTGAGTGATGGGCATAAGTAGTAAATGAATGGAACTGACCAATGAAAGAAAGGATTCATTAGGTTGTTAAGGAGTTTAAAGACTATGAGAGAGATGATTGAGCAATACTAAATATGGGAGGAGTCTGAGAAGAAAGAGTGTGAAATATGAGAGTATGTAGGTATAAGTATAGTAAGAAAAGGGAGGTTGAAATGTTAAGTAAGGAAAAAGAGATTGAGGGGTTAAAAGGTGAAAGTAGGTTGAGAAGTGAAGGTTAAGATAGTTAGGAAATAAGGAGAAAGAAAGTTAAATAGGGAACATTTGAAGTGAAGAATTAAGAAGTTAATGTTAAAGTGATCTGTGAGATATGAACTTGATGATTAAATGGAAATTAAAATGATGTAAATTGAATACATGTGTTATAGTAATAATTGAACATTCCCCGAATAGAGATAACATAAATATATGGCCTGTTACATACGGCTGATTACAATATTCTCATTTTGTCATTCATTTCATTTATGTAAAAAGAAATGTTCAATTTGAACCATTGTGTAATAAAAATTCAAAATAATTAGACTTGGTTCAATAAAGAAGATTATATTCCCATAAATGTCCATGATGGACCCAAAAAAAGTTAAACGGCTTAAATTGGAAGGTAGATGGGCTTATGACATTATTCTGTGTTGTTTGTATTGAACTTTTTCTTTTATTTAGATGTTCAATTTATAATTTTCATTAAAATTATAGTTTGACATTTGAAAAAAAAAATCCAGTGGATTAAAAAAAAAAAACAAGTTTTTTTACAGGTTTTGTAGTTAAGCTGTTCTAAATATTTAAGTAGACTTTATTGTTTCCATCTATTTTTCCAATACAATTATTATCATTATGAAAAATGCAAATATTTAGTACTTTAAAGTATTGAAAGAACATGAGAAAAAACAAGCAGTTATAGCAGTTTCAGATGATGTTGATGTCTGTAAATAAGTAAATGTAACATAAATTCTTTAAATCAAAACAGATAATACTGCATGGTCCTTCTTTGAGATAAAAATATAGTATACAAGTATGTAACATACAACATATATGGTTATGATGAATACTTCAATGAAGTTAACTTATTTAGTTTTTTCAACGCACTGAGTGTGGGTTTTTGTTTCACCAACACCTTCTTTGAATTATTGTCTTAACTGATTTTAGAATGGTGGTTTGTCTATTCTGTAACCAGTTGGACAATTGCAATTCTACAGAATCCAGTGCAAAAGCACTGTTACCTAGACTATATTTCTGTAAACTTATGTTTCCTTGAGGTACTAGTGCGAATGACCGAGTTTGTGTTGGTGAAGCGTTAGCCTGATCTCTGCTCATACGGTTTTTAACTGAATTTAAAGAGCAAACTTTCCTTGCTAGTAAATGTTTTTTTTCGAATGTTAGAACAAACTGAAACACATTGGTTTGTACAGTTATTGTATAGCTTACAGGTATTTGATACAAAATACATCAAAAAAACTCAGAGTTAATAAATTTACTAAAGAACCTGGAAAGTTTGCCTCTTAATTTGCAAATATGAAAATGTTATATCAGAAATTTTGTACAGACTACATCATAATTTGTATTTTTTACATTTTATTTTGTTAAATGTTACAATGAAATAAAAAATTACCAAAAAATTAGTTTTATATTGTGAAAATGAAAAAAAATCCAATGGTTATCATAAGCCAGTACAGCATTGTTAAACTATAGATCTACTATACCTTGTATAACAACTTAGTGAATATCCATATTCATTTAGGTCAAAACAATGCCGTCATCACAATGAAATGGTATATGGGGCACTTTATGATCTTGGTCATTGAAAATGATTCAATTACAGCTATATGTTTTGACTGATTGACCGGTTACCATTGTCTAATTATTAACAACTATGACAGGGAGACAATGTGACCTTTCTATCAATCCAAGGGTCGTGAGTTTGAATCCCTGCCCAGTCTGAATCCCTGTGATGGTTGATATATGACATTGCTCACTCCTGATTCAAGTGGGAAAGGTATCAGTTACTTGTGGAGATGGGGTGTGCTCGAGTACTGGTTAACCTTCCATGATCCCAAGAAACTGGTTAGGTTAACTAGACATAGAAATATCCATGTAACGAGACAAATATACAGCAAGTCTTGGACAGTCTTGGACTAATTATAACCTTTTATAAGGCTTCAACAATATCATAGACTAGATCTTCATACCTATAAAGAAATTTATGCATTCATTATTATAAAAACAAATATTGACTACAGTACCTTTCATCGTCGTCTTTGGCAGCAGTATGAACCTTTGAAGCATCTTTGTTGACATAGCAGGCAGCTTTTCCACTTTCACACAATTGGGTAACCGGGTCTTCCCTTAACGTATTAATTAGAGGAGAAATACAAAGAAATAACAAAATAAAAGCTGGAAAATCAAACTTTTTCTCCCGAGCTCGTAGGCAAAACCGCTACTGTATCATGTACGTTATACAGAATTTGACACTTATTTGATTTGCACTTCAATCAAAACATGTATTTAAACATGATTTGGCATTGGCCATATTCCAAATCGCCTTCAAATGGTTCAGCGTCCCTGTCAACAGACGACGCCATATTTCCGAATGAAACCCAAAAAAGTTCCTGTTGTGTTATTCGCCGGGGAAAACCTAATCACATTTCCAATTTGGTGGATCCTTGGACTACCTACGAGGTCTAATACCGAATGACGGAATTGGCCGAGTATGTACAATTGTGGATTAAGACTCAATTCTCCATCTTGGACGCCGATTGCAATGAATACGGGCTGAATTTCTGGCCTTAATATTGACATTCTATTTTATACAAAATATATATATATATTTATATTTTTAAACAATAAGACAAACATAACAACTTTTTAAAAACGTGTTAAAAGATTAATACATGCATGTAATCTTATTTGAATGGAGCCATAGTATCATTCGGAACACCTCAGAATCAAATTTGCTGCGAAAGCCCAAAAAGTGCGAGCAGTGCCCGAGGAGTACCGAATGATTTAGCATATGTAGAAAAATATAATATATATTCGTCAAGAGAATATTATTTCTCCTTCACAATGCAAAAAAATCTAATTTAAACGTCAAGAAGGTTCAATACTCTCCAAAAATGGAGGTTTTAGTTTTTCATATTCGCAGCAGAGATATTGCGAATATGAAAAAATATTGATCATGCGCAGTGATAAATAGCCTCTTCCTTTATAAATAGCCCCTTCCGTATACGAGACCGGTTAAGGCGAACTTTCGTTCCAAACCAGGTAAATCAATGCTAGAAACACACGTGATTTATGTCCATCAGATATTATAAGATGGGTTTGTCCTTTGACAACGTTAACACAATTCAGAAAGAGGTTATTCAAGAAGTTTTGAAAAGTTGAGTAAGGCCATCCAGTTTCGCTCATCTCGCCAGCTGCACCTGGGCATGTGTTCTGCAGCAAATCACCACACCAACGTTTCCCCGGGAATATATAATATGGTGGAATAACTGATCCAGCAGCGTTGCCACAAGCAATAAGCGTTACATTTTTGCCTCTGGGTGATGTGATTGACTGTGGAGTAGTTCCCTTTGAACATAGAACTTTGGGTGGTGAATGCTCCATCAAGATGGCAGACTCGTCATCATTCCAAATCCTTTCTTGTTGCTGTTCTAGGTCAAGGCGCTTACAGGTGTCGGCCAGGTCCTTAGAATGTTTGTTAAGGGACCTTTACAAGAGCTAATTTTTCAGGTTTTGCCAAATGAACATCAGGCCATGAATCTCTTCTTGAACCCCTGAAACCAGGATCCTTTAAAAGTTGGATCACCTTGAGATTTCTTTCCAAGAATAATGGCATATTTGAAAGCCATGTCCAAGAATACTTTTCTTGAATAGCCATATCCAATGTTGGACATGTAAGTCATGTGATCAATAAGATTATTCTCCTCTGCTCTTGTGAAAAGGGGATCTGGTTCATGGCTAGGGAGGTTTTGAACTGGTTGAAGGCATGGGTGCCGGACGTTTCGGTAAATAGCCAGCTCGGTAAATTGGATTTATATAGTAAATCGATTGGACGTTTCGGTAAAAAAGCAATTATATAGTAATTATATGGAAAAGTATATCATACCTCTCATGAATACAATAAATGATAAAAATTACTTTTTTTTTACTTTGTTTTTATCACTCGCTCCACTGTGCATTATATTGGGTATGGTCTAAACTGGTAGGGGATGGGGGTAAATTACGAGTAAAATTTACGTCGAACACCGATGAAATTCCCGATGACGATCCCGTGACGTACGAGGTGGTAGTGTGTGGCACCAAACGGGGAGTGGCGAAATTACTGGCAAGCGATGGCTATACATATACCAGAGGGGTAAGTTGACATAATATTTTCGGCATGGGGCGAAAATGGGTCAGGTCTTCGGATCTAACATACGGCCCAGGACACACGTAAATCACTAAACAACAACAACGGACATAATATTTATATTTAAGTAGGGAGCGACATATAGAATCATCATGATAATGGTACTCATCATAATAATGAAAGGTACTTTTAATAACAAAAATAATAGCGGATATGCAGATAGCATCATCATAATAATGATTATAATAATAACTTTCCCCACACCCTACCAGTTTAGACCATACCCAATACATAATGAATACACAATGAATGAATACATATTGAAGCACAGTGTAGCAAGTGATAGTCAATAAAAACTTACAAAGTAATTTTATCATTTATTGTATTTGTAAGAGGTGGTTTACCATATAATTACTATTTAATTGCTTTTTTACCGAAACGTCCAATGGGTTTACTATATAAATCCAATTTACCGAACTGGCTATTTACCGAAACGTCTGTAAATCGAAGGCATAAATGCCTATCTCTTAATGTGCTTTCTGGCATGCCAAATACTCTTGCTGCTTTGTATACAGACATGCCATCTTGCTTCACTTCCTTAAATGCAAGACCAATCTGATTACGGTAGTATCATATATGGTGCCGTAACCTGTTTTCGAGCATCACCTGAAATCTATCACATCCCAGAATTGATACAAATATCATGCATGCATATTTCAACTTCCTGCACAATTGGTAATATTTACAAATAGTATCCATGTGGTCAATGAATGCAATGAAAAATATAAAAAAAATAATGCTTCCGATACATGTAAGAAAGTCGTATTATGATACAGACCTGAAAAAATGTATTTCTCACTGTCCATTTTTCAATATACATAAAACCTCGATAAATGTTTACGAATGTTTGTTTACGAATATCAATTTCAAACACGTCTGCTGAAAAGTGATGCAAGGTCAAAAGTTATAAAATATTTTGCTTGTGCATGTCAGAAATTATAGAGATTCTAGATGAGTGACCTTCTTATAGATGTTCTTTAAAAAACGAGTTTGAAATAAGCACAGGGTCATATGTTAAATTTATGTAGAATAAAAATAAGTAAACAGTTAAATGTTTGTTATAAGAAGTGGATAATAAGATATGCATTAATAAAGTATACAATAAAAAAAGGTATATACATTTTTTAAATTCAGTGTTTTTATTTGGTACTATGATATTTCTAAAAAATAAAATTAGAAAAATTAAAAAACCTTTAATATGTTGTTCAGTAAATTGATATTGCTATAGAATAAACCCATTGAGGAATACTTATTCATGTGAAAGGTATGTGTAGTTTTTATCTGGTTTCATTTATTTGCACTTTGGCAGCCACATGTCATTTTATTGCGTCATCCTGTCATGCGCTTGGAATCAAGTGCCGCCATTTTGATGGAAGTATATTGGGTCACCGTGTTCTAACATGAATTGAGAACAATAAACATGTAATTGTTATCTTTTTGGTAGAAAATAATTATTTGATAGTTATTTAAACGTTATATACAATCATTAGATGACAACATCCTTTTTGCATTGAAATATTTAGATGCAATTCTTAAGTAATCAAAAACTGGTAACACCATCATATGTTGAGAACTAACACAATTACTACCGTATATTCCCTTATTAACACCCCCGGGGGCGTTACATTTTACAAGGTGGGGGCGTTTATAAAAGATAAAAAAAGCAAATTTAACAACAGTTAAAAATATAATAAAACCAATAAAGCCATGGAAAAAACCTTAAATCCCCGAAAAAGTGGTTTAGAATTATTTGAGAGTGAATGAAACAATCGACATAGGATGAAAAAAAGCTGAAAATCTGTATGAAATTACTAGTCTGTGTACGGGAATATCCGAATTTATGGTGAGTGTACTCTTCACTTTAAATCACTTGGACGCTTGCTCTTATCAACATTGAACAATGAACTTTCATCATTACGAAGTGCGTATGCGCATACTGTCTTTGTGTTTCGGTTCGATGATCTTTCACGGAGTTATGGCCCTTTGATTCTATTTGTGACCAAATTATTGTCTGCGCTATTTCGCTACAGCTCCATGTTGGAATTTTATGAAACTTGCTAGGATGCATCATTACCAAGTGCAGATGCGCATGTTGTCTTTGTGTTCCGGTTCGATGATCTTTCACGGAGTTATGGCCCTTTGATTCTATTTGTGACCAAATTCTTGTCCGGGCTATTTCTGTATAACCCCATGTTGGAATTTTATGAAACGTGCTAGGATGCATCATTACCAAGTTCAGATGTGCATACTTTCCTGGTTTGATGATTTTTCACGGAGATATTGCCCTTTGATTGTATTTGTGACCAAATTCTTGTCCGGGCTATTTCTCTACAACCTCAGGTTGGAATTTTATGAAACTTGCTAGGATGCATCATCATCAAGTGCAATTGCGTATACCATCTGTATGTTCCGGTTCGAGGATTTTCCACACAGTTATGGCCCTTTGATGTTATTTGTGACCAAATTCTTGTCCTTGCTATTTCTCTACAATATCATGTTGGAATTTTATGAAACTTGCTAGGATGCATCATTAAAAAGGGCAGATGGGCATATTGTTTATGTGTTCAGGTTCAGTGATTTTTCACGGAGTAATGGCCCTTTGATTGAGTCTGTGACCAAATTATTGTCCGCGCTATTTCTCTACTACCCCATGTTTGAATTTTGTGAAACTTGCCAGGATGCATCATTACCAAGTGCAGATGCGCATATTGTCTTTGTGTTCCGGTTTGATGAATTTTCACGGAGTTTTGGCCCTTTGATTCTGTCTGTGACCAAATTATTGTCTGCGCTATTTCTCCACAACCCCATGTTGGAATTTTATGAAACATGCTTGGATGCATCATTACCAAGTGCAGATGCACATATTGTCTTTGTGTTTTGGTTTGATGATCTTTCACGGAGTTATGGCCCTTTGATTCTATTTTTGACCAAATTATTGTCTGCACTATTTCTCTACAACCTCATGTTGGAATTTTATGAAACTTGCTATGTTTGTGTTTCGGTTCAATGATTTTTCACAGAGTTATGGCCCTTTGATTTAGTCTGTGACCAAATTCTTTTTCGCTCTATTTCTCTACAACCTGTGGTTGGAATTTTATGAAACTTTTTTTTTTTTTAATTTCAATCACTGAAAAGTGATCCATTTAATCACCCCGTAATAGGTCTGTGAGGGTCGGGGTGGGCCATCCCTCAACAAACCGTACAAATATATATATCAGTCAAGTTGTAACATACATTCATATATATACACTGCAAGGAAAAAGAAAGCATACATTTTGGTTATTGAAATTATTTCATTATTGACTAAGTTTATTCATGTGATGGAATAGTGAACTAATTTTTATCTTATTTTTTTGCTTTGAAATGAATTAAATGTTTGTTTTTTGATTCAACAGTATGATGAATTATAAATATACAGAATTTATATGCAATACATTTTTTGTTCCTTGACCTGTCGACGTTTATAGGTATGTATACTTTCTTTTTCCTTTCACAGAATACACATATATACATTAATCTTAAAGGGACACACCAGTCTAAACAAATTATAGATTGAAGCTCGAGCTAAAACAAAAATCAAACAGAAATAAAATATAATTTGACACAGCAGATGGTAGTATAAGAAAATTATTTAGTCTAATGACTTCAGGAGATTTTTCTCTCTTAAGTCTATAGTGGCTGGCTTGGTGTAGGACCTTAATAAATATTAAATATGTATTTTGGTTTATCCCTTTTTACAGAAAAGATAAAGTGGCAATAATTACATTAATTTTATTATATTGGGGTTGTTTTTGTGTGTTTATATTTATTAGAGGTATCTATAATTGGAATGGTTTATAAACACAATTTTTTGTGTGTTAATTGATGGTGTTTATTGAAAGCCAGGAGAAGACATTCAAAAAATATCAAGGATACCTCGGTTCATTTGATATTTTTCTAGTAAAATTTAACTTTATTTGAGAATCAGAAAACACAAAAGAATCACCTATTTCCTAAATTTATAAAACATGTGTTTTCAGTTATTGGATTGGTTGAATATTAGTGTAATATATTTCTCATTTGCATATATTTCATGAAAAATTAAGCAGATTCACATATAGACTAAAATATTATGTCAATTTTGTATATAAATATACAGAAAGAATAAGTAACAAACTTATATGTGAATTCAAGAGAGACAGGTGTGTAGTGTAAGGATTTTTTTGTTGTTGATTTTTAAAAATCAAATATTAAAAAATAATAAAATGAAACAACAATTGTTTTGAAAGAAACATTATTAAGAGTGTACATGTGTAAACACTATTTCCAAGCAGATATTTATAGTTTAACATAGTCCCTTATAATTATAATGATTCCATTTGTGACACAAAAAATATAGGCTATACTATTGATGTAAACAGTAATTAAGATCTAATATTATTGCAAAATTTGCTTTCACAAATAAGATAAACTCTAGTTAGAGTACACATGTGTTCTATGACCAGATGTAAAATTGTTATATAAACACTTTCCTTTTCTTTTAATGAAAAATAAAACCGAAGTTGAATCATTATAAAACAATATATAAGTAGAAAAAGAAAAAACAAAAACAACAATAGAAAAAATCGAGGCAGCAAGAGATTTTCACTAAAGTACTGTCTACACAAAATAAGCAAAGAGGCCATCCTGGAGGGCAATTTTTATAATACATAAATCTGAAAAATGTAAAATTAATAGTCTTTATTTTTAAGATACAAGAGGAATGTATAGGTTCCATAACAAATCAAATTTTTCCACCTCAATGTTATTTTTGGCAATACATCGTTCTGTTTCATACAACATTTTAATATAGTGTTTGAATGGTTCAAAAATAGGAATATTGTTTTTCATTTTTTGACAGTATATGAAGAGTTTAGCAGTATATAGCAACCTATTCAAAACAGTTTCGAATTTCATACTGCCAAAGATTATGTCTGAAGATGACCAGTCTGTATTTACAGTATTGCACTTTTCATTCAGATAATTTTTAAAACTTTGAAAAAATTGTTGCGTTACTATGCAGTCAATAAATATATGTTTAATAGTTTCGGTTTCTCTTTGACAAAAGGAACATACATCGGATTCTTTAATCTTCATTTTTTTAAGCAATGAGTTTGTTCCAAGAATTCTGTGATTAATTCTAAATTGGAACCATTGTAAATTTGTGTCTTTAGTGACATTGAAAGGAAGAGCGTAATACTTACTATCTCTCAGATTAATTCGAATATTTAATTCATTCTCCCATTTTGTTTTAGAGGTTGGAATATAATCTTTATTCATGAAATGTTGGTAAATTGTTCTACAGCCCTTTTTATCTTTCAGGATTGTTGACATTGTATATGGTATTAAAGGGTTAAGGCAAATGCATGATGAATGTTGAAAAGATAACTTATCTAAGTAGTGTCTGACTGATGCTACGAGTCCTTCAAATTCGATAAAGTTAGAGTTAACACTATATTTTTCAGTGAATTCTCTGTATGTGAAGAAATTGCCATTTGTATTCATGAGGTCATTTATATAATATATTCCTTTTTTAAACCAATGTTTCAGTAAAATACTAGATCCTCCGACCTTAATATGAGGGTTGTGCCATAATGGAGTGGACTGAAAGTTATTCCAGTTTCTAGGTATGATATTTGTTGAAAATTTTTTATAAATATTAAATATATCATTCCAGAAAGGGTTATCTATTCTATTAACATGTCGAGAAATGAAATCTGCTCCAAATGAAGAAAAATTTATAATATAGGGGTACATAGTTTTAAAAATAGATAAATATGGTTTGTTTGACTGAAAAAGCCGTCTTATCCATGTCAATTTCAAGGAGCCAAAGAAAACATCAATGTCAAACATTTTTAAACCACCTTTTTCATATGACTGGTATATAACTGCACGTTTTATTTTTTCTGGTTTACCGTCCCATAAAAATTTAAAGAATAATGATTTTAGTTCTCTGATCATTGCACAAGTTGGACTTGGCAATGCCATAATTAGATGGTTTAATTTTGATAATGCTAAACTTTTTATAACTAATATTTTGCCTATTGGAGTTAAAATTTTCCTTGACCAATTGGCAAGAAGTTTTTTAATGTCTTGAATTTTTTCTTTATAATTAATATTTATTATTTCATTTAAATTTACAGAGAATTTTAAACCTAATATTGTGAATTTATTTACCCAAGAAAGATGCCATTCCTCACATAATTTTTCTTGACAGTTTTTTCTTGATCCTAGCCACACCGTCTTAGTTTTTTCAATATTCATTTTAAGGCCGGAGATTTCTGCATAGAATTTTAAAACTTTAAGGGTATTTAACAATGATTTTTCTGTACCATCTAAAACAATTGAGGTGTCATCTGCATATTGTGAAATCAAAAATTTATTTTCACCAATATCTATACCTTTAATACCTGGGTTATTTCTGATCAGAACAGCAAGGATTTCTGCACATAAAAGGAATATATAAGGAGATAGAGGGTCCCCTTGTCTACAACCTCTGTTTAAGTAGAACCACTCAGATAGGTGTCCATTTATAACAATACATGATTCTATATTTGTATAAAATAATTTTATCCATTTAGTTATTGAAGGGCCAAAGTTAAAGAAATTGAGAACTTTAAAGATAAACGACCAGCTTACAGAGTCAAAAGCTTTTTCAAAATCAATCAGAAGTAATAATCCTGGTTTATGTTGTTTTTCTAAGTAAAACATCATATCATACAGTAACCTGGTGTTTTCACCTATATATCTTCCTGGTAAAAAGCCTGTCTGGTCTTCATTTATAATAGATGGCAATACATATCTAATTCGTTGTGCAATAGCTGCGGATGCTAGTTTATATGCTACATTTAAAAGTGATATTGGGCGCCAGTTTTTTAAAAGCTGTTTATCTTTATTTCCTTTAGGTATGCAAGTGATTACACCTTGTTTTTGTGTGACTGAAAGTTCATCTTTGTCAAACCCATCATTTATCGCACGTACAAGAAAATGGCCAATGTCTTTCCAAAAAAACTTATAAAACTCTACTGTAAAACCATCGAATCCTGGACTTTTAAAATTTGACATATTCTTCAGACAGCCCAATATTTCTTCATATGTTATATGACCTTCAAGTGATTTTTTCAAATCATTATTTAGTTTAGGAACATTAATATCAGAAAATATATTATTTAAATTTACTTCTACAGTTTCATTTTGGGAGTATAATTTTTTATAGAATTTTACAGTTTCCTTAATAATTTTATCTTGATCGTTTATTGTCTGTTCATTATTAAGTTTTAAACTCAACATTGATTTAGATACAAAATTTTGGTTTTCTAAATTACAAAAGTATCTAGACATTTTTTCCCCCTCTTGAATCCATTTTGCTCTTGATCTAATTTTCATACCTTCTAATTTTTTTTCTCTAATATCATTTAATTCTTGTCTCTTAATTTCAATAGTATTTTGATCAGATACAAGTTCTTTTTCAAGTTTATCTATTTCTTCATAAAGTAATTGTTCTTTTTCGTCTTGTCTTTTTTTATTGAATGATGAGTATGAAATAGTTTTTCCTCTAATCTCTAGTAACAATACTTCAAAAAACAATTGGTCATTTATTTCTAATTCTAAATTTTTATTTTCGATTGTGTTAATGTGTAAATGTTGCGTTTTCTTTGAATATTGTAGTTTTATTCTGTTTATTATTTGTTTTATTTCATCGACATATTTTTGGTCTTTTAACAATGAATTATTCATTTTCCAGTATGATCTCCCCTTTTTGAATTTGCCAAATTCAAATGTCAAAATTAATAAAGAGTGATCTGTTCTGTATCCAGGCTTAATTTTTACTGTATCTATATCTGTTAAAAGTGAATCCGAAATAAAAAAATAATCAAGTCTTGCTTTCTTTGACGAATTTTTTTTAAACCAAGTAAATTCCTTTTTTTCCATATTTTGATCTCGCCAACAATCAATTAAATTACATTCAACCATTACATCAATAAGAACATTTCGAGCATTTGGGTTATTTATATTGACATAGTTAAAACAATCTAAATCAGGGTTTAAGACCATATTAAAATCACCTGCAATAATAAACAAACCGTCATAATCTAAAATGTCATTGTTAAGGGTTGTATAAAACATTGGATCATCCCTATTTGGGCCATAAATATTAATAAGTGTAATTTCTTTATTTGAAATTGTAGTTTTCAAGATTAATTTATTTCCATCTTTGTCAGGTTCTACCGCATGAATTTTAAATTCAAAATTATTATTAAAAAGGATAGCTACCCCTCTTGATTGACTGGAATAGTTGCTGAAGTAGCATTCATACCCCCACTGAGTACGTATATAATTAACTTCTTTGTCTGTAAAATGGGTATCTTGTAAAAAATATACCGAATAATTTTTACTTTTCACAAAATCTAAAGTGTCTTTTCGTTTGTTTTTATCACCAAGCCCTTGCACATTCATAGATGCAAATGTTACTTTATTTGTCATAATGTTATATAAAATGGACTACTAAGAGGGAGGGAAACCTCCACTGTTCCTATCAGAAAGACTCCAGACTTTATCACCTCTTTATTCTCCTTATACCTCATTTGTTGTGACATTTCATTTAATTTTTCAACAGATAGGCAGTATAATACTAAAAAAATATTTCCCTCCAGTGATGGCTTGCTTTTTTTGAATCTCATTTACTTAACAGCAATGTAAAATATTTATGAGAAGAGAGGATTTTATTTGTATCTATAAAATTTATATGGGTTTTCCATGTAAACGACTTAAATGGTGGTAACTTCCACTTATATACAGGTAATAGCATGTAAACAACCTAAATATTGATTTACAGACAGTAACAGTGTACATAATCACAAAATTAAACACAAAAAGCACCCTATATTACAATTTTCAATATTACAACATATGTCTGATCAGAAGGATTGTTCTGTGGGATGACCACTGTTTCACAAGATCGATTAAATATACCATGTTGGTGTGGTATCTTTTCATATCCCATTTTCACCTCCTACAGCTTTGCATTTTCATTATCTGTTACAAACATACATTTTGGTAGACTGTCAACTTCCAAGTCTGCAAAAATTGCATAAATAGTAAATATTTTTAAAATAAACAAAATAAAACAAAAGAGAAATACATCAGCAATCTGACAACAAGAAATCATTCATGATATACTAGTCTATAAGAGTACCAGGGTTCTCCACAGAAAGGAATGCAACTGCCAGGGTAAGAGCGCATAAACCCCTTCAACAAATTTTCAAGCAACAAATACATTTCACTAATAAAACTTGTATTAATCAGTTTAAGTTATCATAATTAGTATGTTTCCCTTTAGGCATTAAAATGAGATGAAATATGCAAAGAAAAATAATAATTTAGAGGAAAGTATGCTTTTGTAAAATGTTGTTTAAGAATTCAAGCACTAGGGGAATACGATTTCTGACAGTCAAGTGCTGGGATGCCCCTGTGCTTAAATGGCCTGTGGAGAAGCCTGAATACTTGTTATTGTATAGAACATACATAGAATATCTGATGACAGTAGTGGAAAATTTAGGATCATATGTTCAATGTATATTATTAATTAGTCATTAACAGAATATACAGAAATAACGGAGTATTCAACAATTTAAATCTTAGAATAGCCGTCAAAAGTATTCAACAATTTAAATCTAAGAATAGCCTTGACTAGACTATAATGGTTTCAGACTGGCCACAGTTAAACATCATACAGCCCATATATATTTATTATAATAGATAAATTACCATTCAATACTAAGTTAAGTTAGTTTATTATTTAAATAGAATATTTATTTAACAGAAGCCAGAATAACTAATGTCAATAATAAATTAACTGGTAGTAATTTAATTAACAGTAATCATACAGTCTAAATATAGTTAAATTCCTTAGACCTTAAATGCTGATCATATTCAACAAGCAGAACAATTTTTTATTTCCATAAAAGCTTGTAACATTTAAACTCAGTCATCAAAATAGTCTGTAACTAATATTAGAATTTTATACTTATATAAAACCATTTGACGATTCTGTATTCTTATTACACACTCACTGCTATGGTTCTCTATACTGTATCTGTAAAAGTTAGTTACAGATTCTGTAATTAGGTTTCATATTAAATACCATATATACTATTTACATTTGCTGAAAGAATCTATCATTGTTATAAAGTGTAGTCTATCAAACAGTACCTGTGAGTAAATAAACATCAATATTACTTTCAATAATTAAGTTAAATCCCACTTATATTTAAAGTCAAGTTCAAGAATAACAAACATATACATGTAACAGGATGAGAAATATATGCAGCCAGTCCGGGACTTGGTCCCTGGGCCCTCGCTTACTGTGCGAATGCTCTACCGACTGAGCTAACCAGACCGCTTACCTACATTTCTCTCCTAGTACTTTAAGTACACATTGTGAATACATAGTGAGAATTTTATCATTAAAATAATATATGGTGTAACATTTCTCACAGTTAAATAGATCATTAGATCATAACAATGTAATATTGCTGAATGTGTGCGATGTCTATTTTTAGAAACCTGACTACACACCAATGTTCATTTAAACTAAACTTACTTTTAGACGTTTAAAAGACCAGACTCATTATTACGGTCCCTCTACGTATACTTAAATCTACAACTGTGTTGTTTTAAAGTTGTTTAGTTTAACCAAGAAGCGATATAGTTAAAACATAAAAATCACATGGAAATCATAACACAAGAACAATGCAAAATACATAGCCACTATGACTGTAGTAGCCATAATGTCTGTCAAAGTACGCATTAATTGGTAAATATACTTATCCCTGCATGAATAGTGTAGACAGGGCAAACAGTCGTTGTGGTTTATCTGCAATTCTTTTCAGGCATTTTTGTTTAAACTCGTAAAATTTATATAAGTTTGTAAAGACGAATTGTTTTGTTATTTTCTCGTGTTAAAAGGAAGTCTCGGTCATTCAAACGAGTTTTAGTATATACGTACTAGACGTACGGCAAACTATAAAGCGTTTAAATGAGTAAGATGCATAATTTATAAATAGCGCCACGAGGTTATCAAATGGGAATAAGAATGCTGACGCGGGGACCAGACAATGCTATTAATAGCCTCTTTACCTACTATTTATAGCGTGTAAAGTTTGTAAACAAAGGCACATGTTAGCAGTAGTGGTAATACAATTTACATGGAGTCGAATCATTGTAAAACTGACACATGTTTGTTTTAGGAAATATATAAAGAGAATAACTATTTAACACATTTCCCACATATGCACGTGCATAGGTAACAGTAGCAAACAATTTTAAACAGTTAAATCATAGCAATTTTGACAAATCCATCTTGTGATCTATAACAATCTTCCTGTCACTTGTGAGTAAAGCTATTATCTTTCCTTGATCTGTCCAGGCCGACTTTACAGTATCTAGTGCACTGACTTCTTCCAGTAACTTAGCGTTCATGTATGTTAGATCTTCTCTTATCACAGTTCTGGTGCCTTTCAGTGTTTTTCGTTGCCTGATCGCCTGCAACTTATGTAGTCTGGACACGAATTTACAGATGATTGGTCTATTTGCTGTGGAGCTAAACTTGCCCAACCGATGGGCAATGTCTATGTCGTTGGTTCCAATTTTCATATTCAGCTTATTTTTTAAGAAGGCAATTACTTTTTCTGTTGTTTCTTCTGCAGATTCCGTTGCACTCGAGTCTTGTAGACCATATAGTCGAATCGAGTTTCGCCTGGTATACTGCTCAAGTGCATTCATTTGTCTCCCTTGAGCCTTAATGACAAATTCTCTTTGCTTCACTTGGTCCTCCAAGGAAACAGTTTTGTCTGTGAGTGTTTTATTTTGCTTCACAACAGATTCCATTGTCGTCTCCATGTCTGAAACTTTATTTCTAAGCTCATTAACTGTAGCTTCTAAAGTGGTGACATTTTCCTTGCAAACAGTTATCTTTGACTTGATTTTAGTTATTTCTGTTTTTAATTGACCCTGTATCTCTGTTTGTAAAGTTTTAAGTGATTTTTTGAGAATATCTTCTGTGATCATTCTCTTAAATCTCTCTTCAATATACTCTTGTGAAGCTAGTTTATTTAGTTTCTCATTTAAGGATGCCAGAGTATGTTCTAATGCCGGTTCCTGGTTAGGGTTTACGTCTGACACTTGTTTAAAATGTTTTTCTAATGTTGGCTGATTTTTCTGTTGGCTGCCAATATCTCGAGGCGGCGAGGTATTCTGAACAGGTGATGGTAACGAATGGGCATCTTCACATGCGCTTTCACTTCTGGTTTTCTTTTTACTCATATCTGTTGTTTTTTTTGGCGGCATTTTGCAACTGTTTTGCAGTTCAGCTTTACTTTTTTTTAATAAAAATAAAGACTTGCCTTGACTGTAAATCTCAGTTTATGTATAGTCTGAATAACGCTGCTAGTATAATGCTTGCTGTTTACACGCCTCACTTCTCATATTCACTTGTAAACACTTGTAAACACAGGTATTTAAGATGGCGTCCATGTGCACGAGTTTCTCCCGCCGTTTAGCGCGTGGTGTCAAAACATAAATCCTGATTTAATCCTCCCTTCTCTTCAAAAAGTTCAAAATTTTAGGTCCATTGTGTTCGAAAATTACAGAAAAGCTAATTGCACTAAAAATTATTTGTAAAGTTTTACCAAAAAACAACTATTTTATTTATTTTCGTCCCGACCAGATAAACACCACTTTACCTGTCGATGTCACGTGCTCCTCTTTTATGAAACTTGCTAGGATGCATCATTACCAAGTGGAGATGTGCATATTGTCGTCATGACACTATTTATCAACAACCTCTGGTTTCATTTCTGTAAAACTATCTAGGATCTGCTCATATTGTCATTTTGTTCTGGTTAAATGATTTGTGAATAAGTTCTGTGAAGTGCAGTCTCATATTGTTCCTGCTAAACAGTTTGCTGTTCTTCAACCAAGTAGCCCGTACAGAGGCAAACACTCACTTGGGGAGCATCCATCAATTCCACCTATATTTTCTTGTTACTACATGTAGTAAATTTCAAATCATTTTCAAGATGGACTCCCAAGTCTTTTTCACTATCTACAACTGTTAAACTTCTGACATTGCCTTCATTGTATGTCATTTCTTATTGAAAACAAGGGTTTTCCTTTCCAATGTGCATAACTTTATACTTTATATTAAAATGCATAAGCCATAAATTTGGATGTCCTCTTACATAGTTTGTCAAGATCATTTTGAACTGACTCAAAGTTTTGGTTGTTTAGATATTTGTAAAGTTTAGCATCGTCAGCAAATAATTTGCACTATAACTGAACCTTATCTGATAAATCTTTAATGTACAAGATAAATAACAAGGGGCCAAGGACAGTTCCTTGGGGTACACCACTTGATACATCTGACCTTACTGATGCTTGACCATTTACACTAACACATTGTTTTCTATCTTTAAGAAAGTTGCTGATCCAGCTTAATATGTTACCAGATATTACCAAAGAATTTAATTAATGATAAGCCTTCTGTTTGGAACACAATCAAATGCTTTTTTAATACATGTATCTAGAAAAACAATGTCAACTGCAGTGTCATTGTCTGTAAACTTAGACCAGTCATCAAAAACTTTGAGAAGTTGCAATATACATCATCTTTTATGCCTAAAACCATACAGAGAGCCTGTAAATATGTTATTGTCATTGCAATGAGACATTACAGATGTCTTTATTACATTTTCAAGGAGTCTCCATAAAATACTGCTTGTGCTAATCAGCCTATAGCATTATGCCTCAGTCTTATCACCACTTTAGAAGTACTTGTAACAATTTGGCTAGTTTCCACTCATTTGGAACAGCTCCTTCAGAAATAGATATGTTGAAAGGATGAGCAATAGGAACTGCAATGACATTTGCTGTTTCTTTAAAGAATCTAGGGTGCATATCATCTGGTTCTACTGATTTTGAAATGTTAATAGTTTTCTGTAGAGATATTACTTTTTCCGCAGCCACAACTGCCATTTATAGAATTGTCAATACTTTTTGTAAATAAGGCATAACAGTAAATACTGAAGAGAAAAAGTTATTTAACTCCTTTGCTTTATCTTCGTCATTAGGTATCCATTCTCCATCTGAATCTGTCAAATCACCTACACCTGACAAATTTCCAAAAAGACTTCAGATTATATTTTGCATTGAATGAAATTCCTCTTTCTAAATGTTTTTAGCAAACCATATAATTAAAGTTACTTTATTCCTTATAGTACAATATCTTGAGTAATCCTGGTATCTTCGAGAGAAGCTGTCTTTTTTCCAAGCTCTGTATTTATCTTCTACTTGCCTCAGACAATAGTTATCCATCTAGGTTGGTTTAGGTTTCTTTTTATTAGACTTGTAAAGGGGAACTGTCTCCCTAAAAACTTCATTCATATGATCAGAAAAGTATTTCCAACTATCTCCAATATTCATATTAATATCCATATTGTTCCATTCAATATCTTTATTTTTTTTATTGGCAGATAAATAATCACCTTTATAATAGGATAATACGATCTGATAACGGCTCTTTCTGATCAAGATTTAACTCATGTTCAATGCTTAAATGTTCACTATAACCTTACCTAGAGGTAATTTCAATGTTACATATGATATCCAAGTTATCATTTAGATATAGATCTAAAACTTCTTCTGGTTCATCATGAATCCATCTAGTAGGATGATTTATTGCTTGTTCCAAAAGATTGTCTCTTAAATATTCAAGAAATTTAAAGGATACATGTTTTTTCACTTTTACTAGTTGTCCATAAGTCCCAGTCTATATTAGGAAGGTTAAAACCACCCAAAATCAATGTCTATGTAAAAACTTTACTTCTAACTTTAGTGATCAAGTTACAAAGTGTGTCATCATTTTTGAAGTTCGGCTTCTCTATACACCACCTACCAATAAAATAATATTTTAATTGACATGAATTTTAACCCACACAGATTCCTTTTAAAGAGCAAATCTCATTAAATCCGCCATACAATGATAATTTTAGTGAAACAGTCAAAAATATAAATTGATAACCATGACCAGGGACAATGTTAACAGATATTTGTTCCCTTCTATAATTTATCTACATTTAATATGAATATAATATAATATGTAGGTATTTGCCATGTATGTATTTGCCAATGTAGGTATTTGCCATGTATGTATTTGCCAATGAAGGTATTTGCCATGTATGTATTTGCCAATGTAGGTATTTGCCAATGTTAAACATGGTAAATACATACATGACAAATACCTTCAATGTACATTGAAGACTTGTCTTGTCATGCTCAGGTTTATATATGGTATTTCGAGTGAAATTTGTAATTTATATAAAATGATATTTAAACACATTCTAAGATGATATCAGTCTGGAAATGGCATTGTCTAGTCGACTTATTATAATATAATACTGTTAGGTGTTTGTTTTAGTACTAATGGCTCTGTAACATTTATAAAATATAAATAATGCAAAATGGACTGTTGAAACAAGCACTATCTATCTACTGTATTTATTTGATACTAAATCTCAGCAAATGATACATACATGTATTTACAAATTTGTTGTTTTAAGACAAAAGTATTTTGCCACATCATGTAACTCCTTGTTTTTCTTTAATTATTTATTTGACCTCAATTGTAAAACAAGTTATTACAACTTAGGCATGTCAGGCTTGATTGAGGTCATCCTGGTAGAACCAGTATTAATCATATGTGGATTTATGTGGATTTTTGTGGAAATCCACAATCCCATAATCCTGGTTCCAGTGCCCTACCACTTGAACATGTACGTGCTCAACAGAGCTTGTTTTCCACAGTGCATTGATTTTGAACATACCTACGTAAAACCATGTCTACTAAGCGAATGTCAGCAGTTAGTTTTACACGATATGATTATGTGGCAAGTGTGATATCTATGCCAAGCATGTCGTAGATATATTTTCACAAAAAAATATAGCCATCTGGAAATGCTGTTTAGGGTTTAAATGCCAATTGACTTTCATAGCATCATGAACATGAATGCATTATTGATTCATATTGAATATTGCAGCTTGTTTTCTTTATACTGCGAGACATTGCCTGGACTCTTGCAGGTCAGCATGAGAGGTGTGATAAATTGTCATTTAAAGCGATTTAAAATGTTTTTTTCCATTTCCTTACATTGCTATTATGTAGTAATATGTAGCAGAAAAGTGACAAAGTGCAATATTAATGTTGAAATATATCGTGAGTACCTATAATTTTTCTCCTGTATATCTTACAAAAGGGAGGGGAGAGACACCATCCCACACCAACCCATCCCCACTTGCTCTTGTGGCTTCTGATATAGGGTGCACAGTTCAAAATCGTCTATAGGTATGCCCCTGCTGTGTAAAATATTTTAAAGAAGCCAGTTGTGGGACTGGTAGACCTAAAATTATACTTTTGTTTGCTGATTTTGTATTTGTCCCATTTTTTCATGTATTGTTATTATTTCTTTTATTCCCTAAATGATGGAAACATTTCAATGATTTTTAAGTTTAAATCTGCTGGTGTCCTAGCACTACTGACTGAGCTAACCGAGCCAACAATAGCAAATTGAGAGGAAGGGATCGTATACATAAGAGTGAAATGAATTAGTATATATTTTATATCTAGGTAATACGATGTGAGCCATTCCTGAGATGTAATGTGATTTTATTCCGATTCTAATTTACTGTCTATCTGTTGTAGATATTGTCATCTGTTCACCAGAAGACCATGGCCTGGAAGGTAGAGTGGGACAAAACCACCTTGTGTATCAGTATTGCTGGTATGTTAATTTCTATACCAACCTGTATAATAAATCAACCCGGATTCCAGGCGTAATTCACACAGAATCACATTTTTCCACCAGGACTCCAGGCGGACACAGAATTCATGACAAAAGTCTGTGTGAATATTCTGTCTTGTCCGCACAGAATTTGATTTGTCCACCCTGAATTCTTACTTGTCTGCCCGGAAATTTTGCTTTAACAAAGATTTTTAATACTTAAACATTTTGAGAGCACGGAAATTTCATACTTAGAAACTTTTCAGTATCTGACATTTCAACAGACTTGGAAAAGAATTTCATATAACAAATTTAAAAGAACATGTCTATAAATCATATCAGATAAAAAGCAAGTGTTAGGGTTTTACCTGTTTTTACAGGTCACTTCTTTTCAAATTTTGATAATCATCTGTGTTCATATAATTTTCCTTAATGTAAAATTGTCAGTGCCTTTACTAGGCACCATTAAACACTAGCTCAAACAAACTTGAAACCCCTACTGATAGGAACCATTATATCTAATATGAGCAAATATGACTTATTTTGTTCTCGAGATTTGTTTTAGAAATTAACATTTTATTCCTTTTTGGGCTCTTATTGACCATTATGTGTGTCAAATCTCTTTTGAAGTAAATCCCAAGCTTTCTTTAACTGTAACTTGGGAACATGTACACAATTTCATCAAAATATGTAAAAGAAAACAAAAGTTGTTAGGCATTTTTTCTATTTTTAGCAACAATGACTTGACCATGACCTGATTTACCATAACCCCCATCATAATTTTAACTTCTCCTAAAAGCAACATATACACAAAATTTTAATAAAATATAGGTAAACTGCTCTTGAGTCGATTTCGCCCTTTAGTCAAACGATTTTAGCATGTTTTATCTGATTCTCGTATCACCATAAAAAAAAAGTTATGTTTATTGTACTAGTAAACCGCAAAAAGTAAATGGATGCCACCATTTTCTTTACACAATAACTAGATCTAAGTAAACACAACATTGCGTTTTAGTTTGACAAACAATTTTAAGTGTTAAGTCTACATCTACATAGTTTGGCCTTCAGTCTCCATCTACATTGTTTGGGTCTCAGTCTCCATCTACAATGTTTGGCTCTCAGTCTCCATCTATATTGTTTGGGTCTCAGTCTCCATCTACATTGTTTGGGTCTCAGTCTCCATCTACAATGTTTGGCTCTCAGTCTCCATCTATATTGTTTGGGTCTCAGTCTCCATCTACATTGTTTGGCTCCCAGTCTCCATCTACAATGTTTGGCTCTGAGTCTACATCTTCATTGTTTAGCTTTCAGTGTATATCTACAATGATTGGCTTCCAGTCTACATCTACAATGATTGGCTCTGAGTTTACATCGTCATTGTTTAGCTCTCAGTCTCCATCTACATTGTTTGGCTCTCAGTCTCCATCTACAATGATTGGCTCTCAGTCTCCATCTACATTGTTTGGCTCCCAGTCTACATCTACAATGATTGACTCTGAGTCTCCATCTTCATTGTTTAGCTCTCAGTCTCCATCTACATTGTTTGGCTCCCAGTCTCCATAAACAATGTTTGGCTCTCAGTCTACATCTGCATTGTTTAGCTCTCAGTCCCCATCTACATTGTTTAGCTCTCTGTCCCCATCTATGTTGTTTGGCTCCCAGTCTACATCTACAATGATTGGCTCTGAGTCTCCATCTTCATTGTTTAGCTCTCAGTCTCCATCTATATTGTTTGGGTCTCAGTTTCCATCTATATTGTTTGTCTCCCAGTCTCCTTCTACAATGTTTTGCTCTGAGTCTACATCTTCATTGTTTAGCTCTCAGTCTACATCTGTGTTGTTTGGGTCTCAGTTTCCATCTATATTGTTTGTCTCCCAGTCTCCTTCTACAATGTTTTGCTCTGAGTCTACATCTTTATTGTTTAGCTCTCATTCTCCATCTACATTGTTTGGCTCCCAGTCTCCATCTACAGTGATTGGCTCTGAGTCTACATCTTCATTTTTTAGCTCTCAGTTTCCATCTATGTTGTTTGGCTCCCAGTCTACACCTACAATGATTGACTCTGAGTCTACATCTTCATTGTTTAGCTCTCAGTCTCCATCTATATTGTTTGGGTCTCAGTTTCCATCTATATTGTTTGTCTCCCAGTCTCCTTCTACAATGTTTTGCTCTGAGTCTACATCTTCATTGTTTAGCTCTCAGTCTACATCTGTGTTGTTTGGGTGTCAGTCTCCATCTATATTGTTTGGCTCCCAGTGTCCATCTACATTGTTTGGCTCCAAGTCTCCTTCTACAATGTTTGGCTCTGAGTCTACATCTTTATTGTTTAGCTCTCAGTCTCCATTTACATTGTTTGGCTCCCAGTCTTCTTCTACAATGTTTGGCTCTGAGTCTACATCTTTATTGTTTTGCTCTCAGTCTCCATCTATATTGTTTGGGTCTCAGTCTCCATCTACAATGTTTGGCTCTGAGTCTACATCTTCATTGATTAGCTCTCATTTTCCATCTACATTGTTTGGCTCCCAGTCTCCATCTTTATTGTTTGGGTCTCAGTCTCCATCTATGTTGTTTGGCTCCCAGTCTCCTTCTACAATGTTTGGCTCTGAGTCTACATCTTCATTGTTTAGCTCTCAGTCTACATCTACATTGTTTCGCTCCCAGTCTCCATCTATATTGTTTGAGTCTCAGTCTCCATCTATATTGTTTGGCACCCAGTCTCAATCTACATTGTTTGGGTCTCAGTCTCCATCTATATTGTTTGGGTCTCAGTCTCCATCTAAATTGTTTGGCTCCCAGTCTCCATCTACATTGTTTTGGTCTCGGTCTCCATCTATATTGTTTGGGTCTCAGTCTCCATCTACATTGTTTTGGTCTCAGTCTCCATCTATATTGTTTGGGTCTCAGTCTCCATCTACAATGTTTAGCTCTCAGTCTCCATCTACATTGTTTGGCTCCCAGTCTCCATCTACATTGTTTGGCTCCCAGTCTCTATCTATATTGTTTGGGTCTCAGTCTCAATCTTCAAAGTTAAGCTCTCAGTCTCCATCTACAATGTTTAGCTCTCAGTCTACATCTTCATTGTTTAGCTCTCAGTCTCCATTTACAATGTTTAGCTCTCAGTCTACATCTTCATTGTTTAGCTCTCAGTCTCCATCTATGTCATTTGGGTCTCAGTCTCCATCTACAGTGTTTGGCTCTCAGTCTACATCTTCATTGTTAAGCTCCTTGTCTCCATCTACATTGTTTTGCCATATATATACGTTATGCCAATCGACTGTCAATATAATTATGTAAACTAGATATTAAAATATATTTTCTTATAATTAGGCCTAATAAAAAACTAATTTGATAATTTTTTATTTTGATATCCAGTTTACATAATCATATAAGATTAAGTCTTATTATACAATCATTTAACCATTGTCTTATCAATACATCACAATTTTACATGGTACCTTATCTACTCTGAATTATCTACTTACCATGTTGCAATAACAACAAACTCATTAGATTTAAACTAGCCCTATTCCTAGCCACTTGCTTTGGTCCTACTCATGAAATTCAACCAGTCGGATTGTGGCTTACATAGGAATAGCTGTTGTAATTCAAACTGAAAGAGAAATTGTTTTGAGCAAATTTGAAACAACAACTTTTGTGTTGTGTGGCCATTATAAGGATTGTGTGATGCTGAATATGGCTAGACACAAATGGACCAACTGTATATGTTGATAAATTATCTGGAGGTCAAGAAAGTTTCACAGAAATATGTTAAAGTTAAAAGATCATGTCAGGATATCCCAACCACCAGCAGAGCCATAAAACATATAACCATTCATCCACCAGGGAAGAAACACATGCATGAAATGGGCAATAAGTTCAGGTTAGTTTTACTTATTTGTAATGTATTGCATTTGTTTGCAAGTATGCATGATACTTTCATACCCCAAGTGATAATACAAAAATCGGATCCGGCATGCCTTCAATTCAATTCAATTCAATTTTTCAATTCAATAGTTTATTCACTCAATTATGGTATACATTACAATATGAGTAATAAAAATACATACAATATACAGTAGAGGCAAATAACATATGATTAGGAACTAGAATATTGCAAAATACTATAGTTACTATATATTTACGATAATTTTTGTTGTTGTTCGGTGTTTTTGTTTGTTTTACCATTGGGAGAGTACCCTGCATTAAATGAAACTATATATAGAATGAAATATTATGTATCTGGCGTAACAGTAAAATTCAACAACGTTGTTATAAGCCAGTTGTCAAGTATGTTCTTATCAATTTCTTAACAGAAAATAACAAAAAAAACAACAGTAATAATTCCAATATCAGTTGAATTGTACAAGGACTTCTTTAATAAATTGACACAATTTTCTGTATTCTATAAAGTTTGTGGTTTATATGTTCATTACTTTATCAAAATTATTAATACTGTGTCGAATGAAGTATTTTTCTCTTAGAAGACGTTTTCTACTAAAGCGAAAGAATTGACATTCAAATAAATCATGATATTCATCACCAACAATAGAATCGCTGAATGGACATACGCATATGTAGTCCAATACTGTTCCAACAGCCAGTTTCAACAGGCAGTCTGTGATTACGTGTTCTAAACTTTATAACATGTTTTAACATATTTTGTGGGTATTGTAATCAAATATTTTTCAAATTTATATTTAAATAGTCTATAGATTTTACATTTTGTTTGAATTTTGTACATCTGAATACCAGTCATTAAAAAATAAATCTGTCAGCTTATGGTTGTGGAAAATCCTGATATTTCCAAACGTTATTCATACCGCATTTAATAAGTATATCTTTCACATTTTTTATCGACATAAAACGGGTGCTAGGAATATGATTGGCATAGATAAAATGGCTTTGATATATATCATATAAGTTTTTGCTGTTGTGGGTTAACTAGTTTTCACCAAATAGATATTCTTAATATGTCAACAGAGATGGGTTTGACACCAGTTTCTCCATATACCATACAGTTTGGTGTACTGTATTTCAGATTTAAAATGTATTTCAAAAACTTAAATTGAACCCTTTCAATAATGTCGATATTTCCATAACCCCATATTTCACATCTGTACTATAAACTGGGCTTGACTGTTGTTAGCTCTACTGACCAAAGGTCAGAAGTGCTAATGCGATGGCGCATTGTCCATCGTCTGTCGTTTCTGAAGTGTGTTAGCAGCACTTTCTCTGAAACCACTTGGCCAATTAAACTGAAACATCACATGGATGTTTCTATTGCATAGGAGACTATACAGAACATTTTTTTTTTCCGATTTGAAATTCAAGATGGCCACCGTTACTAAAAATAGTCCAAAACTTAAAAAATCTTCTTCTCATGAACAGCCCAATAGATTTTCAAAATGTTTATGTAGTAATGATAACCAACTATAATTTTGTTAGATTTGTTCAAATGGTGTCACTAGGGTTAAAAATGACCCCGCCCCGAGGTGTCATTATAATAATTTTTTTTTTTTATTTAAAAAATAAGAAGCATTGTTTGGTGAAAGAGTTGCAGTTTTGTAAAAATGACTGGGTTCCACTGTCTTAAGGGGTCAGGAGGGGCCCCAAAAGCGTAAAAATTAGGAATTACGAAAATCGTTTTCTTAAGAACCAGATGTCAGATTTGTTCATATGTGGCATAAATTATCGCTATGTGTATGGGTTTGATTGCAGATAACAATATAAGGGCTAAAATTTAAAAGAGACTTAGAATTTTACATAGGAATACAATGGGAAAACAGAAAATTCTCTTTTTTTCATCTATTTAGGCAAAATTATAATTCAGTTGGAGTTCTGAAGTATCATTTAGTCATAGGAAATAAGATTTGGCTCAATAAGGAGATTTGACTTTCCATAAGGAGCCAGGGTGGGTAAAAAAAAAGAGTTAAAATAGAAAATCTTCTTCTCAACAACCGGTCAGTCAAATTTGTTCATATGGATTATCCCAATGAGTATGAGTTTAAAGTTTGTATCAATCAAGGGTCTTGTATTTATAAGGCCATGTAAGGGGACTTTGAGTTTTATATAGGAATACTATTGGAAAATGGAAAATTCTCTTTTTTATCATTCATTTATGACTTTTTCATTCAGTTTGAGTTTTGAAGCAACTTCTAGTCATAACAAATATATGCTTTGTTCGTTATGAAGGATAGACTTTCTAGAAGGGGCCAGGTGGGGTCACAAATTGATTAGGATTGAACATTGTCATAAATCTTATTTTCAACAACCAGTCAGTGAGATTTGTTCATATTTGATATAATTTATTAAGAAATCTAAGTTTGTACAAATCAAGGGACACTGGGATGTAAAGAGGTCCTGTAAGGGTCTTTCAGTTTTACAGAGGAATACTATGGGATAATAGAAAATTCTCAATTTTTTTTCCATTTGGGTAAATATGTTGTTCAATTTGAGATCTAAAGCATTGTCTAGTGACAATAAATTTGATTTTGTTCAATAAAGAGGATTGAATTTCCATAAGCGGTCAGGGGGCAGATGGGGCAATAAGGTTAAAATTGGGAATTTTCACAAATTTCCTCTCAATAAAACTTCATTTTGAAATTTGAATCATTTCTGCTCATAACAAATCCCTAAGATTGGGTGACTGAAGTTCTGACAAATTAAGGGGCTGGGTTGTAAAAGGGTTCTGTACAAGGGAGTTTATTTTTTTTACAGATGAATGGTATGGGAATTTAAAGTATTTCCTTTCCATAGCAATTAAGTTTTTGTTCAGTATGGGTGTGGTGGGGGTATTTATCCATAAGTTGTTAAAACGACACCTGCAAAGAGGGTAAATATTGTGGAATTTTAAAAAATGCCACGGCCACTATGTGTCAGTAGAGTGTCATCACAACCTTTTGGGCCTCTTGTTTTTAGCACTACTGGCCAAAGGCCAGAAATGCTTATGTGATGGCGCATTGTCTGTCTGCCGTCGACTGTCGTCTGTTAGCAGTGCTTTCTCTGAAACCACTAGGCCAATTAAACTGAAAGTTCACATGGGTGTTTCTATTGCAAAGGAGACTATACAGAACATTTTTTTTTTTCGATCTGAAATTCAAGATGGCAGCCATTACTAAAAATAGACCAAAACTTTAAAAATCTTCTCATGAACGGCATAACAGATTTTCAAAACGTTTATGTAGTAATGATGACCAACTATAGTTTTGTTAGATTTGTTCAAATGGTGTCCCTAGGGTTAAATATGACCCCGCCCTGAGGGTTCAATTAGGGGACACATGTCATTATAATAATATTATTATTATTTTTTTTTTTTAAATGGAAATGATTTTACTTATATCTTCACAGAAGCATTGTTTGGTGAAGGAGGCTAAGATTTGTAAAAATGACTGGGTTCCACTGTCTTAGGGGTCAGGAGGGGCCCCAAAAGGGTACAAATTGGGAATTACTAAATTCGTTTTCTTAAAAACCAGTATGTCAGATTTGTTCATATTTTGCATAAATTATCCCTATGTGTAGGGGTTTGATTGCAGATAAGAATTTAGGGGCTAAAATTTATAGGGGCCCTGTAAGGGGACTTAGAATTTTACATAGGGATACTATGGGAAAACAGAAAATTCTCTTTTTATTTCATCTGTTCTGAAACCACTAGGCCAGTTCAACTGAAACTTCACATGGGTGTTTCTATTGCATAGGAGACTATACCGAAGAATTTGATATTCGATCTGAAATTCAAGATGGCCGCCATTACTAAAAATAGTCCAAAACTTAAAAAATCTTCTTCTCATGAACCGTCCAACAGATTTTCAAAATCTTTATGTAGTAATGATGACCAACTATAGTTCTGTTAGATTTGTTCAAATGGTGTCCCTAGGGTTAAATATGACCCTGCCCCGAGAGTTCAATTAGGGGACACATGTCAATATTATATTTTTTTTTTTTTTTTAAATGGAAACGATTTTGCCTATATTTTCACTAAAGCATTGTTAGGTGAAGGAGGTTCAGATTTGTAAAAATGACTGGGTTCCTATGTCTTAAGGGGTCAGGAGGGTCCCCAAAAGGGTACAAATTGGGAATTAGTAAAATTGTTTTCTTAAGAACTGGTATGTCAGATTTGTACATATTTGATATAAATTATCCCTAAGTGTAGGGGTTTTAATTGCAGATAAGAATTTAGGGGCTAAAATTTATGGGGGCCCTGTAAGGGGACTTAGAATTTTACATAGGGATACTGTGGGAAAACAGAAAATTCTCTTTTTTTTTCTTTTATTCTGAAACCACTATGCCAATTAAACTGAAATTCACATGTACGTTTCTATTGCATAGAAGACTATACAAAAGATTTATTTTTTCTATCTGAAATTCAAGATGGCCGATGTTTCTATTGCATAGTAAAATTTCAAAAAGTGCTATGGCCACTATGAGTCAGTCTAGCGTCCTCAGGCCCTCTTGTTGTTTTTTTTAAAATGGAAATGATTTTGCCTATATCTTCACAGAAGCATTGTTTGGTGAAGGAGGTTCAGATTTGCAAAATGACGGGGTTCCACTGTCTTAAGGATCAGAAGCGGCCCCAAAAGGGTACAAATTGGGAATTGCTAAAATCATTTTCTTAAGAACAGGTATGTCAGATTTGTTCATATTTGGCATAAATTATCCCTATGTGTAGGGGTTTGATTGCAGATAAGAATTTAGAGGCTAAAATTTATTGGGGCCCTGTCAGGGGACTTAGAATTTTACATATTGATACTATGGGAAAACAGAAAATTCTCTTTTTAGCTCACCTGAGTCAAAGGCTCACAGGTGAGCTTTTGTGATCGCCTGGTGTCCGTCATCTGTCGTCTGTTGTTAACTTTTAGCTTCTAACAACTGGGCCAATTTTGATATAACTTTACAGAAATGTTCTATGGGTGACCCTTTACCTCTAACATGGCGGCCGTAGGGTGGGGTTAGTTTACTATATAAGCTATAGTAAAAACTTATAAAATCTTCTTGTCAGAAACTACTGGCTCGATTTTAAAATAATTTTACAGAAATATTCCTTTGGTGACGGTCTACCAAGTTTGTTCAAACCGTAGTGATTCGTCAAAAAAAAAGCGAAGTGACAGAGAAAAAAGCGACTATGTCGCCCACGTCGCCCTCTAGTTTGAGCCCTGCTTCTTGTCAGAAACTACTGGCTCGATTTTAAAATAATTTTACAGAAATATTCCTTTGGTGACGGTCTACCAAGTTTGTTCAAACCGTAGTGATTCGTCAAAAAAAAAGCGAAGTGACAGAGAAAAAAGCGACTATGTCGCCCACGTTGCCCTCTAGTTTGAGCCCTGCTTCTTGTCAGAAACTACTGGCTCGATTTTAAAATTATTTCACAGAAATGGTCCTTGGGTGACCCTCTACCAAGTTTGTTCAAGCCATCTTGATTCGTCAAAAAACATGGCAGCCAGGGGGTGGGGTTAGTTTACTATAATTATAAGGTATAGTAAAAACTTCAAAAATGTTCTTGTCAGAAACCACAGGATCAATTTTAAAACAATTTCGCAGAAATGTTCCTTGGGTGACCCTTTACCAAGTTTGTTTGAGCCGTTGTGATTTGTTAAAAAACATGACCACCACACTGAGGTGCTAGTTTACTAAATAGGCAGCTATTGTAAAAACTTCAAAAGCCTTCTTGACAGAATCATCTGACCTGATTTCAATGTAATTTCACTGACATTTACCATGGGTGAACCTCTACCAAGTTTAAACTCTATGCATCTTTTACATCTTCAAAACAAATCGAAATTCTTGCCCATTTCGTTTTTCTGGAATTTTGAGTGTACATGTTTTATATAATCTACTTAAGTTGGGTGACTCAAGATCAGTCAGGTGAGCGATATAGGGCCATCTTGTTCTTTCATCTATTCTGAAACCACTAGGCCAATTAAACTGAAACTTCACATGGTTGTTTCTATTGCATAGGAGACTATACAGAAGATTTTTTTTCGATTTTGAAATTCAAGACGGCCGCTGTAACTAAAAATAGTCCAGAACTTAAAAAAGATCTTCTTCTCATGAACAGATTTTCAAAATGTTTATGTAGTAATGATGACCAACTATAGTTTTGTTAGATTTGTTCAAATGGTGTCCCTAGGGTTAAAAATGACCCCCCCCCCCCCCCCCCCCCCACCCCCCAAAGGTTCAATTAGGGGACACATGTCAATATAATATCTTTTTAACCAGGTTTTTCAAAGTTGAAAACCTGGTTATTAGATTGGCGAAGTCGGCTGGCAGATGGGCTGCATCAAGTTTTTTGTTTCCGTTCAATAACAGGATATTTTTCATCAAAACTGAACAAAACTGTGAACCTCTATAAAATCTAGGCCAAGTTTGATAAACAGCAAATACAGATTATTATCTTAGAGTTATTGCCCTTTAATTAGTCAAAAATGCTAAAATTGCCTGTTTCTGCTCAATAACTAGAGTATTCTTTATCAGAACTGAAGCAAACTTACAAAAAGTTGGAATCTCTATAAAATCTAAGCCAAGTTCAATAATCAGCCAATTTAGACTATTATCTTTAGAGTTAAGGTCCTTTCATTTGTCAAAAATGCTAAAATTTACCATTTCTGCTCAATAACTAGATTATTCTTTATCAGAACTGAAGCAAACAAACTTACACAAAGTGTGCATCTCTATAAAATCTGGGCCAAGTTCGATAACCAGCCAATATGGACCATAATCTTCAGAGTTATGGACCTTGAATTAGTCAAAAATGCTAAAATTGCCTGTTTCCGCTCAATAACTAGAGTATTCTTTATCAGAACTGAAGCAAACTTACACAAAGTTGGAATCTCTATAAAATCTAAGCCAAGTTCAATAATCAGCCAATTTAGACTATTATCTTTAGAGTTAAGGTCCTTTCATTTGTCAAAAATGCTAAAATTTACCGTTTCTGCTCAATAACTAGATTATTCTTTATCAGAACTGAAGCAAACAAACTTACACAAAGTGTGCATCTCTATAAAATCTAGGCCAAGTTCGATAACCAGCCAATATGGACCATAATCTTCAGAGTTATGGACCTTGAATTAGTCAAAAATGCTAAAATTGCCCGTTTCCGCTCAATAACTAGAGTATTCTTTATCAGAACTGAAGCAAACTTACACAAAGTGTGAATCTCTATTTAATCTAGGCCAAGTTCAATAACCAGTCAATTCAGACTATTAAGAGTTATGGCCCTTTAATTAGTAAAGAATGCTAAAAATTTACCGTATCCGCTCAATAACTAGAGTATTCTTTATCTGAACTGAAGCTTACTTACACAAAGTGTGTATCTCTATTAAATCTGAGCCAAGCTTGATAACCAGCGAATTCTGACCATTATCTTTAGAGTTATGGCCCTTTAATTAGTCAAAATGCTAGAACTGATTGTTTCCACAACCAAACTTTTACAATTTTTCTAACGGTAAAGTAAAAATAATCTTTTTCTTTTGTTATTTTGATGAAGATACTAAAAAACGTTGGAATGATGTATTGATATATATTAAAATGAAACTCCATTAACATGCACATTTTTATCTTGAAAAGTGCTTTGTGGTGCCCTCGCTCAGTTGATAGCCATAAGGCATAAATTATTATAATAAATACAAATGATTTATTAGAGAAATGTACGGGTCCGTTTAAAATTTTTGCAACACAGCTGAATTTCTCATAATGTTTGATGCATTTTGTAATATATTTGTAGAATCAAACATTGTGTTTAAGAAATTGTTGCTATCAATTGAGCATGTGTGACTTACCTCCTATCAATAGGCACTGGAAACAATACCACCACTTCAATGCCTCAATGCAAAATGTGAAAATATTGATGTATTATTTTGTGAATATGCATGTTTGTTTCCGAGTATAATCACATTACATCTTTCATAATGTGAATTACGGAAGAAATATTTTAGCCAAACAACCAGTGAATAGCACAGAAACAAGAGAAAAACTTTATTTCATGCTTTTTTTAACAAAACTATTGCATCAATGTTTTACAAATAAAAACAACAAAATTTAAATTGTATGCTTTTGTTATCGCCTGGTGTCTGTTGTCCGTTGTCTGTCGTCTGATTTTAAAATAATTTCTCAGAAATGTTCCTTGGGTGACCCTTTACCATGTTTGTTCAAGCCATCTTAATTCATAAAAAAACATGGCCGCCAGGGGGCGGGGCAAGTTTGATTAGTAAAAACTTAAAAAATCTTCGTCAGAAACTACTGGCTCGATTTTAAAATAATTTCACAGAAATGTTCTTTGGAGGACCCTTCACCAAGTTTGTTCAAACCGTAGTGATTCGTCAAAAAACATGGGGGCCAGGGGGTGGGGTTAGTTTACTATAATATTATTATAAGCTATAGTAAAATTTAAAAAATCTTCTTGTAAGAAACTGTAACTGGCTCGATTTTAAAATGATTTCACAGAAATGTTCCTTGGGTTACCCTCTACCAAGTTTGTTCAAACCTTAGTGATTCGTCAAAAAACATGGCGACCAGGGGCTGGGGTTAGTTTACTATATAAGCTATAGTAAAAAAATCTTCTTGTCAGAAACCACTGGGCCTATTTTTATATAATTTCACAGAGATGTTCCTTGGGTGACCCTCTACTTAGTTTGTTCAAGCCATCGTGATTTGTCAAAATACATGGTCGCCAGGGGGCGGGGCAAGTTTAATTAGTATAAACTTAAAAAATCTTCTTGTCAGAAGCTACTGGCTCAATTTTAAAATAGTTTCACAGAAATGTTCCTTGGAGGACCTTTCACCAAGTTTGTTCAAACCATAGTGATTTGTCAAAAAACATGGCGGCCAGAGGGTGGGGTTAGTTTACTATATAAGCTATAGTAAAAACTTAAAAAATCTTCTTGCCAACAACAACCGTGCCAATTTTAATATAACTTCACAGAAATATTCCTTGGGTGACCCTCTACCAAGTTTGTTCAAGCCATCTTGATTCATCAAAAAACATGGCTGCCAGGGGGCAGGGCAAGTTTAGTAAGTAAAAACTTAAAAAATCTTCTTGTCAGAAACTACTTGCTGGATTTTAAAATAATTTCACAGGAATGTTCCTTGGAGGAATCTTCTTGTCAGAAACCACCGGATCAATTTTAAAACAATTTCGCAGAAATGTTCCTTGGATGACCCTTTACCAAGTCTGTTCAAGCCATTGTAATTTGTTAAAAAAACATGACCGCCACAGTGAGGTGCTAGTTTACTTTTGAAGTTTTTACTATGGCTGTTTATATAGGCAGCCATAGTAAAAACTTCAAAAGCCTTCTTTCACTGACATTTACCATTGGTGAACCTCTACCAAGTTTGAACTATTCTACGCATCTGTTACATCTTCAAAACAAATCAAAATTCTTGCCTATCTCGTTTTTCTGGAATTTCGATGTACATGACAGTTGTATTATATAATCTACTTAAGTTGGGTGACTCAAGGTCAGTCAGGTGAGCGATATAGGGCCACTTGGCCCTCTTGTTTAATATTTCAGCTGCCGCCGATGATGAAAAGGGACCAGCAAGTTCGAAGCGTATTTAATTGAATAACAGTAACCTTGCCAGATGACCAGCAAGGTCGAAGTGTATTTAAGTGAATAACAGTAACCTGGCCAGATGACCAGCATGGTCGAAGTGTGGTTAATTGAATAACAGTACCAGGCCAGATGACCAGCCTGGTTGAATTGTATTTAATTGAATAACAGTAACCCTGCCAGATGACCAGCATGGTCGAAGTGTATTTAATTGAATAACAATAACCCTTCTAGATGACCAGCTTGGTTAACTTGTATTTAATTGAATAACAATAACCCTTCTAGATGACCAGCATGGTTGATTTGTATTTAATTGAATAACAATAACCCTGCCAGATGACCAGCAAGGTAGAAATCCATTTACTTGAATAAAGTAACCTGGCCAGATGACCCGCAACGTCAAAGTCTATTTTATTGAAAAACAGTAACCCTGCAAGATGACCAGCTTGGTCTAAGTGTATTTAATTGAATAACAGTAACCCTTCTAGATGACCAGCATGGTTGATGTGTATTTAATTGAATAACAATAACCCTGCAAGATGACCAGCAAGGTGGAAATCCATTAACTTGAATAAAGTAACCTGGCCAGATGACCCGCAACGTCAAAGTCTATTTTATTGAATAACTACTCCTGCAAGATGACCAGCATGGTCGAAGTGTATTTGATTGAAGAACAGTAACCTTGCTAGATGACCAGCATAATCGAAATGTATTTAATTGAATAACAGTAACCCTGCCAGATGAACAGCATGGTCGAAGTGTATTTGATTGAATAACAGTAACCCTGCCAGATGACCAGCATAATCGAAATGTTTTTAATTGAATAACAGTAACCAAGCCAGATGACCAGCATAATCGAAATGTTTTTAATTGAATAACAGTAACCAAGCCAGATGACCAGCAAGGTGGAAATGTATTTAATTGAATAACAGTAACCAAGCCAGATGACCAGCATAATCGAAATGTATTTAATTGAATAACAGTAACACTTCCAGATGACCAGCATGGTTGAAGTGAATTTAATGAAATAACAGTAATCCTGCCAGATGACCAGCATCATGGTCGAAGTGTATTTAATTTGAAATACAATGACCCGACCAGATGACCAACAAGTCAAAGTGTATTTAATTGAATAATATAACTCTGCCAGATGACAACCAAGACATGATATGAAATCAGTTTTGGATGAATGCAAAGGAGATTTAACCTGCTGGATGAGAACTGCTAGTGAAGGGTCGGACTACATGTGCACAATAAACTGTGTTATACTGTGTATCTTTTAGCTCTGTAAAATATTTCATATTAAGCTTGCAATGTCGTTAGTACTAGTTACAATGAATGGATTTAATTTGATAAACTAGTGACATAACTTCATTTTTACAGCTCAGAACAATATTTAACAATGAAACAGTTCCCATGATAAATTAATTAATGCATTTTTTTATGCCATCACTGTTCTGAGAATGGTGACAGGGCATTAATTGTTGGCCTGTATGTCTGACATGTAGAGTCAAATTGTTTCGCCTGTCCTGCCAAGATCAAATTGGATTCCAATCAATAAATTCTGAAAGGATAAATGTACTTGTGAACATCAGTCGTATTTTACTAAAATTATTTTTACTTTATAGCTTGACTATTCTATGAATAGGGGAGTTTTTGTACTTGCCCTAGTGTCTGTGTCACACCTGCTTTAAAATTTTGGTGCATGTTCATAAGTGTGCAAGATTTGGGCTCCTAAATTCAAGGTCATATCACGTCAAAATGTCATATGTTCGTCTTTAAACTGTGTTAAAGTAGTGGTTCAAATATTTACTGGGAACTCTTCAACTTGCAGTAATGTAAATTTTAAGTAGTTATGAATGCGAATGGCACAAGGGTGTAACTGCTAGTAAGCCTTATACTTCAGGTTTTTGTTAATGCTCTTCTCTGACTGCTCTCATGATTGACTGAATTTCGGTAAAATAATGGTCTCTTTTTAAAGGGTCCATGTTAATGTATTTCATTAAATAAATTAAGTGTTTGATGAACAATCATAAAATACAGATCAAGTTTAATATTTGCCAACAGGGATACAATTTTACATGAGTTAAGGCCAGTTTTCTACTTAATTATTGGGGACATTTTCTAACACAGTCGGGAGCTGGCATCTGTTTCCAATAGACACATCATTTTTAGTTTTAAAGATGATAATTTTCTAAATGCAATGATTTTTTTTTTAATGCTCCAGCAGTACAACTGAAATCATTGTATAATATATAAAATTGTCATATAAAAACCAGGATTGAAATGAATTAATTATTTGTGACATTGTTTTTGCTAAATTATTGTGGTTCAGATTAATACATTTTATAACCTACAAAAATTCTTAATTTTCTGTCCATTTCTTTATTTTTTTATTTACACCTGAAAAATTTCATAATGCCAGATGATACCTTAATTTTAAGGGGTGAGATTTAAAAAGTTGGCATTTACCATCTTGTAGGGAATGTATATACCTGCAGAATGACATATATAGAATTATTATTATGCCGGACTGGAATAAATAATTAATAATTTTAATAAATGTTAAAGGATATAATTATATGTTTTTACTTTTTGTTTCAGCAATAGATTAGAAAATATATATTTCATGGTAATTTATACATCCATTTTTTTTTGTTTAAACAGCCAGAATTTTTTTTACAGAGAACTGCCTGGACATTTTAAAAGCCTGTACAGATATTCTGAAAGTCCGCTTGTACGTTCTGAAAATAGCCTGGATATTTTATAATACTGCCTGAACATTTTAGAGACATTTAAAAAGTCCACCTGGACATGTTAAAAGTCTGCCCGGATTTTTTTCCACCTGGATAAAATTTATGGGTGGAATAATGTTGTAAAATTCTGCCTGGAATTGGTCACATGACCCAGACTAATTTAAATATTTTGTCGATTTTTCTATATAAATGTTACTAAAAATAAAATTTCTTGTCAGCCTAGTTGTATTCACCTGGACATTAATCCAACTGGGAAAAAATTTTTTTTTTGTCCACCTGGAATTTTTCGCACACGAAGGTTCATTATAATGACAGAATTTCCAGCTTGTTAGTGTGTTGCTGCTTTTAGGGAGGCTTCGATAGTAATTATTTGACTACCGCAGCATACTGGCCATATATTATAAAAGAGATGTCATTACACAAGGTACTCCAGTCTTTACAATAAAGGAGATATTATTTTCACGTTTTTGAAAGATACACTGAAATAAATTAATTAAAACAAACTTTTATACAGAGAAAACACCAGAGTAAGAGTCTTGAATTTTTACAAGAAAACTTTAAGCTACCGGTACATGTAAAACATTTTGAAACCCAAGTAGCAGATGCATGAATATATTGAAAATACAAATAGTTTGTCAGGCTTTAACACTTATTGGAAGTCTTGTAGATACTCCTAGCTATGATGAATGGGGAGGAAACAGAACTGGAATGTGGTGCAAAGGACCTTTTTCATATCTGCAGACAGTACTGTATCTAAAAGGAAATATATTTGTATTTTCATTTATTATGATCCCAGAGACTGTAATTAGTTGTTTAACTGAAAAACAGTTACTGTTATCTACATATATCTAAATATAGTTTTTATAGATTTTTTTTTAAATTTATAGTTTGACGAGCAGAATGTAACGAGACACTACATAGAAAATAGAATATTTTTGGCAATTTAGCTATCAAATACCAATACCCGCTGGGTTTATCAATACTATACTATTTTCATTGGATTTTGTACTTTGAAATACAAAGATTTGTACTTTCACATATCTACAAACTCCAATCTTCCACTTGTTCTACAAGTATATTTTATTTCACTTTATCCATACAATATCTGTCGTTTCAGGAGTGACATTGCTGGCAGTGAGGAGAGCAGTTTTGTACTTCAGAACAAGATGTCCCAGTCAAGTATTGATGGTCGGCAAAACAGTAGTTATCACAGGAGCTAACTGTGGCATAGGTTACCAGACTGCCTTGGATCTTGCATACAGGAAAGCTCGAGTCATCCTAGCCTGTCGTGACTTGGGTAAGGCCGAAAGCGCTGCATGTCGCATACGAAAACTAACAGGAAATCAAGATATTGTGATAAAAAAGCTTGACCTTGCTTCACTGAAATCTGTCAGGGATTTTTGTGATGATATTAACAAAACTGAGTCAAATATAGATGTTTTGATTAACAATGCTGGTGTGATGAAATGCCCATTCTCACTGACAGAGGATGGGTTTGAGACTCATGTGGCTGTGAATCACATGGGTAACTTTTTGCTCACAAATTTGTTGAAGGATAACCTCAGTCAGGCTCCAGGAGGAGGACGTGTTGTGTTTGTGTCATCGTCATTACACAGGTATGGAATGGTCAATCTGGAAGACCTTAATAGTGAGACCAGATACAAGACAGGAAAACCATACAATGACACAAAACTAATGAACCTTCTGTTTGCCAGAGAACTACATAAGCGAGCTTCCAAAGACGGAAGGCTGTGTGTGAACTCTGTACACCCTGGTATGGTGAGAACATTGCTTGGAAGACATGCATTTATCTTCAATAAGTATTTTAAGATATTTTGTTTCCCACTGTTTGCAATCTTCTATCTCCCATACTTGCTGTTGGTGAAGACGGCAAAAGAAGGGTGTCAGACGGTTGTGTACTGTGCTGTGGCACCTGAATTGAGTGGAGAGTCAGATGGTTATTATGGTACTTTTGAGAAAGAGTTGTGGAGTGGACCATCCTGTGATACAGAGATGGCGCAGAAAGTCTGGAATCTGAGTGCCAAATTGACCAGGCTTGAAGAAAATAATATGTAATCATGAAAACTAAAAGTGCCCTGAGAGTGATGCATTTCAGGATTCTCCACAGGAAGGAATGCAAGCGCTGGAGTAAGAGCATGTAAACATCTTCAACACATTTTCAAGTGCTGTGTAAGGCACTCATTGAAATATATTTCATTAGTAAAACTTGTATTAATCAGCTCAAGTCATTATATTTAGTATGTTTCATTTTAGGCATTAAGATGAGAAAAGATATATAAAGAAAATAATGATTGAAAGGAAAGTAAGCTTTTGCAAAATTTTGTTAAAGAATTCAAGCGCTAGGGGAATACCATTTCTGATAGTCAAGTGCTGGCGTACCCCTGTGCTTAAATGGCCTGCATATATAAATTTCTATTGACTTGCACCAGAGTGATGTATATATAGATTTCTATATATTTGCATGAGAGTGATGTATATAGAGATTTCTATAGATTTGTATCAGAATGGAAGTGATGTATATATAGATTTCTATAGACTTGCACAAGAGTGATGTACATAGTGTGTATTTCTAAAGACTTTCTCAAGAGTGATGTATATAGATTTCTATCAATTTGCATCAGAATGGAAGTTATGTATATAGTGTGTATTTCTACTGACTTGCTCAAGAGTGATGTATATAGAGATTTCTGTAGATTTGCATCGGAATGGGAGTGATGGATATAGAGATTTCTATAGATTTGCACAAGCGTGATGTATATAGAGTGTATTTTTACAAACTTTCTCAAGAGTGATGTATATAGAGATTTCTATCGATCTGCATCAGAATGGAAGTTATGTATATAGTGTGTATTTCTACTGACTTGCTCAAGAGTGATGTATATAGAGATTTCTGTAGATTTGCATCGGAATGGGAGTGATGGATATAGAGATTTCTATAGATTTGCACAAGCGTGATGTATATAGTGTGTATTTCTACAGACTTGCTCAGGAGTGATGGATATAGAGATTTCTATAGATTTGCACAAGTGTGATGTTTATAGTGTGTATTTCTACAGACTTGCTCTGGAGTGATGGATATAGAGATTTCTATAGATTTGCATAAGCGTGATGTGTATAGTGTGTATTTCTACAGACTTGCTCAGGAGTGATGTATAGAGAGATTTCTATAGATTTGCACAAGCGTGACGTATATAGTGTGTATTTCTACAGACTTGCTCAAGAGTGATGTATAGAGAGATTTCTGTAGATTTGCATCAGAATAGGAGTGATGTATATAGATTTTTGTAGATTTGCACCAGAGCGATTATATAGAGATTTCTGTAGATTTGCACCAGAGTGAATGTATATAGAGATTTCTATACGTTTGCACCAGAGTGAATGTATATATAGATTTCTATAGATTTGCACCAGAGTGATGTATAGAGAGCTTTCTATAGAGTTGCATCAGAATGGGAGTGATGTATATAGAGATTTCTATAGATTTGCATCAGAATGGAAGTGAATGTATATAGAGATTTCTATAGATTTTACACCAGAGTGATATAAAGAGGGATTTCTATAGATTTGCATCAGATGGGAGTGATGTATAGAGAGATTTCTATAGATTTGCATCAGAGGGATGTATAGAGAGATTTTTTTACATTTGCATAAGAGTGAGAATAAGGTAACCCTCTTAACATTGATGTTTATCCCATAATGGGCCATATGTCTAAATATTTGTGTATGTCTAGTTCCTTGAACATTGTTTTTATATAATTATGTACTTGTTGAATGAAAAATAATCATGTGTATGCAATTTTCTTTCACATGCATCAGATTTGTTTGAAACTTTCTCTTTGCATATACCCTGTAACTATTTCATTGTTTTCTATTTAATTTTAGTTTGTTGTTTTGAAAAAAACACACAAAGAGCTATTGTTGTCATGACCCTGGGTCTGAGGTTATAAATATTGTTTCCATGCTCAACTCAAGATTTCATGCTCAACTCAAAGATGAATCAACTCATTATAACAAAATAAACGCAAAAACGTATAATTTTCTACCTCAAATTTGCATTGATACTCTAAAATTTGAGACCTAGTGAAGTGTTTGCGCTTTAAATTGGGTTTGTATGCGACTACTAGAAATTGTGTTTCGAGTATGAATTTGAGTTGAGCATGAAAAATGTTTTATAACCTCGGGGCCTGGTGTTGTCATAATCATCATTGTTATATGTTTAGCCTGTTAAAAAATTTTCATCACTGACCTTTGGCTACATAATGGACTTTATAAATGACAAGTGTCTGTGCCTGCTTGCTGTGCTCTTGTTGTGTGTCTTTTGTTGAAAATAAAATAAATCACAGAATTTTACAAGTATTTTCAAAAAGTGAATTCAATTACCAATTCAATTACCATTTTGTAGCTTTCCTATGAAATGTTCCCAGTATATTTTAAAAGGAAACTATAGGTAATGCATAACTAAGGCTGCATAGAAATTTTAAACATTTTGTGTAACTCCATTATTCATGCAAACTCTAGATTGTATCACTCATATACATACATCCTGTATTGTAACATCTATTAAAATGCCAGCAGTCATGGTAGTAGTAGAAGTGAGAGTTTCTTTGCAGTAAGAATGGAACACATGTATGTTGCAAAGTTAGACATTGTATTTGTATTAAAGGACAAGTATTCATACAAAATAAATGTCCAGTTTGTAAATACTAGCATATTCACATTCATACAACAATAGAAACACTTATATTAATATTGCATGGTTTCTAATGTAAGGTAAATATTCATGATGATTGCATTAAATATATTTTTATTTAAGTTACTTAAGTGTCAATGCAAAGAAATATTATGATAATCTACGTATTTGGTGCAAAAGAAAATATGATGATTATTGTAAAAACATCTTACATGTATTTGTAGGCTAAATATTGTTGCAAGAAAAAATCCATTTAAATGCAGAGAATGCCTACTGTTTTCTTACAAAGAAACATGCAAATAACATCTATACATATACAGCATCAGTATCATTGTAAAGAAACGTGTAAATAGCATCTACACATACATAGCATATGTAACATTGCAAAGAAACATGTAAATAGCATATAAACATACAGTCAAACCTGTGTAAGAGGTCACCTCTATTAAGCAGCCACCTGTCTTAAGCAACCATATTTCCCATTTCTATGCTTTCAGAGTAAATTAACCTGTATTAATCAACAACCAATCTTAAGAGGCCACTTTTGCTCCCTTGTTTGACTGCTTAAGACAGGTTTGACTGTATATAGCACATGTATCAGTGCAAAGAAACATGTAAATAGCGACTATACATACATAGCATAAGTATCATTGCAAAGAAACATGTAAATAGCAACTATACATACATAGTGTAAGTATCATTGCAAAGAAACATGTAAATAGCAACTATACATACATAGTGTAAGTATCATTGCAAAGAAACATGTAAATAGCGACTATACATACATAGCATAAGTATCATTGTCAATAGCAACTATACATACATAGTGTAAGTATCATTGCAAAGAAACATGTAAATAGCAACTATACATACATAGTGTAAGTATCATTGCAAAGAAACATGTAAATAGCAACTTTACATACATAGTGTAAGTATCATTGCAAAGAAACATGTAAATAGCGACTATACATACATAGCATAAGTATCATTGCAAAGAAACATGTAAATAGCAACTATACATACATAGCGTAAGTATCATTGCAAAGAAACATGTAAATAGCAACTATACATACATAGTGTAAGTATCATTGCAAAGAAACATGTAAATAGCAACTATACATACATAGTGTAAGTATCATTGCAAAGAAACATGTAAATAGCGACTATACATACATAGCATAAGTATCATTGCAAAGAAACATGTAAATAGCATCTATACATACATAGCATACATATCATTGCAAAAAACATGAAAATAGCATCAATACATACATAGCATAAGTATCGTTTCAAAGAAAAATGTAAATAGCATCTATACATACATAGCATAAGTATCATTGCAAAGAAACATGCAAATAGTATATTGGTGTAACCACACCATTGATTTTTGTTCTTTATTCTATAGTAAATAATAAAAGTTTGAAGGCTTGTCATTCATAGAGAATCCCAAATAAAAGAAGTGAAACCTACATTTTACTGTTTGTCAACCTCTGCACTATCAAAATATGATGAGAAAAGTAGGGGTCATGTGTCATATTCTGCTCAGTATGTACACTGTTGACAAAGTGAAAGTAGACATCCGAAATCATGTATTCATACCCCAATCTCCAAGCTTCAATTTTTTTTTTCTAAATTCACAATTCAAACATGACGATGCTATCAAAATGTTCAAAATACATCAATAATGCCATTTAAATAAAAAAAAGAGCAATAAAATAAGGAAAATGCATTTTTAAAGAAGAAGAAACGAGGATTATTTATAACCGCCATTATGCAACTACCCCACGGAAGCACTTCCTTTTTCCAATGGTTGTACTATGCCTATACATACATAGCATACATATCATTGCAAAGAAACATGTAAACAGCATCTATACTTACATAGCACAAGAATCATTGCAAAGAAGCACACAAATAGCATCTTTACATACATTTTACAAGAATCATTGCAAAGAAACATGCAAATAGCATATATATACACAGGCCCTTCCCCAAGCGCTGGGGTAAGAATGTGGCATAGAGGGGTGGGTATAGGTGGGGGTGTACCCTCTTCCACGTTGATATTTTTAATTTTTTAATTTAAAATGGAGCCATTTTAGGTGTACATGGGACTAAATATTGCACTAAAATAAAATAAAACATGCATTGTAATTGACATTTTTTGGTCATTATTCAACTTTACATGGTGCCTTTTAAAATTGTTAATGGACTTAATATTGATGTTAAACAAACAAATAAAAAAGAAGTTTGATTCCACTTTTTTTAGGTTTAAATAGCAACATTTAAAGTGTATGTCATTTATTTTATTTTTTAGCTCGCCTGAGCCAAAGGCTCACAGGTGAGCTTTTGTGATCGCCTGGTGTCTGTCGTCCATCGTCCATCTTCCGTCGTCTGTCGTCCGACATTAACTTTTAGCTTCTAACAACTTCTCTGAAACCACTGGGCCAATTTTGATATAACTTAACAGACATGTTCCTTGGGTGACCCTATACCAAGTTTGTTCAAGCCATCTTGATTCTTCGAAAAACATGGCCGCCAGAGGGCAGGGCAAGTTTAATTAGTAAACACTTAAAAAATCTTCTTGTCAAAAACTACTGGCTTGATTTTAAATAATTTCACAGAAATGTTCCTTGGGTGACCCTCTACCAAGTTTTTTCAAGCCATATTGATTTGTCAAAAAATATGGCGGCCAGGGAGTGGGATAAGTTTACTATATAAGCTATAGTATAAACTTAAAAAATCTTCTTGTCAGAAACTACTGTCTCAATTTTAAAATAATTTCACAGAAATGTTCCTTGGGTTACCCTCTACCAAGTTTGTTCAAGCCATCTTGATTTGTCAAAAAACATGATGCAAGGAGGTGGGGTTAGTTTACTATATAAGCTATAGTAAAAACTTAAAAAATCTTACTGTCAGAAACTACTGGCTCGATTTTAAAATATTTTCACAGAAATGTTTCTTAGGTGACCCTCTACCAAGTTTGTTCAAGCCATCTTTGATTTGTCAAAAAACATGGCAGCCAGGGGGTGGGGTTAGTTTAAATAGCTTTGCAATTAGACTCATGCTCTGTATGTATAGATGCTATTTACATGTTTCTTTTCAATGCTATTGATGCTATGTATTGACACATGTTATACATATACCCCTTGTACATGCATAGAATAAGTATCATTGCAAAGAAACAAGCAAATAGCATCTATACATACATAGCACAAGTATCATTGCAAAGAAACATGCAAATAGCATCTATATATATTTAGCATAAGTATCATTGCAAAGAAACATGCACATAGTATCATGAATATCATTGCAAAGAAACATGCAAATAGTATCAAAACATACATAGCATCAGTATCATTGCAAAGAAAAATGTAAATAGCATCTACACATACATAGCATAAATATCAGTGCAAAGAAACATGCAAATAGTATCTATACATACAAAGCACATGTAGCATTGCAAAGAAACATGCAGATAGCATCTATACATATATAGCATCAGTAGCATTGCAAAGAAACATGCAAAAAGCATATATACATATATAGCATCAGTATCATTCCAAAGAAACATGCAAATAATATCTATACATACAAAGCATAAGTATCATTGCAAAGAAACATGCAAATAGTATTTATACTACATAGTACATGTAGCATTGCAAAGAAATATGCAAATGGCATCTATACATATATAGCATAAGTATCATTGCAAGGAAACATGCAAATAGCATCTATACATAAATAGCATTAGTATCATTGCAAAGAAACATGGTGATGAATACAAAAGTTATTGACATAAATATTGCATAAGAATTTTTGAAAGGTAAATACAAAAAATACATAGCACATGTTTCATTACAAAGAAACATATAAATAGCATCTATACATACATATCATAAGTATCATTGCAAAGAAACATGTAAATAGCATCTACACATACATAGCATAAGTATCGAGTATCAGTGCAAAGAAACATTCAAATAATATCTATGCATACAAAGCACTTGTAGCATTGCAAAGAAACATGCAGATAGCATATATACATATATAGCATCAGTATCATTAAATATATATGAATTCACTGTATCTATATGATCCAACGGGTTTATATATAGCATGTGAGTTGTCATGAATCCTTAACTGGATCCTACTCATATAAAGCTAACAGTTCATGTATGTAATTTTTGTCCACCCTGTCGAGATGTGTTGCATGTAATTCATTGTAGATAAGTCATGGTCGACACCAAATTTATTGGTTTGGCAGAGGCCTTGATATTGTATCTATGGGTTGCATTGTAGCTAAGTGCACTTGCCATAGTCTGGTCTGTTCATTTATGTCTTTGTTATTCATAAATAATTACTTCCATGTATATATATATATCATTGCAATAAAGCATTGTGCTAAATGAATAACATTGTTATAAATACAAATAACATCGACACATCTTATATATGTATCATTGCAATAATGTAATGTGATAAACAAATAACATGGTTGTAAATACAAATGACTTGACACATATGTTTTGTATATATGTTTCATTGCAATGAAGCATTTTGGTAAATGAATAATGTGGTGATAAATACAAATAACATCGACACATCTTATATATGTATAATTGCAATAATGAATTGTGATAAGCAAATGACATGGTTGTAAATACAAATAACATCGACCCATATGTTATATATGTATCATTGCAATGAAGCATTTTGATAAACGAATAACATGGTGGTAAATACAAATAACATCGAAACATGTATGTATAATTGCAATAATGAATTGTGATAAGCTTAGACATGGTTGTAACTACAAATAACATCGACACATATGTTGTATATGTATCATTGCAATGAAGCATTTTGATAAACGAATAACATGGTGATAAATACAAATAACATCAACACATCTTATATATGTATAATTGCAATAATGAATTGTGATAAGCAAATGACATGGTTGTAAATACAAATAACATTGACATATGTTATATATGTATCATTGCAATGAAGCATTTTGATAAACGAATAACATGGTGATAAATACAAATAACATCGACACATGTTATTTATGTAGCATTGCAATGAAGCATTGTGATAAACAAATGATATTTACACACTTATTGCATAAATGTCGTGGCGATAAATAAACAATTTGATTGACTAGTGGATTTATGTTGCATATAATATTTTGCAACATGTATACCATTAGACCTATGAAATACAATTAAAATAGTTCATGGATAAAATAGATATTATTTATTGATTTACTGGTAATTGAAATCTTTCTCTCCTTATATTACATGCTAAGTATCACTGCAAGAAAACATGCAGATAAATATCAATAACATTAACAGTTAAGTATGCATGCGAGTATGCTATACAGGTCAATGTCATTGCAAGGAATGATTTGGTTTTGCAGTATACCAACAACCACACATATATATATTATGTTATGATATATTAATGATATTAATAAAACTACCATGAAATAGAGAGATGGTAAGTGATAAATGTAATACTATTACATATAGAGTAAATAGTAAATTTGAGTTTATATATTTAGCTGTTTATTGACGTGTTTAGGATGTAGGGCCCATAACATTAACGACGAAACAGGAGTCATTAATGTTTTTTATAATGTGTCTCCTAATTGAACCATCGTTGCAGGGCAATTTTTTACCCCAAGAACACCATTTATACAAATCTAATAAAACTATAGTTGGTTGTCATTACTACATAAATATTTTAAAATCAGTTGGGCAGATCATGAGAAAGATTTTGGCTATTTATAGTAATGGTGGCCAATTGAAATTCAGATCGAAATATCTTGTAAGTAGTATACGGTCCTATTTAGGGGCAAGGACTGCGCATGCGCGGCGGGCATCTTGTTTCTATTATGTGTGCGGCAACCATTTTGGGTGACATTGTCATTGCGCAATACGCGATAGTTGTGAAATAGTTCGATACGACAAAAGGCAGCAGTTTCAAACAGGTGAGCGGCAGCCATCTTGTTTTGTTTATATGTGCATGTGCGGATGCCATTTTGAACACGTGTCTGAAATCTGCCATCTTTGATGACTACTGATGGTAACACATTTGCGCCTGCGCAGCAGCAATTTTAGATAACGTCGTATGTGCAGCCATAATTTTAATATAGAAGCCGACTGACGTCAGATCTAGGTTTAGAATGATAGTCATGCGTTTGATAAGAACGTCTCAAAAGTATACAGAGCTGACTTGTATACTCGATCTGAGCGTGGTCGCAGACATTAGGGGGGTCAGGCACTCAGCCCTAGACTGAGACGTTTTAGTGACAACCGTTTCTTAAAAAACTAAACCTAAACTACATCTATTTATACAACTACTACTAAAAATATAATAATAAATAATTAAAACTAACTGTAATAAATAACTGAATAAATAATTAAAAAAATAATAATTATGGACAAATAACTGAATAAATAATTAAACGTAAATATAGACTCTATAAATAACTTATATGTTTCTTCTCCAACAGCCAACACTCAAATGAACGCCCTACATTTATGAGACATTTTAGTGACAACCGTTTCTTAAAAAACTAAACATGAACTACATCTATTTATATAACAACAACTACTGTAATAAATTAAAAAAAAAAAAATTAAACTTAACTGTGATAAATAACTGAGTAAACAATTAAAAATAAATAAATAAGCATGAACACTACTGAATAATTAGACTCTGTATTATAAATAACTTACATGTTTCTTCTCCAACTGCCAACACTCAAATAAATTCCCTACGTTACACAAGACACAAAGTGGTTTTGCGCACGATTTTTCTATTTTTAGATATAGCATTTCACAACCATTGCATCAGTCAAACCCCACGCTAAGAGACAAGCCTAGTATGTGTCTTCATACTGTCTGCCATTTTATTGACACGATACATAATCTCTAAGCGGATTAGGCAACACATGCCGGATACACCACAATGGCCTATTGATATGTCAGAGTTAAAACCTTTACGTGACCCCAGTATGTGTAGCGTCTGACGGATATGAACACAATAGCCCATTCATCAGCCCAAAGTTAATCTCCATAATGTCGCCAGTATGTCTAGCGTTTGTTTATTTAGACACGGAAGTTAAACAATGGTGTATTCAAGTGTCAAACTTAGCGACTGGACATCTTAACAATAGATTAATGGGTCCTTTGTTGTAAATAGTCATGATTGGACTATATAACTCAAGCAAAGTTAGTTATATTTGGTATATCTGTGTCCACGGTGTGTGTATTGGAGTTTTATAGCAAGAGGTAAATACTTAATAAAATGATTTTTGTTGTTGTTTTTTTAGTATCGTAGATGTTGCCTTAACTGTATAACACGAATTTTATGGGGAAAATCGGATGTATTGCATTTTTATAGCAAGAGGTAAATATTTAATTTTAGAGCAACACAGGGAAGATTGGAGATAGTTCCAGCTGTGTTTAAATAAAGTCTTAATTATTATTATTATTACTGTTGTCATTATTATTGTTATTAAAGATGAAATATGTTCTTTTTAGTATCATAAATGTTACCTTATCTGTGTAACATGAATTTTACGGAAATCCTAAAACTGGAAGTTGAAAATAATGGTTTCGAAATAGGGCAAGTTATATATTTTTGAAAAGGTATGACTGAGTACATTACTAAAAATATGGTTCCAAACGGAAATGACGTCATAAAATTAACCTTTTTTATGCCTGATCGTAGCGTATCGAACGAGGCATCGTTGGAAAGGTATTGAAAAGCAGATTTCAAATATATAAGATTTATGGGTCCAGCTGCAATATTTTTCAATTTATGTCAGAAATAAAAAATGAAAACCTTAGAAGCGAATCGAGCATGGTACCATATAAAAGAAAATGGAGTCTAGGACGACCTTGAGCTGAGATATAGTCGTTTGAATAAACCGGAAATGACGTCATAAAAGATCGAATTTTCAATGCGTGTCTGTAACGTATCAAGTTGTATCATTGGAAAGGTATTGAAAAGACGAATTGAAATCCCTCTATGAATGACAAAAATCTAGGAAAGACAGACAGTGCGATTACTATATGCCTACCCAAGGGTACATATAAATCATTACAGAATACAGAAAGGTTTATTGGATTTAAGCTTACATAGCCATCATCGATATCCTCTATTGGTAAAGATTTATTTTCTGAAGCAAAAAATTAAGCAGAAATAATAACCCATTTTAATACTTCGAACAGAAGAATGATTATTTTATTCAATTATAGATGACGAAAATTTCAATATATATGTTGTGGTTTCGTTTGCTATTTAATAACAAGTAATACTGGATGTGTTTTCATGATAAGCAATTTTTTCTGTTTAAAATTGTCTGCTTAGCAATTTTTTTTTTCAAATTTAAATGTGAATATTGAATTTGTTTTATAAGATATGAATATAGATTCTGCTTTAGCGTCTCTCACATTTCTACTTGGAATGGTTTGTACTTTTTAAGTGTTAATGCTGTCCGTTATTTAAAACATTGCAGTATGATGTGAAATTTCAAGTAGTTTTGTACCTTTTAATGATCAAATACAAATTTTGTAGACACAAATTATGAGAGCTTTGAACAAAGGTGAATAAGTTTGTTTAGTCCTTGTCAATGATTGGCAAAATTATCCTAGTTTTCAAGCACAAATATAACGTCATATGATGCAAATTCAGCCAATACAAACTGAACTCGGCCAATACAAAAAACGAGGTTAATACAAACTGGAACTGAGCTGGACAGCCACATTGGCCCACGGTTTACACTCTTGGTTCAATATGACAAACCTTGGGCCAATCACTGGGCAAATATAAAATCTTTTAATAACATAATATTATAATAACAAGTTTTATTTCAACTAATAGAAATAGATGTGAATAATTGCACCTTGTTATCAAAACAAAATTGCTCAACTACAATATGGGGGTCATAGAGTTGTGGTCATCCCAATTTTGAGACCATAATTAACACATGTTACTTACAGTATGGACAATAAACAATAATCATAATGAATTTATTTAAGAATTGTTTTTCATTAGTGTGTAGGAACCCACAACTGAATATTTATATTTGTTTATATCATTGTTTGTACTGCAGCGGTGGTCTAATGGTATAGAGAGTCAGTCTGCCATGCAGATTACGTTGTGGGTTCGATTTAAAAAATAGTACTAGAACCTTCTTTGCTTGGTGCTCAGTATTTAGAGGATAGTTATAGGTCTGGTTGATCTGGTGTCAGTATAATGTGACTGGGTGATGTATCATACCATGGGTTTGCAGCATGATACTCCAGTTTTGCAGTGCTTAGAATACAATCTGAAGTCTAGTATTGCGATATGACTGAAAAATTATTGAAAGCAACGCTAAACTCTATACAACAACACCAGTTGTTTATTTTCAAACTAAAGTTTTATAGCATATAAACTGGAAGGAATAATAAGAATTGGTATATATTACATAATTATGTACAGTCAATTATATAAAATCATAATTTACAAAGTAATAAAATACATCTTTAATAAGGAATACATAGCATTAAGTATTCAATTGAATTCTTTTAACAAGTAATTGATATGACTAAATGTCATTTGGTAACTTGTCATGCTAATCTATATATATCTTTACACTCAATTTATTTTATAGCAATGGCTACATAAGGTTATATAATACATTAGTTAACATGAATGTAGAAAGAAAAACAAGTACATTTGTTTTTAAGAATTTGAACCTCGGATCGGTCAATGTTTCAATAACAACTTTATGATTTGGGTAATCCAGATTTGTAATTAAATATGATGCTCATCTAGTAATTTACATGATTGTATAATTTAGTATTTACTCATATTCATTATTTTAAGTTATTTCTCAAATTCCGATTTTTTTCATTTTCAATTAATAATAATTTTTATTTCAGAACAAAAATATTTTGTTTATTTACGATTGTCAACAATTTAATTAACTTTACTTTGGTACTTACCACAATGAATAAATTCAGACAATTAATGATTAAAAAAGTTATTAAAGGAATGCTAAAGGTGCCATCCTAAATTTCAGCAATGTGTATTGATCTCTGCAATGTGTAATGCTTTTTGTAACAAGGCTTCTTATTGGTTAAGCCCAAAGACCCTAGTATAGGAGTGTGACAATAGTGGTGCACCAATATATTTCTCAACAGTGGACCACTCTTAGATAGCGGTGGACCGATAAATAAATAATGATTAATCATTAACAAATTGTAAAATAACAAACAAGACTCCATGCTTAGCCAGACTGGAAGTACTTTATTTTTCTTATCTCCACACACAAGAGTTCCAATAGAGATAACTCTATATGATAAATTGCATCCTTTTTCGTTTAAATACAACAACTTGCGAAAATTACAACTATTACATTTTTTGAAGTATTTAAGTAATATTAAATAACTGAGTTCACTTACAGATTATAGATAATATAGAATATAAATTAATACTAACTTTAAGTAAAGCCTGGTACCGACAAGAATAAAATAAAATTTACTAATACTAACTGTATTAACATCACATTTCAATATGAGAATGAAAAAATGAAATAAACAAATTTGAATACCTCAAACAATCATACAAATGAAAACATAATTATTTAATAAGCACCCAGTACAATACAACCGTTATGAAAATAAGGTGTTATAAGCCTATGTGGCTTAATGCAATATGCAAGGATTATTATGCCCTTTCGCGCATATGCATTCTATCTTTATCAACTTTGGCGCTTTAAACATTTTCTTATTGTCATTTTATTGAACATATTCTGATAAATGTTCTGGTTTGCGGATTTCTCTTCCATATCGTGATCTCCTTACTTCAGGTACTGTGGATATCAAACTCGTACTGTCACTATTCAGTTTTTTATTAACACTCGCGTTTGGATCTTTCGGTTTCTGGTTTGGATCATTTTGTGTACACAATTTTGGTGTATTCGCAACTTCTTTACGTTTATTCACTGTTGGCGGAGTGATTGCGATAGATTTAGTTTGTGGTGTTTTCGCGATTATATTATGTGCATCTTCTCTTGTTTTCATCAGCATTTCCGCATTCCTGTGATACAATCTGCCACTGTCACTGACTTTTACAATGTATGATCTCGGAGTGTTTGCTGGTTTTACAAACTCAGCTGGTTTCCATCCTTCTGGAGTCTTAATTCGAACTGCGTCGCCCTCTTTGATTTCATCGCGAACTTCTGTACCAACATCATAATACTGCTTTTGCTTATGTCGGTAACCCATTAGCTTTGATGTTACTTTCTATGGAGTAATGGACTCTGGCCTGCATAGTTTATTTGTAATGGGTAACAGTGTCTTCGCACGTCTGCCCATTAGTCGCTGGGTCGGAGATGAGGTATCGGTCTTTCTAGGTGTATTCCTCAGATCAAGCAAACTAAGGTATACATCGTCTCCACTTTCTGCGCACTTCTTTATTAAGTTTTTGACAGTTTGCACTGCTTTTTCTGCTAGACCATTTGTCTGCTGATATAATGGTGACGAAGTTATATGTTCAATACCATACTTAGAAGTGCAACTTTTGAATTCAGCGCAAATATACTGTGGACCATTGTCACTTATCAATGTATCCATATCGCGCAATGTTCTCCTTTATGTGCTTTATCACGTTTGCTGCTTTTGTGTCACGGTTCAGTGGTGCAACCTCGATGCAGTTCGAATAATAATCGACCATAATTAGGGAATGGTTGTTGTCTAACTCAAATAAGTCAGTGCCAACTTTGCTCCATGGTAATTGTGGAATTGGTTGAATCATCATTGGCTCCTTAGGTGGTTTGTTTTGGTGAACAAGGCAAGCACTACATCGACTTACTACATCCTCAATCTGTTTGTTTAACCCGGGCCAATAAACTAGTTCATGTGCCCTCTGTTTGCATTTTAACATACCCATGTGAGAACTGAATGATTTTCAACGTGGAAGCCCTTGGCTCATTTGGAATTACTGTCCGTTCACCGCGATATATTACACCATTATATGTTGATAATTCATTACGAAAGTCCCAATACTGCATAATTTTGAGTGGAACTTCACATTTTTTATCAGGCCATCCCTGACTAATCATTTGCTTCAGTATTTGAAGTGTCACATCTCGTTTACTAGCTTCTACTAGTTTGTCGTGATTACTGCAAGACAATGTTTCCACGTTAAGTACCATCATTTCATCATCTAAGATGTTCTCTCTAGCTTCTTTAACTGGTAATCTGCTCAAACAGTCTGCAAGACCAAGACCAAGTTCCTTGCCTTTGACGTAAATCAGGTTAAATTCGTATGGCTGTAGCTTCAGTATCATTTTTAGCTGGCCAGAAGTGCTTATGCGATGGCGCGTTGTCTGTCGTCCATCGTCTGTTAGCAGCACTTTCTCTGAAACCACTAGGCCAATTAAACTGAAACTTCACATGGGTGTTTCTATTGCATGGCCGCCATTACTAAAAATAGTCAAAAACTTAAAAAATATTCTTCTCATGAATGGCCCAACAGATTTTCAAAATGTTTATGTAGTAATGATAACCAACTATAGTTCTGTTAGATTTGTTCAAATGGTGTCCCTAGGGTTAAAAATGACCCTGCCCGGAGAGTTCAATTAGGGGACCCATGTCAATATAATATAATATTTTTATTTTTTTTTAAAAATGGAATTGATTTTGCCTACATTTTCACTAAAGCATTGTTAGGTGAATGAGGTTAAGATTTGTAAAGATGACTGGGTTCCTATGTCTTAAGTGGTCAGGAGGGGCCCCAAAAGGGTACAAATTGGGAATTAGTAAAATTGTTTTCTTATGAACTGGTATGTCAGATTTGTACATATTTGATATAAATTATCCCCAAGTGTAGGGGTTTGATTGCAGATAAGAATTTAGGGGCTAAAAAATATAGGGGCCCTGTAAGGGGACTTAGAATTTTACATAGGGATACTGTGGGTAAACAAAATTCTCTTTTTTTTCCCATTTATTTTGAAACCACTATGCCAATTAAACTGAAACTTCACATGGATGTTTCTGCTGCATAGGAGACTATACAAAAGATTTATTTTTTCTATCTAAAATTCAAGATGGCCGATGTTTCTATTGCATAGTAGAATTTCAAAAAGTGCTATGGCCACTATGAGTCAGTAGAGCGTCCTCAGGCCCTCTTGGGCCTATGGTTTGAATTCACATTGGCGCTTTATGTATCGACTTCTTTAAGATACTCTCGAGAGGCTTGTGATCTGATTCGATAGTTACTTCTGTTTTACCATATATGAGTTTGTGGAATCGTAGACATCCGAAAACGACCGCCAACATTTCCTTCTCTATTTGAGCATATCTCTGTTCTGCTGGCGCCCTGGCGTTCTCCTGTAATATGGCTGTCCCTAGACCCTTTGTTGATGCGTCCACTGTAACTGTAACTGGTTTTGTTACATCAAAGTATTTCAGCACATCTGTTGATATGAGTGCTGCTTTCGCATTTTCAAATGCTTGTTTGTTTTCTGGGGTCCAGTTCCATTTTTCTTGTGCTTTTAATTCTCTAAACGGTGCGTTCAATTCGCTTAAACGAGGTATAAACTTCGCTACGTATGCTTACATGCCTAATACCGTCTCTAATTCATTGTGATTCTCTGGGTCTTTCATTTCTACTATAGCCTTGATTCTCTTTTGTTGGTTTCAGTCCCTCTCCAGTTAACGTATGTCCAACATAATCTAACTCTGGTTTAATTAGCACACACTTGGCTTTGTTCAGTTTAAAAGTTAATGGTTCTTGCCTTTTCGAGCACTCTTTCAAGCCTATTGTTATGTTCTTTAAATGTTTCACCATTCACTAATATGTCATCAACTACAATTTCAACACCACTCATGCTACCAAAATGCGTTTCCATCTCTCTGTGGAAAATTTCTCTGGAACAATTTAATCCCATGGGCATGCTTAATATCTATATCGCCCAAACGGTGTACTGAATGTGGTTAACATCAAACTTTTCTGTCAGTTTAATCTGGTAGTACCCCATGTTGGCATCTAGGGTTGAGAAAAACTTGCTGCCATGCAACATTGTTACAATATCTTCAATGCTGTTCATTGGATAATGTTCTCTCGAAACTGCTTTATTGAGGTCAGTAGGGTCTATGCATATCCGCACACGGCCATTTTTCTTCCTAACACAAACCATGCTGTTTACCCATTTAGTGGGCTCAGTTACAGATGCTATGATCCCACACTTTTCTAGATGGTCAAACTCGGATTTAACTTGGTCCCGAATTGCAACAGGTACTGGTCTCGGTGAATGGATAACTGGCTCAACTGTTTCGTCCATTTTAATTTCGTACTCTCCAGGGAGACATCCGATTTCCTCTCCTATGACATCACTGTATTCTCGGAGGATTTCTTCTGTAGCTACGTGTATATTGTTTACTCTTGCAATTCAGACTATCATGCCTGCCTAATAAGTTTATATGTTTCTCAGTGTCAATTACCGGGAATTCTAAAATCCTTTCCATGTCTTTATATCTGCATGGTATATTTAACTTGCCTAATGCCTTTAGTTGTCTACCGCTCACTCCACTTATTATTACATAATAATTTTTGTCCTCTCGCATCAAGTGACACTTTCCAATCACTATCTTTGTCCATTATGCCATTAGTCTCTGCTGTAAACACATCTTGCACTGTATATTGGTCAAACATTTGCGATAAATCGTTACTTTCACACAAATTATCCTCTACATAATGCACTTGAGGGTGTCTTTTATTTCTATACTGACCGCGTCCTCTTACTGTGCCTCTAAACGATGAACTATAGCTTTGACAGCTCCTGCAGAGGTTCGACGATTTGAAATGTCCCTTTTGTCCACAATTGTCGCAAAATTTATCGAAAGCTGGACACTTGTTACAGTATTTGTAGTTGTAACCTGCTCTCGATTGTCCATTCCTCATGTTATTTCTCGGTTGATGTGAATAACGCGTATAATTCACGTTCGCGTTTTCAGCATCAAGTGTTTTCAAATGTGCACCAATAAGTTAAACTTGACGGCATGTTTGAATAACTTTATCAAGAGTTTATTCAGCTGCCGGTATTTCCATGAGTTTTTCAGAACACTTCCTATCATCAACACCATTAATAATCATATCGTATACAAGTCCTTCTCTCTGGTCTCCATATTCACAATGTTCTGCTTTGCGTTTCAATTCAGAAATATAATCCATGATAGTGTTCTTACCTCGCTTTGTATTTAAAAACTCTTGTCTTTTGATATTACGTTAATTGTGCGCACCGAAATGCCTTTCAAATTTCTCAAATACAGTTTCTAAATCGTGCCGGTCTTCGCCAGGGTGCCCCACTATGCCATGTTCCTCATTTCCGACTACAGCTTCTGCCCACGTAAATGAATCGTAAATCTTGATAGCATCACGTCCCATGTTGGCTAGCAACATGCCTACCTTTCGTTTTCCTGGTTTGTCACCCAATCACGATGCACCAAGAAATCTCGCTTGTAAAATTGCCATTCTTGCGCACAAATATTTTGGTCGGCGGGGTTAAACTCTGGTAAAGTCTTGATTCCTTTGCCAGCCATGGTTACTTATCTATCAAATCCTGTAATATCTCCCCGTATTTTACTGTATTTCTTTCGGTGATCCTAGATTTTCTGACACCATATAAAATAACAAACAAGACTCCATGCTTAGCCAGACCGGAAGTACTTTATTTTTTTTATCTCCACACACAAGAGTTCCAATAGAGATAACTCTATATGATCATCCGGCCACCGTTAAAAATATAGCGGGGCTTCAATTAAAATATATTGGTGCATCACTATATTTTATTGATGCAACATCATTTTATTATCAATTCACCATTAAAATAGCAGTGCACTGATAAAAATTGTAGCAATTTACAGGTAAATAATGGTGCAACGACATAATCTTAACAATCAACTGCTACTTTGAACTGTGCACCAACCAGACCACTTTTAAAAAAATAACAGTGCACTGGTACTGGTTCTTTGACTTTGTTTGTACACTGTACTACATATCTGCAGATTTTTGACACTAGGGACATAAAAGGTTGAAGAATACAATCCTAACAATACAGATAATGTTTTTTATCATTGTCTATCATGTCTACAATTACTTTAGCCAGGTCTCCACATCCATCAAGACATCTTCGAACTAGTCATCAAGCTCATTATTCTGTGGTATGACTGAATCGGCACCATGATCAGTTTTCTTACTCAACATTTTGTCACTTTCAGTGTCATCTTTAACACTTCCCTGGTATCATTTGTAAACAATGAGTTATTAACTAGACTATTTACCATTTTGTCAATAAAGTCTGAGACAACTTCAACTGTTTGCTTAAAATCTTCAGAGTTAAACAATTCATTTACTTTAGTATATGGTGTACCATAAGTGCCATATACCTCATTACATAGTTTATTGACATGTCCTTTAACATTGTCTTTTAAGGAATTTAATTGTAGAATTTCTTGACTAGAACAAAATGTCTGATTAATCAACCATCAGTTTCTTCTCTTCTAACACACATTTTATTTGCAAAAGTAGTTGCCTCCAGCATTTCAGCCATTCTCCTATAATTGCCCCATTTTTGGAAAAATACCTGTCTCCTACGTTTCAATTGATAATTTTGACATTTGGTCCATAGCATGAAAGAAAGTTATGCACCATCCTGTACATGAGTTTTATGGGGTATGAACTAGAGTATATCCGTGACTATTTCATAGCCTTTAAGGCCCATAATTCTAAGTTGAAGTTCACCTTATATGCATATTTGCCATGCCTCCAGCGTATTTTAACATAAAAACTGTGGGAAAACGTACATAACAGCCCACATGATTGTAAGCAATAGTTGTTTTTTCAAAATATATGACATTCCCAACATTATATGAAAAAAGATTTACTAATAGAAGCCTGTTTCCTGAATTTAGCTATGGTAGCGTAATGCTTTTCAATGTCTAAGTATATTTCTGCAAATTATATAATTATATAAATATATATTATTAAAAGCTTTTATCGGAACGTTTGAAATGGAATCGTAAAAACTAGTCTGTCAATCGCATTCACTGGCTGAAAGGAACATAAAGTCCAAATTCGAAATGTCCCGTTTCAAATGCTATACTTCCATAACTGATTCCTCATAATACATAATACAATAATACATTACACATAGAAGTAAACCAACTTTGCTCCATAATAGATAAGAACCTCATCAAACAAAACAGAGTTACATCATATTCTTAGAAAATTCAGTTTGACATATCAATGAATATTCAATGTTTACCCATGTTCCGTAACAGCTATATATCATAACGATAAATATTAGGAGTATAAACACAAATATAGGCGAAAATAACGAAACATATAGTTGTTCCAACATTGTTTAGGATTCCGGAAGTTACATGATTGTCTGCTACTGCGTGGAAAATCCGACTTAATTCAGCATTTGGAGTTATAAAGGTATGCTGAAAACCCCTTCTATCTATTTTTTTGTAAACTAATCATCTAAAGTGACGTGTATGTGTTTGTTGTTTAGATTTATATAGGTTATGGTGTCCATTATTAGAAAACAAAATAAAACGACATGTTAACAGTGTTAATATAAAATATTGCTCATCTTAAAGTACCGTTACAGAGAATAGATTATTTACTATCATGTACCTGTGCGTTACATTATTGGTGAAAACAATGCTAAAAATAGTATTTAGTATTTTTCCCAACTGTGTGACAAAAAAACGTCAGAGGAACATCTTTCTAAGCATGGAATTATGAAAATGAATGCCGGAAAAAGTTACGGAAGCATAGAATATGAGTTATTGGTAAAAGTTGGTACGACATCAAATCTACTGTAATCTTAAACTGACTGTTATATTATTGATAACAATGCTTGATAAGAAATCGATTACAATTTGATAGTAAATGTCTTTTAAATTAGCACTAATTATGCGTTACGGAGTAGGAAATCGTTAAGGAAAATAAATAAGATAAATGATTAAAATAAACATGTTTGTGAAATACTGTGACCAAGATATAGAAGAAATCTCAGAAATACTGAAACAAAAGCAACCAGATCAACAAATCCAAGGAACTATGAACCTCGATGCAGTTTTTCCAGTGGATGCAAAAACAAATGCAACACAAAAGTTGACCTGTTACTGCAGTGTGTATGACTGGCGTGAGCAGTAGTTCCTGTAATGGTTGGAGTATGAAACCACTTATAAATCCTAATTAAAATGATTCTGAAGCTAAAATGCACCAAATGTTCATGTAAAATTGGATGATTGAGTTACTTTTTTTATGGACTTCCTGACAAAAGCTGGAAAGTATGGGAGATCGTATAAATTTCCAGTCAAACCAGACGAGATCTGGATGAAGAAAGCTGACATATTAGCGAGTGTGAATGAAATAAAGAAGTTGGAAAATCGAGGCGATGTTACCAATTGAGTAAAAAGAAAGAACATATTATATTTGACACGTTTATATCATATTCCCAGTAACTATTACAGTACAATAAGTACAAGATATATAATCTGTAATGACATCTATATTCTGTAGCATCTATGATTGTGTTGATGTTGCTAACATATTGAGGACATAGGCCGAAGTACTTGTAAGATATTGAAATGTTTCTAGACTATGTTCATAGCATATTGCATACAATGTTTTCACAATTAATGAGTCATTCCCATGCTTAACATAATTTTACTGTTAACCAATGACGAGATGAATTCCTTGAACAAGATATATTTGATAACATAATTTTTAACTCGACTATTCGGAGAATAAAGAGAGCTATTCTACTCACTCAGACGTTGGCGTCACATCTTGGTTAAAGTTTTGCATGCAAGTCCTTATCTCAGTAACCATTGCATGCATTGCCTTTAAACAAGCCTTCCTTGTCATCACACATACTACAGTAACTAAGTTAGATAACTCTTGCATGAATATAATACAAATTATTGCCCTTGTTTGACTTAGATCTGGATAAAATTTTGTGTGCAAGTACCATCAAGTCCAGATCTCACTACCCACTCAATCTATTTGATTGAAACTTTACACAAGCCTCCCCAGTTATCAACCCTTCTTCAGTAACTAAGATTGATAACTCTTGCATGAATATAATACAAATTATTGCCCTTATTTGACTAAGAAAATCTGATTAACGTTTTGCGTGCCAGTACCATCGAGTCCATATCTCACCAACCACTCAATGTATTTGACTGAAACTTTACACAATCCTTCCCAATCATCAACTCTACTACAATAACTAAGTTCGATAACTCTTGCCCGAATATAATGCAAATTATTGCCCTTCTTTGACATATAATTTTGGTTAAAGTTGTGCATGCAAGTACTGTTAAGTTCGTATTACACCAACCGCTCGATATTTTTGATTGAAACTTTACATATGGCTTTGTAGTCATGAAATCAACTAAATAAATCAAGCCGGATAACTTTTGCTAGATTTTGTTTTGCAAGTTAGAGCCTTTGTTTTACTTGGAAATTTTATATCTCAGCAGTCACTGCATGTATTTGATGGAAACTTCATACAAGATATTGCAGTTATAAGACCTACTCAATTTTGTCAATTTTATAAGTTAGATAAGTTAGACCCTCCGACAGCTCTTATTATTTTAACAATGCATTCAAATGATATTAATGCATATTTTATTCAATATTATGTCAATTAAGACCGCTCCTTACTATCAATTATTCATTTGATATCAATTTAAACATTTTACATGCTCATATATACAGAACACTATTTTCCGTAACATTAACAGTGGCTTAATGAAAAGTAATAAGGTTCTAATTATACTACTGTCATGTTCAAAACAGTTGTGGATTATTAAAATATAGACTCCATGGTCGTGTTTCAATGTTGTAGTTTTTAATTTGGTGTATGTAGTGTAATATGATGTTACACGAATTGGTAAGTTACAGTTAAATTAAACCATGTTAGATAAAAACTGTATTGTTTATAATTAATTGATCCTAATGAATGCTATTTGCGATATTTGCGACGTATTAATTATTCATTTATTACATTTTAAAGAGTTCGACAGTGTGTCATACGTTTCATAGCACTCATCATTATAGATAAAAGAGCTGCACGCATTGCAACAATTGATACAATATATGTTCTGTAACGTGCATGTGAACGCATTGTTTATAAATAATTATTACAAAAAAGTGATTATAATGGGGATGCGAAAAAAAAATGTGCAACAAGATTCAGAATATATACATTATTATAATGTAACGCATAGGTACATGATAGTAAATAATCATATTTCTGAATTAACCATAATTAAGGCACAACTTGTGAGGTCAAATTTAAGTGTTTCTCAAATATTTACTGGGCCAATTATAGGAGAGTGGCTGATTTGATGATTATGTGCACATGGATCTTCATTCAAAGTGATGTTCATAATTGAAATGTTCAGCACTGGCAAATTCTTGGAATGGTGACACATCCTTCATAGCATCTGTGATATAGGTTATCGCTGGTGTCTTGTTAATGGCCACATCAACATTCGCCGGTGTAACGTTGTAAACTGACTTCCATAGAATAATGACCCCCGGTCATTATTTTATATAGAATAATGACCCCTTTTCTATAAAATATTGACACCCCTTATAAAATAATGAACCCCCCCCCCCCCCCGATTTTATCTATAAAATATTGACCCCCCACCTTACCTATTACTAACATACTCTATATCAATTCAAGTCACTGTCGTGTTTGTATTGCTTATATTTGTTGTTGTTGTTGTTGTTTCTGCTGCTGCTGCGTCTACAGCTGACACAACAGCAGTAACTTAGAGGCCCCGCTAAGAAATAAACGTACATCTATTGAAAAATGAAATTTAAAAGGGTTTTCATTTGAATTATCATTATTGTACTTAAAGAGAAGTATTACATTAATAGAAGATATACCTAAGTCGTTTTAAGGTTACTATAGAAATAGAGAGAACCGATATTTAGGCTGGAGGATAATTTGGTTTTGTTTACAAACAGTGTATTATCATCTTTTATTAGTCATCTGAAATGATTCTGGTCATGAAATATTTCACGGAAAGACCCCCTTTTTTACTTCATAAACTTGTTCGGAATTTTCCTAGCAAAAAGACTGCGTAAGTCGTTAGTAAATTGAATCGTTTTCCGTCGACCAAATCATTCACTGAAGCTCGTATGGTCTACTCTAAGATCAAAAGAATCGCGCATTTTTTAAAACATTTAACGCCCATCAAAGTGACATTTTATGAAATTTCCGATTGACAACACTGACTTATATCATTCTGTTTCCCTTGTCAAGAGCATCCGAATGTTGTTTTTGAAATTAATCCAGCGAAAAAAATAAGCCAATTTTACTCCAGATACTTCAATTTTTCATTAATTAATTGTACGAAACAGCCCTTTGCTAAACAAAAAAGGAATATAAAAGATCTGAATCGTACAAAATGAAGGAGAAGTGTCCTTATATATGAATACCAAATATCAGGGCAATACGATATCTTTACTTTTCGACCATTATTACGTCGACCGACGTCAAAGAAAACTGGCAAGCCACCTTAATTCACTCTATTCTTCGAATTGCGGTGGCATAACAACGCATCTTAAAAACCAGCTATCCCGGTTGAGGCCGAACTACGCATCCTCTTTTAAATACTTACCACTTTTGTGAACCTCGGTGGCGCAATGGTAGCGCGCTTGCTTATTAAAGTGGATAGATCTCACCAAAGGGTTATTGTTTCGCCGTATCAAACCTTTGCCAATAGAAACAGATGACTTAATGGAAGAGGGATACATAAAGGAATCCTTTTGGAACCCCTGCAACTTTCAAGATACACGGTAGAACATACTAAGAACATATATCACAAAACTCCTGCTTTAAAGGTGCATGACTTTTTGTTTAGAACATGTTTTAGATGTAAATCTTTTTGTTACCTATAAAAGTTTCATGCTTCAAGTATTTCAACAGGCTTAAGTTTTATTTTTCCAAGACTTTTTCAAGTTTCGGTGAGATAGTACCTTTAACAGCCTCGTAACTTTGTGACATCGCATTATATGCAAGGTATAACGTATAATTATGTTACGCATACATGTATATACTTATTAATTTACCTTCTGTACAATGTAGTGTAAGCATTCTGGAACTAATAGTAATGGTGATTTTGTCCGAAATTTTAGAAGAAACATCATTTTGTTATTGCATCCTTCATGTTGCACTAATTTCGTAATAGCATGGGCTCGCGGGCTCATTACGAAAAAATGCTATTGACGGTAAAATAGTTCATTTTCTGGAGTGCAAGATTGTAAAAAAGTAATTTATACGTGGAAAAGCACAATGTTTTATGCCACCCCTGAAAGTGATGTCAACCTTCATTATGTCACCTATATGTCACTCATATATACCTCCAAAAATAGGCGAAACGGGTGTGGGGTAGCCCAGTGGTTTTATTACCTGTGACGCTCCTCGTCGTTAGAAATTATTAATATTTCAGTATATTGTTGAAGAGACATCCTTCTTTAGATTTTGGGTATTATTGTCACTTTTCAAGCGTTTTTAAGTAGAAAAAGTCAACAATTATATCAATATAAGGCATAAAATATGCAAATCGGTTGTGGGGAAGTCCCATGTTTTATGACCTGTGACGCCCATGACAATAAGATGTTGTTCGAATTTCAGTATAATATTGAAATATAGGCATTCCCCTGGAGGTTTGGGTGATTTTTGTCACTTTTCAAGAGCTTTTAAGTAACACGTCTTGAGCAATAATTATACCCCTTTATAACAGTTAAAGCCATTGCACAATATGTTAACTAAGTTTCTGTTACGATACCCGTCACGACTTATATATAAAAATGTAATGTGTTTTTAAAGAAACCAGGGAAGCCAGGACCACTTCTTAGAAAAAAACAAGGGCTGCAGTCGAATGACAGCCACATCTCCCGCCGATGCCATTTGAAAAAAGGGGCATAACTCCAGAACAGGTTGAGCAATTCCAAGATTTGTTTCTTCCTCCACAACTAAGCATTAGTAGTAGTAATCCCTGAAAGTTTGAATCGATTTCATCCAATAATGAATGAGGAGATGCGGTCACAAAAAAAAAGTGTTGCACGGACGCACGCACGGACGGATGTCATTACCATATTATCCTCCGATGTCTAGCGGCAGGGGATAATTATGTTGTAAGTGTACCTTAGATGGGTTAGGGTTAGGGGGTCGTTATTGTATAGGGGGTCACAATTCTGTGTGAGGGTCATTTTTCTACGTGTGGGGGAGTCATAATATTATGACCCCTCGGTCATAATATTATGACCGGGGGGTCATTATTTTATATAAAATAATGACCCCACGGTCATTATTCTATGGGGGTCAGTTTACAACGTTTCACCGGCAATATTGGTTCTGAATGATTTTCAAATCCGTTTTTAACATCAGATTCTTTTTTGGGTTCAACCAATTGATTAAATGGTGACAGTGTTTTAAAAACAGTATATTTTACATGGCTAGTTTGGTCCTGAATCACTGTATTGGATGGACATGACTCAGGTACATATCTAGTGCTCAGGACAGATGGTGCTATTAGGTATCTCACAGCTTGAGCAATTTCATTGACATCATCAGGATTTCTCTGTGTGTTCACCACCTCTCTATCATCTTCACATTCAGCAGAAGTGAATCTCAAGTCATTAGGCTATAATACACAAGATAAATTTTGTACAACTTTACACAATAAAGGTCTAAACTTTCTTTAACTAGACATTTACTGAAGTTTTTATTGCTGTGACCATATGACGATTCTGATCTAAAAAACACTTTTGCACAAATGGATAAAAAATGAGAATTTCAACATTTCAGCATAGTATTTATTCATGTCAAACTCAAACTCCACTGTATATAAATGCTTCATACCAAAATTGGTGAAAATCTGTCGGGCAGTTTCAGAGAAAAAGTTGTTTAAAGAAATTATTGACAGACTGACGTTCTAACAAATGGGTATTTAAGTGGCTTTTTTGCCCCCAGCTGATTATTACTTGCATTGCTAAAATAAAGTAATAGATTTTAGTCACATTAAAGCATTTTTAAGGGGCTAGAAACAGTCACATAATGTTTTTCAACCGTCCGAAAAATTTACTAACCGTGCTAGGACAGACAGGCAGACGGATAGACAGCTGACGAAAATGATCACAATAGCTCACTTGAGCCTATTGAATTCTATTATAATCACATGTGACATGATGTGTTTGCCACTATCACTAGAGGTTATGGATTTGGTCCCTAACTCCACCCGTTGCTCTCTTAAATATAACACTTTGTACTAGTTCTACCCAGGAGCCATTTAAAAAGGCTATTAGCTTACTTTGCAGTGAAGCTTAAATAAATTTATATAAACATCATTGACACCATTCGCACAACAACTCTGCTAGAATTATATTTGGTGATTTCTAGTTAAATATTTTCAAGATCTGTTTGCTGGTGCATGAGAGATTTTTATTTTTTTTATTATTTTTAGTAAATGTGGTCCTTTTCAATTTTGAATTAAAAAGAAATCTTATGTATAGTCTCACATACATGAGAAACATCAATGTGAAGTTTGAATATAACTGGCCTTGTAAGTAAACAAGCAATAACCGCTATGTCAGCAACAACTGATCACACCAAAAACTGTTCAAATGAGTCTATTCAGTCATCAGAAATTACTTTTTTTGTCATTTTCTATTATATAGATTTAGTAAAAATTTAGGCCCCACCTCCAAGGGCCAAACCATAAGAACCCGTATGTATCTATAACCATGCTCTTGATTTGTTCCCCAGTGCTAATTCCTATAGTAAGAAGAAGAGTTTTAAAGTTTACATTGAAATTGACTGTTTTGGCCCTGTGGCCAAGGTGGTGACCATGCAATTCACAATTTTTATTCATCCTTAGGTACCAAAGCTGCATTTGAAGCTATATTCACTACTTCCTCTAAACAATCCATGAAGGTGTAATGCCAGTTATAGAGCGATTTGTATTGTTCCAACAAGCAATTCTTCGAATGTATATGAGTCCTTAAGACAGTGAAACCAAATCATTTTTACAAACCTGAACCTCCTTGACCAAACAATGCTTCTTTGAAAATAAAGCAAAATCAAATCCTTTTTTAAAAAAAATTTATTAATGTTAATTAGAATGATATTATAATATCACCTAATTGAACCCTCAGTGCAGGGTCATTTTTAACCCCAAGGGCACCATTTGAACAAATCTAATAAGAACTATAGTTTGTTATCATTTCTACATAAATATTTTCAAAATCTGTCGAGCGTTTCATGAGAAGAAAATTTGTTAAGTTTTGGACTATTTTTAGTAATATTGGCCATCTTGAATTTCAGATGGAAAAAAAATCTTCTATATAGTCTCCTATGCAATAGAAACATCCATGTGAAGTTTGAGTTTAATTGTCCAAGTGGTTTCAGAGAAAGTGCTACTAACGGACGCCGTACAACGTACCATAAGCCCATAAGCATAAGCCCTTCTGACCTTTGAATCATTGTAGAGCTAATCAAAGTCCCCTTACTGGGCCCCAATCAATCCTAGCTCCTTTATTTAAAATTTTAAACTCCTAGTAATAGGGATCATTTATACCAAATATGAACAAATTTGATTGACGGTTCTTGATTTTTAAATGTAAATTTCCTCAATGTTAAACTGCCATGTTCCCGGACCGGGGCCAATTTTGACGCTAGGTTCATGGCTTTAACAAACTCATTAGATGGTACTACATTCAAAATATCAAAACTCCAGTCCTTGCACTTTCGGGGTAGATTTTTGAAATTTTGAAAAAAATACTGATAACTCCCTGGGGCAGGGCCAAATTTAACCCTAGGGTCATCATTTGAACAAACTTGAGGGAGCTTTGTGTAAAAACGCTTCACACAAAATTTAGTGAAAATCTTTCAAGATCTCTAAAAGTAGGCCTTTGATCCCTGGATCTCTGAAAGTAATGGCCATTGTTCCCCAGATCTCTGAAAATAAATGGCCATGCTCTCCAGATCTCCAAAACCTCCGGGAGGGCCTCAGTAGTTAAATAAAGTTTTCATCGAAGCTTTAGGACTATATATTAGTGTTTCTGTGTAATTTACTGGCAAAAATCAGACATCACATGTTTTTTTCTAAATAATTAAGTGAAGAAGGGTCAAATGAAAATTTCAGAAAAATGAAAATGATCACGTAACATTTGAAAAAGACATAAGTAAGTATTGATTCGGTGTACTAACAGTAACTTGTGTGGCCTCTGTTTTTATGAATGCATTCCTGAATACATAATCTCTATGTGTTTGGAATGCATTGCCATTTCAACAGAAGTGCATTTCGGAGGTCGTTTATTTATCAATTTGACGATTGGACCTGACCCTTATACCCAATTCATTCCATACACGTTCTATGGGGCTCGGGCTCAGGGATACAGAGGCATTGTCACTGGTTTTGCCTGTATTACAAATAACATCATGCCCATAACAGTCTTGAAGCTCTGTGGTGCACTGTCGGAATCTGACCAGTGTGTATGGCTGAAAACCATGAAATGGCCCTCAGTTTTGACTCGAACAGTTTATGATCGTCTGTGAATGAACACCGTAATTAATGATTATGTAGGTGAGTCAACGTAATAGTGCAATGAGTATGTAACGTTGTTGCAAGTACGCAACCAGGTACGACACGATTCCTGACATATCAAGTAATGTCGCAAGAATATGAATAGTCTATTTGGAACAGCCAAATTGACATCCAATGGTATTAACTAGTCACCCAGCCCGAAGATACCAATAGCCTGATTTCTCTCAGTTGCATTTAGCATTGCTAAATAAAAGTGTTTGTTTTTTTTAAAACAAATTCAAGTTCATGTGTCTGTGCTAGGCAACAATGGCTTACTTGTCAGTGTAAAACCTGTAAGTGAAAAAACTGGATGTTGCACACATGCAAAGTGAGGAAAACGTTTTTTGTGCTTGGACGCATGAATACTTTGGAAATTTTAAGAGGCCCAAGATGGGCCCAAGTCGCTTATCTGGTTTCACATGTCACCCTCTTTCAAATTTTGTATGGACTTAGCCTGTTTTGTCTTAACATTTAGTCCCCTTACAAGACCCCAATAAATCTCCTTCATTTGAACAAACATGAAATTCATAGGGATTATTTAAACCAAATTTGAACGAATTTGGCTGGACAGTTCCTGAGAACAAGATTATTTGAAATTTACAATTTAACCTGTTTTTGGGCCCCTGACAACTTATGGATATAAAATCCCCTTTAACGGGTCTCAACTGTTATGACTAAATAAATTACGTTCCAGATCTCAAGATAATTGAAATAGTATGTAAAACAGGTGAAAAAAAACACAGAATTATTAGTTTGTTTTCCTATAGTATTCCTACGTAAAAATCAAAGTCCCCTTACAGAACCCCAGTAAACCCCAACCCATTTATTTTAACAACTTTGAAACCCCTATTCATAGGGGACATTTAGACTAAAAATTAACACATTTGGCCTATCAGTTTTTGTGAAGAATATTTTTGAATTTCACAATTTTATCTTTTTTAGGACCTCTGCTGGTCCCTTATTTATATCAAATCCCCTTTAAAGGACCTCGTCTCAACTGTTATGTCCAAGCAATGCTCGAGACATAAAGATAATTAAATGATACCTAAAATAGATCAGAAAAGCAGAATTTTCCGTTTTTCCATACTATTACTATGTATTACTGGGCCCCAATCGAGCCTAGCCCCTTTATTTGAATAAATTTGAAACTCCTTTCATAGGAATCTTTTATACCAAATACTAACGAATTTGTTTGGACGGTTCTTGAGAAGAAGATTTTTAAATGTAAATTTCCCTTTGTTAAACTGACATGTCCCCTTACTGGGCCCCAGTAAATTTGAGCAAATTTGAAACTCCTAGTCATAGGTATCATGTATACCAAATATGAACAAATTTGATTGGTTCGTTCTTCAGAAGCAGATTTTTAATATAAATTTCTCTTTGATAAACTGACATGTCCCCGGGGCGGGGCCAATTTTAACCCTAGGATCATGGCTTGAACAAACTTGATATAAACTCATTAGATGATACTACATGCAAAATATCAAAGCTGCAGGCCTTGTCCTTTTGAAGAAGAAGGTATTTGAAATTTTGAAAAAAAAATACTGATAAACCCCTGGGGCAGGGCCAATTTTGACCAAAAGGGTCATCATTTGAATAATTTTTGAGAGATCTTTGTGTAAGAATGCTTCACACCAAATTTGGTGAAAATCTCTCAAATAGTTTAAGAGAAGAAGTCATTACAAGCAAAAGTTAACGACGGACGGACAACGGACAAAGGAAGGTCGCAATATTAGCTTATTCTGAGCTTTGCATATTGCACAATGATTATCTGCAATTAAATACTGATAGCCATGTATAACACGTGTATGTAAACATGTATGTTAACAAAAGAAATATTCAAACATATAAAGTGTAAAGTTTTATTTTGGGTCAGTGAAGCTTGACAGCAATAATTTAAGCAGACTCTAACATAAATTTACGACAATATTTACATTTAAAATTTCTGAGGTCTAGGCTTTGAACTTTTGGAGAAAATGTTTTTTAAAGTTTCGCTTAAAATGTCCTTATAAGCCCTGTGGCGGAGGAATTTGTGGTCGAATCACGCTGGTTTAAGAACTGACTCGAGATCTTGTGGTTATATAACTGGTGTGCAATTTTGGTTAGTATTCAATGAAAAATGAAGTTGCTATTTACAACAATTTCCCTATATAACTCTATGTAAAACAGTGACCCCTGTGAAGGCCCCAAATTTGACACCAGGGACCCAACTTCAACAAATCTTTAGGGGACCTCCATGCAATGCTACATGTAACATATCCAAGGTGTAGGCCTTAAACTTTCAGAGAAAATGTTTGTTAAAATTTTGCTTAAAATGTGCTTATAACCATGTGGCGGGGGCCTTTGTGGTTGAATCACGCTGGTTTAAGAACTCACCTGAGATCTTGCCGTTATATAACTGCTGGGTCCTCTGTGGCCGAGTGGTCTAAGGCGCTGCCTCAAGATCACTTACCTCTCACTGCTAAGGTCGTAGCTTCGAGTCCCGCTCGCTCCAAAATCTTTATGTGAGGAAGTTTCCAGTTACTTGCAGAAGGACAGTGGTTCTACTCAGTCTGAGGTCTTCCTCCACCAGTAAATGTGTTGAAAATGGCGTTGAACCCCCATTCAATTTTATATATATATATAACTGCTGTACAAGTTTGCTTAAGATTCAATGAAAAATGAAGGTGCTATCGCATCTATAACATTTTCCGTATGTAAAACAGTGACCCATGTGGCGGTCCCAAATTTAATTGACCTTAGGGTCCCAACTTCAACAAACCTTTCGCTTAAAATGTGCTTATATGCCCTGTGGTGGGAGCATTTGTGGTCGAATCACACTGGATCAAGAACTCGTCAAAGATTATATAACTACTGTGCACGTTTGGTTAAGATTCAGTGAAAAACGATGCTATCGCGTTCACAAGAAAAAGGTTAACGGATGGAAGATGGACAATTTACCAGTACAGCTAAAATGAGCCTTGAAACATGCGGACAGGTAAGTTGGCTAGACAACCTCTATAGATATGATTCATCATCAGGTTATGCTGAACACTTATTTAAGAAGTTACAGGGCAGACACAACAAACTACAGCATATGGAAATACACAGCCTCGATATACTCAAGTCCTGTGGCACTATGTAAATCCCCTTAGAGTAGGCCAATTTTGCTCCCAGGGTCTTAATTTGAACAAATTTGAGAGAGGAAAAATTGGCCCTATTTGTAAAACATCTAAGCTCAAGGCTTTGTACTATAAACTTTAACCTGCTAAAAACTCTAATTAAATTTTTGAAAGGGTCATGATTATGCCAAAAACCCAGAAGTATGGTTCTTGTCTCTTTGCGTTTGGTTGATGATGCTGAACATGTGTTTCATTTATACCAATGATAGGTTGCTGAAATAATAATGTACCTGCTGAAAAATTAACCAAATTTTCCAAGTCCAAAAAGGCCATTAATGCAACCGAGAGTTAAGGTTATTGTCTCTGTGCATTTCATTGATGATGATGAACGCTCATGTAGTTTCATTCATATTCAATGAGTTGTTACGTAGATATCATGCCTAATAAAAAGCTTTAGCCCCACTATTCCACGAATAGTTGAGCTAAAAACACACAAACTACTTTCTCTCGAGTAGGTCTGGAATGATTAGGAAGTAGTTAGAGGGTGCATATCAAATTGCTGTCCGTTACCTGTCGAATTGAAGTATCAGCAATAATTATGCAAAAAGCCTGCCCACACTCTTTCAGTCATCATACGCATTTAGTCTGTTAGATATTCCAGGTATTTTCACTGAATCTCCCATAAAAGTGTATAATATTTTTATAGCTAAAATGGTAGTCTATATTATATAGTTCTTATGTTGAAAGACACTTTGTCATCATTGAGCAATTCGAAATAAATAAGATGGCGTTCAAAATGACCACCAATTTGCCTGAAATGCAATATTTAAATTAAAATTACTATTAGGTATACAATTAATTACATGTATACTAAAGCATACATTTAATGTGGTGTTTAGTGGAAAAATACATTTACAATTAAAGAAAATGGCCTTCAATATGGCCGCAATTTGTCCAAAACAATTTAATTTATTTGAATATTTAGCATCATTACTCTTCCCTGGGATCCTGGAAGGTTAATCAGAACTCGAGCACACCTATCTCCGCTAGTAAGTGATAACTTTCCATTTTGAGTCAGCAGTGAATGAAAATGAGACTTAATGTTGTATGTCAAATTATTGCTGACACTGTGGCTGGGCCGTGATTTGAACTTATGATTGATAGTCAAATGTCAACTGATCTAACTTGGCCTGGCTGTCCAAATAAGTCAAGAGCAGAAAACAATTATCATTGAACGTTTTATTTAAAATGTAATGGTCCAATAAGTGGAAATATGTTACTATTATAATGGCTTGTACACAATGATTGACTATATCAAATCTCATGTAACATGGTTTTAATTCCTACCCATTAATCTGTCAAAATACATAATGTTTGGCATTCAGGCAGGTTTTAAACTTTTAATTTTTATCAATAAGCATTGTAGTTATTAACCCACTCTCAAATGCTCATTCATGCATAACTCAGTCTCGACACCCAATTGTATTATTCTTGTAGAAGAAACAAATCTCTAAGGCATGTACACGGTAATTTTGATTAATTTATTAAAATGACATCGTAATTTGGAAAAAGGGAGACTTATTTGCACAAGAGCATCTCCAATTATTCTGCAGGAGCAAGTGCTAGCTTTGTTGGAACTGTCTTAGGAAAGGAATTTGATATCAGGTTTCCATGTACCTGCCTGTATGTGTGCTCTTTTTACATTTTCAAAAAAAGCTTCTGTTGTTGGTTGAAGAGTATTTAAAATACATTAAGTGGACTTGGCAACTTCCAATAATTTTTAAATTAGTCTCCTCTCGCTTTTGCCTACCAACTTTAGTGAATATCCAAGACTCATAACTTTTAAGACCTTTCTTTTTCTAATGCCATAATACCTTACAACAGGATCACAACCAGACAGTGCATGCACATTTGGTATTATATCAATGTTTGTATGGCTGTTTCATTTATGTCAGCTGATATTTTCTTAAAAACATAAAACCATTAAAGTAAATTATATCTTTCTTATCCATGTGTAGCATACACTAACCACATGTATTAAAATATTTAAATACAACAAAAATACATGTACAAAATAACATGACTATTAAATTAAGATTCAAATACATCCAGTTTGAACTAAAACAAACCAGTCACAAGTATCAGCAAGTCTTACATAGAATATTTCTACTGAAACTTAAGTCGTTGGTGACTTCCCTATTGTAAAACTTTCTAAAAGTATTTTTCTGCCTTCATCTAGCAGTCCTATAGACTGTATCAATTGGTATATGATTAGCAGCATCAAGTGCTGCATGATACAGAGTGTGTGCTGTGTGGACTGAACACTGTCACATCAACACCAGTAGCTGCAAGTGTATGTTTTATCCAGATTGAAAGTGTAGCCATACTGACCCAAGTACTGTTTGGACTGAACACTGCCACATCAACACCGGTAGCTGCAAGTGTATGTTTTATCCAGTGTAAAAGTATAGCCTTACTGACCCAAGTAATCTGTGGACTGAACACTGTCACATCAACACCAATAGCTGCAAGTGTATGTTTTATCCAGTGTAAAAGTATAGCCTTACTGACCCAAGTACTCTGTGGACTGAACACTGTCACATCAACACCAGTAGCTGCAAGTGTATGTTTTATCCAGTGTAAAAGTATAGCCTTACTGACCCAACTACTCTGTGGACTGAACACTGTCACATCAACACAAATAGCTGCAAGTGTATGTTTTATCCAGTGTGAAAGTGTAGCCTTACTGACCCAAGTACTTTGTGAATTGAACACTGTAGTGTCAACACCAGCAGCTGCAAGTGTATGTTTTATCCAGTGTGAAAGTGCAACTGACCCAAGTACTGTGTGGACTGAACACTGTCATGTCAATACCAGCAGCTGCAAGTGTATGTTTTATCCAGAGTGAAAGTGTAGCCTTACTGACCCAAGTATGTGGCATTTGTGACTAAGAAGCAAATGAGAATCTTTATGAATGTCAACAGTTCTATCTAAATAACGTTTTATACCTAATTAGATGCCCATCTAAGAGGCCCAAGAAGGGCCTTAGTCGCTCGTCAGGCTAAACATGTCAATTCTTTTCAAATTTTGTATGAACCAAGCGCCTATGAAGAACTTATTTTAGATATAGATGAGACAAATGAGAATTATCGGTTTTCTCATAGCATTTCCATGTAAAGTGAAATTAAACCTACTGTACTCCAATGATGTCTTAAGCCTAATTTCAAGCAGACTCCTTTCATACTAGGATGGAGTTCATTTAACTCTTGGAAATTTTGTCCACTAATTTTATGTTAAATATTTACTTCAATACTATAATTGACTTTTTATATGATATTATAAACTATACGTATTAACTTATTGAACAAAAAAAATAAAGGAAGACTTATCACCATTTTATCCCGTTTTGGGATTAAATGCCTTTTAAAAGCAACAGGCCCAGCTGTAATGACTAAACAAAACTCCATACCTCAGAATAATTAAACAATTCCTTAAATAACTGATAACAAGAGGGCTTCAGGATGCTCTACTGACTCATAGTGGTCATAGCATTTTTTGAAATTTCTCAATATTTACCCTCTTTTGGGGTTGTCTTAACAACTTATGGATAAATACCCCCTCCACATCCATACTGAACAAAAAGTTTAAATTTCCATACCATTCATCTACAACAAAAATATAGTTCCCCTATAGGACCCTTATACAAACAAGCCCCTGTCAGAACTTCAATCACCCACTCTAAGGGATTTGGTTTGAGCAGAAATGCTTAAGATTCAAAATGGATTTTTTTTATACACATGGGTGTGAAAATGAAAAATAAATCAGTTTATTCTATAATATTCCTATTGCAAGGCCCAAATTTATCTCAGACCCTTGATTATGCAGAATCTTCAATCCTTGCTTATGTAAGGATAATTTATATCAAATATGAACTAGTTTGACTGAAAGGTTATTGAGAGGAAAATTTATGAAAATTCCCAAGTATAACCATATTGCCCCTCACCCCCTGGACCCTTATGGAAATTCAATCCTCTTTATTGAACAAAATCAAATTTACTGTTACTAGACAATGCTTTAGATCTCATATTGAACAACATATTTACACAAATGGACGAATAAATGAGATTTTTTTTCATTTTCCCATAGTACATGTATTCCAATGGTAAACTCATAGTCCCCTTACAGGGCCTCTATACTTTCCAGTGCCCCTTGATTTGTACAAACTACAAACTATTAATCATAGGGATTATTTATATCAAATAGGAACAAATCTGACTGACAAATCTGACTGACCGGTTGTTGAGAAGAAGATTTATGATAATGTTCAATTTTAACCATACTGTGACCCCCTACTGGTCCCTTTTAGGAAGTTAATCCTTCGTATCAAACAAAATCTTATTTGTTATGTCTAGAAGATGCTTCAAACACACAAATTGAATAATAAAAATCATAAATGTATGAAAACATGAGAATTTTCCATTTTCCCCATAGTATTCCTATATAAAACTCAAAGTCGCCTTACAGGGCCACTATAAATATAAGTCCTTTCATACTCATTGGGATAATCTATATCAAATATGAACAAATTTGATCGACCGGTTGTCGAGAAGAAGATTTTTGAAATTTTCCGATTTTAACCCTTTTTTAACCCCTTATGACAAGACGATGCTTCCGAACTCAAATTGAATAATAATTTTGCCTCAATTGATGAAAAAATGAGAAATTTCAGTTTTCCATTTTAACCCTATGTAAAACTCTAAGTCCCCTTACAGGGCCCCTATAAACATTAGCCCTTTAATTCTTATCTTCAGTCACACCCCTACACATAGGGACAATTTATGCCGAATATGAACAAATCTGACTTACCGGTTCTTAAAAAAACGATTTTTTGTAATTCCCATCTTTTACCCTTTTGGGGCTGCTCCTGACCCCTTGAGACAGTGGAACCCAGTCATTTTTACAAATCTGAACCTCACTGGCGAAACAATGCTTCTGTGAAAAAAAAATTATTTCCCCATAAATCAACTCGTAGATGCATTGATTTTCTTTCCATCCAAGCATAGCTTGTATGTTTCCAGTTCATACGATTGCTCTGCAACACGGTCTAGTAATGTTTTGAAGATACCAGATAATACCTAAATCAGATCAGAAAAGCAGAATTCCTATGAAAAAATCAAAGTCCCCTTACTTGGCCCCCAATCGATCCTAGCCCCTTTATTTAAACAAATTTGAAACTCCTAGTCATAGGGATCATTTATACCAAATATGAACCAATTGGATTGGACGGTTCTTGAGAAGATTAAACTGACATGTCCCAGGGGCGGGGCTTATTTTGACCTTAGGGTCATGGCTTGAACAAACTTGATAGAAACTCATCAGATGATACTACAGGTAAAATATAAAAACTCCAGGCCTTGCACTTTTGGAGAAGAAGACTTTTGAAATTTCCAAAGGAAAATACAAATCTTATGTACATTTGTTCACACGAATGTTACTCTGCAGTTGAATATATATACAATTTACAAAATCTAACATTATCTGTTCTTTCTTGCTCTTTCCGCTAATGCCACCAGGGACCCTTTCCTCGCTTTCCTTTGGTGACGTTACAAATTTTGTGAAACCCTTTCTTTCATCAGCACTTGAGACACTTCTTTTGATGTTGGAATTCTGTTTCCAATTGTCACTTTCAGCTTCTCCTTTCTCTGAACTTTGATCATTATTTTATGTTCATTTTCCTTTTTGTATCTGGAAGCTGCTGATCTCAGATGTCTGCAAACAGTTTCGTGAATTGGGTCACATTAGGGATCCTCACGCTTAATGTATACTATTAATTGCACTATAATATAAACCTTCTGCACTGTTTAGAACTGAACAACATTAACTACAGATTGGTTCAACTTATCAATCTTTTCCACACTACAAAACTGACACCATTTCTTGAAATTTGTCCCATATTGTTTCTTCATACTGTTTCTCCATGATGACAAAATGACAGTGGTAGACACCTCCGATAGTCCTGCACTGATGAGGGATTGCCGGAGATCCGAAAAACACCACGTGGCAACCAATGGATGTTGGTTTGGTTTTGTCTTCTGAATAATTATTTGATTTCATTCCCTTTGTTTGTCGTATGAAAGACTGGGCGCTCACCAGACTAAGGAGTCGAAGAAACCAAGGTTGTGTTGCGAATATCGGCGCTATCAACATTTGTTCTGCTGAATCTTGAACCACTTTCTGTAGTACACACTGAAAGAACAGAATATGTACGAATAATAATCACTCCAGGTCAGCGAAAATGCATTAATTGCTAATGCCTTAAAATCAGGTGTGAATGAAGCATAATGTTCACATTTAAAGTTAGTCAAAGATGCAGAAAGATTTATTTCAAATGGTATCCAGGGGTCGTGAGTTCGAATCCCCCGCCCGGCAACAGTCTCCGTGATGATTGATATACGACATTGTGTCTCATTATCATTCGTCTCTCACCACTGATTCAAGTGAGAAAGTTATCAGTTACTTGCGGAGATGGGGTGTGCTCGAGTACTGGTTAATCCCAGGAAACAGTGGTTAGGTTAACTGATCGTCTGTTAGCCCTCGATGGCATAAAAATGACGCTAAATATGCAATCAATTATTTCAAATGGACCAAATATTTCATTTACAATTTGGAATACAGAATTTACCAGAGATCATTTAGTTTCCATGATAACTTATCTGCAATTGTATTCAACTTACCTGGTATATGGAAACAGCTTAGCCAGATATTTCTTTCTACGCACCAAAGCCATATGTCTTGCAAACTCATTGTGGTGAGCTTTTCTCTCTTCTTCCCCCCCCCCCCCCCCCCCCCCTCCCCCCCTCGCGTCATTCCCGACATTTTTGGGATATACTTAATCGCCGTTGTATTATCTAAATATAAGTGTATATGCTCATTTCTGACATTTTAACAAAAATATTTTAATGCCAAGAAAGCAACTTTCAGCTATTAATAGTTAATATGATTCATCTTATCATCGTCAGCCACTGCCCATGCATTTTAACATCATTGGTTACATCATGACATCCCGTAACTAAATTCCCGTAACTGATTCAATACGTCTATCTGGTTTTGGAACAGAAATGTAGCTAAATGCATCTGCAATGTTATCAATCCACCATTGTACACTTCCTAGCAGGAATGTAGGACGTTTTGGCCACAGACGTTTTGGCCAGGACGTTTTGGCCAGGACGTTTTGGCCACGGACGTTTTGGCCAAATGGAAATTCAAAGTAGGACGTTTTGGCAAAATTCTATTTTAAAGCAGAAAAAAATATTGTTGAAATATATTGAAGTCTTTATTTTTTAGTACTTGTGGTATGTACGGGTGTGTACAAATGAAGAATTTTAATAAATATGGATGATTTCACTTGAAGTTATTCAGTTTGATTTATGTTATTTTCTGCTTTAGAATAGTATTAAATAAAATTAAATGCTAAGACGGAATTCTTACACAAAAGCTTTAATGCATATAACTCATGATAATTACACAAGTAAAACAAGAAAAGCACAATTATACCATAAATATATTAATTATAATTATAAAAATAATGATATTGCTCACATTTGAATTTTTTCCTCAAATATTGCTTAAATTCAGTATATAAAATTTATTAACAGTGAGTTTCACCCATTACAAATCAAGTAAATCCATAGTAATGACTTTGGAAAACATTGAACATTGTGGCAAAAAAGATAATGCTCATTATCTAGAATGTAGAGAACATTGTAGGAAAAGTAGATATTACTCATTATGAGAAAGATATTTTTTTTCATTCAATGCATACCTTTTTTGTAAACTGGTCAAATTTTTAATTATGTGATATTAAGTTAAAATAAAAGATATATCCAAGCATAGAATTTTGTAACACAATAAGCACATTGGAATAATCTGATAAGCACATTTCACTCAGTTTTGGCACAAACACCTTTTTTTTTTAGATATTTGGTTCACCAGCACGCAGGTTGTGTGACACACCACGAAGAAATTCAGCTAAGGATATTCTGTCAGCAGTTCTGTTCTGGCAGAGGTTTGGAAGTCTGCTTTGTAGTTCTGTGTAAACCTTTTTAACTCTCTTCTTTGGGCGAATTCCACGTTCGTTCTGCATTATAACAGCACCTACACGAGCACATTCAAGCTGAAGTGTCTCAATAAGTTTCCAAATTGTAGGATGGTCCTGACCTACCAGGCAGTGGAACTTGTTGTTCCACCCTTCTGGTGCGTTGTTTGTTCTTGGTAGGTTTGAAACTGTAGCATCGTAACAGTTCCATCTGTGAGGCTGAAACATCGGGGGTACTCTCCGGAAGTTGACAACAAGTCCATTATTGTCTCTCCTTTGGCGAAGTTGTCCAGACACATAATTTGAGTCAAAGTAGTGCAGCAGTTCCTCGGCTGCTTCTGGTAAATTGTCTTTTAAGTAGTCCATGCCTTCACTTACTTGATCTAGTGGAAGGAAAGCCAAGGCATCTATCTGCCCACAAAACAGTCTGAATTCATTATCGTTCTCGTATCGGTGTGTTAGTCCAAGAGCCTGAATTTTGCGCCAAATTGATTGGGATAAATGGTAGAAACAAAACTGAATATTTACATGTTCACCAAACACTGATAAAATGGCAATTTCAACACTATACTCAAAGTCCACTATTATTGTTGAAGGGTCACAACCAGCTTGTTCAACGATACCAAACAGGGTTTCGTATGTTGTTTGAGTTTTTCGTTGTAATAGTGCGTAAACCAGAGGGAGAAAAACGTCGTTGATCATTCTCTGGATGACGTATAGTTGGTTGAAGAGGTGAGGTGCAACGGAAAAGGTACCATCCATGCACCATTGATCACACGCAGACAGCTGTCGAAGTTGATCTTCAGTGGCAAACACTATAATACGTTCATCAGCTTCTGGACCATTGTCGAATAGTAAGAAGTTGGTTGGTTCTTCACCTATGGTTTGGGTCCACTGTCCTTCAATAGTAAGTTGTTGTAAGGTTTGTGGGTCTTTTGGTCTGTTTGTAGCTCTGACTCGTCGAAGAACTATTTTAATTGTTTCAGCTTCAGGAAGCCTGGCCTTGACTTCGTCAGAAGCAGTAGCAGTGGTGAAAGTAAAAATGTGGTTGGGTTTGTCATTGGTAGTCTTGGCAGTTTGTTTCATTTGGTGTCTTTTGGTCTCAATCTCAGCAGCAACACTGTCTGATATGTGATTGTGTTCTGTTTTCAAGGTGGCATCTTCATGGTCTTTGGTTGTAACTAGAATTGCCTTGCAGGCATTGGTGGTTCTTTTCACACAAAGCCATGTAATTTCATTCTTCTGCTTTGCAGTATGTTTGAAGGTGTACATGAACCCATCTAGACATATCTTCTTTCCGCCTCTTTTAGTGTTTATGACCTCCATTGTAAGATTAACTATAATGTTCTGGTGTCTCTTTGATTTCTCTATATATATCTCAATGCGCTTCATTACTTTTGTTAGGTTTTCATTGATATACATTATTTTTAACAAACATAATTAATTTTTCAAACTTAGGTTTCTTTAATTTAGGTAATTTAGAATAATTAATCAATTAATACTGATAAGTGAACTATTTATTACCAGTCAAACCAAACTTCAAACACAAAACATCATCAAAGTATTTTTTAATAAATGACAATAATTAATCAATTAATACTTTAAGTTTCTTTAATTTAGGTAATTTAGAATAATTTATCAATTAATACTGATTAGTGAACTATTTCATGCGGAATCCAGGCGGATTTCATACGGAATCGCATTTTTTTTGCCCGGAGTCCAGGCGGACACGGAATTAATGCCAAAAGTCAGTGTGGATATTTCGTCTTGTCCGCCCGGAAAATCTGTTTGTCTGCACGAAATTCTATTTGTCTGCACGGAATTCTACTTGTCCGCCCGGAATTTCTACTTTAACACGGATTTTTAAGACTTAAACATTACGAGAGCACGGAAATTTCATACTTACAAACTTTTCAGTAGCATTCATTTTGGAAAGAATTTTCAAATAACAAATAAATATGAACTTGTTCCTTAACGTTTGTAAATTATATCAAATAATAAACAAGGGTTTGGGTGTCATCTTATTTCACTGGTTTTGAGAATCATCTGTGTTCACAATCATGTAAAATTTTCAGTGCCCTTCCTGGGCCCCATTTAACACTAGATCCTTTAACTAAACAAACTTGAAACCCCTACTCATAGGGACCATTTATACAAACTATAAACGAATATGGCTAATTTGTTTGTGAGATTTTTTTAGAAATTCACATTTTTATCCCTTACTCAGGGCCCTTATATGAACTAAATCTCTTTTAAACAAAGCACCAAGTCTCCACTGTAATAATGACTACCTAATGCCCTTGAAATCAATATGTTTGAAATAATAAAACAGACAAGAAAAACATTATTTCCTGTTTTTCCATAGTATTCCTATGTAAAAATCAGTCCCCTTACTATAGGCCCCAATGGACCCTAGTCCCTTTACTTGAACAAACTTAAAAACCCAATTGATTGAGATCATTTAAAACAAATATAAACAAATTTGGTTTCTTAGTTCCTGAGAAGATTTTAATGTAAGAGTGACCTTGACTCGATTTAACTCAAAATAAATCTCAAATCACTTTAACTGTTACTTGAGAACCTTTACACAAACTTTCATCAAAATATGTAAAGGAAAACAAAAGTTGTCAAAGGCATTAATTTTTTTCTCTGTTTTTTTTTAGCAACAGTGATCTTGACCATGATCTGATTTACCACCGCACCTATCACATTCTTCCTTCTCCTTAAAAAAAGGAACATATACTCAACATTTCAATCAAATATATTTTAAAAGTAAATTAATTTATTATATATTAATATTCAATTTACATAACTATATAAATTAATAATATTTATTGTCTTTTTGTTAAACATGTTAGAATTGTCTATTTAATTATTCACTAGTTCACATGTTGCCTTATCTGCTTTAAAACACTATAAATGCCATGTAATGATGACAATAACACATTTTATTTAGAGAAAATTAGTCCATCCACATCTGTTAGCTTTAACCTGTAACGTATTTTTTCATTGGTCATTCTTTTGAAATTCAACCAATCATATTGTGGCTTACATGAAATGGCAGTTATAACTCTAGTGTTTTGAAATTGAAATTGCTTTCGTGTTTGTGGCCATAGTAAAGATTTTGCAACATTGGATATAGCAAAGACCCCATACATACACTCCAATTGAACCAGCTGTATCTGCTGGTAAGCTATGCAAAGGTCAAGAAAGTGACACTGAATGGCAAAGAAGTTTACATATCTAATTTATACCAGCAGCAGAGATATAAACGTGTATTGATGTCTCACAACCGTCAGGGGAAAATACATGCATCACATGAGTAATTTACAGGTTAGTTTTTTTGTAGTGAAATGCATTTGTTTACATGTATACTTTTGATAATTTTTTTATAGTTACATATTATATGTTCATATTTTATAATTTTAGAAAAGTGTGAAACCCATGACATTGTCAGTGTTTCCCCCATGAAAATTTGTTAGTATGAACATACCTGCATGTTTTTTAAGTGTTTAGGTCAGTATAACATTCTTCTTTTATCAGTTGAAAATAATAAGATATTGTGTAATCAAAAAAAATACCCAATAATAATAGCAGTGAATAAATTTGTTTAATTTTGTTGTTGTATGGTGTTTAGCTTTGCTTTCAACAACTTTTCAGTCATATCGCGGCGGTGTCTACTTGAGACAATATTCTGAACGGTTTCACACTGGGTATCATGCCACAGACACATGGTATCATACCCCACCGAGTCATATTATACTGACACCAGGTCGACCAGACCTAGAACTCTCCTCTAAATGCAGAGAGTCAAGCGAGGAAACTTCTAGTACCATTTTTGAAGTATTTAGTATGACTCGGTCTGGGAAAATAACCCACAACCTTCCGCATGCGAGACGGACCTCTACCTAGACCGCGCTGCGATCTGTTTAATTTTGTAAATTTGATGTCGGATTATGTTGTTGAGAGAGACAAACTTTGGAATTTCATTTGCTTCTTTATCCAAGTTCAGAATTCAGAATATAAAAGTATAAACTTATAACACAACACAGTTAATTTCTGGAAAAACTCTTTTTTCCAAAAAAAATTTTTATCTTTCGTTTTTTTTTTATTGACAAAGTATCGCAGTTTGAAGAGTATGACTGTGCGATCACAAAGAGGTAACCAAAAGCATTATGAATTGCCGATTTATGTCACAATTATAATCTAAAGACCCCCAAAATGCATGCTTTCCCATTGGAAAATCGTTTCGTCTAAGTTGGAAAGATAAATTTCCAATTGGAATAATTGGAATCAGAAATCTATTTTTAGAATTGACCAATGGGAACAGAGGTTTTCCAATTGGAGGGTTCCAATATTAATATCGGTGTTATTTAATTGGAAAGTGCCGGTGTCACGTTATATTCACACGCACTACGGAAAGTCCACGCTTTATTGGTGTATGCTTTTTTATCTGTTGTAACTTTAAGTTATGAATTGATATTTAAATGATTTGTTTCATTATATCTAAACTTTGAATTGCTAAAGGTTAGAAGAAATAGTTCGTCCAATAAAATGTTTAAAATCGAACAATATTAAAAAAATGTGCGGTTTTATACTCAATGCGTTCCTTTTTTAAACCTAAATTCTCGAAAGATACTCAAGAAAGAAACAAGAAAAACTGACAAAACTCATTTGATATAATACATTTGCAATCGGTCATATAGCACAGTAACCAATAAATTAAGTTTTATAAGAAAAGAAATCATCCACAATTTACTCATTTCCGAGCAATGTATTTTTTCCGGCATCAAATGGTTCTTTTCAAAACCTTAATTCACGAAAGATATAAAAAATACCAATATGAATTCTTCACAATAAACATTTGGTATACTATATTTTCAATCGCCGATACTTTTAAAGTTATCTTAATCAGCTTAAATTGATAAAAAATTTAATGTTCCACCATATGTATCCATTTCCGAAAATCAACATTTCCCATTGTTTCTACGTGTGTAGCGTTCAGAAAGATCTGGACTCTAAATAAACAATGTTAATTATTTTATTTTATTTTATTATCTTTAAGAATGCAATTTTAATATATCATTAAACAACAACCATATAAAGATAGTTTTCATTGTGTTTTGAGAGAAATATAAGAGATTAATTCCAGGTATTTGTTTCACAATAGTTTGCCTCGCTTTCGAAAAATCTAGTCGTTAATTTGACAACATGCAGGTCCTTCTGTTTTTTAATAGTTATAATAATCTTTTATAAAAAATGAACAATGGGGAAATTGAAACTATTTTTAAAATAAGGGTTAACAGGCTGCAGGAATATACGAGTGCTTTTGATGAGTAATTTATGTTTAATTTGACACCTTCAAGGTGTGATGTCATATTTACATATATAAACTTTCCAGAACTTTACTAACTTTAAGTTTTAAAATAAAGTGTTTTGTAAGAAAATCATAAAATTATGTCAACTAAAATATTGTGTATATATAGATAAGAAAATCTAGTGCCCAGTAATTAAAATCTAGCATTGATTAAAGATGTGTATCGATCGAGAAACCAGTACTCGAGCACACTCCATATCCGCAAGTAACTGATAACTTTCCCACTTGAATCAGTGGTGAGAGACGAATGATAATGAGACACCATGTACATCAATTATCACGGAGATGTTGCCGGGTGGGGATTCGAACTCACGACCCCTGAATTGATAGTCAGACGCGTAACCGACTGAGCTAATCGGGCCCGTCTTGTACTGATAAATATGATAAAAAAACACACACAAAATAACAACAAAAAACACTGTTGTACTGGTACATATAACAATGTTTTTTATTAAGCTTCTATTGATGATACATTTATTTTAAAAAGATTTTATCTCTCTTGTTCTTTTTACACCTTTTTTAAAATTACCTATTCGACTGATGCTTCGGCAAACATAGACACTTTACCGCAATGATCGTATCCTTTAAATTAAGACTGATGGTGTTTGTCATTTTTATGACCCCAACCACAGAGATTACTGGGTCATTGGTAACATTGCTATTACAATAACGCACTGTCACTGATTAGCTCACGCTGCGGGACGCTATTGTATCCGAAGTTTTTTTAAACATGCAGTTCCGGCATATTACTACTACTACTACTACTACTACTACTACTACTACTACTACTACTATAATTATTATTACTACTACTATTACTACTACTACTACCACTATACTACTACTACTTTTACTACTACTAATACTGGATACGCCGTATTTACCTTAAATATGTTAAAACAGATATTTCCCCCAGGAGATCTTCTTTAATCAGACTTGTCTTTATTATGTTTACTACTGTGACTATCACTATTACAACTACTATTACACATTATTCTTTATTTGTACTCATAATGATTGATAACGTATTTAGCGTCATTTTTATGTCATCGAGAGCTATTACTACTACTACTACAACTACTATTACTACCATCAACACTACTACTTCTACTACTACAACTACTACTGCTGCATCTGCTGTTACTACTACTACTACTGCTGCTGCTGCTGTTAATACTACTATTACTACTACTACTGATGCTAATGCTGCTGTTAATACTACTACTACTACTACAAAAACTACTGCTGCTGCTGCTGCTGCCGTTACTACTACTACTACTACTGCTGCTGCTGCTGTTAATACTACTACTACTACTACTACTACTACTACTACTACTACTACTACTACTACTACTTCTACTACTACTACTACTACTACTACTACCACTACTATAATTATTATTACTACTACTACTACTACTACTACTATACTACTACTACTTTTACTACTACTACTACTATACTATACTACTACTACTACAAATACTATTCTTTACTTCAGAAATGGACTAAAATGAAAAGTTTCTCATAAAATAGTAAAAAAATAACACAAAATTTGGTTTAGTCCATGAAGATTTGAACTTGTATAATAGGACTTGTTTATTACTTTCAGCGAGAATGTATACAATTTTTTATTTTTGATGAAATGGCAACATAAGCGTGATCAGCTAAGGTAAATTATTAATATTAAAAAAATAAAGATTTCAATGGAAAGTATGGTTATTCTACTCGGATTATGATTTCTTCTTACACCAGTAAAACTGGATACGCCGTATTTACCTTAAATATGTTAAAACAGATATTTCCACCAGGAGATCTTTAATCAGACTTGTCTTTATTATGTTTACTACTGTGACTATCACTATTACAACTACTATTATACATTATTCTTTAGTTGTACTGATAATGATTGATAACGTATTTAGCGTCATTTTTATGTCATCGAGAGCTATTACTACTACTACTACAACTACTATTACTACCATCAACACTACTACTTCTACTACTACAACTACTACTGCTGCATCTGCTGTTACTACTACTACTACTGCTGCTGCTGTTAATACTACTATTACTTCTACTACTGCTGCTAATGCTGCTGTTAATACTACTACTACTACAAAAACTACTGCTGCTGCTGCTGCCGTTACTACTACTACTACTACTACTTTTACAATTCAATGTTCATAAACATAACTCTAGATAAAACATTAGCACAGTATGATATAAACAAGGGGCCCGTATCTCTCTATTAGCTTATGAGCCCTGGCCTTTTCTTTAACAATCTTTATAGACCACAGATACCTTACATTTTAAAGAGCACAAATGAAGAAAATAGTACAACAAATTTTTTTTTTTTATAATTGAGGGGCCTAATTCAGGCTGTAATTGACCATTTTAGCTTGTCAAGAACTTAAAAAAGACAGTTCAAGAATATTAACATTCTGACCAAGTTTGGTAAGGATTGGTAAAAAAAAATATTTTTACAAATCAAGGGCCATAACTCTGGCAATTATGGACCAAAATGGTTGGTTCTCGAACTTACACTGTAAGTCATGTATATAATTATATAAACTGATAAAATTCGGTTAAGATTCGATAAAAAAAATAGGGGTAATTAAGTGGTCGCAACTAGACAGTTGACGGGCGGACAACCTGCCATATTCTGGCATTATATGCCAGTAGAGCTAAATATTAACCAAATTATATAAGACAAGTATGAAAAAGGACAGATTTCTAACAATTGTTAGATACTGAAGTTGAACTCTCACTATTTTACAATTAAATCCAAATGTTGGCTTCCAAGATACGAGTTTGTAGTATAAAATCCATCAATTATGCCTTAATACAATATAAGAGTTATCTTATTTGTCTCCTTGAGTGTCCCTAATGCTAGGGTAGTCACTTGTGAAGTTTCATAACTGTGTGGCTTGTAATTACTGAAATGTGAGCTTGCTATAAGACTGAGTTATGTAACTTGTATGAAAGGGCCATAATTCTGTCAGCTTGAAATGATCTAAAGAGTTAACGAAACTGACGGAAAACTATTTTAACACAGTAGTATAAGCAATGCTTAAATATATTTAAGTATATCCCCCACACCTATTAATGTAAACACTTTACTTTTAGTTGAAATTATCAATGAGTTGTTGTCTTATCTGCCCAGCATTGATGTTGAAGGCTTCATCTAAAAACTGACCACCAGCATTATCATCCTGCAAGTCTGCAATATCAGGCATTTGCAATCCATAGCCACACATTTATTGTGTAACCTCATGCATGTGCACACTTCTTTGGATTAAATGGAAGGCACCCTTCTGATTTGTGTAAACACCTGTGTTTAGAAAAAAAACACGTATTTTAGATGATATGTAGTATACTTGTCATAAACATTATCAACCAAGAAATAAGTAATATATCAAATACTAAACAAATTCGTAAATGAATTTGAAAATGCACAAATTACTATAACAATTACTGTGTGCACATTTTTTAATGTGCATTTATCATTTATCAATCATCTTGACATATCAACATGAAAAAGAAAACGAATAGTTCAAATATAGTTTTAAATAATCCAACTATTTGTCACTAATGAGGAACAAAGTATTTTGCTAGAAGTATCATTGAGAATTGAATTAAATGGCGCACTATCGCGCCATTATGACGTTGACGTCGTATTTTAAGATATTTATTTGCTTTTCAGTTGCTTCCCTCGATTTGTTTATATTAGAAACAAGGTGTAAATAATAAAATAATGTTCACAAACACTTAATTCCATATCAGCGATTTTCTTTAAAGAAGAACACTTACTTCAAACATGCTCATTTTTGTTACTATATATAGTAACATGTGTATTAATGAATATAGATTCGTAACGACAGTTTAATTTTAACCGCTGTTATACGTATATACAATCATAAAAATAGTCTGATACACGATAATTAAGTGATATTGGATGCATCGATTCTCTAGAATGGGCTCTGCATTTAACAGGAAAGATTCGAAGATTTTTTTCTCTCTACAGTAAAGTAATGTGCATAGCGGCCACAGGCAGGATTAATGGACCTTGGTTGGTCCCTCCCTACCACCCCAACCCCATACCCAAAATTATTAAAAAAATATTCAATTATTTTTTGTTTTTTGTCAAATCTATGTTCAATACATCAAAAATGGAAAATAGTGATAAACATATATTTGAGTAAAGGCCTTTCACTTCAACACACGACCGGTATACCCCAACTGTCTTTAAAAACCCACTGTGCAAAAACTATTAATACTATTCTTACACGGCATACACAGAAAGCTAGAGGAGGTATTTCGTGACAAAATAAGCCTAACATCAAAACTATCGAGTCAGCCGTTCAGGAATAAGACCCTTTCAAGTCGCACCTTCAGCGGCTAAATCGTTTAGTCGACAATAAAGTGGCACATTTTTTAACTGGTTAATACAGGACTAAAACGGCTCGAAACAACTGTAGCATGTGCTGATAACACGTTTTAAGGTAAGTCAACATCAATTTAATTCTTTCGTGCCCACTTACTTATTTCATTATCGCATAGAACAGCTGATCAGAGCAATTTTCTACTTCGCAACTTGTTTGCTCATCGATGTCCGCCATGTTCCAGCCAATAAAAAGATTGATGTATCAAGTGTGCTGATTGATCCTAATTACCCCCCCCCCCCCCCCCAAAAAAAAAAAAAAAAAGAAGAAATACCCCCAATCAGCGCCATTCTTACAAAGACAATGTCTTCTGGATATTTGGATATCTTCGGTCAAATGTAATGGTGGACATCGTTCAGCAAAGGATGATAAAAAGTTCATCTGTTACAAGGAACATTAACATTGGAGCTCAAAAATAACATTGCTTATTCATGTATTCATGTCTAGCTGGCGATACGGATACATTCGCAATATAGCAATTCCACCGTGCACCGTTCTAACACTTGTAATTTTACACATTGTGAAAAATGTACTTCTACTGGGTTTCTTAATGTATATTTTTTGCTGTTTTTCTTTTATTTCTATACAATGTTTACCTTTGTAACCGCACTCAGAGGATGGCTTCTGTTGGAAATGGGTTCTATAGCATCTTCAATCAAGCCTATCAAATCCAGTATACCTTTTCTAGGTAGCCGGTACCTTTCAAGAGATCTGGGTCATTTAGCAGATCTATAATTTCTATCCGGTCGCGGAAAACGCGTTGGCATCTCAGTCGACGCTTGTTTTGCAAAAACCAAAGCCGCCATGACAGTTACGAACTTTTTTCGACTTAAGAATGCCTCCTACCTATCGTAGAGTTACACAAGTTTCTACGAAGTTCGTACGATAATTCGTACGAAATTGACGTTAGTGAAACGCTCCAAAGTGTCTACGAAGTTCGTACGAATATATTTACGATAATCATAGACTTACGAAGTTTAGTGAAACGCACCCGAGAGTTACAGACCAGATATGAAATATCAAACAAACTGAAAGTGTGACATTGACCTCTGAGGTAAGGTTCTGGGTCTTAACGCAACACGTCGTCATGTCATGTTGATCAATTGAACCAAGTGTTTTTGAAATCCATCCATGTGTGATAAAGTTATAGACCGGACTTGAAATCTCAAACAGACTCAAAGTGTTGTCAAACGAACACAAAGTGTGACTTTGACCTTTGAGGAACGGGTCTTGTTCTTACGTGCGACAAGCCGTCGTGTCATCTTGATCAAAGACAAAGTTAAAGACAAAGTTACAGACCAGACACGAACTATCAAACAAATTGAAAGTGTGCCCTTGACCTCTGAAGAAAGGTTCTGTGTCTTACACGCGATATTTCATCATGTCATGCTGATGAATTGAGCCAGGTGATTTTTAAATTTATCCATAGGTGACAAAGTTACAGGCCGGACACGAAATTTCAAACAGACTGAAAGTGTTGTCAAACAAAGTTAAATTGTGACCTTGACCTTTGAAGTTGGAGTCTGGGTTAACGTGCGACACGTCGTCATGTTATGTTGATCAGTTGTAGCAAGTATTTATAAAATCCATCTATGCATGACAAAGTTACAGGTAAGACACAAAATCTCACACAGACTCAAAGTGTTATCAAACAAACTCAAAGTGTGACCTTGACCTTTGAGGTACGGGTGTGGGTTTTACGCGCGACACATTGTCATGTCATGCTGATGAATTGAGCCAAGTTATGAAATTCATCTATAGGTGACAAAGTTACAGACCGGACACGGAATCTCAAACAGAGTGAAAGTGTCATCAAACAAAAATTAAATTATGACCTTGACCTTTGAATTGGGAGTCTGGGTGTTACGCGCGACACGTCGTCATGTTATGTTGATCATTTGTAGCAAGTATTTATAAAATCCATATAAGCATGACAATGTTACAGACCGAAAACGAAATTTTACACAGACTCAACGTGTTGTCAAACAAACTCAAAGTGTGACCTTGACCTTTGAGGTACGGCTGGCGGTCTAACTCGCGACACGTCGTCATTTTATGTTGATAATTTGTAGCAAGTATTAACAAAATCCATTTATGCATGACAAAGTTACAGGCCGGACACAAAATACCGGACAGCAGGATGGACGGACACTGCAATTACTGTATGCCACCCCCTACCCCCCCCCCCCCCCCCCCAAAAAAAAAAAAAAAAATGCACACATACAAGAACCATATCTCTGAGATTTTATCGTTGTGCGTTATTTTTAAATATTGTTTTGCGTTTTAGCCTCTACCTGATAATTGCACCATATAAAAACATTTCCAGAGATATAACAATTATGATAAAGTGTCTTGCGCTAGGACACCACACATATAATTGGCGAGGAATCGAACCTCATGCATGAGGACCAGAGTTTAATCCCTTACAGTGACATTTTTGTCAAATCTATAATTTCTTTATAATTGAAGGAAATAAACACATTTTTTGCCCTTTATTATAACCAACGTTTAGTTTTGATGACTTACTTAATTTGCCCCTACTATAAATACTATAAATATTTGATGTTTGTATCCATGGCACTCAGCATAATTGTGTGTTGCAGAACTTACAAAATGCTGATTTTTTATCTAGAAACATATCCTGTAATTTAGTTTTGAAAAATTATATATATCGGTTTGTGTTCCAGAGAACTACCAAAAAAAGTGCAGTTTATTTATACAGATTTTATCGACACTATTGTAACGTGTTTAAACTTTAATTGTCACTACGTAAACACATATACGCTTCAAGAACATATTTCATACGAGACTCCCTCTATATTTTATATATATATTTTATTTTGCGTCTCCCAAGCCGTGCAACCGCAAAACTGGAAGTTCCCAACGGAATCTGTTGGGAAGGTTTCACGACTTTAAAATCCAAACAATTGACATATTATGAATGAGAATTGAAAATTTAACATTAAATACATCGATCCGTGATAAAAGTATATGCTGTGCACGCTAAGTTTGCCGAGAAACCAATCTCAAACACGAGAAGGGTCCCATTTCAGGTGAATATGTATTGTCCGCCATTAATTTCTGACATCGAGTGTTCCGAATGAATCATCACCATGTTGTATAACAACAGATGCCTTTATATTATGAAATCGAAGAATGCACGGTGTCGATCTATTTATGTTTAGTTTAAATCGAACAGTTTACATTAATTTTATGGGAATTTTTTGTAATACTTGTTAGTATAAGTTATATATGATATGATAAGTTCTGTGTTTAATAACTTTAAATTTTATAAGGAAACTACAATAGAAAAATGCAATATATAGGCAGAGACTGATAGGCTAATATCAGTGCAACATACATGGTTGAAATTTCGGATGACATCTTTAGAATATCTTTAAAAGTTTTGAGCCTTTGTTTAGATTTTAGTAGTTTGGTACCAAAGATGATTAAGTTTTTGTCTATTTCAAATTATTTGTCTTCCGTTTTTAAAGTATTACGGATTGAAAACAGAATACTTTTTTTTTTTTTTATGACTTTTTTTATTCTAACAAAAACGGTATTGTGTAGTTGTTTTAACAAAATCATTTTACAACACATAAGAGATTTTTTTGCAGAAATATGAAGAAGTACGTTTTCAATAGATGGCCAAAAAATTACATAGATATTTAAAAAGTTTTTGCTATTTCCTACTTGAAAAATGGACTAAAATGAGAAAATGGTCACACAAAAATAACTATAAGCATAATCTGAAATGCTTCTTCTTCTTCTTTAATTAAAAAAAATTAGAAAAGTTTACTACCCAAAGTCTTCCTTTCGATACCAAAAGCATAAGCATATTTTGTTAGGGTCGGTGGGGAGTCGAGCGCCAAATGTGCCACCCGAAATTTAGACAAGCAAATGCAATCACTTATCTCTGTATATGGGCCTCTGATATAGGATGAAGAATTTAATAAGTGATATGTTACACTGAATTGCACCTTCATAACAAGCAGAATTCAATTAGAGTAAAAGCGATTTCAACGATACACACAATGTATGATCTTGTTGACCTATTTACTGGCATCATATTTTAAAAGCGTCCTTTACGGTGCCGCGAACCATAGCATATAAACAATTCATTGATTTCTGTACTTTTTTTTTGCTATTAAAAATTATTTGTTCGCTTTTTTTCAGACCCAGTAATTTTGCATTATGTATGTAGGTAGCCTTTTATAAGTTTTTTGTTGTTTTAAATGGACATAATTCTTGAAAAACAACAACAATGCTTTTAAGTTTATATAGCTAATATCTGAGTGAGTAGATAGGAGCACGACAAACAGTGGCTTGGTTTTACACACGTACGTCTCTGCGGCACACAGGCATTTTTATGTATGACCTTAAGTAGTAGTTGTTTGATATCACACCCAAGATACTTGAACTGCTACTATTTTAATAGTTTTTGAGGTACTTATTTAATTTTGTTTTTGTAGAAATAGTATCAAAATGTAAAAACATTACTCCACACAAAAAGAGTAATACATGTTTTATAGACGGATCATTGCGTGTATCAGATTATTAAATCACTGCTTAGGCTATAGAGATTGCAAATTCCTTACAAAAATACATTGTAACTTATTTTATTTTCTTTATTCATCAGCATTTCATAATATTTAAATCGTAACAACATAGAATGATTACTATGCACCAACTTTCAAGAAAATATAAACTTTTGTGTCCATTTCGCTTCAATCGTGTGCACATAAAATCTTCTCCGTTATACGTTGCTCACGGTGGACTGTAACAGGTACGCGTGACGTCAAAATTTCGTTCGCGACTATGATTTTGATGGTTCACCCAGTAAATTGTTAATAATTTAGTGTAACTCTGCAAAATGATGTTTTTATTAATACCGTTTGATAAATTAATGTTTCATTGATTTATTTCAACAGTATGTTTATGCTGTCAAGCCGTATAACAGTGTTAAATGACATACACAGCGAAGTGTTGTCGGTGGATTTTTTTCCAGTACATAAATTGGTCTAGCGCATTAAGGTGTTATCGACAGCAGATTAGATATCAAAATAATAAAAAAGCTGTCTGTTCACGCCTTATTTTATCAGGCTACCCCCTATCTTATTAGAGAATAATATAGGCACATTAATACAACTTATGATAACTGTACTTTTAAATGATCCCATCATTTGTGACCTACCAATAAAAGTGATCAAAATAGACGAGTTCTTATCTATGATGGGACTTCATTGATGGCTGATACAATACCCAGTTACCACTTCCGACTGAATCAACACACCTGCTAAAAGATGCCAGTGATCGACTGCCCTATTGCAGACTGCGAATACGCCACCCCTGACGTGGATGCCATTGTGGCCGCAGCTCTAATCACCACTCATGCAACCATCCATAATGCCACCGCTTCACCTGCTGCTATCGCGAAGGTTGAAAAAGTCAAACGACCAACCATATCATCTGCCGGCACCAGTGAGGACTGGTCATATTTCCTATCCAGATGGACTGATAATGTTGAAGCCACCAAGGTTTCTGGCAAGGACAAAGATTTTCATTTGTTAGAGTGTTGAGATGAGCACTTACGAAAGGATCTTACTCGTACAGCCGGTGGAACATTAACAAATAAATCCGAGGCAGAAGTCATTAAGGTTATGAAAACACTCGCCGTGAGAGAAGAAAATACCATGGTTGCTTGGGTCACTCTTCACAATATGCGCCAAGACAGAGATGAACCGAATCGCTCGTTTGGTGATCGGCTCCGTGGCCAGGCAGGAGTGTAAATTTGTTATCAAGTGCCCCAGTTGTGATGACAATGTTGACTATACAGAGGCAGTTCTTCGTGATGTGCTTAGTCGAGGCTTAGATGACAGTGAAATCCAGCTCGACCTCCTGGGTGACAAAAATCAGGAGATGACATTAGAGGAAGTATTCAAATTTGTTGAAACCAAAGAATCTGGTAAACGCTCTGCCTCACGCCTATTGGACACTCACACACATGGTGCAGAAGCAGCTAGTAGTTCATACAAACGTCGAGTAAATGACTCTATGAAAGATCGCAATCGGCGCGAACAAAAGAACACTGACAAACACGAATTGTGTTCTTACTGTGGAAAGAAAGGACACGGGATTCGCTCGTCCCCACATATTAGAAAAAAGAGTGTGCAGCTTATGGTCATACATGTAAACATTGTGGAATCAACCACCACTTTGACAATATGTGTAGGAATAAAACCAAATTTGAAGCTATGGCAAAATCGTCTGCTGAAAATGAAGGTGCCGTGTTCGTCTCCCTCTGCGCTATCAACAACCTTAGTCAGCACCGCGGTAGTAAGGCTATTGCTCTTGACCATCACCTCCACAGCCAGCTGTATGATACTTGGGTGAAGCGTCCCTCTAAACCACAGCCATATGTCAACCTGACTTTGGGAGTCCATCGGCTTCAATCTCATCTCTACACCTAAGACATTCATCCTCCCCTGCATGGCCGACACCGGTCGCCAGAGTTGTCTAGCCGGCATCAAGGTCATCTATCGACTCGGAATGAAGAAGAGCGACCTAATCCCCGTTACATTAAAGATGCATGCTGCCAACAACAAAGGGATAACCATTCTAGGTGCAATCATACTTCGATTCGCCAGTAAAGACAAACAGGGCAACATGATCGAGACCCGTCAGCTCAGACAAGCTCTACATCAGCAGAGATGCCTGTGTCTGCCTTCAAATGATTACGGACACATTTCCAACAATTGGTGATACTAACGGCAACCAGATAATCCACACCTTGAACGATGGTCCACCTGCTAATGATAGCAATGACAGTGGACTAGCCACTGAATGCAACTGCCCACGCCGCCAGGTGCCACCATCATCTCCTACAAAGCTGCCATTCCCTGCAAATGAGAACAAACGTGAGGCACTCCGACAATATCTACTCAACCACTACCAGTCTAGCACATTTAACACATGTGAACATCAGCCATTACCTATGATGGAGGGTTCCCCACTTCAACTTATGGTGGACTCTTCTGCCACACCTGTAGCAATACACACTCCTGTGCCAGTACCTATTCATTGGCGAGATGATATCAAGGCGGGACTAGATAGAGATGTCAGATTAGGAGAGATCGAACCAGTACCGGTTGGTGAACCAGTGAAATGGTGCCATCGCATGGTCGTTTGTGCCAAGAAAAATGGCAAACCGAGGCGCTCCGTTGACTTACAACCTCTGAACGCACACGCCACACGTGAGACCCATCACACGCAGTCACCATTCCATCAAACAAGATCAGTGCCACAGGGGACAATAAAGTCTGTTTTTGATTACTGGAACGGCTATCACAGTGTCCCTCTCAGAGAAGAAGATAGGCATCTTACCACCTTTATCACGCCCTGCACCGCACCACAGGGCTACATTGCGTCGGGCGATGGCTACTCTAGACGGTTTGACGAGATTTGCGCAGAGGTCCCAGACAAGACTAAGTGCATTGATGACACACTCCTCTGGTCAAACAGTCTGGAGGAAAGCTTTTTCCAGGCATGCAACTGGCTGGATATATGTGGTAGGAATGGCATAACCCTCAATCCGGAGAAGTTCATCTTTGGACAGGAAACAGTGGAATTTGCAGGCTTCAAAATCACTGCAGACAGTGTCAGACCATGCAGAAAGTTTCTCAATGCAATCATTGATTTCCCACAACCAAGAAACATCACGGACATTCGATCTTGGTTTGGGCTCATCAACCAGGTTTCATATGCCTTCAGCATGGCTGACCGAATGCTTCCCTTCCGTGACTTCCTTAAGCCAGGCACACCCTTCCATTGGAACGAAAACCTCGACGAGCTACTGGCAGAATCGAAGCGAGTGATTGTGAGCGAGATAGAAGAGGGTGTACGGATTTTCGACAAGTCCAAACCGACATGCCTTGCCACAGATTGGTCTAAAGTCGGGATAGGATTCTGGCTCTTTCAAAAACACTGCTGTTCTGTTGCCCAACAGGTTGGAGAATAACACTCGTTGGTACCCGCTTCACACACAGTGCTGAATCTCGTTATGCTCCAGTGGAGGTAGAAGCCTTAGCAGTTGCCGATGCCCTGGACAAGGCCCGTTAATTCGTTCTAGGATGCGAGGAGCTCATTATCGCCGTGGACCATAAACCACTACTTAAATTATTCGGAGACCGGTCACTCGATGATATATCGAACACACGACTTCAAAACTTGAAAGAAAAAACGCTCCGGTACAGATTCCGCATGACCCACGTACCCGGAGTGAAACATCGGGCTGCCGATACTGTCTCCTGCCATCCCCACAGGCGACAGTTACCCTTCCAAGATGCATTTACGAGACGACATCTCCACTATCACACATATGCCACGTAATGAAGCATCTGAGTCTATATTACCATCGCCCTCAGACCTACGACATGCCTTCCTTGCTGGCATTCGATGCATAGAGACACACCAGGATGATAGCGAAGACACTGTACACCTTGCTGCAACTTCATTCCTGCACACATTACAATCCATCACCTGGGACAAGGTTCGCATTGCAACTACCAGTGATGAGCATATGTCCACTTTAGTCAACATCGTTGAAGATGGAATGCCGGAATTCCGCCACGAGCTGCCTGAACCATTTTGTGAGTACCATCAATTCCGTGATCACCTGTACACAGTGGATGGTGTAGTAGTCTACAAAGACCAAGTTGTGATTCCACCCGCACTCCGACAAGACTGTCTGACAGCGCTACATGCCGCGCACCAAGGCGTGTCATCAATGATCGCAAGAGCCGAGACATCTGTATTCTGGCCTGGAATCACCCCCGCAATTACCACTCTCAGGAACAGCTGCAATCAATGCAACAGAATGGCACCATCTCAACCAAGTGCACCACCGAGCCCTGCAAAATCACCAGTATACCCTTTCCAGTGTGTGTGCGCAGATTTTTTTCATTACAAAGGAATCAACTATCTGGTGATTGTCGACATATATTCCAATTGGCCCATCGTTGAACAAACCTCAGGTGGCGCCACTGGTCTAATTGACTGTATTAGCAGATCATTTGTAACATATGGCATTACCGACGAGCTTTCATCCGATGGGGGCCCAAAAACGTGAATTCTTGAAAACCTGGGGAGTTCACCATTGCCTATCATCCGTCGCATTTCCCCACAGCAACTGCCGTGCTGAGGTCGGAGTTAAGACTACGAAGAGACTGATAACCGACAACACTGGACCACTTGGCGAACTTGACACTGACTCTTTCCAGCGAGCGATATTACAGTACCGCAATTGCCCAGACAAGGACACTACACTATCTCCAGCTATGTGTGTCTTTGGCAGATCTATCAAAGATTTCATTCCCGTCCTCCCTGGTCGATATAAACCACATAACACCTGGCAGGAGACCTTGGCCGCCAGAGAAGAGGCACTTAGAAACAGACACATGAGGGCTGCTGAGCGATGGTCTGAACATACCAAACAACTTCCACCTCTCATCGTTGGCGACCATGTCCGCATCCAAAACCAGACTGGACCCAACCCTCGAAAATGGGATAAAACTGACAAGATAATTGAGGTACGCCAACATGACCAATATGTGGTGAGAATTGATGGCTCGGGTAGAGTGACACTACGCAACAGAAAATTTTTACGCAAATATGTTCCAGTCTATCCCCAGAGAGACCACGAATCAGTATCGAGGATGACATGAAAAATGGTACTTTCAGGCCTTACCACGCACCTGAAAATCCCACAAAATCCATTCCCATCGAACAGGTCTTACCACTTAGCCCTGCTCCATCGCCAACAATTCATGTACCACCGGAGAGTCCTATGTCACCAGTTAAGGCCAATTTACGAACCACCATGGCTCATACATCACCTGCCACCATGCTGGAACCACCAACGATGGACGAGACCACAAGCACCACCTGCCCGCTCTAAGCCAGCCACATGTGGTATACCGCTGCGAAGGCTTTCAGTTTCTCCGATTCCGTACCCACCTACGTCTCCAGCTTAAGGACAACGTCAAACACCTGTGTCTTGGAAACCACAACAATGCCCATCAGCCACTGCCACCAGGGGATCCACTAGCACACGCAAACGACCCTCTTGGCAAAGCTCCGGAGACTATGATATGTCTACAGGATAATCCTTGCTATAAATACTATCTAGTGACTCACTCTCCAGTGTTTGATGGGATAGTGTTAACCGGGTTAATTATATATATTCTTAATCAGTGTTTGATAGGACAGTTTAAATCTTTAATGACATACATTCTTTATCAGTGTTTGACCAGAATGGTTAATTCTAAATGTTTTTATTATGCACATTATTAATCAGCCTTTGTTATATAGCTATTTCAGTTCATATTGTTACCTCAGTAAAGACATACCAAATACTTTGGGGAGATAGAGAATAATATAGGCACATTAATACATATTATGATTACTGTACTTTTAGATGATCCCATCATTTGTGACCTACCAATAAAAGTGATCAAAATAGACGAGTTCTTATCTACTTATCTCACAGCCAACCTCTTCTCTTCCGCTTCTAAACCTCAACTGACACTAAACAACATCTCTGGTTTCTCATATCTAGCAACAATTACAATAATAAACATGACTCCTGAATGTGGTTTACAAGTATTTATTTATCCTTCATTATAACCAGCTCATTAAATAAATTAAATATTCTTGTTAGGATATGTCAACAAACAATTACTTTATGGTGCACCGTGACCAAGGATTTGACCCAGGAGTGTCGGCGACCTATAATAATGGTACAACGACATAGTACAACAGCTGATGATCTTATGGTACAGCGACCGTGCAACGAACATTGGCATAACGACATAGTACAACAGCTGATGATCTTATGGTACAGCGACCGTGCAACGAACATTGGCACAACGACATAGTACAACAGCTGATGATCTTATGGTACAGCGACCGTGCAACGAACATTGGTACAACGACATAGTACAACAGCTGATGATCTTATGGTACAGCGACCGTGCAACGAACATTGGCACAACGACATAGAACGACAACCGATGCTACATATGGCACTGATGATACATATGGCATGGTGACATATAGTAATGGTACAACGACATATGGTAATGGTACAACGACACATAGTAATGGGACCCATGGTTCGACGACATTGCCCGAGGAGATGGGATATATTCAGAAACTAGAAATTGTTTAACTGTTATAATTATGTCGTGACTTCATTTTGATTTTGTTAAAAGAAAGTATATAAATACATTCTTTTTATTTGATAGGGGCGTATGACTTTATATCGTCTGACAAATACTCGGCCGTCTATCATCAGAACATCTCATAGAGTGTCTCCACTTAGCTATTTATAAAAACTATAGCTGTTCAATCATTGTTCCAATATTGAATTATAAGACTAATTTTATAAAAAGATAATAATTCATGAGTGACTATAAAACACTTGTGCACAGTTCGAAATTATATCACATTTGTATTGAGAATTTCACAGTATTTAACATAGAGCTACATGTATTTACACGTTGACAAAGTCAAATGACGAAATCAATGGGTTTTTTTTCTCCCCAATTCTATGCTGTTTTAATCATATTCTCTAATTAAAAATCTGTCTCAAAATCGTAACAAAATATCCTCAAATATGTGTCAAAGTTGCACCATTTGGCATCTTTAATTTCATTTTTTTTCCGGCGGAGGTGTTGTTTTTATTTATATCCTCTAATTAGATTTCTATCTCAAAATAGTAAAAAAAATGTCCTCAAATATGTGTTAAATTGCACCATTTGACGTCTCTATTTTCATAATGTCTGAAAATTGTAACAAAATGTCATCAGATATATGTCAAACACCCCTACCATCCCGTCCCTTCTATATCAATGGCATTGATCCGAGGCTGGGATGAATACTATTTTGTAACATAACATTGCCAAATAAAATGGGTACATTTATACACATGGCGAGAAGTGTGCACGTGAAGATCTATATGTACATGGTGAGTAGGGTACACATATGTACATGGCGAGTAATGTACACGTATGAACATAGTGAGTAGGGTACACAAACGTACATGGTGAGTAGGGTACATGCCTATACATGGTGTGTAGGGTACTTGTATGTACATGGTGAGTAGGGTTCACATATGTAAATCGGATTAGGGTATACATATGTACATGATGAGAAAGGTACACATCTGTACATGATGAGTAGAATACATATATATACAAGGTGAAAAAGGTACATGTATATACAAAGTGAGTAAGGTACATGTATCTACATGGTGAGTAGGGTACACATATGTACAAAGTGAGTAGGGTGCATAAATATACATGGTGAAATGTATGTACATTGCGAGTAGGGTACATTAACGTACATGGTGAGTAGGGTACACATCTGTACATGATGAGTAGGGTACATGTATCTACATGGTGAGTAGGATACACATATGTACATAGTGAAAAAGGTACACATAAGTACACGGTGAGTAGGGTACATGCATATACATGGTGAGTAGGGTACATGTATGTACAAAGTGAGTAAAATACACATATGAACAAGATGAGTACGGTACACATATATACATAGTGAGTAGGGTACAAATACGAACGTGGTGAGAAGGGTACATGCATATGCATGGTGAGTAGGGTAGTATGTACATGGTGAGTGGAATACACATATGTACAAGTTGAGTAGGGATCATGCATATATATGGTGAGTAGGGTACATGTATGTACATGGTGAGAAGAAAACACAAATGTACAAGGTGAGTAGGATACATGTTTATACATGGGTAATAGGGAACATGTAGGTACATGATGAGTAGGGTAAATGTATATAGAAAGTGAGTAGGGTACATGTAAGTACATGGTGAGTAGAGTAAATGTATATACAAGGTGAGTAGTGTACATGTACGTACATAGTGAGAAGGGTACATGTATGTACATGGTGAGTAAGGTAAATGTATGTACAAGGTGAGTAGAATATGCATATGTACAAGGTGAGTAGGGTTCACGTATATACAAGGTGAGTAGGGTACAGGTATATACATGGTGAGCAGAATACATGTACATACATGTTGAGTAGGGTACATGTATATACAAGGTGAGTAGGCTTCATGTATATACATGGTGAGTAGGGTACACATATGTACATTGGATTAGGGTATACATATGTACATGGTGAGAAGGGTACACATCTGTACATGATGAGTAGAATACATGTATATACAAGGTGAAAAAGGTACATGTATATACAAGGTGAGTAGGGTACATGTATCTACATGGTGAGAAGGGTACACATATGTACATGATGAGTAGAATACATGTATATACAAGGTGAAAAAGGTACATGTATATATAAGGTAAGTAGGGTACATGTATCTACATGGTGAGTAGGGTACACATATGTACAAAGTGAGTAGGGTGCATACATATACATGGTGAAATGTATGTACATGGCGAGTAGGGTACATTAACGTACATGGTGAGTAGGGTACACATATGTACATGATGAATAGGGTACATGTATCTACATGGTGAGTAGGATACACATATGTACATAGTGAAAAAGGTACACATACGTACACGGTGAGTAGGGTACATGCATATACATGGTGAGTAGGGTACATGTATGTACAAAGTGAGTAGGGTACAAATACGTACGTGGTGAGAAGGGTACATGCATATGCATGGTGAGTAGGGTAGTATGTACATGGTGAGTAGAATACACATATGTACAAGGTGAGTAGGGTTCATGCATATATATGGTGAGTAGGGTACATGTATGTACATGGTGAGAAGAAAACACAAATGTACAAGGTGAGTAGGATACATGTTTATACATGGGTAATAGGGAACATGTAGGTACATGATGAGTAGGGTAAATGTATATACAAAGTGAGTAGGAAACATGTAGGTACATGGTAAGTACAGTAAATGTATATACAAGGTGAGTAGTGTACATGTATGTACATAGTGAGAAGGGTACATGTATGTACATGGTGAGTAAGGTAAATGTATGTACAAGGTGAGTAGAATATGCATATATATAAGGTGAGTAGGGTTCACGTATATACAAGGTGAGTAGGAAACATGTAGGTACATGGTAAGTAGAGTAAATGTATATACAAGGTGAGTAGTGTACATGTATGTACATAGTGAGAAGGGTACATGTATGTACATGGTGAGTAATGTAAATGTATGTACAAGGTGAGTAGAATATGCATATATATAAGGTGAGTAGGGTTCACGTATATACAAGGTGAGTAGGAAACATGTAGGTACATGGTAAGTAGAGTAAATGTATATACAAGGTGAGTAGTGTACATGTATGTACATAGTGAGAAGGGTACATGTATGTACATGGTGAGTAATGTAAATGTATGTACAAGGTGAGTAGAATATGCATATATACAAAGTGAGTAGGGTTCACGTATATACAAGGTGAGTAGGGTACAGGTATATACATGGTGAGCAGAATACATGTACATATATGGTGAGTAGGGTACATGCATATACAAGGTGAGTAGGCTTCATGTATATACATGGTGGCTAAAGTACATGTATATACATGGTGGGCAGAGTACATGTATATACATGGTGAATAGGGTACTTGTATGTAAAAGGTGAGTAGGGTACATGTACGTGCATGGTGAATAGGGAACATGTATGTACCTGGTAAGTAGGGTACATGTATATACATGGTGGCTAAAGTACATGTATATACATGGTGGGCAGAGTACATGTATATACATGGTGAATAAGGTACTTGTATGTAAAAGGTGAGTAGGGTACATGTACGTGCATGGTGAATAGGGAACATGTATGTACCTGGTAAGTAGGGTACATGTATATACATGGTGGCTAAAGTACATGTATATACATGGTGGGCAGAGTACATGTATATACATGGTGAATAAGGTACTTGTATGTAAAAGGTGAGTAGGGTACATGTACGTGCATGGTGAATAGGGAACATGTATGTACCTGGTAAGTAGGGTACATGTATGTACATGGAGAATAGGGAACATGCATATACATGGTGAGTAGGGTACATGTATGTACATGGTAAATAGGGTACATATATGTACATGATGAGTAGAATATGCATATATACAAGGTGAGTAGGGTATGTGTATATACAAACAGAGTAGGGTACATGTATATGTATACATGTATATACAGGGAATAACATGTATACACAAGTTGAGTAGAATATTCATATCTACATGATAAGTAGAGTACATGTATGTACATGGTGAGTAGAGAATATGTATGGTGAGTAGGGTACACATATGTACATAGGATTAGGGTATACATATGTACATGATGAGCAGTGTAGACATATGTACATGGGATAAGGGTATACATCTGTACATGATGAGCAGTGTACACATATGTACATGGGATTAGGGTATTCATCTGTTCATTTACATGGTGAGTAGGGTACACATATTTAATGGTGAGAAGGATACACATATGTACATGGTGAATAGGGTACGCAAACGTACCAGGTGAATAAGGTACGCATATGTACACGGTGAATAGGGTACGAATATTTACATGGTGAGTAGGATACACATACGTTCATGGTGAAAAGGATACACACAACGACATGGTGAGAAGGGTTCACATACGTACATGGTGAATAGGGTACACATATGTACATAGTGAGTAGGAAACACGTATATACATGTTGAGTAGATTACATATATATAAATGGTGAGTAGAGTACATGTATATACAAGGTGAGTAGGCTACATGTATGTACATGGTGAGTAGAGTACATGAATATACATGGTGAGTATGATACACATATGAATGAGGTAGGTACAGTACACATATGCACATAGTGAGTAGGGTACAAATACGTACGTGGTGAGAAGGGTACATGCATATGCATGGTGAGTAGGGTAGTATGTTCATGGCGAGTAGAATACACATATGTACAAGGTGAGTAGGGTTCATGCATATATATGGTGAGTAGGGTACATGTATGTACATGGTGAGAAGAAAACACAAATGTACAAGGTGAGTAGGATACATGTTTATACATGGGTAATAGGGAACATGTAGGTACATGATGAGTAGGGTAAATGTATATACAAAGTGAGTAGGAAACATGTAGGTACATGGTAAGTAGAGTAAATGTATATACAAGGTGAGTAGTGTACATGTATGTACAAAGTGAGAAGGGTACATGTATGTACATGGTGAGTAAGGTAAATGTATGTACAAGGTGAGTAGAATATGCATATGTACAAGGTGAGTAGGGTTCACGTATATACAAGGTGAGTAGGGTACAGGTATATACATGGTGAGCAGAATACATGTACATACATGGTGAGTAGGGTACATGCATATACAAGGTGAGTAGGCTTCATGTATATACATGGTGGCTAAAGTACATGTATATACATGGTGGGCAGAGTACATGTATATACATGGTGAATAAGGTACTTGTATGTAAAAGGTGAGTAGGGTACATGTACGTGCATGGTGAATAGAGAACATGTATGTACCTGGTAAGTAGGGTACATGTATGTACATGGAGAATTGGGAACATGCATATACATGGTGAGTAGGGTACATGTATGTACATGGTAAATAGGGTACATGTATGTACATGATGAGTAGAATATGCATATATACAAGGTGAGTAGGGTACGTGTATATACAAACAGAGTAGGGTACACGTATATGTATACATGTATATACAGGGAATAACATGTATACACAAGTTGAGTAGAATATTCATATCTACATGATTAGTAGAGTACATGTATGTACATGGTGAGTAGAGAATATGTATGGTGAGTAAGGTACACATATGTACATAGGATTAGGGTATACATATGTACATGATGAGCAGTGTAGACATATGTACAAGGGATTAGGGTATACATCTGTTCATTTACATGGTGAGTAGGGTACACATATTTAATGGTGGGAAGGATACACATATGTACATGGTGAATAGGGTACGCAAACGTACCAGGTGAATAAGGTACGAATATTTACATGGTGAGTAGGATACACATACGTTCATGGTGGAAAGGATACACACAACGAAATGGTGAGAAGGGTTCACATACGTACATGGTGAATAGGGTACACATATGTACATAGTGAGTAGGAAACACGTATATACATGTTGAGTAGATTACATGTATATAAATGGTGAGTAGGGTACATGTATATACAAGGTGAGTAGGCTACATGTATGTACATGGTGAATAGAGTACATGAATATACATGGTGAGTAGGATACACATATGAATGAGGTAGGTACAGTACACATATGCACATAGTGAGTAGGGTACAAATACGTACGTGGTGAGAGGGATACATGCATATACATGTTGAGTCGGGTACATGTATATACATGGCGAGTAGAATACACATATGTACTAGGTGAGCAGGGAACATCTACGAAAATGGTGAGTAAGATACATGTAGATACATGGTGAGTAGAGTACATGTATACAGAAGGTGAGTATGGTACATGTATATAGAAGGTGAGTAGGGTGCATGTTTATACAAGGTCAATAGGGTACATGTATATACATTGTGAGTAGGGAACATGTATATACATGGTGAATAGGGTACCTCTATCTACATTGTGAGTAGGGTATATGTATATACAAGGTGAGTAGGGTACATATATATACAGGGTAGTACATGTACATGTACCCTTTTTACATACAAGTTGAGTAGAATATTCATATATACAATGTTAGTAAGGTACATGTATAGACATGTTGAGTAGGGTAAATGTATATACATGGTGTGTAGGGTACATGTATATACATGTTGAGTAGGGTAAATGTATATACATGGTGAGTAGGGTACATGCATATACATGGGGAGTAGGGTACATGTATATACATTGGGATTAGGTTACATATATATACAGGGAAGTACATGTATATACAAGGTGAGTAGAATATTCATATATACCAGGAAAGTAGGGTACATGTATATACAAGGTAAGTAGGGTACATGTATATACATGGTGAGTAGGGTACATGCATATACATGGGTAGGGAGTAGGGTACATGTATATACATTTGGATTAGGGTACATATATATATACTGGGAAGTACATGTATATACAAGGTGAGTAGAATATTCATATATACCAGGAAAGTAGGGTACATGTATATACAAGGTAAGTAGGGTACATGTATATACATGGTGAGTAGGGTACATGTATATACAAGGTGACTAGGGTACATGTATATACATGGTGAGTAAGTTACATGTATATATACAAGGTGAGTAGGGTACATGTATATACAAGGTGACTAGGGTACATGTACATACATGGTGAATAGGGTAGTAGGGTACATGTATATACATGGTGAGTAGGGTATATGTATATACAAGGTGAGTAGGGTACATGTATATACATGGTGACTAGGGTACATGTACATACATGGTGAATAGGGTAGTAGGGTACATGTATATACAAGGTGACTAGGGTACATGTATATACAAGGTGAGTAGGGTACATGTATATACAAGGTGAGTAGGGTACATGTATATACATGGTGACTAGGGTACATGTACATACATTGTGAATAGGGTAGTAGGGTACATGTATATACATGGTGAGTAGGGTACATGTATATACAAGGTGAGTAGGGTACATGTATATACATGGTGACTAGGGTACATGTACATACATGGTGAATAGGGTAGTAGGGTACATGTATATACAAGGTGAGTAGGGTACATGTATATACAAGGTGACTAGGGTGCATGTATATACATGGTGAGTAGGGTAGTAGGGTACATGTATATACAAGGTGAGTAGGGTACATGTATATACAAGGTGACTAGGGTACATCTACATACATGGTAAATAGGGTAGTAAGGTACATGTATATACATGGTGAGCAGGGTACATGTATACACATGGTGAGTAGGGTACATGTATATACATGGTGAGTAGGGTACATGTATATACATGGTGAGTAGGGTACATGTATATACAAGGTGAGTAGGGTATATGTATATACATGGTGAGTAGGGTACATGTATATACAAAACGATTAGGGTACATGTATAAACCTGGTGAGTAGGGTACATGTATATACAAGGTGAGTAGGATACATGTATATACAAGGTGAGTAGGGTACATGTATATACATGGTGGGTAAGAAACATGTATATACAAGGTGAGTAGGGTACATGTATATACAAGGTGAGTAGGGTACATGTATATACATGGTGAGAGGGTTACGTGTATAAACATGGTGAGTAGGATACATGTTTATACAAGGTGAGTAAGGAACATGTACATACATGGTGAGACGGTTACATTTATATACATGATGAGTAAGAAACATGTATATACAAGGTGAGTAGGGTACATGTATATACAAGGGGTTAGGATACTTGTATATACATGATAAGTAAGAAACATGTATATACAAGGTGAGTAGGGTACATGCATAAACATGTTGAGTAAGTTAAATGTATATACAAGGTGAGTAGGGTACATGTATATACAAGGTCAGTAGGGTACATGTATATACATGGTGAGTAAGAAACTTGTATATACAAAGTGAGTAGGGTACATGTATATACATGGTAAGTAGTTTACATGTATATACATGGTGAGTAGGATACATTTATATACATGGTGAGTAAGGTACATTTATATACATGGTGAGTAGGGCACATGTATAGAAAAGGTGAGTAGGATACATGTATATACATGGTGAGTAAGGTAAATGTATATACATGGTGAGTAGGGTACATGTATATACAAGGTGACTAGGGTGCATGTATATACATGGTGAGTAGGGTAGTAGGGTACATGTATATCCATGGTGAGTAGGGTACATGTATATACAAGATGAGTAGGGTACATGTATATACATGGTGAGTAGCGTACATGTATATACAAGACGATTAGGGTACTTGTATATACATGGTGAGTAGGGTACATGTTTATACAAGGTGAGTAGGATACATGTATATACAAGGTGAGTAGGGTACATGTATATACATAGTGAGTAAGAAATATGTATATACAAGGTGAGTAGGGTACATGTACATACATTGTGAGAGGGTTATATGTATATACATGGCGAGTACGGTACATGTATATACAAGGCGAGTAGGATACATGTATATACAAGTTGAGTAGGGTACATGTATATACAGGGTGAGCAGGGTACATTTACATACATGGTGAGTATGATACATGTATATACATGGTGAGTAGAGTACATGTATATACAAGGTGAATATGGTACATGTATAAACATGGTGAGAAAGAAACATGTATATAAAAGGTGAGTAGTGTACATGTATATACATGGTGAGAAGGGAACATTTATATACAAGGTGAGTATGGTACATGTATATGTATGGTGAGTATGGTACATGTATAAAAATGGTGAGTAGGGTTTATGTACATACATGGTGAGCAAGAAACATGTTTATGCAAGGTGAGTAGGGTACATGTTAATACAAGGTGAGTAGGGTACATGTATAAACATGGTGAGTAGGGTACATGTATATACATTGTTAGTAAGAAACATGTATTTATAAGGTGAGTAGGGTACATGTAAATACATGTTGAGAGGGGTTCGTGTATATACAAGGTGAGTAGGGTACATGTATATACATGGTGAGTAAGGTACATGTATATACAAGGTGAGTAAGGTACATGTATATACAAGGTGAGTAAGGTACATGTATATACATGGTGAGTATGAAACATGTATATACAAGGTGACTATGGTACATATATATACATGGTGAGTAGGGTACATGTATATACAATGTGAGTAGGGTACATGTATATACATGGTGAGTAGAATACATGTATATACATGGTGAGTAAGGTACATGTATATACAAGGTGAGTAGTGTACATGTATATACATGGTAAGTAAGAAACATGTATATACAAGGTGAGTAGGGTACATGTATATGTAAGGTGAATAGGGTACACGTTTATGCAAGGTGACTAGGGAACATGTATATACAAAGTGAGTAGGGTAAACGTATATACAAGGTGAGTAGGGTACATGTATATTCAAGGTGACTACGGTACATGTATATACATGGTGAGTAGGGTAGTAGGGTACATGCATATACATGGTGAGTAGGGTACATGTATATACATGGTGAGAAATAAAACATGTATATACAAGGTTAGTAGGGTACATGTATATACATGGTGAGAGGGGTACATTTATATACAAGGTGAGTATGGTACATGTATATATATATGGTGAATATGGTACATGTATATACATGGTGAGTAGTGTTTATGTATATACATGGTGAGTAAGAAACATGTATATGCAAGGTGAGAAGGGTACATATAAATACAAGCTGAGTAGGGTACATGTATATACATGGTGAGTACGGAACATGTATATACATGGTGAGTAGGGTACATGTATATACATTGTTAGTAAGAAACAAGTATTTATAAGTTTAGTAAGGTACATGTATATACATAGTGAGAGTGGTACATGTATATACAAGGTGAGTAGGGTACATGTATATACATAGTGAGTAGGGTACATGTATATACAAGGTGAGTAGGGTACATGTATATACATGGTGTGTATTAAACATGTATATACAAGGTGAGTATGGTATATATATATATATATATACATGGTGATAAGGGTACATGTATATATATGGTGAGTAGGGTACATGTGCATACAAAATGATAAGGGTACATGTACATACATGATGAGTAAGAAACATGTTTATACAAGGTGAGTAGGGTACATGTATATGCAAGGTTAATAGGGTACATGTTTATGCAAAGTGAGTAGGGAACATGTATATACAAAGTGAGTAGGATACTTGCATATACAAGGTGAGTATGGTACATGTATATACATGGTTAGTAAGAAACATGTATATACAAGATGAGTAGGGTACATGTATATACATGGTGAGTAATAAACATGTATATACAAGGTGAGTAGGATACATTTATATACATGGTGAGTAGGATACATGTATATACATGGTGAGTAGGATACATGTATAGACAAGGTGAGTAGGATACATGTATATACAAGGTGAGTAGGGAACATATGTATATACATGGTGAGTAGGGTACATGTATATACAAGGTGACTAGGGTACATGTATATACATGGTGAGTAGGGTAGTGGGGTACATGTATATCCATGGTGAGTAGGGTACATGTATAAATAAGGTGAGTATGGTACATGTATATACATGGTGAGTAGGGTACATGTTTATACAACACGATTAGGGTACTTGTATATACATGGTGAGTAGTGTACATGTTTATACAAAACGATTAGGGTACATGTATAAACCTGGTGAGTAGGGTACATGTATATACAAGGTGAGTAGGATACATGTATATACAAGGTGAGTAGGGTACATGTATATACATGGTGAGTAAGAAACATGTATATACAAGGTGAGTAGGGTACATGTATATACAAGGTGAGTAGGGTACATGTATATACATGGTGAGAGGGTTACGTGTATAAACATGGTGAGTAGGATACATGTTTATACAAGGTGAGTAAGGAACATGTACATACATGGTGAGACGGTTACATTTATATACATGATGAGTAAGAAACATGTATATACAAGGTGAGTAGGGTACATGTATATACAAGGGGTTAGGATACTTGTATATACATGATAAGTAAGAAACATGTATATACAAGGTGAGTAGGGTACATGCATAAACATGTTGAGTAAGTTAAATGTATATACAAGGTGAGTAGGGTACATGTATATACAAGGTCAGTAGGGTACATGTATATACATGGTGAGTAAGAAACTTGTATATACAAAGTGAGTAGGGTACATGTATATACATGGTAAGTAGTTTACATGTATATACATGGTGAGTAGGATACATTTATATACATGGTGAGTAAGGTACATTTATATACATGGTGAGTAGGGCACATGTATAGAAAAGGTGAGTAGGATACATGTATATACATGGTGAGTAAGGTAAATGTATATACATGGTGAGTAGGGTACATGTATATACAAGGTGACTAGGGTGCATGTATATACATGGTGAGTAGGGTAGTAGGGTACATGTATATCCATGGTGAGTAGGGTACATGTATATACAAGGTGAGTAGGGTACATGTATATACATGGTGAGTAGCGTACATGTATATACAAGACGATTAGGGTACTTGTATATACATGGTGAGTAGGGTACATGTTTATACAAGGTGAGTAGGATACATGTATATACAAGGTGAGTAGGGTACATGTATATACATAGTGAGTAAGAAATATGTATATACAAGGTGAGTAGGGTACATGTACATACATTGTGAGAGGGTTATATGTATATACATGGCGAGTACGGTACATGTATATACAAGGCGAGTAGGATACATGTATATACAAGTTGAGTAGGGTACATGTATATACAGGGTGAGCAGGGTACATTTACATACATGGTGAGTATGATACATGTATATACATGGTGAGTAGAGTACATGTATATACAAGGTGAATATGGTACATGTATAAACATGGTGAGAAAGAAACATGTATATAAAAGGTGAGTAGTGTACATGTATATACATGGTGAGAAGGGAACATTTATATACAAGGTGAGTATGGTACATGTATATGTATGGTGAGTATGGTACATGTATAAAAATGGTGAGTAGGGTTTATGTACATACATGGTGAGCAAGAAACATGTTTATGCAAGGTGAGTAGGGTACATGTTAATACAAGGTGAGTAGGGTACATGTATAAACATGGTGAGTAGGGTACATGTATATACATTGTTAGTAAGAAACATGTATTTATAAGGTGAGTAGGGTACATGTAAATACATGTTGAGAGGGGTTCGTGTATATACAAGGTGAGTAGGGTACATGTATATACATGGTGAGTAAGGTACATGTATATACAAGGTGAGTAAGGTACATGTATATACAAGGTGAGTAAGGTACATGTATATACATGGTGAGTATGAAACATGTATATACAAGGTGACTATGGTACATATATATACATGGTGAGTAGGGTACATGTATATACAATGTGAGTAGGGTACATGTATATACATGGTGAGTAGAATACATGTATATACATGGTGAGTAAGGTACATGTATATACAAGGTGAGTAGTGTACATGTATATACATGGTGAGTAGAATACATGTATATACATGGTAAGTAAGAAACATGTATATACAAGGTGAGTAGGGTACATGTATATGTAAGGTGAATAGGGTACACGTTTATGCAAGGTGACTAGGGAACATGTATATACAAAGTGAGTAGGGTAAACGTATATACAAGGTGAGTAGGGTACATGTATATTCAAGGTGACTACGGTACATGTATATACATGGTGAGTAGGGTAGTAGGGTACATGCATATACATGGTGAGTAGGGTACATGTATATACATGGTGAGAAATAAAACATGTATATACAAGGTTAGTAGGGTACATGTATATACATGGTGAGAGGGGTACATTTATATACAAGGTGAGTATGGTACATGTATATATATATGGTGAATATGGTACATGTATATACATGGTGAGTAGTGTTTATGTATATACATGGTGAGTAAGAAACATGTATATGCAAGGTGAGAAGGGTACATATAAATACAAGCTGAGTAGGGTACATGTATATACATGGTGAGTACGGAACATGTATATACATGGTGAGTAGGGTACATGTATATACATTGTTAGTAAGAAACAAGTATTTATAAGTTTAGTAAGGTACATGTATATACATAGTGAGAGTGGTACATGTATATACAAGGTGAGTAGGGTACATGTATATACATAGTGAGTAGGGTACATGTATATACAAGGTGAGTAGGGTACATGTATATACATGGTGTGTATTAAACATGTATATACAAGGTGAGTATGGTATATATATATATATATACATGGTGATAAGGGTACATGTATATATATGGTGAGTAGGGTACATGTGCATACAAAATGATAAGGGTACATGTACATACATGATGAGTAAGAAACATGTTTATACAAGGTGAGTAGGGTACATGTATATGCAAGGTTAATAGGGTACATGTTTATGCAAAGTGAGTAGGGAACATGTATATACAAAGTGAGTAGGATACTTGCATATACAAGGTGAGTATGGTACATGTATATACATGGTTAGTAAGAAACATGTATATACAAGATGAGTAGGGTACATGTATATACATGGTGAGTAATAAACATGTATATACAAGGTGAGTAGGATACATTTATATACATGGTGAGTAGGATACATGTATATACATGGTGAGTAGGATACATGTATAGACAAGGTGAGTAGGATACATGTATATACAAGGTGAGTAGGGAACATATGTATATACATGGTGAGTAGGGTACATGTATATACAAGGTGACTAGGGTACATGTATATACATGGTGAGTAGGGTAGTGGGGTACATGTATATCCATGGTGAGTAGGGTACATGTATAAATAAGGTGAGTATGGTACATGTATATACATGGTGAGTAGGGTACATGTTTATACAACACGATTAGGGTACTTGTATATACATGGTGAGTAGGGTACATGTTTATACAATGTGAGTAGGATACATGTATATACAAGGTGAGTAGGGTACATGTATATACATGGTGAGTAAGAAACATGTATATACACGGTGAGTAGGGTACATGTATATACATGGCCAGTAGGGTACATGTATATAGAAGGCGAGTAGGATACATGTATATACAAGTTGAGTAGGGTACATGTATATACATGGTGAGTAGGGTACATTTATATACATGGTGAGAAAGAAACATGTATATACAATGTGAGTAAGGTACATGTATATACATGGTGAGAGGGGAACATTTATATACATGGTGAGTATGGTACATGTATATGTATGGTGAGTATGGTACATGTATAAACATGGTGAGTAGGGCCTAATAAAAATAGTGTTTGTTCCCCCTTGCGCGACCGACCCACGAAAAAAGCACCGACTGAAAAAATTTTATTGGGGAAAATTTCTGAGTTTTTTTTTGAATTTTCGACCGCTCCGGGCTTATCTTAAAAATCGGAGAAGCGAGTTTTCACAATACACAGGTCTGCAAATATGTCTATTCTATACAACACATGTAAAACTGTTGATTATAGACCGTAACTAATCAGTAGAAACAATTGACCCCCGCTGTGTTTACTGCATGCCCGATATTGTGACTTCGGAAAACCTCTCATGAATATTCAATTATCTATTTTTATTCCTCTAATGTGATTGGGGGGTAGCTTTGAACATAAATTAATCTATTTTAAATAACGGCTATGATTGGTCGGATATCTACGACCACAGTACACACAGCGTTAAGTTCTGGTATTTTAATAAATATTTCGTAGATTTAAAATAATTGGAAATGCATGTACGTAAATTATCTTCTGTGACCAGGGGCCGGCAAAAGCACTCGTCCTGACGACTGGTTTTTGTCTGCGGAAGAGTGATTTTTGCCAGTAACTAGTCCGTCGGACGAGTAAACCTTTTGGCAGAGATCGAAAAATAAACAATCTGAAAACTGTAAAGAAGGTAATGATCCAAAGTCGTTACGGTATTTATTCTTTCTATATTTCATTGCTGTAAATATAATTTGTAAATTTTACATTTAACGATCATCAACGATAACTTATCATGCAATTTCTTGTCAAGTCCCAAGGACATTTTCTTTATAAACCATTCGGCATTTTTTTATAAGGTATCGAGACGCGCATGCGCAGCTTTTTAATACCGTTTTAAAAATCGGACTTTTCGGTCTTCGGAATATTTCCCGGTCTCCGAAATATTAACAGTCTTTTTGCGTTTTACATGTTACGGAGGCTTGAATGCATTTACTTTTTATGTTTACCTCAAGCTGTTTGTATTCGGAACAAAAGCGATATATAAAATCAACAAACTTAATGTTTATTGCATGATCATAACGGTTAAAGCTAGTGGTGTACTTACTGTAAATGAAGTAATAAAACTATTAAGGTAAGATAAGGTTATCACAACGTGCTTCCAAAATAGACACTATTTTACTATAACTTTTTTGGACAAGTGAGTTTTCCATACGGATGAGTACTTTTTACCAGTCCACTTGCCTGACAGACGAGTGCTTTTAAAAGTTTTTCCCGACCCCTGTTGTGAAAATGTGAACGTTGATATTTAAATCGAGTATACGGTAAAGAAAAATGTGGTAGGGGTATTATAGTAATACATTTATTGCTTTTTGGTTGTGTAGTTTCAGCGTATAATTTTCTTTGGCAGTCATGTCATGATTTAAAAATAGTATTGAAAACAACAATTAAGATAAATTGTCTTTTTAATATTTGAAATATAGTTTACTAGTTGTACTTTTCTAGATCATAGACTGCCAAGTTCTCTTGGATGAATTGAATAGCTTTGTAGGCTTGACATTGCCATTGTTGTGTGTTATGACATTTAGTAATCATAAGAAAAGAGAAAGATATTTAAAATAATGATTCGAATTAACACCTGCTCCCACACTGCCACAGAGTGACAGAACAGATATGATAGTCAATAAAGAACAAAGACAAAATACAACATAATAAGTTGGTCATACTTATAGAGACAAAGTCAGTTCTCCCTAAATTTCTCTCACTTCTCCCGGTCTTGTTCAAACTCTAAAACTTGTGATTTACACATGCATAATGTTATAGGGAGCTAACCTTACATAAAAATTATTACATTTAAGTCTATTTATGTTTAATTATTTTATATTTTACCGCAAAGTGTATTGGTAATAAAAATCTGGGCAAGTGCATCTTTGATCAGGGCAAGTTAGTACTACTTCTGGTAGTTTATTTTGATAAACAATGTTCAGAAACTGTATTATTATATAGAATGACTAATACTAGAAAATTTGACTAAAACTGTTGCATTTAAAAATGCCAATGAACTATATTAAATAATGCCAACAGATTAATACTTATTATTCTATATACAGTTTCATTTTTTGATAAAGTTCTGTAAGCATTTTTAAATGCCAACAGTTTAAGTAACTGCTGTCCGATTTACTTATACTAGTCATATTGTATTCAGTTTCATTTGTCAATCAAAATAAACACAGTTCAGTTTATTATATATAAATGTTATATAAATACTATTCATTTTTACAGTTTTTCTTAGTTTTCAATCCTTCACTTTTACGAGCAATGTAGTTAGTATTGAGCACATTTAATACATGTAATATAAATTATGTTGTTGTATTAGAATAGCCATATCAGTTAATAAAATGTTGAGTTTCTCTGTTTATCACTACATGTATGTTTTTTATGGACTTCAAAAAAAAAAAAAAAAAAAAAAAAGCCTAGCTACCTACCCAGTTCTAAAATCTAGGGTCGGGCAAGGGGAAACAGAGATATTTTTAAGTGTGGCCTAGGGTTTATGTATATGCAAGGTGAGTAGTGTACATGTAAATACAAGGTGAGTAAGGTAAATGTATATACATGATGAGTAGGGTACATGTATATACATGGTGAGTACGGTACATGTATATACATGATGAGTAGGGTACATTTATATACATATTGAGAGGGGTTCGTGTATATACAAGGTGAGTAGGGTACATGTATATACATGGTGAGTAGGGTACATGTATATACATGATGAGTAGGGTACATGTATATACATGGTGAGTACGGTACATGTATATACATTGTTAGTAAGAAACATGTATTTATAAGGTGAGTAAGGTACATGTATATACATATTGAGAGGGATTCGTGTATATACAAGGTGAGTAGGGTACATGTATATACATGGTGAGTAGGGTACATGTATATACAAGGTGAGTAAGGTACATGTATATACATGGTGAGTATGAAACATGTATATACAAGGTGACTATGGTACATATATATACATGGTGAGTAGGGTACATCTATATACAAGGTGAGTAGGGTACATGTATATATATGGTGAGTAGGATACATGTATATACATGGTGAGTAAGAAACATGTATATACAAGGTGAGTAGGGTACATGTATATGCAAGGTGAATTATGTACACGTTTATGCAAGGTGACTAGGGATCATGTATATACAAAGTGAGTATGGTACATGTATATATAAGGTGAGTAGGGTATATTCAAGCTGACTAGGGTACATGTATATACATGGTGAGAAGGGTAGTAGGGTACATGTATATACATGGTGAGCAGGGTACATGTATATACAAGGTGAGTAGAGTACATGTATATACATGGTGAGAAAGAAACATGTTTGTACAAGGTGAGTAGGGTACATGTATATACATGGTGAGAGAGGTACATTTATATACAAGGTGAGTAGGGTACATGTATATATATGGTGAGTATGGTACATGTATATACATGGTGAGTAAGAAACATGTATATGCAAGGTGAGTAGGGTACATATAAATACAAGCTGAGTAGGGTACATGTATATACATGGTGAGTAAGGTACATGTATAGACATGGTGAGTAGGGTACATGTAAATACATTGTTAGTAAGAAACAAGTATTTATAAGTTTATTAGGGTACATGTATATACATAGTGAGAGTGGTACATGTATATACAAGGTGAGTAGGGTATATGTATATACATGGTGAGTAGGGTACATGTATATACAAGGTGAGTAGGGTACATGTATATACATGGTGTGTATTAAACATGTATATACAAGGTGAGTATGGTACATATATATATATATATATATATATACATGATGAGTAGGGTACATGTATATACAAGGTGAGTAGGGTACATGTACATACATGGTGAGAAAGGTACATATTCATACAAGGTGAGTAGGGTACATGTATATACATTGTGAGTGTGGCACATGTATATACAAGGTTAGTAGGATACATGTATATACAAGGTGAGAGGAGTACATGTATATGCATTGTTAGTAGAGTACATGTATATACAAGGTGAGTAAGGTACATGTATATACAAGGTGAGTAGGATACATGTATATACAAGGTATAATAATATGTAACCACTGCCATATCATGTGTAACCACTGCCGAATGACAAGTAACCACTGCCAAATACCATGTAACCACTGCCGAATGATGTGTTACCACTGCTGAATGATGTGTAACCACTGCCAAATAACATGTAACCACTGCCGAATGATGTGTAATCACTGTCGAATACATAGAACCACTGTCGCATTACATGCAAGTACTGCCGAATGACATGTAACCATTGTCAAATAACATGTAACCACTGCAAAATGATAAGTAACCACTGCCAAATAACATATAACCACTGCCTTATGATGTGTAACGACTCCCGAATGATGTGTGTTTACTGCCAAATGACGTGTAACGACTGTCGAATGATGTGTTACCACTGCCGAATGAAAAGTAATTACTACCAACTGATGTGTAACCACTGCCGAATGATGTGAAACCACTGCCAAATAAAATGTAACTACTGCCAAATGATGTGTAATCATTGCCGAATGGAAAGTAACAACTGCCGAATGACATGTAACCACTGCCAAATAACATGTAATCACTGCTGAAAGATGTGTAACCACTGCAGAATGATGTGTTACCATTGCCGAATGACAAGTAACCACTGCCAATTAACATGTAACTACTGCCGAAGGATGTGTAATCACTGCTGAATGACAAGAAACCATTGCCGAATAACAAGTAACCACTGCTAAATAACATGTAACAACTGCTGAATGATGTGTAACCACTGCCAAATGACAAGTAGCCACTGCCAAATAACATGTAACCTCTGTCGAATGATGTTTAACCACTGCCGTATTACAAGCAATTACTGCCGAATGATGTGTAACCACTGTCAAATAAAATGTAACTACTACCGAATGATGTGTAATCATTTCCGAATGACAAGCAACCACTGCCAAATGACATGTTACCTCTGCCGAATGACTATGACCACTGCCAAATGATGTGAAATCACTGCCAAATGACATGTAATCACTGCCGAATAACACTTAATTACTGCCAAATGATGTCTTACCACTGCCGAATGATGTGTAACCACTGCCGAACACATGGAACCATTGTCGCATTACATGCAAGTACTGCTGAATGACAATTAACCATTGCCAAATAATATGTAACCACTGCCAAATGATGTGTAACCACTGCCGAATGACAAGTAACCACTGCCAAATAACATGAAACCACTGCCAAATGATGTGTAACCACTGCCGAATGATGTGCAACTACTGCCAAATGACATGTTACCACTGCCGACTGATGTGTAACTACTGCCGAATTACAAGTAATTACTGCCGAATGATGTGTAACCACTGCTGAATGATGTGTAACCACTACCAAATGAAAAATTACTACTAAATAATGATGTGTAACCACTGCCAAATAGCATGAAACCACTGCCGAATGACAAGTTATTACTGCCGAATGATGTGTAATTACTGCCAAATGAAATGTAACTACTGCCGAATGATGTGTTACCACTGCCAAATATATGGAACCAATGTTGCATTACATGCAAGTACTGCAGAATGACAAGTAACCGCTGCAAAATAACATGTTACCACTGCCGAATGATGTGTAACCACTGCCAAATAAAATGTAACTACTGCCGAATGATGTGTAATCATTGCCGAAAGACAAGTAACCACTGCCGAATGACATGTTACCTCTGCCGAATGACATATAGCCACTGCCAAATGATATGTAACCACTGCTGAATGATGTGTAACCACTGCCAAATGACAAGTAATTACTGCCGAATGATGTGTAATCACTGCCGAATGACAAGTAACTACTGCCGAATGATATGTAATTACTGCCGAATGATGTGTAACCACTGCTGAATGACAAGTAATTACTGCCGAATGATGTGTAACCACTGCCGAATGATGTGTAATCACTGCCAAATGACAAGTAATTACTGCCGAATGATGTGTAACCACTGCCGAATGATGTGTTACCACTGCCTAATGACAAGTAATTACTGCCGAATGATGTGTAACCACTGCCGAATGATGTGTAATCACTGCCAAATGACAAGTAATTACTGCCGAATGATGTGTAACCACTGCTGAATGACAAGTAATTACTGCCGAATGATGTGTAACCACTGCCGAATGATGTGTAACCACTGCCTAATGACAAGTAATTCCTGCCGAATGATGTGTAACAACTGCCGAATGATGTGTAACCACTGCCTAATGACAAGTAATTACTGCCGAATGATGTGTAACCACTGCCGAATGATGTGTAATCACTGCCAAATGACAAGTAATTACTGCCGAATGATGTGTAACCACTGCCGAATGATGTGTAACCACTGCCTAATGACAAGTAATTCCTGCCGAATGATGTGTAACCACTGTTGAATGATATGAATCCACTGCCAAATGAAATGTAACTACTGCCGAATGATATGTAACCACTGCTGAATGATGTGTAACCACTGCCAAATGACAAGTAATTACTGCCGAATGATGTGTTACCACTGCCGAATGATATGTAATCACTGCCGAATGACAAATAATTTTTATGTTATTGTTCTTGCTTCTGGGAATAAAACAGAACGACAATATATTGTAGTCTAACTATTTATTATTGCCCTAAGAACTAACTGTGATTACTAGATGAATGGTATAAACTAGAATCACCGAGATAAAGGATGCACAGGTAATATGTAGTAGAAGGGAAGTAACTCTGAGTGTTTCAGATACTGAGGTATCATGTTACATCTCCCTTCTTATAAAATGAATTGTTGCATAAACAATGTTCGCTCCTAAAAATGCTGACCATCTTACAGTGTTATTATCAATCACATGATTGAGGAAGTGGTCATTTATCACAGAGATAGTTTCCTGTTCTCAAATCATTAATGCAAAGTTAATGCCGGATATCCTTGTTATCACATTTATAGACTCGGTCAATGATTGACAATAAACTATTACCACTTCTAATGCGAGTAAGGGGCGTCCCCACATGAACAAGCACGGTTGGCTGAACTACTTGCGAACTATGAGGACGTCTTTTCAAAAGACGAGTGGGATATAGACCTTACACACCTAACAGAACATGCTATTGACACTAGGGACGCGACTCCAGTAAAGCAGAGACCAATAAAAGTACCCTTAGCATTCGCTAATGAGGAGAAGAAGGCTATAGATGACCTTTTGGCTAAGGGTGTTATAAGGAAAAGTACTTCACCATGGGCATCTCCGATCTAGTCCGAAAGAAGTGTTGAGCAGTGCGACCTTGTGTAGACAATAGGAGTCTCAATGAACTCGTAAGACCCGGCGGATTCCCGATGCCAAGAGTACAAGATTGTTTAGACGCTGTCTCTGGATCTACCTTATTTAGTACATTTGACCTGACCAGTGGATATTTCCAAATACCTTTAAAAGAGGAAGACATAAAAAAGAGCTCGTTTGTATGCAAGTACGGCCAATATGAGATGACACGAATGCCATTCGGACTCAACAATGCTGCTAGTACATTTCAACGAACCATGGAATTGGTACTTCAGGGTCTACAATGGGAAACTTGTCTTATTTATATTGACGACGTGGTTGTGTTTGGAACTGATATTAATGAACACCTGGACAGAGTAAAACAAGTGCTGCAAAGACTGAAGGAGACTGAAGTCACATGTTTAGGTCACGTGGTGTCCGGCAAGGGTATAAGCCCTTACCCGTCGAACATCGCGAAAATAGTGCAGTGGCCGAGACCAAAAGACGCGCGACAGATTCGTTGCTATGGGATAATACTATCGAAGATTTGTCAGGGACTTTGCGAAACTTTCCAGACCAATGGTGGAACTAACAAAGAAAGGGAAGAAATTCTTATGGACAGAGGAATGTGAAAGGTCGTTCAAAGGTATCAAAAATGCTCTAATGAGCCCTGATGTCATGGGTCATCCTCAAGATAAAGGAGGGGAATTAATATTGGACGTTGACGACTCAGACGTAGAATTGGTGGAGTGTTGGCGCAGATGCAAGATGACAGAAAAAAGGTCATTAGTTACGAAAGTAGAGCACTCAATAAATGTGAAAAGAATTACTGCATAACAGAGAAGGAGTTACTGGCGATAAGGTATTTCGTTGAATACTATCGGCAATACTTACTGGGAAGAAGGTTCAGGGTCAGAAATGATAACAGAGCTTTAGTGTATTTGTTTAAGCTAAAGGAACCACGTGGTAAAACAGTAAGATGGATAGAGGTCCTATCAGCATATGATTTCTTTGTTGAATAAAGACCTGGTAATAAACAGGGGCATTGTGACGCTCTCTCGAGGTGTGAAAATCCTAAAGATTGCGAGTGTGCAGATGTGGACACCGAAGAACCCTTGAAATGTGGTCCGTGTAAGAAGTGTGTAAAAAGGGCAGAGAATATGGCACTTGACGGTGCTTATGCCGTATTACAAACTGGTGCACTCACTAGCAATAGTGAAGAGGAGGAATCGGAGGATCCCGAAATAGACACAAACAAGGTTGAACTACCGCTTCGGAGTGTGGACGGACAGCTACAAGGAGTCAGTAATAGTCTCGAACCGCAATCAGATGATGAAAAGGAACATGACAAGGAAAATATTACGTGTTGCCATTGGTTTTTAAGCGGTTACTCTGTCCAAAAAATTAAAGAAGCTCAGATGAACGACAGTGATGTGTGCAAGATACTGCAGACGAAAGCAGCAAACAATAGGCCAAATAACGGTGACATGTTAGATGAGAGTCCGGCGACCAGGCATTATTGGTTAATCTGGGATACTCTTGATATAATAGACGGCATGCTGGTTAAGCGCTTAAGAAAAAGGATGGTACGTCAAAGTATATACAGATAGTGGTACCTAAAAGTTTACAAAAACATGTATTGAAACAGATGCACGATGGTCTACTTGTAGATCATATGGGTTGTAAAAGAACAAAGGAAAAAAATATTAGTATAATTTAAAAATAGATGTATCATTATATGTGAAAAAATGAGATGTTTGTGCGGCAGATAAAAAGCCAACGAAAACATCAAGGGTGCAACTCGGAACACTGAAAACGGGAGCATCGTGAGACGTGCTAGCAACAGACTACATCGGACCACTTCCTGTCACTCCAAGAGGGGATCGGTTTAACTGATGATGACAGATTTATTTTCAAAGTACTGAGAGGTGATACCAGTTCCCGACCAGCCGGAGAAGTTGGTGCAAGGCTGATAGTAACTTTGTTCGTGGCAAGGTGGGGGTGTCCACTTTCAATTCATAGCGACCAGGGACGCAATTACGAAAGTAGGGTTTTAAAAGAGACCTGTCGCATGTTGGAGATTAGAAAAACAAGGACAAGTGTTTTGGCAGTTAACAGAAAAGTCTCAGAACCGGTAGTGTTCAAAAGTTTATTTTCAAAATGTCAGGTACTGACATCATACATGAAACGATTCTGTGAAAGCTACAAAATAATAAAACAATACGTTGTAGCTTAATCCAATAAACAATATATAAAATTACAATTATTGTCTTTTGTTCTTAGCAACTGCTTACCCAAGTCTTACATAACCAAAATAATATATCAACATATCAATGAAAATAACGTTCTTAACTTTAAAACTGTACGACTCAGTCAGGACAAATAGAACTGTGAACTCGAGTTCAGATCGAATACGCTCGACTCAAGGGCGAAACAGAGGGGCGCACTGTATAATAAATTGAATAATGTAGTAAGACGGTAACCAAAAGAAACAGTTAGAATTGATAACAGACGTAAGTATTGAAGGTATACAAAGTTCGGGGCGTGTTTACAATATACTGACACGCAAATACACCGTAGAATAGCTAACCCGTAAGGCGCACGTAGGGGCGAACTACCTTCGGAGTGGAGTAAAAAAACAACTCGGAAAATAAACAACCTTGTTTAAACTAAATACACAATCAAATTAAACAATATGCAATGATTAAAAACTCATCATAAACATCCGATTTACTTTTAAACTGCTTAAATTCACTTACATGGTTGTCTTTGTAGGCAAAAAAACAAAGGAAATTTTAAGAGCACGTTTACTCTGCACCGGCCATTTAAACAATGTTTTCGAACCAAGGATGCTTCGTCCTTACGCCCCTCGCTCGTGGGCTTTTCATATAAATAATAATAATAATAAAAATACAATGACATAACACTTCCCGTCTGATATGATAATATCACCTTACATACAATGATAATGAAAGATAACCTTATAATCTGGTCCAGTGAATTAAAAATGCCTGATTTAACCAGGTTACACAAAGTTCTAGCAGAACACGCTAATTATTGTTCGTTTGGCACAAGAAGCACAACTTCTGTTGATGGACGCTGAAAAACCTTTCGATCTGATCCGACGCGGACACTGATCTTGCGGACACGAGAATCATCGCTTTCAAAGGTCTTCTCGACAATTCCCATGGGCCAATCATTGCGGTGGACGGTCTTTTCACGCAACAGAACGATATCGCCCACTTCAAGGTTCCGGTTGTCCTGCTGCCATTTCTTTCGCAGTTGGAGTGAAGAGAGATACTCCCCTTTCCATCTCTTCCAAAAACAGTTAGAAAGGTACTGTACACAACGCCATTGATTCTTATACAGGTCTTTTTGCGAAAACGTTTCAGTGTTGAAGGAGTCCACAGAGTGTGTTGTCTTCAAGGTAAGTAAGGTCGCAGGAGACAAAAGAGAAGGCGACTGAGGATCAGCAGGAATGTCAGTAAGAGGGCGTGCGTTTATTATGGAACACACCTCCGCCATCAATGTTACTAAAACTTCGTGTGTAAGTCGTGTGATTTTTGGATCCAACAACAAAGAATCCAGAATCCTCCGGGAAACACCAATTAGCCTTTCCAAGGCTCCACCCATATGAGATGCGTGTGGTGGGTTAAACTTCCACTGGATTCCCCTCTTTGTCATGAAGTTCTGAAGATTGGAATCATTAATGTCGATCACGTTGATATTCATCTCTGTCGTAGCCCCGACGAAATTGGTACCACAGTCGGAGCAGATCAAGCGAACTTCACCCCTGAGTGCCGTAAAGCGACGAAGAGAATTGATGAAACTGGAGGCGCTCATCTCTTCTATCACCTCAATGTGGATAGCACGGATCGCCAAACATGTAAATATTACCGCCCATCTCTTAGCCTGTGTTTGCACACCTCTGGTTTTCCGAGTTACAATACCCCATGGCCCGAATACATCCACACCAATATACGAAAAGGGTGGCGCAGGGTGCAGACGTGCTTCTGCGAGGTCGGCCACCTTAGGTTGCTGCTGTTTGCCACGTAGCTTCCGACACGTAACGCACTTCTGAATATGGGAGTTGACATGACGGCGACATCCCACTATCCAGTACCCGGCAGTTCTTATTGCCCCTTCAGTAAATATGCGCCCTAGGTGTTTAACTTCACGATGAAACTGAGCCACAAGTAATTCGCAATGTAGCTCTTCTTAGGGATGATCAGTGTATTCTTCTCTTGAAGTGTCAAATTTGATCGTCGAAGTCGACCTCCAACTCTAAGAAATCCGGTGTCATCAATGAATGGGTCAAGGTTGAAAATTGGAGTTGCACGGGAAACAGAATTTCCATCCTGGAGGGCTTCAATCTCATCTTGAAATGACTCATTCTGAACCACGCGTACAATCAAAATCTCGACCTTATGTAGAGTGAAGGTAGCAGGAACCTCATCATTTTCATCACACTCTGTTCGTACAGTTTTTCGGTACACCCCAAAAAATACTTTTTGGATCAGTAAAATAGCTCTGGCAAGTCGAAACCAATCTGAAAACCTTTCAAAACGATGGGATCCTAATCCGGACGTCAATAATTTCTGCACCTCCGTCTTGTGGGAATATACTTCCATATCAATGTTGTCACCAAGGTCTAATGACTCATTATCGTCAATATCATCAAGTAGTTCTGGTGGTCCATTCAACCAAAGACTGCTCTGTATGTCTCTGGCTAATACGGAACGGGTGCCTTCATCTGCTGGATTTAACTTTGTTGGGATGTAGTTCCAGCCAATAGGTCTGCTGCATCTGCGTATCCTCTCTACACGATTTGCCACATAAGTAAAGAAACGTTTGGTTTCGTTTTGGATGTAGCCGATAACAACTTTGCTGTCAGTAAAGAACTGAACAGAATCAAAGTTTGTGTCGAGTTCCATATTGATAACATCAAACAATTCGACGGCTAGGACCGCGGCACATAGTTCCAACCTAGGTATTGTATGGCCAACTTAGTTTTTCCCATGACAAAACCAAGGCGCTGTTCTCCTGATGCCGACTTAAGTCTTAGGTAGGCAACTGCTGCTATAGCTTTCAACGAGGCATCCGAGAATATAAGTAGATCTTTGCTGTCTGCTTGACTAATGGAAAGTCCACCGTAAGTGCAAAGAATCTGCAGATTCTCCAGACCCTTCAAAGATGACTTCCAATTTCTCCATTTTTGAAGAAAGTCTGGTGGCAAAGGCTCATCCCAATCGAGTCCACTCGTCATAGCCTCGCGAAGAATAGCCTTTCCAGCAATCGTCACTGGTGCCACGAAACCCAAGGAGTCAAACAAGCTATTGATCGACGAGAGGACCCCACGTCTGGTAAATGGTTTCTCTTCTATGTTCACCTTGAACGTGAAGTGGTCTTTCTGAAGACTCCAACACACGCCCAAGCTTCTCTGCGTTGGTAAATCGTCGTTACAGAACTCTACATCTTTTAAATCTTTGGCAAGGTCTTTGTTATCGAACTCTGCAAGCACTTCACTGGAGTTGGACGCTATCTTATGTAGCCGTAAATTACCATGCTCTTGTAGACCTTTCTTGGTTCGCTGAAGTAAATCGATAGCTTTCTCTGCAGATGAATGTGAGGACAGAGCGTCATCCACATAAAAGTTACGATGGACGAAGGACTTCGTGTCAGCTCCATACTTGACTGCTGCCTCATCTGCCGTTCGACGCAAACCAAAGGTCGCTACAGCAGGAGAGGGACTGTTCCCAAAAACATGAACCTTCATCTGGTAATCAACTAAGGGCTGGTGAAAGTCGTTCTCCTTGTGCCAAATGAACCTTAGATACCGTCTATGATCACCATCAACCAAAAAACAATAAAACATCTGTTATATGTCTGCCATTATAGCTACGGATTCTCTTCTAAATCTGAGTAGTACTCCAACAAGGTTGTTCATAAGGTCGGGTCCACTCATCATGACGTCGTTCAGAGATACTCCGTTACATTTCGCAGAGGAATCGAAAACTCCACGGATCTTGTCTATCTTCTGAGGGTGATAAACCCCGAAAAGAGGTAAGTACCAGCACTCGGTATTTGGTGGTAACGATGGTGCTAACTCAGCGTGACCTGCTTCAAAGAGAGCGCTCATAAATTCAAGGAAGTGGGTCCTCTTAGTAGCGTTTCTTGTAAGGTTGTTATCTAGACTAACAGCTCGGTCTAGTGCTTGCTTCCTGTTGTTCGGGAGAACAGGTCGTGATTTCTTAGAAGGCAAAGGGGCGATCCAGTTTCCTGACGGGTCTTTCTTCATGTCACAATCCATTTGGGCCATGAACGTGCGATCCTCAATCGACATCGACGGTCGGTTGTCAGCATTAATGCGTTGAAAAACAGACTGGTTCTCAACGTACTCTGATATATGCATCTTTTTGTCACAAGGTGTCAATATACTGGTAGAAGGTTGTTTAAGTGACGGAAACAACATGGTCTTCATCACACCGATAGACGTAGATGCGTGCATTCCATCCAAGCAAGCTTCTCCAATAACTACCCAGCCCAACGGGAGAAGCTGTGCAAACGGTTTAAGTGGGTCACCTCTTTTTTGGTCAAGAACATGATGTGCACTCAGCATGTCCCTGCCGATTAATAACGATATGTTCTCGTATCGTCCAATGGAGGAATCAAATCTGCTATCTCAGCAAGATGCGGATGATGAGCAGCTACTTCACGGGTCGGAATCTCATGGCGGTTATCTGGTATGGCGTCACACTCGATAAGTGTAGGTAGGTTGAGTATCGTCTTGTTGTCAAGAGAATGGACAATAAAACCATGGGAACGCCTGTCATTTACTGTTGAGGAACCACTGCAAGTTGACAAAGTGTATGTCTCGTATGTACTGTCAGGATCAAATAATTCAAAGAGTTCATGTTTTGCTAGTGACTTGTTACTCTGTTCGTCAAGCACTGCATAGATGTTGATTGGTGGGTGTTGGCTTCGCTCGTGATGAATAGTTACAAGTACGATTTTAGCACAGGACCTGCTACTAAAACCACCGCAGACTTCTGTACATGCATTGTTAACAATGGGAACCAACAGCTTATCCTTGCTGACAGGATATTTCAATTCTGTGCTAGTAAAGTTCGAACTTAACTTCTCCCCGCCATGACTCTGGTCGGTTCTCTTAGGTGAATCATTATGCATGCCGGTACAATGATACTTGCTTCCACAACTGTCACATTTTACACGAACACGGCAGTCAACAACCATGTGCTTGCCGTCACAACACTTAAAACACTGTCCATGTTTCCTAAGAATATCTTTACGTTCGTCTATTTTCATTGATCGAAACTCAAAGCACTCACTGGTGAGATGACCCGAGTTGTGGTACGTGCATCGTTTCCTTACGTTATCCTCGCGTGGTTTCCTTAACGGTTCCTGTACTGTAGTTCTTTTGGCTGTCACACCCTGTCTGTGCTGCCTGTTGAATATAGGTGTTGTACCGCCTGACATATCTTGTCGCTGCGACCTGGTACGCGGTGAGAAAGAGTCAAAGTCAAACCCAGGATCATTGATGACTGATGCCATATCCTGAACAAAAGTGCAAAAGAAACCAAAGGGGGGATAAACCACATCATGAGTCTTTTTGTAGTGAACAGCTTTGTCACGCCATTTGTTTCGTAGATTGGGTGGGAATTTCTGTACCACTGAGTTCACACCATCGGTCGCGTCGAAGTAGCTTAGAGTTGCACCATATTTGTGGTCGTTTTTCACAGCATATATTTCATTGAGCGTGTCTGAGAGTCGATAAAAGCTCATTTTATCATTAGAGTTAAAATGTGTAATTATGTTGCCCAACTTCTCCTTTAGTGCCTTTGCAATTCTTTCAGGGCTGCCATAGTAAGAATCCAATCTCTCCCATGTCTTTTGAAGTGCAAGGGTTGAATCACTAGAATTTGAATTTTTAATACTTCTCACCTGTTCATGTGGCTGTTCCCTGAGATTATGTAGCATAAGGTCTAATTCAACAGATGGAGACGCTTCTATCTCTACTACGACCTCCTTAAAGGTAGATTTCCATTCCAAGTAAAATTCAGAATTACCGGAGAATGGTTTCACTCTTTCCATGATGAAACTTTTCTTTGTCATGAAATTAGTCATGTCTGTAAAAGCCTGATTGATATCTGGGCTGGACTTTACTGAATAGTGTTTATCTAGAGCAACTACTGGTTGCTGGTCAGGAATGAAGTGCCTCGCGTGTGGATCAAGTTGAGTTTTAGGCGGAGCCTGTTGAGATTCTGTTGTCATATTGGTGGCAGCTGGCTGGTTGCTCGTCTGATGTAAGACTGTGTGTGGATTCTCTAGTGGTGCATCTGCATGTACATGCGATTTTCCATGCAAAAATATCAGGCGTGGCATACGCACATTTGAGGAAGTTGCTTCCGGTAGTTTCGGAGCCATATCTGATGGTAGTAGAGTGTTCAAGGGATTAAACAATGGATTTGGCACACTAATAAATGGAGTCATGACTGGCGGAATATTTTGAATAGGGGTAGTAAGCCTTTCAGATGAGTGTTCATTTTTAACTTGTTCACTATGTTCTAAAAGCAAATTCTGATTTGTAACATAACGACTAGTATGCTCCTCAGTCCACTCGCTTACACTGTCAGACTTAAAATCATCAAGTTCCTCTTCAAGCACTCTCACGCCGATTTCAGCTATTTCAGTATCTTCTTCAGCTTTAATACGCTTCAACTTCCCATCATTATTTCAGTCTCTCGATCAATAAACTCAAGCTTTTTACGTGCAACTTTCGCTTTAATCTTTTGCTGTATAAACATATCAGATGATACACTGCCAGACTGTGACTTGCGTGACGATCTAATAGATTTTGATGATTTGACCGATTTTTGTTTTTCAGTCCTCTGGGATGGGGAATCTATGTACGATTGCTTCGGTTCTCTCTTAGTATGTTGAGTTTCCAGAAACCGTTCAACTTTAAGTTGCACAGTGCTTAGGATGTATTTTTGAGTATCAAGCTCTAGTAAACTGTTACTCGTGTATATTCTTTCCAAAAATGTACAGAATTCACCATGAACTAACTTGTATTCTGCGAAGTCCTTCTTTAACAGACTAAGAGTTAGCTTTCTTGTATTAATATCGTCTGTTTGGTTAAGCACTAGAATGTTTTCATCAATCTGTTTATATAAGGGAGCTAATTTAACAGCATATTTTGCAACAGTGTCCTCATATTGACCATATCCTTTTTCTGTCATCCTCCGTAAACGTCGGGTATCCTCCGCATCCACATTGTCGACCTCCCGAGTGAGAAAATCCTGCTGGGTACCAGCGTCCTCATCACCGATGGCGATGTCCTGTTTTCCATTCGAAGCCATCTTTCACTGTTTTGGCAGTTAACAGAAAAGTCTCAGAACCAGTAGTGTTCAAAAGTTTATTTTTAAAACGTCAGGTACTGACATCATTCATGAAACGATTCTGTGAAAGCTACAAAATAATAAAACAGTACGTTGTAGCTTAATCCAATAAACAATATATAAAATTACAATTATTGTCTTTTGTTCTTAGCAACTGCTTACCCAAGTCTTACATAACCAAAATAATATATCAACATATCAATGAAAATAACGTTCTTAACTTTAAAACTGTACGACTCAGTCAGGACAATCTTGTAGACATCAACGCAGACAAGTTCCTCCAAAGCGGCGACGCGCGTACCAGAGGACAACATAGGCTTTTCCAGGAGCGTATCAAAGACCAGATACTGTCGAACTCCTTCTTCCCAAGGACAGTGCGAGAATGGAATCTGATACAGAGCCACCCCGCATGAGTCCACTAAGATTTCACCAACTCTCCTGACCATGGGGCGAGAGTTACGACTGCAGTCGGAACTTGTTTTTAGCAGTTATCCGGAAGACAAGGAGACACCAATAACCACGTATGGGGAATATGTAGACAAACTGCGTTTAAATAAACAAAGGACACACACGGTCGCAAGAAAACACATAGGACGGACAGCAAAACGTGGCAAAGAGATTTATGACACCAAGATATCTGTGAATAAGTTCCATTTAAGCAACCTGGTTTGGTGTCTTTCAGAGGTTAGAAAGCAAGGAATCTCCCATAAACTAGAAAGAAATTATTCCGGTCCGTTTGTTATCAGCGGCAAGATATCGGACATTACATATGTGATACAACTTGACAAAGAAGGCAAAGAAAGAGTAGTACACCATGACAAACTGAAACCTTACGAAGGTGATAATCCACCTAAATGGTTGAGCAAGCTACGGAAACAGCTTATGCCAAAGACATAGTTTTGATGCAGGGAGTTAACAGACGTATCCATATGTCAAGTGGGACTGAAGCATACATACTTCAGTATTTGTATATAATATGTAATTTTGCTTATCTTTTAGTTATTTATATTGAACGATGTTTAAGAGGATTTTGTTTCAGCTAAAAAGCAAAATGGTGTCAAAAGTGGGAGCACAAAAAAGAACAGCAATGGATCCAAAACATAAAGGACGGATATCTCTCAAAGGATGATACGAAAACATGTGGGACGCGTTACTTCGCCTTGGGGAAATTACTGACACAAAACACGGAGCTGTTAATATCATCCAGCGAGACAACGTTTCCTTCACATTTAGTAATTCCAAGGTTACTAGTGCTGAAATACGTCTCTCCCACTTTAAACACTCTCAAGGGCAAACAGCCGTTCTATCACTTACACGCTCAAAAACCAAATCACTTTGTCCGGTTAGAGCTTTACTTCAATATTGCAATAGAAGTTCCTTCTCTATGGGTCCCTTATTCCGTTTTCGGTCTGGTCGTCCAGTTACTTCGTCTTATTTCAGACGAATGCTCAAGCTATGCGTACAAGACTGTCAATTAGACCCCTCAAAATACACAACACAATCCTTCCGCATTGGCGGCGCCACCTTAGCACACAGCATGCAGTTCTCCAATACTCAAATACAACGTCTGGGACGGTGGAAGTCTCAAGCTTACACAAACTATTTACGTCCAAATCTTACCGCCAGTCCAGTTAAATAAAGTTAATATCGTCATGTTTGACATTTCCGCTTGACTGTCTGAGGCAGCAAGCCAACGTCTCGGGTACTTCACTATACTACACAATTTTCTTGACTGTCCGAGGCAGCAAGTTACAATAAATATAGCATGTAAAATATCCTCCTGACGGGTGTGCCATTACCAGTGACTTGTTCTCTTACTGAGAAACCATTACATTCAGTAACTGTACAACTATACGACATAAAAGTGTATGTGGCTTGACTGCCTGAGGCGGCAAGCGTATGGATACAACAGACTTATTGTGTCGAGTGTGCTGTAAATTGTTAATGTTTTGTTATTCAGGTTTACTTCAGGTTTAAAAGTTCGACTGTACGAGGCAGCGAACTTTTCATGTGTCCAATTGTTCAACATTGTTTTTATACAGTCTTTAGATACTTTGTGTACAATATAACAATTAATCGACAGGCCAATGCAGCCATTGTTAAGACACCGGTAACAGTAATTTTTTCGACGGCCGTCACAACTTTACTTGTATATATATATATATATTCTTATATATGAAATTATTATAGTCATATGCTCTTTTTCTCATATAAATGCATTTAAATGCCTATCGAGAGATTCATAAACATTGTTATTGATGTATGGACGTCACTTTACTCGATATGTATTTCACACAGATTGCGGATACTGTGGGTACAGCATAACATTTATTTTTATTTTTTTTCGACTGTCAGAGGCAGCGATTATTCAGAAAAGGTTCATAATCCTTGATGCTGTAATATCTAGGTGATAACTAAATGTTTTGTCCTACCTTGAAAACTACATTGTTACAATTGTACTTAGTTTTTATGTTATGGATTACTTCAAATGTATACTCTAACAAGTGTACATCGGCTACGGGTACATATTCAATTTTGTTTTTATATCATAATTTATAGTCCCTATTTTCGCATAATAAGTTTGTATATCTAGTCATAATTTATCAATCCTTTTAGCAATAATCGTCATATGTTCACAATGTAATGTACATGGCTTTACTTTACTACTTTTGATGAGTTTTCACTGACATTTCGTAAACTTCGCATCTGTCCCTGTGTATCTTGGCGGCATCCCAAGTCACTTTAGTTCCTTGGTTCTTCTGTGGCGGTATTTTTTGCCCAGATATGTGGAAAATTAGCCTATCATGATTCCATCTGTTTGAATATTTGGCAAAAATAGACATAGCCCATTTTCATTTCAATATAGACTTTATTTTTCTATATGTTTGAATTTTTGGCAAAAATTAAAATTGCCCATTTATCAATTCAGTCTAGAGTTGCGTTTTCTCTTTCCACCAGTTTAGTTTTCTATATTCCCCATACATAGTTACACAGAGCCATTGCTTAGTTGTGAACAGATGCACATAAATGTATTTTATAGTTAGATAAAATGTTTTATGTCATTGTATAACATTTGGGTATTTCGATGACTCATATCAGTTATGATAATGTATGTCTGTAAACAGCAGCCAATCAGAGAGCTGCCTTTAGTCACATGACCACTTTTAACCAATCGGCATGAGTCTTCATCATTCTTCTAAAATATTTTCAATACAGGGATTAGTCTTTTAGAGTGTTTGTATTGAGAAGTTAAATTTAAAATTTCTGATGAAAGGAAAGGCTATGTGTGTAAATTCAAACATGTTATATTTGTTTATTGTATTTTATTAGGGAAATACTAATTGGACTGTGTACTTAACTTTTGATGTATATAATTGTGTACTCTTGGTATTGAGTGAATGTTTCATTTCATTAATTGTTCTTTTCACTTTTTACATTTAATGGTGGCATTGGGAACTTTGCCACGCTGGGTGGAGGGTAATGTAGTGATCGGGTACCCCACCCACCGTTTTAAATATAAATACATTGTCTGTTCGTAAATAATGTCTATTGGTTCTGCTATTTATTGCAAATAACAATTACGTTCATCCTACCTTGAGGGTTAATTCATGTTCACCATTCTGTTGTCTATTTACATTGTGGTTAACCCATATGTAGATTAAATTCTCGTCTCGTGTTTGGCGATGACGTCATTTTAGTCTCGTTTGCGAGATTTCCTGCTGAGGCGCAGGCAGGGTTTTCATAAGTTATATGGCACCAGTATCTGAAATGTTTAAAATTACATTCTTGAACTAGAAGTTGTTTTTTACAAATATATTTAACTAATATTGGTGAGAATATTTTTATCTAATTGTTAAAATAATATCAGTTACAGGATTGTCGTTTAAACGGTTTATTTTAGTGAATATCTTATGCACACATACTGGTGTGCAGTGTGCGTGCACACGGTTTTTGCGTGGGAATCCCTAAGGTTCCCTGCACACATTCTGTTTATGCACACAGCGTCTTGTGTGCATTGGCACTATATAAATCTCAGCGTTCGAGCCTTTTGAGGACTTCACACCCAAACTTTCAGAACAAACTAAAGCAAATTATTAATAGATATTTTACATTATTTAATTATTTTTTGGATACAGACTTTATACAAGGTACGCTATTGTTTTCTTTTAAGAATTAATTCTTTATTTAAACCAAAAAGGGAGTTATTGTTTTAAGGAACAAATTTTTATGATCTAATTCTAACCGTTTTTTTTTTTTGTTTTGTTGTTTTTTTACAACTCATTTAATAGTGAATATTTGTCGTTGTGGTCACGGAGCCCTGGGGTACATTGTTAAACAAAAGTATTTGTTTCTTAAGAAAGAAATAGGATTGTGAGAAAGTATCTGTACATAATATTCTGATAATTTGAATTTGTTTTGGTATTGGATCTACATAAAAATAAAATTGTAAATATTATTTAGCGTTATCCTGCTTTATTTTCCTTGACACAGTGAAGTCCATTTTATTTTATTTCTTTTTTTTTTATTATGAAGTTTGTCTCCAGGCATAACTTTGTAGTCTGCTGCCTGTGACTTTACTCGCACCGGCGAGTAAATCACCGTCGGTTACCGGCTCGCAACAACTTCATCAAGTGTTTTCAAGGGGTAATGAGGACGTTGCATGGCCTTGTTCAGGTCCCTAGGGTCTAAGCAGATTCTTATATTCCCATTGCTTTTTTCAGCTACTACCATGGAGCTGACCCTTTCTGTTGGTTCACTAACTTTGACTATAACCCCAAGTTCTTCCATTCTAGACAATTCATTTATTACCTTTTCATGTAAAGCTACTGGGACTTTACGCAGTGAGTGCACAACAGGTGTAACTGAGGGATCAATGTGGATTTTACATACCCCTGGGAAAAGTCCTATGCCATTGAAAACCTCAGAATGCTCCTTAAGACGGACAACTTTGTGAGTGTTGCATTAGGAGATTCAAACTCTGTTGAGTATGTGAGGTTCACAAGACCAAAATCGATGCAAGATTGAAGCCTTAACAATGACGGTGACCTTGTGTTCACAACATAGAACAAAATAACATCCTTTTTACCAGTCCCCGGGTGATTACACTGAAGAGTAATGCATCCCTTTATGTTTAGTTCATAACCATTGTAAGCTGATAGCTTTGTCTTGGACGGTTCAAGTACAGAACTAATGCCTAAACCCTGAAATACCTTATATGGTAAAATGTTCACTTGACTGCCTGTGTCTTATTTAAACTTTATACATTTTTTGGAATGACCTACCTCAAATTCTGCAAATACCTGCCCATTGATTATGTTTGATTCAACACTACCAATAAATAAATCCTGAGCATAATAACTATTACAGTTATTACAGTTTGAAATCCTAATTTCATTTACACTGGATTTACATACAGATCCAAAATGGTTCCTAGTTTTATATTTAAAACAATGTTTTCCTTTAGCAGGACACACTTGTGATTCATTATGTTGTTTGTCACAATTTTTGCACTGTTGTCTGGCATTTCCTTGTTTGGCGTTCCCTCGCCACCAAGATGAGCCTTTTCTCTCCCCCTGGCCTGAGGTATTATGACCAGGCTGGCCTAAGGTGTTATGACCAGATTTTCTGACCCCCTTCTGGTAAGACCTTTCAACGGTGTTGACAGTGGATGCTGAAGCTTGTGGCTGCTTTTCTCGCAATTGTTCCTGTGCACATTCAAATGACTGGCATATTTGGATTGACTTGTTAAGTGTCAATTTCTCTCCTTCGTTAATCAGTTTTTCTCTGATTCTTTGGGATATCACACCAAATACCAGTCTATCCCTGATCATTTCATCCCTGTCTGTGTAGCCACAGTCATTTGCCAGCAAGCGAAGTTTTGTTAAAAGTTGTTCAAATGTCTGCTCCCCTTGTGTTTCATTATTGAAACGGTATCTTGCAAACACAGGATTTAATGTTGGCTGCAAATGTTTTTTACTGCCTCACAGATCGCTTTCAACTTTTGTTTATCAGATGCTGAGAGGTTGAGAGTTGCAAAAATGTCCCTGCCTTTTTCTCCCATCCACACTAATAAATACGTCACTTGGACACTTTCCTCTTTGTTCATTAGCGGACCTTGGAATACAAGGTCGCAGTGTTCCTGGAATTTCTCCCATGTCTCTGGAAGGTTTGAACAGTTCCAGTTCATGCATGGCACAGGCACGCCATTTAGATCCATAATTGTGAAATTCACACTTAATTAAATACTTGCTACTTAAGAATGTTCACAATTAATCTCCAGAGTGAATCATGAGTTCATTTATCCATAATATTCTGACACCATGTTATGTTATTGGGAATAATACAGAACGACAATATAGTGTATTCTAACTATTTATTATTACCCTAAGAACTTACTGTGATTACTATATGAATGGTATAGACTAGACTCACCGAGATAAAGGATGCACAGGTAATATGAAGTAGAAGGGAAGTAACTCTGAATGTTTCAGATACTGAGGTACCATGTTACAGTAATTACTACCAACTGATGTGTAACCACCGCCGAATGATGTGTAACCACTGCCAAATGAAATGTTACTACTGCCAAATGATGTATAACTACTGCCAAATAACATGTAACCACTGCCGAATGATGTATAACCACTGCCGAATGTGTAACCACTGTAACCACTGCCGAATGAAAAGTAATTACTGCCGACTGATGTGTAACCACTGCCGAATGATGTGTAACCACTGCCAAATAAAATATAACTTCTGCCGAATAATGTGTAATCATTTCCGAATGACAAGTACACGGCTACTAAACGCCAGCTCCACCACCAACAAGTGTTGATAAGAAAATGAGCTATGGACATATCCGCGGTGGAGCTAACGAGTATACGTGAGTATGATTTACTTTTTGTCTTATATTTTTATTAATAGATCTCATTTCGAAAATCGGGCAATGTAGTACCATATAATTATTTATCCTGATGAGTTCCTGTATAAGTATTATAATATTTGAATTATTTGCACCCGCGAGAATGTTCTTACAGTGTTCCATACAAGTACGGTTCGCTTACATTAAGAAATATTGTGTCAGATTGGTCAACACAAGGATTCGAACCACTGAGATTCAAACATTTCACTTTCTTACCAACTGCACTTAAACGCGTATTACACTACACACATAAGTTATGTGACATAACTACAGTCAAGTAAGACATAACAACAAGTATTTGTCCGATAAGTTTGTTTACAAATCATGATAAAAAAATCATATATAACAGCCAAATCACAAAAGTGATAAAATTGTGATTAAGAAATGTCCGAAATATTTTTAATTTCCAAATGTATTGAAAATTAGTCCACAAAAATTTTGAGGTATTTGCTAAAGAAATATCACTAACCGAAGGTCCGGAAGAAAGGTAATTATATATTTGTCAGGATTTGAAAACAGGTAGTATAAATATTGTGTGAATTACGTTACAAACATAATATTTCTGGAATATCGAGTCTGTTTTCATTACCTGAAACATAGCTAGCAGCAAATATTTCTTTTATAATTCAATGTTATGTTTTCAAATATTACTGGATGTCATAATTTTGTATACCAACAAAACCGGAAATGTTTTCAGTTAACAAAACGTGTATACTATATGAAACACATCATTGACACCAGAATTGACATTACATTTTCTCTTGACAACATCTACAAAGGAAACAACCAAAGTAACGTAAATCACTAATAGATGCCATATCTGTCACAATTGAGTAAATGTTATAATCAAGCCACATATATGATAACATTAAACATATTTAGTCTCTTGTAGTACTTTGTATGTAAAACTTTTTAAAACCAATACAACTTTGTAATGTTTCCTGAACAATACCATGGAAACAAACATAAAACTAACCAGGATTCAACAACGCAGCAAACTAAATGGATCTTGTCAAAATTGTATTAAAAATGTATTTAACTGTATTTAAACAAACATTTTTGGTTGTTTTGACATTGTATGTTAACAAATATGTGCAGATGAAACAAGCCACTTTGCACTGGTTAAAAGTGAATATTATTTAAACATGATAACGTAATTCACAATTCTTAAACACGTAAATCACGGAGTTCAAATTTTGATATTATCATGTTTAAATCCAGTCACATATGATAACATTCATCATATTTAGTCTCTTGTGGTACTTTGAATGTCAAACTCTTTAACACCAATAAATTTATACAACATTGTAATGTTTGATAATCAATATTATGGAAAATAAACATAAAAGTAACCAATATTCAACAAAACAGCAAATTAAATGGATCAAACTTGTAAAAACTGTATTAAAACAAACATTCTGCTTGCTTTGTCATTGTATTTTAACAATTACGTGCAGATGAAACAAGTCACTTTGCACTGGTTAAACGTGAACATTGTTTAAACATGTAAATCACTGAATTCATATTTTGATACTATCGTGTTTATGTCGATATCAGACAACCTATACATATTGCGCTTTCCGTATGGTACAGGATCATCCACTGTGCTCAGAACTGATGATTCATGGACCCATAGTACATTTTCTTTTGCAGGCCATTTAAATGTAACACACAGCTTGCTACTACCTTCTTGCATAAACGTAATATTGTATTCATTGTCATCTTTGTCATATTCTAATAATTTGCCAACATACTATTTACAATTGTATATAGCAGCTACAAATGTTTTGACAGGGATTTTTGAATAAGTTGTAGCTGCATTAATGATTGGTTCACATTCTACATGTTCAGTGTTAGCTGCAACATAATCAATAGCCTGTTCAGTATTTGGGGTTTTGTTATCAGCAACTGATGTATGGTTATGAAAGATCCATCCACTGCATCCCGTCTTGATTTCTCCGTCTGTAAAACAATTTAGACAAAAACATGACATGCATTTTTTGCAGTATCTACTTGAACTACGCTATGGACTTCCAGAGTCCCTTTAACAGGTTTTGCATTCATTTGTGTCAATTCTTCTTGAACTTGATCACATTTCGACTTGGGAGTATACATGTATGTTATTGGACTCTGTGTCTGGCTGGTACCCCATTTGAAAAAGTCTTCAGCATTTTGTATAACCACTGCGTGCCTCTTTACTGCTGTGTTTGCCATTCTTTTAGATGCCCCCCCCCCCCCTATTCCATCAAAAGCCCCCTTGCCATGGCTTGTCTCAAAATATTGCCAGGAAGCTCGGATTCCAAAAAGCTTATCATGATTTCCAACCACGTGCATCATATGTTTGTTTCTGTACTGAGAGGTAGGCGAGTCTGTAATGTAATGTATACATTAAACATGGTCATGTTCCTTAACCAGTATTTCATTAATACTTTTAGAAATGCATAAACTGTTCCTGCCGTGTGAGCTGGTGTATCAGAGACATAAACATATGACTTGTGTTTCAACTCATTTTCACGATTATTAAAGTATGTCACCATTGGATGTAATGTTACAAAACCTTTGTCGAAGTAAGCTGACTGGACTTCATCGGCATGACTATAGGAATAATTCTCAGCAAAGTCCATCTGGTATATTATGTGATGTTCTGGAATTGTTTCTTTCAACAGTTTAAATTGTTCATACTGGGTTGCAACACGTTTTGTGTGAAGACGGAAACTTATCAACTCCTTTTTCACTAGCTCTTTAAATTCATCTTTGTTGGTTGTACTTGTACTTGGGTAAATTACTGAATTGGTTGAATCACATGGTCCCAATTCTTCTTCGGGCAATATTTCGTTGTTTGTATTCATTTCATCAGTCTGTTCTTGATGTTCACAGTCTTGTTCTCGTTGTTCAGTGGCCTGCTTCTCTTGTAATCTTTTTCCTCATACTGCTTTTTGTTCTTTCTCTTTTTTTGCTCTAGCTTACGTGGATTAAGGTCTGTAGTTTTCACATAGTATTTCTCAACCCGTGTTGTTTCTGTCTCTAAATACTTTGTACCTTCTTTGGCTTTCTTTCTTTCTTGATATTTCCTCTGGATTTCAGCTCTGACTTTGCCATTTTACTTGTAAATGTAAGTAATATGTTAGTGATTTACGTTACCATTATGTGTATTACGTTACCATATATATGTTAATTTTAATGCAACACAAATAACTGCATTTAAACAAGTGCTTTACCAATCATAAAATAAAAGTGTTTCTTCTAAAACACACATTTATCGCTGGAAGTTAAATCGAAAAGTTGTAAAAAGACAATTTTAAGAATCCTACCTAGAATGAATTTCTGTAAAACGATCTTTCAACATAACACGAGGTCTGTATCATGGCTTCTGATGACTTGTTAAATAACTTTCTGATGACGTCATGTTAGCACGGTGTGATGTACTCGTTCAATTCATCCGTATTGAAAATAAGGATTATATTTATAAAATTACCATAACGTAATTTACTGTAACGTAATTCATAAAAAGATTAAATTGTTGAAAATTATTTAGAAAAGACGACAAACGCAAATATTTTTCCTTTGGATCTGGTTTAATTGCATTTAAGGTTTTTTATGCAAAAGAACAATTTCTGTTTAAATAAGTTATATCATGCTATAGGGAGTGATGCACGTAATTCACATCTTCACATCAAAATTTGCTGTCTTTGACTATTTGACTAAATTTTCATAATACTTACATGAAAAGTCAGTTATATGTTTGACACATTGTAGTAATTACTTCTTATGTGCAAAAAAACGTAAAATATCCTGCTTTCTGCTTTACATTAAATCAGTGTAAAACGTGTAACGTAATTCACGTTAAAAATTGGACATTTATCAACAAAGACATGAAAAAACAGAAAAGTGTTAAAATGGTTTACAATTACCATTTTTTGTAACTTCCATATGTCTGTCTTCAGAAAAAATCACATCTGACTGTTGTAAACGGTGTTCATGTTAGAATGTTGTACTATATGAGGCAACACTAGTTTTGGAAACTATTTTATCATCAAATTCTAGAGGTCCCGACACTTTGATTAACCAAATAAAAATTTAAAAAGCAGGAGATCAGGTAAAAATGTTGTTTTTCAAATAGCAGTGGTCTAAATGATTACTCGAAAATTATAGTGAATACTTTAGATGGATCAACAAATTCGTAATCATGTATGGGCCTAGAATTTTGGATATTTTACCGCTTTTGGCGTTTTGGCTGATAAACGTATTTCCTAATTCATGTGGCAAGTGTGTTTCTTGTAAAAGTATTATGTTTTATCCATTCTCTTAACCTGCCTCTTTTATTGAAGTCACGAAGTGCTTGTATATTAATAGATATTAAATGCAATTTGGTATGTATTACGTAAATTAACTAGTATTAGTTAGTGCCTGTATTACCGTATAATAATCTATTAATATCATCAAATATAATATATATTTTTTTGCAAAACAGTTTTTTAAAAAAAACTGATACTACAATAGAAATATCAACAAAATATATTTTTGTCTGAAATATATGAGCAATACAACTATATAACAATCGTAGTTTAGATCTATATTGAAAATTTATTTTATTACAATATAATGCAACCAATACTGACTAGACATGACATATATATAATTATTTTTTAGTTATAAATTTATTAAACTATTGACTATAGTAGTATAACAACACGATGTAAGCAATTCCATCATGGAAAATTCAGCCTACTAAAATATGTGCCAAATTAACTAAATAATAGCCATTCTTAAAGCATATCATATTATTTATATGTGACATTAAAGTATCGTTTTACAGTGCCTGCAAAATGTCTACATTTGATTATTGTTTGGGGGAAAAGGCATATACAAAATACAATATATAAAACTCAGAAAAGAGCAGCGAGATTAATACTAAATAAACCATTGAAAACAAATTCTCAAGAAATGTTCAATGAATGGTAATGGTTTCCATTTTCCCGGGCAAACTATGTTATCACACTGCTGTTATAGCCCAACCATATATACCAAACCATGACATTTTCAAATAATACATCATATAACTTGTGATCTATTGATAGAAAAGATCTCGTTACTCAAAAGGCTTGCACCAATTATTTAAACAAGTTGGCTGCTTTTAAAAAGCATCCAATGGTTAGGTCTTAGAAAAGAGGTGGCAATTAGAGTAAATGAATGTGTAAGTTTGAGTTTGTACTTGTTTATTGATGTAAAGATGCAAAATTATAGTCAAACAGCATATTTAATTTAAGAAAGGTAAAAACAATCGCGCACAGGGTAGTAAATACATGGGTGATACCAAATCCCGACCAGGTTCCAGCTGAAACGGCAAAATTTTGGCTGCAGGGAAAGGCAAATGTGGTGTGCATAGGCATAGTGCCACCATTGCAAAAAGGAAGTGCTTCCGTGGGGTAGTCGCATAATGGCGGTTATAAATAATCCTCAATTCTTCTTCTATAAAAATGCATTTTCCTTATTTTAATGCTCATTTTTTTATTTGAATGGCATTATTGATGTATTTTGAACATTTTGATAGCATTGTCATGTTTGAATTGTGAATTTAGAAAAAAAAATGATGCTTGGAAATTGGGGTATGAATTCATGATTTCGGAAGTCTACTTTCACTTTGTCACCAGTGTACACACTGAGCAGAAAAAAATCTCTTATATGACACATGACCCTTACTTTTCTCATCATATTTTGATAGTGCAGAGGTTGACAAACAGTAAAATGTAGGTTTCACTTCTTTCATTTGGGACCCTCTATGAATGACAAGCCTTCAAACTTTTATTATTTACTATAGAATAAAGAACAAAAATCAATGGTGGGGTTACACCTTAATGGAAACGTTGGTGTTTAAGTAATAATCTCAGTCATTATGCATTTCGATTTGCATATTTTAAAAAAATGTATTGAAACTTACCTTATCGATTTTGTAACTTACTAACCGTTATGTTCTATAAAATTTACTACTGTATATGATCTTTTTTTTTTTTTTTTTAAATTATACATATTTGAAATTAATTTGTGAATATATTATTTTAAAAATACAATTAGTGCATGTTCGGCGATATGTCTGATTCTTGCAACGTGCTGAAAATACGCCACGCCAGTAAACTCACCTTGTTTTTAAAGGTATTTTGTTGTTTATTCTACAGTAAATAATAAAAGTTTGAAGGCTTGCCATTTATAGAGAGCCCCATATAAAAGAAATGAAACTTACAGTTTACTGTTTGTCAACCTCTACATAACCAAAATATGATGAGAAAAGTAGGGGTCATTTGTCATAAAAGAGATTTGTTCTGTTCATTGTGTACTGTTGAAAAAGTGAAAGCAGAAATCATATATTCATACCCCAGTGTTCAGGCATTAATTTTTTTTTAAATTCACAATTCAAAATGTTCAAAATACATCAATAATGCCGTTAAAACATAAAATAATGAGCATTAAAATAAGGAACATACATTTTTAAAGAAGAAGAAACGAATATTATTTATAACCGCCATTATGCGACTACTCCACGGAAGCGCCTCCTATTTCCAATGGTGGTGCTATGCCTATAAGAAACCTAAAAACAATGTTTTTCTAATTACCTCTTTTTTATTAAGTACTCTCAATATGCAGTTAGCCAAATCACAGAGATTATCATTTTTATGACCCAAATATTCTTAATTTTTGCAAGGATCAAGGGAAACTTCCGGCCATGTGAAAACATTGACCTGGGTCAAGTATTGCCTGGTGAACATGGGCTCGGTGTAAATGGCAGTATTGGCGTAGGATTACATTATTCTACAATGTTAAAACTATCGACACTGAATCCGTGACATTAAAATAAGTATCGACACGCCTCGGTTACCCTGTCGTCACAAACCTGTGACATTTTAAAAATTTTAAACTTGAAGAAATATTCATAATCAGATGTTCAATTGATCGTATTTTACTTATAATACACTACATTCCCTGGAATGTCAAACATATACTTCTTACGTTTGATTGTATAAACATATCAACGATTATGTCCCCGCTATCGACGAGCAACTGTGACAAAATTTATAAAACAATAATACTGTTGACGTGAATCTGTGACAAACTGTCGACGCGAATCACTCTACGTTGTGACAGAGTTCCCTGACCGTGATTATATACAGGCACGAGATGTCGACTGACATTCAATTTTGATGTGTTTGACTTATTTTACCGAAAAAAATTGTTTAAACTAATTCAATTGAAAATTTTACACCAAAATACTGCTATGACACATATATTGAATAATGTATTTCGGTAAGATAATGTCTTTACATTATCTTACCGAAATACATTATTCAATACTTTGTAAATGCTAAAAAACTGCTCATTTCAATCATTTAAAATAAAAAATCTTCAAAATTTTGTGAGTTTTCATGAAATTTCAATGTAAATATGCATATGTATGCTTTATTTGAGGCATAAATATGACAAAATTTGTTTTTTATGAAGGAAATGTCTCCAATTTGCCATTTAAGACCATGAGAGTGTAAAAATGAGGTTCATTTACCTACAGTTAACATTTTGAAAAATCACCCCCATCTTACTAAAGTCTCTATTATAAGAAACCTTAATTCTATTACTTTACTTATTACTTTTATTTTTACTAAGTACTATCAATTTGCAGTAATACTGCAAAACTCTAGGCATTAAGTGCTAAAATTTTTGTCAGAATACCGTTTTCTATATGGTCATTATATAAAGATGTGAGATGTTGATCGACATGCAATTTTGATGTGTTTGACTACGTTTACCCCCAAAAAAGTTTTTGAACCTAATTTAATTAAAGATTTTACACCAAAATAGTCTCATGAAATATTGAAGACATTATCTTACCAAAATACATTATTCAATACTATGCAAATGCAAAATAATTGCACATTTCAATCATTCAAAATTAAAAATCTTCAAAATTTTGTGATTTTTCATGAAATTTAAATGTAGATATGCACATGTATGCTTTATTTGAGGCATAAACATGACAAAATTTGTTTTTATGAAGGAAATGTCTCCAATTTGCCATTTAAGACCATGAAAGTGTAAAAATGAGGTTCATTGAGGTTCACAATTAACATTTTGGAAAATCACCCCATCTCACTGAAGTCTCTATTATAAGAAACCTTAATTCTATTACTTTACTAATTACTTCTTTTTTTACTTAATACTTTCAATTTGTAATAATTTTGCCAAGTTTTAGGCATTAAGTACTGGAACTTTTGTCAGAATACGACTTTCTACATGGTCATTATATACTGGCGCAAGATGTTGACCAACATGCAATTTTGATGTGTTTGAATAATTCCCCCCCCCCCCCCCCCCAAAAAAAAATCGATTTTAACCTTATCTAATTAAACATTTTACACTAAAATAGTCTCATGACATATTGAAGACATTATCTTACCGAAATACATTATTCAATACTATGCAAATGCTGAAAAATTGCACATTTCAATGATTAAAAATAAAACAAAATTGTGTAATTTTTCATTATATTTCAATGTAAATATGCACATATATGTTAATTTGAGGCATAAACATGACAAAGTATTTTTTTATAAAGGAAATGTCTCCAATTTGTCATTAAAGACTTCGAGAATGTAAAAAAGAGGTTATTTTACCTACAATTAACATTTCGGAAAACCACCCCATCTCACTGTTCCAAGCTTTATTCTACAGTAAATAATACCAACGGAAGCGCATCCCGTTTCCAATCATGGTTGTACTATGCCTAAAGAAAATATATTTTTGTTGTATCGAGTAAAATAAACAACTGCTTGATTTTGTGATTATGTCCGTTGTTATGTGTTCAGCATATAATTGATTGATTAAATACATGTTTATTTGATTTACATCAACTCAGCAGGAATCTGTCATTAACGGCGATAAATCTTCAAAAAAGATAAGTTTCAAGACTACAATTTAGGTCGTTTTATTTTATTTTTCATTTTTTTCGGTTAAATATGCAAAGGGCAATGCATAATGAAAATTTAAACGCCACTATCAATTGTTACACATACCGCATTTCCATTTTCCATGTAGCCGAAAAGTGGGTCGGCTCAGCCGATAAATATGGCCGGGGTTTAGAATCAATTGCTGTACACTCCCATAATGCACTGTTTTGAAAAGCAATGGCGACCTCCTTGTATCTTGTATCGAATGCCGTGTTTTAACACGTGATCGTGACGTTTCAATATGGCAGCACCCAGAGTCAATTTCTTAACTGACCCTTATATAGGGTTCGGTCGCTAATGCGACCTAACCAATAATATGAAATAGGTAAAACCTAAATGGCGAGCTAATAGGAAGATGTCAAACACAATTTTCCATCAGTTGTTGGTTAGTAAAAAAAAAAAGAGAGAATAAAAATAAGGGGAAAAGATTACTAGGGTTATAATTAAGAATAATACTTACATTGCTGGCAGTTCTTGGTTTACAAATGAGGCTCAAAACATCATGCTATATTATTCATGAGTGTTTGTGTTGGCGTATCATAAAAAGCGTTGTATGTAATCAAAACAGTCAGATAATGCATAGCTATTAAAGTATATGTTTATATAAATATTAGCCTTATTGATAATAAGAATGAGCAGTTTGACATATGGATTCCTGCACATAACAGGAGTTGTCGGATCTAGAGAGCAAAAATCCTCTGTTTATATGCATTAGGTTATACTAAGTACATTTAAGTAACTTATACTATGGTTTAAAACATATATCATACTGTTCGTTGAAAGGTTACCGATTGTCATATCACCCACCTAAGTTAACAATACAACTTTGCTTTTGACATATGCACGCACTTCACAAAGTTAATGATACCGGTAAACAAAATTATCACGTCATTTTAAAGTCCCATGTGTCAGCAGACATGTAATCATTGTCTTCATGGTCCGAGTCTGTAAGTGTAATTTCACAATCTTCAATTTTTGAAATAATTATGCAACATATAATGTTATACCATTTTCATTGACAGTCTTAACACAATGCTCTGTATTAATTTTACATATTTCTTAATTTATAGTCATAATGTCTTTTTCTAAAATTTTCTGTTGTTGTTGTATTTCCACAGCTGTTAAGTCTGTTTGTGTAAGTCTGTGTGTAAGAATTTGAAAAGATGCATATTTTTTAATAGAGGCATTTGGAATTGTTGCAAGAAAAAAGTGTTGTTGTGTCATGTCTCAGTTTCCTTGAAATTTCATGTAATTCTGTTATAAATGTTTGGACTTTATTTTGTTGAATTATATGTAATGTATGCTCCATTTCTACAAGTCACTTTTTCTGTCAAAATACAAAGGCCAGCTGCTATCAAAATGACTGTTTGCTCAGCAGGATAAGAAGCCATTTTATTTTGAACAGCATGATAGACCTGTGATATTTTACCACCAGGAATGACAATCAAAGATACATGATAGTGATCATGAAATGGATGAAATTTGTTTATGTGTTGATGCAGATACCTCCCTCTCGAATCTGTTCCAATAATTATATGGTGATGCATGCTGTAAATGAATAAAAAAAAAAGAAAAGAAATTACGAATATGCTTTTGATACAACTTACATGGTACCTGGTAATTAAAATATTTGTGTTTGTGTTTATTGATTCCAAGTGAATGTTAGATGCATTAACGTTTTGATAAGCACTAGAGACCGATTTTTCCTGTTCATTTAAGCAGTTGGTTGACTGGTTTACCTCGTTTTCTTCATTTTCAATTTGTGGTGGTTCATATGTACAAAGTGTAAAAGTTTCTCTTGCACCTTTCAGCCAAACTTTAATTTTGCAGTTGTACAGAAGTGGTGCCGCCTCAATTTCACATGCTGTGACCCATCCATTCAGTTCTAACATTGAGGTCCAACAGGTTCTTTTGGTTATTGACAGACTATTAAAAAGTCTTGCTTCTTCCTCCCAATGTTCCAGTTAAGGTATATATTGCTGCAGATTGCATGTCTGTGCTACCTCGCGACTCAGATGGAAAACCCCCACTGTAGACTCTATATGTAATCGAGACAGCGAAAAAAAATTTTTTCCATCACCAGGTACATTTTTTACAACATACATCTTCATAAATAGATATATCATTATTTTTGTTTTGAAAGTTAAAAGAAAGAAAGAAAAAAGAAAGAAGAAGAATCATTTTGCAACTTGTAGTTTTACTTAAAATTTATTGTTTTAGATTTAGATCTACATAATTTTCAATTTTATGGGAAATAGTGGTGAATAAAGCATTAATAACCTGCAGAATGTGGAGTGAAATACCCTCTTAACAGTTGTGTTGTTCTTTTACTGTTAACAAACAGAGCACAAACAGAGCAGCCAGCATTTGTTTACTTATTATGCATTGTCAAATTAGCTTCGTTTCGATTGGCTCACTTCTGATCATACTCATTTGCATACGTTCTATTTTGCCTGTTTTTTTTACCTACTCGATAAATTGACTATTTATTTTGTAGGTCAGGGACTAACGTTCTATTTAACTACGTCATCTGGTAAATTTCCCTCTAGCAGAAATTTATTTGTGAAATGAATAAATTATTATAATGTACGTTTTGTGTATATTTTAGTTTTTTCAAATATATTATTTTTTGTACGTAATTATAAGGAGAGATTTGAAATAACTATTCATGATTCAAGATAAAAAAGTGATTTTGTAAACCCTGATTTTTGTATAGAATTCCTATATTTTATGTATTCAAATTAAAAACAACCTACATAGCCGAGTGTTCCAAATTACGCATGAAAACAGGTAGAGGGTCATTTCCTTTTTTCAACGTTAGTATATGTTTGTAAATATATCTTTAATCTTACGTGATACCATAAGAGCTCGCATACTAGCGAATGCGCGGCTCGCTCGTATTTGCTCGCTATTGAAATTACCTTCTCCAATCACCAAATAAATGATATTTGTTATTGATGGAAACAAGTTGGCTGCTTTTGAAAAGCATCCAATGGTTGGGTCTTATAAAAGAGGTGGTAAATAGATTTAATGAATGTATATGTTTGAGTCTGTACGAAATAGGCTTGTTTAATGGTGTAAAGATGCAAAATTTGAGTGAAATAACATATTTATTTAAAAAAAAAAACAAAAAAAAAAACAACCTCGCACAGGGTATTTAAGGTAGTGGGACCGTAATTGGCTATATTTCAAATCTTTTAAAGACCTTAATTTTTATTAACAATATAATGTCACTGGCTTATTTCCAAATTTCTTAAGTTTATTCCGATCTATACCGAGATGCTCCGAAATCGTTACGGAGGATAACGACATCGCACGAAAGTTAACGAGTCCAATACGGTCCCACTACCTTATACACTGGTGATACCAAATCCCGACCAGGTTCCGGGTGACACGGCCAAATTTTGGATGCAGGGAAAAGCCAAACGTGGTGCGCTTAATAGTAATTTTGATTTTTAAATGTACTAATCTCAAACATTATGCATTTCGATTTGCATATTTAAAACCATGTCTTGAAACTTACCTTATATATTTTCTAATGTACTTAATGATGTTATTTACTACTGTGATCATATATGTTTTAAAATAATTTGTGGATATATATTTTACAAACAAAATTAAAAACAAAACTTATGCATGTTCGGAGATATAACGTGCTGAAAATACGCCACACCAGTAAACTCGCCTTGTTTTTCAATTGTGTTTTTACAGAAAATATATTGCTGTTGTATCAAGTAAAATAAACAACTGTAGCTGCTTGATTTTGTTATTATTTCCGTAGGTATGGGTTCAACATATCATAATAGATTAAATAGGTGGTTATACATAAACTCAGAAGGAATCGTTGTTCAAAAATGGCGATAAATCTTCAAAAAACAATCAGTTTCAAGACCTCAGTTAAGGCATTTTTATTTTATTTTTCAATTTTTTCTTTTGAATATGCAAAGGGCAATGCATAATGATTCCAATTAGTGTATTAAATGCCACAATCAATTAATACACACACCGCAGTTGCATTTTCCTTGCAGCCGTCAAGTGGTCGGGTCAGCCGGTACATATGGCCGGGTTTTAGTATCAATTGCGGTTTGTACATTCCCATAATGCACTGTTTTGATGGCGACTTGTATTGAATGCCGTGTTTTAACACGTGATCGTGACGTTTCAATATGGCAGCGCCCAGAGTCAATCTTATATAGGGTTCGGTCGCTAATGCGACCTAACCAAAAAATAGTATAAATGTACAAACGTATAAATGCTAAGATGCATACATTACTAAATTGAGTGTTTGTAACAATACGTCAATACGTAAGCATTATTTTGTGCACACTGGAATTAAAGGGATTATATTGGCAAGTAACACAAACACGCTGTTAATCCAGACTTTTCCTGTATGCAGTGTACACAAAATAATGCTTATGGATATATTGACGTATAACCTTTATTTACTTGAAAGTTATCAAATTAACAGTAATTTCCAAAAAAAATATTCAGTCAAAATATACTTGTTGCATGCGGAAAAATAAATGAAGCAAATGATAGTACAATGGTTGGAAAGTCAGTTATATGCAATAACTCTGATTTAAATGTGAATAATACAACTTTATTTTATAAAAAAAATGGTTTGACAAAGGAATTAAGTATTTTGAACATATATTTGATTACAGAATTAAACAATTAAATTCCTTTCACTTTTTCTCATTTCTCTATGATATTCCAAGGACTGACTTTTTCAAATATTTATCCTTAATCTCAAGTATACTGAACGCATTGAAAACAAAACTTAGCAACGAAAAAAAATGTTATAAACACAAACAACATGATAAATAAATTAAAACAAACAAAACATGTGAATAAACTATTATATAACCATCAGTTAAATAATAAAAAACACGGTGATATTATCCAGCAACAAAAATGGACGGAACTCTTTGTAAATGAAACATTAAAATGGAGTGAAATATACTATATGCCTATAGTTTCAACAACTCATACAAAATTAAGAAACTTCCAATACAAATATATTCTCAGAATTGTAGCAACAAACACTAAACTGTTTAAATATTAAAAAGTGAGTTTAAACTTATGTGATTTTTGTAACATGGACATAGAGACAGTAAATCATTATATATATATATATATATATATATATATACACAAACAAATGTAAGAAACCCATTCCAAGCTGCGCCAGTTTTCAATTTTACCTCAAAAATCAAATTGAAATTGAAAAAGAAATAGGTTTGAAATACGATAAATTTCATTATTTTACAAATAAATGGAGATTTTTCATCCTTAACAACTGATTCGTTATGAACACAAAAAAAACTAACTTAAACATTCAACTTAACGCGTGTTGTGTTTATTAAGTAAATATCACGCTCTAGTAATTCTCACGCTAGACGGAAGTTGTACTTTTCACCATGCGGTTCCACCTTCATCAATAAAACTGAATAAACATCATTACACACTGTTATTTAACCCCAAGAACATTATATCTGGCGACGAGGATACTGAACCGTCACGATGGCGATGCAACTGCCTGCATTTCCGCCATTTCCAGTGCATCAAGAAGAACAATCGGCGGGAACGCGTTGGAAGAAATGGCTCGACAAATTCGAGAACATGATTTGTGCTTTAGACATAGACACTGACCAAAGAAAGAAGGCCATGCTATTGCACTATGTTGGTGACGAAACCTACGACATATTCGACAGCTTCACCGACGAGAAGAAGGGTGTAGGCGCCACAATGACTGAAGATGAAAATCAGGTACCAAATGAATACAATGTGCTAAAACAATCATTGACAGACTATTTTACACCCAAGAAGAACACATCATACGAAGTGTTTAAGTTTCGTCAGGCGAACCAGAATGCTGGTGAACCAATTGACTCATACCACACCAGGCTCAGAACACTGGCGAGCACATGTGACTTTCATGATTCTGACAGAGAAATATTGAGTCAAATTATTCAAGGGTGTACTTCATCCAGAATCAGACGAAGAGCACTCAGAGACAATTACACTCTAGATAAGGTGCTTGATGAGGCGAGATCCCTCGAACTCTCAGAATCCAGGGCTTCAGTTATCGAGAGCAGTGCTAGCCATGTCAATGCAGCATTCAGGGGAAAACCAAACGACGTTGATGTACCAAACTCTAGGACAAGCCAACCGCACAGCCAGCCAAGAGGGAGAGGACGTGGTGTTTCACGTGGTGCCAGGCAGCGACATCAACCAGAGAGCAGAAAGTGTAGAAACTGTGGTGGTGACTCTATGCACAAAAACTGTCCCGCATATGGGAAATTTTGCAATTATTGTAAAAGAAAAAATCATTTTGCCATAGTGTGCAGAAAGAAACTATACCCAAAACATGTTAATTTCACGGAGTCCAACCCCGAGAGGGTTCGGACAAATGACAGTTCCAGTGATGAATCTGTTTTTAATATACAACAATCAAAATCCTGCACTCCCTCTGTAGTTGCAAAGGTACTCGATAGTGATATTGAGTTCCTTATTGACACAGGGGTGAGTGTAAACATTGTCAGTGAAACAGTATACAACCAAATGTCAAACAGGCCTAAACTCCAGAATCCATCCCCACTCATTTATGCATATGGTTCCTCAGATCCTTTAAAGGTTAAAAGTAACTTTCATACTCAAATAAGATACAAAAGTAATGAAATAGGTGCATATTTCTATGTTGTTGAAAACGCAAAAAGTCGGTTTTCTCGCTGTCTTCTTGGGGCTACAACTGCACAGGCTTTGAACATGGTTCACTTTGCTTTCTCCTCTCATTGCAATTCTGTTTCAGAGCAGTTTCCCTCACTGTTTGACGGCAAGATGGGTAAGATAAAGGACACCAAAGTCAGGTTGCACATTGACCAGAATGTCCCTCCTGTTTCCCAGCGCCATAGGCGCATACCTTTTCATGTCCGGAAAAGTGTAGAAACCGAGCTCAAGCGTCTTGAAGACCTTGATGTTATAGAACCAGTCAATGGCCCTACACCTTGGGTGAGTCCAGTGGTGGTTGTCCCAAAGAAAACCTCAGGGGTAAGAGTATGCATTGACATGAGAATGGCGAACAAGGCCATTAGTAGGGAGAAACACCCCATGCCCACTGCAGATGAGCTTATGGCCGATCTGAATTCTTCTACAGTTTTCAGTAAGCTTGATTTGTCAAATGCCTATCATCAGCTAGAGCTAGAAGAGTCCAGTCGCTATATTACCACTTTCAGCACTCATGTAGGTCTAAGACGGTACAAGCGATTGCTATTTGGGGTCAATGCTGCATCAGAAATCTTCCAGAAGATTATTGCTGATCTGCTAGCAGACATTCAAGGTGCAAAGAACCTTTCTGATGACATTATCATTTATGGTAAAGACCAATCTGATCATGACCGTGCCCTTCAGTTAACATTTGAAAGGCTTAGTAGCATGGGCGCTAAGCTAAACAAAGATAAATGCGTTTTCTCTGTTAACAAAATCACTTTCTTTGGACATGTTTTCAGCAGTCTTGGTGTTTCAGACGTTGAACAGCGATACTCGCAAACAGACCGAGAGATGTTAGCTGTTGTGTATGGGGTAGAACACTTTCGATTGTATCTGTTTGCCTCGGAATTCAAGGTAATTACTGATCACAAACCTCTGCTTGGTATTGTTCATAGTCAAAAGCCTGCTTCTCCACGCATGGAACGTTGGCGTCTTCGTCTCATGCCGTATCATTTCACTCTAGAATATAGGCTAGGCAAAGATGATCTAAATCCTGCATACTTCATGAGCAGACACCCTTATGATCAGCCTAAGAGAGACAATGCTGCAGAAGCATATGTGGCTTTCATAAGTCAACATGCTGTCCCAAAGGCAATGTCTTTTGATGAGGTTCAAAAGGCAACATCGTCTGATCAAACTCTTCAGAAAGTGATGATTGCTGTTCAGACAGGCAGATGGTGGGATGACCCAGATCTATCACCTTATTCACGTTTCAAAGATGAGTTTGCAGTCTATGATGGTGTAGTCCTAAGAGATCATAGGCTGGTAGTTCCCTCTTCATTGCAGGACAGAGTCATTGACATTGCACACAACACCCATCAAGGCATTGTCAAAACTAAACAGCTTATCAGGGAAAAAGTGTGATTCCCTGGTATCGATAGAATGGTTGAGGAAACCATCAAAGCATGCATTCCATGCCAGGCGTCTTATCCTGGATCCACCAAGCGTGAACCAGTTTGCCCGACCCCATTGCCGTCTGAGCCTTGGTCTGAGATTGCCATAGATTTTGCTGGACCATTTCCATGTGGTCAATATGTTCTGGTGGTACTAGATGAGCATAGTCGATTTCCAGAGGTCGAAATTGTCTCTTCTACCTCTGCAAAAGTCGTTTGTCCAAAACTCAGTTCGATATTTGCTAGACAGGGATTCCCGACTGTTGTGAAAACAGATAATGGTCCCCCTTTTCAAGGACATGAGTTCTCAGATTTTGCCAAATGTGTGGATTTAGGCACAGAAGAATCACTCCTTTGTGGCCAGAAGCTAATGGTGCTGTTGAAAGATTCATGGGCACACTGAACAAATTTGTCCGCGCTTCTGTTGCAGGAAATAAAAACTGGAAGGCTGAGCTTGACAGTTTTCTCATGCACTATAGAGCCACTCCCCATGGTGCAACTCAAGTGTCTCCCTTTGAGGCTCTGACAGGCAGGAAGATGAGCATAGGTCTCCCTCACATTCCCAAAAAGGTGTCTATCCCCGTCTCAGCTCGCATGCGTCAGAATGATACATTGAGTAAAAGCAGAATGAAGGAATATGCAGATAAAAAGAGGCGTGTATTGCCATCCTCTCTTGCTCCAGGCTCCCATGTTCTACTTAAGCAACGTAAGGTGAATAAACTTACACCACCTTACAACCCTGATCCCTACACTGTTGTCCAAAAACATGGTAGTATGATCACAGCTGAGCGCAATGGTCATTGCGTTACCCGAAATTCTTCCTTCTTCCGGCCAGTGAATGTCGGACCATCATTTTTCGAAGCAGAGGAAGAAAACGATTACACCAGAAAAGGAGATGGAGATAGTCCTCCAGTAGAAAATAGGTCTAGTCGCAGTCCGTCCCCTGGTCCTGGTCAAAATGAACATGATCTGTGTGATCCTGGTATCACATCAGAACAGGTTAAACTTTCTCCAAGTTCGAGCACCGTGACTGTAACTCCGAGAAGAAATCCATCTCGTAATGCCGGAATGCCTCAGAGATACAAAGACTTTGTTGTAAAGTGAGACATTCGGGTGTTTATTTTATCAAAATGAAAACCGCAATTTCTTTGAGATTTTACATATTTAATCTAGTCATAAAACTGCATCTAGTCATTCTTCATAGTCATGCATACATTTATCCAGTCCCGAAAGTTAAATAAGAATACTGTTTGAAATTTGATTTTGTACTGTTGTGACACTTGTCTCAAAGATTTTACATTTTTATTATTTATAAAGGGTTAAAGTTCTTTTAATAACAATTGATTGATTTAAAAGAACTTTTATGTTTATATGCTTTCCTCTCAATACAAAAAACATTGATTACTGATATTAACCTTGAAACAAGTTTCTGCTATCTTTATAATAAACATGATTATACTTTTTGGAAACTTATGAAGCTTTGTTCAAGGTTGGGAGGAATGTTGTGTTTATTAAGTAAATATCACGCTCTAGTAATTCTCACGCTAGACGGAAGTTGTACTTTTCACCATGCGGTTCCACCTTCATCAATAAAACTGAATAAACATCATTACACACGAGCTGTGTCTGTTATTTAACCCCAAGAACATTATAACGCGTATGTCTGCTAAGACTTTCTTTTCTATTTTACTTACTCATCTTTCGTCTTGTTTTACTTCAAAGAAATGTCTTTCATATATCAAACAGAATTTTTTTTTACACTTCTTATGGATAAGAAAATATGTAATGTTTGAGATTGAAAAAACTATCTTCTATTCTTTTTCTGCTTTAAGAAAGAAGATATATGCTAAACTGTTTAAACATAAAAAAGTGAGTTCAAACTTATGTGATTTTTGTAACATGGACATAGAGACAGTAAATCATTATATATATATATATATATATATATATATATATATATATATATATATATATATATATATATATATTATATATATATATATATATATATATATATATACACAAACAAATGTAAGAAACCCATTCCAAGCTGCGCCAGTTTTCAATTTTACCTCAAAAATCAAATTGAAATTGAAAAAGAAATAGGTTTGAAATACGATAAATTTCATTATTTTACAAATAAATGGAGATTTTTCATCCTTAACAACTGATTCGTTATGAACACAAAAAAACCTAACTTAAACATTCAACTTAACGCGTATGTCTGCTAAGACTTTCTTTTCTATTTTACTTACTCATCTTTCGTCTTGTTTTACTTCAAAGAAATGTCTTTCATATATTAAACAGATTTTTTTTTTACACTTCTTATGGATAAGAAAATATGTAATGTTTGAGATTGAAAAAACTATCTTCTATTCTTTTTCTGCTTTAAGAAAGAAGATATATGCTATGTTGTGTTATGTAAATGATTATATGTGTGTATTATTACATTATTTGCTCTAAGTAATATATGACTGAATAAAATATATTTAAATGAAAAAAAAAACTGTAATTGAATATTGCTCCCCCCCCCAGCTCCTACGCCTGTGCTTTTTTGTATTACCAATGACCTATCTATGTAGTCACTGGTATTATCTCGTCCATTTAAAAGTGTTGCTTGTGGTGACCTTTGACTTTATAACTTAATAATTCCAATCTCATTACCATATATGTATTTAAGGAGGAATATACCTTTTAAATTATTTTCGAAATCAGTGGAATATTTGGTATGTAATGAAACTAGAAGTAATTTCCAATTTGAATATGCTTTTTTTCTGCGGTAAATATAACACTTCTTTACCTATGACGTCGTAAACATGGCTATGTTTGGTCTTTCTGACGTCCCGATTTATAGCAGCAAAATCGCGTATTTGTCGACCTCAGTCAAGTTATACCGAATGTACAGAATCGAAACACATATCACCACGTACACATTCAACGGATATATGAATTTACATATGCAATAATTACGACGAACGCCAAATTCTGAAAATATTAGCGAAAAACGGAAATTATTATTTTCTCGATTTTTTCGAAAAAAATGCTTCAAATCAAAATTACCAAAAAAACAAACCGAGCGATTTTGGAATAATTTTTATTTGATTTCTAACAATATGCTTCACAGTGATTGTGAGATTTTAAGAACAATTGACAAACTAGATTATTTTTTTTTTAATTATTTAACCCCACCCTACGTCAAAAAAGACGTCAACATATTGCATAATTCTACGCGTTTTCCATAAGATTTTTGGCGGTTGATTAAGGTTAAAATATTTTCTAAATCAGTGGTTCAATTAGTATATTATGAAAAAAATCAAGTTTGTCAATTTTTCTAAAAATCTCACAATTATTGTACAATATATAGTATGAAAACATATAAAAATTATGCAAAATTCGCTTGATTTGATATTTGGTAATTTTGATTTGAAGCCGTTTTTACGAAAAAATCGAGAGAAAAAATAGTTTCCGTTTTTCGCTAGTATTTTCAAAATGTGGCGTTCGTCATAATTTTTGCATCTGTAAATGCATACATCCGTCAAATGTGTACATGGTGATATATGTTTCTATTTTGTGTATTAGGAATAACTCAACTGAGGTCGAAAAAAAACGCGATTTTGCTGCTGTATATTGGGACTTCAAAAAGGCTGAACATGGCCATGATTACGACGTCACATATAAATATATATTCTATTGACCGCTGCAAAAAATACATATTCACATTGGAAATTTCTTTTAGTTTCATAATATACTAATTGAACCACTGATTTAGAAAATAATTTAACCTTAATCAACTGCCGAAAATCTTATGGAAAACGCGTAGAATTATGCATTATGTTGACGTCTTTTTTGGCGTAGGGTGGGGTTAAATAATTAAAAATAAAAAAAAATCTAGTTTGTCAATTGTTCTAAAAATCTCACAATCACTGTGAAGCATATTGTTAGAAATCAAATAAAAATTATTCCAAAATCGCTCGGTTTGTTTTTTGGTAATTTTGATTTGAAGCATTTTTTTCGAAAAAATCGAGAAAATAATAATTTCCGTTTTTCGCTAATATTTTCAAAATGTAGCATTCGTCGTAATTTTGGCATCTGTAAATTCATATATCCGTTGAATGTGTACGTGGTGATATGTGTTTCGATTCTGTACATTCGGTATAACTTGACTGAGGTCGACAAATACGCGATTTTGCTGCTATAAATCGGGACGTCAAAAAGACCAAACATGGCCATGTTTACGACGTCATTGGTAAAGAAGTGTTATATTTACCGCAGAAAAAAAAGCATATTCAAATTGGAAATTACTTCTAGTTTCATTACATACCAAATATTCCCTTGATTTCGAAAATAATTTAAAAGGTATATTCCTCCTTAAAGCATTTTCATTGGAAAACGTCAATTTTTTAAAGACTTTTATTTTTCGATAAATCCCTGGAACCGGACTACTTTTACGTTTCTCGCGTAAACAAAGAAGCATCGACATTTTGATGGTCGGTTTAACAATATACGAACTTTTAAAATGACGTCCACAACGGTTTCACGCATTTTTTAATAATAAAACACAACGAAAACAAATGTTAGATCTGGTCCTAGCTGTTTTCTTCGGGTTATTGTTTTATAGATTTCTTTGGTTCAGCGATTTAACCAGGCGTCACAACCAGACCATACGTTGTTTTGAGAAACAATGAAGTAGGTCATAATGTTCAGATTTGAGATGTATAGTGTACCATTGAACACAACCCTGGTTTACCGAACGTGAATGCCAGTCGTTGACAAAAATTTCCACAGGAAAAATTAAATAAAAACATGTACATGTAGATCTAGTTGAAGTTCAGAAGAAAACGATCGTGAGACTATTTAAATACACAAACCTTGCACGTAAAAGTCGTTTAAAATGTTCCAAATTCGGATTCTCAATCAATATGCGTGAATTTATATGACCTTCGTAAATATTGACACATTTTTTAAAAACAAGCATGTAGACAAAAACTAAACAATGACGACAGCGTCTACGTATATATACACACACACTGCGTGGGTATTTCCTGGAATTATTGACTTTTTATTTGTCTAAATCGAGAGATAAAAGGCGGGTGTTTAATTTTTCACCGCAATATATTTCGTCATTTTACCATAAACCAACTAATGTTACAGAGATCATCTGATAATGGAAACAATAGCCGTTACGATATTATTGGATATTAGATCTTGAGAATTTGATGTCAACCAGGACAGAGGTGATGTACTCTTACGCGTTTACTTTGTAGCGTATAGTTATTTTTTTTTTATTCACTTGAGGAGTCTCAAATTTAATATAATCATCAGGATTGGAATTATAAGGATTAAATTCATTTTTTCTGGTTTTTATGCGGGACTTTATGTCAGATTTGTGCGTGATTCGACATTCTTTACACATGCATAAAAACCAGAAAAAAAATGAATTTAATCCTATAATCAAAAGGTTAGATATATTTTTGGCGACCGATTGTTTTATGGGGCGGTGCTTTTAGCAGCCGCTCTCAGAGTTAACATGATTTTTAGCTCACCGGGACGAAGTCCAAGGAGAGCTATTGTCATGACCCCGGCGTCGTCGTCGTCGTCTGTAGACACCCAGGTTAAACTTTTGCGTACAAGTTTCAGATATCTATGCAACCACTCATTAGATATGAATGAAATTTTGCATGTGTGTTTACCATCATCAATGGAACACACAGAGATAAGAACTAAAACTCTGGATTGCACAGTTATTGCCATTTTTGGACTTAAACACCCAGAGGCGAGCTTTGTTGGTCTTCTGACAACTCTTGTTTATTAGGTCGCATTTGCGACCGAACTCTATATAAGGGCCAGTTAAAAAAATGACTCTGTGCCCTGCCATATTGAAACGTCACGATCACGTGTTAAAAACACGGCATAACACCATTTAAATGCAACCGAACCCATAACAAAGTTAAACAGCTACAGTATAGGTGTAACCCCACCATTGATTTTTGTTCTTTATTCTATAGTAAATAATAAAAGTTTGAAGGCTTGTCATTTATAGAGGGTCCCAAATGAAAGAAGTGAAACCTACATTTTACTGTTTGTCAACCTCTGCACTATCAAAAGTGATGAGAAAAGTAGGGGTCATGTGTCATATAAGAGATTTTTTTTCTGCTCAGTGTCTACACTGGTGACAAAGTGAAAGTAGACTTCCGAAATCATGAAATCATACCCCAATTTCCAAGCATCATTTTTTTTTTTCTAAATTCACAATTCAAACATGACAATGCTATCAAAATGTTCAAAATACATCAATAATGCCATTAAAATAAAAAAATGAGCTTTAAAAATAGGAAAATGCATTTTTAAAGAAGAAGAATTGAGGATTATTTACAATCGCCATAATGCGACTACCGCACGGAAGCACTTCCTTTTTGCAATGGTGGCACTATGCCTATACAACAGAAATATAAAGATATTTTACCGGTGTGACATATTTTCAGCACATCGTCAGAATCAGATATATCGCCAAAATTCCCAAGTTTTGGAAAAAAACCCAGTAATTTTTAACTGTTGTTTTTCATTAATAATATATCCACACATTAATTTAAAATATGTATACGAATTATTTAAAATATATTATGATCACAGAAGCAAATTGTATAGAACAAAGCAGTAAGTACGTTAGACAATATATATGGTAAGTTTCTTTTTGAATAAACAAGTGGCAGCTGGGAATTCGCTGTGTCAGCCGGAACATTGTCGGGATTTGATATCACCAATGTATTTAGTACCCTGTACAAAAAACCAAACTTACACATTCATTCACTTTAATTGCCACATTTATAAGAGTTTACCATTGGATGCTTTTTAAAAGCAGCCAACTATCCATGTATCGTGTTAATGCAAACCTGACAACCACCAATCAAATAGTTCCACCCCCTGATAAGCGTTCGAACTCACTAAAAACAGTAGATTCGCATATTTCAACGAAAACTTTTGTATTATAACAGACAGCGTCGATTTATACCTATAAACATTTGTGTATTGAATAAATTCCAAGTTTATTTTCAGTGCAATTAATCAGCACAAAAGAATTAAAGCGCATGAATACAGACGCGTTGAACTATTGTCACGTGACCAAAAGATTTTTCAGGATGCCATCTTGGACAACAATTCAAGACAGACAACTGCGCTTTAAATTTTTAGTCTTAAATATATTTACCATATTTCATTGGATACGGGAACGAAACTTTTCTAGATCTGTCCAAGTAACCATACTTCTATAGTTCATTGCTTATGCCAATAAACAATCAATACTCATTCTAAAAATTGAGATATGCTAATGTCGATCATGTGACTTGCGGTTTCTCCCAAATGTAGACTTCCAAAAATAGACTTGTATTCCTAAAAGAATTCGAGATTGATCGAGTTATGATGATGTCAGTGCTGTTTTTTTTGTGTGTGTTTTTTTTGGGGGGGGGGGGGGGGGGGGGGGGTGTTATTAAGTAAATATTTCATAAATTTCCAATAATTGGAAAGGTAGATAATTTCCATTTAAACATATACGAGTTTAAAGCATGTGTGTTTTCGTGGCAAAAATACGCAAACACGTACACATTTCTACTTTTTGTCTTTTAAACGAATTGTTTCACTGTTGAGCTAGAGAAATCAATAAAGAAAACAGTAAATGAATATACTCAAAGTGGAATTCGTCGTGCTAGATTCAGAGCACTTTTATATTTTATATATGATAGAAAGCTTGTCATTTCTGAAACTATCACGAGTTGAGTTGAAGATGCAAATATCATATCATTGAGTTGAACTAATATCTTGGTTTAAACATATTTATTCATTCAAATGTACATATATACACACAAGTTTAGGTATAAATATGGATTAGAACGGAAGATAAAATCTTATAAAGTTCTTTTCCATGACATATATCAATTGTGAACAAATTTGGCAGACTATTAACAATTTGATTTATGCTCTTAGCATTACGAATATAACATAGTTCAAAATATATTTAATAAAAACGTTTAACATACTTTTAGCAATATTATTTCTGATATATTTAAGAAACTTAGAAAATGAAGTGAGTAATTAGAACAAAAAAGAAAGGTGATTAAAATGATTAAAGTAATGGATAATTATGTGAATTCACATAATAATAATGGTTAACAATTTTGGACAAGTTCTGAACGGCTTGGACGAAATTGAGAGACGGGCTGACCTCACCACGTAAATAGAACTAGCTTTGTTATTTTTTTTTTTCAGACTTACTTACATGTTCAGGAGAAACGATTAGTGGATAAAATTTATTTGTGAACTGCTTCAAATATTTTAACATTATTGTCATAAGAGAGTTGTGGTTCACCAAAAAGAAGTATATTTAAAGAAACTGTACATAACTCACTGACAGATGTCAGGAGTGGTATGCGTTGATGCTGGTAAAGGTGACAATTGAGAAAGAAGTGAGCTGTGCTTTCTATTTGTCCACATGTACACAGGGGGGAGTCTTCAATGTGTTTAAGAAATAGATGTTGCTTAAGTGCACTACAACTCGTTCGGAGACGGGCATGCAATAATTGGCATTTCCTTGTACCTATGTAATAGAATTTAGGTATGTTTGGTTCGTTACCTTCGAGTTTATGTTTAAAAGCATTCAGAGAAGAGGCTTGTCTTGTTTCAAGTGGGAGAGTGTTCCAGTCACGGACAACGGAAGGAATAAAGGAATTTGAGTACAGAGCTGTTCTTGAAGAAGGAATTTGAATATTATTATTATTTCTGAGGTTGTACGTGGAACTTGCATTTGTAAGAGAAGGAACCAATGCACATAGATATGGTGGGACCATTCCGTGGTTCATTTTATAAAAAAGAGTAAGTTTGTGTTTAGTTCGACGCGTTTCAAGACTTTCCCATCCTACTTCAGAATTCAGGTTATTGATAGATACAAGTTTTGTAACTCCAGCTGTTATTCGTGCAGCTTCATTCTGTATTTTATCAAGTTCATATTTTTCATAATTTGTACAATTATCCCAAATAACATTGGCATATTCCAATAAGGGTCTTATAAATGAAATGTAGATTGTTTCTAGTGATTTTCTATCTAACTGAAATTTTAGTTTTCTCATAATATTTATTCTAGACCAAGATTTATTCTTAATATAGTCAATATGAGTGTGCCAGCTGCAGTTATTTGATAAGTATACTCCTAGATGTTTGTGAGATGACACATCTATAATTTGTTGGTTCTGCATAAAAAGTGGGGGGTGAACGGGTTGAGTGCGTTTGCGAGTTACATGCATTGATTCTGTTTTGGATGGATTAAAAGTAACCAGCCATTTATTTGACCATTCAGATATTTTATTTATGTCAGAATTTAATGTCTGTGCAGCATTAACAATATCATTATTACGATTAATTATAAAGTAAAGGCTTGTATCATCGGCAAAAAGTCGTATGTTGGAGTGAATATCAGATACTATGTCATTTATATAAACTAAAAACAGAAGAGTACCTAATATAGATTCCTGGGGAACACCGGCTTTAATTGGTCTCCAATTAGACCTCGCGCCTGGAATGACAACACATTGGCGTCTGTCTTTAAGATAGTCAGTTAAAAGATTCAAAAGTTGACAAGATATACCAGCTGCTTTCAACTTAGCCAACAACCCTTTGTGCCAAACTCTATCAAAGGCTTTACTTATATCAAAAAATACAACTCTGACCTCTTTGCCATCGTCAATCGCTTTGCAGAAGGTATTATAAAGAAAAGATAGCTGATTGATAGTTGAATCACCAGGCACAAAACCAGATTGAAATGAAGAGAGAAAGTTACTATCTCGAAAATAATTGAACATATGCTTAAATATGAGCCTTTCAAATACTTTATTCAATACGCTAAGAAGTGAAATTGGTCTGTAATTATTAGCCAAAGACGGGTCTCCTTTCTTGTAAATAGCACATACGAACGCTTCCTTCTACTAATATCTTGAAGTTGGACATTTGCCAAATTTAAGAGTTGATATTTTTACTATAGCAGAAAATACACTTTCAAAGGCAAACCATTCAGTTACATTCTCTGACTTATTCGAGAAAAGGGTCAACGTTAAGCATAAAACATGTAGAATTTGTACGGTATGACTAAAATACGCAATGTCGATTTTTCGGCGCAATGGACGCAATGGGCGCAATGTCGATTAAAAATCAAATTAACGTGAAAAGTGATGTTTTAAAATCATTTCTTTTAATTAAAAACTATTTATATTAATAAAACAAGTATTTTCTGACCACACTTTGCTTTTAATCGAATTAAATTTGTAATCATTAAACAATTTTAATTTTTCATTGACATTGCGCTCAACGAATCGTCATTGCGCCGTCGGTTATAAATATGAAAATTTATAATAACTTAAAATATTATTTTGTAAAATCATTTATTTGAATGATAAACTGTAATTATAAATGTAATAATTATTTTCCAACCATAAATTTGATATGTTGTTATTAAAAATGACAATTTCATCGACATTGCGCACAATGAATCGTCATTGCGCCGTTGGTTGAAATATGAAAATTTATAAAAAAAATATATATATATATATTTTTTTTTTAAACTCATTTATTTGAATAATAAACTGTAATTATAAATGTAAAAAGTATTTTCCGACCATTAATTTGATATGTTATAATAAAAAAATGACAATTTCATCGACATTGCGCATAATGAATCGTCATTGGTTGGTTGAAATATGAAAATTTATAAAAAATAAAAAAAAATATTTTTTTAAACTTATTTATTTGAATAATAAACTGTATTTATAAATGTTATAAGTATTTTCCGACCATCAATTTGATATGTTATAATAAAAAATGACAATTTTAATTTTTCATCGACATTGCGCTCAAGGAATCGTCATTGCGCCGTTGGTTGAAATATGAAAATTTATAAAAAAAAAAAAAAAAAAAAAATAAAAAAAAATTAACTCATTTATTTGAATAAAAAAATGTAATTATAAATGTAATAAATATTTTCCGACCATAAATTTGATATGTTATAATTAAAAATGACAATTTCATCGACATTGCACACAGTGAATCGTCATTTTTGTTAGAAATGTGAAAATTTATAAAAACTTAAAATTATATTTTTTTAACTCATTTATTTGAATAATAAATTGTAATTTTTAATGAAATATGCATTTTCCGACCTTAAATTGATATTTTATAATAAAAAAATGAGATAGAATGAGACAGTCGTGTCATCGCTTTAACTTTGAAGAATTGATTACATAATTGATTATTTAAAATATTCATCTAGCTTTACTTTGGTACCAAATTTCTTAAATTCATACAAAGACTTAAAGAGTTATTAAAGAAATACTAAATGTGTCACCAGGAATTTCAGAATTTCAGCGGTGTATATTATTACATTGACATTAACCTGCAGTCGATTACCGTATATTCCCATATTAACGCCCCCCCACACACACCTATTTTTCTGGAAAATAAAAAAAAACAACGTATATGCGAGTTGAGTGCGTATTCGCCCATCTTTCACAGATCGATTATTTTGTTACACAGACAACAATTAGCAGATTGTTTATCACCTTTGAACTCTCTAACCCATTGTTTATATTTTGGGTCACTTATCCACTTTTAGTTGAATACACACTTCCCCATGTTTGCCGTTTAAACTATTAAAAATGCCGTAATTACAAAAGTCTTTCTGATGCGGTTAGTCTGTGTACGCTGAAAGCTCATTGTTCTACAGTGATAAGAGCAAGCGTCCAAGTGATTTAAAGTGAAGAGTACACTGATCTTAACGTCTCACACCACGATTACATTTCCCATAGGGCTCCATTGTAACATTTATGTCCAAAACAGAAAAATTAAATTCTGCAGCATGTGTCTGGGCTCAAATTCTTCACTGGTTCAAGATATGCAATTATAAAGGAAAAAAGTATACCATGACCAGGTTGTTTTTTTAAATGCAATGCTTGTGTGAGACCTATCAATTTCCAGAGTAATTATATGTCAACTATTCGCCCTAGATGCGGTTCGAACCAACAATTCTGAAATGACACAGAATTGTCCAGAAAGCTGGTATCAGCATCGATTTTTCAGTGGTGATTTCTTAAATACTGACCATTTGTCTCATGCTAGCAAAAAACAAAACATTGCAGTATAAAACCCTGAAAAAAGAGAACTAAAGTTTTATTTCCACCTCCTTTCATCTGGGCGATAATAGTGGTGTGAGTCCATAAATTCGGATATTCCAGTACGCGGATTTTCAGCTTTTTTTTCATCCTATGTCGATTATTTCGTTCACTCTCAAACTGAACCAATTTTTCGGGGATTTAAACCGGGTTTAAGTTTTTTTTCCAGGGTTTTACTGTATTTTTAACAGTTGTTAAATTTGCTTTTTTTTTATCTTTAATAAACGCCCCCACTTTGTAAAATGTAACGCCCCCGGGGGCGTTAAAAAGGGAATATACGGTATATCTGAAAATAAGTCGCTGTTATAATAGATCTAGTCATTATTTTATTTTATTAATTGAAAAATGATGACATGAGTTCTCATAAATCTAAATTAGAATTGAATTTAGGAGTTGGTCTGGATTTAAATAATTCGTAACGTGCCGTGTGAACCCAGTATCAGCTGTTTTGTGTTAAATATATTAAAGAATATAATTTGTTCTGTATACATTTGTTAATAGGGTCCAATGCCATGTTCAACACATTTAAGGCCATATATGGCTTATCCAGTTTTATTGGTTGAGGAAGACATCCGAATTAATCTGAGTAGAACCACTGTCCTTCCGTAAGTAACTGGCAACCATTCGTTCATTTTTCTCAAGTTTTTAGAGCGAGCAGGACTTGAACACACAACCTTGGTTTTGAGAGGTAAGCGATCATCAGACGATGCCTAAAATCTCTCGGCCCTAGAGGACCGTTGTTCTGCATAGTCAGTTAAAGAAATTGTAAAACATTGTAAACCTAAAAAACAGAAAAAGTTTATAATTAGAGGTCATTCAAATTGGGGGCCAGGCCTGATTAGCTCAGTCAGTTACACGTCTGACTATCAATCTAGGGGTCGTGAGTTTGAATCTAAACAACAGTATCCGCGATGATTGATATACGCCGTTGTGTCTCATTATTATTCATCTCTCACTGCTGATTCAAGTGGGAAAGTTATCAGTTATTTGCGGAGATGGGGTATGCTCAAGAACTGGTCAATACCAGGAAACAGTGTTTAGGTTAACTGATCGTCTGTTAGACCTTGATGGCATAAAAACAATGCTTAATATTCAATCAATCAATCAATCAATCAATCAAATTGGGATATCTGCTACATGTCACAAACTGCTTAATTATATGTTTAACAGTTGAATATATGTCGTGTTTGATTGCCTTTTAAATGATAAATATCTTTTGGTTGGCATGTATCTTCATTGTTAAATACTTATTTAACTGTCTCAAAAATTTTACTGCCTGATGATTTGTTTACTCATATACAAATTACTAAAGTCAATCACCATATCATCAACAAGAAACACAGTATGAATAATTATTATATTATATAACTATTATATTATATAATTTGTTATAATGATATTTAAGATTTATTTAGCAGGACTTGAACCTACGATCTTAGCAGTGAGAAGTAAGTGGTCTTGAGAGGACGCCTCATATCACTCAGCCACGGAGGATGCGTATTATGTAAAATCAAAAATGGCAAAAATATGAATAGCTACCTACTTACCCGCATGAAAAAATACTTGGTCAGAGCACAGCAAACAAACATTTTAAGGATTGACACATCTGTTGTACTCCACCTGGCTTATCGGACTAATTAACCTCAAAATCATGTACCTCTCACTACTGAGGTTGTGGGTTTGAGCCAAGCTTGGTTAAAATATGTGTATGTGAGACAGTATGTCATTTATTTACAAATCTGTGGGAAAATGCAGTTTTTCCCTTGAACAGAAAATTGAATTGTCAGTAAATGCAGTATTCATTGTAAAAAATGTTCACTTTAATCAAGTAATCATAGAAATTTATTTTCAATCTGATTTTACATTAAAGTATTAATATTGCACATAATACTGTTGCATCAGGTGAGCAAATAAATTGTGTTGATCCATGTGCTTTCTGAGTGGCTGTCAAAACTTTATTAAAAAGAACAGCGGATGTTAGTTCGGTAGATAGTGTTGTCTGCTCACAGGATGCAAGTTTGATCCCCAGCTCGACCCAATGCCTCTAAAAAAATTAACACTCGGTACTGGTTCTACCCTGAAAGCTGATTTGAGACTGGTTTTTATATGCAATAACTTGGTACACATTTCTCCATATCACAACAGTGTTTGTTTTGTATATATGTCACAGCGTGTATGAAACATCTAAGGAAAGAAATGTATGTCACCCATATGGCTATCTCAGTTTCCAGAGTATTCACTCTGTCAACAAATGGTCACAAGTTCAACTTTAGTTTAAAACTTATTTATACTACTCTGATTGTGAAACAAGTTCTTTCAACCTAGACAAATCACAGTCGAAGACTTCCTGGTAAGTACCAGTACTAAGCATATGTGTTAAAGTGTCTTGCTTAAGGACACCACACATAGCCTTGGTGGAGCTCTACCACTGGACCACGCGCTCGACACAGGTTTAAGTCCCCGACTGGCTACATATTTTTCTTGTCATGTTATATTGGCACCAAGGACTTGTATAGATATATAATTCCTTGTTGGCACCCAACGTGGGACTGTGACTTACATATGTTCCGAGAAATATTCGTATGGTTTTCTGTATGGAAATCATGGGCGAATTCAGGCTTTCAGTCTAGAGGGGGCGGACTTGGGTGCACAACACAAAATCTGAATAAGCACACATGTTATTCAGTAGAAATACATTTAATTTCAATAAAATATGGGAGTTTAGAGGGTGCATACGTCACCTTTTTTTTAAGAGTACCAGTACATTAGCCATTGGAAACTCAAATTCGTGGAAGAATAAACTGTCACAGTGTGTAACGTTACTTAATAATATATATGTCAGCCAGCTCATTTGGACTGGGTGCTTTTAAATTTCTATTCATAAAACTATTAATTTCATTAATTCACAAAACGGAGGGTATTATCCATAGGCAATGTTTGTTTTCAGTATTTTGCCAATATAAAAGAATATGATTTCATTGCAAACAAAATGATTTTTTTGGAAAAATTCCCCGGGTATAAATCGCTATTAATACAAAATACAGGAGATACATCTATATATTTGTAGCCTTCTTAATTCAATCTTTATTTATACTATTCATGCCAAAATAATTGAGATATAGATTAACGCGCATTGAGTGATTTTCACTGATAAGTATTTCGTATGAATAACCGTTTATCTGCCGAATAAAATAAGTAAAAAAAGTCAATAATAATATATAGTAAATCTTTTATCAAAGACAATTTTTTTAAGATAAAGCAAGAATAAACACAAACACACTTAAATTAAGTGTATTTCTAGCTAGTTTGCGATAGTATGTGGTAGTATTGGGTAGTATTGGGTAAATCGTGCCGCCGCCGCGATTGCGAACGTGATCGCGCCGCGATTGCGTACGTGATGTTCATAAACCAAGAATACCGTCCTTGACTTACTGTCTGTGTTGTGCAATGCTAGATCAGGATAAAACTAGTTTGGTTGGTCAACACGTTCTATATATGCTGGATAACGTAGTTGCATAGGTAGAGCTGTACTGTTTTAAATATATGACCCATGGTTAAAAAATACCGACACATTGTCACGGATTACTGTTAACATGACGGCTCGTGCTTTGGTACGCACTGGGAAGTGTCTTGTGCACTTTCGAAGGAACTTGAGTAGCTCGGTAAAGGATACAAAACATTACCGTATGGTAGTTATTGGCTGCGGTACAGGTGGGTGTTCCGTAGCACATAGGAGCTGTAAAACCCTAGGAGCAGGGAATGTCGCTATTGTTGAACCAGCTGAAGTAAGTTATCTCCTTTTTCTCGTAACATTGTTAACTTATTGACAACAAAAACTATGGTGCCATGTTTAAATGTCTGACTAACGCAATAAGTTTCTATTAAAAATTATCTAGTTAACTAGTAAAACCAGAGACATATAAACAGTCACTGGTAAAACTAAAATATAAGTTTGTAGTTGCGATAAACAACCTTGCTAGAATAAATGTATAGTGCCCATTACTGCCATCATGTATGTTAGTGCCCATTACTGCCATCATGTTTGTTAGTGCCCATTACTGCCATCATGTATGTAAGTGCCTATTACTGCCATCGTATATTAGTGCCCATTACTGCCATTGTATGTTAGTGCCCATTATTGCCATCATGTGATATAGGAGAATTTCAATTATTGGGAGACCAATATGGATTGGCAAAGTATATGCTTCCAACCTGAACATTGGGCCCCCCTTCCCAGCTCCTACGCCTATGCTGTATAGTAGTGGTAATCATGTAGTTAGCTATAAGGAATGTTCTGGCACAAGTACCTTGAAAAAAATTTAATAGAACGAAATTGAGACACAATCACAGACTTCAGTTAGCACTCAGCTGAGTACATCTTGGTCGATAAGGGCCCAGAAAGAGAAAAAAATGTGAATTTAAAAAAAAAAATCTCACAAAAAAACTCACAAACAAATTTTGTATAAATGGTTTCTTGAGTAGGAGTTTCATGTTTGTTTAATAAAGAGTGCTAGTGTTCAATGGGGCCCAGTAAGGGCTCTGATATTTAGATATAAACAGAAATTCTGCGAAAATGTGATTCTGTGTTAATTCCATCCGGATTCCACCTGGTAGATTTTAGGTAGATTTTTCATACAGGGAACACCTATTTAATTTTTGCACTCTCCAATTGGAGGTAATAACAAAATTAAGGGTAATTTTGACACTTCTGCTGTCAAATAAAATTACGTTTTATATCATGAATAAAAATCTGGTGCAGCCTGTTTTGCACATTTGTGGTTAAATGCAACAAATCTTTTTTGATTTTAATCTTTTTTAGCTCTACTGGCCAAAGGCCAGAAGTGCTTATGCTATGGCGTGTTGTCCGTCGTCTGTCGTCTCAGAATTGTGTCAGCAGCACTTTCTCTGAAACTACTAGGCCAATTAAACTGAAACTGCACATGGATGTTTCTATTGCATAGGAGACTATACAGAAGATTTTTTTTTTATCTGAAATTCAAGATTGCCGCCATTTATAAAAATAGTATAAAACTTAAAAAATCTTCTCATGAACGGCCAAACAGATTTTCAAAATGTTTATGTAGTAATGATAACCAACTATAGTTTTGTTAGATTTGTTCAAAATTTAATGGTGTCCCTAGGGTTAAAAATGACCCGCCCCAAGGGTTCAGTTAGGGGAAACGTGTCATAAGGCCATCATTAAAAAATTGTTTGTTTGTGTGCCCCAACAGAACCGTCAAAATGGTCCCGATTCAAAAAATTTTATAGCTCCTTGAGGGGAATTTTTTTTTCGCACTTTTCTCCCGTTTCGTTGAAAAATGTGCTTTCCATTTATTTTTTACCTTTCCGCTACTAGCGCATTCGGTATCCGTCTCAAAATTGCTGCTTCCATGAAGGAGAAATGTAGCCTCAATGAAGTGACATTTTCAGTATCTGTTAACTTTATGAATAAAACCAGCAACACAAGTACTTGTCTAGTTAAAATTGCCATTACAGGGGCTGAAAAAAGCAATCGTCCTCTTGACCTGATGATTTGTTTTTGTCTACGGACGAGTGATTTTCATCAGTAACTAGTCCGTCAGACGAGTAAACTTTTTGGCCGAGATCAAAAATAAACAATCTGAAAACTGTAAAAAATAGTAATGATCCAAAGTTGTTACGGTATTGATTGTTTCTATATTCCATTGCTGTAAATATCATTTGTAAATTTGACATTTAACGTTCATCAACAATAATTTTATCATGCAATTTCGTGTCGAGTCTTATATCACTTTTCATTACAAACCATTCAGCATAATTTTTTGTAAGGTATCTGGACATGCATGTGCAGCTTTTTAATGCCGGTTTAAAAATCAGACTTTTCGGTCTTCGGAATATTTCACGGTCTCCGGAAGATAAACAATCTTTTTGCATTTTAAATGTTACAGAGGCTTATATGCATTAACTTTTTAGCTTGTCGTCGGCGTCGTCTGTAGACACCCGGTTTAAACTTTTGCGTTAAAGATATCTATGCAACCACTCATTGGATGGTTAAAAATGACCCCGCCCCGATATTTCTATTGCATAGGAGAATTTCAAAAAGTGCTATGGCCACTATGAGTCAGTAGAGCGTCCTCAGGCCCTCTTGGGCCTCTTGTTTTTCTCAACCAAGGTTATGTTGACTCTATAAAAATGAAGTGAGTGGGGTACATTTCTAACATGGTCAATATAAAAAAATATGCTTGAATTGGTGTAAAAAATGTCTGTAACAGGCCATCTGGACACTTTACATGGTGTAAACATGCCCACAAGGTTTGATCATGCAATTGTAACCTTTCCATGATGACAGAATGTGATTCTATGTTAATTACTGTTTTTAGCCTTCCTGGAAACATCTGACAATTTGTCAATACCATAAACATTGCTAAGTTGGTAGAAACAATAAAATGAGTCAACAAGTCATTCGGATTTTGTTGGAGACAGTCACACTAAAAACTGCTCCTGTTAATTTGGACTTAATTAAATCAAATGTTGGACAATTTTACTGACAGTTACATCAATAAATAGAGTGGAGAATGGACTGTGTGATTAATATAATTATACAACAATCATCTTAGAAAAGAAATATAAATACATATAAAAGTTTACTTTTGGAAATTATTCTGAATATATTCTAAAATAGTTTTTGTCTCATGGTTTCTCAAACAAAGGTGGATTTAAGGATTACAAATATGAGTGTGCTAATATCAACACCTTACAACACACTGATAAAGTGTGCTAATATGAACACCTTACAACACACTGATAAAGTGTGCTAATATAAACACCTTACAACACACTGATAAAGTGTGAAAATTGTTACAGTGTTTTTTTCACCATTTTGGGAAGATGACCCATCGAGGGCTCGGCGCAAGACTTTTCTAACCTCATTTTTTCAGAAAATGTTTTTTTGATATTTTTTGGTTTCAATTCTTTAAATACACAACCTGTAAAAATATTATAGTTATATTCAAAATATTTTTTAAGTTATTAAAATAATTAAAAAATATTCTATCTTGGAATGATAATTTTCTCAGCACAAGACTATTCTAACTTAAGTTAGAATAGTCTTGCAATCTTTTTTCAAATTTTAGAAGTAATTTTCTCAGTGCAAGACAATTCTAACTTGAGTTAAAATTGTCCTGTAATCTTTTTTTAAACTTTAGAAGTAATTTGTTTTAATGCAAAACTATTCTAACTCAAATAAGAATAATTTTACACATCAATTACATTTGAAAATTCTATATTTGAAGAAGAGAACTATTCTTATTTGAACTCGGATGACATCATAATTTCATTTTGTGATGTCATTGTCATTTTTTCTAAATATTTGTACATAATTTGGGAATTTTTTGAGACAGTTTAGATAGTTTAGATATAACGTTCATTGATTATGTGAAATTTCATAGCTTTTGTTTATATTTTTCAATTGAAACTCACTGTTTCCCAAACTGGAGCCTAACAATTTCATGAAAATGCATTCTTGCAAAATCATTTGTGAAAATATAAAGTTATAATCATTTGGTAAAATTTGCCTAAATCCTAATTGCACCAAATGAAAGAGATCTGTATTGGTTTCATTCACACTGTCTACCAGAGCAGATACATGGGTTTTAGGGGCTAATTATAGTAAGTTTAAACCTGATCTTATTTTATAAATATGACTGTTGGTTCATTGACTTGGAAACAAATAACAGTATAGTTTTATATAGGATTTCTCTGCAAGAGAAGACTGAAACCTTGAAGGTTATGAATAACTTGATAAGAACCTGGCCAGAATATGAAATATTGTCTATCAAACCTTTGTTTAAGGGCTTAAATCAGTCTAAGTTCTGGAAAAGGAAAAAAATGATACCAATTTATATGCACTCAATTTCCATGTTTCCCCTTCATTAAATCTCCAGCTTAATATTTTTTACTATGAAATTGTCATTTGTCTGCATGTCTGCTCACCCATTTGTTAATGCTATGACAATACAGTGTCCAGCCTGTATAAACCATCTCACATTACCATGCAAACCATTGCAAATTTTTTAGCTACGTCTATCATTCAAGGATATGTTTTGCGCAAATATCAAATACTTAACTTCAATGTTGAAAAAACAAATCACTTAAATGAACTGAAATGGGCAAAAGACAATGTTTATAATTTCATGTCTGTCACAATTTTGTAACCACTTTGAATAATTTTGTGAAATTTTCAAAGCTTCGTTTAGACCCTCTTTCAACAAGGCATTATGTCTTCATTGAATATCAATTGAATTATTTCTCTTATGTTGGCTCAGTCGTTATGCATATTACTGTCAATCCAGGGGTTGGAAGTTTAGATCTCTGTCCAGCCATAATCTCTGTGATGATTGTCCAAGAATTTTGATCTTTTGGGACTGTGACACCTTTGATTATGTTAGGAAGTGATCAGTGACTTGCAGAGATTGAATTTTGTATGTTATATTGCAGCTGTCATTCAGTTGTCTTTTTCATAAATCCTAACACACTGATATTTTTTTCACAGGTAGGTTTTTTAATAATAAAAAAATGTAATTTGTATCTCATTGTATCTGAATTATCAATTCAGAGTAAAAGTCCAAAATAATGTATCACAGACAGTGCTATCCCTTTTAAAGACTCTTATAAGAGACTGATTAATATTATACACACTGTTACTATTGGTTAAAGAGCTAATCAATTCCAAAAACTTCAATTTTGGTCATGAAGTTTTATATTGATTCTGAAACTTATTTCCAATTATCATTCTGGTCCCTGTTAAGACTGCTAATCTCAAATAGTTTGACAAGTTCCAAATGGTAAATAATAAAGGTACATTCTGAAAACCATGAAGAACCTTTTTTTTTTAAGTTTTAAACAAAAACAAAGAAATATATTTTCACAATAAGATGACTGTTTTAAATGATACACATGAACTGTTTTAAAGTAATATTCAAACTAAAGTTTTTGGTCACCTATTTCAGATATATTAAATTATGGTTTGATATTCCATTCCAGTACATGGATGATGCATTAAATTCCCTGAAAATGAAATGCATTGTAGCAATTATGAAACAAGATAGTTGTTATCACGTCTTTGACTTTGAGATCATACCTTTGGATGTTGTGTTCTGATGATATAGGATTATTGACTAGCACACTGTCACATGTTTAAAAGTTATGCTTGAAAGTGGAACAATGTGTGTAAGTTTCTTTAGAAAATCAGTGAGTATGATTGGATAAATTGAGCTTTCATGGCATACCACTACACACAAAGGTTAAATGACACCAAAAAAGAAGATACCAAAGTCACCCTCCATATACAAAACAACAAATTAACATACATCAACAAATGTATAAAGAATGAATCTTAAACTTTGACACATGCAGAGCTGCAGAGTTTCAGTAAATTCTATCAAATATTTAATGTACTAATGCCATGCATGAGCTCTAGTGGTCCTGTTATTGTCATCATTATTGACACCCTGGAATCACACATGGGTACCACACATATAAACAAATATGATATAATGGACATGACACCACTTTGTTATCTGGAAATATCACAAGAAACTCTGAACACGATTGTATCCATTGAGTCTGAACTAAGCATGCGGTCAAAGACTCAGAATCTAGTGATAATGTACCAGTATCTTTGTTAGAAAACTTTATATAAATTATGATATTTTAGAACCTGATGACTAGGTTTCAGATATATATATAGCTGTGACCTGAATATAAACTCACTTCATTTGAAAGAAAACTAAACCATGGTGATGATTTTTTTATGTATCCACATTGAGAAAATCTGATTCAAAAGGGTATAAAAACAGTTGGTAGGGTAAATGGTGGCAGTGTGGTAGCTAGTTAGTAATCACATAATGAGTGGTGATGATACAGTAGGTTGGGTTTGTTATAAAGGTATCGCAGGTATTGAGAACATTGTTGGTGTTGGTAATTTAAGTGAAAGCAGTAGGCAATGGTACTGTAAGTGGTGGAGTATGGTTAGTTGTGGTACTTTTGTTGATGGTTATTGCTTAATAGGCAGTCTATTACACTGTTGTAAGGGGTGGTACTGTGGATAAGAAGGGTTAGTTTGCGATGGCAGTGTGATAGGTGATGAATTTACAGTCAGTGGTAATGGTAGTGTAAGTGTTGGTTGTATAATAGTTGGTGATGCTATTGTGAATGATGATGGAACTGTAGATGGAATGGTAGGGTAGGTGGTGGCATTTTCATAGGTAGTGACAGTATGGTATGTGATGATGCCAGTGATAATAGCAGGGTAGGTGGTGACAGTATTGTTGGTGGTGATGGTACATCAGTAGTGATGGCATGGTAGATGGTGGCAGTGTGATAGGTGGTGATGGTACAATCAGTGGTAATGGTAGTTGTATCATAGTTGGCGATGCTGTTGTGATGAAACTGTAGGTTGAAATGGTTGGGTAGATCATGGCAGTATGCTAATTTGTGACCATATAGTGTTGACGATATAGTCATATGGTACATGGTCTTGGTAGAGTAGGTGGTGCCACAATAGTTTAAGCCTGCTCATCTTCAGAGCTTTAATCCTGGATATTAGGAAGCCTTTAGGGAAATAACAGGTGATTGTCAGTGGAAATTGGGATTTTTTAAGGTTTTACCAAACTAGGAAATAAAGTGCAGCACTGTTAAGATAATGTTCTAACAATTAATCATCAGATATTACAACAATAATACATATCCTGAAATTTTTTTATCCCCTAATGTAAGAATAATTTCCCTCAAAATAATTTGTTTTTCATTTGGGGAAAAAATGTTTGAATTGTGAAGTAGTTGATTTTTGATCTCCACTTAATAAGGTACAACAGTCCTGATCTTAATGCCTGATATTCAAGATGGCCGCCATTACTAAAAATAGTTTAAAACTTAAAAAATCTTCTTCTCATGAACGGCCCAACAGATTTTCAAAATGTTTATGAATAATGATGACCATCTATAGTTTTGTTAGATTTGTTCAAATGGTGTCCCTAGGGTTAAATATGACCCCGCCCCAAGGGTTCAATTAGGGGACACATGTCATTATAATATTTTTATATATTTTTTTTTTAAAATAGAAATGATTTTGCCTATATCTTCACAGAAGCATTGTTTGGTGAAGGAGGTTAAGATTTGTAAAAATGACTGGGTTCCACTGTCTTAAGGGGTCAGGAGGGGCCCCAAAAGGGTACAAATTGGGAATTACTAAATTTGTTTTCTTAAGAACCGGTATGTCAGATTTGTTCATATTTTGCATAAATTATCCCTATGTGTAAGTGTTTGATTGCAGATAAGAATTTAGGAGCTAAAATTTATACGGGGCCTGTAAGGGGACTTAGAATTTTACATAGGGATACTATGGGAAAACAGAAAATTCTCTTTTTCTTTCATTGGTTCTGAAACTATAGGCCAGTTAAACTGAAACTTCACATGGGTGTTTCTATTGCATAGGAGACTATACAGAAGATTTTTTTTTTTCGATCTGAAATTCAAGATGGCTAATGTGACTAAAAATAGTCCAAAACTTAAAAAATCTTCTTCTCATGAACGGCCCAACAGATTTTCAAAATGTTTATGTAGTAATGATGACCAACTATAGTTCTGTTACATTTGTTCAAATGGTGTCCCTAGGGTTAAAAATGATCCTGCCCAGAGAGTTCAATTAGAGGACACATGTCAATATAATATTTTTATTATTTTTTTTAAATGGAAATGATTTTGCCTATATTTTCACTAAAGCATTGTAAGGTGAAAGAGGTTAATATTTGTAAAAATGACTGATTTCCTATGTCTTAAGGGGTCAGAAGGGGCCCCAAAAGGGTACAAATTGGGAATTAGTAAAATTGTTTTCTTAAGAACCGGTATGTCAGATTTGTACATATTTGATATAAATTATCCCTAAGTGTAGGAGTTTGATTGCAGATAAGAATTTAGGGGCTAAAATATATAGGGGCCCTGTAAGGGGACTTAGAATTTTACATAGGGATACTATGAGAAAACAGAAAATTCTCTTTTTTTTTCATTTATTCTGAAACCACTAGGCCAATTAAACTGAAACTTCACATGGATGTTTCTATTGCATAGGAGACTTTACAAAAGATTTATTTTTTTCTATCTAAAATTCAAGATGGTCGATGTTTCTATTGCATAGTTGATTTTCAAAAAGTGCTATGGCTACTATGAGTCAGTAGAACGTCCTCAGGCCCTCTTGGGCCTCTTGTTTAAAAGAGGGTGCAGTGACACCCTGAGATTTTTTGAGAAAAGAAGTCCTCAAATGCTCATAAATACATGCATATGTTGAAATCCTATAAAAGTCACTTTTTTAACACCAGTGACTTATTGCAGTACATGTTATACCAACTTTTGCTCAACTCATCTGCAGCAAGAAATCACAACTACTGTGAACCATTTTGAAGATACTTCAAAACCAAATTACATAGGCATTGTTTTTGGTTTGGTTGCCAGTTATATAAGGGTCAGTTAAGAAATGTACAAGGATGTCGCCATTGCTTTTCAAAACAGTGCATTATGGGAATTAATACTAAAACCCGGCAATATGTACCGGCTGACCTGACCACTTTACGGCTGAAAGGAAAATGCAACTGCGGTGTGTGTATTAATTGATTGTGGCATTTTAATGCACTAATTGGAATTATTATGCATTGCCCTTTGCATATTCAATAAGAAAATATTGAAAAATACAATAAAAATGCCTTAATTGAGGTCTTGAAACTGTATTTTTTTTTGAAGATTTATTGCTGTTTTTGAACAACAATTCCTCCTGAGTTTATGTAAATCCTTTTCAAATAACCACCTATTTGATCTATTATGATATGCTAAACCCATAACAATGGAAATAATAACAAAATCAAGCAGCTACAGTTGTTTATATTACTTGATCAATACAACAGAAATATATTTTCTTTAAAAACACATTTGAAAAACAAGGTAGGTTTACCAGTGTGGTGTATTTTCAGCATGTTGCAAGAATCAGACATATCTCCGAACATGCACAAGTTTTGTTTTTAAATGTTTTTTTCTAAATTATATATCCACAAATTATTTTAAAATATATATGATCACAGTAGTAAATAACATAACATTAAGTACGTTAGAAAATATATAAGGTAAGTTTCAAGACATTTTTTTAAATATGCAAATCAAAATGCATAATGATTGAGCATCAAAATTACTATTAAGCACACCACATTTGCCTTTTTCCTGCATCCAGAATTTGGCCGTGTCAGTTGGAACCTGGTTGGGATTTGGTATCACCAGTGTATTTAGTACCCTGTGTGTGGTTGTTTTTATTTTTTTTAAATTAAATATGTTGTTTCACTTAAATTTTGTATCTTTACATCAATGAACAAGCCTATTTTGTACAAACTCAAACATATACATTCATTAAATCTATTTACCACCTCTTTTATAAGACCTAACCATTGGATGCTTTTTAAAAGTAGCCAACTTGTTAAGCATAAGAATCATGTTTACAGTGGGGAAAAAAAAGGCGTAACTGTGTAGTGAGACATTAAGAAATTGGTTGTTAATAGAATCTTAAATGAAACTTCGACTTCCCTTCTTCAAAAGTAAGTCTAGTTTAATTTTCCAATTATGTAGTAATGATAACCAACTTTAGTTCTATTAGATTTGTTCAAATGGTGTGCATGGGGTTAAAATGACCCTGCTGTGAGGGTTCAATAAGGGGATACATGCCATTATAATAAACATTAATTTTTTTTTTTTTTTAAATACTGGTTTTGCCTTTATTTTTACAGAAGCATTGTTTGGTCAAGGATGTTCAGATTTGTAAAAATGACTGGGTTCCACTGTCTTATGAGTCAGGAGGAGCCCCAAAAGGGTAAAAGTTGAGAATTACAAAAATCATTTTTCTTAAGATCAGTCATATTTGTTCATATTTGGCATAAATTATCCATATGTGTAGGAGTTTGAATGAAGGTAAGAATTAAGGGGCTAATATTTATAGAGGTCCTGGAAGGAGACTTAGAGTTTTATATATGGATACCGGTGTTGAGAAAATTCCCATTTTTTTAATCCATTTGGGCAAAATTATTATTCAGTTTGAGTTCTGAAGAATCTTCTATCATAGAAAATAAGATTTGGTTCAATAAGGAGAATTGACTTTACATAAAGGGCCACCTCTGGATGAGTAAAAAAGGGTTAAGATAGAAAATTTTCAAAAATCTTCTTCTTAACAACCATTTGGTCAAATTTGTTCATATTTGATATAGATTATCCCAGTGAGTATGGGTTTAAAGTTTTTACAAATCAAGGGGCTTGTATCTATAGGGGCCCTGTAAAGGAACTTTGAGTTTTATAAAAGAATACTATGGAAAACAGAAAATTCTATTTTTTTTTATAAAATTCAAAATTATAATAGTGTATTCCATGTGTAAAGTGTTAAACCTGCACCTTTCTTGTGACCCCACAATCGAACTTCAAACACCCACATCTGTTATTCTTATTGGTTCACTGTGTCAAAACGGGAAGCAAAAGAGTACAATAACTGTGTCAGGGTGCCACCTGGGGATATTCATCACCTTCAGTGATATTTCTAGTTTTAATTAAAAACACATCCAAAATAATATAAAAGCATACAAAAATGCATTGAGGACAAAGAATTACTTTTATGACAATATATGGATTTGCCATAATTGACAATCACTAACATGAATAATAGAATGAATCATCGGCGTACATGTCCACACTTGAAACATCAGCAACCATCGGAAAATCATTAACGAAAAAAACAAGAAAAGTATTTTTTTTAATGGGGTTAAAGGCCATTTTCAACACATTTCAGGTTATATAATTATGGCATATTCAGTTTTATTGGTGGAAGAAACCCTCAGAATGAATCTGAGTAGAACCACTGCCCTTCCGCAAGTGACTGGTAAACTTTTTCGCATAAAGTTTTTGGAACGAGCGGGACTCAAACCCACGACCTTAGCTGTGATCTTGAGATGGTGCCTCAGACCACTCAGCCACTGAGGATCTAGAAAAATTGAGGACCTAGAATCCTTTGCGGAACTTGTGTAAATTTGGATGAATATAGTATACAACATAGAATAGATCATTATTTTATTCTAATATATATATTTATTTTTCACCTGAATACAATTTAACTATAGCATCTGCAGCTGTGTGTATGGTGAATTTGATAATGAAGATCTTCATACATTTAAAGAAATTGAGTCATTACAAGTAGAACACTTGACTATCTATGGTATCAGTTTATTGGAGGTCATGTAAGACCTCCTGTGTGAATAACAAAGGAGATAATGTATATACATACATGTAAATAGTTTCATTAATATAGCGGTATGAGCAGTCTCCAGGTTTGTTGTATTTTCAGTATCACTACTACCAACCGATGTGGACACTGGTTGGGGCTGGGATAAAAACTATTAACCAGTCAGCCAAGTTGATGGAAGAAGTCCTGCCTAAAATGTGTGTCCATCACAAGGAGAAGGCCATTGAGTTTGATCCTGACCATAATAGGGTTACATTGAGTAATGGAGATAAGGTGTGTTGCTTGGATTAGAAATCATATATTGGATCAATTATAACTTCTAAAAATAATATGAATAATATATTGTCATATTTAAGAAATACAGAGTGAAAGTAGTATTATATTTAACATTCAAAGAGTAAATAGCATGATGGATCTGTTTTGAATACAAAATTTGCAAAGGTCCTAAACAATTTAATATTTTACTCTTACTCAGGTCAAAGGTAAGAAAGGCTTATGTGATGATACTTTGGTTGTTGTCAGTACTTCCTTCCATCCATCTATTGTCCCTCTGTTTACATAAACCATAAAATGTCTGTTGTCAGTCCTTCCTTCCATCCTTCTGTTGTCCCTCTGTTTACATAAACCATAAAATGTCTGTTGTCAGTCCTTCCTTCCATCCTTCTGTTGTCCCTCAGTGTTTACATTGACTGTAAAATGTCTGTTGTCAGTCCTTCCTTCCATTCATCTGTTGTCCCTCTGTTTACATAAACCATAAAATGTCTGTTGTCAGTCCTTCCTTCCATCCTTCTGTTGTCCCTCTGTTTACATTGACTGTAAAATGTCTGTTGTCAGTCCTTCCTTCCATTCATCTGTTGTCCCTCTGTTTACATTAACCATAAAATGTCTGTTGTCAGTCCTTCCTTCCATTCATCTGTTGTCCCTCTGTTTACATAAACCATAAAATGTCTGTTGTCAGTCCTTCCTTCCATCTTTCTGTTGTCCCTCTGTTTACATAAACCATAAAATGTCTGTTGTCAGACCTTCCTTCCATCCTTCTGTTGTCCCTCTGTTTACATAAACCATAAAATGTCTGTTGTCAGTCCTTCCTTTCATCCTTCTGTTGTCCCTCTGTTTACATAAACCATGAAATATCTGTTGTCAGTCTTTCCTTCCATCCTTCTGTTGTCCCTCTGTTTACATAAACCATAAAATGTCTGTTGTCAGCCCTTCCTTCCATCCTTCTGTTGTCCCTCTGTTTACATAAACCATAAAATGTCTGTTGTCAGTCCTTCCTTCCATCCTTTTGTTGTCCCTCTGTTTACATAAACCATAAAATGTCTGTTGTCAGTCCTTCCTTCCATCCTTCTGTTGTCCCTCAGTGTTTACATTGACTGTAAAATGTCTGTTGTCAGTCCTTCATTCCATTCATCTGTTGTCCCTCTGTTTACATAAACCATAAAATGTCTGTTGTCAGTCCTTCCTTCCATCCTTCTGTTGTCCCTCTGTTTACATAAACCATAAAATGTCTGTTGTCAGTCCTTCATTCCATTCATCTGTTGTCCCTCTGTTTACATAAACCATAAAATGTCTGTTGTCAGTCCTTCCTTCCATTCATCTGTTGTCCCTCTGTTTACATAAACCATAAAATGTCTGTTGTCAGTCCTTCCTTCCATTCATCTGTTGTCCCTCTGTTTACATAAACCATAAAATGTCTGTTGTCAGTCCTTCCTTCCATCCTTCTGTTGTCTCTCTGTTTACATAAACCATAAAATGTCTGTTGTCAGTCCTTCCTTTCATCCTTCTGTTGTCCCTCTGTTTACATAAACCATAAAATGACTGTTGTCAGTCCTTCCTTCCATCCTTCTGTTGTCCCTCTGTTTACATAAACCATAAAATGTCTGTTGTCAGTCCTTCCTTCCATCCTTCTGTTGTCCCTCTGTTTACATTGACTGTAAAATGACTGTTGTCAGTCCTTCCTTCCATTCATCTGTTGTCCCTCTGTTTACATAAACCATAAAATGTCTGTTGTCAGTCCTTCCTTCCATCCTTCTGTTGTCCCTCTGTTTACATTGACTGTAAAATGTCTGTTGTCAGTCCTTCCTTCCATTCATCTGTTGTCCCTCTGTTTACATTGACTGTAAAATGTCTGTTGTCAGTCCTTCCTTCCATCCTTCTGTTGTCCCTCTGTTTACATAAACCATAAAATGTCTGTTGTCAGTCCTTCCTTCCATCCTTCTGTTGTCCCTCTGTTTACATAAACCATGAAATGTCTGTTGCCAGTCCTTCCTTCCATCCTTCTGTTGTCTCTCTGTTTACATAAACCATAAAATGTCTGTTGTCAGTCCTTCCTTCCATCCTGCTGTTGTCCCTCTGTTTACATAAACCATAAAATGTCTGTTGACACACAAAAACTTGATTTAAACAGACAACAAAATACATTAAATGGAACAGCAAAAATTGGGAGAACACAACCAATCTCTCAACTTGTTTTGTAAACAGGAACCACTGTTGTATTAAGAAAGGTTGGGTGGTGTTCAATCATAATTTGTAAAATTTAGTATACCCATAATAAGAGTTTTTAGGTCACCTGAGACTTATTCTCAAGGAACCTTTTGTGATCGCCTTTTGTCCGTCGTCGTTGTCCGTCATACATCTGTAAACAATTGACATTTTCAGCTTCTTCTCAAAAAATATAAGCTAAGCATAATGAAATGTTGTTTGCAGCTTTGGTACCTACGGGTGAATCAAAATGATGAATTGCATGGTCCCCACCGCCTGGGGTCAAAACAGTCAAATTCAATGTAAACTTTAAAAACCGTCTCACAATAAAGGAAGCAAGGGAAACAAATGGTGAGCATGATTATGGACACTAATGTGTCCTTTATGAAAATTATCAATTGCATGTCCCTGGGTCTCATGGTTTGACGACATTTTCAACTTCTCAAAAACATTAAGCTCAATTGTAACAAAATGTTGTATGCAGCTTTGGTACCTAAGGGTGAATTAAAATTGTGAATTGAATGGTCCCCACCCGCTCGGGGGGTGTGTGTGTGTGGGGGGGGGGGGGGGTCAACAAAATCTTCTTTTTAATATAGGAAGCACTGGAATACAAATGGTGAGCATGATTATGAACACATATGGGTCCCTTATAAAATTTGCATGTCCCTGGGTCTCACGGTCTTGCCCTGGGGATGGTGCCTATAAAAATTAAAAGTAACCATTGAAAATCTTATTAATATAGGAAGCACTTAGAAACAAATTGTGAGCATCATTATTGACGCCTATGGGTCCTTTATAACATTGGTGAGTTTCAAGCCCCTTGGGGAGAGGCCTACTTTACTAAATCTATATAAGAATAATAGACAAAAAACATTATAATTGACAAATTGTTGACCAAATAGTTTTATCATGCGTTATACCAAAAAAAAAAAATACAACATTTATATATACTGCATGGTTTATATTTATGTGAACAGAAAATTTCTTATTTATATCGATTTTGATTATTGACTTCACGCTCAAATAATGAAAGAAAAGTGTATCCGAATGAACGAGTGCACTCAATAGCGCATGAATAGATTAGTTATCAGTTATCTTACTGTGTCTAGCGTATAGTGCATATACTGCGCATCTGAGTGTTCTCAGCGTTTCTGAGTGCACTCGATTTATTTCATGCGTTCGGGAGTGCGTTTATTATTCAAAATCCAGCGTTCGCTTACGGTCCAAGTCCGCTCCGTCAGCGCTCAATCTGCGCTCCGTCTGCGCTACGTTCACGCTCCGTTTACGCTCTGAGTGCACTCCGTTTGCGTGCAATTGGGGTACTTGGGCGGTTTAGGGTCTGTATGCCGTAAAACCCTATTCATACATTCATTATTTCTGTTAAGCTATAACTTCTTATCGACAATGATACAAGGTTTAATTTATTTCAGTTAAGTTATGACTACCTGTCAACAATGATACAAGATTTTGTTTATTTCAGTTAAGTTATGACTGCTTGTCAACAATGATACAAGGTTTTGTATATTTCAGTTAAGTTTTGACTACTTGTTAACAATGATACAAGGTTTTGTTTATTTCAATTAAGTTATTACTGCTTGTCAACAATGATACAAGGTTTTGTTTATTTCAGTTAAGTTTGGATTACATGCCATCAATGATACAAGATTTTGTTTATTTCAGTTAAGTTATGAGTGCTTGTCAACAATGAAATAAGGTTTTGTGTATTTCAGTTAAGTTAATACTACTCCCCAATAATGATAGAAGGTTTTGTTTATTTCAGTTCAGTTATGACTGCTTGTCAACAATGATACAATATTTTGTTTATTTCAGTTAAGTTATGACTACTTGTCAACAATGGTAGAATGTTTTGTATATTTCAGTAAAGTTATGACTGCTTGTCAAGAATGAAACAATGTTTTGCATTTTTCAGTTAAGTTATGAGTGTTTGTCAACAATGATACCAGGTTTTGGTTATTTCAGTTAAGTTATGAGAGCTGGGCCGATTAGCTCAGTCGGTTACGCATCTGACTATCAATCCAGGGGTTGTGAGTCCTCCCCTGCCCGGCAACAGTTTCCGTGATGATTGATATACGACATTGTGTCTCATTATCATTCCTCTCTCACCACTGATTCAAGTGGGAAAGTTATCAGTTACTTGCGGAGATGGGGTGTGCTCGAGTACTGGTTAATCCCATGAAACAGTGGTTAGGTTAACTGATTGTCTGTTAGCCCTCGCTGGAATAAAAATGACGCTAAATATTCAATCAATCAATTAAGTTATGAGTGCTTATCAACAATGATACAAGTTTTTGTTCATTTCAGTTAAGTTATGACTACTTGTCAACAATGATACAAGGTTTTGTTAATTTCTGTTAATTGTGAGTGCTTGTAAACAATGATACAATGTTATTTTTATTCCAGTTTAGTTATTACTGCTTATCAACAATGGTACAATGTTTTGTATATTTCAGTAAAGTTATGACTGCTTGTCAACAATGGTACAATGTTTTGTATATTTTAGTTAAGTTATAACTGCTTGTCAACAATGATACAATGTTTTTTTTATTTTGGTTAAGTTATGACTGCTTGTCAACAATGATACAATGTTTTGCATATTTCAGTTAAGTTATGAGTGCTTGTCAACAATGATACCAGGTTTTAGTTATTTCAATTAAGTTATGAGTGCTTGTCAACAATGAAACAAGTTTTTTTTCATTTCAGTTAAGTAATGACTACTTGTCAACAATGATACAAGGTTTTGTTAATTTCAATTAAGTTATTACTGCTTATCAACAATGATACAATGTTTTGTTTATTTCAGTTAAGTTATGACTACTTGTCAACAATGATACAAGGTTTTGTTTATTTCGGTGAAGTAATGAGTGCTTGTCAACAATGATGCAAGGTTTTGTTAATTTCGGTGAAGTTACGAGTGCTTGTTAACAATGATACAAGGTTTTGTTTATTTCAATAAAGTTGACTGTTTGTCAACAATGATACAATGTTTTGTTCATTTCAGTTAAATTATGACTACATGTCAACAATGGTACAATGTTTTGTTTATTTCAGTTAAATTATGACTACTTGTCAACAATGGTACAATGTTTTGTTTATTTCATTTAAGTTTTGACTACTTGTCAGCAATGATGCAATGTTTTGTTCATTTCAGTTAAGTAATGAGTGCTTGTCAACAATGATACAAGGTTTTGTTTATTTCGGTGAAGTTATGAGTGTTTGTTAACAATGATACAAGGTTTTGTTTATTTCAGTTAAATTATGACTACTTGTCAACAATGGTACAATGTTTTGTTTATTTCAGTTAAGTTATGACTACTTGTCAACAATGATGCAAGGTTTTGTTTATTTCAGTTAAGTAATGAGTGCTTGTTAACAATGATACAATGTTTTGTTTATTTCAATAAAGTTGACTGTTTGTCAACAATGATACAATATTTTGTTCATTTCAGTTAAATTATGACCACATGTCAACAATGGAACAATGTTTTGTTTATATCAGTTAAATTATGACTACTTGTCAACAATGGTACAATGTTTTGTTTATTTCAGTTAAGTTATGACTACTTGTCAACAATGATGCAAGGTTTTGTTTATTTCAGTTAAGTAATAAGTGCTTGTCAACAATGATACAAGGTTTTGTTTATTTCGGTTAAGTAATGAGTGCTTGTCAACAATGATGCAAGGTTTTGTTTATTTCAGTTAAGTAATGAGTGCTTGTCAACAATGATGCAAGGTTTTGTTTATTTCAGTTAAGTAATGAGTGCTTGTCAACAATGATACAAGTTTTTGTTTATTTCGGTTAAGTTAAGACTGCATGTTAACAACGATACAAGTTTTTGTTTATTTCAACAATGATTCATGTTTGTTTATTTCAGTTAAGTTATGACTACTTGTCAACAATGATACATGTTTGTTTATTTCAGTTAAGCTATGAATTCTTGTCAACAATTATACATGTTTGTTTATTTCAGTTAAGTTATGACTACTTGGTGATCGGTATGGGGATTCAGCTCAATTATCATAAGGTTTGTATATTTTTAATCATGTTTTTCAAAGTTGAAAACCTGGTTATTAGATTGGCGAAGTCGGCGGGCAGGCAGGCGGGCCTATGGGCAGCATCAAGTTTTATGTTTCTGTTCAACAACTAGAGTATTTTTCATTGGAACTATACAAAACTTACACAAAGTGTGTACCTCTAAAAAATCTAGGCCAAGTCCAATAACCAGCCAATACAGATCATTATCTTTAGAGTTATGGCCCTTTAATAAGTCAAAAATGCTAAAAATGCCCATTTTTGCTCAATAACTAGAGTATTCTTTATCAGAACTGAAGCATACTTACACAAATTGTGAAATTATATAAAAATCTAGGCCAAGTTCAATAACAAGCCAATTCAGACTATCATCTTTAGAGTTATGGCCCTTTAATTAATCACAAATGCTAAAATTTACAGTTTCCGCTGAATAACTAGATTATTCTTTATCAAAACTAAAGCAAACTTACACAAAGTGTGCAGCTCTATAAAATCTAGGCCAAGTTTGATAACCAGCCAATACAGACCATTATCTTAAGAGTTATGGCCCTTTAATTAGTCAAAAATGCTAAAATTGCCCGTTTCCACTCATTAACTAGTGTATTCTTTATCAGAACTGAAGCCAACTTACACAAAGTGTTTATCTTTATATAATCTAGGACAAGCTCGATAACCAGCCAATTCTGACCATTATCTTCAGAGTTATGGCCCTTTAATTAATCAAAAATGCTAAAATTGATTGTTGCCACAACCAAACTTATACAATTTTTCTAGCGGTAAAATAAAAGTCATCTTTTTCTTTGGTATTTTGATGAAGATACTAAAAAAGATTAAACTGATATATTGCTATTTATTAAAATGAAACTCAATTAACATGCACATTTTTATCTTGAAAATGGTTTGTGGTGTCCTTGCTCAGTTGATAGCCATGAGGCAAAAAATATTATAAAAAATACAAATGATTTTTTAAAAAAATGTACAGGTCCGTTTAAAATTTTTACAACACAGCCGAATTTCTCATAATGTTTGATGCATTATGTAATATATTTGTAGAATCAAACATTGTGTTTAAGAAATTGTTGCTGTCACTTGAGCATGTGTGACTTACCTCCTATTGGTGGGCACTGGAAACAATACCGCCACTTAAGCCTCAATGCAAAATGTGAAAATATTGATGTATTATTTTATGAATATGCATGTTTGTTTCGTAGTATAATCACATTACATCTTTCATAATGTGAATTACGGAAGTAATATTTTAGCCAAACAACCAGTAAATAGCACAGAAACAAGAGAAAAACTTTATTTCATGCTTTTTTAACAAAACTATTGCATCAATGTTTTACAAATAAAAAACAAAATTTGAATTGTATGCTTTTTACCTCACCTGAGGCAAAGGCTCACAGGTGAGCTTTTGTGATCGCCTGGTGTCCGTCGTCCGTCGGCCGTCATCTGTTGTCCTTCGTTAACTTTTAGCTTCTTACAATTTCTCCTCTGAAACCACTGGGCCAATTTTGATATAACTTTACAGAAATGTTCCTTGGGTGACCCTCTACCAAATTTGTTTAAGCCATCTTGATTTGTAAAAAAACATGGCCACCATGGGGCGGGGCAAGTTTAATTAGTAAAAACTTAAAAAGTCTTCTTGTCAGAAACTACTGGCTCGATTTTAAAATAATTTCACAGAAATGTTCCTTGGGTGACCCTCTATCAAGTTTGTTCAAGCCAACTTGATTCGTCAAAAAGCATGGTGGCCAGCGGTGGGGTTAGTTTACTATATAAGCTATAGTAAAAACTTAAAAAATCTTCTTGTTAGAAACTACTTGCTCAATTTTAAAATCATTTCACAGAAATGTTCCTTGGGTGACCCTCAACCAAGTTTGTTCAAACCATCTTGGTTCTTCAAAAGACATGGTGGCCAGGGAGTGGGATTAGTTTATTATATAAGCTATAGTAAAAACTTAAAAAATCTTCTTGTCAAAAACTACCAGATCAATTTTCCTTGGGTGACCCTTTACCAAGTTTGTTTAAGCCGTTGTGATTTGTTAAAAAACATGACTGTCACAGTGAGGTACAAGTTTACTACATAGGCAGCTATAGTAAAAACTTCAAAATCCTTCTTGTCAGAATCTACTGACCTGATTTCAATGTAATTTCACTGACATTTACCATGGGTGAACCTCTACCAAGTTTGAACTCTTCTACGCATCTGTTACATCTCAAAACAAAGAAAAATTCTTGCCCATCTCGTTTTTCTGGAATTTTGAGTGTACATGAATTGTATTATATAATCTACTTAAGTTGGGTGACTCAAGGTCAATCAGGTGAGCAATATAGGGCCTCTGCTTCAACGTACATAAAATTCTGGCATGAAATAGAATTATAGTGACAGAATAGCTAAAATGTTTGAAAAACATGGTTTTCGGGGATTTTTTTTTCTTTTAAAATTTTATAGCACAGTGACTTAAAGAGAGAAGGATCCACAGGCTAATATTAATTTAATGTACAAGGCTGAAATTTCGTGTGGAATCATATTGTGTTACGCATACCCACACCATACCTCAAAAGTCAAGGTCACAATTTAACTTTGATTGTCGACACTTTAGGTGTCAACCCACCATTGATTTTTCGCTTGCCAGGACGAAGTCCAAGAAGAGCTATTGTCATGATCTGGCGTCGTTGACGTCGTCATGTAGACACCCAGGTTAAATTTTTGCGTACAAGTTTCAGATATCTATGCAACCACTCATTGGATGTCAGTGAAACTTTGCATATGTGTTTACCATCATTAATGGAACACACAGAGTTAAGAATCATAACTCTGGATTGCATTTTGGCACAGTTATGGCCGTTTTTGGACTTAGACACCCAGGTTAAACTTTGCATTTAGTTGCGTTTAAGTTTAAGATATCTATGCAACCACTCATTGGATGTGAATGAAACTTCGCATGTGTGTTCACCATCATCATTGAAACACTCAGAGACAAGAACCATATTTCTGGGTTGCATTCTGGCACAGTTATGGCCCTTTTTGGACTTAGACACCCAGGTTAAACTTTGAGTTTAGTTGCGTTTAAGTTTAAGATATCTATGCAACCACTCATTGGATGTGAATGAAACTTCACATGTGTCTTCACCATCATCAATGGAACACACAGAGACAAGAACCATAACTCTGGATTGCAATTTGGCACAGTAATGGCCCTTTTTGGACTTAGACACCAAGGTTAAATTTTCCGTTTAGTTGCATTTAAGTTGAAGATATCTATGCAACCACTCATTGGATGTGAATGAAACTTCGCATGTGTGTTAACCATCATCATTGAAACACTCAGAGACAAGAACCATAATTCTGGGTTGGATTTTGGCACAGTTATGGCCCTTTTTGGATTAAGATACCCAGGTTAAACTTTGAGTTTAGTTGCGTTTAAGTTTAAGATATCTATGCAACCACTCATTGGATGTGAATGAAACTTCACATGTGTCTTCACCATCATCAATGGAACACACAGAGACAAGAACCATAACACTGGATTGCAATTTGGCACAGTTATGGCCCTATTTGGACTTAGACACCAAGGTTAAATTTTCCGTTTAGTTGTGTTTAAGTTTAAGATATCTTTGCAACCACTCATTGGATGTGAATGAAACTTCACATGTGTCTTCACCATCATCAATGGAACACACAGAGACAAGAACCATAACTCTGGATTGCATTTTGGCACAGTTATGGCCCTTTTTGGACTTAGACACCAAGGTTAAATTTTCCGTTTAGTTGCGTTTAAGTTTAAGATATCTTTGCAACCACTCATTGAATGTGAATGAAACTTCACATGTGTGTTCACCATCATCAATGGAACACACAGAGACAAAAAATCATAACTTTGGATTGCTTTTTGGCACATTTATGGCCCTTTTTGGACTTAGACACCCAGGTTAAACTTTGAGTTTAGTTGCGTTTAAGTTTAATATATCTATGCAACCACTCATTGGATGTGAATGAACCTTCACATGTGTGTTCACCATTATCAGTGAAATACACACAGACAAGAACCATAACTCTGGGTTTCATTTTGGCACAGTTTTAGCCCTTTTTTGACTTAATTTTTCAGGTTAAAGTTTTTCATCAGGTAAGATATCTATGCAACCACTCATTGGATATGAATGAAACTTTGCATGTGTGTTCACCATCATCATTGAAACAGAGACAAAAACCATAACTCTTGGTTGCATTTTGGCACAGTTATGGCACTTTTTTACTTAATTTTTCAGGTTCAAGTTTTGGTGTTTGCCTCCAATCTAAATCTTTGCATTGGTGGTGAGTTTTATCCCACTGGTGAGCTTTGTTGTCTTCTGACAACTCTTGTTAATACTTTAATGTCGTCATGTTGCATGTAACACCCAGACTCCAACTTCAAAGGTCAAGGTCACAATTGAACTTTGTTTGACGACACTTTCCTGTAACTTTGTCACCTATTGATAAATTTCAAAAACACTTTGTGTAGTTGATCAACATGACGTGATGAAGTGTCGCGTGTATGACCCGAAAACTTTCCTTAAAGGTCTAGGTCAAACTTTCATTTGTTTGATATTTTGTGTTTGGTCTGTAACTTTGTCTTTAACTTGACTCAATTGATCAAGATGACATGACGTTATGTCACATGTAGGACCCAGACCCGTAAGAATCAGACCTTGACCTCAAAGGCCAAGGTCACACTTTGAGTTTGTTCAACAACACTTTGAGTCTGTTTGAGATTTCAAGTCCAGTCTGTAACTTTATCATACATGGACGGATTTCAAAAACACTTGGCTCAATTTATCAATTGATCTACATGACATGACTTAGTGTCGTGTTAAGACCCAGAACCTTACCTCAGAGGTCAAGGTCACACTTTCAGTTTGTTTGATATTTCATTTCTGGTCTGTAACTTTGTTTAACATGGAGAGATTTTAAAATAGCTTGATACAAGTGATCAACATGTCATGATGATGTGTCACCTGCATTTACCTGTAGAAAAACCCGTACCTTTACATTAGATGTCATGGTCAAAGTAACACAAAGGTCAAGGTCACACTTTCATGTAAAACAACCATGAAATTGCATGTCTGAAACGTCAGTCTATGACTCTTGATATTCATGGATACATCGCTTCCACTTAAAAGATATATTGTTATTTTCACAGACCATTTGGGAGGCAAATGCGACAATTACTACCTCTTAAATCCATAATCCTGATTGAAAGTCCAAAAATGTAACAAATTCATAGCATTCTCAAAATAACTAACAGTAAACATTTCTGCTCTGGTATAAAACATGTTACACACAGAATCACACCACTTTTTCTCAGAGCTGTGAGGTTTAGGGAGATGTCAGGGAGATGTCAATCTTCTAAATAGGAATTGTAGAACTGCGCACTTATTGTAAATAGTAGGTGGAGTATCAGTAATAAGCTGATATAATCCATTAAAATACAATTTACATTAAGCATGATGTTATCACTAATATTCTCAGAATACATTTACAAATAAATACAACCTATGCAAATGCAATTTTCTGATTAAGTATACATCAAGGAATATGTTTTGTTGGTTATTACAAGGGCAACATGATTTTCTGCTTTTATATTCTGATATATGTTTCTTACTTGTTGTTTACAATTTCAATCTCATTTTACTAGCTTAAACTGCAACATTGCTGTTGCTTTAAACATTTTTTCTGATGAGTTAATACTTCAAAACAAGTGATTTTGTCATTGGATTTACTAAATAACAGGGGTGGATCCAGGATTTTTTCCCAGGGGGGCTCCAAATTTGAATTTCATACAGTATTGATGTGGATATTAGCCATTTCATTTTTAAACATTTCCAGTTCTAACCGCGCGGAGGTCTCCACTTCTAGAACTGTCTTTTTTTTTATTTTCTCTCTTTTTTTTTTCTTATCCATATTAAACCAATGTATTGAAAAGCCATACTGTTCTTACACATAGGTCTAGGCTTTTAATACCATTGCTTTATTTTTTATATATGTTTTCTTTTTTTCATACTTATAGTTTTTCATTCTTATAGTTTGTCTATTTTGAAATTGAGTTTTGACTACTAGGGTGTCTTCAAGTTAAGAAACATCTTTATTCTTATTGGCTAGATTTGTGGGTCATTCTCATTCAGCACACTCAGATGAAAAGACTACGCTCTACTGAAAAAGCCTGCTATTGCTTGTTTTAATAAATCTCTGGACAATATCATCAAGTTCAATATCCATTGAATTATGTAAATGCATCAAAGCCATCCCAGTTAATCTCTCCTCGTGCATTGTATTGCGCATATAATTCTTTATTCTCCAGAGCCCAGAAAAAGATCTCTATGCTTCGCATGAAGTAATTGGTAAAACATATCCTACATGAATAAGTGTCTTCATATTTGGAAACATGTCTTTATCCACTTCGTTGTAAAGGGATACCAGGTCACTAAGGCTGTCAAATTGATCGACTTCAAATTTTTGACAATACCTTTTCCATTCTTTAATTTCCTTTAGTAAATCCTGGGAGGAAATGCAGTCAAGATCAGTTTCTCAGAACATCAGCTGATGAGAAAGTCTTGTCAGCTCTTCTTTGCCAAGTTCAGTTATGTTAGATGGTAATAAAGAGCATATAGAATATGCTGATGTATCTTCAGTTTGGAAGCAAGATCTTAACTCTTGGAGTAAATAATCAAGGAATGGAATGGCCAATGTAGACTTGAAATATTCCTTTGGTTCTGTTGTGTTAACATTTGCTCTATGCTGTTGTTTTACACACGTTCTAGGAACTTTGATCTCTATTTCTAGGTTATTTGCAATTTGTGTGGCATCAGAGAAACATGTCCACCTCTCTACGTATTTCAGATATTTTTAGACATGATGATCAAGCATTTCACAAGCTTTAGAGATGTCAACATCTCTTTTTTGAAGCTTCAGTGTCAGAGGTTTTATTGTGTCAAGAACATAATTATCTTACACATACAAAAGCATTCAAAACCAAAAAGTTTTTCAGTGATGTGAGCAATCCTTGTGCTGTTCTCTTTGACTGTCTATCCCATGACCAATCTTCATTGCTGCTTTCACCCAACGGATTCAACATAGGCTGTAACCGTAGAGATGATAAAATGTGTCAAAACACACATGCCTCTCTACTCAACCTGGTTTTACAAAGTCCAACTAATTTTTTCTCTGCATATTCAGAGCCTTCAACCTCTAGGATATGCTCAAGAAACGATTGTTTTTTCGGAGATTGATCAGAGAAAAGAAACACTGAGTTAATTACATCAATCATATTTCTCACTGGAGGTAATTTGCATGCTGAAGCTGTACTAAGATTGAGAACATGACTTTGACAGTGAGTGTAGATGACCAACTTGTTTATTCTTTTAATTTGTCCTTTACAACCCCGATTTTCCTATGACATAACCGCAGCCCCATCATAAGCCTGTCCACGCATTGCATCTACTGCAATATCATTGCTTTGAAACGTTCAACTATCTTCTCTGCTATAGCTTCACCTGTGGTTCTTTTTAACTGAATAAAGTCAAAGAACCCTAATGACTGCAGATTTTTTGCCCATATCCAGAAATCTCAATCAAATAATCAAAATTTCCTTATTTGTATATTTGTCCGTTACTTCCTCTGCAATAACAGAGTAAAGCCTTTGCCTTTCTTAAGGATATCTATTATTTTGTCTCTGATATATTTGGCAACAATCTGTATGACCTCGTTCTGTATTGTCTTACTAGTGTATGTTGCATTCTTTTTTGCAGTTTCCAAGTGAAGCTTAAGCTCTTCATCGTACTCTGATAAAAGCTGTAAAATTGCAAGGAAATTTCCTTTATTTGATGCATCGCTTGTATTATCATCTCGGTGCCCTTGGAGTGATATGTTCTGTTTGCCGCAGAGTACTATTGTCTGAACAATTTTCCTCAAAAGTTTGAAATTACGATCATAAATTGCCTGGTTCTGTTTGTTTATTTTGTATGGTAAGGAGGATGTGGGCCTTTTAAGAATAGATTTGGTCGTTTGATAGTCGAGTCTTGCCATCGGAATTTTCATGTTTTGAGAGGGAGGAATTTTGTCCAAGGGCTTTTTTGTATGCAGTAAATGGCCTTGTTACAAATGTGTTATTACTTTTCAAGCTCTTTTGAGAGAATAATACGCAGCAAGTACACAGACCGCCATCCAAAATATGGCTATATGTAAGCCATTTCTACTGTTTCATCCATGAACTTTGAAAAGACAAAATCTTTGACTTTTTCGTATCTTCCATTCCTTTGGAAATAGATTGGGGCTTCATATTTAAAAACTAATCTGGACTTTTCTGGTTTTCTCCAAAGCGTATTTTCTCTGCAGATGTCAATGTCGATAAATCAATTGTTCCATTGACAATTTTACCCAAATCATTTCTATTTTCACAATTTGGATCTGTGTCTTTTTCTCCCAAGTGACCCATTTCTTTATCGTCTGCTGCAGTATTCTTGTCGCCACTTTCCTGTTTTTGTTCCATTTCTGTCCTCTCTGACTGGTTTGTTTCTTCCGTTTAAGCCGCCGTCCTCCTACTACCATTGGCTGTAGTTTCAGTTTCATTGATGTCATCATGGTCCGTTTTAGTTTTCATTTTTTTGGCAAGAGGCTCATCATTGTTTGAACTAAGGAGTGAATTCGGAAAACATGTTACAAGGTGGTTTGGATTCCAGTTTTCAAGATCAGAAGTTTCTGTATGTGTCCACATAATATAGATAGGGAGATCTGGGGGATCATCCTGTCGGGGAATTGGATCAATCCTTTGATTGTGTACACTTCTATTTACAGCAATGTTTTGAACCAGTGGGTAAATGCTATATATTGGATGATTTATTACATTTTACAGCTGCAAAAGAATGTACAATAGATTGATTTTAGCACCTCATTCTGGAGAGACCTTTCCAAACTTGATAAACGAGAGCGTCGTCCGATGCAGATGATTCTATGACATACTGTAAATCTGTTTGTGATGAGCTCATTGTGTGTTGTATGTTTCTTGAGAGACAATTTTATATTCTTGACAAGTTCAAATATTGTACTGATGCGCAACTCAGTATGTCTGTTTTTGTGACCAAAAAGCGCTTTGGAGATTGATCTATAAAAGCAATTGCCATCTCCATAAATTTTGACAGGGGTGTGCTCTTGAAGAGCATCACTCGGGTAAAGAAACTTTGCAATCGCGTCATGCGACGTGCCAGAGGCTTTTAAATCTGCTGCTGTAGCACCAAATTTAGTAAAATCACTCTTCAAACTATTGCACTTCAATGAAACTTGAAATTTATTTGCCTGCTACCCATGCAGTGCTGCTTTTTGCAAGGCAGATTGCAGTTTGCCCAAATCTTCGCTCATCTTGACAAATATGTTATCATCAGTATAATTCTCGGTTAGAAATGACAGAATAACATGAACTGTTAAACTATGTTTGTTCCTAGTAGAATTGAAAGTCTGAGATACGTGTTTAATGTATGGGCAACCAACATATTATTATTACGGTATCCAATAATGAATTGGCGTTCAAGAAGGCTCAACGAGTGTGGAAGTCGAAAAACTTTTTCCAACTGAATGCTTACATATAATGAGCAACACGTGATGTCATAAAATAATTACGTCACACTTCATCATCGCTGTATTTATATTGGGTGGGGGATGATTTGTGCACGTGGACATTAATACAATTATTTTTCGTTTGTAACATGCTATGTTAATGAGAATTGTTGTACACATAAGTCTTATTCCTATTAAATAATATTTAGATTCTTTATCTTGTCACCCAGCTTGTAAGTTTATGTAGATATAGTTTGATTAAATTTTCACAGTACAGTTTACTAAAGGTCTATATCTTGAAATTTCCAGGGGGGGTCCGGACATGGCACCAATATTCTAATATAGAATAGAAACATATACTTGAAATGCACACTTAATGCATCATCAGATACCCCTGGGTGTCAATTTTATACATAGTGATGGATGGAGAGTATCGCAATTGACACCCGGAGGTATCCGATGATCCATTAATGAACACAAAACTTAAACCTTTTTATGCCATAAATAGTGCCTAAACTAATTAAGGAGAACTTACTGCTAGGTCATGGAATAACAGTTTAAATCAAAGACACACAAAAAAGAAATGGCCAAAAGAGGCAGATATTTATAACCAGAGTGCTATCCTCTAATCTGATTAAAAAGTTTAAAACACCAGTCATGAATTAGTAACGCAATAGTGTTTTGCCGACAAAAAAATAGGTAATGTTCACAGACCTATTATTGAAACTGAATAAACCCGAAAAGCTTGGTAGAAGTGGTTATAGTTACAAAATAAGAGATGATGAAATCACAGCCATTGAAACAGTGAGCGCTTGATGCACAACAATATATTAGTATATGTAATCTACATTACATGGGCATATGGAAACTGCAGGCAAAAAAATCATGTTATTATGATATAAAAATACTTGAAGTGATGGCTATTACTGTAGATCATTCAAATTATTTCACATAGTTGTTCTGTTGTGTTTGGTTTGATGTTAATTGTCAACTTTATTCATGTTGAAATTTACGTTACCATTTTGGTAATCCATGTTATTAGCATCGAAAGAATAATTGTAGTAACTGTTAATTTGGAAATAACCAGGTTATTGAGTTTGATACACCTTATTGACATTTTCCAGAAAATTTAAAAATATATTTTGTAAATTTCTTATTATACCCCCGACATCAAACGTCATACAATGGTAGAATATAATGAGAGGAAGTGCAATGTACAAGAAACGTAACTATATTCTTGCTAATTACAGAGTTATTGCCCTTTGATATTTTTTCTTGTCCGGAGCATAACTTGAAAAGTACCGGATGGAATTTCACCAAGCTTCATACAATGGTAGAATATAATGAGAGGAAGTGCATTGTACAAGAAACATAACTCTATTCTTGCTAATTACAGAGTTATTGCCCTTTGATATATTTCCCTTGTCCAGAGCATTACTTTTAAAGTACTGGATGAAATTTCATCAAACTTCATACAATGGTAGAATATAATGACAGGAAGTGCAGTGTACAGGAAACATAACTCTATACTTGCTAATTACAGAGTTATTGCCCTTTGATATATTTCCCTTGTCCGGAGCATTACTTTTAAAGTACTGGATGGAATTTCATCAAACTTCGTACAATGGTAGAATATAATGACAGGAAGTGCAGTGTACAAGAAACATAACTCTATTCTTGCTAATTACAGAGTAATTGCCCTTTGATATATTTCCTTTGTCTGGAGCATTACTTTTAAAGTACTGGATGGAATTTCATACTTCATATTTCATAATGGTAAACCATTTTGTCATGGCGGCGTTCGGGGGTATTCATCACCTTCAGTGATAGCTCTAGTTTTTATAATATTTTTATTTTGGAACTAAATAGGGCAAATTGTGAAAGTAACCCCTACCTTGTACTAATGCTCATAACTCAAGATTAGATCAAGTTGGAGTCCTACAAATTTTCATGTATATTTTTGAAATGTATGCTAAAGACATATTAAACTTCTGAAAGTTTTGATAATTACAAAAATAAATGTTATTAGATGTGTTTAAAATATTGCGAAACCCATTCCTATAGACCTCTTAGTGACTGTTTTTAAAAAAGTGAGTAAATACATAACTTCTATCCAAATGTGTATTTTTTGAAAAGAGCAGACCAAGCCTTTAGCTATTGATTATATTTTTGACATTTCTTAATGACTCCTGAGCATTCCTCCTTCAATGTTCAAAAGTACACAAATCGATTTGCCCATAAATTGCCATCAGTCACCGTTTTGAACGGACTTGCGGTTACCTGTTTTATGCTAAATGTGTTTGTCAAAGAAATGACCATTGATTTGTAAACAAACACCACTTTGCAAGTATTAAAAATAGTGCATATTTTATTTATATTCTTTGTTTGCATACTTGCAAATAAACATAATCTATGAACTGGAATAGTATAATAGACTGGAATTATAAACAAAATAGGTCATAAATTGAAATAAAGGTGTTCCTTTGACTCATATATTTTCAATGATATCCCCTCAAATGTAACTCTATTCTGAGAATAGGTGTATATATATTTATACAGAAGTTAGATTGGAAAAAAAAATGATTTTGCAAATGATGTCTTAATCAAAAACACAAGTAACAATAATATCATTAATTGATGATTGTTTTTCTGTTGGTTTAGTCACTTTATCTACATACTTGTCTGTTTTTGTTAAACCTGTTTGAAGAAATGTCATTAAAAACTCAGTTCTATATTGCACATGAAGCATTTTCATTTTTTGCAATCTCTGCCATTTAGTTACAGTATTGCTAAACAACGCTTTTATTTGCCATGTCAAAGAGGAATAAAAAAAAAACAATGCACACCTTTATCAGAGTATTTTTTATGCCAAGGGTAATAACTAGTTCTCAGGTACCCACAGGTATTTAGATAGAACATTATGATAGACAGTTATTTGTTTGTATGTTAACAGGTTGATGGCCTCATTGAGGCATTGAAAACAGACTCCATGGTTTGTTCCAACTATTGGCGTGAAACAGTGGAGAAAACATTCCCGGCATTTCAGAAGTTTAAGGGTGGAAATGCAGTATTTACCTTCCCAAATACGCCTGTCAAATGTGCTGGAGCACCACAGAAAATCATGTACCTTGCAGACGAATACTGGAGAAAGGTGGGTTTCTGGGTTTCTTTAATTGATGCCAGAACTGGAGGGGTTCGGGTATATAGTAATCACTGTCCAAAATTTTGTGTCCGGCCTGTAACTTTGTCATACATGGATGGATTTTAAAAAGATTGGCACAATTGATTGACATAACATGTGTCACATGTAAGGGTATACAAACAAAATCCCAGGCACTCATTTTTAGCTCACCTGAGCAGAAGGCTCACAGGTGAGCTTTTGTGATCACCTGGTGTCTGTTGTCTGTCATCCGTCGTTAACTTTTAGCTTTTAACAACTTCTCCTCTGAAACCACTGGGCCAATTTTGATATAATTTCACAGAAATGTTCCTTGGGTGACCCTCTACTAAGTTTGTTCAAGCCATCTTGATTTGTCAAAAAACATGGCGGCCAGGGGTTGGGGTTAGTTTACTACATAAGCTATAGCAAAAACTTAAAAAATGTTCTTGTCAGAAACTACTGGCTTGATTTTAAAATAATTTCACAGAAATGTTTCTTGGGTGACTCTCTACCAAGTTTGTTCAAGCCATCTTGTTTCGTAAAAAAACATGGCAGCCAGGGGGTGAGGTTAGTTTTTATGTCAAATTACTTCCCCTGTTTTATAGCATAAATGTCTGTATATAGCAATTATTATAAGAAGAGGTAATAAACTCTTTAAATAAATTTTTTTGCTATTATTATACTAGATATAAGTTTTAAAAGATAATTCAACATAATAAGATGAATGATACAATTATAATCAATGGATGAAATATTATTCATATTATTCAAATATCATGAACCATTTTAAAATAGATGTTTTTCTGAATATAAAAGTTGGTTTTTATGGTTCAAACAGGGATGGTTTACTGCTTCATAACAAAGCAATACCATATTTTTAGCTAGTTTCATCACAGCAAGAAGTGTGCTTGAGTGTCAAAGTGTACTTGAAATCTGCGAGGAGGAGCTTAATTGTTTTTGGGGGATAGTGCGCTGCGACAAAGATTATTTCAAGCGATATACTTTGGGAAGGCTGGTGTTTGAAACTCATAGGAATATTTATTGTGCTGGAACTGCAGATTGTTTCATGCACAATAGTTTAGTCTAATGCTTTAGTTTGAAACGGTTCTCAAACATAACAGGTTAGTTTTGTGCTGGAACTGAATTTTTATCTTAGTTCGAAGACTTAACATCTATAGTAAAAACTTCAAAAGCCTTCTTGTCAGAATCTACTGACCTGATTTTGATGTAATTTCACATTTACCATGGGTGAACCTCTACCAAGTTTGAACTCTTCAACGCATCTGTTACATCTTCAAAACGACAAAATTCTAACTACTTGCCCTATTTGTCTTTCTGGATTTATCAGCGTACATGTATTATATATTTTACTTATGTTGGGTGACTCAAGGTTAGTCAGGTTAGCGATATAGAGCCATTTTGGCCCTCTTGTTGTAGGAGTGGACAAAATCCCTCCTGCTTATTTCACAAGATGGACAAAATCCCTCCCACTAATTTTACAAGGTGAACAAATTCCTCCTGTTAATTTAACAAAGTTGACAAAATACCTCCCGTGATATTTACAAGATGGACAAAAAACCTCCTGCTTATTTCACAAGATGGACAAAATCCCTCCCACTAATTTTACAAGGTGAACAAATTCCTCCTGTTAATTTAACAAAGTTGACAAAATACCTCTCGTGATATTTACGAGGTGGACAAAATCCCTCCTGTTTAATTTACAATATGGACAAAATCCCTCCCACAATATTTACAAGGTGGACAAAAATCCCTCCCACTCATTTTCGTATGAGTTGACAAAATCCATCCCACTAATTTTAAAAGCTGGAAAAAATCCTTCCCATGTTATTAACAAGGTTGACAAAATCACTCCCATGTTTGTTATTTGATATATATTGGTATTTCTATAATATAAGTAAGACAATTTTTAGCTCTACTGGCAGAAGGCCAGCAGGGCTTATGTCATGGTAAATTGTCCGTCGTCTGTTGTTGTCCGTCTGTTAACCTTTTCTTGTAAACGTGATAGCACCTTCATTTTTCATTGAATCTTAACCAATCTTGCACAGCTGTTATATAACCACAAGATCTCGGACGAGTTATTGAACCAGCATCATTCAACCACAAATACCTCCGCCACAGGGCTTATAAGCACATTTTAAGTGAAACTTTAAAAAACATTTTCTCTGAAAGTTCAAGGCCTAGACCTTAGATGTTTAAGCAGTGCATGGAGGTCCTGTAAAAGATTTGTTGAAGTCGGGTCCCTGGGGTCAAATTGGGGGCTGCCACTGCAGGGGTCACCGTTTTACATAGAGTTATATAGGGAATATGTTGAAGATGTGATAACATCTTCATTTTTCATTGAATCTTAACCAAACTTGCACAGCAGTTATATTACCACAATATCTGGGACAATTATTGAACCAGCATCATTCAACCACAAATGCCTCCGCCACAGGGCTTATAAGCACATTTAAGGTAAAATTTAAAAAACAGTTTCTCTGAAAGTTTAAGGCCTAGACCTAAGATGTTTTAAATTTAGCATTGCATGGGGGTCCCCTAAAAGATATGTTGTAGTCAGGTCCCTTGGTCAAATTTTGGGCTGCCACTGCAGGGGTCACTGTTTTACATAGAGTTATATAGAGAAAATGTTGAAGACGTGATAGCACCTTCATTTTTCATTGAATCTTAACCAAACTTGTACAGCAGTTATATAACTACAAGATCTCGGTAGAGTTCTTGAACCAGCATGATTCGACCACAAATGTCCCTGCCACAGGGCTTAAAAGCACATTTTAATCAAAATTTTAAAAAACATTTCTTTGAAAGTTTAAGGCCTTAACCTTAGATATTTTACATGTAGCATCTGTTGCCAGTAGAGCGATTCAGGTCCTCTTGGGCCTCTTGTTTAACATTTAATTAAAAAGCTTCCAATTATGAAGTTTGTTAAATGGTAGTTTACAGTTGGTATGTTCAATTGATTATTTGATTGGGAAAAAATTAACAACTAATTAATGAATTCCACATTTCACTTTCAGTATAATAATTTGATTGATAGTTAATTGGTTATTTGATTATATTTATTTTCATTTTATATTTTTATGGTAACTATTAGCTTGAGATGCTAAAATATTTGTTTGCTTTTAAAGGGAGGTTATCTGGAATAAATGCTTTAAAATGTCCTAAAAAATGAAATAATTATTAAAATGGATAAAAAAATATATCATTATCATAAATAAAATCAGAATGGTTTGGTATGTCAAATCCACCAAAACGTGACAAAATCGATATTATAATTTAAGTGATAAATTTGAAACAAAATATCTAAAAATAGACAACACTTAAATACTACCTGATGACCTTTGCATTGTCATGCATACTCTTTTTATGATGAAACAATTTTACTACGTATAAACCTGTAAAACGGATCAAATTGAAGTCAAAATGAAATCAGGTGACTCATATAATATGTCAAAAAATATGTTGCAAATTTAAGCGGGAAATCTATTTTAGTCCGACCTAGGTAAGAAGCCCAAGGTAGGAAATCCCGTTTCAATATATTATTTTGGTGTTTAAATAGATGTCTTTTTGGCAGTACAGGGTCGGTGAGTATATATAGACAAGATATACTGAGGAATAAAAATTGGGTGTGATGGAAGACTTCCTCTTTCCTAGAAGGGGAGGGTTGTGTAATGTTGTTGTAAGGATACTATAGACAAATAGTAAAATTAGCATAAATTTTTATGTAAGTCTATTTATATTTTATGACAACATTACACTTGCAGACTTTATGATTAAAGCCAGGGCTGGAGAGGATAGTCAAAATAATAAACAGGAAAAATTGTAAAAAATATATCTTAATTAACTAAAATAACTTGTGAATTTTAACAAATAACATAAACAACGAAACTGAATAAACAAATAACTGTGCACAAACCTGACATAGTTACTATGTAGGGTCATCTGGATAGAACTGTAACATCTCTAGATATATGAATAGAAGTAAACAACGAAAGACGACGAAAAAATGAATATATATAGACATTATGGGAAAAAAGATATTCACTAAAACTAAAATTATTGTGGTCAAGGCCTGTGCTCTCTTAAAATTAACAAATTTCTCTTTCCTATTGCCCACAGACGAGATAACGATGACAGTAAATTGGCAATAGCTTAGCAATGATTTACTGATACCTGCTAATTTAATAAATAAAGACACTTTTTATTTCAACAAAATTGAATGATGACCATGGAGTTTTCAACTCGACTACTCATAGTAGCGACTATGCTGCCAGAAACACAAATATTTGGCCAAACTCAACGGACTAGTATGTAGGTTAATGTTTGGCAAGGAGTTATTCTGAATTGTTCCAGTTGGGAATGAAAACAAGACATAGAAGATGTCTTGACTCCTGTAGAACCAAATCCCTGGAGTTGGCAGGTTGAAGCCAGGTACAGGTATGTATGGAGTTGTATACCCAAATGATGCAGTGCTCCAGATAACTGTTTTGGCCCCGCCCCTAAGACCTTATGCGGGTAGGGACCAGTGTTTCAGATAGCTTTTTTAATAAGAGGGTTATTTACCCCCAAAATAGTAAAAAAGAGGGTATTCAACTCCCAGATTTTCAGAGATATGAGTAAGGAAGCATAAAGTTTAAGATAAAATATTACTTATTGTAAAATTGAGATTTTTCATATATTTCAGTTGAAAACTGTACTTTGACATACATGATATTCTTTTAATTTGATAATTTACAAGGGACTACAAGATAAATAGTCATACATTCTAAACAAGGTTTTCATATTTCATTATAGAAATTTTGTTTGAGAGGAGTAACTTTACCCCCTACTTTTAAAGATAAGGGGTAAATTTACCTCCAATTTTGAAAACTAAGGGGTATTTAGCTAAACTATGAGGGTAAAATACCCACAAAATCACCTTATCTGGGCCGCTGGGATGGAAGTGGGAACACACAGAGACTTTTGTTAAATAAGTGACAACAATATTTTGTTCAAATATATCACTTTGTTAGTTAATTAAACAAGATTTATAACTTACACCCATTTGCTGTTTTTTCTTTAAAAAAATGTAAAACGGTGTAGTTTAAAAATAGTCATAGCAAAAAAACAAGCATGGGGACCTATATTTTTTTTTAGTGTTTTAAACTTGTCTTATTTCAAAGTACTTGTGTGCAAAATTTAAAAAAAATCTCCGCGCTAGAACTTACTCGAAGAAACGTCTTTAAAAACTTGAGAGAAAAACTGCAGATTATAATTGTATTTTTATGGTTATAATGTTTGTTTCGCTGTCTGAGTGACTTCATTGAACATTGGCACAAGGTAATAGTGAAAGGGACAGCATGTTCATTCTGTACATAAAATTAGGCATGTGAAGTAAATATAACTCTCTATCAGTTTAATAGTTGTTGTTTTTTAACAAATTGCCATATTGAAAATAAACATTTCAGAAGACAACCAGTTAAAAACAATCACTAACCATTACTTACGTGTTTTTTTTTTCATTTGTTATCTATGGTGCCCCTTTATTTAATTTTTGACCTGTGGTAAATTGTGACGTAATCACTTACACGTTGGCATTAGATCAAAAGTGTTACGTCGGTGTACTTAAAGAAAGTATGGAAACATCCAGACTAGAAATTTTGCAAAGTGTCACAATAAAGCACATTTAAATGGGGATTTTAACATTAATTTTTTTTTATTAATTTTATGCATAGTGGTGTGTATCGCAATGAAATCTTAAGCCCTGTGGTTAAAAAAAATAAATGCCTTCTGGCCCCCATATATTTATTTCTGGAAAAGCCTTTAGCGGAAAAGTTTTGATGTAACGAGCATGATTTTCTAAAAATAGCGTGAAATCTTTTCCTAGTTGTCAATCATATAACAGAACATAAAATTGGTGTTTAGATAAATAGATCAGTAAATTGGAGGGGTTCTGTAAGCAGGCCATGCGTCAACTGATTGTTTTATCACACGCTTACAAGCAAAGAAACATGCCCAAGGCATTGTTTTTCACTGATAATTCAGAATTAAAACTTATAACAAATAAATTAAATTAAAGTTACAGGTACTGCAATTTATAGACTTTAAATAACAAAGAGAGCAAACATTTTGTTTAATTATTTATTTCAATGTCAATATAACTACGATACTATTAGAGGATATCCAAATCTCCAAGGCATTTTCTAGCGTTAACTAAAACTCATTTAATCCTTGTTGTGTTTAACGTTTGCATTATCGTTTTGTATCGTTTGGGGATCGTTCATTCTGTTGCATCCGTGGAACGTTTCGTTTATCATTTCGTTATTAGTTTTAGTCTGTTTGTATTACTTTTAAAACGCCTTTGATATTCGTTTTGTTTGTGTTCGTTTGGTGTACTAGAACGGATTACGGTTTGTAACTGTATGAAAACAAAGTTTATCAATTTGTGAAAATATAAATTAAGTTAAAAAATAAACAAGTTTGTCGATAAAGTTTAACACAAATATAAAATAATAATTAATCACCATAATACAGCCCTTGAGATTTAAACTACAGAAACAAACTATCTGGATTTAGTGGGCACTGTTTGTTACTCATTCATTTCCCACAGACAGTGAGACACTCAATGGCAGGCCTTCTAAAATTGCCGGTTTTTCGTTTTTTGGACCGATTTCTGAAGTTCAAAACCGGTTTTCGTTTCAAAGTTTAATAAAAAATCGGTCCAGATAATTTCAAAGTTCAATAAAAAAATCGGTCCAGATATTTTCTATCGGTCGTATAAAATTAGGGGAGTTTATCGGAAGAGTCTATCGCTATGTAACACGCCTTCGATGTGTGATCAGCAACCCATAGCGTTCTGTCGGTTCATTAAAAGACTTTGTTTGCGTCCGTAATTTCTTTGATATACCGCTAGCCAAAGCTGGGATGGTCGGACCGAATATTGTTTGCGTCATTAAAATATTTAATAAAACGTGTAGTGTTACTTGTTTGTTTCATTTTTTTTAAAAAAATAACTTTAATTATAAAATTAATGACATTAATTAATGAAAGTTATTAAACCCGGACCGATTTTGTTTTGATGTGGGACCGGAATTGTTTGCGTTAGTCGTAACCTGTGGTTTTAATTAAGCTAATTGATGGGAAACGGTATTACTCAAATTTATGTAAAATCATATATAAGCGTGAATATTAATACTGTTAGTTAGTCGTATATAGTTAATAGATATGGCACAACAAAGTATTTTGACAATATTTAAGAAGTCGGTTGGGGCACCGACTTGGTCAAAAAACCGGACTGGCAACCTGGTAGAGATAGATAGCCGGACTGGCAACCCGGTAGAAACGGTTGAAAAGGATCGGACTGGCAACCTGATCGAGTCTGAGAGAGCACAGACTGAGAGCTCTGATGAACCATCTGAGACTAGAACGTCTCAAGACGCTTTCTTACTGATGTTTAAGTCGTGCAAAACCAGCAGTAAATCAGACAAAGTTAGTTCAAAGAAACGAAAACTGACAAAAACGGGCTCCTTTGATTTAACTAAGAAAGCAAAAGTAGACGAGAGCTCTCAGTCTACAGACAAACAGTTTTTGAAGGCTTGGTCTGATGAGTTTGATTGGTTAACTGTTTGAAAACGATGCAATGTTTTGCACTCTATGCATCAAGCATAAAAACAAGTCAAAGTTTTCTCAATCTGGCTCTGTTAACTTTCGTATTTCTACTTTACGTGAGCACAACAGCAGAAGCGGCCACGTTAAGTCTGTCAAAATGGAAACGGAAGTTCTAGCAAAACAATTTCCATCAGTAAAAATTGCTATATCAAAGAAGGCTGATAAAATAGAAGGTGCTGTCTGTCGCCTTATCAGAACTGCTTACACCATTGGCAAAAATAACATATCTGTACACAAATACAAAGAGCTGTGCGACCTTCAGATCTGTTATGATACCAATTTAACCCAAAAATTGTATCAGGATAAAAATGCTTGTTCGGAGTTTGTACAAATCATTTCATGTCATTTTGATGACAATTTACTGCAACAAATCAGAGCAAGTCCTGCCATCGGCATTATGGTCGATGAATCTACCGATCTGAGTATGGAGAAGCACTTGATAGTGTATGTTAACTATCTCAATGGTAGCATACTGCACGCAAGTTACTTGATATTAATAAAACTTGTGTCTGCAGATGCAAATGCTGTATACGGTACACTGGTTGGGTACTTAAAAGCGTGCCAAATAGACTTAACAAAGCTATTTGGCTTTAGCTCTGATGGTGCTTCAGTGATGATGGGCAAAGCAAATGGAGTAGCCACAAAGCTAAAAACTGAAAATCCATACATGCTAGATATACATTGTATAGCGCATCGACTTGCTCTATCTAGTCTCAATGCTGCTAAACAGGTCAGAGAAGTGAAGTACTACGAGAGTATGCTTCATTCGTTGCACTCATTTTTCAGCAGGTCAAGCAAAAGACTTGAGCACCTGCGTGTCTGGCAAGAACTACTGGACGATCCAAAAGTCAAGCCATTGGCTGTTCACCAAATTAGATGGTTGTCTTTTGCAAACTGCGTTTCAAATGTACGCAGAAGTTTACCATCGCTCTTGAAATCACTGGAGAGTGACAGCGACGACGGCATTATGGCATCGTCTTTATATCATGGAATGTCATCGTATAAGTTTTTGTACTTTTTCTGTGATATAATGGAAGACATTGCTGTTGTCTCACGGATATTTCAGAACCATGACATAGACTATGCAACAATAAAGACAACTGTCTCTGCTGTTTGCAATTCCATTGAACAACAATATTTGGTCGAAGACGCATAGTATGGTAACTACTTGCGTACATTTCTGGACCAGTATGAACATAAAGATTCATACCATGATATTGATATGCAGCGTTCACACAGAGACACTAGGCTGCCTGTGGCCGTGGTAGAGTTCGCTACCATACTAAGAGACAGGCTGTTGGCAAGATTCCCAAAGCTTGAGTTATGGGATGCGATGTCGATATTTTGCCCGGACACGTTTCCTCAATCTGCCAGAGAAAAAGCGAGCTTTGGTAATGCTAAGTTGGCAAGATTGGCTCATCATTTTGGTGAGAGAAAGCGAGGCATGGGCATGAATCCACCCATCAATGCAGAGGACGCCAAAAGAGAATGGCCTATGTTTTAAAACTTTATGTTTTCTGCATTACAAGAAACAGAGGATAACGGCTCTTCTGCGTCATGCGCATTCATCACCAGGAGATTGGTAACCTCAAGGGCTGCTATTCAGTTCCCAAACATGACCAAGCTTATGGGAATCTGTAGAAGCTTGCCATCAAGCTCTGTTGAGTGTGAAAGGGTTTCTCAACACAAAACCTTATTAAAACACGGCTTCGATGTAGTCTGAGTCAATGGCTATTAGAAATTTCTAAATGTATATATAATTGTCATGAACTATTTTGTATCATTATTTCTGTTTTTGTACAACTAAATTGAAATAAAAGTTACAAAAAAAAAAAAAATTGTGCCACTAAACAAAACAAAAAAACGTTATTAGTGGAGATATAACGTGGAAAATAGTAATTTATAAGTTATCTCAATTTACCAACTGCATGGGTTCAGTGAAAACAGAAAGAGGAAAGTCTTCCTTCAAGCATATAATATGTTACTTATACGTAAGAGGAAAGTCTTCCACCGAGTATATAATGTGTTACTTATACGTAAGAGGATAGTCTTCCATCGAGCATATAATATGTTACTTAAACATAAGAGGAAAGTCTTCCATCGAGCATATAATATGTTACTTATACCTAAGAGGATAGTCTTCCATCAAGCATATAATATGTTACTTATACATAAGAGGAAAGTCTTCCATCGAGCATGTAATGTGTTACTTATACGTAAGAGGAAAGTCTTCCATCGAGCATATTATATGTTACTTATAACTAAGAGGATAGTCTTCCATCGAGCATATAATATGTTACTTATATGTAAGAGAGAGGTTTTCTATCGAGCATATAATGTGTTACTTATATGTAAGAGGATAGTCTTGTATCGAGAATATGATACGTTACTTATACATAAGAGGATAGTCTTGTACCGAGCATATAATATATTACTTATACGTAAGAGGAAAGTCTTCCATAGAGCTTATGATGTGTAACTTATATGTAATAGAGAAACTTCCATCAAGCAGATAATATGTTACTTATACGTAAGAGGATAGTCTTCCACCAAGCATAATATAATGTGTTGCTTATAAGTAAGAGGAAAGTCTTCTATCGAGCATATAATGTGTAATTTATAAGTAAGAGGATAGTCTTCCACCTAGCATATAATGTGTAACTTATAAGTAAGAGGATAGTCTTCCACCGAGCATATACTATGTTACTTATATGTAAGAGGAAAGTCTTCCTTCGAGCATATAATGTGTAACTTATAAGTAAGAGGAAAGTCTTCCATCGAGCATATCATGTGTTACTGATAGGTAAGAGGAAAGTCTTCCATCGAACTTTTAATATGTTACTTATAAGTAAGAGGAAAGTCTTCCATAGAGCTTATGATGTGTAACTTATACGTAATAGGATAGACTTCCATCAAGCAGATAATGTGTTACTTATACGTAAGAGGATAGACTTCAACCAATCATAATATAATGTGTTACTTATAAGTAAGAGGAAAGTCTTCCACCGAGCATATAATATGTTACTTATACTTATGAGGATAGTCTTCCATTGAGCATATAATGTGTTACTAATACTTAAGAGGATAGTCTTCCACCGAGCATATAATGTGTAACTTATACTTAATAGGATAGTCTTGTATCGAGCATATGATACGTTACTTATAAGTAAGAGGATAGTCTTCCACCAAGCATATAATATGTTGCTTATACATAAGAGGATAGTCTTGTACCGAACATATAATATGTTACTTATACCTAAGAGGATAGTCTTCTATCGAGCATATGATATGTTACTTTAACGTAAGAAGAAAGTCATCTATCAAGCATATAATGTGTAACTTATGTATATATAAGAAGATAGTCTTCCATCAAGCATATAATATGTTATTTATACTTAAGAGGATAGTCTTCCTTTGAGCTTATAATATGTTACTTATAAGTAAGAGGATAGTCTTCCACCGAGCATTTAATGTGTTACTTATATGTAAGAGGAAAGTCTTCCATCGAACATACAATATGTTACTTATAAGTAAGAGGATAGTCTTCCACTGAGCATATAGTATGTTACTTATACGTAAGAGGAAAGTCTTCTATCGAGCTCATGATGTGTTACTGATAGGTAAGAGGATAGACTTCCATCAAGCATATAATGTGTTACTTATACATAAGAGGAAAGTCTTCCATCGAGCATATATGTTACTTATACGTAAGAGGATAGTCTTCCATCAAGCATATAATGTGTAACTTATACGTAAGAGGAAAGTCTTCCATCGAGCACATAATATGTTATTTATACATAAGAGGAAAGTCTTCCATCGAGCATATAATATGTTACTTATAAGTAAGAGGATAGTCTTCTGTCGAGCATATAATGTGTAACTTATACGTAAGAGGAAAGTCTTCCATCAAGCATATAATATGTTACTTAAACGTAAGAGGATAGTCTTCCACCGAGCATATAATGTGTAACTTATACTTTATAAGATAGTCTTGTATCGAGAATATGATACGTTACTTATAAGTAAGAGGATAGTCTTCCACCGAGTATATAATATGTTGCTTATACATAAGAGGATAGTCTTGTACCGAGCATATAATATGTTACTTATACCTAAGAGGATAGTCTTCTATCGAGCATATGATATGTTACTTTTACGTAAGAGGAAAGTCATCTATCAAGCATATAATGTGTAACTTATGTATATATGAGAAGATAGTCTTCCATCAAGCATATAATATGTTACTTATACTTAAGAGGATAGTCTTCCTTTGAGCTTATAATATGTTACTTATAAGTAAGAGGATAGTCTTCCACCGAGCATTTAATGTGTTACTTATACGTAAGAGGAAAGTCTTCCATCGAACACACAATATGTTACTGATAAGTAAGAGGATAGTCTTCCACTGAGCATATAGTATGTTACTTATACGTAAGAGGAAAGTCTTCTATCAAGCTTATGATGTGAAACTGATAGGTAAGAAGATAGACTTCCATCAAGTATATAATGTGTTACTAACACGTAAGAGGAAAGTCTTCCATCCAGCATATATGTTACTTATACGTAAGAGGATAGTCTTCCATCAAGCATATAATGTGTAACTTATACGTAAGAGGAAAGTCTTCCATCGAGCATATAATATGTTACTTATACGTAAGAGGAAAGTCTTCCATCGAGCATATAATATGTTACTTATATGTAAGAGGATAGTCTTCCATCGAGCATATAATGTGTAACTTATACGTAAGAGGAAAGTCTTCCATCAAGCATATAATATGTTTCTTAAACGTAAGAGGATATTCTTTCATCGAGCTTATAATATGTTACTAATACGTAAGAGGAAAGTCTTCCATATACAACGACGATCAATATGACATGACAATGTGTCGTCATTCCCAACTTTTTCCCTTTTTTGTGTATGTAAATATATTTCTTTTTCTCGGTATTGTCTATGTAGATATATTTAGTTCCTGATTAATCATTTCATACCTTTAATTGAATGTTTGTCTCAATATAATAATTGTTGACATAATGTTGTGTGTTTTTCCATGTAAAGTAAAGGTGTAAGTTTTAATGACTGACAGAATGTTGCAAACATTGTGTCATTGAATTGAGTCATTGCATGTAAATTATATAATATTATATAATATTATATGATTCAATCAATCAGCCTCAACTTATATAGAGCGCATTGCCAAGCAATTCAAAGAAGGACCCAAGTATGAAATTTATTACGAGTGTAATTCAACTGCATGGACCGTAATATGAAAGCGAAAGTATAATTGACATATGACAGATGACAGTTATCAGGTGATGAAAATAGATATTGATCTTGAGACAAAATCAATGTCAATATTCTGGTATCACAATGTTATTTTGCATACCCTCCAATATCCAGATAATGATTTTCGACTGTACCTACTTATAAAATGTATATATATATTCCACCATTAGATGACTGTAATGGGACAGAAATTCTCCCATAAGATAACTGTGATGGGATAGAAAATGGCCCTTTGAATGATTGTAATGGGACTGAAAGTTATACTTTATATGATTGTAATGGAACAGAAAGTTTCACTTTAGATGACTGTAATTGGACAGAAAGTTTCACTTTAGATGACTGTAATTGGACTAAAAGTTTCTCTTTAGATCACTGTAATGGGACTGAAAGTTTCCCTTGCGATGACTAATATGACTGAAAGTTACACTTTAGATGACTGTAATATGACTGAAAGTTACACTTTAGATCACTGTAATGGGAATAAAAGTTACACTTAGATGACTGTAATGGAACTGAAAGTTACACTTTAGATGACTTTAATGGGACAGAAAGTTGCACTTTAGATCACTAATGCATGAAATTTGCACTATTGATGACTGTAATTGGACAGGAAGTTTCACTTTAGATCAATGTAATGGGACTGAAAGTTACACTTTAGATGACTGTAATGACACAGGAAGTTTCACTTTAGATCACTGTAATGCGACAGAAATTTGCACTTAGATGACTGTAATTGGACAGAAAGTTACACTTTAGATCACTGTCATGAGACTGAAAGTTACACTTTAGATCACTGTAATGGGACTGAAAGTTACACTTTATATGGCTGTAATGGGACTGAAAGTTACACTTTAGATCACTGTAATGGGACTGAAAGTTTCACTTTAGATGACTGTAATGCGACAGAAAGTTTAACTTTAGATCACTGTAATGGGACTGAAAGTTTCACTTTAGATGACTGTAATACGACAGAAAGTTACACTTAGATGACTGTAAGGGGACTGAAAGTTACACTTTAGATCACTGTAATGCGACAGAAAGTTTCACTTTAGATGGCTGTAATGCGACAGAAAGTTTAACTTTAGATGACTGTAATACGACAGAAAGTTACACTTAGATGACTGTAAGGGGACTGAAAGTTACACTTTAGATAACTGTAATGGGACTGAAAGTTACACTTTATATGGCTGTAATGGGACTGAAAGTTACACTTTAGATCAATGTAATGGGACTGAAAGTTTCACTTTAGATGGCTGTAATGCGACAGAAAGTTTAACTTTAGATGACTGTAATACGACAGAAAGTTACACTTAGATGACTGTAAGGGGACTGAAAGTTACACTTTAGATAACTGTAATGTGACTGAAAGTTTCACTTTAGATGTCTGTAATATGACTGAAAGTTACACTTTAGGTGACTTTAATCGGACAGAAAGTAACACTTTAGATGATTGTAATGGGACAGAAAGTTTTACTTTAGATGACTGTAATGGGACTGAAACTTACACGTTTGATGACTGTAATGCGACTGAAAGTTACACTCTAGATGGCTGTAATGGGACTTAAAGTTACACTTTAAATGACTGTAATTGAACTAAAAGTTACACTTTAGATGGCTGTAATGGGACAGGAAGTTACACTATAGATGACTCATGGGACAGAAATTCCCCCGTTTACACATGTACACTCTTAATAATGTTTCTTTCAAAACAATTGTTGTTTCATTTTATTATTTTTTAATATTTTATTTTTAAAAATCAACAACAAAAAAATCCTTACACTACACACCTGTCTCTCTTGAATTCACATATAAGTTTGTTACTTATTCTTTCTGTATATTTATATACATAATTGACATAATATTTTAGTTTGTATGTAAATCTGCTTGATTTTTCATGAAATATATGCAAATGAGAAATATATTACACTAATATTCAACCAATCCAATAACTGAAAGCACATGTTTTATAAAATTTAAAAAATAGGTGATTCTTTTGTGTTTTCTGATTCTCAAATAAAGTTAAATTTTACTAGAAAAATATAGAATGAACCGAGGTATCTTTGATATTTTTTTTAATGTCTTCTCCTGGCTTTCAATAAACACCATCAATTAACACACAAAAAATTGTGTTTATAAACCATTCCAATTATAGATACCTCTAATAAATATAAACACACAAAAACAACCCCAATATAATAAAATTCATGTAATTATTGCCACTTTATCTTTTCTGTAAAAAGGGATACATCAAAATACATATTTAATATTTAGTAAGGTTCTACACCAAGCCAGCCACTATAGACTTAAGAGAGAAAAATCTCCTGAAGTCATTATACAACATAATTTTCTTATATTACCATCTGCTGTGTCAAATTATATTTTATTTCTGTTTGATTTTTGTTTTAGCTCGAGCTACAATCTATAATTTGTTTAGACTGGTGTGTCCCTTTAAGATTAATGTATATATGTGTATTCGGTGAAAGGAAAAAGAAAATATACATACCTATAAACGTTGACAGGTCAAGGAACAAAAAATGTATTGCATATAAATTTTGTATATTTATATTTCATCAAACTGTTGAATCAAACAAGAGGCCCAAGAGGGCCTGAGGACGCTCTACTGACTCATGAACCCTCGGGGCGGGGTCATATTTAACCCTCGGGACACCATTTGAACAAATCTAACAATACTATAGTTGGTCATCATTACTACATAAACATTTTGAAAATCTGTCGGGCCGTTCATGAGAAGAAGATTTTTTAAGTATTGGACTATTTTTAGTAACGTAGGCCATCTTGGATTTCAGATCGAAAAAAAAAATCTTCTGTAATGTCTCCTATGCAACAGAAACATGCATGTGAAGTTTCAGTTAAATTGGCCTAGTGGTTTCAGAATAAATGAAAGAAAAAGAGAATTTTCTGTTTTCCCATAGTATCCTTATGTAAAATTCTAAGTCCCCTTACAGGGCCCCTATAAATTTTAGCCCCTTAATTTTTATCTTCATTCAAACCCCTACACATAGAGATAATTTATGCCAAATATGAACAAATTTGACATACCGGTTCTCAAGAAAACGATTTTAGTAATTCTGAATTTTTACCCTTTTGGGGCCCCTCCTGACCCCTTAAGACAGTGGAACCCATTGATTTTATCAAATCTGAACCTCCTTCACCAAACAATGCTTCTGTTACGATAAGGGCAAAATCATTTCCATTTAAAAAAAAAAAAATACAATGACATGTGTCCCCAAATTGAACCCTCGGGGCGGGTTCATTTTTAACACTAGGGTCACCATTTGAACAAATCTAACAATACTATAGTTGGTCATCATTACTACATAAACATTCTGAAAATCTGTTGGGCCGTTCATGAGAAGAAGATTTTTTAAGTTTTGGACTATTTATAGTAACGGTGGCCATCTTGAATTTCAGATCGAAAAAAAAAATTTCTATATAGTCTCCTATGCAACAGAAACATGCATGTGAAGTTTCAGTTTAATTGGCCTAGTAGTTTCAGAATAAATGAAAGAAAAAGAGAATTTTCTGTTTTCCCATAGTATCCCTATGTAAAATTCTAAGTCCCCTTACAGGGCCCCTATAAATTTTAGCCCCTAAATTCTTATCTGCAATCAAACCCCTACACATAGGGATAATTTATGCCAAATATGAACAAATCTGACATACCGGTTCTTAAGAAAACGATTTTAGTAATTCTGAATTTTTACCCTTTTGGGGCCCCTCCTGACCACTTTAGACAGTGGAACCCATTGATTTTTACAAATCTGAACCTCCTTCACCAAACAATGCTTCTGTAAAGATAAGGGCAAAATCATTTCCATTTTTAAAAAAAAAAATATTATAATGACATGTGTCCCCTAATTGAACCCTGGGGGCAGGGTCATATTTAACCCTAGGGACACCGTTTGAACAAATCTAACAATACTATAGGTGGTCATCATTACTACATAAACATTTTGAAAATCTGTTGGGCCGTTCATGACAAGAAGATTTTTTAAGTTTTGGACTATTTTTAGTAATGGCAGCCATCTTGAATTTCAGATCGAAAAAAAAAATCTTCTATATAGTCTCCTATGCAACAGAAACATGCATGTGAAGTTTCAGTTTATTTGGCCTAGTGGTTTCAGAATAAAAGAAAGAAAAAGAGAATTTTCTGTTTTCCCATAGTATCCCTTCGTAAAATTCTAAGTCCTCTTACAGGGCCCTTATAAATTTTAGCCCCTAAATTCTTATCTGCAATCAAACCCCTTCACATAGGGATAATTTATGCGAAATATGAACAAATCTGACATACCGGTTCTCAAGAAAACGATTTTAGTAACTCTGAATTTTTACCCTTTTGGGGCCCCTCCTGACCCCTTTAGACAGTGGAACCCATTGATTTTTACAAATCTGAACCTCCTTCACCAAACAATGCTTCTGTGAAGATATAGGCAAAATCATTTCAATTTAAAAAAAAAAAATAAAAAAAAAATAAATTATTATAATGACATGTGTCCCCTACTTGAACCCTTGGGGCGGGGTCATATTTAACCCTAGGGACACCATTTGAACAAATCTAACAATACTATAGTTGGTCATCATTACTACATAAACATTTTGAAAATCTGTTGGGCCGTTCATGAGAAGAAGATTTTTTAAGTTTTGGACTATTTTTAGTAACGGTGGCCATCTTGAATTTCAGATCTAACAAAAAAAATCTTCTGTATAGTATCCTATGCAACAGAAACATGCATGTGAAGTTTCAGTTTAATTGGCCTAGTGGTTTCAGAGAAAGTGCTGCTAACAGACGATGGACGACGGACGCCAGACAACGCGCCATCGCATAAGCACTTCTGGCCTTTGGCCAGTAGAGCTAAAAACAAACATTTAATACATTTCAAAGCAAAACAATAAGAAAAAATCAGTTCATTTTTCCATCACATGAATAAACTTAGTCAATAATGAAATAATTTCAAAAACCAAAATGTATGCTTTCTTTTTCCTTTCAGTGTATATATATTAATGTATGTTACAACTTGACTGAAATATATATTTGTACGGTTTGTTGAGGGATGGCCCACCCCGACCCTCACAGACCTATTACGGGGTGATTAAATGGATCACTTTTCAGTGATTGAAATTAAAAAAAAGAAATTCCCCCATTTGATGACTGTAATGGGACAGAAATTCTCTCGTAAGATAACTGTGATGGGATAGAAAATGGCCCTTTAAATGATTGTAATGGGACTGAAAGTTAAACTTCAGATGGCTTTAATGGGGCAGAAAGTTGCACTTTAAATGACTGTAATGGGACAGAAAGTTGCACTTTAGATGACTGTAATGGGACAGAAAGTTACACTTTAGATGACTGTAATGGGACAGAAATTCTCTCCTAAGATAACTGTGATGGGATAGAAAATGGCCCTTTTAATGATTGTAATGGGACTGAAAGTTACACTTTAGATGACTGTAATGGGACAGAAAGTTGCACTTTAGATGACTGTAATGGGACAGAAATTCTCTCGTAAGATAACTGTGATGGGATAGAAAATGGCCCTTTGAATGATTGTAATGGGACTGAAAGTTATACTTTATATGATTGTAATGGAACAGAAAGTTGCACTTTAGATGACTGTAATGGGACAGAAATTCTCTCGTAAGATAACTGTGATGGGATAGAAAATGGCCCTTTGAATGATTGTAATGGGACTGAAAGTTACACTTTAGATGACTGTAATGGGGCAGAAAGTTGCACTTTAGATGACTGTAATGCGTCTGAAAGTTACACTTTAGGTGACTGTAATACGACAGAAAGTTGCACTTTAGATGACTGTAACGGGATTGAAAGTTAAGCTTTAGATGACTACTGGGACAGAAAGTTTCACATTAGAACATTGTAATGGGACTTAAAGTTGCACTTTAGATGACTGTAATGGGACTAAAAGTTACACTTTAGATGGATGGAATGGGACAGAAAGTTACACTATAGACGACTCATGGGACTAAAAGTTAAACTTTAGATGACTAATGGGACAGAGATTCCCCCGTTAGATGACTGTAATGGGACAGAAATTCTCTTGTAAGATAATTGTGATGGGATAGAAAATGGCCCTTTGAATGATTGTAATGGGACTGAAAGTTATACTTCAGATGGCTTTAATGGGACAGAAAGTTACACTTTAGATGACTATAATGCATCTGAAAGTTACACTTTAGGTGACTTTAATGACTAATGGGACAGAACGTTTTACTTTAGATAACTGTAATGGGACAGAAAGTTTCACATTAGATCACTGTAATTGGACTAAAAGTTACACTTTAGATCACTGTAATGGGGCTGAAAGTTTCACTTTCGATGACTGTAATATGACTGAAAGTTACACTTTAGATGACTGTAATGGGACAGATAGTTCACTTAAGATGGCTGAAAGGGGACTTAAAGTTACACTTTAGATGTTTGAAATGGAACAGAAAGTTTCACTTTAGATGACTGAAAGCGGACAGAAAGTTCTATACAATTTAGATGACTGTAATGGGATTGAAAGTTGTACTTTAGAAGACAGTAATGGGACAGAAAGTTTCACTTTAGATTACTGTAATGGGACTGAAAGTTGCACTTTAGATGACTGTAATGGGACAGAAAGTTGCAATTAAGGTGACTGTAATGGGACTGAATGTTGCACTTTACATGACTAATGAGACAGAAAGTTGAAATTTAGGTGACTCTAAGGTGTGATGGGACAAAATCTCTGCCATAAGATGACTGTAATTGGACAAAATCTGGACCATTAGATGACTAATTTGACAAAATGTCAGCCATAAGATGACTGTAAGGACACCTAATTTCAGCCTTTAGATGACTGTTATGGGATCCACTCAGCCATTAGATGACTGTAATGGGACCAAATATCTACCATTAGATGACTGTAATTAGACAAAATCTCAGCTTTTTGATGACTAAGGGCACCTAATTTCAGCCATTGGGTGACTGTAATGGAACCCACTCAGCCTAAGATGACTATAATGAGACAAAAAATCAGCCATTAGGTGACTATTATCGGATCAAATCTCTGCCATTAGGTTGACTGTAATGGGATCAAATTTCAGCCATTAGATGAATGTAATGAGATCAAATTTCATCCATTAGATAATGTTATGAGACTTAGGCTCTGCAATTAGATGACTGTAATGAGACCAAATCTCTGCCATTAGGTGACTGTAATAGGACCAACTCAGCGATTAGATGACTTTAATGGGGCCAAATCTAAGCCATTAGATGAATATAATGGGGCCAAATCTCAGCCATTAGATGAATGTAATGGGGCCAAAACTTACGTTTTACGTAGCTAAATAGCTGCGTATACGTAGCTAAAACGTAGCTAAAACGTACGTAAAAGCTTGCGGTATTGGCACCTGCGTATACGCAGCTTTTACGAAGACCTTCGTAAAAAATTGCACAAAAGCTGCGTTTACGCAGGTGCCAATACCACTAGCTTTTACGTACGTTTTAGCTGAGTAAAAGCTGCGTTTACGCAGGTGGCAATACTGCAAGCTTTTACGTATGTTTTAGCTACGTAAAAGCTGCGTATATGAAGCTTTTACACAGTTCCTATGTTTACGCAGCTTTTATGAAGGTCCTTCGTAAAAGCTGCGCAAAAGCTGCGTTTACGCAGGTGCCAATACCGCAAGCTTTTACGTACGTTTTAGCTACGTAAAAGGTGCGTATACGAAGCTATTACGCAGCTTTTACGAAGGTCATCCGTAAAAGCTGCGTTTACGCAGGTGCCAATACCGCTAGCTATTATGTACGTTTTAGCTATGTTAAAGCTGCGTATATGAATCTTTTACGCAGCCTCTTTGCAAATGCTGAACAAAAACTGTGTTTACGCAGGTGCCAATACTGCTAGCTTCAACATAAATTTTAGCTGCATATAAACTTTTATGCAGCCCCTATGTGTTTTGCATAAAAAGTGAATGCCAATACAACTAGATTATTTTTTAAAAAAACATGCATAGAACTATGAAACTGCGTTAAAAAGATCTAAAATTAAATCAATAATAAAGTCAATGTTTTAAATGAAATAGTGTCCTTACCAAGGACTTTGTATTGAAACTGGAGAAATAATAAATATGACAGTGATAAATAAAATAAAACATTTTTCAATTTAACAAAGTTTATATTATGCTAGAATCTAGTTACCAAATACAAGGTATAAAATAGAAATGCATCATATAAAACAATATTAAGCATTTGAAATAAGATTATCAAAACTGTGAAAAAGCCCAAATTCAAATAAATGAAAATTAAATGGACATTACCAGCCACAGGGTCAAGTTGAGTTGTTATTTAGAACAAAAATTAGCAACAAGAGGACCTGAATCGCTTGGCTGGCAACAGATGCTATGCTGGTTCAAGAACTCGTCTGAGATCTTGCAGTTATATAACTGCTGTGCTAATTTGTTTAAGATTCAACGAAAAAATGAAGGTGCTATCGCATTTACAACATTTTTCCTATATAACTCTATGTAAAAACGGTGACCCCTGTAGCAGCCCCAAATTTGACAGCATGGATCAATCCGCAAATCATTTATGGAGCTTCCATTGCAATGCTACATCTAATGTGCAAGTTTGGTTAAGATTCATTGATAAAAGAAGATACTATCGCATCTACTACATTTTACCTTTATAACTCTATGCAAAACAGGGACCCCTGTGGCAGCCCCAAATTTGACCCCAGGGACCTGACTTCAAGAACTCTTTAATCCCATGCTATGCTACATGTAAAATATTTAAGGTCTATGCCTTGAACCATGTTTTTTAAAGTTTTGCTTAAAATCCCTGTGGCGGGGGCAATTGTGGTCAATTCATGCTGGTTCAAGAACTCGTCCAAGATCTTATGGTTATATAACTGCTGAGCAAGTTTTTTAAGATTCAGTGAAAACTGACGGTGCTATCGCATCTTCAAGAAAAACAAAATAAATGGCCTGTATTTAAATGACTATGGGCAATTAAATTAAATACCTCCAATTTTAATTGACGTAATACTGCATTTTTCATTAAACTATAATAAGAAACAGATCCCTGCACAGTATGTAAGAAGATTTTGCTAAAAATTATGTTGAAAAGGGATAAAACTCTCTCGAACCTTTCAAAAATTATCAATCGGAAACCATTATTTTACAAAAAATAAGTAATAAAAATCATGCAAAATTTTAATAATGTTTAGCCGGAACTAGTTACTTCAGTCCGTAGCATATCAAACTGTCAATCCAGAGATTGTGAGTTTAATCCCTGTCTGGCCAGTCTCTGTGATGACTGAACTGCATCACTTGCCACTGATTCAAGTGGGAAAGTTGTCGGATAATGTTGAAATAGGTGCATTTTAGGACTAGTTAATCTCCCAGGATCTCAGGAAAGAGTGGTTAGTTAGCTGATCATCTGTTAGCTCTTGATGGTATGAGGTGATGCTACGGAAGGATAGTGTTGATCTTTCTTTGAATATTCCTTATCTCATGTCTGTCCAAATAAAATCTTCGCAGTACAATACTGAAATAAAAAAAACCAGAAGAACAATTAATGTAAACTAATTTGTATTTCAAGGGGAAGTTGCGACTAACTTGCTACATTGCAATAGTTGACCGCTGTTATCTAGGGAAGGTATTAAAGAATGTATGTTATTTTAAACCACATTGGTTTTAAGCTTGAATATGACATGAGTTGATTATACAAAAGATAACTGTCCAACAACAAAACAAATAATCCCTACAGTAAAGGAGACACACCTACTTCCTAAAATTCATCCATGAACTGAATATGGCCATCCAAGTCTTAGTGGTATAGTTATAGGAAATATATGCTTTGATAAGGCTTTTCTTGGGTCAGCAGTCAGTATATGGATCACATTTACCTAGTTTTGGTATGTGACACAGCCCCTTCTCTAGATATATCTATAACCAAAATATGTGTTAAAGTATAGGATATGGTCTGGATCTTCGATAGAAGATTTCATGACTAATAACATACCATAATCCCCTAAATAAAAATTTCCACTATGGAACACTGCAGTGGTGATCTAGCGGTAGAGCGTCCACCTTGCATGTGAAAGGTTGTGGGTTCAATCCCCAGCCGGGTCATACTAAAATAAATGGTACTAGAAGAGGTTTCTTTGATTGGCATTCAACAATTAGAAGATAGTTCCAGATCTTGTTAGCCTGGTGTCAGTGTAATGTGATTGTATGTAGTATCATACTATGTCATTGTGGCTGCATGATGATGTTTTATTGTGGCAACATCAAAAAAAGTCTCAAGTAGACACTGTAGTGATATAACTGAAACTTTTTTGAAAGTGACACTACACCATACAACAGCAACGTCCACTGTGGAACAATAATAATTACCTTTACCACCTCAAATGTCTTCATTTGGGCTCGCATCTTCTCTGTAGAGCTGTAGACAGTTTACTTTGACCAACAATATCTCATTATCCTGTTTATATGCTTCAGATCTCTTCCTGTAAATAGAAAAAAGCTCATTCTAATGCAGCTATGGAATTTACTCTATCTCATATTTCTAATGACAGAGTGCAGTGCAGAATCATAAAAAGTTTTAATGGTATGCATAAAAATATGGAACCTCATTGAAATAACATGTCATCAAACTACGGTATTGACATACTGTTAAGAGTATTGAATGAGGTTGTGAGTTTGATCCCTTGTTGAACATACAATCAACATCAGCATTTATATTGTATTAAATGTTAAGTGACACATCAACAAACTTACAACCAAGTGTGACAGGTTGAGACTCTCTCAGAGTATTCTACACCTTTGTACAACTTTGAGGTAACATGACCTGACACAATGTATTATGATACCCCACCATGTAATCCTCACATTGCACTGACACAAGTCAGACCAACCATGGATTTATCATAGAGCCATATCTAAAGTCAATAAAACAATTTATTGTGAATGGACAGTGAATAATACTGACCTTTGAAAGTCTTGCATGACTTGTTTTTTCTCCTCATTTAGGTTTCTGCTTTGCTACAATTTTCTGCATCTTAAAAAAAAGAATAATAACATATGTTGTGTTCCAATATTAATAATTTATACCAAATTACATTGCTTGATCACAATTAATATTATCATGGTAAAAGCATTTTCAACACATTACATGTATTTAAATGTGAAAATTATGCAGTCAGTCTCATGTACACATAGAGTTATAACCAGTGCATCGTGTACTGGGAGAGCCACCGTGTACTAGGAGTCATACACATTTGCACGTAAATGATCACATTGAACCTCTATGTTAATCAGTGGTTCAACTGATGGAAAACCTCCCTCAAAAACAATGCTATCTATAATAACCAAAAATTGATTGTTGCAAATAATGACAGAAAAAGACCTTAACCCCAATAATTTATTTAAAACCCCTTAAAACAGGCATCATTTTTAAATTAATAAATACCCCTCCCCACCCACTCAAAATACATACACCACGAAAACCCAAAACATTTGTCTATTTTGACCAGAGGTTGATTTAAACGACCAAAAACATGGAAATAATTCAAAATGCTAAAATGAACTCTCAATAGTGTTTAATCGCGCGAAGTGAAAGTGTAATATCATTCCAAATAATGCAACAATCAAATATTTACCTCCAATACGGTGCCCGACTATACAGGAGCAGCAGAATTTGCTAAATAAGATCTCCTTGAGCATATTTGTGTTTTCAAATGATCTTTTTGCCACACGTTTGCAGTTGTTCATTTCCAACATCAGAATTACGACGATTTTGTAAATAAAACAAGAGTTCAAAGTTCGAAAATTATATATTCTCCGGTCGAAGTTCAAACTTTCAAAATATAACGAAAATGGCGCCATCGCGCACCTGCTTATCTCGCGGTGTGAGATTTTTAAACGCGAACGAAATTACGTTATCTACTATTTTAATTCGTATCAAATTGAAAAAAGTTTATGAAAAATAAAATGTTGTTCACTCGAAGAAGTAGATCTAGTTAATATTTTTTGAAATATAAATAATAAACAATCGTGACTCCCATAATGCATCGGTATAAACATCCGTTTGGAAATGTACACGAAATCCAATGTTTTATTTCGACATTCGGCAATAATGAGACGTTCCAAGTTTACAATTGCATCATAAAACATGCGGCATGTCCAATGGTTGTAAGTATATAAAGTTTCATAGATAAATAAACGTCAGTATTTACATGTTCGTCTAAAATGACATGTGCCTCAATGTTTTTAATGCATAGTAAAAAGGCTCCTGCCAAACGTTTCGGGTGACAGAAAATTATTTCAGTAAAAATTAATTAGTGTTCACTGTAAGTAATGGTATAACTTGAAGTGAAATGAACATGTATATTTAATGTTCAGTATACTAAACATTAGGAAAATAGTTCACAGGTCCGATCTTCAACTCTTTTTTTTTCTTTTGGTACTGTATTCGTATTTTAGAGACGGTTATGCTCTTGATTTGTGTAAAAATCTTTGTCTTAAATTAAATAGTGTTGATCAATTAAATCGTGTAAAGGTCTCTATTTGGTTTTCATTTATTAAAAAATATGAAGATATATGAGATAGTAATTTTTGGTTCTAAAGATCTTTGTAAACTATAACTAGTCTACTGTTTTAATTTTCTTTTCTATCCATTGCGCAGTATTTGTCAGGTGAGATGGACAGATGAAGTTAACACCCTGAAGTTGCAGAGTAACAGACACAATGGCAAAATGTTTCATTACTTGTAAAGGTAATACTGTAGGGTTTTTTTAATATGAAAAAAAAAAACGTTTGCTTGCACAATACATATTTTTTTCAAAATATATTAAAAATATATAACTTCCATGAATCTCAGCATTTAATTTCAATCAATTTCACTCCTGTTAATATTATTGTTTATATGACGCCACTAAGAAAGATTTTCTTTTCAATGTATAAACACACCTACACATAAGTTTTCACACTTACCAAAAAAATGTTTATTAGTTTTATGAATTAACATCTGTGACTTTTTATATTAAACAAATAATAGGGTCAATTAAACATTAATTTTGCAGTTGGTGGGAAAAACTGAAGATTGTTGTGCTCATTCTTTTTTACAAAGTATAAATCAAGAAAAAAATGTGCTTTAAGTGTTGGTATACATGTTTATAGTCCACTAATACTGCAGTTAACTGGTTATGCCAGAGGCTCATATTGATCTCTTAGGTGACATATTAGCATATCCTAATTACACAAGTGGTCATAAAACACAGTGGGCAAGGGGGTTAATTACCCCTTATACACAGTGGGGGTTATGAACAAATTTACTTGATGTCCAGTCTATCACATATTTTAATATCACATGACATTATCAACCTAGGGTTTGGTCCCTTGTGTGGATCAAAGATGGCTGGCTGTCATTTGTTTTAAAGATGGGTAAATTAGATGAGCTTGACAGAAAAAAAATGTTACAGAAAATGACAAATGTCATAAACTGCTTAACATTTTTTACATACATGCTTAAATGAGATAAGTATTATTGCATAGAATAAAATTTACAAGTACAAATTAACCTGATTTTTCATTGATACATGTATATTTAAGCATAACTGTATACAACCAAAGCCAAACAATTCAATATTTTCTCTTTGTGTGATTTTGATTGTAGTGCTTCATTAAAAAATCTTTGCTTTTTAATGAGGTTAACACATTAACACCTTTTTCATCAAATGTTTAATATAATATTTTTTTTATACCAAATCCAGTTTTATTTAGTTATATAAAAATGGATATTGAAGTAGAACCAACATATTTCTAACAAACATTTTTAAACAGCGATGGGCTCAAACCCAGGACCTCATTGTGTATATATATATTTTTTTTGTTTTAAGTTTTAGCACTGCAAAATGGTAATTCTCTCTTCTTTATTTATTATTTCTATCATTTATGTATCCTTCGCGGATCCAGGGCTCATGAAAGATGTTTTGTTTGACATATGATTTTCCCTATCACATATATGTATATATGTATGTTCCATCATAATCAACTCTTGTGCATTTAATAATACTTTTAATTACAGTTTTTTACAATAATAAACCATATTTGTATTTTAGGACTGCCATTGTACAGGGGAAACATGGACAAGAATGTAGAGCTATTGCCTCAAAATATATCAAGAGATATCTGATACACAACAATCTGAGGATGTGGGTGCAATAGAATCTTTAATAAATGAAGAAAATGTTAAAGTGTATCCTGCTAGTAGGCAACTAAATACACCATTGTTCCATATTTAATGGGATATACCTGGAACTTTAATTCAGCTATCTGTGATTAATGATAAACCAGTGAAAAACAACCACCTGTATTTGATAGAGATGTGGACAAAGACAAGCCAACATGGACAGATCACTATTTGGAAAGAGTAACATTGTCATTTATGACTCAATTCATATTGGGTGTAAAAGTTTTAAAAAGTTTCATTCAGAATCAAAGTGTTTCACATTAATGAAGCAAGTTTTCAGTGGTAATAAAAGAATGAAATGTTATTATTTGTTTTCAATTTTACATACTTTGCAACATAGCTCATTTTTAACTCTATAGGGAGAGTATGCGATGATTATTTTTCTGTATTTCATTTGCAGTGTTACAAAAAGCATAAAAAAGATTTACCAAAAATCAAATAGTGTCATATTATTAGTAAAAAAATATGCGACAGCCTTGACAAATAGAAATAAAAGTTGATTAAATGGTTGAAAAGGCAGTTTAGAAAAAAATCTATTGTGTAATAGTGCATTTATATTAACTCTGCAACAATTACTCTGTTTTGTTATTGTTGCAATGTCTTTGACTTTGTGGATATACAAAATAATATGTTTTATTGAAAGACGCAGCTTTTTTAAAGCTGTGTAAATCCTGCGTATTTTGTTTTTTACCTCTGTTTATCGAATATAAATATACAGGTTTTACTAAGCTTTAACTTAAAACACAGCTTTAATAATATTTCTATGAATTTTTTAAATAAAATACGCAGCTATTATGAACCTATGAAATTAATTGCGCAGCTCTAGAAGGAATTATGGATGTAAACCGACTAAATACGCAGGTTTTATGAAGGTTTAAAGAAAAAGACGCAGCTTTTTCAGAAAAAACGCAGCTATGTAGGAAATAACGCAGCTTTTTAAAAAAAACGCAGCTTCAATTTAGGAAGCTTCGTAAAACCTAGCTAAAACGCAGCTTCAATTTAGCAAAATGGAGAAAGCTACGTAAAAGCTAGCTTTTAGCTACGTAATTTTCAAAGCTGCGTAAACAATTGGCAAGGGAAATTTCAGCCATTCAATGGCTGTAATGAGACCAAATCTCAGCCATTAAATGACTGTAATGAGACCAAATCTCAGCCATTAGATGACTGTAATGGGACCAAATCTCAGCCATTAGATGACTGTTATGTGACCAAATATCTGCCATCTCAGCCATAGATGAATGTAATGGGGCCAAATCTCAACCATTAGATGAATGTAATGGGACCAACTCAGCAATCAGATGAATGTAATGAGACCAAATATCTGCCATTAGTTGACTGTAATGGGGCCAAATTTCAGCCATTAGATGACTGTAATGGGGCCAAATCTTAGTCATAAGATTAATGTAATGGGGCAAACTCAGCAATAAGATGAATGTAATGAGACCAAATCTCAGCCATAAGATGACTGTAATGGGGCCAAATCTCAGTCATAAGATGAATGTAATGAGACCAAATCTCAGTCATTAGATGACTGTAATGGGGCCAAATTTCAGCCATTAGATGAATGTAATGGGACCAACACAGCAATAATAAGATGATAATGGGGCCAAATCTCAGCCATTAGATGACTGTATTCGGGCCAAATTTCAGCCATAAGATGACTGTAATGGGGCAAAATTTCAGCCATTAGATGACTGTAATGAGACCAACTCAGCCATTTGATGACTAACGGTTCCAAATTTCAGCCATTAGATGACTGTAATGTGACTGAATTTCAGCCATAAGATGACTGTAATGGGACCAAATTTCAGGCTTTAGATGACTGTAATGGAACCATTAGATGACAGTGAGACTTAAAAGGGAATGGGACTTAACCTTTCATTGACTGTAGTGAGACCCTTTTGGTTGCTGAAAGGTCTTGATGAACATATTGGTATAATTTCACCAATTTTCATTTCTAGCATTTTATTGGTTGTACATAGAATCATAATTATTTATAATGTTCTGCTCATATTGATACAGTTTAAATGAGTTTCTTAATAAATTCTGTTCTTAGTCTGGTGTCCGGGACAAAACTGACATTATGTACAACACATCCCTTGGAGTAATATTTGGTGTAAAGAAATATGCTGAACAGTTGATGGGCGTTGTGCAGGACAAGTGAGTATTTATTAAAACAATAATGTGATGTATTTGTAGTCTGGTAAATTCCATTATGGTGCTTTAAGTAACCAAATTTGTATTAAAACATCTCATTATGACTGACTATATATAAAATATCCATTAAATGATATTTATGTATTAATTCAAAACTTATTAAAACTGTTTTTAGGAAATGCATATTTCTTAGGTATTAAGGCAATACAGAGACATAAAAACATATATAAGCAGCTGCAGTTATTTTGTCTTAATACAGCAACATACCGGTAGAAACAGAGATATAAACAGAGCTAAATAAATGCAGGTAATTGTCTAAATACATAAACAAAGGAACAGATATGAGTAACTATAGCAATTTGTTCATATACAGAGACATATAAACAGAGATAAGTAACTAGAGATAGTTGTCCAAGTTCAGAGACATATAAACAGAGATAGGTAGCTACAGATATTTGTCCAAATACAGAGACAAATAAACAGAGATAAGTAACTAGAGATAGTTGTCCAAGTTCAGAGACATAAACAGAGATAGGTAGCTACAGATAGTTGTCCAAATACAGAAACATATAAACAGAGGTAAGTAACTACAGATATTTGTCCAAGTTCAGAGATGTACAAACAGAGATAGGTAACTACAGATATTTGTCCAAATACAGAGATATATAAACAAGAGATAATGAAACTACAGATATTTGTTCACATACAGAGACATGAACAGAGATGAATAACTACAAATATTTATCCATATAGCGAGAAATATGAACAGACATATATTACTAAGATATTTGTCTAAATACAGAGATATGTTACTTCAAATATTTGTTTAAATAAAGAGACATGTTTATATACCGGTACAGAGATATTTAACTACAGATATTTGTCCAAATTTAGAGACATAAACAGAGATATATTAATACAGATATTTGTCTAAATACAGACACAAATACACAGAGATATACAACTACAGATATATGTCCAAATTCAGAGACGTAATTATTGTTATAAACAGAGATAAGTAACTACAGATATTTGTGCAAATTCAGAGATGAATAACTATAGATATTTGTTAAAATACAGAGACATAAACAGAGAAAAGTAACTACAGATATTGCCTATATACAGAGATATTTAAACAGAGACAAGATACTTCAGATATTTGTCTTAATACAGAGACATATAAACAGAGATAAGTAACTGCATTATGCCGAAGGTCCCGAACTAAACAAATTAATCAGCTTTTCAGTTTTGGCATCGATAATTAGTTTTATTTTTTTGAGTAATTTTTTTCGATTATTTTCTGTCATCAGCTCATCACTAAGAGACAAATAAATACAGATATTTGTCTAAATTCAGAAACTTATAAACAGAGGTATATAACTACAGATAATTGTCTCAATACAGAGACATAAAAACAGAGATATTAAGTAACTTAAGATATTTGTCCAAGTACAGAGATATATAAACAGAGATGTATTACTACAGGTAATTGTCTAAATACAGACACATATAAACAGAGCAGGCCTTCTAAAATTGCCGGTTTTTCGTTTTTTGGACCGATTTCTGAAGTTCAAAACCGGTTTTCGTTTCAAAGTTTAATAAAAAATCGGTCCAGATATTTTCAAAGTTCAATAAAAAATCGGTCCAGATATTTTCTATCGGTCGTATAAAATCTCATAAATTGCTCTTGCCATGCCATACTGACCAGCAAAATACGCCTTGCGGCAATATCATTTGACCCAGTAATCCGTTTGTTTTGTCACCTGCTGTGCGAAATGATGTCAATTTCGACTAAACCATTGATGGTAGGTATTAGGGGAGTTTATCGGAAGAGTCTATCGTTATGTAGCACGCTTTCGATGTGTGATCAGTGACCCAAATTGTTCTGTCGGTTCATCAAAAGACTGTGTTTGCGTTTGTATATTTATTTGCTATACCGCTAGCCAAAGCTGGGACGGTCGGACCGAATATTGTTTGCGTCGTTAAAATATTTGATAAAACGTGCAGTTACTTGTTTGTTTCATTTTTTTTTAAAAATAACTTTAATTATAAAATTAATGACATTAATGAAAGTGATAAAACCCGGACCGATTTTGTTTTGATGTGAGACAGGTTCTGAATGATTTATTTTGGTGGTTGAACCGTTACATTGGTTTCCACGGTGATTATTTCACGCAGCTTCCTGAACTTGCATCACTTCTGGTTCGATCGAACATTTTTAATATAATGAAAATTATTCAGTAAAGCGGAAACATAATGTCAGTCATTAAAATGTACACATTGTGATAAAGTATGCTATAAATAATACACAAATAAACTTGAAATCGTTTCCTAACGATAAATAAACGGAGAAATACACGATGCAGCTGACATGATGGGTGGGGTATGCATACATGTAATGGCATAATGTAGACAATTTTAGTGATTTTTTAAAAAATAAGTGTGATTCTTACGGTAGTAAAAAACCTGGACCGATTTGCATTTTGGAATTTTAGAAGGCCTGAAACAGAGGTATATAACTACATACATTTGTCTAAATACAGAGACATATAAACAGAGGTATATTACTACAGATATTTGTCAAAATACAGAGACACATAAACAGAGGTATATAACTACATACATTTGTCTTAATACAGAGACATATAAACAGAGTATATTACTACAGATATTTGTCAAAATACAGAGACACATAAACAGAGGTATATAACTACAGATATTTGTCAAAATCTAGAGACATACAACTACAGATATTTGTTTAAATACAGAGACAAATAAACAGAGGTATATTACCACAGATATTTGTCTAAATACAGAGACATATATACAGAGGTATATAACTACAGATAAGTGTCTAGATATAGAGACATGCAACTATAGATATTTGTTTAAATACAGAGACATATAAACAGAGATGTATTACTACAGATAATTGTCTAAATAAAGATACATATATACAGAGGTATATAACTACATACATTTGTCTAAATACAGAGACATCTAAACAGAGGTATATAACTACAGATATTTGTCAAAATACAGAGACATACAACTACAGATATTTGTTTAATTGATTGATTGATTGATTGAATATTTAGTGTCATTTTTATGCCATCGAAGGCTAACAGACGATCAGTTTACCTAACCACTGTTTCCTGGGATTAACCAGTACTCGAGCACACCCCATCTCCACAAGTACTTGATAACTTTCCCACTTGAAACAGCGGTGAGAGACGATTGATAATGAGACACAAGTTGTATATATCAATCATCACGGAGACTGTTGCCGGGCGGGGATTTGAACTCGCGACCCCTGGATTGATAGTCAGATGCGTAACCGACTGAGCTAATCGGGCCTGGCTGTATTTATTAAATACAGAGACAAACATAGGTATATTACTTCAGATATTTGTCTAAATACAGACATATATACAGAGGTATATAACTACAGATAATTGTCTAGATATAGATACATGCAACTATAGATATTTGTTTAAATACAGAGACATATAAACAGAGGTATATAACTACATACATTTATCTAATTGCAAAGACATAAACAGAGGTATATTACTACATACATTTGTCTAAATACAGAGACATATAAACAGAATATATTACTACAGATATTTGTCAAAATACAGAGACATACAACTACAGATATTTGTTTAAATACAGAGACAAATAAACATAGGTATATTACTTCAGATATTTGTCTAAATACAGAGACATATATACAGAGGTATATAACTACAGATAAAACCGTAGTGATTTGTCAAAAAACATGGCAGATAGGGGGTGGGGTTAGTTTACTATATAAGCTATAGTAAAACTTAAAAAATCTTCTTGTCAGAAACCACTGGATCGGTTTTAAAACAATTTCGCAGAAATGTTCCTTGGGTGACCCTTTACCAAGTTTGTTCAAGCCGATGTGATTTGTTAAAAAACATGCGCCACAGTGAGGTGCTAGTTTACTATATAGGAAGCTATAGTAAAAACTTCAAAAGTCTTCTCGTCAATCTACTGACCTGATTTACCATGGGTGAACCTCTACCAAGTTTGAAATCTTCTACGCATCTAATACATCTTCAAAACAAATAAAAATTCTAACTATTTTCCCATCTCGTATTTCTGGAATTTTTAGTGTTCATGTATTATATAATCTACTTAAGTTGGGTGACTCAAGGTCAGTCAGGTGAGTGATATAGGGCTATCTTAGCCCTCTTGTTTGCAAAGTAGCATAGGCTGGTTTTAATATGTTAGTAAGCACACTTGGGCTGCTCAATAATCCGCAAGGTAATGTACACATTGATAATGTTTAGTGTCCATAATTATGAAACGTAAATATTTCCAGCCACTTTCATGAACCGGAACACTAAAATAGGCATCTTTCAAATCAATTGATCCAAAATAGTCATAACACTGAATGTTTACAATTGCTGATCTTAATGTTGCCATTTTAAAATGGTGTTTTTTTAACATTACCATCAAACTGCTTTAAATTAAAAATAAGTCTAATGGAGCCATCTTTTTTATTTAGTACAAAACTATGGGAATAATATGCAACAATGGTTAGTTTCATTTACTTCTTCAATGATTCTTTTTCATAGAAATGTGTGAATTTCATCATAAATTATTTATTTCCAAGCTGTTGATTTGGTTTGCACTCTGGTTCAAAATTGTAACCAGAAATTGTTTCAAGAATCCATTTGTCTGATGTAATTTTTCACCATTCATTTTTATAAATTTTTAACTTTCCACAAAGATATTGCTAGGGGTTTTGTTTACAAATGTACATTTCATACTTACACTTAATAATGGTGTTTTCTGAACCTTTGTGATCCAGTTAAGACTTTCCCTTGGGGATTCAATGCAAGTTTGTATGACTTATTGTTCCTTTGAAATGGTTTTCCAAAATTCCTAGTATGGTTGCCCCACATTTTTCTATATGTTTCGCTAGCTTTTCTTGATTGTAATCTATACAGTTCACAATTCTGTTGTTTTTTTTTCACCATTTCAAGGGACCCTTCAAGGGATTGTTGAAGTCAGGTCCCTGGGGATAAATATGGAGCAGCCACAGTTGTCATAGGAGTTGTATAGAGGAAAGGTAGATGCTTATAATAGCAACCCCCCCCCCCCCCCCAATTTTCATTGAATAAAACATGCTCAGGAAAGATTTGAAATCATCAAGATTGACCAAAATTGCCTCTGCCACAGGGCTTATAAGTACATTTTAAGTTCAAGGTATATACCTTAGATACTTTACATGTAGCACTTTACATGTCCCTTGGAAATTTTTCATTGAAGTCAGGTCCATGTGGTCATATTTGGAGCAACCACAGTGGTCACTGTTTTATTATATTGATGCCTGGTATGGTAATTTCCCAAACCATCACATAAAACTGTCAGATCACCAGGTTTATGTATAGGGTGATATAGGTATGATGTTAATTTTTTATGTAGACAGGATAGAACCGCCATTTTTATGTAGACAGGATAGAACCGCCATTTTTATGTAGACAGGATAGTACAGCCATTTTTCATTCAAACTTAACAACACTTGCAAAGTAGTCATATAACATAAGATCTTGAATAAATTACTGAACCAGCATGATTTGATCACAAATACCCCAAGGGCTTATTAGCACATTTTAAGGGAAATTAAAAAAAAACATTTTCTCTGAAAGTTCAGGCCATAGACCTTAGATATTTTACAAGTAGCATTGCATGGTGGTCCCCTAAAGGTTTGTGGAAGCCGGATCCGTAGGGCTGTCATATGACAGGGTCTTATAAGCACAATTTATGAGGAACCAGATACATAATAAGCTATTACAGCTTTCTTCTAAATCATTTTAGTTTAGTTTAAACAATATTTTAATTCACAATAAACAATTAACATGGTAGTCATACATTCAATATACATATTACCTGTAAATTACAAGTGAAAAGGATCCAGAAGAAAGCTATAATATCTGTTTCCTTTACACCTGTTACTTACTTAATGTGTATATTGAATTTATGACTATCATGAACTATATTATGAACAAAATATTATGGGGAACATACAAAAAAACAACATTTCCTTTGTTGATTTATTTCCAGTAGATTGATTCAGGTGTACTTGGGCCTCTTGTACATGACTAAGAATTATGTTTTATTTTTTGCAGAAACATAACACTGAATTTTAAGCATAATCTTTCATCCATTGATCATACAAAGAGAACTGCAACATTTGACCTGCTGGACAGCGACAGCGGGGAGCAGAAGACGTACAATGTAATTATGAAACTATTTTATCAGACATTGAACAAAATGTTGGTGTCAATTTTTAGCTCTACAGGCCAAAGGCCAAAAGGGCTTATGTTATTGCATGTTGTCCATCTAATCTGTTGTTCATCAACTGTCTTCTGTTGCCTGTTCAAATGTCAATGGTCCAGATCACTGTGGGTTAGAAATTAGTACAAAGTTTCATGTATGTTCTATATCTTGTAAACCACTTGGATTTGAAAAGATGTTCACAATAATCAGACGGTGTCTCACACACAAAACCCATGTTTGTAGCTCAAAGGTAGAAGTTACTCTTTTAAAAAAAGTCCAAAGTCAGAAACAGGTAAAAAATTCATGTCTGCTCCATAACTTGTAAACGATTTACAAGAATTTGAAATAACATGGCACAAGTGTTATGTCTATAGCTGAAAGGCCAAGGTCATACTTCAAGGTCAAAAATGGGTATATATTTCATGTCTACTCCATATCTTGTAAACCACTTGACATATTGATATAATAAGGCACAAATATTGATTTTGAGACAATATTTTGCACACAGTTAGGTCAGAAGGTTAAGTCCTACTTTGACATTTAAAGGTCAGAAATAGGTACAATATTTGGTATCCACTCCATATTTCGTAAACCACTTAACAGATTATTAGCTCACCTGAGCCAAAGGCTCACAGTTGAGCTTTTGTGATCGCCTGGTGTCTGTAGTCTGTCATCTGTAGTCCGTTGTTAACTTTTAGCTTCTAACAACTTCTCCTCTGAAACCACTGGGCTAGTTTTGAAATAACTTCACAAAAATGTTCCTTGACCCTCTACCAAGTTTGTTCAAGCGAGCTTGATTCGTCAAAAAACATGGCCGCCAGGGGGTGGGGCAAGTTTAATTAGTAAAAATCTTCTTGGCAGAAACTACTGGCTCGATTTTGAAATAATTCCACAGAAATGTTCCTTTGGTGACCCTCTACCAAGTTTGTTCAAGCCATGTTGATTCGTCAAAAAACATGGCGGCTAGGGGTTGGGGTTAGTTTACTATATAAGCTATAGTAAAAATTTAAAAAATCTTCTTGTCAGAAACTACTGGCTCGATTATAAAATAATTTCACAGAAATGTTTCTTGGGTGACCAACTACTAAGTTTGTTCAAGCCATCTTGATTCGTCAAAAAACATGGCCACCAGGGGGCGGGGCAAGTTTGATGAGTAAAAACTTAAAAAATCTTATTGTCAGAAACTACTGGCTCGATTTTAAAATAATTTCACAGAAATATTCCTTTGGTGACTGTCTACTAAGTTTGTTCAAGCCATCTTGATTCGTCAAAAAACATGGCTGCCAGAGGGCGGGGCAAGTTTGATTAGTAAAAAAACTTAAAAAATCTTCATGTCAGAAACTACTGGCTTGATTTTAAAATAATTTCACAGAAATGTTCCTTGGGTGACCCTCTACCAAGTTTGTTCAAGCCACCTTGATTGGTAAAAAAAAATGGCGGCCAGGAGGTGGGGTTACTTTACTATTTAAAAAATATAACCGCCAGGCGGTGGGGCAAGTATAATTAGTCAAAACTTAAAAGATCTTCTTGTCAGAAACTACTGGCTCAATTTTAAAATAATTTCACAGAAATGTTCCTTGGAGGATCCTTCACCAAGTTTCTCAAACCGTAGTGATTTGTCAAAAAACATGGCGGCCAGGGGGTGGGGTTAGTTTACTATATAAGCTATAGTAAAAACTTAAAAAATCTTCTTGTCAGAAACCACCGGATCAATTTTAAAGCAAATTGCCAGAAATGTTCCTTGGGTGACCCTTTTCCCAGTTTGTTCAAACCGTTGTGATTTATTAAAAAACATGACCACCACAGTGAGGTGCTAGTTTACTATATAGGAAGCTATAGTAAAAACTTCAAAAGCCTTTTTGTCAGGATCTACTGACCTGATTTTGATGTTATTTCACTGACATTTACCATAGGTGAACCTCTACCAAGTTTGAACTTTTCTACGCATCTGTTAAATCTTCAAAACAAATCAAAATTCTAACTATTTGCCCATCTCGTTTTTCTGGAATTTTGAGTGTACATGTATTATATAATCTACTTAAGTTGGGTGACTCAAGGTCAGTCAGGTGAGCGATATAGGGCCATATTGGCCCTCTTGTGTAATTATGTGCCACACATGTTCACCATAATGAGACAGTGTTCTATCACATGGATTTACTGATTCAGCAGTGTAGCCCTTGGGCATCTTATCTTACAAACTGCTTAATTTGTTCCCTATGAGTAGGAATCAAAGGGCTAGTATTTATAGGGCCCCTGTAAGAATTTCACATTGGAATACTATAGTAAAACGTAATGGGTCAAGTGGGGTCACAAAAGGGTTAAAATTTAAAAAAAATAGTTGAACATGCTCTCCTCAAATCTTCTTCTCAATAACAGGTCGGTAAAAATTCATAATTAGCATAAAATATCCCTTTGAGCAGGGATTTAAAGCCGAGTTGCTGGGATATATAGAGGCCATGAGACTTTGAGTTATATCTTGGAGAATTTTCAGAAAATTCAAATTTTTCATTCATTTGTGCAAAAATATTATAGTTTGAGATCTGAAGCATCATCTAGTTATAGTAAATGCAATTAGGTGCAATAAGGATTGAAGTTCATAAGGGTCAAGGTAGGATCCCAAAAGGGTTAAAATTGAGAATTTTCAAAAATCTTCTGTGGTCAAAATTTTTATTTGACAAAAAATATCTTGATAAATAGGAGTTTGAAGTTTGTGAGATATATAAGGGAACTTAAGAGTTTCAATATTGGAAAACAGAAAATTCTCATTTTTGCATCCATTTGTGCAATTGATTGATTGATTGAATATTTAGCGTCATTTTTATGCTATCGAGGGCTAACAGACGATCAGTTAACCTAACCACTGTTTCCTTGGATTAACCAGTACTCAAGCACACCCCATCTTCCCACTTGAATCAGAAGTGAGAGACGAATGATAATGAGACACAATGTATATCAATCATCACGGAGACTGTTGCCGGGTGCGGATTCGAACTCACGACCTCTGGATTGATAGTCAGTCACGTAACAGACTGAGCTAAACAGGCTCGGCTTTTGTGCAAAAATAATGTTCAATTTGAGATCTAAAACATTTTTCTATTAGGGTTTGTTCAATAATGAGAATTGATTTCCATAAAGGATCAGATGTTTGTCCAAATAAAGTGGCTGGAATGTATATGGATCTTGTAAGGGGATTCTATCTTTTTCATAGGAATGATATGGGAAGCAGAAAATTGCAATTTAAAGCATTTTCATTTTATAATGAATAACTTTTTTTGTCCAGTAATAGTAGGGCAGAGTTATTTTCCATAAGAGAAAAGGGTGTTTATTGTGAAATTTAAAAAAAAAAATATGGCCACTATAAGCCAGTGTTCACACTGTTTTTGTTAGATAATTTTTATGTGATACATGATGTGGGTGGATTGGTCAGCTGTGGGAGTGGAGGGACAATTATTTTATGTGATACATGATGTGGTTGGATTGGTCAGCTATGGAGGTGGAGGAGACCATTATTTTATGTGATAAATGATGTGGGTGGATTGGTCAGCTGTGGGAGTGGAGGAGACCATTATTTTATGTGATAAATGATGTTGGTGGATTGGTCAGCTGTGGGAGTGGAGGAGATCATTATTTTATGTGATAAATGATGTGGGTGGATTGGTCAGCTGTAGGAGTGGAGGAGACCATTTCTCAGAGGAAATTTGTTGACATCAATGAAACTTAGTTTAGGCAGATTATACTAAGAGGTAACCCTCTTTAAGATTTTATAATATATGTTTAGAAGTATTGATGGCTTCATTAATAATATTGTACATATGATATTTACAGTATGATTTTATCCACGTTACACCACCTATGTCTGCACCAGATGCCTTGAAGAATTCAACATCTCCTATTGTAGATTCTAGTGGATTTTTAGATGTTAACAAATTGACAATGCAGCACAACACATATCCAAATATATTTGGTTTGGGAGATTGTACGAATGTGCCTACAGCTAAAACTGCCGCTGCAGTAGGTAAGTTTCAGTTAGAAATGAAATGTTGATGCTAAAATATGAATTGCAATCTAATAACCCACACTAGGGTTTAGTTAGCCAGGAGTCACATAACTTCAAGAAAACTAAACAAGATTCACAGTGAGGCTTATCAATAATGTCAGTTTGTAGGCTTAAGTGATATCTTTACTATGAATCACACATACCAAATAAACAATAATGAATTTGGCCACTGTTAATATTTAACATTTATTTTTTATTTACAGCTGCCCAGAACAAGATTCTTCATAACAGTGTTAAGTCTGTGATGGCAGGTAAAACCCCAGATGGAAAGGTAAGATGACAATCATACAGTTTATTTACGTTTTTGAATGGTAAAAGAATAAAGATACACTGCATACTCATTTTTAATGGTACTTATTATAGATATCAAAAACTGCTCTTGACATAATGCCTTTCGTCTTTATTTCATACTTTTTTGAGCTTTACTTTCAAAGAACTATTTTGGATCTATTTGGATCTTTTGGTTTTAAGTTTTTAGCAATCTTGTATCTCAGTTATTACTAGTTATACATCAGTGAAACTTCACACGTGTCTTTACTTCCATTAATGGTTTAAATATGGATACAAAGCATCTCATAACTATAAATAAATAAAATCCAATTTTTAGCTCTACTGGCCAAAGGCCAGAAGTGCTTATGCAATGGCGCGTTGTCTGTTGTCCGTCATCTGTCGTCTGTTAGCAGCACTTTCTCTGAAACCACTAGGCTTATTAAAATGAAACTTCACATACATGTTTCTGTTGCATAGGAGACTATACAGAAGTTGTTTTTTTTTGCGATCTGAAATTCAAGATGGCCGCCGTTACTAAAAATAGTCCAAAACTTAAAAAGTCTTCTTCTCATGAACGGCCCAACAGATTTTCAAAATGTTTATGTAGTAATGATGACCAACTATAAAATTGTTAGATTTGTTTAAATGGTGTCCCTAGGGTTAAATATGACCCCGCCCCGATGGTTCAATTAGGGGACACATGTCATTATAATATTTTTTTTTTTTTTTTTTTTAAAATGGAAATGATTTTGCTTATATCTTCACAGAAGCATTGTTTGGTGAAGGAGGTTCAGATTTGTAAAAATGACTGGGTTCCACTGTCTTAAGGGGTCAGGAGGGGCCCCAAAAGGGTAAAAAAAGTGGGAATTACTAAATTCGTTTTCTTAAGAACTGGTATGTCAGATTTGTTCATATTTTATGTAAATTATCCCTATATGTAGGGGTTTGATTGCAGATAAGAATTTAGGGGCTAAAATTTATAGGGGCCAATAGATTTTCAAAATGTTTATGTAGTAATGATGACCAACTATAGTTTTGTTAGATTTGTTTAAATGGTGTCCCTAGAGTTAAAAATGACCCCGCCCCGATGTTTCTATTGCATAGTAGAATTTCAAAAAGTGCTATGGCCACTGTGAGTCAGTAGAGCATACTCAGGCCCTCTTGGGCCTCTTGTTCTATATAATTATCAAATCTATTGAAATGTAATAAAATCAATATTTTAATTTGAGTGGTAAACTTGAAACTAAATCTCTGTTCTAAAAATAGACATCTCTTAAATACTGCTTGACATTCTTCATATCATCATTCAGATGCTTTCTAAGATGAAACAAGTTCTATAATATGCAAACTAGTGTGACAGATCAAATCGAAATCAAAGAAATGGAATCGCGTGATTTGTTTAATGACATCACAAATTTCATTGCAATTTTATGCTGGAAATCTATTTTAAGTCTAACCTGGATATGTAAGCCAAGTTAGGAAATCCCTTTTCAATATTTTATTTTGGCATGTTGAAATAGATTGATTGATTGATTGATTCTTTATTTCCTCCATAGTACAAATATACAGGAGAGTATAAACATTTAAACAGCAAATGGGAGTACAATAAATATACAAAAACATAATACACATATAGACAATTAAATGACAATCATATATATACAATACAAACAAACATATTACTTCGATAGTTCAAACAACTTACATATATACAAACAAAATAAATAAATGATATGTCCATTCAAATTGCAAAATATATTGACACTTTTAGAAGAGTATTGCATATAATGACTGATATGACTTGCTGAAACGAAACACAAGAACATACATACACTATATGGGTGCTAAAAGTGGTATTAGTTCCAAATAATATCTTTCAAAAACATAATTGTATTCGTACCTTAAAAGTTAAATGAAAGGAACGCATTATTTGAAGACATTATTTATTTATTTATTTATTTATTTATTTTTTTTTTTTTTTAACAATTTGAATACAAACAATAAATATATAATATAATATTTAAAATTAAAATATTATTGTGTATTGTTATTTTCGTTGTCAATACGAGATAACGACGAGCTCAGCAACAAAGTGACAACACACAAAAGATGAAGTATTGTGTGTGTTATCTACATAAACGTATATCTTAATGCTTTAGTCATATGATGTAAATGTCTAAATGTAATTTTTGAAATAGCAACCGTTTGTTTATCTGTCATGTTTAAAGAAGGATAACCGGAAACTAGTTCTATAATTTGATTAAAGGCGTCCATGTTACAAAGCTTATCGTACATATCTGATCCACATACTTTGTGTATATTACATAATAAAGTATGTCGGAGGGAATTATTTGACGAGCAGAACAAAATTAAATGTTCAGCTACAGTGTCTGTAATAAGACATTAGGAAATTCCATACATATTAGCCAAATTTGGTCCATTGATGCCCCTTTAGGAGATTCCATACACAGAAGTTGAGATTTGGTCCATTGATTCCCCATTATGAGATTCTGTACATATGAGTTGAGATTAGGTCCATTGATGCCCCATTAGGAGATTCTGTACATATGAGTTGAGACTTGGTCCATAAATTCCCCATTAGGTGATTCTATGCAAATAAGCTGAGATTTAGTCTATTGATTCTCCATTACAAGATTCTGTACATATATAATTAAGTTGAGATTTGATCCATTGATTCCCCATTACGAGATTCTGTACATATAAGTCGAGATTTGATCCAATGATGTCCCATCAGGAGATTCTGTGCAAAATAAATGAGATTTGGTCTATTGATACCCAGTTAGGAGATTCCATGCATATAAGCTGAGATTTGGTCCCTTGATGCCCCATTAGGAGATTCCGTGCATAGAAATTGAGATTTGATCCATTGATATCCCATTAGGAGATTCTGTACATATAAGTTGAGATTTGAGATTTGGTCCATTGATTCCCATTCAGGAGATTCTGAGTATAGAAGTTGAGATTTTGTCCATTGACTCCCCATTAGGAGATTCTGTGCATAGAAATTGAGATTTGGTCCATTGATGATGAGGAGATTCTGTACATATAAGTTGAGATTTGAGATTTGGTCCATTGATTCCCATTTAGAAGATTCCTTGCATAGAAGTTGAGATTTGGTCCATTGATTCCCCATAAGAAGATTCTGTGTAAAGAAGTTGAGATTTTGTCCATTGATGCCCCATCAGGAGATTCTGTACATATAAGTTGAGATTTGGTCCATTGATGCCTCATTAGGAGATTATATACATATAAGTTGGGATTTGGTGGATTGAACTTACCTTGTTGACAACGATTTGAAACTTTTGAGAAAAATTCCTATCACTATCGCAGTTTTTTGTTACACTAAGTGTATGTTTGGTACATGTATTCACATTTGATTATAAAACAGGTTCACTTAGTGTAACAGTTTTTTTTCATGTAGAAATTAATTTATCTCAGCAATGAAATAGGGGCATATACATGTAGTATTACCCATGTTCGTCCGTCTGTCCATCATTCCGTCCGGTATTTTGTATCTGGCCTGTAACTTTGTCATGCATAAATGGATTTTATAAATACTTGCTACAAATGATCAACATAACATGACAACGTGTTGCAAGAAAAACCCACAACCTTACCTCAAAGGTCAAGGTCACACTTTGAATTTGTTTGACAACAATTTGAGTCTGTGTGAGATTTCGTGTCAGGTCTGTAACTTTGTCACCATGATGAGAAGTATATATATGGTGAAGAAAATCTTATTCTGGGGATAGGTATAATTTTGTTACACTAAGGGTTATTTATAATCACAACCATAAGTGTAACAAAATGAATTTTTTTTTTTTTTTTTTGGAATGGGGTTTAAACGCCATTTTCAACACATTTCTGGTTATATATGGCATATCCAGTTTTACTGGTGGAGGAAGACCTCAGACTGAGTCAGACTGAGTAGAACCACCGTCCTTCCGCAAGTAACTGGAAACTTTCTCACATAAAGTTTTTGGAGCGAGCGGGACTCGAACCTACGACCATAGCGGTGAGAGGTAAGTGATCTTGAGACGGCGCCTTAGACCACTCGGCCACGGAGGACCCGTAACAAAATGAATTCAAAATAAATGTGGATGTGACTTGGTGGAGAAATCTTATTCTGGGGATAGGTATATTTGTTACACTAAGGGTTATTTATAACCGCAACCCTTAATGACATTGACCTTGACACGACATCTGTGTAACTTGCATGAAATGGAAAATAATGCCGGTAAGCTTTGACAGCAATTTTCTATTTTTAGTACCATTAACATTGACATTGTCCTGAATACCGTGACATACGGGAGAATGGCCAGACGGCGAACTGTACGACGGACGGACATTGGTAGCACTGTATCTCCCTCACTACCCCTACCCCAATTTCAAGGCAGTTGCATAAACACTACGTATCAGTATCAAACAGATATTTGCCAAAATATATGAATACTATAGAGAAGATAATTTCCTAAATTTTGTTGATTATTGCAAGAATATGTCACATTTTGCCCCTCAGTGTAACAAATTATTTTTGTTACAATAAGGGTTGGGGTTGTCAACCCCTAGTGTAACAAAAACTGATTTTGTTACACTAAGGGTTTTTGTTGCACCAAGGGTTGCCACAGGGCACTATTCTTTTCCAGTTTTTTATATTTGCAAATAAAGTTCATATTTGGGTCTCGATTTGTTTCAGTATGATGGCTACACATCATGCCCACTGATCACAGGCTACTCAAAGTGTATCCTTGCCGAGTTTGACTTCAACGGTCAACCACTGGAGACATTTCCTGTTAACCAAGGTAAACAAAGAAGGACAATGTTCCATATGAAGAAAGACATCATGCCGGAGATATACTGGAAAATGCTTCTCAAGTAAGATTTACTTCATTTTCATTTTATAACCAAAGTAGTTCTTATACATTTTAATAATCAGTCGCGACCCACGAGAACAAAATATCGTGGATTCACCGAATTACCTGCTCATTTTTGTACAGTAGTTTAACACAAAAAAGTCCCATTAAAGGAGCCCGCACTTTTTAATTGAAATCTTAGTACCTTATTAAATTAAATATATTGAGATAATGACATAACTAAAGTCCTCGAAATTTTAATTCATGTTTCAAAATATATTGAATAATGATGCAATATATAAATATAACTGATTCAAAGCTTGTTGGGTTTTATATTTGTAGCGCCATCGGACGTTCCGTAATTTTGGCGTTTTCTGAGAATGTAAAATTGGCAAAACTTCAAAAGGCGCAGCAGAAATGGGTATCTTCAAATTTTCTTTAAATTTTTAGAATCTATAGTTTTATACCTTATTTGCCGTTTTTGAAAAAATTTGACACCAGGCAAACGTCGTATTTTCACTGCGCCTTTTGAAAGATAGTACCCGTCCAAGTGTTGTCAACGACAACGAAATGCTGTCAGCTGATTTGACAGTAGCCTCGACACCATGCCAAAAATCACTTAAACAAACATATTTGAATAAACAAAAGTTTGGCTATTTCAGTCAAATATGTTAATAAAATAAAAACTATATCAAATTGGTCAAAAAATATTTCGATCGACAATTTTTTATAGCCTAGTATGGAACAACGGGGAACCCCAGTTTGTTGACCTTGGATGACACACCATTTTTGTTTACATATTTTGACAAGAAGGAAGCACCAATATACGAATTTGCTTCGCTGTTTCAGCAAAAAGTTGCTCATTAATGCTTTTGTAATAGTTTCTGATGATGGATTATTATAAACAATAGGGTAAGTGCATGTTTAATTCGTTTAATTCAATAGAAACATAATTTTAATGCGGCCATGTGAGCAGTGATTGCTGTCAGATCTGAATTATCGAAATGGCTGCAATAGTCTTCCTTTTTTGGCCGAAAAAAACAAATGAAAATACTCGTTTATGGTACATAGATGATTGTATGTAGTTTTTCATGTACGTTATGGAAGGCCTACAGTTTAATCCAGTATATGTTAAAGAGATATCGAATAATTCGGCTTCCTGTGATTTGAAGCAAGCCAATTGTGAGAAGCTGTTTCAATTTATTTTTTTTAATCAATGGGAAAATTATTTCTTTCTTAATACGTACAGGGTGTTTCAATATACAAATGTAGTTGTATTATTCATGCATCATTTTGTACTTAATATATTGCTAAATGCTTATAAATATAAGTGTGTTGATAAAGATAACTTGGTCCGTTGAATTTAGCCAAACATGGTTTAAAGGGGTTGACTCAAAAGTAATCTTAAGGCATTTTTTTGGTTTCACTGTTTATTTTTTGAAAAAGTATTGAGTGCATTTAGTTTTCATTCGTTTTTATATAAATTAAATTCATCATGGTAGTTTTGCAACGTGATTAAATATGATAAAACTTCATTTGTATTAATTTTTTTAAATTTGTAGATTAGAAAAAATAACAAACTAAGTGTGTGTTTGTGGAAATGAAGTCAATGTTGAGCATATATAATTTCATTAGTGTAACATCTGTAATACTTATCACTAATATTGGTGAAATGTAACATTACGAAAAAAATATGACTACAGTATATGTCACTTACTTCAAACCATACAACTTCATTTTAATTACTTAAAGGTGAAAGTGAATTAGTTCCTGTTCCTGTATCAGTTATGAATTCCCTGAATCTTCTTAATATAAGAGACTGGGCCATATAGGTCTCATTATACCATTGAATTTTGTTCTATACAAAATAAGGTCTAGGATTTCCATGACAAAAAAAAATTCCACACAGAATTTTTTTTTCTTTTTTTTTCATTGCAGAAATGTAAACCACATAAAAATGCACAATAACTGGTAGGTTGACCACGTTGTTTTTTTTTTTAAAAAGAGGGTGCAGTGACACCCTGTGATTTTTTGAAAAAAAGAAGTCCTCAGATACTCATAAATACATGCATATCATATTTGTTGGAAATACTATAAAATTCACTTTTTTAACACCCGTGATGACTTATTGCAGTATATGTTATACCAACTATTGCTTTACTCATCTGCAGCAAGAAACCACAGCTACAATGGACCATTTTGAAAATATTTCAAAACCAAATTAAATAGGCCTTGTTTTCCATGGGAAAAAGGGGGCGTTACCGTGTAGTGAAATGCATATGGAGCCATATTGTATAATTTTTCTAAATGTCATTACTTCAGATTCTTGGTCTTTGATATTTGTCAATGGGAAATAGTATAATGTCTTTGATTTAGCATGATAAAAGAAGAAAACAGAAAAAAGAATGATGTAGAAAATGAGGTATTTACTACAAACAAAATTTATATTGGTGTTGATAAAGGTTTAGTATATCAAATCCACCAAAGTTTGACAAAATCGATGTTTCAATTGCAGTGGTAGACTTGAAACGGAATCCCATTCCAAAAAATATACAGCACTATAATACTTGTTCACATCTTCATTCATACTTCTTGATGAAACAAATATAACAACGCGTGAACCTGTATGTCGGATCAATTTGAAATCAAAATGAAATCATGCAACTCGTTTAATACGTCACAAAATATGTTGCAATTTATTAAGCGGGAAATCTATTTTAGTCTAACCTAGGCGCATAGCCCAAGTTAGGAAACCCCTTTTCAATATCTTATTTAAGCATGTTTAAATAGATATCCTTTTGGTATTGCGGGGTCAATGAGTATATATAGACATGATCTATTGGAAAAAAATGTTTATAGCATTTTTTATTTTTTTTAAAAATCCTAATAAATTCCCTTTAAGCAATTACAAAATAGTAAACAATGAGTAATGATATTAAAGTGGTCTCTATCTCAGAAATATTATCACAATCAATGTAATTTATAAGTATATATTTTGGAATAATCTTTTCAGTGGTCAGTAATAAAATTATTAAATTAATGATTTATGTGTTACAGTTCTGTTACTGTACCTCTGAATTGTGTTCATAAAAACAAAACAAACTGTACCAGAAACAAAATAACTGTCCTCTGAACTTTGAATCATACACATTTTTTGTATTGAATTTGTGTCAAACTGTATCAAAGATGTTGCAAATACCTATTCTAAACAAAATCCCCTTTCACAATTTTTTTTTATCCTGTTAATTGAATAAAAAAATTAGCCTAATGTCAAAATAGTTTCAGATGCCCATTTGATTTTCAGAAAGTGCAGCATCCTTGCTTTAAAGGGAATTTATCAGGATTTTTCAAAATGTTAAAATTGGGTAAAACATGTTTTTCACGATAACATGTCTTTATATACTCATTGACCTTGTATTGCCAAAAGGATATCTATTTGATATTAAACATACCAGAATAATATATTGAAAAGGGACTTCTCGCCTAGGATAGACTAAAATAGATTTCCAGCTTAAAAACATGTTTTGGGACATATTAACTGAGTCGCATGATTTCATTTTGATTTCAATTTGATTTGTAACACAGATTTACATGTTATAATTGTTTATCTTAGAAAGAGTTTGAATGACGATGCGACGATCGTCAATCAGTGTTTAAGTGTTGTCTATTTTAGAATGTGGTTTTATTTAGTAAATCACTCCAATTTAGATATCAATTTTGCTTGTTTTTGGTGGATTTCACATACAGTGTACTTAACCATTTGTATTTTATTTATTAATGATAATGGGATGCTTTTCAACCATTTTAAAAATGATTTTAGTTTTTTAAAGATTTATAGTGTTTTTTCAAACATTCCTACTATGCCTTATTCAGTCAGGGTGAAAAGTATGCCATCATTTGGAATTTGGAGGTAGAGTCAGTCCCATGTGCAGTGCCTGTGAGATGCAGTGCATGCTAAATATCTCACTGAACTTCAGTTTTAATCAGTGGATCAAATGAACATTGACCATGTTCAGAAATGAGGCTTCTGCAAAAAATAGTTTTACAATCATTTCAATTGAAACCTGTACACGGAAACAATCTAAAAAGGGTGATTAGTTTACTCAGTAATAATTGACTTGTACACCATCAACGGTTGTTTAGTAAAATTGCACAATATAGTTGGGATAGCACTTATCAACAGCTTGAATTTTATGTGTCAGGTTACAGGTAATGAATAATATGCAAGTTTACATGTTTAATTATGTATTGATCAATTTATTGAATTGGAACTTCTGTTTAATCATAATTTTGATTCAAACTGCAACAAAACAGATGGTAATGATAATAGTTTCCCTCTTTTGGATAGCAGCAGCTTTCGGATAAAACGTTTGGGTAGCTGCAGTATTGAATGAATATGTTGGGAGCATGGCAAACATTTTTTAAAAAAAAAAAGCGAGATATTAAAAATAATAAAATTAGTCGGTGCACAGTCTCTCATATTTCTTGAAGATTTTAACAGGATTCAAATGTATTTTCAGGTTGTAAGATTCACAGTGCTGCATCGAACCATGGTGTATTGCTTCTAAGCATGTATATCAAATATAAAGATGGTATTCAGTGCTTATTTTAAATTCACTTTGAGGTAAGCTTATCTTATTGTATGGTGTTTAGCATCACTTTAAAAAAAACTAAGTTATATCACAACAATGTCTATTGGAGACAGTATTGTACTGTAAATGTTGCCACGCTGGTTTGTTATGCTGCAGACACATTGTATGATTCCCCATCCAGTCACATTATACTGACACTGGGGTGACCAGGCTAGTACTAAACTCCAAGTGAGGAAGCTTCAAATACCATTTTCTTAACAGTCTTTTGTATGACTAGGGATTGAACCCATGACCATCTGCATGCAAGGCAGATCATGCACTACCCCTAGTCTCTACCACCACTGTAGTTCAGCTAAACAAAGATTTACATTCACTCTGACTAACTGGATTGAAGTTGCACATGATAGTACCATTACAAAAAGATTATCATTCAAAGAGAAATAAAGATTTTATAGATGTTTGCCATGCTCCTACCTACTCACTCAAAATTGCAGCTACCCAAATGTTTATATTGACTTTCAAAGCATTTAATTTTTTTTAATGATTTCTGTCCATTTTTCTTTAAAATGACTATGCAAAATCCAAATTTAGCAAAAAATAAATAAATTACCTACCTACCCACATGAAAAATACTGAGTCAGAGCACAGCAAACAAATATTTTTTTAAGGACTACTGTAAAATAAATGTCAATTTGTATGAATAAATCTTGTACATGTAATGAAATGATAGTTTAATTTGAATCTTAAAATTAATTTATGCTATAACAAGCTACAAGCAAAGCTGACCTTCACATTGTCAATATTGATTTTAGCTCAACTAATCAAAGAATAAAGAGAGAAATTCTTCTCTTGCATAAATATTATGAAAGATGTTGCCATTGGTTGACTTAGTAATTCTTGTTAAAGTTTTTGATGTATTTGATTGAAACTTTACGTATGGCTTTGCAGTTATGAAACCAACTAAATCAAGTTGGATAACTCTTGTCAGATTTTTTTTTGCAAATTATGGCCATTGTTTGACTATGAAATTCTATAACTCAGCAGTCTGTACAAGTTTTAGATTGAAAATTCATACAAGGTGTTGCATTTATGTAACTTATTCAATTTAGTTAGGTAGATAACTCTAGCTGTCAGCTCTTGTTTGTATACTCATGACAGTTGTTACTAATTGAAATATGCATCTTAATGGGAATGAAGGCTTCGCATCTCAATATTTAAGATTTTATTTATCACAGGTATCTGAAATTATTATTTTTATTAAATAAATATACCATGGGGTAGGTAAATAAACATTTGGTGAATTATAGTCTATAAATGAAAAAAATCTATTTGCTAACAATTTTTTTTTTCAGATTCATGTAACAGTGGAAGACTGGATATGATCAATCACAGGATTTAGCAACATTGTGTGTCTAATGAGAGAAACAGGGGTTTCACAAGAAGATGGTAAATTTTTACATGTGTCTGTATTTTTGGTTTTAGATATTATATGCTATTTATTTGTGGTCATTTTGTTTATGTTTCATACAATGAGGGCATTTGGCTTGGCCGTTGAGGGATTTTGACAGTTTAATATTAAAAACAATTAAATGATACAACAGACTTAACTAAAAAAATGTAATAAAACTTTTTAGATTGACTATTCGTAGAATAGGGGGGGGGGGCTATTGTACTTGCCCTGGCGTCGGCTTTGGTTTTTATAATGCAAAATATCTATGGAACCACTCACTTATATATATATATATATATATATATATATAATAATAATAATGTGATATGAATTAAACTTCACATGTGTGTTCAGCATCATCAATGGAACACACAGAGACAAGAACCATAACTCTGGGTTGCATTTTGACACAGTAAAAGCCCTTTTGGACTTGATTTTTTCAAGTTAAAGTGTTTTATCAGGTAAGATATCTGTGCAACCACTCATTGGATATGAATGAAACTTCACGTGTGTGTTCAGCATCATCAAATTTTTGTTTAAGTTTTTGAGCAGGTTAAAACTTTTAAGCAGGTACCGTAAATCTCCAATTATAAACCGCACCCGAGTATAATCTGCAGGTGATTTTGAAGTCGAACTATGTTGAAAAAAGCTAGTATCCGTCTATAATCCGCAGGCATGAATCAGCTGTTTACTACATCCCCCATTTTGAAATCCGGACCAAAGTGAAAGATGAATTTTGATTGGCTAACTTTCGAGTAACGAAATCTAGACTGGTGTATTGTATAACGTAGGTAAAACGTTTTGATGTAATATATAGCGCAGTGCTCCAGATAAGGTTTTGGCCAAATGCTTATTTTACTCCCTAAATTAAAATGCAATGCTTAAAATGGAAATTGAAAGAGTATTTTCAAAATTTACCTTTACTAAAATCTGACCAGACACTGTTAATGTTTGCTTTAATACAGATTTGAGGTTGCCTTCAATTTCATTTATTATCAGCCATGGGAACTTTACTTTCCATGATTCAATGGTATTTGTATTGACCTTGCCTCCCGTGTGTTTTTTGTTTATTTTTTTGTGACTTTGTAATACATGCATCAATAACTCACTTTTGAGAGTATTGTTTTTTACTTAAAGAACTGGAATAAGTTATCAGATAATGATTGGGTTTCTGTTGTTTTTTTTCCGTCTTCCGACATCAGAAGCAGACAATGTCATTTATATTAAATAAATATGATAAAGTAATCGGCTAAAGTAATGCAGGTTTGTTTATAGCAGGCCTCTTTTAAACACTTGGAAATACTCAACATGTTCCCATGTGCGTCTCAGTGACAATGATCTACGGGAAATAACTCCTATTGTATATAGTTAGTGTGGTTCCCCGATCTACCAATAAACAGTCGATTTTTATCGGTAAAGGTCAGGGAACGAGACTATGTTTTACATAGCAGTTGCTTCACTTAGATTTGTTTATTTCACAGTGTCTACTTCCGTTGTGAAAACTCCAGTCTTTGGAAATACGATACACACAAGATTGCCAATGAAATGCTTAATTTCAATTGTTTATGCGTACCGGTACGCACATTTATTATTTTCAATGCTTTTTTTGTCAATTTCAATGCTTATTTACGCAAATACGCACCTTATCTGGAGCACTGTATAGCGTGTTAGAGACAATACAATTTTCGAGTATAAAATGGTGGTACCATTTATTTACGTGTATTTGGGTAAGACAAAAGGGAAAATAAAAACAAACAATTGACAATTTTTTAAGTACATCTTTCCAGGAGTATTTGGTCCTAAACAGGACTATCACCCTCTCACTGTCACTCACTGCCTATGCATCATGAACAGTTTATCTTCACAGCTGTCTGGAAGTTTCTGTGAAATGTGTGTACGGCGACAAACAGACAGATCCTGTCTGTTCATGAACCTGTGTACCCAGGTAGTTGATGCTTTGAACGAGTCTATATTGAGAGTTTTTGCAGTTTTCAAAGCCTTCATTCTTATTTCCAATGTGGACACTGCATTGCCTTGTTTGCGCTGGTCTGCTATCCACTGGTATAGCTCTTGTTCTAACGCTGGGTGTTGAGCTTTTTGGCCTCTATCTGCCTTCTTTGTCTTTGGCATTTTTAACAGACGATCTTTCTTTCGTCGCCATTGCCTAATATTGCTTTCACAACAGTCATATTCCCGTCCTGCAGCTCGGTTGCCATGAGCTTCGGCATAAGCAATAATCAACAGCTTTGTCTTGGCATCATAAGATTGGCGTACACGACCCATGCTAGTTCTGAAAAGAACTTTTTTTGACAATTTAGCTCTGAAAAGAACTGTTTCACGTCTGAAAAGACTGACAATTTTGAGATTAGCTCTGAAAAGAACTGTTTTGTGTCTAAAAAGACTGACAATTATAGGTTAGCTCTGAAAAGAACTGTTTCACGTCTGAAATGACAATGTGAAATTATCGAATTTCTTTACTATTTATCCCCACAACGATAACACGTTATCAACCCCTTCTCACCCACCAGGTTCTCAACACATTCTCAAACGTGTCGCTATTGCCACATGTCAAACGATATTCGTACTCGTCCATTCAAGATCACAGAGATGTCAATTAGTTTCAATTAACAGAGTGATAATCTGACAGCAGGATAGGACCCGGAAAGTACAAGTGGGCGGAGTCAAATTGGCGCCGCCGAACACCTGCACAATTCTCTTGTCCCAAATTTTTAAATTCGTTTTGTAATATTCTTAATCAGTAAACTGATAATAATTATTCATAAGTGTTAAAAAAATGAAATTCATAGTAATATCAATATATTCATATATATTTCTTTATTACATTAAACCCCATACAATTATCCCGTTAAAATAGTGAATTGAACAGATGTTGAATTATATTTGTACCAGTCTAGTTAATAAATTGATGACTTCCGGTTTAGTGAAAAGTTTTGTTGTTTTCCCATTTGGAAGTTACAGAATACACAATAATACATCAAAGGGTTTGTAAACTACGTTTATTTAATATAAATAATAAAATATAAAGCATGTTAGACATGTTTAAAACTTTGTGTGATTTTTCACTACGTTCAGGATGATAGGCATCAGAAATACTGTTCTCGACTGGCCTTAATTGACGATCGCAAAGTTAGTGGGAAACTCGGATGAAACCTGAAAAATAAAATTATTTTTTCTATAACATAATATAAACCGCACCCCTGTTTCAGACCTTTAAAAAACTGCGGTTTATAATTGGTGATTTACGGTATATATTTCATCAATCTATTATTGGATTTGAAAGAAACTTCACATGTGTTTAGCATCATCAATGGATTGTACAGATACAAAAAACATAACTCTGGGTTGTATGTTGGAAGAATTAAAGCACTTTCGGACTTGGCAAGTTCGGTTAAAGTTTTTGAGTGAGTTCAAGTTTTTGAGCAGTTACATTCATCAACCTGTCATTTGATTTGGATGAAACTTCAGTGTGTTCAACATCATCTAGAAACTCATAGAGACAAGAACCCTAACTCTTGATTGCCCTTTGAAAGAATTATATCCCTTTTAGATTTAGAATATTTAGTTTAAAGTTTTTAGATGTTTGACAAATAGGATCAGTTTGTGATCCTTTCTCTAATTTGTTCACCTGTTAACCTTTTTATTGTAGACGCGATAGCACCTTCATTTTTCATTGAATTTTGACCAAACTTGCACAGTAGTTATATAACCATAGATCTCGGATGAGTTCTTAAACCAGTGTCATTCAACCACAAATGCCCTGCCACAGGGCTTATAAGCACATTTTCGGGGAAAAAACACATTTTCTCTAAAGGTTTAAGGCCTAGACCTTAGATACTTTACATGTAGCATTGCATTGAGGTCCCCTAATAGATTTGTCATGTCTGGTCTCTGAGGTCAAATTTGGGGCATCCACAGAGGTCACTGTTTAACATAGAGTTATATAGGGAAAATGTTGTAGACGCGATAGTACCTTCATTATTCATTTAATCTTAACCAAACATGCACAGCAGTTATGTAATATCAAGTTCTCAGATGAGTTCTTGAACCAGTGTCATTCGACCACAAATGCCCACACCACATGGCTTATAAGCACATTTTAAGCAAAATTTTAAAAACATTTTCTCTGAAAGTTCAAGGCCTAGACCTTAGATATATTACATGTAGTATTGCATTGCGGTCTCCTAAAGGATTTGTTGAAGTCGGGTCCCTGGGGTCAAATTTGGGGCCAACACAAGGGTCACTGTTTTACAGAATTGTATAGGGGAAATGTTGTAGATGGGATAGCACCATCATTTTTCATTGAATCTAAATCAAACTTGCATGACAGTTATATAACCATTAGATCTCAGACGAGTTCTTGAACCAGCGTCATTTGACTACAAATGCCATCGCCACAGGGCCTATAAGCACAAAAAACGGTGACATTTTAGGCGAAATTTTAAAAAAACATTTTCCCTGAAAGTTTAAGGCCTAGACCTTAGATATTTTACATGTAGCATTTGTTGCAAGTAGAGTGTTCAGGTCTTCTTGGGCCTCTTGTTCTATATTTAGATATAAAGTAAATATATAGGAGTTTTGTGTACATAAAAGCAAACTTGCTTACTTATTGTGCTGGTAGAACTTGAGTTTCAAGTTACATTCCCAATAAAATTATCTTATTATTTTCAGGTGTGGTCAATTTCCAGAGGGAAGATCTAGCTGATTACATGATAAATCCACTGCTTACTTTTTGTCACTTGGGTATAGTCAAAACAATAAAGATAAATTATGCTTACTTACTGTTTCCTTTTAATTGAAGCCTTTGTTCTATGTGACATATTAATACTTATTAGATAAGGTAAATGTTAGGATTGTACCGTCTTCTCAGGGAAGAAAAAGAGAGAAATATGTTACTTTCTGTTAGATGACTGAAATATTGTTAAGAAAAGGCATATAAAAATTTGTTCAAACGGCCAAATAAAAGAGCAACTCAAATGAAAGTATTAAACGAAAATGGTCCGAACCTTAGATTCTATTAGCTTTCTTGGCCAAAGGTCACGAGGGCTTATGCGATGACGTGCAAGTTGTTGAAATCAATAGAGGGGTGGCCGAGAAGTCTAAGGCGCCATCACGAGATCAATTGTCACTCATCGCTTAGTTTCAAGTAGTGCTCGCTCAAAAAACTTTTATGTGACTCACTGAGAATGCTGAAGGACAGTAGTTCTACTCAGATTCATTCTGTGGTCTTTCTCTGCCAATAAAACGGGATATGCCATTATTATATAACCTGAAATGTGTTGAAAATGGCATTAAACCTCTTTCAAAAAAAAAATTTTTGAAACCAATACACCTGTCCTTAAATTTACATGTGTGCTACTAAGTGAATGTGAGAATATAAAGATGATTATTTCCAGTTCAAAATTTGTGCCGTTTAGTACTAGAAATAGTGAAAATATAACTTGCAGAACATGTAGAACATATGATTATAATTATGCGTAAATAAGAATGAATTTTTGCTAGCCTGAGCTGAAGGCTCATTATGGTAAGCTTTTGTGATCACCCTGTGTCTATCTTTGGTCGTTAACTTTTGCTTCAAACGATTTTTTTCTCTAAAACCATTTCACATATTTTCACCAAATTTATAACAAGGCTCCTTCATGTTTTTTTCAAATTATGACTATGGGTTCAGTTTTGCCCCTTTAGCTCACTTGAGCTTGAAACGACAAAGAATTGTTATATGAAGCTCTCAAGTTTGTTCAAATGATGACCCTTGGGTCAAACTTGACCCCGCCCAAGGTTTTAATCAGTTGTTATTTTCAAAATTTCAAAAATCATCTTCTCCGAAAGTGCAAGGGACTTATCAATTTAACACAGGGACATTTTTAATAGTAATTAAAATCTTTTTCTCAAGAACCGACTAGCCAAATTTGTTGTTATTTGATTTTAATGATCCTATTAATAGAGGTTTCAAGCTTGTTCAAATAAACAAGTAAGGGTCCATTGGGTCCCAGTAAGGGGATTGATTTTTACATAGGAATGGTATAGGAAAACAGGAAATTATGTTTTTCTCTTCTTTTTTTTAGTAATATTCCAATCATAATGGTGTCTGAAGCATTGTTTAGTCAACAGTTGAGACTGAGTGCTTTAAAGGGAATTTAATAGCCATAAGGCGCCCAAAAAGGGATAAATTATCAAAAATCTTCTCAAGAACTGATGAGTTTGGTACAAATGATCCATATGATGAAGAGTTTGAATTTTGTTCAAATGAAGAGGTCAGGATATATTTGGGCCGAATTAGGGGACTTTCATGTTTACATAGGAATAGTTAGGGAAAAGAGGAAACTGTGTTTTTCTCATCAGTTTTTGGAATTATTCCAATCATAATAGTGACTGAAGCGTTGTTAAGTCATAACTGTTGAGACTGAGTTCTTTAAAGGGGATTTAATATCCATAAGGGGCCAGGTGGGGTCCAAAATAGGATAACAATATGAAAAATAAAAAATCTTCTCTGAAACTGATGAGTCAAATTCATTCATATTTGGTACAAATGATCCATATGATGAAGAGTTTGAATTTTGTTCAAATGAAGGGGTTATGATGTATATGGACAGTTACTGTACTGTGTACTATATGATATGGACAGTATTTGTGGAATATATAATATGGACAGTTACTGTAATAATGAAATGTAGTATATGGAAAGTTACTGAAATAATGAAAAATATCATATGAACATTAGTTTTATATGGACAGTTACTGTAATATCGAAATATATTATATGTACATTTACTGTATTGATAAAATATAGTTTATTGACAGTCACGTTACTAATAAAATATATTATATGGACATTTACTTAATTATGAAATATATTATATGGACATTTACTGTAATAATGAAATCGGCTGTCGATGTTCTGTGTACATGCATGCGTTCAGTAAAATCATCTACAGTTTGAAAAAAAAAAAAAAAAAAATTATCGGTTTATAATGTATATATATTTCAACTGGCTAATGATCGGTTTACAATGTATATATATTTCAATTGGCTAATGATCGGTTTACAATGTATATATATTTCAACTGGCTAATGATCGGTTTACAATGTATATATATTTCAACTGGCTAATGATCGGTTTACAATGTATATATATTTCAACTGGCTAATGATCGGTTTACAATGTATATATATTTCAATTGGCTAATGATCGGTTTACAATGTATATATATTTCAATTGGCTAATGATCAGTTTACAGTGTATATATCTTTCAATTGGTTACTAAACTGTTTACAATATATCTATATTTTAATTGGCCAGTGGCTTGTCTACATTCTATATTAATTGACCAATGACTGTCCTCTTTACAATAATTCTATATTTTGATTGACTAACAACATGGCTCCTGTTTCACTAACATATACTTAAATAATTTAAAAATTGTAACTAAGAAAAGTAGCCAGGTGATCATGATTTTAGACTGGTTCAATTAAAACTGCTTATAATTTCATTGATATTGATTATATAATAGATAAATATCCAGTCAAAATTTAATTAAGTTTTTGAAATATTTAAGTATAATGTTAGTGAAACATAGGACTGTTTACAATATAACTATTTTTTAATTAAAAAAAAAAGAAAATGCTTCAAATGTTCAGTAATTACAGTTGAGACTGAGTTCTTTAAAGGGATTTAATATTCATAAGGGGCCAGCAGGGGCCCAAAAAGGGATACAATTTTGAAATTTCAAAGATTTTCTTCTCCAAAACTGATAAGCCGACTTAATTCATATTTGGCATAAATGATCCATATGATGAAGAGTTTGAATTTTGTTCAAATGAAGGTGTTAGAATATATTGAGGCCCAGTAAGAGGACTGATATTTACATAGAAATAGTAGGTATTGGAAAACAGGAAATTATGTTTTTCTCAACCATTTTTTGTATTATATTCATATGGTGTGTGGAGCAATGCTTAGTCATAACTGTTGACACTGAGTCCTTTTAAGGGTATTTGCTATCCAAAATGAACCAGCAGAGGTCCAAAATGGGATAAAATTTTGAAATTTCAAAAATCTTCTAAAGAACTGATGAGTCGAATGCATTCGTATTCAGCATAATAAAAGATTGTAAAAGTAGGAGGTTCAATATTGTTTAAACGAAGGGGTTAGGATATACTGGAGCCCGGAAAGGGGTCCTTGGTTTTTACTTATGAATGCTATGGGAAAATAGTAAATTCACTTATTAGCTCGACTGTTCGTAGAATAGGGGGTAAGGGGCGCTATTGTACTCGCTCGGGCGTCCGCGTTGGTTTTCCAGATTAAAAGTTTTTCTGGAACACACAGACACTAGAAACATAACTCTGGGTTGCATATTGGCAGAGTTATGGCCCTTTATGGACTTAATTTTTCAGGTTAAAGTTTTTTATCAGGTAAAATATCTATGCAACCACTCATACAATATGAATGCAACTTCACATGTGTGTTCAGTATCATCAATGGAATGCACAGAATTAAGAATCATATCTCTGGGCTGCATATTTACAAAGTTATGGCCCTTTTGGACTTGGAAACTTCGGTTAGTGATTTTTAGAGGTTAAAGTTTTTGATTTGGTACTTATTTCTTCATCCTATCATTGGAAATGAATGGAACTTCTCATGTGTGTTCAACATCCTTTAGGAAACTCATAGAGATAAGAACCATACTCTTGATTGCATTTTGGCAGAATTATATCCTTTTTAGACTTAAAAATTTTGTTTTTAGCAGGTTAAAGTTTGTAATAGAAGGCCTTGATCTTAGATGTTTGACAAATAGGGTCCGTTTGTGGTACTCTCTCAAATTTGTTAAAAAACATAACCCTGGGGGCAAAATATATCTTTTTGTCCGCTCTGAGGGGTAAAAAAAAATCTCTCTTCTTTACTGTAAAATTTAATCCTTTTTTTTTCTCTTTTTTCTTCATTTTCATGAAAGGGTAACCAACTGTGATAAACTATGCATGTTGGTACAAGATTATTTCAACTATAGATCCATTTTCATGAACTGGTACCGGTATTTGCCCTCTGCGGTGAAGTTGGTGCATAGGCCTATATGTCATCCATTCCCTTGATAATGAAAATGAATAGTGTTGGTGAATTATTTTGTTAATTTATTTTTAACAGATAAGCAATAATTATAGTTTAATTTCTCCATCCCTGACTTTTATTTTTTTTCTATTTGGTACTTATTTCCTGAAAAAGCTGTTATTGTAGAACAGCATTGAAATAGTCAAGTGCGCTGTCCCTCCGGCAGCTCTTGTTATCATCTTTTGTAGGAATTGTTTTATGTATACATTTTTAAATGTTGTCAGTAAAATGAAACCTAATTGTAGTGTTTCAGTTGCTTGTGAAACAATTATCAAACACAATATTGTTTGTAAAACTCTTAAAAAAATAATTTTAATTTTTTTATCCCCCTTTTGAATTTATTGGGCCACACAGTGCCTTTTTCTGGAGTATACAATACTAAGAGGCCAGTAGAAACCAAATACTGGTTAGAATTGTGAATTTTAATAAAATGTTATTATTTTGTCATGGGATGCTAAAATATCTTTATAAATAAAATCAAGCTCTCAGTAAAGTTTCATGCACAGGAAATAGGTTATATCAGTAATACTGATGAATTGGGATGCTTGTTCACGAAATAAATCGTATACATGAAAATTAAAAAAAAATGTTTTTAAGACAATGTAAAAATAAGCCTAAATAAAACAATGATATCAATATACTAATTTTTTGTGAGTGTTCAGTGTGTATATTTATACATTTAATAAAGAAAAGAAAAATGCACAGGCAAGGACCATTTGGATATTGAAATTATTGTTTCATAAATAAGACCAATTTGTTCATCATCTTAAACCAATGACATAAAGAATGTAATTAAGTTAAAACTCAGTTGTACATGCATATTTAAAATGATATTTTTCTTTTCATTATTTACACTTAATAGCAATTCAGTGTTTAGTGCACTTACTGATTCAATGCAACATTATAGATCAGACATATTGATGTTTACACAGATTTTTTTAACAAAAAATAAAGAAAGTTAGAAAGAAATTTTGTTATAAAAAATGGCTTTTTAAAAAAGAATATTAAAATACCGTTAATTTTTTTTCTTTCTAAATGGTGAGTACAAAACAGTACCTATACAGTTTTAATTATGGCCCTTGAATTGTCAAAACTTATGTGCATTTGATGTTGTGTGCTCTCACAGTTTATATTTGACCTTCATTAAACTTACACAATTGTTATGTAACGATAATATTTTGTACAAGTTCTTGAACTGGTCAAATAAATACAGCGTTTTTTTCGGCCATTTTTATAGCCGCTATTGGGTCATATTGCCAATGGCAAATAGTATCTTTTTTTTCCAATTGAGCGGTAAAAATTCACAATTAAAAGCTTCAATAATTGCAAATTGAAACTTGTCATAATACCTTGATAAAATAAACAAAGATTTCCCAATTCTGAATTGAGTATGACATATTCCTTTAATTTAATGGCCAGAGGAGCAAGTGTACATATTTTTATGCAGTTGAACAGTATATTTAATGCAAAAGTTTTACCCAATATTATTGAAAATACCGCTAAAATTCCCATTTCTAAGGGTATGGGTTATCTTCCCAAAATGGAGGAAAAAAACACTGAGATAATTAATGTCGGGTGTTATGGTCCTTGAATCGACAAAAATTGCATTATATGAAATTATGTACACTCTGGCACCTGCAAAAATTTGGCATTGTCTCCTCTGCAATAGGTGAGCGATTTAGGGCCAATCTGGCCTCTTGTTTTTAAATAGAAATTTCCGCATAAAACAAAATTTTCACCCATTTCTGCTATGATTTTCTTATCCCCAACTTTGAAGAGTATTGGGCGTCATTGAAATGGTGTCCATCCGTCCATCTGTCTTTCTGTCACGTTTTGGACCGACTTGGTATACAGTATGTTCATGACCTGAACAGGAACCTATCTTGGTGTTTTGATTCCATGTCTTACTGAATTATGGCCATTTGATCTTTTGAAATGACTTTTATTGCGATATTGCAGTTTTACCTAAAATTATTGAGTAACAGCACTTGCCATCTTGAATTTTCTTATGAAGACAGACCTTCAGGAAGTGATGACCTTGATTTGTTAAGGTACTTTAAAGATCACTACTTACCTCTTCAAATTTGTATTGTTCTTTTTATTATAGTTTTTTAGCTCTACTGGCCAAAGGCCAGAAGTGCTTATGCGATGGCGCGTTGTCTGTCGTCCGTCGTCCGTCGTCTTTCGTCTGTTAGTAGCAATTTCTCTGAAACCACTAAGCCAATTAAATTGAAACTTCACATGGGTGTTTCTATTGCATAGGAGACTATACAGAAGATTTTTTTTTTTCGATCTGAAATTCAAGATGGCCGCCATTACTAAAAATAGTCCTAAACTTTAAAAATCTTCTTCTCATGAACGGACCAACAGATTTTCAAAATGTTTATGTAGTAATGATGACCAACTATAGTTTTGTTAGATTTGTTCAAATGGTGTCCCTAGGGTTAAATATGACCCCGCTCCGAGGGTTCAATTAGGGGACACATGTCATTATAATATTTTATTATTTTTTTTTTTTTAAAATGGAAATGATTTTTCCTATATCTTCACAGAAGCATTGTGTGGTGAAGGAGGTTCAGATTTGTAAAAATGACTGGGTTCCACTGTCTTAAGGGGTCAGGAGGGGCCCCAAAAGGGTACAAATTGGGAATTACTAAATTCGTTTTCTTAAGAACCGGTATGTCAGATTTGTTCATATTTTGCATAAATTATCCCTATGTATAGGGGTTTGATTGCAGACAAGAATTTAGGGGCTAAAATTTATAGGGGCCCTGTAAGGGGACTTTGAATTTTACATAGGGATACTATGGGAAAACAGAAAATTCTCTTTTTCTTTCATCTATTCTTAAACCACTAGACCAATTAAACTTAAACTTCACATGGGTGTTTCTATTGCAAAGGAGACTATACAGAAGATTTTTTTTTTTTTCGATCTGAAATTCAAGATGGCCGCCGTACTAAAAATAGTCCAAAACTTAAAAAATCTTCTTCTCATGAACGGTCCAACAGATTTTCAAAATGTTTATGTAGTAATGATAACCAACTATAGTTTTGTTAGATTTGTTCAAATGGTGTCCTTAGGGTTAAAAATGACCCTGCTCCTAGAGTTCAATTAGGGGACACATGTCAATATAATATTTTTTTATTTTTTTTAAAATGGAAATAATTTTGCCCATATTTTCACTAAAGCATTGTTAGGTAAAGGAGGTTAAAATTTGTAAAAATGACTGGGTTCCTATGTCTTAAGGGGACAGGAAGGGCCCCAAAAGGGTACAAATTGGGAATTAGTAAAATTGTTTTCTTAAGAACCGGTATGTCAGATTTGTACATACCAGTATTTGATATAAATTATCCCTAAGTGTAGGTGTTTGATTGTAGATAAGAATTTAGGGGCTAAAATATATAGGGGCTCTGTAGGGGGACTTAGAATTTTACATAGGGATACTGTGGGAAAACAGAAAATTCTCTTCTTTTTTTTCCATTTATTCTGAAACCACTAGGCCAATTAAACTGAAACTTCACATGGATGTTTCTATTGCATAGGAGACTTTACAAAAGATTTATTTTTTCTATCTAAAATTCAAGATGGCCACTGTTACTAAAAATAGTCCAAATCTTAAAAAATCTTCTTCTCATGAACGGTTCAACAGATTTTCAAAATGTTTATGTAGTAATGATGACCAACTATAGTTTTGTTAGATTTGTTCAAATGGTGTACCTAGAGTTAAAAATGACCCTGCCCCAATATTTCTATTGCGTAGTAGAATTTCAAAAAGTGCTATGGCCACTATGAGTCAGTAGAGCGTCCTCAGGCTCTCTTGGGCCTCTTGTTTTTTAAGGTCGGTGTAACGATGCCTTCTATAGTAATTGCATTGCCTATTTATGATTTTGTTCTATAATCTTTGATATACTGTTGACGGTGATTTCGTTTCCTCCGACTGATAAAATAGTTAAAAAAGTTTCAAAGCACAATTGCCATAGCACAGGACATAGTGATCCAAATTTGATTTTATTGTGTCTTTTATTCTATCAAACAGAGAGCAACTTCAAATATGCAGTAGTAAAAGCATACATTTCCACTAAAATGACATGAAATGCAGACGACTACTGTGCATTAGTATAGCAAAGGTCAAAATAGTTCCATCAGCATCCCAAGTGACGATAAATATATTTTGGCTGCTATTTTTTTGGTAAAATGCAGGGGAAAATTGAAATCAATACCACGATTTCAGATTGATGTTCGATTCGGAATTATTTATATTAATGAAAGAAAGGCTGGAATACTTAAAAAAGATAATGTACTTGCTTTGTTTATACAAAATATGAATTTGAACTCGTGCATAGGCCAAATGTTTGTTCCGTTTGTGAAAATCAGTCATTTTTTTATCGCTGTTATATGAATGTGTTTTTTTAAAACATTTGCTATAAAATCAGAATTTATCGTATTTCTGCCACATTTAAACTACATGTACTATCAAAAATGACGAAAAACATACAAAATATTAGATTTTCGAACACTTTATAAGGCTGTTGCAGCAACAGCCAAAATAACTTTTAAATATCTATAAACACACAATTTTAAATATAATCTTACCACATTTTAGTTAATATACATCAACATAATGTCAGTTGGACAGATAAAAGAATTTGTGCTATGTAAGACTACAAAACTCAGGTGGATAGATATGTTGCCCACAATAAAATTACCCTAAATATCCAATTAATCAGTCAATCTATTACTTGCTGGTGATGTCTCTGTCAACCCAGGACATCGGAGTCATCCTCAAATATATGCGCTTTGTGCTTCAAGACGGTCAACAAAAATCACTGGGTTCTGAAGTGATCATCAGTCATTCGTGGATGCCAATATTTTAGATGCTCTTTATCAACAACATAAATGCTTATGTAAAACCAGTGAATTTCTTGATTTTACATACATGTCAAAATTGTTCTTTTACCAGTTTACCTTTTAACCAAAGTGATCAGTTAGTTTTATTTATTTTAGTTCAGTTGTGAAACAAGTTATTACAACTTAGGCAAATCATGCGTGAAGTCGTCCTGGTGAGAACCAGTACTAAGCATATGCAGAAAAGTGTCTTGCTGAAGGACACCACACAAATAGCCGTGGCGGAGGCATATAGTAATCGCAGCGTCCGTCCTTCCGACCGGTATTTCCTGTCCGGCCTGTAACTTTGTCATGCATAGTTGGATTTTGTTGATACTTGCTACAAATGATCAACATAACATGACAAACTGTCGCCAGTAAGACACACACCTGTACCTCAAAGGTCAAGGTCACAATGTGAGATTGTTTGACAACACTTAGAGTTTGTCTGAGATTTGTGTCCGGCTTGTAACTTTGACATACATAGATGAATTTTAATGATACTTGCAACAAATGATCAACATAACATGATGACGTGTCGAGAGTAAGACCCACAACCGTACCTCAAAGGTCAAGGTCACAGTTTGAGTTTGTTTGACAACACTGAGATTTCCTGTCCGAACTGTAACTTTGTCATGCATAGATGGATTTTATAAATACTTGCTACAAATGATCAACATAACATGTCGCGAGTAAGACCCATACCCATACCTCAAAGGTCAAGGTCTAACTTTGAGTTTGTTAGACAACACTTTCAGTCTGTTTGAGATTTCGTGTCTGGCCTGTAACTTTGTCATGCATACCGGTAGATGGATTTTGTTAATACTAGCTACAAATGATCAACATAACATGACAATGTGTCGTGCATTCACCCAGAATCCCACTTCAAAGGTCAAGGTGACAATTTAACTTTGATGACACTTTCAGTCCGATTGAGATTTCGTGTCCAGTCTATAACGTTGTCACCTATGGATAAATTTCAAAAACACTTGGCTCAATTCATCAGCATGACATTTCAACATGTCACGTGTAAGACCCACATGCGTACCTCAAAGGTCAAGGTCACACTTTGAGTTTGTTTGACAACACTTTCAGTCTGTGTGAGATTTCTTGTCCGGTCTGTAACTTTGTCATCTATGGATAAATTTTAAAAACACAATTAACAACATAATTAAGAGTCGTATGTAAGACCCAGAACCTTTCCTCAAAGGTCAAGGTCACACTTGCAATTTGTTTGATATTGCGTGTCTGGTCTGTGAGTTTGTCTTTAACTTGGCTCAATTTATCAAGATGACATGACGACATGTCATAAGTAAGACCTAGACCCATATCTCAAAGGTCAAGGTCACACTTTGAGTATGTATGACAACACTTTGAATCTGTTTGAGATTTCAAGTCTGCTTTAACTTTATCATACATGGATGGATTTCAAAAACACTTGGCTCAATTTATCAATTGATCAACAATTGATCTGTAACTTACATTAAGGGATTTTAAAATAGCTTGCCACAAGTGATCAGCATGTCATGATAATGTTTCACCTGCATTTAACTGTTGAAATACCCAGATCATGTCAAGGTCATGCTTTAATGTAAAAAAAACATGAAATTGCATGTCTAGTCTGAAACAGCAGTCCATTACTCTTGATACAAGTACAGTTGTTTACATAAGCCTATATAGCAAAACTTTTGGTTTAAGCATATATATTCATTCAAATTTACTTTCATACAAACCAGTTTAAGTATAAATATGGATTACAATGGAAGATAAAATTTTATAAAGTTCATCTCCAAAACAGACTTTCCATTCAAAATTTGAAATGAAGTGAAATTAATGTGAGCGGCTTAATTATAACATTCCTTGTGAGGTATGACGTTCTTATAAGCTGCATTTGGAGAAATTTGACCGGTAGTTGACACTTTCTACGGACGTTTGAACCTTAGAAATGTTTGAGGACACATATACATTGCACAAGTAAATTTAGGGAATTTATGTCGCCCGCTTTTTCAAAAAGATTTGATTTAGACATTCTTAAGTTATTGGATGGAAAACCCCAAAAATATGATTTTTCACAAATGAAAGGGGCAAAGCAAATACTGAAGAACGACAAAAGCCACAACCCCTTAGCCTGTGTTTTTTTCATTATAAACATTGTATTAGAATTTGAAAAGATTTTAATTCTGGCATTCTTAAACTATTGCATGGAAACCAAAAAATTTATGAATTTTTACAAATTTAAGAGGCACAACTCTACAATGACAAAAGTCACAACCACTAAAATCAAACTTATCCTGTGTTTTGTCATTATAAACATTGTATAACCATTTCAAATGATTCCACAAAATGACATGGGTGGTAGTAAAATGGTTGGAATATTGGCTGCTCACCCTAGAGGTTGTGGTTTCGATGCTCAGCTCTTAACAGTCTTGTTTTATCCAGGAAGCAAGAGCGGTTCATATAAACTCTGAACTTTCTTTGCAATAAGGCTAAAATAAATTAGTATAAGCTTAAAATGACAGGTTGTGATATATCTTACCAATATACTGCATCATCATACAAAAGATTCTTCCAACAATTTTCAATTCAATAGTTTATTCAATTCAATTCATTAGTTTATTCACTCAATTCATGGTATACATGACAGAAAGGGTGTGTCCTAAATAATAAATCTGACAGTATATGCAAAAATGTACTCTGTGTATGGCCAAGTGATCTGTTGAACTTACCGCTCAAGTGGTTGGGTTGAGTCTAGCTTGATCCAAAATTTACAAATTATTTCTATCTGTAACCTGTTATGCTTTGCCAGTGAAGCTAAACAAGAAAACAACAAACACTTTTATATCCATTGAACAGCCATGTACAGGAAAAAGAGAAATGAAATGTGAAGGTATTTCACCACATATATGTATCGTCATTTCATTGCAGAGGACATTGGTCAGGGCCAGCTATATACAGGAAGATGATGCATCTTGGGACATCCAGGTAGACACTACAGAGGTACATTTTCAAAAAGCACTTGATTGTGATGTGGAACTATAGGTTAAAGAACTAATGGAGGAGCACAGCACATAGAAAAGTTTGTGATAACCATACTACATACATCATCACTACGCAAAGTCAACAAAGTAAAGAAGAGGGAGAGATATAGTTTTCCAGTTCATTTTGTTCTATGTATGTGTTGTTAATATTACAAAGTGCAGTTAACATATTAATATTTAATACAATATTGCTCTATTGTTTATTAAGTTACTATTTTTGAAATGATATCAGTTCTGTTTGTGATGCATTTTCTGGTATATGGTTGTTCACTTTTTCCATGTAATAATAAACATAACATTACTGGCCAAAGTCAAGACAAAGAGAGCTTTGTATAAACTGGTGTGTGGTCTTGGTCAGGGTATCTTAATGTTTTAAGTATATGGTGAAATGATTTATTCTTTATTCAAGTCTCATCACAGTTAATATACAGTATATACATAATATAAAGCAATTTAACAAATAACCATGTCATTCTAACAAGTTGAACAACATTAAGACTGGTATTCCTTATTGTCGGGCAATCATTCGGACTTATCAACCATTGGTATCCATTTTTATGAAGCAATATAGGCTGTCTCTATTACAAACAAGAACATTGAAGCCATTGATTGGTTATTTTTTCTTATATACCAGATAAGGGTATCTGTTATTCTACTGCTGTGAGATTATAACAAGCTTACATGGATTTAAAGTTCCGATTAATAGAACTCTGTCCTGAGGAATAGCTGTTTTGGCAGAAATTTTACCTTGATCCTGGTATGATGTAGAAATATTGGTATCAAACCCCAGTTTGTAAAAGTAGAAATATATCTAACCCCAGTTAGTAAAAGTAGAAAAATTGATATCTAACCCCAGTTTGTAAAAGTAGAACTACTGGTATCTAACCCAAGTTTGCAAAAGTAGAAATATCGATATCTAACCCCAGTTTGTAAAAGTAGAAATACCAGTATCTAACCCCAGTTTGTAAAAATAGATATATCGATATCTAACCCCAGTTTGTAAAAGTAGAAATATTGATATCTAACCCCAGTTTGTAAAAGTAGATATACCGGTATGTTACCCCAGTTTGTAAAAGTAAAAAAATCGATATCTAACCCCAGTTGGTAAAAGTAGAAATATTGATATCTAACCCCAGTTTGTAAAGGTAGAAATATTGATATCTAACCCCAGTTTGTAAAAGTAGAAATATCGATATCTAACCCCAGTTTGTAAAAATAGAAATACCTATAACCCCAGTTTGTAAAGGTAGAAATATCGATATCTAACCCCAGTTGGTAAAAGTAGAAATATCAATATCTAACCCGTTTGTAAAAGTAGAAATATCGATATCCAACCCCAGTTAGTAAAAGTGCAGATATCCTTATTCAGTATGTGAGAAATTTGTATCTTACCCAGAGCCTAAAATAAAATTGTCATACTGTGAATGTTCTATGATGTCGCATATAAAAAAATGTATAATTTTCGGGTTGGGCTAAAATAATAGTGCCAATGCACTCGGGTCTAAATAATTTTATTGCACTCCGCTGTGCCATTAAGAATTGACACATGCCAATTAGTACCTTAATATACAAGTACGTTATTGAACTAATTGTTATGCAAACAAGAGGAGAGGAAAGTACGAGATCTAATCCAGAAAGGGTTTCAGAAGGCAGACCTACTGTGTATAACAATAGTGTTACATCACGTGATGATAATGAACAGTAAATCAATGTGCTACGTCTTTTAAGAGACCACTAAATAAAAAATATTACTTCATTAGAAATTTGTGTTTTAGTTTTCTTTTCATGGGCGCATATTGTCCTTTTTACAATATTTTACACTTTTTATTTACAATGTTTACCTTAAAATATGTTGCATTGTTTCAAACTGTTTCAACTCGATAACATTTTGCTACAAGGTGACGGTTATTTTTAGCACCTCTGATATTTGATTAATATACGCATACAGTAAGGTAAATTATAACACATCTCGCTACACACAAACATGTCTATGAGTGGATGGACGTAAATTTAAAGATGATATGAGTATTAAAAAGTTCTAACACCATTTACAAAATAAAGGATGGATTAGTTACCGCAATGCAATCGATGCATGTAGGCATATGAAAAATTTTGAAAGCATTACATAGAGCGTAACCTAAGTATGTGGGTATTTGATTTCGTTGTCTAGGCTCCCCACAAAATCAATGAAAATTAGTACCCCACAAAAATTCATGATTTCACAGTAAATTATTTTGATGTTTTAATATGGCAATAAGGGCTTGGTATATCTGAACATGAAATAGATCTATTTGGGTAAAATGTTTTTGTTTATTCTTTTTTTTTTAAGGACATACTGCTTTTAAAAGTGGTTGTGGTAAGAGATAATTATGAATTATATAAAAATTAAATTAAATTTGTTTGGTATGCAAGAAAAGAATCATTCATGTGTTTTTCATTTCAGAGAGAAAATTACGTCCATTGCAATAACTGTTTTTGGCAGAAATTTGGCAGATCCTAGCTCTTTCCTCCCAAAACAATTATCTTCGGCATTTCTTTTTGAACCTAAAACCAATCATCAGTTTTATAGGTTTCATATCTCACAATTCTGTAAATGCAAGAAAATGTAAGCTAAAAGTTTTGTCATTTTATCAGTAATGTATTGTTGTTTATTGTTTTATAAAATGATCTGGTCTAGGATTGTGCCAATCACAAAGCATGTTTGAATTTTATCTTCATGTCCCTAAAATTATTTGTGAGACAAATTGTTATTAGACAGTTTTTGGTGCTAAAAATTTATTAGCTCACCTGAGCAAAGCTCAATGTGATCTATTCTGATCCCGTTTCTATCGTTTGGCTGTGAACTTTTTTGTTGTGTGCACTCTAGCACTCACATTTTTCATTAGATCTTCACTAAACTTATAATGTTATATAACCATAATATCTCGGAAAAGCTCTTGAACTGACCAAATCGGATTATTAATTTGACTGTGCACTCTAGCATCCGCATTTTTCATTTGATCCTCACCAAACTTGCACATTGTTATATAACCATGATAAAACTACTGTGTAAGTTTGGTGAGAATCAAATAAAAAATATGGGTTCTAGAGTGCACACACAGTCAAATAGTGCTTTTTTTGATAATAAAGATTTAATTTTTTTTAAAATTATTTTTTCATTTTCATGAAAGATTATCGAGCTGTGATAAACTGTGCATGCTGGTACAAGATTATTTCAACTACAGATCCATTTTCATTAACTGGTACTGATATATTGCCCTATGATGTGAAGTTAGTGCATATTGTATAATTATGTAAAAAAAACTGAATAAGTAAAAAACTGAAAAACTTACAATATTGAAGGATACCCAGCATTAATAAACTGTATGTGTTGGTACAAGACTATAGATCCATTTACAAGAACTGGTATATTACCATTGAAGGTAGTCAATGTATTGTATATGAAACACATTGATAAACTACTCTTGAAACAGAAGATCATCACAACTATAGATTACACTATATTTTAAATTCTTGCTGGAATTATTTCGGATAATGTTTAATCAGTATAAATTGATATGCTTGACTAACTTATATTATTCTAGTCATGCAATTGTAGTATTTAGGGTTATTATATATGTACATGGTGTGCCTCAAGCTAACACCCATTTGGTTATTTGTCAGCAATGGTTAATGAATTTATAAAGCAATTTTAAAGTTTGAATGACAAATTAAGTAATATTAAGTCAATATAAACCATCCATTCACTTTCATGTTTTCAAAAAAAAAAAATATATATATATATTGACAACGAAAATAAATATTGTTGCGAATTTATTTTTAACTGTTCAGACAAGCAGTAATTATAGCTTCATTTTACCACCCCTGAGTTTTTATATTAATTGTCTTCCAAATTTACTTATTTACTGAAATGGCTGTTGTTTTTGGAACAGTATTGAAATAGTCAAGTGCGCTGTTCCTCTGACAGCCCTTGTTTTACATTAAAAAAAGGATAAGTTATGATACCAAATTACTCGAAATACACAGTTTGAAATTTTTAATATTTTTTATTAAACACAATAATATATACTTAAAACATATTCAAAACAAAGAAAAGATACTTTTTTTATTTCAGTAAAGAAAGACTACCTCTATAAACATACAATAATTTACCATGAATTAAAGTTTGTTTATTAAGGGTTATACTGTACGGAGGCTAATCTTTGCAAAAATTCAACCTGTAATTGTAAAGTTTTAATGGGATATCATATTCTACATAAATATATCTGTTAATGAATACCTGCTATACTTCATATCTCACCAATTCTCCTATAATTGACCCAATAAAGTTGAGAAACATTTAAATTTGACCTCACAAGTTGTGCCTTAATTATGGTTAAATCAGAAATATGATTATTTACTATCATGTACCTGTGCGTTACATTATAATAAAGTATATATTCTGAATCTTGTTGCACATTTTTTTCACATTCACCATTATAATCACTTTTTTGTAATAACTATTTATAAACAATGCGTTCACATGCACGTTACGGAACATATATTGTATCAATTGTTGCAATGTGTGCAGCTCTTTTATCTACAATGATGAGTACTATGAAACTTATGACACACTGTCGAACTCTTTAAAATGTAATAAATTAATAATTAATTAGTCGCAAATAGCATTCATTAGGATCAATTAATTATAAATAAGACAGTTTTCAACTAACATAGTTTAATTTAACTGTAACTTACCGTTCATGTAACATCATATTACACTACATACACCAAATTAAAAACAACAGCATTGAAACATGACCATGGAGTCTATTTTTTAATAATCCACAGTGGTATAAGAAGCAGGCCTTCTAAAATTGCCGCTTTTTTGTTTGTTTTTGGACCAATTTCTGAAGTTCAAAACCGGTTTTTGTTTCAAAGTTTAATAAAAGATTAGTCCAGATATTTTCAAAGTTTAATAAAAAAATCGGTCCAGATATTTTCTATCGGTCATATAAAATCTCATAAATTGCTCTTACCATGCCATACTGACCTGTGAAATATGCCTTGCGGCAATATCATTTGACCCAATAATCTGACTGTTTTCTCACCTGCTGTGCGAAATCATCGTCAATTTTGACTAAACCATTAACGATATAAGGGGGAGTTTATTAGAAGAGTCTATCGCTAAGTAGCACACCTTCAATGTGTGATCTGCGACCCATAGTGTTCTGTCGGTTCATCAGAAGATTGTGTTTGCGTCTGTAATTTCTTTGATATACCGCTAGACAAAGCTGGAACGGTTGGAACTGAATATTGTTTGCGTCATTAAAATATTTGATAAAACGTGCAATGTTACTTGTTTGTTTCATTTTTTAAAGAATAACTTTAATTATATATATATATATGAGCTGGTTTAGTAATTGTACGTAGTGGCTAGCTACAGCACAACGCATATCAAAAATAAAAAGTTGAATGAACCGTTACATTGGTTTCCACAGTGATTATTTCAGGCAACTTCCGGTACTTGCAACGCTTCCAGTTCGATCAAGCATTTTTTAATATAATGAAAATTATTCAGTTAAGTGGAAACATAATGTCAATCATTAAGATGAACATATTGTGATAAAGTATGGAATAAATAATACACAAATAAACTTGAAATGGTTCCCTATTAATGAATAAACGGAGAAAATACATGGTGGGTGGGGTATGCATATATGTAAAGGCATATAGTGATTTTTTTAAAATAAGTGCGATTCTTACGGTAGTAAAAAAACCTGGACCGATTTGCATTTTGGAATTTTAGAAGGCCTGATAATAAGTACCTTATTACTTATCATTAAGCCACTGTTAATGTTACGGAAAATAGAGTTCTGTATATATGAGCATGTAAAATGTTTATATTGATATCAAATGAATAATTGATAGTAAGGAGCGGTCTTAATTCACATAGTATTGAATCAAATATGCATTAATATCATTTGAATGCATTGTTTAAATAAAAATTATGTTATCAAACATAATCATCTGATCATTGGTTAACAATATAATTATGTTAAGCATGGGAATGACTCATTAATTGTGAAAGCATAGTATAGTATGCAATATGCTATGTACAAAGTCTAGAAACATTTCAATATCGTACTTCAGCCTATATCCCCAATATGTTAACAACATCAACACAATCAGAGATGTTACAGAATATAGATGTCATTACAGATTATATATCTTGTACTTATTGTACTGTAATAGTTACTGGGAATATGATATAAACGTGTCAAATATTGTATGTTCTTTCTTTTTATTCAATTGGTAACATCGCCTAGATTTTCCAACTTCTTAAATTTCATTCACACTTGCTAATATGTCGGCTTTCTTCATTCAGATCTCGTCTGGTTTGACTGGGAATTTATACCATCTCCCATACTTTCCAGCCTTTGTCAAGAAGTTCACTTGATATTCATTATTATCATTGTCATTATCAATATCGGTCACTTTTCAGACATACTGCTTCACATCATAAACAACAGCAACCCAATCATCCAGTTTTACATGAACATTGGTGCATGTTTAGTTTCTCAATCATTCTCATTAGCATACTCACGTCATTCTTACACTATGCAGTAACAGGTCAACTCTTTGTGTTGCAACTGTTTTTGCATCCACTGGAACAACTGCATTGAGCTTCATAGTTCCTTCGATTTGTTGATCTAGTTGCTTTTGTTTCAATACTTCTGAGATTTCTTCTATATCTTGGTCACAGTATTCCTCATACATGTTTTTTTTGAAAGTATTGATTATTTATCCGATTTATACTCCATAACGCATAATTAGTGTTAATTTGTCAATTTAAAAGACATTTTCCATCAAATTGTAATAGACTTCTTATCAAGCATTGTTATGTAACTATCTTATCAATAATATAATAGTCAGTTTAAGATTAAAGTTGATTTGATGTCGTACTAACTTTTACCAATACCATAATTCATATTCTATGCTTCTGTAACGTTTTCCCGCATAAGGCAACCATTCATTTCCATAATTTCATGCTTTGAAAGATGTTCCCGAGATGTTTTTTGTCGCACAATTGAACAGTCTGTGTGAGATTTCTTGTCCGGTCTGTAACTTTGTCATCTATGGATGAATTTTAAAAACACTTGGCTCAGTTGATCAACGTGACATAATTAAGTGTTGCTTGTAAGACCCAAAACTTTTCCTCAAAGGTCAAGGTCACACTTTCAATTTGTTTGATATTGCGTTTGAGAACACTTCAAGTCTGTGCGAGATTTCGTGTCCTGCCTGTAACTTTGTCAAGCATAGATGAGTTTTATAAATACTTGCTACAAATGATCAAATAAAATGATGACGGGTCACGCGTAACACCCAGACTCCAACTTAAAGATCAAGGTCACAATTTAATTTTGTTTGACAACACTTTAAGTCTGTTTGAAATTGACTCAACTTGGCTCAATTTATCAGCATGACATGACGATGTGTAGCGTGTAAGAATCACACCCATACCTCAAAGGTCAAGGTCACACTTTGAGTTTGTTTGACATGTTGAGTCTGTGTCAGATTTCGTGTCTGGCCTGTAACTTTGTCATACATAGATGGAGTTTATAAATACTTACTACAAATGATCAACATAATATGACAATGTGTTGCACGTAAACTCAGACTCACTATTCAAAGGTGAAGGTCACAATTGAACTCTGTTTGACAACACTTTCAGTCTGTTTAAGATTTCGTATCCGGTCTGTAACTTTGTCATACATGGATCGATTTCAAAAATTCTTGGCTCAATTTATCAATTGATCAAAATGACATGTTGCGTATAAGACCCAGAACCATACCTCAAAGGTCAAGGTCACACTATTGATTTGTTTCATATTGCATGGGTTGGTCTGCAACTGGTAACTGTCTTACATGGAGGGATTTTAAAATAGCCTTACACAAGTGATCAAACATACTATGGTGATGCGTCGTTTGCCTTTACCTGTAGAAATACCCATGCCTTTACATTAGATGTCAAGGTCACACTTTAATGTAAAAAATATGAAATTGCAAATCTAGTCTGAAACGTCAGTCCATTACTCCTGATATTCATAGAAACATATAAATCCCTACCTATCATAAAATATATCACAAGTGTCACAGACCGTTTGAGGGGCATGTGACACTTACCAGTGACATTTCTCGTTTAGCATTGCTTTCACCAATAATGTAACGCGCAGGTACATGATAGTAAATAATCTATCTTAGCCTCTGTAACGGTACTTTAAAATGAGCAATATTTTATATAAACACTGTTAACATGTCGTTTTATTTTGTTTTCTAATAATAGACACCATAACCAATATAAGTCTAAACAACAAACATACATGTCACTTTAAATGATTAGTTTACAATAAAATAGATAGGGTTTTCAACATACCTTTATAACTCCAAATGCTGAATCAAGTCTGATTTGTCACACAGTTGCAGACAATCATGTAACTTTCAGAATCCTAAACAGTGTTTTAACAACTATAAGTTTCGTTATTTTCGCCTAGATTAGTGTTTATACTACTAATATCAATCGTTGTGGAATATAGCTGAATTTTCTAAGAATATGATGTAACTCTGTTTTGTTTGATGAGGTTTTTATCTATTATGGAGCAAAGTTGGTTTACTTCTATGTGTAACATATTATGGGGAATCACCGTTTTGGAAGCATAGCATTTGAAATGGGACATTTCGAATTTGGACTTTATGCTCCTTTCAGCCAGTGAATGCAATTGACGTACTCGCTATTACAGTTCCATGTCAAACGTTCCATGTCAACGGCATGAAAAAGCTTCTAATAATATATATCATTTGTAGAAATACACTTGGACATTAAAAAGCGTCTAAGGAGACAGGCTTCTGTTAGTAAATAGTTTTTCACATCTTTTTTCATACATGGGAATGTCACATCTTTTGAAAAAAAAACAATTGATTACAATCATGTGGGTTGTTATGTACCTTTTCCGACAGTTGTAATGTTAAAATATGCTGGAGACATGGCAAATATGCATATATATATGAGGAGAACTTCAACTTAGAATTATGGGCCTTAAAGGCTATGAAATAGTATGAATAGCAAAGCTCAATATGAGCTATATTCTGATCGCCTGTTGTCCGTCCATGGACTTTTTTGTTGTGTGCACTCTAGCACTTGCATTTTTCATAAGATCTTCACTAAACTTATATAGTAGTTATATAACCATAATATCTCAGACAAGGTTAACATTCCAGGATCCCAGGAAAAAGAAGTTTGGTTAATTGATCGTCTTTATGGCATAGACTCTAAATATTCCAACAAACAAATGGCGCCTCTCAGGACCTGAGTCCTTTGATTTAAATATTCTCATACTATACCTTTGCACCCTTGTAAATATCACTCCATGATCCAGTACTGTTACACGGATCTTGTTCATTGTATTTCTATTCTCCTTTACATATATATATATATACATGTGGGGTTATCCTGAAGTTTAACGTGGACAAATTTAATAAAATCCATATTTATGCAAGTTCATCCATATATTTTGCACAACTTAAGTATTGGTGTATTTGTCATAGATATACAGTGTTTTAGTGTATTTCTAAGGTCAGTAATCATGTTATGGTATCCATAGCAACATTCATACATGGTTAGTGCCGCAGCTCAAAATGTTGAACAATTTGACAGATAGGTATGTGAAAAGTAACAATGATTTCCTTGTAAATATATGACACACCGCCTCACAGCTTTATTCTCTGATGGGCAAATTCACTCTGTCTATTTAAAACATTATACAATCATGTATAGAGAGATAGAAGGAGTTGATAACCGCTCTTAGTGTTATTTTATTTCCAAATAGGCCTAATTTTTTCCTCTATTTATAAGGGTAAATTGTTCAAAGCAAACTTTAGTGTCCATATTTATTGATCAGTAAACATTTCTTGTTTAATGCAGCTAAATAAGGGAATGGGTTAACGACATGCCCAAAACCTCTATGTACACCCAACACTTACATATATCATAGCTCAAATAGTTTGCAAGTTTTCTTAAAAACTATGATTATCCTATGTTAAATATCAACATGTAACTTGACAAGTATGAGTTTTTAGTAATGAGTAGTCTCCATAATATATACCTATACATTATGATAAACAGGCATTTCATTTCCTTCAATTGTCTCAGTTTAAAAGATGACAATAGTTAACTTTCATGTGCCATTAGTAATACATATGAAATCCTCTTATTATCTGAATATTTACAACTGTTTCCTTTAATGAGCACACAAGTCTTTATTATGTTGCATTGCTTTTAGAGTGGATGTATCACATTTCATTCAACTGAATAAAGCTTTATTTTGTTTATACCCATTGTTGTCTTTTAGTTTTATTCCAAATTTACAGTGTTTATAATCATAATGCTGTCCTGGAAATTAGAGATGCTTTTATGATGAAATAAAGTATTGATAAACAGCAAATTTTGCTGAAATCACACCTGGATGGGGTAGTCATGATAAACAAGCAAACTTTGATGAAATCACACCAGGTTATTTCAAAATCTGTTACCGATAAATAGTTTACAAGATACAGAGCGGACACCAAATATTGTATCAATTTCTGACATTAAAACTCTATGGGTGACATTGACCTTTGAGTTATGGAACTGGGTCATTTTGGTGAACATTTGTGCCATGCTACTTTAGAATCTGTTAATTGGTTTAAATGGAGCAGATATGAAATTGTGTAGCTATTTCTGACATGGAACCTCCAAGTGTGATCTAAACCTTACTACACACATGGGTCTTATGCGTAACACTTCTCATTAGAGTGAACATTAACTTAATTACTGTAGTAGGTTTGGTGACTGGGAAGTCTTGTCTGAAGTTAAAATCTTATTTCAAAAGAAGAAGAAAAACTGATGATATTTCCAGAGTTTTACAGCAACGTAAGCCTTTTAGTTAGTTTACCCTTAATAGTCTTGATCATAATTAAGTGAAGGTTGCTTTCTAAAAGACAAACGTCTTGACAGAGAATAAAAGTAAAATATTTTTAATGATAATTGGATAAAGTTTTTGATTGGTCGATTCAAACAATCAGACTACCTGGGAGATTTCCCTTGTCTTTCAAAAGAGTATTGTTTGGATATTAATTTTTATAGTCATTATATTTATTGCAAGAGGTGTATTTGTATACACCATTGCAGAGGTGTATTTGTTTCAGTCAATCAGATCTTACTTCCAGATTCAAACGTTTCTTCTGCACAACTTGTCAAAACGTTTGTCTTTTTGAAAAGCAAGCGTTGCATATGATCAAGATTATACACTTATTGGTTTTGGGGAATAGATAGGAGTAAAGCAAATGACGTGCACCTGATTATTTACAAAACAAAAAATGTGTCCTCCATTTTATGCCTCGGGCAGTAGATGTTATTTGATGATGTAATTAAAGAACTACAATTGGAAGATAATCTTTAATAATTGAAGCGGGTTTATGACTTAAAGCAAACACAATGATCTCAACAGATCATAATGAAAACGAGTGTTTGGTAGATGGAGGATCTGCGAACAATCGTCTGTGAGGTAAAACAGATAGAAGAGATACATGTATTTGTAATGTATTTTAATCTAATATGATATTAAAGAATGTTTGAGAAACTAATTGATTTTTTAAAACTGAAAACTCCTTGATGTTCATAAATCAGTCATTGATGTTTTGTACATGTGTTTGTATTTTTAAGGAGATATATAAATTGCATTTACTAAGATGAATTATTTATGTTCTACCAGGCTGTTGCTGGAAAGATGATTACACATTTGTCATTCCAAGAAGATGTATTTTGATACCTAGAGTTCCTGTGTCCAGAGACTAGACAAGAAGGTGCCTCACATTGAAGTGGATGCTAGAAATGTTTAAAAATGGAAATAATGAAAATGAAGATATATGAAATTATTTCTATTAAATATTATAAAATTTATAATGATTATGAATAAAAATAGTCAATATAAGATTCCACCTGTAATGTATTCACACTTTTCTAAAGGCTTATATGTGAAACCACAAGTTAAAAATTGTAGATAAAAACATTTAATTTGTTTTATGATAATTTTTATTTTTTCAGTTGTGAAGCTATGCCAATGATTCAGATCAATCTACCAACCAGGATGAGGAAGCGACTGAAGAATGCACCTTTTCCCTCAACAACAGAACTACCAGTTTTGAATAGTGAATCGATTCACTGTCTGGAGTGTCAAAGTCAATAATCAGTCAAAGTATCACTTTCAAATGTACAAGTGTCTTTGTAAAATTGCAAAGAGTGTGTGTAATTAAACTCAAAGTATGCAGTTGAAATGTGAATATCAAGTGTGCTAAAACTGGTATATCTGGTAATAAAAAAACATGAAAACAAAGTATGAAAAAATTTGTTTTTGAAACTTCTTTTCCTGTAAGATCTCGTAAATTTCTTAATTATTCACTTAATTCTAAACATCATAATGATGCTCATAATTAAATCAATTTATCCACATATAAATATTTCTATAAGAATGATTAAATTTTGAGCGCTTAAAAATCTCCCTATAAATAATCACTAAACTCACAGGTTGAAAATATCACATGAATGAGAGGAAGATTTTGGAAATTTCACAATTTCAAACCTTTTGGTGTCCTTTAGGCACTTTTGGAAATTCCATCTTCTTTATTGAACCAAATCAAATTTGCTAAGACTAGACAATGCTTCACAGATATGAACTGTAAATAAGTATTGAACAAATGGAAAAGAAAATGGGAATTTTCACTTTTTAGCTCTACTGGCCAAGGCCAGAAGTGCTTATGCGATGGCGCGTTGTCTGTCGTCCGTCGTCTGTCCTCTGACGTCTGTTAGCAGCACTTTCTCTGAAACCACTAGGCCAATTAAACTGAAACTTCACATGGGTGTTTCTATTGCATAGGAGACTATACAGAAGATTTTTTTTTTTTCGATCTGAAATTCAAGATGGCCGCCATTACTAAAAATAGTCCAAAACTTAAAAATCTTCTTCTCATGAACGGCCCAACAGATTTTCAAAATGTTTATGTAGTAATGGTGACCAACTATAGTATTGTTAGATTTGTTCAAATGGTGTCCCTAGGGCTGAATATGACCCCGCCCGAGGGTTCAATCAGGGGACACATGTCATTATAATATGATTTTGCCTATATCTTCACAGAAGCATTGTTTGGTGAAGGAGGTTCAGATTTGTAAAAATGACTGGGTTCCGCTGTCTTAAGGGATCAGGAGGGGCCCCAAAAAGGTAAAAATTGGGTATTACTAAATTTGTTTTCTTAAGAACCGGTATGTCAGATTTGTTCATATTTTGCATATTTTATCCCTATGTGTAGGGGTTTGATTGTAGATAAGAATTAAGGGGCTAAAATTTATAGGGGCCCTGTAAGGTGACTTAGAATTTTACATAGGGATACTATGGGAAAAAAGAAAATTCTCTTTTTCTTTCATTTGTTTTGAAACCACTAGGCCAATTAAACTGAAATTTCACATGGATGTTTCTATTGCGTAGGAGACTATACAGAAGTTACTAAAAATAGTCCAAAACTTATTAAATCTTCTTCACATGAATGGCCCAACAGATTTTCAAAATGTTTACGTAGTAATGATGACCAACTATAGTTTTGTTAGATTTGTTCAAATGGTGTCCCTAGGGTTAAATATGACCCTGCCCAGAGAGTTCAATTAGGGGACACATGTCATTATAATATTTATTTTTTTTTTAAAATGGAAATGATTTTGCCTATATGTTCACAGAAGCATTGTTTAGTGAAGGAGGTTCAGATTTGTAAAAATGCCTGGGTTCCACTGTCTTAAGGGGTCAGGAGGAGCCCAAAAAGGGTAAAAATTGGGAATTACTAAATTCGTTTTCTTAAGAACCGGTATGTCAGATTTGTTCATATTTTGCACACATGTAAATATAATTTTTTTTTTTTTTTTTTTTTTAAATGGAAATGATTTTGCCTATATCTTCACTAAAGCATTGTTAGGTGAAGGAGGTTCAGATTTGTAAAAATGACTGGGTTCCTATGTCTCAAGGGGTCAGGAAGGACCCCAAAAGGGTACAAATTGGGAATTAGTAAAATCGTTTTCTTAACAACTGGTATGTCATATTTGTACATATTTGATATAAATTATCCCTATGTGTAGGGGTTTGATTGCAGATAAGAATCTAGGGGCTAAAATTTATAGGGGCCCTGTAAGGAGACTTAGAATTTTACATAGGGATACTGTGGGAAAACAGAAAATTCTCTTTTTTTCCATTTATTCTGAAACCACAAGGCCAATTAAACTGAAACTTCACATGGATGTTTCTATTGCATAGGAAACTATACAAAAGATTTTTTTTTTCTATCTAAAATTCAAGATGGCCACCATTACTAAAAATAGTCCTTCTCATGAACGGTCCAACAGATTTTCAAAATGTTTATGTAGTAATGATAACCAACTATAGTTTTGTTAGATTTGTTCAAATGGTGTCCCTAGAGTTAAAAATGATCCTGCCCCGATGTTTCTATTGCATAGTAGAGTTTCAAAAAGTGCTATGGCCACTATGAGTCAGTAGAGTGTCCTCAGGCCCTCTTGGGCCTCTTGTTCATAGTATTTGTATAAAACTCAAAAGTTCCTTTACAAGGTTCCTATATTCCCTAGCACCTGGACTCGCAAAAGCTTCAAACCTCATAGGCAATAATTATATAAATTGGCCCTTATGGAAATTCAATCTGCTTTATTGGACAAAACAAGAGGTTGCCACTAACATGGTCATATCCCCTGCCACCTTGTTAACCCTTAGAGGCATTTCAAGAGAAGTGGATTTGAATTATGCAAAATGAAAAAGTCGCCAAGCACAGAAATCACATGTAAATGCCGCAAACTGAAATACGTAGCCGACTGTAATATGACACATTGTCTTGTCCCAGTGAGCACTGGTGTGATGTTCTAAATCGAACCATAAATATGTAAGTTATAACCCCAAAAGAAAAACTATCTGACAAACAGACCCAACTCATTCGCATGTCTTGGGCTGGTTAGCATTTGTGCCAATTTATTTAAAAATCCAATCACAATTAAAGAAGATACAGTCCGGAAAGCAGTGGATGGGCCTTGACCTTTGAAGAACAGACCCAAGTCATTTGCAATGACACATCATCTTGTCCTAGTAAACATTTGTGCAAAGTTATTTAAAAATCCAATAACAACTAAAGAAGATAAGGTGCGGACAGTAGCGGACGGACAAAGCTGTGACCATGACCTTTGACGAACAGACCAAAGTCAGTCGCACGACACATCATCTTGTCATAGTGAACATTTGTGCCAAGTTATTTAAAAATGCAATCACAACCAAAGAAGATACAGTCCGGACAGGACCAAACGTTCACATCAAACGACACATCACCTTGTCCTAATAAACATTTGTGCCAAGTTATATAAAATTCGAATAACAACTAAAGAAGATAAGATCAGGACAACAGCGGACGGACAGACGGAGCTGTGACCTTGACCATTGATGAATAGACTGAAGTCAGTTGCATCCAAGTTATTTAAAAATGTAATCACAACTAAAGAAGATATGGTCCGGACAGGATGAAACATAGTGTATAAATTGGATTTTCAAACACTTGATCTATGACCTTGACCTTTGCACACCCAAGTCATTCGCATGACACATCGTCTTGTCCTAGAACTTAGAACTCTTAATCATAGGGGTAATATATACCAAATATGAAAAATTTTACTGACCCATTGTTGATAATTTTTAATTTGAATCCTTTTGTGACCTCACCTGGTCCCTCATAGAAATTTAATCCTGCTTATTGAATAACATATTATTTGCTACTACTAAAAGATGCTTCAGATCTCAAACTGAATAACAATTCTGCACAAATGGATGAAAAAATTAGATAGTTTTCCTATGTAAGTCCCCTTACTGGACCCCTATTAATACATGCCCCTTGATTTGTACAAACTCTAAACCCCTACTCATAGCGATAATCTATATCAAATATGAACAAATTTGACTGACCAGTTGTTGACAAGAAGATTTTTGACAATTTTCTATTTTAACCCTTTTGTGTCCCACCCTGGCCCCTTATGGAAAGTCAATTCTCCTTATTGAACCAAATCTTATTTTCCACGACTAGATGATGAATTAGAACTCAAACTGAATAATAATTTTGCCGAAGTGAATGAAAAAATAAAACGATTTTTGTGATTCCCAATGTTTACCCTTTTCGGGCTCTCCTGACCCCTTAAGACAGTGGAACCAAGTCATTTCCACATATTTCTGTGAAAAATGTAGGCAAAATCAGTTCCATTTAAAAACAAGAGGGCCAAGATGGCACTTAATCGCTCACCTGACTGACCTTGAGTCACCCAAATTAAGTATATTATATAATACATGTACTCAAAATTCCAGAAAAAAACGAGATCGGCAAGTTATAATTTTGATTTGTTTTGAAGATGTAACAGATGCGTAGAATAGTTCAAACTTGGTAGAGGTTCACCCGTGGTAAATGTCAGTGAAATTACATCGAAATCAGGTCAGTAGATTCTAACAAAAAGGCTTTTGAATTTTTACTATAGCGGCCTATATAGTAAACTAGCACCTCACTGTGGCTGTCATGTTTTTTAACAAATCACAACAGCTTGAACAAACTTGGTAAAGAATCACCCAAAGAACATTTCTGCAAAATTGTTTTAAAATTGGTCTGGTGGTTTCTGACAAGAAGTTTTTTAGTAAATATAGCTTATATAGTAACAAACCCCATCCCTTGATCTCCATATTTTTTGATGAATCACTACAGTTTTAACAAACTTGGTAGGGGTTCCTCCAAGGAACATTTCTGTGAAATTATTTTAAAATCGAGCTAGTGGTTTTCTTATTAGAAGATTTTTTAAGTTTTTACTTATTAAACTTTCCCCGCCCCCTCGCCGCCATGTTTTTTGACGAATCAAGATGACTTAAACAAACTTGGTAGAGCGTCACCCAAGGACCATTTCTGTGATGTTATTTTAAAATCGAGCCAGTAGTTTTTGACAAGAAGATTTTTTAAGTTTTTACTATAGCTTATATAGTAAACTATTCCCACTCCCTGGCCGCCATGTTTTTTGACGAATCAAGATGACTTAAACAAACTTGGTAAAGGGTCACCCAAGGACCATTTCTGTGATGTTATTTTAAAATCGAGCCAGTAGTTTTTGACAAGAAGATTTTTTAAGTTTTTACTATAGCTTACCCTATATAATAAACTAACCCCACCCCCTGGGCGCCATGTTTTTTGACGAACCAAGATGACTTGAACAAACTTGGTAGAGGGTCACCCAAGGAACACTTCTGCGAAATGATTTTAAAATCAAGCCAGTAGTTTCTGACAAGAAGATTTTTTAAGTTTATATTATACCTTATATAGAAAACTTACCCAACCCCTGGCTGCCATGTTTTTTGACGAATCAATATGGCTTGAACAAACTTGGTAGAGGGTCACCCAAGAACCATTTCTGTGAAATCATTTAAAAATTGAGTAAGTAGTTTCTGACAAGAAGATTTTTTAAGTTTTTACTTATTAAACTTGCCCGCCCCCTGATGGCCATGTTTTTGACGAATCAAGATGTCTTGAACAAACTTGGTAGAGGGTCACCCAAGGAACATTTCTGTAAAGTTATATCAAAAGTGGCCCAGTGGTTTCAGAGGAGAAGTTGTTATCAGCTAAAAGTTAATGACGGGGGACGGACGACAGACGATGGACACGACTGAATATATAAATATTTTCAAAATCTGTTCATGGGAAGATTTTTTAATTTTTTTGACTAATTTTAGTTATAGTGGCCCTCTTGAATTTATGATCAATAACCCAAATCTTCTGTATAGTCTACTAGGCTACAGAAACATCCATGTGGCGTTTGAGTAATTTGCCTAGTGGTGTCGGAGAAAGTGCTGATTATGAACAACAGATAACGGACAAATTATATGTGCCATGGCATAAGCTATTCTGCTACTGTCCAACTCCTGTTTGATCTAGGTGGGGCTAGTTTTGGTTGGTTTGTTGGAAAGGTCTGTGAATGTGAATGATGTATTTGCTCTTTTCATAATTATATTTGGCTTGTTGTGACCTTAATCTTTGAGCTTCATACCTGGAGTCCATTTCATTTTAGTCTTAAAGAGTTTTATATGAACAAATTGGTATATCTAGGAAAGTTTCATGTGCACAGTATTTTTGTAAATTTTAGAAAGAATACTTTTTACAAGGCTTAAATTGTTAAATTAGTAAGCTACACTCTAAATGAATTTCCTGACTTTTTCAAATTTTACTTTAACTTATAACCATTAGTGAAACAGGCCACTGGTCTTAAATCAGACATGCCATGGTGATCATTGACTTTGTTGCATCTTTCTATATCTCCTTTTGTGGGGCATAAAACATTTTAATGTCTGCCTACATTCACAATAACCAATTTGGCTTTATCCATTGTTCACCTGAAATACATAATGGTACTTGGTGGGATCCTTTAATATAGTCCAATTTACCCAGTATGTTGAGCATGTAGTCACTAAGTAGTCACAATATGTATTTGATATGTTGTATCACTTAGTTAATATATTGATCTACTGCATTTAGGCTGTATTCTCTATGACTTGTGTATTACCAAACATGCCATTTCTCAAAGCTGAAGGAGAGTGACATCCTTCAGTCATTTCTATCTTGCCAGAGATTTCTTTAAAAGGGATTCTTTCAGACTTCGTATCCTATCATCTATTTCTGATAGACTCATGTCCTGTAGTTAATAGAAAAAAAATACAATAAAATTGTGTACTCTGTTTAACAAGATTTCAAATTTATATGATTCCTTCAAAACAATACATGTTACAGGGTGTGATGGTAGAAAAACACCTCTCAGACAAAACAATACATGTTACAGGGTGTGATGGTAGAAAAACACCTCTCAGACAAAACAATACATGTTACAGGGTGTGATGGTAGAAAAACACCTCAGACAAAACAATACATGTTACAGGGTGTGGTGGTAGAAAAACACCTCAGACAAAACAATACATGTTACAGGGTGTGGTGGTAGAAAAACACCTCAGACAAAACAATACATGTTACAGGGTGTGATGGTAGAAAAATACCTCAGACAAAGCATGTTGCAAATCTGTCATTTGTAAATGGGACCATAGCAAGCTTAATTTGTTCACCTGATTCCACCTGTCACTTCTTTTCAAAATGGACTGAGCAGTGATGAAGTACTTATAAATAAGAACTAGAGCTTCACAAGCAGTTGAAGACACACATCTTTTCTAATGTCCATTAAGTAGGTGATGGTAAAAAAAATGGAGGAGGGGAGGGAGTAGGTGCCCAAGTAGGTATGGACAGTGGGATCAGGAATATTAGAACAATGATACAAAGTATTTCCTATGAACAAATAACTATTGTACTGTGTGTTCAATGCAAAAAGAAAGATATATCAATCTGGATACATTTTACAACAGTTCATATAGATACGGAATGACAGTTTTGGGCTCCAAAGTGACTATAATGAGTGTACCTCAAAATCCCCATGGCTCAAAAATGATATGCTAGTCAAAATCCCCTTGACAGAATTAACAGGGTGGTCAAAATCCCCTTGATCGGTAGTCAGAATCCCCATGGCAAAAATGATAGGGTAGTCAAAATCCCCTTGATAGGTACTTAAAATCCCCATGATGGGTTGCATTTGTAAATAATCATTTAAAGTAATTATCATCAAAGATCTTTAGCCAATATGAGTCAATTTAATTTATTAAGGGGTAATCATTTACACATTTACATGATCAATTAAGTGACTGTGACAAACAAGTTTTTGTTAAAAATTACAATAAACTGCTCTTATAATCAGCAAATAATTAATATGACCACATAAATAATTGACTGTGACAATCAAGTTTTTTGAAAAATTACAAACTGTTAAAATATAATTAATAACATAGATGTTTATGAATTTGCCTATTTATAAATGCTTGTGAATCTGCCTCTTTTTTTTAAGAAAATAAAACAAAAATTCCATTCCAGATTGAACACCCTCATATATATAATGTGATTTTGACTACCGGTACCTGTCAAAGGGATTTTGACTACCCCTCTATTTTGACCACCTTTTTTAATTCTATCAAGGGGATTTTGACTACCTTGTCATTTTTTGAGCCATGGGGATATTGAGCGTCCCCCGACCATAATACTGAACCCAAATGTACAAACAGAAAAAAAAAAAGGCCAACATTTGGTTGAAAATTAATATAAGACATACGAAAATAACAGTTATAATAAACAAGAAGGCCAAGATGGCCCTATATCGCTCACCTGACTGACCTTGAGTCATCCAACTTAAGTAGATTATATAATACATGTACACTCAAAATTCCAGAAAGATGAGATGGGCAAATAGTTAGAATTTTGATTTGTTTTGAAGATGTTACAGATGAGAAGAAGAGTTCAAACTTGGTAGAGGTTCACCCATGGTAAATGTCAGTGAAATTACATCAAAATCAGGTCAGTAGATTCTGACAAGAAGGCTTTTGAACTTTTTACTATAGCTGCCTATACGTTTGGAGACTGTTCCAAACCTAAGTCTTCGAACTAAGATAAAAATCCAGTTCCAGCACAAAACTAACCTGTTATGTTTGAGAACGGTTGTAAACTAAAGCATCAGACTAAACTATTGTGCATGAAACAATCCACAGTTCCAGCACAATAAATATTCCTATGAGTTTCAAACACAAGCCTTACCAGGCCTATCACTTGAAAGAATCTTTGTTGGAGTGCACTCTCCCCCAAAAACAATAAAGCTCCTCCTCCGAGATTTCAAGTACACTTTGACACTGAAAATCTCAAGCAGACTTCTTGCTGTGAAGAAACTAGCTAAAAATACGGTATTGCTTTATTATGAAGCAGTATGAACCATAAAAACACTGACTTCTATATTCAGGAAAACACCTATTTTAAAATGGTTCATGATTTATGAATAATATTTCAATCATTGATTATAATTGTATCATTCATCTTTTTATGATGAATTATCTTTTAAAACTTATATCTGGTATAATATTGTATAATCATAGCAAAAAAAAGTTTATTTAAGGAGTTTTTACTTCTTCTTATAATAATTGCTATATACAGACATTTATGATATAAAACAAGGACATTAATTTGACATAAAACTAACCCCAACCCCTGGCTGCCATGTTTTTTTACGAATCAAGATGGCTTGAACAAAGTTGGTAGAGAGTCACCCAAGGAACATTTCTGTGAAATTATTTTAAAATCAAGCCAGTGGTTTTCTTATTAGAAGATTTTTTAAGTTTTTACTATAGCTTATATAGTAAACTAACCCTTCCCCTGGCGCCATGTTTTTTGACGAATCAAGATGGTTTGAAAAAACTTGGTAGAGGGTCATGGAACATTTCTGTGAAATTATTTTAAAATCAAGCCAGAAGTTTCTGACAAGAAGATTTTTTGAGTTTTTACTAATTAAACTTGCCCCGCCCCCTGGGGGCCATGTTTTTTGATGAATCAAGATGGCTTGAACAAACTTGGTAGAGGAACATTACTGTGAAGTTATATCAAAATTGGCCCAGTGGTTTCAGAGGAGAAGTTGTGAAAAGCTAAAAGTTAACGACGGACGACAGAGGACGGACGACGGACACCAGGGGATCACAAAAGCTCACCTGTGAGCCTTCGGCTCAAATGAGCTAAAAAGTGAAAGTACTTGATTGTAATGTATATATAAACAACTTGCACCTAGATTTATAAGCCCAATTTCTCTTTTTCAATCTGATATTTCTTTATTTAGCAGCACTTTAATAGTAAACTTGAGATACAAGCGTACACCCATGTGCCAATAACATTCACATAACTGTAGGTATGCATGTAGTAAATCACAACTTGCACCAAAACTTTAATGCAAATTAAGTTTTAAGACAAAATATAACCTTTTCACCCTACAATATGACCATATGCAGCTGGGACGCAGACGCTGACACCGGGGCAAGTACAAAAATTCCCCTAGGTTATTGCTAGATAATCATCCTCGCCAACCCCGTAATTGTTTATGCCATCCAAACCTTTTTATTTTCATAAAAAAACACAAAATAAACAAGAGGCTCAATTCGTTCATCTGGTTTCCAATGTCACTTCCTTTCAAGTTTTGTATGGACTAAGCCTATGAAGAACTTATTATAATTATAATGAGAAAAATGAGAACTATCTGTTTTCTCATAGCATTTCCATGTAAAGTGAAAGTCAACCTACTGTACTACAATGGTCACTTAACCCTAATTTCATGCAGACTCCTTACATACTAGTATTTGTATAAACTCAGACAGCAGTATCACATCATCATGTATGCACAAATTTTACCCTAGCACTTTCAGCTAGTCATTTTGGCAAACAGTATAAGGTGATCATTACAGCAGTATAGTGTGTATGTATACATTTTTATTTACCCTCATGCGTTGAACAAGTCATTTTGGCAGGCAGTATATATAAATATATATACATTTTCATTTACCCTCGCACTTTGAACCAGTCATTTTGGCAAGCAAACGGGCAGTATAAGAACAAGAAATGTCACTGGTAAGTGTCGCATGCCTCCCAAATGGTCAGTGAAAAATATCTATATATGTTATAATATGTAGCAGAGTTAATGGACTGATGTTTCAGACTAGACATGCAATTTCATATTTTTATTTACATTAAAGTGTGAACTTGAGATTGACATGCTGATCACTTGTGTCAAGCTATTTTAAAATCCCTAAATGTAAACAAAGTTACAGATCAATTGTTGATCAATTGATAAATTGAGCCAAGTGTTTTTAAAATCCATCCATGTATGATAAAGTTAAAGGACGGAATCTCAAACAGATTCAAAGTGTTGTCATACATACTAAAAATGTGACTTTGACCTTTGAGGTACGGGTCTCGGTCTTACTTATGACACATCGTCATGTCATCTTGATAAATTGAGCCAAGTTAAAGACAAAGTCACAGACCAGACATACAATATCAAACATATTGAAAGTGTGACCTTGACCTCTGAGGAAAGGTTCTGGGTCTTACATGCGACACTTAACTATGTCATGTTGATCAACTGAGCCAAGTATTTTTAAAATTTATCTGTAGATAACAAAGTTAGAGACAAGACAAGATATGTCAAAATGACTGAAAGAGTTGTCAAACAAAGTTAAATTGTGACCTTGACCTTTGGAGTGGGAGTCTGGGTATTAAGTGCAACATGTCATATTATATTTATCATTTGTAGCAAGTTTTTATAAAATCCATCTAAGCATGACAAAGTTACTGGCCAGACATGAAATATCACACAGACTCAAAATGTTGTCAAACAAACTCAAAGTTTAACCTTGACCTTTGAGGTACGCATGTGGGTTTTATGCGTGACACATCATGTCATGCTGATGAATTGAGCCAGGTGTTTTTAAAATTTATCCATAGGTGACAATGTTACAGACCTGACACGAAATCTCAATCAGATTAAAATTGTCATCAAATAAAGTTAAATTGTGACCTTGACCTTTGGAGTGGGAGTCTGGGTATTAAGTGCAACATGTCATATTATATTTATCATTTGTAGCAAGTTTTTATAAAATCCATCTAAGCATGACAAAGTTACTGGCCAGACATGAAATATCACACAGACTCAAAATGTTGTCAAACAAACTCAAAGTTTAACCTTGACCTTTGAGGTATGCATGTGGGTTTTATGCGTGACACATCATGTCATGCTGATGAATTGAGCCAGGTGTTTTTAAAATTTATCCATAGGTGACAATGTTACAGACCTGACACGAAATCTCAATCAGATTAAAATTGTCATCAAATAAAGTTAAATTGTGACCTTGACCTTTGAAGTGGGAGTCTGGGTATTAGGTACAACATGTCGTCATGACAAAGTTACAGGCCCGACACGAAATCTCACACAGACTCAAAGTGCTGTCAAACAAACTCAAATTAAATATAAAAATAAAAGGGAGGTCAAACAAGATTTTTCACTATTCACCATTTTATCCCTTGTTGGGTCTCTGCTGGCCCTTTATAGATATTAAATACTTTTATAAGTCTCAACCTCAGCTGTGATGACTAAACAATACTCCAGACCTCAAGATGATTAAAATAATTAAATTAATTATGTAAAAATCAAAGTTCACTAACTGGACCCCAATAGATTCTAGCCTTTTCATTTGAACAAATATGAACCCCCAATTAATAGGGAACATTTATACGAATTATGAACAAATTTGGCTGGACAGTTCTTGAGTAGAAGATTTTTTGAAAACTCACAATTTAACCGCTTTTTGGGCCCCTGCTGACCCCTTATGGATACTAAATCCCCTTAAAGGACTGTTATGACTAAACAATGTTCCAGACCTCAAGATAATTGAAATAAAACACAAAATAGGTGAGAAAAATAGAATTATCTTTTTTCCCATTGTATTCCTATGTAAAAATCAAAGTCCCCTTAAGGAACCCCAGTATACCCTAACCCCTTTATTTGAACAAAGTCATAGAGGGACATTGAAACTAAATATTAACACATTTGGCTCATCAGGTTTTGAGAAGAATATTTTTGAAATTTCACAATTTTATCTTTTTTTGGACCTGTTCTGGTGGTCCCTTATATTTATTAGAATGTTTCACACAAAATTGGGTGAAAATCTGTCAAGTGGTTTCAGAGAAGAAGTCATTTGAAGCAAAAGTTAACGACAGACGACGAAGAGTGACAGGCGAAGGACGAAGATAGATCCCAAAAGCTCATTCTGAGCTTTGCTCAGATGAGCTAAAAAAATCCCCCCACCCCTCCTTTTTAAAGTTTATCAAGAAAAACACTTTAAATGACTTAAAAATATAATTATTTTTAAAATGGATAAAACTCATCTCATTATCATAAATAAACAAAATCTGAATGGTTATGTATATCAAATCCACCAAAAGATGACAAAATCGATATTATTTCAGTCGGAGTGGTAAACGAAATCCCCATTCTTGTAATAGACAGCATTTAAATACTGCTTGATGACCTTCAATATCATCATTCAGACTCTTTTTAAGGTTAACAAATTTTACAATGTATAAACATACATGACAGGTCATATTGAAATCGTAATGAAATCACATGATAGTTTAATACATCATAAAATCTATTTTTGTTTAACCGAGGCATGTAGCCCAAGCTAGGAAACCCCTTTTCAATATATTATTTTGGCATGTTTAAATATCTATCCGTTTGGCAATACATGGGTCAATGAAAATATATGGGCATAATATATTGGTAAAAATATTTTTAGCCATTTTTAAAATTTTGAAAAATCCTGTTATACTTGCTTTAAGAAAAATTTGAATGATAATTCTGCAATTAATTTATAATAACCTAATATTCCTATGTAAAAGTTGAAGTCCTCTTACTGGACCTTTTATTTAAACAAACTTGAAACCCCTACTCGCAGGGCTCATTAAACCAAATATGAACACATGGCTGGTCAGTTCTTGTGAAGAAGATTCAAATAAGCAAAAGCTTAAAAATACCTTTTCAAAGCTACCCGTTGATGGTTGAGGTTTTGATTCTGTTTTCTTTTTCTTATGAGATGGTGGCTGAAAAAGTTTACAGTAAAAAGTAAGTATTCTGGAATATGATTTAAAAATTAAAGATGTAAACATCTACAATTATATCAGACCTACTATTATATCAGACACTGAGTCTCTATTATATCAGACCTACTATTATATCAGACACTCTATAATATCAGACCTACTACTATAATGGGACACTATTATATCAGACACTCTATTATATCAGACCAATGATTATCACACCTACTATTATATCAGACACTCTATTATAACAGACCTACTATTATATCAGACATTCCATTATATCATATCTACTATTATATCGGACACTTTATTATATCAGACACTCTATTCTATTAAAAAGACAACTGAGAAATGTTTGAAAAGTTATGTTCAAAAGGGGTTCAATATCATGAGCATGAACCTTGGTATAAATATACAGCTGTGATCATGTCATTAGCATGCTCCTTGGTATAAATATACAGCTGTGATCATATGTCATGAGCATGCACCTTTGTATAATTATACAGCTGTGATCATATGTCTTGAGCATGCTCCTTAGTATGAATATACAGCTGTGATCATGTCATTAGCATGCTCCTTGGTATAAATATACAGCTGTGATCATATGTCATGAGCATGCTCCTTTGTATAATTATACAGCTGTGATCATGTCATGAGCATGATCCTTGGTATGGTATAAATATACAGCTGTGATCATAATGCCAAGAGCATGATCCTATGTCCAGCTGTGATCATGTCTAGAGCATGATCCTTGGTATAGATATACAGCTGTGATAATGTTATGAGCATGCTCCTTGGTTTAATATACAGCTGTGATCATGTCTTGAGCATGATCCTTGGTATAAATATACAGCTGTGATCATGTCATGAGCATGATCCTTGGTATAAATATACAGCCGTGATCATATGTCTTGAGCATGCTCCTTAGTATAAATATACAGCTGTGACCATATGTCATGAGCATGATCCTTGGTATTAATATACAGCTGTGATCACATCATGAGCATGATCCTTGGTATAAATAAACAGCTGTGATCATATGTCATGAGCATGATCCTTGGTATAAATATACAGCTGTGATCATATGTCTTGAGCATGCTCCTTAGTATGAATATACAGTTGTGATCATATGTCATGAGCATGCTCCTTGGTATAAATATACAGCTGTGATCATATGTCATGAACATGCTCCTGGGTATTAATATACAGCTGTGATCATATGTCATGAGCATGATCCTTAGTATAGATATACAACTGTGGTCATATGTCTTGAGCATGCTCTTTGGTATAATTATATAGCTGTGAGCATATGTCATGAGCATGATCCTTGGTATAAATATACAAGTGTGGCCATATGTCTTGAGCATGCTGCTTTGTATAAATATACAGCTGTGATCATATGTCATGAGCATGCACCTTGGTAAAAATATACAGCTGAGGTCATATGTCTTGAGCATGCTCCTTAGTATAAATATATTGAGAAACTTGCTGAAACTAAAGGAACATGGTTTGGTGATTGAAAGAGTTGAAAGAGTGAAAGAGAATGTGGCAAACCATATCAAAGAGAGAGAGAGAGAGAGTTGAAAGAGTGAAAGAGAATGTGGCAAACCATATCAAAGAGAGAGAGAGAGAGAGAGAGAGAGAGAGAGAGAGAGAGAGAGAGAGAGAGAGAGAGAGAGAGATATATATATATATATATATATATATATATATCATATAAAAGTTCATCTGTTGTTTATTTAAATATGTTCACTTAACATCGCTTGCTACGACGCTTGGGACATTTCTCAGTACATTTTGTTCAAAACAGGCAGATAGCAATGTATTTTATTATACATATTTTCAACAAGAAACTTTAAGACCAGCTATAAGGAAAAAGCAGAAGAGACACCTCCTTGAAGCAAGCCCACTTTTATTTCATGGCATGCCGCACCATGTAAATCTAGTTATCTCATTAAATGATCTATATGGTAGGGAGACATAATAAATGGGGCATTTGTCTTACTTTTCAGACTTGAGTCCATGTATTTATTCCTGAAATAAAAGGAACATTTGGCAATTTAGAAGAGTTGATAGAGAGTGTAGCCAACAAGATCAAATGTTCTAACTCTGGTTGCTAGCAATGTGAGTTCCAGGGTTGCCTCAAAGATGAAGTTGGTAATTGACACGGTGGATCTTATATTGAAGGATTTTAGGTAATAATTTTAACAAAATAATTGTGTTGTTTAATGTAAAGGTTATTGTCAGAAATACTTGAAATACCTTTGTATTTACATTTTCACATTTGTAGCAGATATGGCTTTTACACAAACATTTTGGTAAACTGTTTCCCTTAGTTAACAAATGACTTACACCAGCAGTGAAATATTCAGGAGATAAACCTTCCAGAAATAAAATTCTTTCTTCCAAACTTTTTAATCTGTTATATACATCGGTCTTTGAGAAATCTGAAGAAAAAACACAAGTAATCACCTTTAATAATGAAAAACAGATGTGCCACAATAAATGTGTCAGCCTACGATACAAATTTTAGACTTGAAAGGTGACACACTCTTTCCTTTTGTCCTGAACATTTCTGTGAAGTTTAATGGAATTGCCTTTACAAGTTTTACAAAAACAGCAAAGACAGGATCTAATTGACTTACAGCATTCCACCTTCAAAGGTGATATCTGACCTTGAACATTTGCTAGAAAAACTGCATATTTGCATATTTCATTCAAAATAAATTTGTGGAAAATGCAAACAATTTTTTTTTAAGCATACCCGGTACACAAATAATTTTCCTTTCAATCATAACATTGCTATTACATGCATATCCAACAGCTGTTTCATTGGAAATGCTAGATGCAAAAGGCCTACGAGAAAGATGCAATACACAGGCTTATTTGTATGGTCGAAGCCCCTATATCGTTGATTATTGCATTCTGCTAAGTCAGACCCTTGCAACCATCTTTGAAGCTCCTTGTTGAAAGAGAGTATTCTAAGAGGTTCTTTGTGGAGAGATGAAACTATGTGGAGAAGAAATATAACGAGTACTTAATAATTGATATATAGATTAATAATAAAGCATATGGAATTAAAAAAATGCTCTATTTTGCTATTTTTTATATAAGATATAGATCTCGAAAAATAGATATCGGTATCTACATCGGCATAGATGCCAGAGTAGATGGGTTGGGCCCAATGTGGCCCAAAATTTGGAATCTATGAATATCAAGAGTAATGGACTGACTTTTCAGACTAGACACACAATTTCATTTCTTGAAGTGGGAGTTTGGGTGACTCTCATTGCACATCATGGTATGTTGATCATTTGTAGCAAGTATTTATAAAATCCATCTATGCATGACAAAGATACAGGCCGGACATGAAATCTGGCATAGACTCAAAGCGTTGTCAAACAAACTCAAAGTGTTACCTTGACCTTCGAGGTACGGGTGTGAGTCTTGTGCATGACACATCATCATGTTATGTTGATCATTTGTAGCAAGTTTTAATCTATGCATGACAAAGTTACAGGCCAGACACGAAATATCGGACGGAAGGGCGGACGGACAGACAAACACTGCCACCCCAAAATTTTGCAATGAAATCAAATTTGGATCTCTACATCCTCTGCTATGGCAATTGCGCTTTTAAACTTTTGGAACTATTCTATCAGTCGGGAAATGAAATTGCAGTCAACAGTATAACAAAGGTTATAGAACAAAATCATAAGTAGGCAATGCGATGACTATATAAGGCATCAATATGCTTGCCTTCCAATAAAAATAATATTCAGATCAAAGGCCTGATCAGCCTGAAGGAAGACTCACTCATTCACAGTTTTGCCCATTATGTTGTCTTTAATTTCTGGTCAGACTATAATATAAGGATTTATCAATTGCTTGGTCATACAGATCTAAAGACAGATAAAATAAATTTTGTTATAATAATAAAACAATAAAGCCAAATATCAAGTTTCATCAAAATCGGTCGATCAAAAAAAGATTTTTGAGGTCAGAAACCGTCAGGCAATCAGAGTCCAGATCACTTAATCAATATGTGCCAATTCCATCCATTGTTGGACTTGACCTGGGTCTTCTTGATATTAAGCCAAATATAAATTTTCGAAAATAAAGACTTTAGAGGTCGGAAACTATCAGCCAATCAGAGCCCTGAACACCTAATTAATATGCAGGGATTTTGACAAAAATCACACTTGAGCTGTAGTTTATACATCTTTCTACCAAATATGAATCAAATCCATCCTATCCTTCAAGAGATATCGAGCAGAAACCAATATCTTGACATTTGTCAATAATAAGTACAACAAGAGTTGTCAGAAGACCAACAAAGCTCGCCTCTGGGTGTTTAAGTCCAAAAAGGGCCATAACTGTGCCAAAATGCAATCCAGAGTTCTAATCTCTGTGTGTTCCATTGATGATGGTAAACACACATGGAAAATTTCATTCATATCCAATGAGTGGTTGCATAGATATCTGAAACTTTTACGCAAAAGTTTAACCTGGGTGTCTACAGACGATAATGCCGCCGGCGCAAACGACGCCGGGGTCATGACAATAGCTCTCCTTGGACTTCATCCCGGCGAATGAAAAGTGGCATAACTCCATAAAAAATCATCAGACTGGATAGAAATACAAACTTGACCTGTATTACCAGAATGTGAAGTCACACACCAAATTTGGTTTTAATCTGTTCATTAAAACTAAAGATATAAGTTCGAAACCATTTTTGTACATATGTACGAGATATATGGACAGCGGTGATACTATAATATGCTCCCTCATTGAAAATGGTGGGGGCATAAAAATATTTTTTTAATTCAAATATGGATATTTTGTAATTTTTTAGTTTTTGATTTTTTTTATTGTATGCCTTTTTGATATCATATACCAACACATTGACCTATCAAACACATGATCATAGCTGTTATGTTAGTTGCCACAAAGTCTTCCATATAATGTAGCTACAAGCATAAAATCATATATAACAAAATATTTAAAAGACAGACGCAATTTATTTTATAATTAACCAATCAACCTTGACAATGGTTGATAGATAGAAAGTAACAAAAAACATAGTATCAGTGTTCCAGATAAGAATTGACTGAATAGGGTGAAAACTCTTCAAAATAAAATAACTGTGTGAAATTTTATAACCAAAGAATTATTTGGGTGATTTACACTCATTAAATTTTAAGTAATTCAGTAAAACATGGGGTATTGTCCAAATGAAAGTAGTTCAAATGCCAAACTTTGATCAAACTAGTCTATATTAAATGCACAGTACTGTACAACTGTTGCTGCCTGAAACTGTTGATTTGCACTATAGCAACTCTAAAACAAACTACTAGTAGTTGCTTCTTGCACAAATGCAACCCAGAATGTCTGGTCTAATTCGTTGGTTTTAAAATACTTATTGAAGAAATGGTTGTTGGGGGCGAAAATTTACTTTAACAAGAGGTCCAAAAGGGCCTGAGGATTCTCTACTGGCTCAAAGTGGCCATACCAACCGTATTCCATTCTAGTACACCAAACAAACGGAAACGAAACAAATATCAAACATGATTTTAACGTTATACAAACAGACTAAAAATGCAAACGAAACGATAAACGAAACGATAAAAGGAACGATAAATGAAATGATACATGGACACAACAGGATCAATGATACAAAATGATAATGCAAACGTTAAACGCAACAAAGATTAAAGATTCAGATATCCTCTAATATTATCATAGTAATATTGACAATGAAATAAATAATTAAACGAAATGATTGCTCTCTTTGTCATTTAAAGTCTTTAAATTGCTATACGTGTAACTTTAATTTAATTTCTTTGTTATGAGTTTTAATCCCAAATTATCCGTGAAAAACATTGCCTCGGGCATCGTTTCTTTTCTTTTAAAAGTGTGATAAAACAATCAGGTGATGCATGGCCTGCTTACACAACTCTTCCAATTAACTGACCTAATTATCTGAACACTGATTTATGTTGCTGTTCTGTTATGTGATTGACAATTAGGAAAAGTTTTCACGCTATATTAGAAAATCTGTTCGTTACATCGAAACTTTTCCACTAAGGGCTTTTCCAGAATTGTATATAAAAATATTTCATATATATATAAAAACAAGAGGGCCAAGATGGCCCTATATCGCTCACCTAAGTGATCTTGAGTCACCCAACTTAAGAAGATTATATAATACATGTACACTCAAAATTCCAGAAAAACGAGATGGGCGAGTAGTTAGAATTTTGATTTGTTTTGAAGATGTAACAGTTGCGTAGGAAAGTTGTTTGATAACAATAGTATCCTTGTGCGGATATCTGGATATCAGGTATTAAAAGAAAGTTTTCACTATATATCCATATAAAGGAAACCAGCCTCCCCTCCTGGCAACTATGTTTTTTGATGAATCACAATGGCTGGAAAAAACTTGGTACAGGTTCCCATGGTAAATGTCAGTGAAATTACATCAAAATCAGATCAGTAGAATCTGACAAGAAGGCTTTTGAAGTTTTTACTATAGCTGCCTATATAGTAAACTAGCACCTCACTGTGACGGTCATGTTTTTTAACAAATCACAACAGCTTGAACAAACTTGGTAAAAGGTCACCCAAGGAACATTTCTGCGAAGTTGTTTTAAAGTCGATCCAGTGGTTTCTGACAAGAAGATTTTTTAAGTTTTTACTTATAGCTTATATAGTAAACTAACCCCACCCCCTGGCGCCATGTGTTTTTTATGAATCACTACGGTTTGAACAAACTTGGTAGGGGTTCCTCCAAGGAACATTTCTGTGAAATTATTTTAAAAGCGAGCCTGTAGTTTCTGACTAAAATTTTTTTTTAAGTTTTTACTAATTAAACTTGCCCTGCCCCATGGCGGCAATGTTTTTTGACGAATCAAGATGGCTTGAACAAACTTGGTAGAGGGTCACCCAAGGTACATTTCTGTATCATCACAGGCGACATCAGGCGATCACAAAAGCTCACCTAAAAAAACACACTTAAAGGTTAGTGTTTGTTTGTAACTGGTTGTCTTCTACAATGTTTATTTTCAATATAGCCATTTGTTAAAAAAAAATATACTATTAAACTGATAGAGAGTTATTTATAACTGGACACACCTAAATTTATGTACAGAATGAACACGCTGTCCCTTTACTATCACAATGTCCAATGACGTCACCAGTGAAACAAACATTTTATTCACTAAGTGGGTATCTTGAAATTTTTTTATGGAAGTATATCAAAGGAATTCTATCGGTGTAATGTACATTAAAGTCCTTGAAAGTGTCGGACACGTTTATGTCATTTATTTTCAAAAAATTAAACACTTGTCAGATTTCGTAGGAAATATATGAAAATAATGGATTAACCCTTTACTTCATATAGATGCATTTGGACACCTCTAATATTGAAAGCATTAATTCACCAAGTATCAGCAATGGGTAAATTATGTTTATATTAACTGACAAAGTGGAAAAGACCTTCTGTGATTGGTGCGGGAAAACGCGTATCTATGGAATAGAGGGTTAAAGTAAAATCAACAATGATAAACTGGTATGTAAATTTTATTTTAATTTCAAATGCTTTATATATTTTGTTTACGATGAGTATGCATCAAAGCACTTTTGTGTGTGTGTTGGGGGTATTTCCCTTAACACGGCTTGTGGATCAAAGAAATACCTGATCAAACACATTTCGGTCCGATATTGCTCACTGATCACATACAAGAAGAGTGCTATTAATACTACGATTGACTCTTCCGATAGCTTCCCCCTATCTGTAATGGTTTAGCCTAGTTTGACCCTAATGACAAACAATTGGGTTATGGATCAAATGTTTTATATTTTTTATACGATTTGTAGGAAATATCTGAACAGAAAATTTATAAAACTTCAAGAAGAAAAACGGTCTTAAGACGGAAGTACCAGCGATTTTAGAAGCCCTGCCACAAGACAACTTTTATCCTTAAAGGCATCTTTTTTTATGAAAACACCCTCGCCTCCCCCCCATTCATTTACCTTAGTGAAATAGAACGCAACATAAAATGACGCAAGAAACTGTCAGAGTGACGACATTGCACACTGGCACGAGGTCAAAAATAAATTATGTCGGAGTTATAGACATAAAGCATGTGCATTTGCTACATAAATTAAGGCATGTGTATTTGTAAATATATTTATCTTTGCGGATTATATAAATTCTTTTGTTTAATGAATTGTTATAATTGTTTTACATGACAATCTATCGAAATTCATAGCTGGAATTATAATTGGAAAAATACTTGAAATAATGCATTATTTCTGTATATAAGATAAATACTTGCTGAGGCGTCTATACTGTTTCTTGCATAATAGCAAATTATACACCACTCCAGATATAAAAACATGGACTGGTTCACATTTATTTACTATATACTTTTTTGAAACTGTAATATTAACTTTAGTGTAAATCAATCTGGCATTGTTTGGCCATCTAATGATTACGTGACCCTTACATGTTTATCTAATGAAATTGACATGACGTGCTTACCGTGTGTATTAAATTTGAATGATAGAGTTTTATGTAACATATTAATCTGCTGTCATGCTACAAATCATCACCTATATGGGAGACCATATCTAAAATAGGGTAGCGTAGTTAGCAATATTTCAGAAAGATTTTAATCAATATTATTTTAATTTATTTAATTAATAGGCTATCATATAAAACCCGGCGATTTCATTAAATATAAAGTTCTAACTATTTATTCTACTGCAGTGTTACAATTGGACAACCAGAGATGATGCAATTGGTGAACACACTGTGTAAACGATAAATGGTAAACAATACACGGTAAACGATTCAAGCACAAACGCAAGCTTAAATGTGTATAGTATCATTTTGAACTGCATTTTCATATTTTCTTTAATGTTTATCATAAAAAAATGCAAACCATAAACGAAACTAAAATGCATTTAAAATGCAAAACAAACCGTTATACATGCAAAACAAACACATTTGAAATGCATTTTTGGTGTACTTGAACGGATTATGGTCTGTAACACTTTTTGAAATTTCACAATATTAACCCTCTTTGGTCTTATCCCCTTATGGATAAAAATCCCCCTCACCCATACTGAACAGAAAGTTAATTGCTATGAAAAGGAAATAAATAAATTCTCATATCATTCATCTGTAAAAAAAAAAAAAATATTGTCTCTGTACAGAACCCTTATACATCCCAGCTCCTTGATGTGCCCCACTCATAGGGATTTGTTATGATAAGAAATGCTTTAGATTTTCAACAGAATTTTTTTTATAAACATGGATGAAAAAATGAAAAATTTCAGTTTTCCTCATATTATTCCTATGTTAGAGTAAAAGCAATGCTTAAGATCTCAAATTGAACAAAATATATATGCAAATGGAAAATAAATGACAATTTTCCATTTCCCCATAGTATTCCTATGTAAAACACAAAGTTCCCTTAAAAGGCCTCTATACATCCCATTGCCCCTTGACTGGTATAAACTTAGAACTTTTAATTATAGAAAGAATTTATTATATCAAATATGAACAAATTTGACAGACCAGTTGTGGAGAATAAGAATTTTGAAAATATTCAATTTTAACCATTTTGTGACCCCATCTGACCCCTTTTGAAAAAAAAAAATCCTTTAAATGAACAAAATCTTACTTGTTACGATTAGAAGATGCTTCAGAGAACTCAATATATTCAGTATTCCTATATAAAACAGGGCCCCTAAAAATACAAGCTAAATCTGACTGACTTCTTGTTGATCTCTTACGGCAGTGGAACCCAGTCATTTTTACAAATCTTAACCTCCTTGACTAAAACAATGCTAATATATAATCCCAGGAACACCATTTGAACAAATCTAATAGAACTATAATTGGTTATTATTACTACATAAATATTTTCAAAATTTGTTGGGCCGTTCATGAGAAGAAGAATTTTTTAAGTTTTGGACTTTTTTTAGTAACGGAGGTCATTTTGAATTTCAGATAAACAAAAAATCTTCTATAGAGTCTCCTTCCTATGCAATAGAAACATCCATGTGAAGTTTCAGTTTAATTGGTGCAGTGGTTTCAGAAGAGATGAAAAAATAAAAGAGAATTTTGTTTTCCAATAGTATCCCTATAAAATCTAAAGTCCCCTTACAGGGCCCCTATAAATTTTAGCCCCTAAATCTGTTGGACCGTTCATGAGAAGAAGATTTTTTAAGTTTTGGACTATTTTTAGTAATGGCAGCCATCTTGAATTTCAGTTTGAAAAAAAAATCCTCTGTATAGTCTCCTATGCAATAGAAACATCCATGTGAAATTTCAGTTTTATTGGTCTAGAGATTTCAGAGAAAGTGCTGCTAACAGACGAAAGACGACAGACAACGTGCCATCGCATAAGCCCTTCTGGCCTTTGGCCAGTAGAGCTAAAAAAACACATTCGTATAATAGCAAAAACATAAAAAAAAATGACTGATTTTCAGCATGACGAAAGAGGAAACATTTACCTTTGCGAGAGTTCAAATCTATAATTTGAATAAACAAAGCAAGTACACTTCCTTTTTAAACTATTCCAGCCTGTCTTTTATCAATAGAAATAATTTTGAAACTGAAATCATGGTATTGAGACCGAATTTTTCCCTACATTTTAACAAAAAAAGTGGGGAGATTAATTTTACCGTTGCTATAGTAATGCGCAGTAGTCCTCTGCATTTCATGTCACTTAAGTGGAAACTGTATGCTTTGACTACCATATATTTGAAGTGTTGATAGAACAAAAATCACTTTGATCTCTATTTCCTCTGCTTTATTTAGAAACTGTTTGGAACTATTTTATTGGTCAGAGGAAATGAAATCGCAGTCAACAGTATAACAAAGTTTATTGAACAAAATTATCAATGCGCCTTACAATGACTACATGTATATTCACATAGAAAATTGGCGTTTTTTGTTTTTTTTCACCTGTGCCCATTTTAATTATATTTTTTGTGAGATTCACTTTTATTTACTTAGTTCATGAACTTTGAATCAGGTTCTTGAAACTGTTGGCTTGTACAAGATCTTGAAATTCATGAAACTTATGTCCATGAACTATTCTTTAACACATTGAATGGAAGTTAGATAGTTCATGAACTGTTCATGAAGTTTTTGATATGTTCATGTACTCATGAACTTCATTTCGCTGGTGAAAACTGGGGTACAGCAGATCCCCAGTAGAGTTAAATATGCTGCACACTTTTGGGTATTTAAATTATGGACCACTTTTAATGGCTCTGAGCTAAAAAGTTTAAAAAAGATATGATGCTAAACACAAAACATTTAACATTTTTTGGGCTAAATTAAATATTCATAGAGGTCAAGGTCATATGAAACAAGAAATGTCACTGGTAAGTGTCGCATGCTCCCCACCCAAATCGTCCGAAAATAATGATGTATTTTATAATAGGTAGCGATGTTTCCATGAATATCAAGAGTAAGGGACTGATGTTTCTGACAAGACATGCAATTTAATGTTTTTTTCACATTAAAGTGTGACCTTGACCTTTGTGTAACCTTGACCTTGACATCTGATGTAAAGGTCTGGGTATTTTTACAGGTAAATACAGGTGACACAATCATCATGACATGTTAATCATTTGTGTCTAGCTATTTTAAAATCCCTCCATGTAAAACAAAATTACATACCAGACATGAAACAAACTGAAAGTGTGACCTTGAAGTAAAATGCTGGGTCTTAAAGCGACACTTTTGTCAAAGAGTTTTTGAAATCCATCCATTAATGGTATAGACCAGACTGAAATCTCAAACTGACTCAAAGTGTTGTCGAACAAACTCAAAGGGTTACCTTGACCTTTGAGATCAATTAGCCAAGTTAAAGACAAAGTTACAGACCAGACACAAATTGAAAGTGTGACCTTGACCTTTTAGGAAACATTCTGGGTCTTACATGCAATAATTCATCATGTCATGTTGATCAACAGAGCCAAGTGATTTTGAAATTTATACATAGGTGACAAAGTTACAGACAGACACGAATGCTCACACAGACTCAAAATGTCGTCAAACAAAGTTAAATTGTGTCCTTGACCTTTGAATTGGGAGTCTGGGTGTTATGCGCGACATGTCATGTTATGTTGATCATTTGTAGCAAGTATTAACAAAATCCATCTATACAGGCCGGACACCAAATCTCACACAGACTCAAAGTGATGTCAAATAAACTCAAGGTGTGACCTTGACCTTTGAGGTACAGGTCTGGGTCTTACTCAAGACACATCGTCATGTTCTGTTGATCATTTGTAGCAAGTATTAACAAAATCCATCTAAGCATGACAAAGTTGCAGGCAGAACACGAAATCTCACCCAGACTCAGTGTTGTCAAACAAACTCAAAGTGTGACCATACCTTTGAGGTATGGGTGTGGGTCTTACTCGCGACACATCATCATGTCATGTTGATCATTTGTAGCAACTATTAACAAACTCCATCTAGGCATGACAAAGTTACAGGCCAGACACGAAATACCGGACAGACAGATGAAAAGATGCTGCGATTTCTATATGCCACCCCATAAAAAATCATTTTGAGTGGAAATAGTCATTATTATAAATTATAATCATAATTATAAACAATATTATGGACCAAATTTTGTAACTCTAGCTAAACAGTTTCCAAGTAAAAAGGTAAATGAAAAAACATTGCCATGAAGATTAAAGGGATTTTATTGGCAAATTCCAAATAAAAACTGCAAATAGACACTTTCTCTTTATGTTATGCACATAAAATAGTGCTTGCAAATCAATTTCAATGCCATAGTTAAAATAACACTGATCAAAATATTTTGACCAATCAAATTCTGATTTACATACCAACCCAGACAGTCTTTTCAAAATGGTGTCACCACAAAAATGTCAAAATATTATGCACATTATATACAGATACAAGAGATTTATGTTTTTTCCTGCGATAATGGTCTAAAAATACACAAATAGGCACTATTTATGAAAAGACACAGTAGTAGTACCTAAGTTATCAGCCATGCAAAAAAAATACTGCACTACCAATTACACAACTAAAGCTGAAATTTGGTAACTCTGGGCCAAACAGTTTCTGAGAATCAGAGCTCAACACAAAAACTTAACATTGAATTGTTGAAACCTGGGAAAAAATAATACCAGTCCTGTGTCTTTTTTTTTTTATTTCTTCGAAAAGGCAAGACAAAAAACCTAAGACAAAAACAAACCTTTCAGTTTAAGGTGATACTCCATGTTGGCCAGCCTTTCTTCAATGCCATCCACACTGGAATTTTCCTGCCTTGTACCAGGAGAAGCAACATTTGCAGAGCTCAAGGCATGTGTCTGTGGGCCATATAGATTAATGACTCTGCTCACTACAATAAAATATATCAACTTCAGATATTCAGCTGAGAACTTTTGAATACATGGACTGTATATAAAGAACTTCAGATAATCACCAGAAAACACATCGAATGTGTATGAGGGACATTCACTTTTTCTCTAGGAAATATATTATTCCATTCAATAGAATAAAAATACATCATTGAAAACCGTTATATTTCTGCTACATGTAATAAAGACATTTGATAATGTGAGACCATTTTACAATAGAGTAGCATGGTTCAAAAGCAGGCACATCGATAGACCCGGCACACACAGTGGATATACATAATGACATCAGTAATGTCAATAACTTGCTGGTCTTTTTTTTTTAAATATTTTCCATTGAATGTCACACATTTACGATGCTGTTTTATCTACTTATCAAAAATGTCTCTTATGTCCCAATTCTGGTCATACTGTGCGATAATATTTTAAGTGGTAGAACGCAGTTCTGACAGTGATGAGAACAGGCAGCCCTTCAATTGTGACTTAATTACTGGGAAAAGGACAAAATCAAATGGCGCCAGGTCTTTTGGTGAATACGGTGGGTGGTCAACTGAGCTTAAACCAAACAAACCGATCTCCACAACTGTGTAGATGCAGCCATATGTGGCGGTGTATTGTCCTGGTGAAACAGGTTAAATGCTCAAGTGGTATCCCTGATCGCTTTTTCCTAAATGCGTGCATGAGGAATTCATAACTGTCTTTTTTTATCGCTTAAGAATATCTTTAGAATCCTTCACATGTTGCTCTTTTTCATTATCCTTCAAAATCCTGGGCACCCACCGTGTGTGTACCTTGGACATCTTTTAAATTAAATGTTCCGGAAGAATTGTATGAAATGTTTCCACACTATAATAATATAATAATAATAATAATACTTTACTTAATGAGGGTAACACAGTTAGTTACACTAATCTTCCCTGTGACCCTCAACAATCATACAATGAACATAAAATTCAACAATGTAATTAAACAATAAAATATAAAACAAGCATTCACATAAGGTTTACAAATGCAATGACAAAAACATTTCTACTGAATACTCACAATCATTCGTCAATCAAACAGTTTATTTCAAACTACAATTAAGTTTCAGAAGATAATTTTTAGATTAATTTTGAAGCTGTATAGACTTGGTGATGATCTGATTTTGGTAGGCAGATTGTTCCATAAAAGTGACCCAGAATAATGAAATGAACATTTGTAAAACTCTGACTTTGATTTTTTAACATATAAATTTCGAATTTACCGGTACAACATTCCTTATACTGTATGGGTTATTATCTCCCACGTATACAAATCTATTCGACAAATATTCAGGTGCCTGGGAATTTAAGCATTTACAGACAAGTAATAGTTTATGATATTGAATCCTTATATTTACTGGCATCCAGTTAAGTTCTTTAAATAAAGGCTCTGAGGCTAAAAGAGGATCTGCATTGATGATAATTCTTGCTGCTCTTTTCTGTAATTTTAGTATTTGATCAAGCCCATCTTTAGTGCACTAACACCGATCTTAATGGAAAATGCCTTAACTGTCAATTGTCAATCTTTATCAAGTGCATCTCGAACAGACGTCACGATGTCATTGCTAATTTTCGACTTTCGTCCTCTCCCCTTATCATCTTTGAATGAATCTAGTCCGTTGGCAAACTTCTTATGCCACCTAAACACTAGTTCACGTTTTACAAAATGGTTGCGTGGTACTTTCTACATCAATTTATATGTTTCTGTTGGTGTCTTTCCAAGATCCACGCAAAACTTTACGTTTCATGCAAATATCTCTATCACAGTCTTCAAAAACGCAGTTTACGTTTATATTTGAAGTGCGAATGACATCAAATTTAGCAGTTATGTTTCTATGACGTTACATTACAATTTAGCAATTATTAAAGCTTTTGGACAACCATAATTGCAGTTGTCACAGTGTTTTAATACGTTTAAAGGAATGTAAAACAACGGCGCCTAAAATGATGGGAGCCGATATGTTTTACTATGGTAAATGGAACATTCGTTGCTTTGGAGGTATCATCCTAGTTGAACATAAAACTATTCAAAACATTTCAAAATGGAAAGCGTTTTACATTTATGTAAGTTTGATTATCCTGAGGAAAATAATATCATTAGGGAAAAAGTCTTATGTTTGAACGTCCCTCTTACATAAAATGTTTTGATATTTAGCAGGGAATGCGCCAAGTACATAACAAGAGGATCAAGAGGGCCTGAGGACGCTCTACTGGTTTATAATGGACATAGCACATTTTGAAATTTCACAATATTAACGCCCTTAGGGGGTCGTCTTAGCCCCTTATGGATAAATATCTCCGCCAAACCCATACTGAACAAAAAGGTAATTACTATAAAAAGGAAATACTTTAAATTTCCATATCATTCACTTGTAGAAAAAATGTAGTCCCTGTACAGGACTCTTACACATCTCAGTCACTTGATTGGTCAAATCTTTAATCACCCACTCATAGGGATTTACTATGAGCAGACAATGCTTTAGATTTTAAATGGAAGTTTTTCTGTACATATTGATGTGAAAGTAAAAAATGTACATCAACCCAATTATATTCCAATGTAAAAGTAATAGTCATCTTACAGGTTCACTACCGGTATACATCCCAGTCCTTTGATTTGCAAAATCTTCAATTATCCTTTGCTGATGTAAAGATTATTTATATCATATGTGAACATGTTTAACAGAAAGTTCATTGAGAGGACTTTGCGCGCACAAAATGACCTATTTATGTGTCGATGTGCCGTAAAACACCATTCATTCATTCATTCATTCTTTGAGAGGAAAACTTTTGAAATTTCACAATTTCAACCCTATAGGCCAATTTGAAAATTCCCTTCTGCTTTTTGAACCAAATCTAATTTACTAAGAATATAGACAATGCCTTAAGTTCTATTATGCTCATTTTTCGCGGTAAAATTAAAGGAAAAATCAAAGGACTCAAGGTCCTGAGAGGCACCATTTGTTTGAATATTTAGAGTCATTGCTATGCCATCTAGGGCTAATGACAATCAGTTAACCAGTACTGGAGTACACCCATCTCAGGCAGTAACGGATAACGTTCCCACTTGAATCAGCGATGAGAGACGTGACAAAGTGACATAATGTCATATAACAATCATCACGAATACTGTGGTCGGATAGGGATTCAAACTCATAAACCAAGGATTGATTGTAATACGCCCGCCACAGGGGGAAATACTGGTATTGACCATTATGAAGCAATTCTCGTTAGAAAATCGTAGCTAATTCAAATAAAAAACATAGTACATTTCAGTGTTTCTCTTAGAAAAACATGTAACAAGAAATGAGATTTGGTGGATACAGGATGGGTATGCCATCCTGTGTTGAAAAAAGTTTAAGTTTTATGTTCATTAATGCATCATCAGATACCCCGGGTATCAACTATGATATTCTCCATCCATCACAATGTATAAAACTGACACCCGGGGGTATCTGATGATGCATAAATAGTGCATTTCAAGTATATGTTTAAAATATTGTTGCCATAAAAAAATAGTAAAGGAAGATTTTTAATGCACAACTTGTGATATTTAAAAGTTAATACAATTGATAAGTTTGTATAATAAATGTTTGATTCCGTAATGAAGAATATTTTCATTGGGTATCTGTGTATTTCCAAATAAATATATAATTCATAAAAGTAGACATTAACAGTTTAGTCTTAAAACACCCATAATAAACAGGACTGCAGTAACCTATGCGCCGACTTTTAGGATCCAATTTTTTAAGGCGCCGACTTTTAGACCGGGTTTCTCGAGTAAACCACCTCCGGTACGATTTGTTTACAAAATAAACCATTTCAAGTGGTGATTTTATCCTATATTTGTTGAAATTAGATGCTCAGAAAACCCTTTACGATTGCATTGATTTGTTCACTTGTAAAATCCTCTCAATAATACACTACGATTAAAGTTAGTCCCAACGAAAGAGGCGATCTTCCATGATCAGCATCTTTGTGTAACTCGCCAATATAATCCCTTTAAATGGACTGATCTGAATCTGAATCTACATGACATATGACCTATTACAGCATATAACAGAACTTTTCTGTAATAATGTTTAACATTTTTTAATCTAACATCAATTCGAAATCAACCATGATTGATGACAACATGAAGAAAGCCGGTAATATTACATTTGCTTCAGGGACTATTTTCATTTTTGATATGCTAATTAGTATGGACACTCCTATAACCCTTTACTCCATGGATACGCGTTTTCCCACACCAATCACAAAAGGCCTTTGAAAACAGTGCAGGAATAGTTCAGATTGCTCATAACGAGCAATCTGAACACTTCCTGCACTGTTTTCCACTCTGTCAGTTAATATAAACATAATTTTGTTATCCTAATCTACCAACCAGAATTCCAGGAGTAAGCGTGGTCACGTAACACGAGAATATCAGAACAGGGTTTCTAGTGTTTACGAAAATTTATTATGCGAGAAAAATAAAAATATTGACGGATTTTGTGATCAAAAATTAAAGTTATATACCGGATATTGTGGATAAACAGTTATTAAACCACTACCTAGCTTTATCTAATGTTGATGGCTCTGTTAGTGAAGATAATTACGGATTTGGGAGCGATTGAAAAAATTTCTTTGTTCTTGCGAAAATACCCAGATATGGAAAACATGGACAATATGGTGGTTTTAGACGCATGTTCTGATTTCGAAGTTGCTTCTAATGAACTATGAACCATAATATGACAATTCAACGACCTTTTCAGACAAATTCGTCTGGAGTTCGAGAAAATGAAAGTGATTTGGACATAAACAAAGGAACTGCCAATGTGCAGGCGGCTGTCAATCAATCGAATAGACACGCCTACCAATACGTCATGATCTCTCCAAACAAGACTTCCAGAGTTGCTCCGGGATCCAATATGGCTGCGCTCAGGGACAGTTTGTCTGTAGCTATAATACAGCAGCAAGTGTTGCAAACACAAAATATGTGTATGCAACAACAACAGACGATGGCAAGTTTAACGACAACAGTCGAGTTGCTATGAAAATCAATAGACAAACGGACAGAACAGAGGGACACTCACACAATGTCTGTTATAGATGAGACATGCTCGGATCGCGACACAAGCTCATCTGATGAGGAAATGGAGGATTCGCCAGCAAAGCGGGCACGTATGATTGAGCCTATACCGGAAACCAGTGGCTCGTCGACGTCACTGGACAGAATCCGGGAGAAACTGAAATCAAGGGGGAAAAGTTTTGTAAAGGAGACAATTTATGGACCACCAGTTGAGAGTGAACTGGCAGAAACGGTCAACCAGGGGCTCAGATCAATGATTGATCATAAAGGCGAAAATGTGAGGGAACTTATGAAAAAATACGAAAGACCGGAAAACAGCGAATATTTGGATGTGCCAAAAGTGGCGAAATTAGTTTGGATAAGCAAACAAACTGACATAACTGTGAAGGACTCTGACAAGTTGTTCCAGAGAACTCAAACTTACCTAACTACAGGTATGGTACCATTGGTAATGAACAAATCCTGCCAGGCCGAGACAATAGATCCGGAAGAAGTGTTTGATCTGGCTATGGAGGCCTTTACTTTGTTGGCGTATGCACACAAAGATTTGTGAAATCAAAGGAAACATTTAATTACGCCCGCCATCAATGCGCAATATCGAGTGCTGTGTAATGAACCGTCGCCAATTACAGCTAACCAATTGTTTGGAGACGACATAAACAAACAGTTGAAAGACACTGATGAAAGTAGGAAATTGGGAAACAGTTTGGTGCAATTTAAATCTAAGACATCACAGAAATCAAACTATAAACCCTACAAGGATAACAGAAGGGATAGTAGAGAAAAATCTTTTGGCAGATTTGGGCATCAAAGGCCAGGCTCATCAACTAAAGAGCAGAGCTCTTTTTAATTAAGAGAAAGCAGGCCATACACGGCCTCCTTACCCGACACACAAGAAGTTCAGGAAGGGACATCAGGGACACCAGAAATAGTATCTGATGTAAGTACTATGAAGCTTTGTTATACTCCAGCCACTTTTCAAGCTGGAAAGATTGCAAATTTTGTTGAAAATTGGAAAAGTATAACAAGCGATGCATCCCTTTTGGCAATGGTAAGTCAAGGGTATCGTATTGAATTTGAATCTGACCCTTGCAGTCAGTGCTCCAGAAGAGAAATACATTTTAATGAGGAGGAAAATATCGTAATTGACAAATTATTAGTTACATTTAGATAAAAAAATGTTATTGAGGAAACAGTCCATGACAAGGGAGAAATAATTTCAAACATATTTATTAGACCAAAACATAGATTAATTTCGAATCTTAGTAATCTAAATGAACACATAGAGAAGAAACATTTTAAAATGGAAACATTAAAGTTAGCTTTGAGTTCAGTGAAACCAAACTGTTTCTTTGCAAACATTGACCTTAAAGATGCCTACTACAGTATACCTATTGCACAGCAATTTAGAAAATACATGTGTATCTAAGATTTACATTGAAGGGCAGGTTATATCAATCTTATATCAATATAGTGCACCAAGAGTTTTTACAAAACTGTTGAAACCTGTTTTTTCAACATTACGAAAGGCTGGACATATCAACATTGCATATATTGATGACGCTTTACTTCAATGTGACACTTTTGACGATTGTAGACAAAATGTGAAAGACACAATAGACTTGGTTGACAGCATTGGCCTTACAACTCATCCCGAGAAATCCGAGGTTGTTCCAAAGCAGACTATATAATTTGTTTTGTTTTTTTGCTAAACTCTTTAGACATGACTGTCCAATTAACCACACGCAAGGCAGAAGACATTGCTAATCAATGTTCTAATATATTAAAGACAAAAAAAATAATTAATTGGAAAATTAGTAGCTAGTGAAGCTGGGGTACTATATGCTCCTTTGTACTATAAACCATTAGAAATACAAAAAGATATGGAATTAAAAAAGGCATGTTGAAATTTTAACAAGAGGGCCAAGATGGCATTATATTGCTCACCTGTTTGACCTTGAGTCACCCAACTTAAAAGATTATATAATACATGTACACTTAAAATTCCAGAAAAACGAGATGGGCAAGAATTTTGATTTGCTTTGAAGATGTAACACATGCGTAGAAGAGTTCAAACTTGGTAGAGGTTCACCCATGGTAAATGTCAGTGAAATAACATTGAAATCAGGTCAGTAGATTCTGACAAGAAGGCTTTTGAAGTTTTTACTATAGCTGCCTATATAGTAAACTAGCACCTCACTGTGGCGGTCATGTTTTTTAACAAATCACAACGACTCGTACAAACATGGTAAAGGGTCACCCAAGGAACATTTCTGCGAAATTGTTTTAAAATTGATCCTGTGGTTTCTGACAAGAAGATTTTTTAAGTTTTAACTATAGCTTATATAGTAAACTAACCCCATCCCCCGACCGCCATATTTTTTGACTAATCAACATGGATTGAACAAACTTGGTAGAGGGTCACCCAAGGACCATTTCTGTGAAATTATTTTAAAATTGAGCCAGTAGTTTCTGACAAGAAGATTTTTTAAGTTTTTACTATAGCTTATATATAGTAAACTAACCCCACCCCCTGGCTGCCATGTTTTTTGACGAATCGTGACGGCATGAACATACTTGGTAGAAGGTAACCCAAAGACCATTTCTGTGAAAAAATTTTAAAATTGAGCCAGTAGTTTCTGACAATAAGATTTTTAAGTTTTTACTATAGCTTATATAGTGAACTAACCCAGCCCCTGGCCATCATGTTTTTTGATGAATCAAGATGGCTTGAACATACTTGGGAAAGGGTCATCCAACGAACATTTCTGTGAAATTATTTTAAAATCGAGCCTGTATTTTCTGACAAGAAGATTTTTTAAGTTTTTACTATAGCTTAAATAGTAAACTAACCCCTCCCCCTAGCCCCCATTTTTTTGACGAATCACTACGGTTTGAACAAACTTGGGAGAGGGTCACCCAAGGAACATTTCTGTGAAATTATTTTAAAACTGAGCCAGTAGTTTTTGACAAGAAGATTTTTTAAGTTTTTAATATAGCTATATAGTAAACCAACCCCACACCCTGGCCGCCATGTTTTTTGACTAATCAAGATGGGTTGAACAAACTTGGTAGTGGGTCACCCAAGGAACATTTCTGTGAAATTATTTTAAAATAGAGCCAGTAGTTTCTGACAAGAAGATTTTATAAGTTTATACTATAGCTTATATAGTAAACTAACCCCAACCCCTGGTCGCCATGTTTTTTGACAAATCAAGATGACTTGAACAAACTTGGTAGAGGGTCACCCAAGGAACATTTCTGTGAAATTATTTTAAAATCCAGCCAGTTCTTTCTGACAAGAAGATTTTTTAGGTTTTTACTATAGCTTATATAGTAAACTAACCCTACCCCCTGGCTGCCATATTTTTTGACAAATCAAGATGACTTGAACAAACTTGGTAAAATCGAGTAAGTAGTTTTTGACAAGAAAATTTTTTAAGTTTTTACTAATAAGCTTACATAATAAACTAACCCCACCTCCTGGCTGCCATGTTTTTTGACGAACCAAGATGACTTGAACAAACTTTGTAGAGTGTCACCCAAGAAACATTTCTGTGAAATTATTATAAAATCAAGCCAGTAGTTTCTGACAAGAAGATTTTTTAAGTTTTTTCTTTACATCAAAATTAGATTTGGGGATTTGCTAAAGCAAACAAGGGCTGGTCATCAATTAGAAGAGATCTACATTGAGGCATATCCTTTTAATACGGATTTGTGTGTGGTCGCATTATTTCAAGAATATTTAAATAGAACACACACATTAAGAAATAATGTTTCAAAGGTGTTTCTTAGTTCCCAAAAACCGCATAAGAGAGTTAGTATCTCTACTATCTCAAAATGGATCAAAGCAGTTTTGAAAAATGCTGGTATAGACGTGACTATTTTCACTGCACATAGTACCAGAGGGGCGTCAACTAGTGCAGTGACTGAAAAGGTACCAATCGACACAGTGTTGAGGACTGGAGGTTGGAAAACAGATCGTGTTTTCTGAAAATTCTACAAGAGGAAAGTGTCAAACAATAGTGCATTTAGTAAAACTATTTTAAGTATGGACACAAATACTCATTAATGAATGTACAAAAACAAGATAAAATAATAAGAAAGGTGCCAAATTTCAAAAGACATTGTGCCAAATTTCAGAATAAACATGTTTTGTTTGTTTCTAATTTTGTATATTTTAAAATATGAAAATGTTTAGTTGTTCATATATGGTTTTAAAAAATTCTAGTCAGTTTTTAGCTCTACTGGCCAAAGGCCAGAAGTGCTTATGCGATGGTGTGTTGTCTGTCGTCCGTCGTCCGTCGTCTGTCGTCTGACGTCTATCGTCTGTTAGCAGCACTTTCTCTGAAACCACAAGGCCAATTGTCGTAAATTCTAATGATCAAATCATTATAAAGCCAATTTGGAATAAATAATCAATGTCATGTATTTATTTAACTATATTTCTTTAATAAACAATTCATACATACTATAACTTAGTAACAATCTAGACATGATAGATCAAAATATGAGACAATACATGTGTAAACAAGAGGCCCAAGAGGGCCTGAGGACGCTCTACTGACTCATAGTGGCCATAGCACTTTTTGAAATTCTACTATGCAATAGAAACATCGGGGCGGGGTCATTTTTAACTCTAGGGACACCATTTGAACAAATCTAACAAAACTATAGTTGGTCATCATTACTACATAAACATTTTGAAAATCTGTTGGACCGTTCATGAGAAGAAGATTTTTTAAGTTTTGGACTATTTTTAGTAACAGTGGCCATCTTGAAATTTAGATAGAAAAAATAAATCTTTTGTATAGTCTCCTATGTAATAGAAACATCCTTGTGAAGTTTCATTTTAATTGGCAGAGTGGTTTCAGAATAAATGAAAAAAAAAAGAGAATTTTCTGTTTTCCCACAGTATCCCTATGTAAAATTCTAAGTCCCCTTACAGGGCCCCTATATATTTTACGCCCTAAATTCTTATCTGCAATCAAACCCCTACACATAGGGATAATTTATGCAAAATATGAACAAATCTGACAAATTGGTTCTTAAGAAAACGATTTTAGTAATTCCAAATTTGTACCCTTTTGGGGCCCCTCCTGACCCCTTAAGACAGTGGAACTCATTCATTTTTACAAATCTTAACCTCCTTCACCAAACAATGCTTCTGTGAACATAAAGGGCAAAATCATTTCAATTTAAAAAAAAAAAAAAAAAAAATATTATAATGACATGGTGTCCCCTAATTGAACCCTCGGGGCGGGGTCATATTTAACCCTATGGACACCATTTGATCAAATCTAACAATACTATAGTTGGTCATCATTACTACATAAACATTTTGAAAATCTGTTGGGCCGTTCATGAGAAGAAGATTTTTTAAGTTTTGGACTATTTTTAGTAACAGCGGCCACCTTGAATTTCAGATGGAAAAAAAAAAATCTTCTGTATAGTCTCCTATGCAACAGAAACATGCATGTGAAGTTTCAGTTTAATTGGCCTAGTGGTTTCAGAGAAAGTGCTGCTAACAGACGACAAGACGACAGACGACATACGACAGACAACGCGCCATCGCATAAGCACTTCTTGCCTTTGGTCAGTAGAGCTAAAAATCATAAAAAAAGCATTTTCAATTTTCCCATAGTATTCCTATATAAAACTCAAAGTCGCCTTACAGGGCTCCTATCAATACAAGCCCCTTGATTTGTACAAACTTTAAACGCATACTCACTCGGATAACTATATAAATTATGAACAAATTTGACTGACAGGTTGTTGAGAAGAAGATTTTTGAAATTTTTCTATTTTAACCCTTTTATGGCCCCTAATGGAAAGTCGGTTCTCCTTATTGAACCATATTTTATTTTCTATGACTAGATGATGCTTCAGAACTCAAATTGAAAAATAAAAGTTTTGGACTATTTTCAGTAATGGCAGCCATCTTGAATTTCAGATCGAAAAAAAAAATCTTCTGTATAGTCTCCTATGCAATAGAAACATCCATGTGATTGGCCAAGTGGTTTCAGAGAAAGTGCTGCTAACAGACAACAGATGATGGAGGACAGACAACAGATGACGGAGGATGGACAATGCACCATTGCATAATTAAGCCCTTCTGGCCTTTGGCTAGTAGACCTAATATATATATATATATATGTGTGTGTTTATTATAATGACATCTGTTCCCTAATTAAACTCTCTGAGGGCAGAGACATTTTTAACCCCAGGGACAACATTTGTACCAAACTATAGTTGGTTATCATTTCTACATAGATATTTTCAAAATCTGTTGGGCGGTTCATGAGAAGAAGATTGTTTAAATTTTTTAAATGGCCATCTTGAATTTCAGATTCGAAAAGAAAAACCAAGTTGCTCATCTGATTTCACTGTCACTTCTTTACAAATTTTTGAGAATTATCTGTGTTCACATAGTATTCCTATATAAAAACGAAAGTCCCCTTCATCAATGCTGGGCATCATTGAACACTAGCTCCTTTATTTGAATAAACTTGAAATTTTATCCCTTTTTGGGCCCTGCTGACCCTTATGTGTATTAAATCACTTTAACTATCCAGACTCAAATGTAATGACGTAACAATGCCCCAGACATCAAGAAGTTTGAAATAATATCTAAATTAAATGAGAAAAACATACTTTCCTGTTTTCCCATTGTATTCCTATGTAAAAATAAAAATCCCTTTACTGGACCCCAATGGCACTTAGCCCCTTTATTTGAACAAACTTGTTATCCTTATTCATAGAGATCATTTAAACCAAATATAAACAATTTGGCTTGTCAGTTCTTGAAAAGAAAATTTTTGAAAATTCACAATTTTATTTCTTATTGGGCCCCTGCTGGTCCCAAATTGCTATTAAATCCCGCTTTAAGGGCCCAGTTTCAACTGGGTTGACTAAACAATACTCCAGATCTCAAGATGATTGAAATGATACCAAAAATGGATGAGAAAAACATAATTTCCTCTCTTCCCACACTATTCCTATGTAAAAGTCCCCTTACTGGGCCCCAATGGATCCTAGCCTAACGAATTTGGCTGGTCGATTCTTGAGCAAACAATTTTTTAAATGAAAACTTCCCTATAATAAACTGATAAGTCCCCGGGTCTGGGCAAATATTGACCCTAGGGTCATAGCTTGAACAAACCTGTGAGAAACTGATTAGGTGATACTACATGCAAAATATCAAAGCTTCAGGCCTTGCACTTTTGGAGAAAAAGATTTTTGAAATTTTGAAGAAAAATACCTGTTAAGACCCTAGGGCAGGTTCAAATATGACCCCAGGGTCATAATTTGAACACACTTGAGAGAGCTTCTTGGAACAATGCTTCACACCAAATTTGGTGAAAATCTGTTGAGCAGTACTCAAATGAAAGTTGTTTGAAGCAAAAGTTAACGACAGACGACAGACACAGGGCTATCAGATATCTCCTGTATAATATCCTATGCAATCAACATCTATGTGAATTTTGAGTTTAATTGGCCTTGTGGTTTCAGAGAGTGCTTCTAACAAACTTCAGACGACGGACAACAAACAACGAATAATGAGCTATCACATAAACCCTTCTGTCCTTTGGCCAGTAGAGCTAAAAATTAATTATTATTATAATGACATGTGTCCCCTAATTGAGCCCTAGGGGCGAGGTAATTCTTAACATGGGTTACCATTTGTGTAAATCTAATAGAACTAAAGTTGGTTATCATAACTACATAAATATTTTAAAACTCTGTTCAGCGGTTCATGAAAAGAAGATTTTTCAAGTTTTTTCTTAGTATTAGTAATGGCAACCATCTTGAATTTTGATTAAAAAAATAAAAAAATCTTTTATATAGTCTCCTATGCAATAACATACATGTTAAGTGTAAGATTATATGGCTGAGTAGTTTCAGAGAAAGTGCTGCTAACAGACAACACACAACGGAAGATGGACAATGAGCCATCGCTTAAGCCCTTCAGTAGAGCTAGAAATGAATGTTTATAATAATGACAAATGTCCCCTTACTGATTCCTCTGGGCAGGGTCATTTTTAACCCAAAATCAAATAGAACTATAGTTTGTTATTATAACTACATATTTTTTTTCAAAATCTGATGAGATGAGAAGAATATAAAGAATTTTTTTTCACTTCACCAGAGAGTGCACTTACCATGTACATAAGAACTTTTGATATTCGCCAGAGAATGCATGTACCATGTATGTAAAGAACTTTGGATATTCAGCAGAGAATGCATGTACCATGTATGTAAAGAACTTTGGATATTCAGCAGAGAATGCATGTACCATGTATGTAAAAAACTCTGGATATTCAGCAGAGAATGCACCTAACATGTATGTAAAGAACTTTGGATATTCAGCAGAGAATGCATGTACCATGTATGTAAAAAAACTCTGGATATTCAGCAGAGAATGCACCTAACATGTATGTTAAGAACTTTGGATATTCAGCAGAGAATGCATGTACCATATATGTAAACAAACTCTGGATATTCAGCAGAGAATGCACCTAACATGTATGTAAAGGACATTAAATATTCAGCTGAGAATGTACATACCATGCATGTAAAGAACTTTAGATATTCAGCAGAGTATGCACCTACCATGTATATAAAGAACTAGGATGTTCAGAAGAGAATGTACCTTCCATATACGTAAAGAACTAAAATATTCAGAAGAGAATGTACCTATCATATCTGTTAAGAACTTTTTATGTTCAGCAAGGAATACGCCTACCATGTACATAAAGAACTAGGATATTCAGAAGAGAATGCACCTACCCTGTATGTAAAGCATGTTTTATATTCAGAAGAGAATGCACCTACCATGTATGTAAAGAACATTGAATATTCAGCAGAAAATGCCTAAACTTGGATCACACACAAAATATCATAAATCTATACTAGCAGTTGCATACCTTTTATATGACTTTTACCTCCAGCCCTCGGCATGAACACTGACTTTGTTCTTGCACAGCCATCATCTATATCTGAGAAGTGCATGACAATTGTAAATAAAAATTGTAAGGTACAGCCAATGCACAATTATTGAATAACTTTTATTAAAAGCATGCTGAAAACACTAAAGTCATATTTCAAATATTGCATAAGCATTGACATAGTTGTCTCAGGTAGAGTGCCTGCAGGCTCCAGTTGTTTTGTGAACTTGTCTTGAAGATTATATTTGATAGACATACTGCTAACCAGGCACTAGTTGTTTTGTTAACTTATCTTGAAGACTATATTTGATAGACATATTGATAATCTGCAGGCACAAGTTGTTTTGTTAACTTATCTTGAAGACTGTATTTGATTGACATATTGCTAATCTGCAGGCACTAGTTGCTTTGTTAACCTGGAGACTATAATTATTTGATAGACATACTGCTAACCAGGCACTAGTTGCTTTGTTTACTTGAAGACTATATTTGATAGACAAACTGCTAACCTGCAGGCTCTAGTTGTTTTGTTAACTTGAAGACTATATTTGAAAGACATACTGCTAACCAGGCACTAGTTGTTTTGTTAACTTGAAGACTATATTTGATAGACATACTGCTAGCCTGCAGGCACTAGTTGTTTTGTTAACCTGTCTTGAAGACTATATTTGATAGACATATTGCTAACCTGCAGGTTCTAGTTGTTTTGTTAACTTGAAGACTATATTTGATAAGACATATTGCTAGCCTGCAGGCTCTAGTTGTTTTGTTAACTTGAAGACTATATTTGATAAGACATACTGCTAGCCTGCAGGCACTAGTTGTTTTGTTAACTTGAAGACTATATTTGATAGAGACACTGCAAACCTGCAGGCTCTAATTGTTTTGTTAACTTGAAGACAATATTTGATAGACAAACTGCTAACCTGCAGGCACTAGTTGTTTTGTTAACTTGAAGACTATATTTGATAGACATACTGCTAACCAGGCACTAGTTGTTTTGTTAACTTGAAGACTATATTTGATAGACATACTGCTAACCAGGCACTAGTTGTTTTGTTAACTTGAAGACTATATGTGATACACATACTGCTAACCAGGCACTAGTTGTTTTGTTAACTTGAAGACTATATTTGGTAGACATACTGCTAACCAGGCTCTAGTTGTTTTGTTAACTTGAAGACTATATTTGATAGACATACTGCTAACCTGCAGGCACTAGTTGTTTTGTTTACTTGAAGACTATATTTGATAGACATACTGTTAACCTGCAGGCACTAGTTGTTTTGTTAACTTGAAGACAATATTTGATAGACATACTGCTAACCAGGCACTAGTTGTTTTGTTAACTTGAAGACTATATTTGATAGACATACTGCTAACCTGCAGGCACTAGTTGTTTTGTTTACTTGAAGACTATATTTGATAGACATACTGTTAACCTGCAGGCACTAGTTGTTTTGTTAACTTGAAGACTATATTTGATAGACATACTGCTAACCTGCAGGCACTAGTTGTTTTGTTTACTTGAAGACTATATTTGATAGACATACTGTTAACCTGCAGGCACTAGTTGTTTTGTTAACTTGAAGACAATATTTGATAGACATACTGCTAACCAGGCACTAGTTGTTTTGTTAACTTGAAGACTATATTTGATAGACATACTGCTAACCTGCAGGCACTAGTTGTTTTGTTTACTTGAAGACTATATTTGATAGACATACTGTTAACCTGCAGGCACTAGTTGTTTTGTTTACTTGAAGACTATATTTGATAGACATACTGTTAACCTGCAGGCACTAGTTGTTTTGTTTACTTGAAGACTATATTTGATAGACATACTGCTAACCAGGCACTAGTTGTTTTGTTAACTTGAAGACTATATTTGATAGACATACTGCTAACCAGACACTAGTTGTTTTGTTAACTTGAAGACTATATTTGATAGACATACTGCTAACCAGGCACTAGTTGTTTTGTTAACTTGAAGACTATATTTGATACACATACTGCTAACCAGGCACTAGTTGTTTTGTTAACTTGAAGACTATATTTGGTAGACATACTGCTAACCAGGCACTAGTTGTTTTGTTAACTTGAAGACTATATTTGATAGACATACTGCTAACCTGCAGGCACTAGTTGTTTTGTTAACTTGAAGACTATATTTGATAGACATACTGCTAACCTGCAGGCACTAGTTGCTTTGTTTACTTGAAGACTATATTTGGTAGACATACTGCTAACCAGGCACTAGTTGTTTTGTTAACTTGAAGACTATATTTGATAGACATACTGCTAACCTGCAGGCACTAGTTGCTTTGTTAACTTGAAGACTATATTTGATAGACATACTGCTAACCGTCAGGCTCTAGTTGCTTAGTTAACTTGAAGACTATATTTGATAGACATACTGTAGCCTGCAGGCTTTAGTTGTTTTGTTAACTTGAAGACTATATTCGATAGACATACTGCTAGCCTGCAGGCTCCAGTTGTTTTGTTAACTTGAAGACAATAATTGATAGAGATACTGCTAACCTGCAGGGTCTAATTGTTTTGATAATTTGTCTTGAAGACTATATTTGATAGACATACTGCTAGCCTGCAGGCTCTAGTTGTTTTGTTAACTTGAAGACTATATTTGATAGACATACTGCTAACCTGCAGGCTCTAATTGTTTAGTTAACTTGTCTTGAAGACTATATTTGATAGACATACTGCTAACCTGCAGGCACTAGTTGTTTTGTTAACTTGAAGACTATATTTGAAAGACATACTACTAACCAGGCACTAGTTGTTTTGTTAACTTGAAGACTATATTTGATAAGACATACTGCTAACCAGGCACTAGTTGCTTTGTTCACTTGAAGACTATATTTGATAGACATACAACTAACCAGGCACTAGTCTCGTTAACTTGAAGACTATATTTGACAGACATACTGCTAACCAGGCACTAGTTGTTTTGTTAACTTGAAGACTATATTTGAAAGACATACTGCTAACCTGCAGGCACTAGTTGTTTTGTTAACTTGAAGACTATATTTGATAGACATACTGCTAACCTGCAGGCACTAGTTGTTTTGTTAACTTGTCTTGAAGACTATATTTGATATACATATTGCTAACCTGCAGGCACTAGTTGTTTTGTTAACTTGTTTTGAAGACATTATTTGATAGACATACTGCTAGCCTGCAGGCTCTAGTTGTTTTGTTAACTTGAAGACTATATTTGATAAGACATACTGCTAGCCTGCAGGATCTAATTGTTTTGTTAACTTGAAAACTATATTTGATAGACATATTGCTAACCTGCAGGCACTAGTGGTTTCGTTAACTTGTCTTGACGACTATATTTGATAGATATACTGCTAGCCTGCAGGCTCTAGTTGTTTTGTTAACTTGAAGACTATATTTGATAGGACATACTGATAGCCTGCAGGCACTAGTTGTTTTGTTAACTTGAAGACTATATTTGATAGAAATACTGCTAACCTGCAGGCTCTTATTGTTTTGTTAACTTGAAAACTATATTTGATAGACATACTGCTAACCTGCAGACCTAGTTGTTTTGTTAACTTGAAGACTATATTTGATAGACATACTGCTAACCAGGCACTAGTTGTTTTGTTAACTTGATGACTATATTTGATAGACATACTGCTAACCAGGCACTAGTTGTTTTGTTAACTTGAAGACTATATTAGGCAGACATACTGCTAACCAGGCACTAGTTGTTTTGTTAACTTGAAGACTATATTTGATAGACATACTGCTTATCTGCAGGCACTAGTTGCTTTGTTAACTTGAAGACTATATTTGATAGACATACTGCTAACCGTCAGGCTCTAGTTGCTTAGTTAACTTGAAGACAATATTTGATAGACATACTGCTAACCTGCAGGCACTAGTTGCTTTGTTAACTTGAATACTATATTTGATAGACATATTGCTAACCTGCAGGCTCTAATTGTTTTGTTAACTTGAAGACTATATTTGATAGACATATTGCTAACCTGCAGGCACTAGTTGTTTTGTTAACTTGTCTTGAAGAATTTTTTTGATAGACATACTGCTAGCCTGCAGGCTTTAGTTGTTTGTTAACTTGAAGACAATATTTGATAGAGATACTGCTAACCTGCAGGCTTTTAATTGTTTTGTTAACTTGTCTTGAAGACTATATTTGATAGACATACTGCTTGCCTGCAGGCTGTAGTTGTTTCGTTAACTTGTCTTGAAGAATTTTTTTGATAGACATACTGCTAGCCTGCAGGCTTTAGTTGTTTGTTAACTTGAAGACTATATTCGATAGACATACTGCTAACCTGCAGGCACTAATTGTTTTGTTAACTTGTCTTGAAGACTATATTTCATAGACATACTGCTAGCCTGCAGGCTCTAGTTGATTTGTTAACTTGAAGACTATATTTGATAGAGATACTGCTAACCTGCAGGCTCTAATTGTTTTGTTAACTTGAAGACTATATTTGATAGACATACTGCTAACCTGCAGGCACTAGTTGTTTTGTTAACTTGAAAACTATATTTGATAGACATACTGCTAACCAGGCACTAGTTGTTTTGTTAACTTGAAGACTATATTTGATAGACATACTGCTAACCGTCAGGCTCTAGTTGCTTAGTTAACTTGAAGACTATATTTGATAGATATACTGCTAACCTGCAGGCACTAGTTGTTTTGTTAACTTGAAGACTATATTTGATACACATACTGCTAGCCTGCAGTCACTAGTTGTTTTGTTAACTTGAAGACTATATTTGGTAGACATACTGCTAACCAGGCACTAATTGTTTTGTTAACTTGAAGACTATATTTGATAGACATACTGCTAACCTGCAGGCACTAGTTGTTTTGTTAACTTGAATACTATATTCGATAGACATACTGCTAATCAGGCACTAGTGGTTTTGTTAACTTGAAGACTATATTTGATAGACATACTGCTAACCAGGCACTAGTTGTTTTGTTAACTTGAAGACTATATTTGGTAGACATACTGCTAACCAGGCACTAGTTGTTTTGTTAACTTGAAGACTTTATTTGATAGACATACTGCTAACCTGCAGGCACTAGTTGCTTTGTTAACTTGAAGACTATATTTGATAGACATACTGCTAACCGTCAGGCTCTAGTTGCTTAGTTAACTTGAAGACTATATTTGATAGACATACTGCTAACCTGCAGGCACTAGTTGCTTTGTTAACTTGAAGACTATATTTGATAGACATACTGCTAACCGTCAGGCTCTAGTTGCTTAGTTAACTTGAAGACTATATTTGATAGACATACTGCTAACCGTCAGGCTCTAGTTGCTTAGTTAACTTGAAGACTATATTTGATAGACATCTTGCTAACCTGCAGGCACTAGTTGTTTTGTTAACTTGAAGACTATATTTGATAGACATACTGCTAACCATCAGGCTCTAGTTGCTTTGTTAACTTGAAGACTATATTTGATAGACATACTGCTAACCTGCAGGCTCTAATTGTTTTGTTAACTTGAAAACTATATTTGATAGACATATTGCTAACCTGCAGGCACTAGCTTTGTTGTTTACTTGTCTTGAAGACTATATTTGATAAGACATACTGCTAACCAGGCACTAGTTGGTTTGTTAACTTGTTTTGAAGACTATATTTGATAGACATACTGCTAACCAGGCACTAGTTTTGTTAACTTGAAGACTATATTTGATAGACATACTGCTTACCTGCAGGCTCTAGTTGTTTTGTTAACTTGAAGACTATATTTGATAGACATACTGCTAACCAGGCACTAGTTGTTTTGTTAACTTGAAGACTATATTTGATAGAATTATTGCTAACCAGGCACTAGTTGTTTTTTTAACTTGAAGACTATATTTGATAGACATACTGCTAACCAGGCACTAGTTGTTTTGTTAATTTGAAGACTATATTTGGTAGACATACTGCTAACCAGGCACTAGTTGTTTTGTTAACTTGAAGACTATATTTGATAGACATACTGCTAACCTGCAGGCACTAGTTGTTTTGTTAACTTGAAGACTATATTTGATAGACATACTGCTAACCTGCAGGCACTAGTTGCTTTGTTTACTTGAAGACTATATTTGGTAGACATACTGCTAACCAGGCACTAGTTGTTTTGTTAACTTGAAGACTATATTTGATAGACATACTGCTAACCTGCAGGCACTAGTTGCTTTGTTAACTTGAAGACTATATTTGATAGACATACTGCTAACCGTCAGGCTCTAGTTGCTTAGTTAACTTGAAGACTATATTTGATAGACATACTGTAGCCTGCAGGCTTTAGTTGTTTTGTTAACTTGAAGACTATATTCGATAGACATACTGCTAGCCTGCAGGCTCTAGTTGTTTTGTTAACTTGAAGACAATAATTGATAGAGATACTGCTAACCTGCAGGCTCTAATTGTTTTGATAATTTGTCTTGAAGACTATATTTGATAGACATACTGCTAGCCTGCAGGCTCTAGTTGTTTTGTTAACTTGAAGACTATATTTGATAGACATACTGCTAACCTGCAGGCTCTAATTGTTTAGTTAACTTGTCTTGAAGACTATATTTGATAGACATACTGCTAACCTGCAGGCACTAGTTGTTTTGTTAACTTGAAGACTATATTTGAAAGACATACTACTAACCAGGCACTAGTTGTTTTGTTAACTTGAAGACTATATTTGATAAGACATACTGCTAACCAGGCACTAGTTGCTTTGTTCACTTGAAGACTATATTTGATAGACATACTACTAACCAGGCACTAGTCTCGTTAACTTGAAGACTATATTTGACAGACATACTGCTAACCAGGCACTAGTTGTTTTGTTAACTTGAAGACTATATTTGAAAGACATACTGCTAACCTGCAGGCACTAGTTGTTTTGTTAACTTGAAGACTATATTTGATAGACATACTGCTAACCTGCAGGCACTAGTTGTTTTGTTAACTTAAAGACTATATTTGACAGACATACTACTTAACAGGCACTAGTTGTTTTGTTAACTTGAAGACTATATTTGATAGACATACTGCTAACCAGGCTCTAGTTGTTTTGTTAACTTGAAGACTATATTTGATAGACATACTGCTAACCTGCAGGCTCTAGTTGCTTTGTTAACTTGAAGACTATATTTGATAGACATATTGCTAACCTGCAGGCACTAGTTGTTTTGTTAACTTGTCTTGAAGACTATATTTGATAGACATATTGCTAACCTGCAGGCACTAGTTGTTTTGTTAACTTGTTTTGAAGACATTATTTGATAGACATACTGCTAGCCTGCAGGCTCTAGTTGTTTTGTTAACTTGAAGACTATATTTGATAAGACATACTGCTAGCCTGCAGGATCTAATTGTTTTGTTAACTTGAAAACTATATTTGATAGACATATTGCTAACCTGCAGGCACTAGTGGTTTCGTTAACTTGTCTTGACGACTATATTTGATAGATATACTGCTAGCCTGCAGGCTCTAGTTGTTTTGTTAACTTGAAGACTATATTTGATAGGACATACTGATAGCCTGCAGGCACTAGTTGTTTTGTTAACTTGAAGACTATATTTGATAGAAATACTGCTAACCTGCAGGCTCTTATTGTTTTGTTAACTTGAAAACTATATTTGATAGACATACTGCTAACCTGCAGACCTAGTTGTTTTGTTAACTTGAAGACTATATTTGATAGACATACTGCTAACCAGGCACTAGTTGTTTTGTTAACTTGATGACTATATTTGATAGACATACTGCTAACCAGGCACTAGTTGTTTTGTTAACTTGAAGACTATATTAGGCAGACATACTGCTAACCAGGCACTAGTTGTTTTGTTAACTTGAAGACTATATTTGATAGACATACTGCTTATCTGCAGGCACTAGTTGCTTTGTTAACTTGAAGACTATATTTGATAGACATACTGCTAACCGTCAGGCTCTAGTTGCTTAGTTAACTTGAAGACAATATTTGATAGACATACTGCTAACCTGCAGGCACTAGTTGCTTTGTTAACTTGAATACTATATTTGATAGACATATTGCTAACCTGCAGGCTCTAATTGTTTTGTTAACTTGAAGACTATATTTGATAGACATATTGCTAACCTGCAGGCACTAGTTGTTTTGTTAACTTGTCTTGAAGAATTTTTTTGATAGACATACTGCTAGCCTGCAGGCTTTAGTTGTTTGTTAACTTGAAGACAATATTTGATAGAGATACTGCTAACCTGCAGGCTTTTAATTGTTTTGTTAACTTGTCTTGAAGACTATATTTGATAGACATACTGCTTGCCTGCAGGGTGTAGTTGTTTCGTTAACTTGTCTTGAAGAATTTTTTTGATAGACATACTGCTAGCCTGCAGGCTTTAGTTGTTTGTTAACTTGAAGACTATATTCGATAGACATACTGCTAACCTGCAGGCACTAATTGTTTTGTTAACTTGTCTTGAAGACTATATTTCATAGACATACTGCTAGCCTGCAGGCTCTAGTTGATTTGTTAACTTGAAGACTATATTTGATAGAGATACTGCTAACCTGCAGGCTCTAATTGTTTTGTTAACTTGAAGACTATATTTGATAGACATACTGCTAACCTGCAGGCACTAGTTGTTTTGTTAACTTGAAAACTATATTTGATAGACATACTGCTAACCAGGCACTAGTTGTTTTGTTAACTTGAAGACTATATTTGATAGACATACTGCTAACCGTCAGGCTCTAGTTGCTTAGTTAACTTGAAGACTATATTTGATAGACATACTGCTAACCAGGCACTAGTTTTGTTAACTTGAAGACTATATTTGATAGACATACTGCTAACCTGCAGTCACTAGTTGTTTTGTTAACTTGAAGACTATATTTGGTAGACATACTGCTAACCTGCAGGCTCTAATTGTTTTGTTAACTTGAAGACTATATTTGATAGACATATTGCTAACCTGCAGGCACTAGTTGTTTTGTTAACTTGAATACTATATTCGATAGACATACTGCTAATCAGGCACTAGTGGTTTTGTTAACTTGAAGACTATATTTGATAGACATACTGCTAACCAGGCACTAGTTGTTTTGTTAACTTGAAGACTATATTTGGTAGACATACTGCTAACCAGGCACTAGTTGTTTTGTTAACTTGAAGACTTTATTTGATAGACATACTGCTAACCTGCAGGCACTAGTTGCTTTGTTAACTTGAAGACTATATTTGATAGACATACTGCTAACCGTCAGGCTCTAGTTGCTTAGTTAACTTGAAGACTATATTTGATAGACATACTGCTAACCTGCAGGCACTAGTTGCTTTGTTAACTTGAAGACTATATTTGATAGACATACTGCTAACCGTCAGGCTCTAGTTGCTTAGTTAACTTGAAGACTATATTTGATAGACATACTGCTAACCGTCAGGCTCTAGTTGCTTAGTTAACTTGAAGACTATATTTGATAGACATCTTGCTAACCTGCAGGCACTAGTTGTTTTGTTAACTTGAAGACTATATTTGATAGACATACTGCTAACCATCAGGCTCTAGTTGCTTTGTTAACTTGAAGACTATATTTGATAGACATACTGCTAACCTGCAGGCTCTAATTGTTTTGTTAACTTGAAAACTATATTTGATAGACATATTGCTAACCTGCAGGCACTAGCTTTGTTGTTTACTTGTCTTGAAGACTATATTTGATAAGACATACTGCTAACCAGGCACTAGTTGGTTTGTTAACTTGTTTTGAAGACTATATTTGATAGACATACTGCTAACCAGGCACTAGTTTTGTTAACTTGAAGACTATATTTGATAGACATACTGCTTACCTGCAGGCTCTAGTTGTTTTGTTAACTTGAAGACTATATTTGATAGACATACTGCTAACCAGGCACTAGTTGTTTTGTTAACTTGAAGACTATATTTGATAGAATTATTGCTAACCTGCTGGCACTAGTTGTTTTGTTAACTTGAAGACTATATTTGATAGACATACTGCTAACCAGGCACTAGTTGTTTTGTTAATTTGAAGACTATATTTGATAGACATACTGCTAACTAGGCACTAGTTGCTTTGTTAACTTGAAGACTATATTTGATAGACATACTGCTAACCAGGCACTAGTTGCTTTGTTAACTTGAAGACTATATTTGATAGAATTATTGCTAACCTGCTGGCACTAGTTGTTTTGTTAACTTGAAGACTATATTTGATAGACATACTGCTAACCAGGCACTAGTTGTTTTGTTAATTTGAAGACTATATTTGATAGACATACTGCTAACTAGGCACTAGTTGCTTTGTTAACTTGAAGACTATATTTGATAGACGTACTGCTAACCAGGCACTAGTTGCTTTGTTAACTTGAAGACTATATTTGATAGACATACTGTTAACCAGGCACTAGTTGCTTTGTTAACTTGAATACTATATTTAATAGACATACTGCTAACCAGGTACTAGTTGCTTTGCAACTTGAAGACTATATTTGATAGACATACTGCTAACTAGGCACTAGTTGCTTTGTTAACTTGAAGATTATATTTTATAGAATTATTGCTAACCTGCTGGCACTAGTTGTTTTGTTAACTTGAAGACTATATTTGATAGACATACTGCTATCCAGGCACTAGTTGTTTTGTTAACTTGAAGACTATATTTGATAGACATACTGCTAACCAGGCACTAGTTGCTTTGTTAACTTGAAGACTATATTTGATAGACATATTGCTAACCTGCAGGCACTAGTTGTTTTGTTAACTTGAAGACTATATTTCACAGACATACTGCTAACCAGGCACTAGTTGCTTTGTTAACTTGAAGACTATATTTGATAGACATATTGCTTACCTGCAGGCACTAGTTGTTTTGTTAACTTGAAGACTATATTTGATAGACATACTGCTAACCAGGCACTAATTGTTTTGTTAACTTTTCTTGAAGACAATATTTGATAGACATACTGCTAACCAGGCACTAGTTTTGTTAACTTGAAGACTATATTTGATAGACATACTGCTAACCTGCAGGCACTAGTTGTTTTGTTAACTTGTTTTGAAGACTATATTTGGTAGACATATTGCTAACGTGCAGGCTCTAATTGTTTTGTTAACTTGAAGCCTATATTTGATAGACATATTGTTAACCTGCAGGCACTAGTTGTTTCGTTAACTTGTCTTGAAGACTATTTTTGATAGACATATTACTAACCTGCAGGCTCTAGTTGCTTTGTTAACTTGTATACTATATTTGGTAGACATATTGCTAACCTGCAGGCTCTAATTGTTTTGTTAACTTGAAGCCTATATTTGATAGACATATTGCTAACCTGCAGGCACTAGTTGTTTCGTTAACTTGTCTTGAAGACTATATTTGATAGACATACTGCTTGTCTGCAGGCTTTAGTTGTTTTGTTAACTTGAAGACTATATTCGATAGACATACTACTAGCCTGCAGGCTCTAGTTGTTTTGTTAACTTGAAGACAATATTTGATATAGATACTGCTAACCTGCAGGCACTAATTGTTTTTTTAACTTGTCTTGAAGACTATATTTGATAGACATACTGCTAACCTGCAGGCTCTAGTTGTTTTGTTAACTTGAAGACTATATTTGATAGAGATACTGCTAACCTGCAGGCTCTAATTGTTTTGTAAACTTGAAGACTATATTTGATAGACATACTGCTAACCTGCAGGCACTAGTTGTTTTGTTAACTTGAAGACTATATTTGATAAACATACTGCTAACCAGGCACTAGTTGTTTTGTTAACTTGAAGACTATATTTGATAGAGATACTGCTAACCAGGCACTAGTTTTGTTAACTTGAAGACTATATTTGATAGACATACTGCTTACCTGCAGGCTCTAGTTGTTTTGTTAACTTGAAGACTATATTTGATAGACATACTGCTAACCAGGCACTAGTTGCTTTGTTAACTTGAAGACTATATTTAATAGACATATTGCTAACCTGCAGGCTCTAATTGTTTTGTTAACTTGAAAACTATATTTGATAGACATATTGCTAACCTGCAGGCACTAGCTGTGTTGTTTACTTGTCTTGAAGACTATATTTGATAGACATATTGCTAACCTGCAGGCACTAGTTGTTTTGTTAATTTGAAGACTATATTTGATAGACATACTGCTAACCAGGCACTAGTTGCTTTGTTAACTTGAAGACTATATTTGATAGACATACTGCTAACCAGGCACTAGTTGCTTTGTTAACTTGAAGACTATATTTGATAGACATACTGTTAACTAGGCACTAGTTGCTTTGTTAACTTGAATACTATATTTGATAGACATACTGCTAACCAGGCACTAGTTGCTTTGCAACTTGAAGACTATATTTGATAGACATACTGCTAACCAGGCACTAGTTGCTTTGTTAACTTGAAGATTATATTTTATAGAATTATTGCTAACCTGCTGGCACTAGTTGTTTTGTTAACTTAAAGACTTTATTTGATAGACATACTGCTATCCAGGCACTAGTTGTTTTGTTAACTTGAAAACTATATTTGATAGACATACTGCTAACCAGGCACTATATTTGATAAACATACTTCTAACCAGGCACTAGTTGTTTTGTTAACTTGAAGACTATATTTGATAGACATACTGCTAACCAGGCACTAGTTGTTTTGTTAACTTGAAGACTATATTTGATAGACATACTGCTAACCAGGCACTAGTTGTTTTGTTAACTTGAAGACTATATTTGGTAGACATACTGCTAACCAGGCACTAGTTGTTTTGTAAACTTGAAGACTATATTTGATAGACATACTGCTAACCTGCAGGCACTAGTTGCTTTGTTAACTTAAAGACTATATTTGATAGACATATTGCTAACCCTCAGGCTCTAGTTGCTTAGTTAACTTGAAGACTATATTTAATAGACATATTGCTAACCTGCAGGCTCTAATTGTTTTGTTAACTTGAAAACTATATTTGATAGACATATTGCTAACTTGCAGGCACTAGCTGTGTTGTTTACTTGTCTTGAAGACTATATTTGATAGACATACTGCTAACCAGGCACTAGTTGCTTTGTTAACTTGAATACTATATTTGATAGACATATTGCTAACCTGCAGGCACTAGTTGTTTTGTTAACTTGAAGACTATATTTGATAGAAAAACTGCTAACCAGGCACTAGTTGCTTTGTTAACTTGAAGACTATATTTGATAGACATATTGCTAACCTGCAGGCACTAGTTGTTTTGTTAACTTGAAGACTATATTTGAAAGACATACTGCTTACCTGCAGGCTCTAGTTGCTTTGTTAACTTGAAGACTATATTTGAAAGACATACTACTAACCAGGCACTAGTTGCCTTGTTAACTTGAAGACTATATTTGATAGACATACTGCTAACCAGGCACTAGTTGCTTTATTAACTTGAATACTATATTTGATAGACATATTGCTAACCTGCTGGCACTAGTTGCTTTGTTAACTTGAAGACTATATTTGATAGACATATTGCTAACCTGCATGAACTAGTTGTTTTGTTAACTTGAAGACTATATTTCACAGACATACTGCTAACCAGGCACTAGTTGCTTTGTTAACTTGAAGACTATATTTGATAGACATATTGCTAACCTGCAGGCACTAGTTGTTTTGTTAACTTGAAGACTATATTTGATAGACATACTGCTAACCAGGCACTAGTTGCTTTGTTAACTTGTCTTGAAGACTATATTTGATAGACATACTGCTAACCAGGCACTAGTTTTGTTAACTTGAAGACTATATTTGATAGACATACTGCTAACCTGCAGGCACTAGTTGTTTTGTTAACTTGTCTTGAAGACTATTTTTGATAGACATATTACTAACCTGCAGGCTCTAATTGTTTTGTTAACTTGAAGACTATATTTGATAGACATATTGCTAACCTGCAGGCACTAGTTGTTTTGTTAACTTGTCTTGAAGACTATTTTTGATAGACATATTACTAACCTGCAGGCTCTAGTTGCTTTGTTAACTTGAAGACTATATTTGGTAGACATATTGCTAACGTGCAGGCTCTAATTGTTTTGTTAACTTAAAGCCTATATTTGATAGACATATTGCTAACCTGCAGGCACTAGTTGTTTTGTTAACTTGTCTTGAAGACTATATTTGATAGACATACTGCTTGCCTGCAGGCTTTAGTTGTTTTGTTAACTTGAAGACTATATTCGATAGACATACTACTAGCCTGCAGGCTCTAGTTGTTTTGTTAACTTGAAGACAATATTTGATAGAGATACTGCTAACCTGTAGGCTCTAATTGTTTTTTTAACTTGTCTTGAAGACTATATTTGATAGACATACTGCTAACCTGCAGGCTCTAGTTGTTTTGTTAACTTGAAGACTATATTTGATAGAGATACTGCTAACCTGCAGGCTCTAATTGTTTTGTTAACTTGAAGACTATATTTGATAGACATACTGATTACCTGCAGGCACTAGTTGTTTTGTTTACTTGAAGACTATATTTGATAAACATACTTCTAACCAGGCACTAGTTGTTTTGTTAACCTGAAAACTATATTTGATAGACATACTGCTAACCAGGCACTAGTTGTTTTGTTAACTTGAAGACTATATTTGATAGACATACTGCTAACCAGGCACTAGTTGTTTTGTTAACTTGAAGACTATATTTGGTAGACATACTGCTAACCAGGCACTAGTTGTTTTGTAAACTTGAAGACTATATTTGATAGACATACTGCTAACCTGCAGGCACTAGTTGCTTTGTTAACTTGAAGACTATATTTGATAGACATACTGCTAACCTGCAGGCTCTAGTTGTTTTGTTAACTTGAAGACTATATTTGATAGAGATACTGCTAACCTGCAGGCTCTAATTGTTTTGTTAACTTGAAGACTATATTTGATAGACATACTGATTACCTGCAGGCACTAGTTGTTTTGTTTACTTGAAGACTATATTTGATAAACATACTTCTAACCAGGCACTAGTTGTTTTGTTAACCTGAAAACTATATTTGATAGACATACTGCTAACCAGGCACTAGTTGTTTTGTTAACTTGAAGACTATATTTGATAGACATACTGCTAACCAGGCACTAGTTGTTTTGTTAACTTGAAGACTATATTTGGTAGACATACTGCTAACCAGGCACTAGTTGTTTTGTAAACTTGAAGACTATATTTGATAGACATACTGCTAACCTGCAGGCACTAGTTGCTTTGTTAACTTGAAGACTATATTTGATAGACATACTGCTAACCCTCAGGCTCTAGTTGCTTAGTTAACTTGAAGACTATATTTAATAGACATATTGCTAACCTGCAGGCTCTAATTGTTTTGTTAACTTGAAGACTATATTTGAAAGACATACTGCTTACCTGCAGGCTCTAGTTGCTTTGTTAACTTGAAGACTATATTTGAAAGACATACTACTAACCAGGCACTAGTTGCCTTGTTAACTTGAAGACTATATTTGATAGACATACTGCTAACCAGGCACTAGTTGCTTTATTAACTTGAATACTATATTTGATAGACATATTGCTAACCTGCTGGCACTAGTTGTTTTGTTAACTTGAAGACTATATTTGATAGACATACTGCTAATCAGGCTCTAGTTTTTTGTTAACTTGATGTATAAAGATGGAATACCTTCTAATGCTGGATGTACATTGCAGAACTCCTGTTTGTTGTTCTCATCCACTTCATTCTGTTTTTGTTCAATCAAAGCAGATATCCTTCTCATAATCTATAGACATAAACAGGATTGAATCATTACAATTTTTATTGGGATACATTTTTTTTCAAATCTGAAAAGAAACATTGACCACTCATACATTATTCTTTTTAAGTTAAAACTAGAAAATGTCATTGTCATATTACAAATTGTCCCTGAGGCCCAAAATAAACCAAAAATTCATTGAGGGTTTTGATTGCATCATTTATGAACTTTCATAAGCGTTGTTAATAGACTTCTTTTTCAAAATTGTGAAAATATTGTGCATATGAAATGTTCTTAGGTATCACATTTTTTTTGTATGAAAATCTTAAGGTTGATGAAGATTAGTGAGAAGGTCCCTGATTTAGCAATAGCTATTAAATCAACTTGCTTTTTAACTTATTTCTAATTGACTCTACATTGCCATGAGGTGTATAAACAAAAGATTGACAACTCAAAAGGAAATAAATGTACACTAAATGTTTGAGGGGTACACAGTAGGGGTAATCAAAGTAAAATTTGTTTAAACAAGAAATGTCACTGGTAAATGTCGCATGCCCCCCATCTTCTAGGTTACCAGAATCCATGTTATCTCATTCTAGGTTATCAAAAACCCATGTTATCTCTTCTATGAGGTATGTCCCAAAAGTAATAGGACGTATTTAGAAATATGACTTTAAGTATTTAAATCCAAACAAAACTTGGCATGAATAATTTTCGATATCTAAACTAAAAGCATGTAAAATTACAATATCGTACACCACTATTTAACATTAATTTTGACAAGTATGTATGTATATATATGTTACAAAGTACGGGGGTGATTGACGTTATTTGTGCGACGTCAAATTGACATACACATGAAAGTCGTTCTTTTTTCAAAGTATGAACCGCTGTGCAAAACACAATTTTTGTGGTACTGCACCTGCTTCTGGTACATGTCACGATACTATAATGACTCGAAGATCCTAATCACAGAATGTACACTCCGGCATATGGCCCGGAGGTACTGAAAGGGCTTTTCACAAAGATCCCAGGAAAACCACACAAGATTTTGATCGTTCAGATCGCTAATGGTCAGTTACTTTCGTCTCACCTTTGGAAACCCGTTTGTACCACCAATAGATAAGACATCTGTTGAAGAGTTGTGTGAAATAAACTTCAGGGTCTCCTGTGGGGTCATATTTTTTTTCCAAACATTTTTTTTACCACACTCCAAATTTCCACTCTAGACGAGACATCGTCCAATTTCTTTACCATTCAAATTCGCACTTGTTATTTTAAAAGTGCGCAAAATAATCAAATGTTTATCGATAACGTCAAATTTTTAAATGACATTCGTATATGATCTGAACTTACTTCAACTGTTATTTCATAACATTTGGCACGATATTGAGGAAGATGTCTGCTTTCGAAGGCAATATTGTTTGTTAAAATGGTGTACAATTTCAAAGTCCCCCGTACTTCCAAACTTGCATTACTATGGTGCCTTTTGTATGAACTTAACAATGACTGAAAGTTAATTTGATGTTTTATTACAACGGAAGATGTGTTGATCTGTCCATTGATACCACTGGTTTGTATGTGACACCCTAAATACAACAAGAGGCCCAACAGGGCCTGAGGATGCTCTACTGACTCATAGTTGCCATAGCACTTTTTGAAATTGTACTATGCAATAGAAACATCGGGGCGGGGTCATTTTTAAATCTAGGGACACCATTTGAACAAATCTAATAAAACTATAGTTGGTCATCATTACTACATAAACATTTTGAAAATCTGTTGAACCGTTCATGAGAAGAAAACTTTTTAAGTTTTGGACTATTTTTAGTAGCGGTAGCCATCTTGAATTTTAAATAGAAAAAATAAATCTTTTGTATAGTCTTCTATGCAATAGAAACATGTGAAGTTTCAGTTTAATTGGCCTAGTGGTTTCAGAATAAATGAAAAAAAAAGAGAATTTTCTGTTTTCCCATTGTATCTCTATGTAAAATTCTAAGTCCCCTTACAGGGCCCCTATATATCTTAACCCCTAAATTCTTATCTGCAATCAAACCCCTACACTTAGGGATAATTTATATCAAATATGTACAAATCTGACATACCGGTTCTTAAGAAAACAATTTTACTAATTCCCAATTTGTACCCTTTTGGGGCACCTCCTGACCCCTTAAGACATAGGAACCCATTCATTTTTACAAATCTTAACCGCCTTTACCTAACAATGCTTTAGTGAAGATATAGGCAAAATTATTTCCATTTAAAAAAAAAAAAAAAAAAATATTATATTGACATGTGTCCCCTTATTGAACTCTCGGGGCAGAGTCATTTTTTACCCTAGGGACACCATTTGAACAAATCTAACCGAACTATAGTTGGTCATCATTATTACATAAACATTTTGAAAATCTGTTGTGCCCTTCATGAGAAGAAGATTTTTTAAGTTTTGGACTATTTTTAGTAATGGCGGCATTCTTGAATTTCAGATCGAAAAAAAAAAAATCTTCAGTATAGTCTCGTATGCAATAGAAACACCCATGTGAAGTTTCAGTTTAATTGGCCTAGTGGTTTAAGAACAGATGAAAGAAAAAGAGAATTTTCTGTTTTCCCATAGTATCCCTATGTAAAATTCTAAATCACCTTACAGGGCCCCTATAAATTTTAGCCCCTAAATTCTTATTTGCAATGAAACCCCTACACATAGGGATAATTTATGCAAAATATGAACAAATCTGACATACCGGTTCTTAAGAAAACGAATTTAGTAATTCCCAATTTTTACCCTTTTGCGGCCCCTCCTGACCCCTTAAGACAGTGGAACCCAGTCATTTTTACAAATCTGAACCTACTTCACTAAACAATGCTTCTGTGAACATAAAGGCAAAATCATTTCCATTTTAAAAAAAAAAAATAAATAAATATTATAATGACATGTGTCCCCTAATTGAACCCTCGGGGCGGGGTCATATTTAACTCTAGGGACACCATTTGAACAAATCTAACAAAACTATAGTTGGTCATCATTACTACATAAACATTTTTAAAATCTGTTGGGCCGTTCATGAGAAGAAGATTTTTTAAGTTTTGGACTATTTTTAGTAACAGCGGCCATCTTGAATTTCAGATTGAAAAAAAAAAATCTTCTGTTTAGTCTCCTATGCAATAGAAACATCCATGTGAAGTTTCAGTTTAATTGGCCCAGTGGCCAAAACCCATGTAAACCCATGTAATCTATTCTAGTTTACCAAAACCCATGTTAACCCATGTTACCTCTTCTAGTTTACCAAAACCCATGTTATCTCTCCTAGGTTACCAAAACCCATTTTAACCCATGTTATCTCTTTTAGTTTACCAAAACCCATGTTATCTCATTCCAGGTTAATAAAAACCCATGTAATCTGTTCTAGTTTACCAAAACCCATGTTAACCCATGTTATCTCTTCTAGTTTACCAGAACTCATGTTATCTCTTCTAGGGTACCAAAACCCATGTTATCTCTTCTGGTTTACCAGAACCCGTGATATCTCATTCCAGGTTATTAAAAACCCATGTTATCTCTTCTACGTAACCAAAACCCATGTTAACCCATGTTATCTCTTCTAGTTTACCAAAACCCTTGTTAACCCATATTACCTCCTCTAGGTTACCAAAACCCTTATCATCTCTTCTAGGTTACCAAAACCCATATTATCTCTTCTAGTTTACCAAAACCCATGTTATCTCTTCTAGTTAACCAAAACTAATATTAACCTATGTTATCTCATTCTAGATTATCAAAACCCATATAATCTCATTATAGGTTATCAAAACTAATGTTATTTCTTCTAGGTTACAAATACCCTTATAATCTCATTCTAGGTTACTAAAATCTGTGTAATCTCTTTCTAGGTGATCAAAACTCATGTAACCTTATTCTAGTTTATCAAAACCCATGTAATCTCATTCAAGATCACCCAAAACCAATGTTATCTCTTCTAGGTTATCAAAACCCATTTTTTAATTATTGTGCAGTGTACAAGCTTTCATGGCAATCAATAAATGTTATACTTTTTCGAGTTATGTTGAGGGACAACAATTTTATGGATAAGAAACAAACAAGAGCACTAGGAATACAATATCGAACATGCTTTGCTCGAACTCCATGTATTCATCAACTTGGTTCTTTCATGAACTTTATTAAACTGTTATCACTGATGGCTTTAAAAGTACTTTAAAAGTACTGCACCAGACAAGGGAAATATATCAAAGGGCAATAACTCTGTAATTAGCAATAATAGAGTTATGTTTCTTGTACACTGCACTTCCTCTCATTATATTCTACCATTGTATGAAGTTTGATGAAATTCCATCCAGTACTTTAAAAGTAATGCTCCGGACAAGGGAAATATATCAAAGGGCAATAATTCTGTAATTAGCAAGAATAGAGTTATGTTTCCTGTACACTGCACTTCCTCACATTATATTCTACCATTGTATGAAGCTTGATGAAATTCCATCAGGTACTTTTCAAGTTATGCTCCGGACAAGAAAAAATATCAAAGGGAAATATATCAAAGGGCAATAACTCTGTAATTAGCAAGAATAGAGTTATGTTTCCTGTACATTGCACTTCCTCTCATTATATTCTACCATTGTATGAAGCTTGATGAAATTCCATCTAGTACTTTTCAAGTTATACTCCGGACAAGAAAAAATATCAAAGGGCAATAACTCTGTAATTAGCAAGAACAGAGTTATGTTTCTTGTACACTGCACTTCCTCTCATTATATTCTACCATTGTATGACGTTTGATGAAATTCCATCCTGTACTTTTCAAGTGATGCTCCGGACAAGGAAAATTGTAACGGACAGACCGACCGACAGACCGACCTCAGGGTGACTCCAATATACCCCATCAAAACTTCGTTTGTCGGGGGTATAATTATCAGAACCCCTGTAATCTCATTCTAGGTTATCAAAACCCATGTTATTTCATTCTAGGTTATTAAAACCCATGTTATCTCTTCTGGGTAACTAAACCCGCAGTAATCTTATTCTTGGTTATCAACACCATGTAATCTCTTCTAGGTCACCAAAACCCCTGTAATCTCATTCTAGGTTAATAGAACAAGCATAATCTCATCTGAGGTTATCACAGTTCCAATGCTATTATCACAGCTTTTAACTCTGAGATTATCAAAATTCCTGTAATCGCATACCTGATTTATATTATCAATGTCCAAGTTGCAGTATTCTCTTACACTGAGGTATCATAGTTATTGCAAAACGTCTGGGGCTGGTTTACACAAAACTTAGCAATCTGAGTTTTTCCTATACTCAAAATTTTTGATTCGCTAAATAATTACTGTAACTCATTACACCTTAAACAAATTCACAGAATTGGGAGTCACAACAAATATTCACTCATTGGTAAATGATTAAATGCAAAATGATCAATGTAAATGAAGTTGTGCCTTTCAAAGATATGTGTTCAGGAAAATCTCATGTTGAAACTTGGACTTGTTTACTGAAAATGGAGGAATATTCACAAAACATTCCTATTTTCTGTTCTTATACTTGAAAAGAATAAAAAGTATTATTACATGTAATATTTTCTTATTGCTATATGTCCATCAATGCATCATTGGTCACCCAATAAAAATGAAGAAATAGATTTTCTAATTCATTGATCTGACAGGGCATAGCATTAAAACTATATGAAAAGTCAGTGTCAATAAAAATATCTTTTTGCTTCAAAATAAAGAAAACAAGAGGTTGCCACTAATGTGTTCATATCCCCCGCCACCTTGTTAACCCTTAGAGGCATTTCCTGATAAGTGGATTTAAATTATGCAAAATGAAAAAGTCGCCAAGCACAGAAATCAAATGTAAATGCAGCAAACTGAAATGCGTAGCCGACTGTAATACGACACATTGTCTTGTCCGAGTGAGCACCGGTGTGATGTTCTAAATTGAACCATAAATATGTAAGTTATAACCACAAAAACTATCTTTGACAAACAGACCCAATTCATTCACATGACACATCCCCTTGGGCTGGTTAGCATTTGCTGATTTATTTAAAAATCCAATCTAAAGAAGATATGGTCCGGACAGCAGTGGATGGACGGTCGGAGATGTGACCTTGAACTTTGAAGAATAGACCCAACTCATTTGCATGACAAATCATCTTGTCATAGTAAACATTTGTGCCTAGTTATTTAACAAGAGGCCCAAGAGGGCCTGAGGACGCTCTACTGACTCATCGTGGCCATAGCACTTTTTGAAATTCTCCTATGCAATAGAAATATCGGGGCAGGGTCATTTTTAACCCTAGGGACAAGATTTGAACAAATCTAACAAAACTATAGTTGGTCATCATAACTACATAAATATTTTGAAAATATGCTGGGCCGTCATGAGAAGAAGATTTTTTAAGTTTTGGACTATTTTTAGTAACGGCGGCCATCTTGAATTTCAGATCGAAAAAAAAAAATCTTCTGTATAGTCTGCTATGCACCAGAAACATGCATGTGAAGTTTCAGTTTAATTGGCCTAGTGGTTTCAGAGAAAGTGCTGCTAACAGACGACGGACGACAGACAACGCGCCATCGCATAAGCACTTCTGGCCTTTGGCCAGTAGAGCTAAAAATCCAAAAAACAATTAAAGAAGATAAGGTCCGGACAGCAGCGGATGGACAGACAGAGTTGTGACCCTGACCTTTGACAAACAGACCAAAATCAGCCACATGACACATCGTCTTGTCATAGTGAACATTTGTGCCAAGTGATTTAAAAATGCAATCACAACTAAAGAAGATACGGTCAGGACAGGACGAAACACAGTGTATACATTGAATTTTCAAACAACTGACCTTGAGCTGTGACCTTTGATGAACAGACCCAAGTAATTCGCATGACACATCGTCTTGTCCTACTGAAAGTTTGTGCCAAGTAATTTAAAATTCCAATCACAACTAAAGAAGATAAGGTCCGGACAGCAGTGGACGGACAGACGGAGACGTGAACTTGACCTTTGATGAACAGACCCAAGTCAGTTGCATGACACATAGTCTTGTCGTAATGAACATTTATGCCAAGTTATTAAAATTCCGATCACAACTAAAGAAGATACAGTCTGGACAAGAGGCAACACAGTGTATACATTGGATTTTCAAACACTTGACCTTGAGCTATGAGCTTGAACTTTGATGAACAGACCCAAGTCATTCACATGACACATTGTCTTGTCCTAGTGAACATCTGTTCCAAGTTATTTGAAATTCCAATCACAACTTAAGAAGATACAGTCCGGACAGCAGTGGCCGGACGGACGGAGTTGTAAACATTTATGCTGAGTTATTTGAAAATCCAATAACAACTAAAGAAGATAAGGTTTGGAGAGCAGCGGACGGACGGATGGAGTGACATTGACCTTTGACAAACAGACCTATGTCAGTCACATGACACATCGTCTTGTCATAGTGAACATTTGTGCCAAGTTATTTAAAAGTGCAATCACAACTAAAGAAGAAAAGGTCTGGACAGCAGTGTCTGACGGAGCTGTGACCTTGACCTTTGATGAACAGACCCAAGTCAGTTGCATGACATATCGTCTTGTCCTAGTGAATATTTGTGCCAAGTTATTTAAAATTCCAATCACAACTAAAGAAGATATCGTCCGGACAAGAGGAAACACAGTGTATACATTGGATTTTCAAACACTTGACCTTGAGCTATTAGCTTGAACTTTGATGAACAGACCCAAGTCATTCGCATGACACATTGTCTTGTCCTAGTGAACATTTGTGATGAGTTACTTAAACAAGAGGGCCAAGATGGCCCTATATCTCTCACCTGACTGACCTTGAGTCACCCAACATAAGTAGATTATATAATACATGTACGCTCAAAATTCCAGAAAGACGAGATGGGCAAGTAGTTAGAATTTTGATTTGTTTTGAAGATGTAACAGATGCGTAGAAGAGTTCAAACTTGGTAGAGGTTCATCCATGGTTAATGTCAGTGAAATGACATCAAAATCAGGTCAGTACATTCTGACAAGAAGGATGCTAAGTCTTTGAACTAAGATAAAAATCCAGTTCCAGCACAAAACTAACCTGTTATGTTTGAGATCTGTTTCAAACTAAAGCATCAGACTAAACTATTGTGCATGAAACAATCCTCAGTTCCAGCACAATAAATATTCCTATGAGTTTCAAACACAAGCCTTCCCAAAGTCTATCACTTGAAAGAATCTTTGTCACAGTGCACTCTCCCCAAAAAACAATTAAGCTCCTCCTCCAAGATTTCAATTACACTTTGACACTGAAAATCTCAAGTAGACTTTTTGTTGTGATAAAACTAGCTAAAAATATGGTATTGCTTTATTATGAAGCAGTAAACCATTCCTATCTGAACAACAGAAACTCTGACTTTTATATTCAGAAAAACACCTACTTTAAAATGGTTAATGATATTTGAATAATATTCAATCATTGATTATAATTGTATCATTCATCTTTTTATGATGAATCATCTTTTAAAACATATATATAGTATAATATTGTATAATAATAGCAAATTTTTTTTAAAGAGTTTAAAGGTCCAGACAGCAGCAGATGGACAGACAGAGTTGTGACCTTGACCTTTGACAAACAGACCCAAGTCAGTCGCATGACACATCGTCATGTCATAGTGAAAGTTTTTGCCAAGTTATTTGAAATTCAAATCACAACTAAAGAATATATATAAGTCTGGACAGCAGTTTACAGACAGATGGAGCTGTAACCTTGACCTTTGATGAATAGACCCAAGTCAGTCGCATTACACATCATCTTGTCCTAGTGAGCATTTGTGCCAAGTTATTTAAAATTCCAATCACAACTAAAGAAGATAATTATGGTCCGGACAAGAGGAAACACAGTGTATACATTGGATTTTCAAACACTTGACCTTGAGCTATAACCTTGAACTTTAACAAACAGACCCAAGTCATTCGCATGACACATTGTCTTGTCCTAGTGAACATTTGTGCCAAGTTATTTAAAATTCCAATCACAACTAAAGAAGATACGGTCCAGACAAGAGGAAACACAGTGTATACATTAGATTTCCAAACACTTGACCTTGAGCTATGACCTAGACCTTTGATGAACAGACCCAAGTCATTCGCATTACACACTGTCTTGTCCTAGTGAACATTGGTGCTATTTGTGCCAAGTTATTAAAAATTCCAAACGTTACTAAAGAAGATATGGTCCGGACAAGAGGAAACACAGTGTATACATTGGATTTCCAAACCCTTGAACAAAGTTATTTGAAATACCAATCACAGCTGAAGGAGATATGGTGAGGACAGCAGCAGACGCATGGATGTGCGCAACCCATTTCTATATCCCCTGCTTCGCTTTATGAGCAGTGGTGGGGGATAATAACCAATAAGTTATTAAAGGGGGTGCTAGATTTTTTAAAAGGTTAATTCCACCCATTCATTTCAATGTTATCAGAGAACATAAACATATAATCAGTGTAACTTTACAGAATAAAACATCTCAATAACACCAAATGGCTTGAGGTTAAGCAATATACTGTGTAATATGTAGTTTATCCTCCACAGTAGTCTGGTATAATATACCAGTTCTTGTAAATGGATCTATAGTCTTGTACCAACACATACAGTTTATTAATGCTTCAATATTCCAAGTTTTTCAGTATTTTTACATACACAATATATACATTAACTTCACTTCATAGGGCAATATATCAGTACCAGTTCATGAAAATGGATCTAATCCTGTACCTGTATGCACAGTTTATCACAGCTGGATTATAACCCTTTCATGACTATGAAAAAAAAATGGGAAAAAAAAAACTTTCATGAAAATGAATAAAAAAAAAAAAGAAAAAAAAAAGAAAAAAAAAGACCACAAACTGACCCTATTTGTAAAACATCTAAGCCTTCTATTTGTACTAAAAACTTTAACCTGCTAAAAAAATCTTAGTAAAATTTTTAAGTCTAAAAGAGCAATAATTCTGCCAGAATACTATAGAGTTATGGCTCTTGTCTTTATGAGTTCCTAGACGATGCTGAGCACACATGTGAAGTACCAACTCAAAAACTTTAACCTGCTAAAAAACTCTAAACAAATCAAGAGCTATGGTTCTTGTCTCTATGAGTTTCCTAAATGATACTGAACACATGTTGAGTTTCATTCATATCCAATGATAGGTTGAGGAAATATGTATCTGATTAAAAACTTTAACCCACTCAAACTTTAATCAAATTTTCTAATTCCAAATGGGCCATAATTCTGACAAAATGCAACCAGAGTTATGGTTCTTGCTTTTGTGCATTCAGTTCCAGTTCAATAATAGGTTGATGAAATATGTACATGCTAAAAAAAACTTAACCAAAAACTCAACGCTGACGCCGACGGGAGTACAAAAGCCCCCCTTTTCTATGAATATTCAAGCTAAAAAATTAAGAAAAGCTGCATTACCTCCTCTAAAAATTCTAGGCCTACCTATACAATGCAGGATTTCAGTTAAGGGGGTGCAGACTTAGTGGGCACAACACAAAACCTGAATGGGCACACACGTTTTTCAGTAGAAATACAGTGGATTTTAATAAAATGTGGGAGTTTGGGGGTGGGGAGGGTTAATTAGTAGATATGCCCATGCATTGATCTTGATTTCAAAATATCAATCAGTATTAAATGGATGTTTAAAAGGGCCATAATTCTGACAAAATGCAACCCAAAGTTATGGTTCTTGTGTTTCTTTAATGATGCTGAGTTTCATTCATATTCAATGAATGGTTGCAGATATCTTACATGATAACAAAAGGCCCATGGACCTTAACAGTCACCCGATTATCAAAAAAAAACATTCACATGAGTCTATTCAGTCATAAGAAATAATGATTTCGGTCAATTTCTATTATATAGATTTAATAAAGTAGGCCCCACCCCCAGGGCAAACCGTGAGACCCAGGGACATGCAATTCACAATTTTTTTTATAAAGGACCAATATACGTCCATAATCATGCTCACCATTTGTTTCTCAGTGCTTCCTAAATTGAGAAGAAGATTTTCAGAGTTTATCTTAAATTTGACTGTTTTGGCCCTGCCCCCAAGGCCCCAGGGGCACGGGGACCATGCAATTCATAATTTTGATTCACCCTTAGACACCAAAGCTGCATACAACATTTCATTACAATTGAGCTTACGATTTTTGAGAAGAAGTCGAAAATGTCAATTCATGAATTGTTTACGGCGTACGACAACGGTGGTCGCAAAAGGTACCTTGATACAAAGTCTCGGGTGACATAATAACCAATACCGATGCAGAGGCGAGTACAATAACCCCCTACTCTATGAATAGTCAAGCTAAAAATTGTATATAGAAACTGTATTTATAATAAATATAATTTTAAATTAACATTAGAATTGTACATTTACTATTCACAATAAACAAAATAAGAACACTTTTGTGATAAAATCAGAGTAGATTCAAATATGACAGCTTTTATTGATTAATGTTTTTCACATTGTCTATAAAAGCACTAAGTATTAATATGCATTTAGCATCATTAACAAATACAGTTATTTTCGGTTTTTTGTTAAGTAGTTTTGTTCATGCTTTTTTTTGCACTTTTTGAAATTCTCCTATGCAATAGAAACATCGGGGCGGGGTCATTTTTAAACCTAAGAACACCATTTGAACAAATCTAACAAAACTATAATTGGTCATCATTACTACATAAACATTTTGAAAATCTGTTGGGCCCTTCATGAGAAGAAGATTTTTTAAGTTTTGGACTATTTTAGTAATGGTGGCCATCTTGAATTTTATATATAAAAAAAAATCTTCTGTGGTCTCTAATGCAAGAGAAACATCCATGTGAAGTTTCAGTTTAACTGGCCTAGTGGTTTCAGAGTAGACGAAAGAAAAAGAGAATTTTCTGGTTTCCCATCGTATCCCTATGTAAAATTCTAAGCCCCCTTACAGGGCCCCTATAAATTTAAGCCCCTAAATTCTTATCTGCAATGAAACCCCTACACATAGGGATAATTTATGCAAAATATGAACAAATCTGACATACCGGTTCTTAAGAAAACGATTTTAGTAATTCCCAAATTTTACCCTTTTGGGGCCCCTCTGACCCCTTAAGACAGTGGAACCTAGTCATTTTTACAAATCTGAACCTCCTTCACCAAACAATGCTTCTGTGAAGATATAGGCAAAATCACTTCCATTTAAAAAAAAAATAAAAAAAAATATTATAATGACATGTGTCCCCTAATTGAACCTTCGGGGCGGGGTCATTTTTAATCCTAGGGACACCATTTGAACAAATCTAACAAAATTATAGTTGATCACCATAACTACATAAACATTTTGAAAATCTGTTGGGCCGTTCATGAAAAGAAGATATTTTAAGTTTTGGACTATTATTAGTAACGGCGGCCATCTTGAATTTCAGATCGGAAAAAAAAAAAAAATCTTCTGTATAGTCTCCTATGCAATAGAAACATCCATGTGAAGGCATAGTACCACCATTGCAAAAAGGAAGTGCTTCTGTGGGGTAGTCACATAATGGCGGTTATAAATAATCCTCATTTCTTCTTCTCTAAAAATGCATTTTCCTTATTTTAATGCTCATTTTTTTATTTGAATGGCATTATTGATGTATTTTGAACATTTTGATAACATTGTCATGTTTGAATTGTGAATTTAGAAAAAAAAATTGATGCTTGGAAATTTGGGTATGAATACATGATTTCGGAAGTCTACTTTCACTTTGTCACCAGTGTACACACTGAGCAGAAAAAAAATCTCTTATATGACACATGATCCCGACTTTTCTCATCATATTTTGATAGTACAGAGGTTGGCAAACAGTAAAATGTAAGTTTCACTTCTTTCATTTGGGTTTCTCTATGAATGACAAGCCTTCAAACTTTATTTATTTACTATAGAATAAGAACAAAAATTAATGGTGGGTTGACACCTGAAGTTTCAGTTTAATTGGCCTAGTGGTTTCATGGAAAATGCTGCTAACAGACGACAGACAACAGATAATGGACAACGCACCATTGCATAAGCACTTCTGGCTATGAGTGCTAGGGTGTACACAATGTCAAATAACACAATTTCTAACAACTCAATGGCCTTAACCCCTACACTTATTATACAAGTTGATCATTTCAAGAATTTGTCCAAGATATTATGATTATAATTATAATGACTGTGCAAGTTAAGTTCATACTTATTTATTTTAGCTTGATTGCGATGGAAGCTGTGTGCTTATATGAACTACTCTTGAGTCTGCTTCCTGGGTTGATCCAGTACTGAGTGTAGCTCTGTGCTTATATGAACTACTCTTGAGTCTGCTTCCTTGGTTGATCCAGTACTGAGTGTAGCTGTGCTTATATGAACTGCTCTTGAGTCTGCTTCCTGGGTTGATCCAGTACTGAGTGTTGCTCTGTGCTTATATGAACCGCTCTTGAGTCTGCTTCCTGGGTTGATCCAGTACTGAGTGTAGCTCTGTGCTTATATGAACTGCTCTTGAGTCTGCTTCCTGGGTTGATCCAGTACTGAGTGTTGCTCTGTGCTTATATGAACTGCTCTTGAGTCTGCTTCCTGGGTTGATCCAGTACTGAGTGTAGCTCTGTGCTTATATGAACTGCTCTTGAGTCTGTTTCCTCGGTTGATCAAGTACTGAGTGTAGCTCTGTGCTTATATGAACTGCTCTTGAGTCTGCTTCCTGGGTTGATCCAGTACTGAGTGTAGCTCTGTGCTTATATGAACTGCTCTTGTGTCTGCTTCCTGGGTTGATCCAGTACTGAGTGTAGCTCTGTGCTTATATGGACTGCTCTTGAGTCTGCTTCCTGGGTTGATCCAGTACTGAGTGTAGCTCTGTACTTATATGAACTGCTCTTCGAGTCTGCTTCCTGGGTTGATCCAGTACTGAGTGTAGCTCTGTGCTTATATGAACTGCTCTTGAGTCTGCTTCCTTGGTTGATCCAGTACTGAGTGTAGCTCTGTGCTTATATGAACTGCTCTTGAGTCTGCTTCCTGGGTTGATCCAGTACTGAGTGTAGCTCTGTACTTATATGAACTGCTCTTCGAGTCTGCTTCCTGGGTTGATCCAGTACTGAGTGTAGCTCTGTCCTTATATGAACTGCTCTTGAGTCTGCTTCCTGGGTTGATCCAGTACTGAGTGTAGCTCTGTGCTTATATGAACTGCTCTTGAGTCTGTTTCCTCGGTTGATCAAGTACTGAGTGTAGCTCTGTGCTTATATGAACTGCTCTTGAGTCTGCTTCCTGGGTTGATCCAGTACTGAGTGTAGCTCTGTGCTTATATGAACTGCTCTTGTGTCTGCTTCCTGGGTTGATCCAGTACTGAGTGTAGCTCTGTGCTTATATGGACTGCTCTTGAGTCTGCTTCCTGGGTTGATCCAGTACTGAGTGTAGCTCTGTACTTATATGAACTGCTCTTCGAGTCTGCTTCCTGGGTTGATCCAGTACTGAGTGTAGCTCTGTGCTTATATGAACTGCTCTTGAGTCTGCTTCCTTAGTTGATCCAGTACTGAGTGTAGCTCTGTGCTTATATGAACTGCTCTTGAGTCTGCTTCCTGGGTTGATCCAGTACTGAGTGTAGCTCTGTACTTATATGAACTGCTCTTCGAGTCTGCTTCCTGGGTTGATCCAGTACTGAGTGCAGCTCTGTGCTTAAATGAACTGCTCTCGGTTCTGCTTCCTGCGTTGATCCAGTACTGAGTGTTGCTCTGTCCTTATATGAACTGCTCTTGAGTCTGCTTCCTGGGTTGATCCAGTACTGAGTGTAGCTCTGTGCTTATATGAACTGCTCTTGAGTCTGTTTCCTGGGTTGATCCAGTACTGAGTGTAGCTCTGTGCTTATATGAACTGCTCTTGAGTCTGCTTCCTGGGTTGATCCAGTACTGAGTGTAGCTCTGTGCTTATATGAACTGCTCTTGTGTCTGCTTCCTGGGTTGATCCAGTACTGAGTGTAGCTCTGTGCTTATATGAACTGCTCTTGAGTCTGCTTCCTGGGTTGATCCAGTACTGAGTGTAGCTCTGTACTTATATGAACTGCTCTTCGAGTTTGCTTCCTGGGTTGATCCAGTACTGAGTGTAGCTCTGTGCTTATATGAACTGCTCTTGAGTCTGCTTCCTGGGTTGATCAAGTACTGAGTGTAGTTCTGTGCTTATATGAACTGCTCTTGAGTCTGCTTCCTGGGTTGATCCAGGACTGAGTGTAGTTCTGTGCTTATATGAACTGCTTTTGATTCTGCTTCCTGGGTTGATCCAGTACTGAGTGTAGTTCTGCGCTTATATGAACTGCTCTTGAGTCTGCTTCCTGGGTTGATCCAGTACTGAGTGTAGCTCTGTGCTTATATGAACAACTCTTGAGTCTGCTTCCTAGGTTGATCCAGTACTGAGTGTAGTTCTGTGCTTATATGAACTGCTCTTCAGTCAGCTTCCTAAGTTGATCCAGTACTGAGTGTAGTTATGTGCTTATATGAACTGCTCTTGAGACTGCTTCCTGGGTTGATCCAGTACTGAGTGTAGCTCTGTGCTTATATGAACTGCTCTTGAGTCTGCTTCCTGGGTTGATCCAGTACTGAGTGTAGCTCTGTGCTTATATGAACTGCTCTTGTGTCTGCTTCCTTGGTTGATCCAGTACTGAGTGTAGTTTTGTGCTTATATGAACTGCTTTTGAGTCTGCTTCCTGGGTTGATCCAGTATTGGGTGTAGTTCTGTGCTTATATGAACTGCTCTTGAGTCTGCTTCCTGTGTTGATCCAGTACTGAGTGTAGTTCTGTGCTTATATGAACTGCTCTTGAGTCTGCTTCCTGGGTTGATCCAGTACTGAGTGTAGCTCTGTTCTTATATGAACTGCTCTTGAGTCTGCTTCCTGGGTTGATCCAGTACTGAGTGTAGTTCTGTGCTTATATGAACTGCTCTTGGGTCTGCTTCCTGGGTTGATCCAGTTCTGATTGTAGCTCTGTGCTTATATGAACTGCTCTTGAGTCTGCTTCCTGGGTTGATCAAGTACTGAGTGTAGCTCTGTGCTTATATGAACCGCTCTAGAGTCTGCTTCCTGGGTTGATCCAGTACTGAGTGTAGCGCTGTGCTTATATGAACTACTCTTGTGTCTGCTTCCTGGGTTGATCCAGTACTGAGTGTAGTTCTGTGCTTATATGTACTGCTCTTGATTCTTCTATCTTGGTTGATCAAGTACTTAGTGTAGTTCTATGCTTATATGAACTGCTCTTGATTCTGCTTCCTGGGTTGATCCAGTACTGAGTGTTGTTCCGTGCTTATATGAACTGCTCTTGAGTCTGCTTCCTAGGTTGATCCAGTACTGAGTGTAGTTCTGTGCTTATATGAACTGCTCTTGAGTCTGCTTCCTAGGTTGATCCAGTACTGAGTGTAGTGATGTGCTTATATGAACTGCTCTTGAGTCTGCTTCCTGGGTTGATCAAATACTGAGTGTAGTTCTGTGCTTATATGAACTGCTCTTGGGTCGGCTTCCTGGGTTGATCCAGTACTGAGTGTAGTTCTGTGCTTATATATGAACTGCTCTTGATTCTGCTTCCTTGGTTGATCCAGTACTGAGTGTAGTTCTGTGCTTATATGAACTGCTCTTGAGTCTGCTTCCTGGGTTGATCCAGTACTGAGTGTAGTTCTGTGCTTATACGAACTGCTCTTGATTCTGCTTCCTGGGTTGATCAAGTACTGAGTGTAGTTCTGTGCTTATATGAACAACTCTTGAGTCTGCTTCCTTGGTTGATCAAGTACTGAGTGTAGTTCTGTGCTCATATGAACTGCTCTTGAGTCTGCTTCCTTGGTTGATCCAGTACTGAGTGTAATTTTGTGCTTATATGAACTGCTCTTGAGTCTGCTTCCTGGGTTGATCCAGTACTGAGTGAAGTTCTGTGCTTATACGAACTGCTCTTGATTCTGCTTCCTGGGTTGATCAAGTACTGAGTGTAGTTCTGTGCTTATATGAACAACTCTTGAGTCTGCTTCCTGGGTTGATCCAGTACTGAGTGTAGCTCTGTGCTCATATGAACTGCTCTTGTATGCTTCCTCGGTTGATCCCGTACTTAGTGTAGTTCTGTGCTTATATGAACTGCTCTTGATTCTGCTTCCTGGGTTGATCCAGTACTGAGTGTAGTTCTGTGCTTATGTGAACTGTTCTTGAGTCTGCTTCCTGGGTTGATTCAGTACTGAGTGTAGTTCTGTGCTTATGTGAACTGCTCTTGAGTCTGCTTCCTAGGTTGATCCAGTACTGAGTGTAGTTCTGTGCTTATGTGAACTGCTCTTGGGTCTGCTTCCTGGGTTGATTCAGTACTGAGTGTAGTTCTTTGCTTATGTGAACTGCTCTTGTGTCTGCTTCCTAGGTTGATCCAGTACTGAGTGTAGTTCTGTGCTTATATGAACTGCTCTTTAGTCTGCTTCCTTGGTTGATCAAGTACTGAGTGTAGTTCTGTACTTATATGAACTGCTCTTGTGTCTGCTTCCTGGGTTGATCCAGTACTGAGTGTAGTTCTGTGCTTATATGAACTGCTCTTGTGTCTGCTTCCTGGGTTGATCCAGTACTGACTGTAGTTCTGTGCTTATATGAACTGCTCTTGAGTCTGCTTCCTGGGTTGATTCAGTACTGAGTGTAATTCTGTTCTTATATGAACTGCTCTTGAGTCTGCTTCCTGGGTTGATCCAATACCGAGTGTAGTTCTGTGCTTATATGAACTGCTCATGAGTCTGCTTCCTAGGTTGATTCAGTACTGAGTGTAGTTCTGTGCTTATTATGAACTGCTCTTGAGTCTGCTTCCTTGGTGTGGAAGACTGTGTAAGTTTGGCGAAAATCAAATAAAAACTGCAGGATCTAGAATGCACACAACTTCAAATAAACTGTATTTGATGATTCAAGGACCATGACACCAGCATCAATTATCCAATTTGGCTAGATCAAGAACTTTTCAAGATATTATGATTATATAATTACTGATTGAGTTTGATGAGGAACAAACAAATATGCTAGAGTACACAGAAGCCAAATACGGCAGTTTCTGACAATTCAAAGGCTACAACAGTTACTGCGGAATTGACTATCAGATTTTACCAGTTCAAGAACTTGTCCAAATTTTGTGGTTATGTAACTACAGTTGTTACTCACCAACTCGAACTCTGTTATTTCGAATTTCTGGTTATCTCAAATTTGAAGTTCGGTCCCGTTTTTTCTCGTTCTATTTCTATATCAATTAACTCCAGATATATCAAATTCCAGTAATTCGTATTATTCACTATTTCGAATTCGTTCTTCGGTCCCTCCGTATTAAAATCTATTGAATCATCACTCGTTATTTTGAATTTTTTATCACCGTGTGAAGATGAAGGCAAACTGCCGAAGGTGATAATTGCTGATCTCATACCTGTAATTGATCGCTTCAGGTATCTGTACTGGCAGGTAAGTTAATTGGGTCATCAAATTGTTATGATACAAACACAAGCAAGACACACGCTAATTAGGCAAACAACGCTGCTGCTTGTTTGGGTTAAAGCGATAACACGGAAAACTGAGTGAACATAATCAAACACTAATTGACATTTAGCATATTTGAGTAAATATTGACAGTCATCTGATATGAATATAAACTTAAGATTTTCAAACAAGAATCATTATTCACAATGTCTGTAACGCAAAGTAATCTCATGAACCAAAGCGCCCAGCAATCTAGTGAAGGACCTGGTATTGAACCCGGGGGGATAACTAGATCGGCACCAATCTTTGTAACTGGTGAGCAATCCTGTGAAGGACCCAGTGTTAATGCTGGGGGGGATAACTGGATCATCTGTTACTGGGAAAAAGGGATTGAAAAGGAAGATGGACACACAAACTTACGAGAAGAAATACAATGCCATTATAGAAGCAGAAAATGGAACTAAGTCGAAGAAACAGATAGCTGCCTATTTTTCCATACCAGCCTCAACATTGTCAACATGGCTTAAAAACAAAGAAGAAATTAAACGAAAATATTTGACTGGAGAGATGGGACCACAAAGTAAAAAAAACAGGGGTGCGAAATTCCCTGAAATTGAGGAAGCTTTGTTGGAATGGTTTAAAAATGCCAGGGAACAAAATGCCACTATATCTGGGGAAATAATGAGAGAGAAGGCACGCTATTTTGCTAACCGTCTAAATATACCGACAGAAGCATTTGAATGTTCCAATGGTTGGCTAGAGCGCTTTAAAGCCCGCCATGATATTGTTTTTAAGAAGGTTTGTGGCAAAGCCAACTCTGTCGACACTAAATCTGTTCAAATGAGCAACTGGCATATACAACTTGCCGGTATACTCCGGGAATATGCTCTATCAGATATTTTTAATGCTGATGAAACTGGCATATTTTATCGTCTGCTTCCAGATAAAATGCTGGAGTTCAAAGCCACTAGCTTCCATGGTGGCAAAATGAGTAAGGACGGGCTAACGGCAATGGTTTGCGCCAATATGACCGGCAATGAAAAACTGCCGTTACTAGTAATAGGGAAGTCGGCAAAGCCTCACTGATTTAAAAATGTTAAGTCTCTGCCAACAGAATACATGGCAAATAAAAAAGCATGGATGACTTCTGAAATATTCGCAAAATGGCTGAAGAAAGTCGATAATAAAATGGCCAGAAGACGAGCCAGATGATGATATTCCTCTGGCTACCCTAAACAGGGTTACATCGGGCATAATATTGCATGAATTTGCAGTTGCATACAATGATATCCAGACGTGCCAGGACATCAGTGATGATACCATCATCGAAGAAATAACTTCAAGACACGCCAACGACAATGACAACGAGCCCAGCAGCGACGAAGAATCGGATCCGCAACCCAAACCAACTCATCAAAGTGCTATGGCAGCGTTAGAATTGCTGCGTAGATATATGGAATTTCAACCAATGTCAATGCCTGTACTACCATCTATAAACTGTGTTGAGCGTTTCGTGTCAGGTCGCCAGATGAAGGAATTTTGTTCAAAGCAAACTGACATTATGAACTTTTTTATTAGAAGTGAACCGACAAGCAAATCAACAAGAAATTAACATTATATACGCTATGAATTCAATTCAATTCAAGTTGTAACTAAGTGTTAGAATACATGTGTGCTATTTTTTCGTCTTATTTTTTTATTTGTTAAGTTGTTGTAACCATTGCTTGTACATGTATATAACCTTATAATGTCTTTATTTCTGTTGCATATTCTATTTATTTGATATTCATGTAAATAAAAAGTATAAACATTGAAAACACATTTTGTTTATCTATTATGTCACACTTTATTACAATGTTCACGCACTGGGCAAATAGACAATTACACACGGATAACAACGTACAACATACGTTTGCGTAGAAGAAAATGACACATATAAACAGTAAAATTTACCTCGATTTAAGATAAATCCACAGTACACATCAATATAAACACAGTTTATATAATGTGTAAATATAACAACAACATGTTATATGGAGTAAAAAACAATAAATACAGGTATTTACATGCACACATATATTTTCAATGATTTATGAAGTGAGTGGGGTAACGGTAAAAAGACGCACAAAGGTAAACTCCTGATAAATCGAAGTCCGGATATTTCGAATTATTTTTACAGTTCCACGGAATTCGAAATAACAAGTTTCGACTGTACTATTTTATATTAGCTTATTAAGTTTATTTAAGTTTCAGTGAAAAATGCAGGTGCACACAACAAAATGTTTACAGACAGACAGATACCAGATGATGGACAACAGGTGATCAGAAAAGCTCACCGTGAGCTTTGTTCAGGTGAGCTTGAAAAGATAATAAAATTAATATAATCATAAAGTTCACACCAATGCACAAATGAAAATCTTCAGTAAAAAGAAGAGAGCCATCATCACCCTTATTTTATATTATATTGTCAATATAAGTAACATTAGTAAATGGCAGCATTTCTATATGGTATGCTAGATCTATTTATATGAAGTAATTTAAATACTCTTACAGTGTTGACTTCTGTAGTAATTAACATTACCATGACATCAACTTATAAAGACTCTTAGCTGCTGGTTAATAGTAGATTCTGATGATATACATGAACTGTTATGTGCTTGCGGGAGTTTAATGTTAGTGTTTTACTTACATGAGGTATAATAAAGAAAATTAACAGTAGCCAAATGCTTACTGAAGAATTTGGCCGAGAAATATGTGCCTTATAAGCTTTGATAAGGATTGTGGAGAAACTTGGTAGGAGTAGAGACAGATACTGTTCATATTTTCTCAGTGTCAAAAGGTTACCATAAAATAAGTTAACTGGCTCTGACCCTAGCCTTTTTGCTCCTAAAAATTCTGTTTTCAGCAAATGATAATGACCTCATGAGTCATGACTGCTTTTCAACAGAAATCTATGTTACAGATTTTAGTTTGTTTGATTAATGTTTGACTATAATTATAAGTTTCAGACATTATATTACACAACTTCTTACTTCCACGTTTGAAGCTTTAATCTGCACCAGATGGTTGTAGTCTTGAGATTGTTGTTTGATATCATTTGTAACCTTGACCTCTGTCACATCAGTTTTAATAGTAGGTTGTGCAGACCTGGACTCAACATCTTGCTCCATCGTCTCTGTCACATGGTCTACTGATGAGGTTTCCATCCTTTCTACAAAAGGTTTAACACAAATAAATCTTGATTCTGGGCCTTCCAATGTTTAATGAATCAATAAAAAAGTTCTTGTTCCACCAAAACACTCCAGCACGAATGTGCTTATAGACATGGAGGAAAAGCTTGCTCAGATTTGCTTGTTCAGATTTGATAATCTTTTAAACTAGTCACAATATCTTTCATGATATATTAAAAATAAAAACATGAAATATTTAATGTAGTTTCATTTGATAACTATATAGATGCAATGAAGTTAAATTTGATATATGAATGTATATGTAATGAAGTTATATCTGATATATTATAGTGACAAGAGCCATGTTGGACATGGCCAATCCTCCTGCCAAAGCAAATTCTGGTACTGTCCACTCTTTACCATTGTATGCGGCTTCAAAGCATTCACTTCAAAACTTCAATGTATGCTCCAAACAAGAGAAAATACCAAAGGGGAATACATCTGCAAAACCAGAAGAAAGAGTTATGCTTCCTGTACACTGAACTTCCTCTCAATGTCCTCTAGCATTGTGTGCAATATCAACTAAATCCCTCGAACACTTTTTGAGTTATGTTCCTGTCTAGCATAACAAGAGGGCCAAGATGGCCCTATATCGCTCACCTGACTCACCTAAAGTCACCCAACATAAGTAGATTATATAATACATGTACGCTCAAAATTCCAGGAAGACAAGATGGGCAAGTAGTAAGAATTTTGATTTGTTTTGAAGATGTAACAGATGCGTAGAAGAGTTCAAACTTGGTAGAGGTTCACCCATGGTAAATGTCAGTGAAATGACATCAAAACCAGGTCAGTAGATTCTGACAAGAAGGCTTTTGAAGTTTTTACTATAGATGCTAAGTCTTTGAACTAAGATAAAAATCCAGTTCCAGCACAAAACTAACCTGTTATGTTTGAGAACGGTTTCAAACTAAAGCATCAGACTAAACTATTGTGCATGAAACAATCCGCAGTTCAAGCACAATAAATATTCCTATGAGTATCAAACACAAGCCTTCCCAAAGAATATCGCTTGAAAGAATCTTTGTCGCAGTGCACTCTCCCCAAAAAACAATTAATCTCCTCCTCCAAGATTTCAAGTGCACTTTGACACTGAAAATCTCAAGTAGACTTCTTGCTGTTATGAAACTAGCTAAAAATATGGTATTGCTTTATTATGAAGCAGTAAACCATCCCAGTCTGAACCAGAAAAACTCTGACTTTTATATTTAAAAAAACACCTATTTTAAAATGGTTCATGATATATGAATAATATTTCAATCATTGATTATAATCGTATTATTCATCTTTTTATGATGAATTATATTTTAAAACTTATATCTGGTATAATATTGTATTAATTATAGCGAAAGAAAAGTTTATTTAAAGTGTTTATTACCTCTTCCAATAATAATTGCTATATACAGACATTTGTGCTATAAAACAAGGGAAGTAATTTGACATAAAACTAACCCCTACCCCTGGCTGCAATGTTTTTAGACAAATCAAGATGGCTTGAACAAACTTGGTAGAGAGTCACCCAAGGAACATTTCTGTGAAATTATTTTAAAATCGAGCCAGTAGTTTTGGACAAGAAGAATTTTAAGGTTTTTACTATAGCTTATATAGTAAACTACTCCCACCCCCTGGCCACCATGTTTTTTGATGAATCAAGATGGCTTGAACAAACTTGTTAGAGGGTCACCCAAGGAACATTTCTGTGAAATTATATCAAAATTGGCCCAATGGTTTCAGAGGAGAAGTTGTTAATAGCTAAAAGTTAACGATGGATGACAGACATGGGACACCAGGGGATCACAAAAGCTCACCTGTGAGCCTTCGGCTCAGGTGAGTTAATAAAGGGAGACAATTAAACAAGAGGACCAAGATAGCCCTATATTGCTCACCTGAGTGACCTTGAGTCACCCAACTTAAGTAGATGTACACTCAAAATTCCAGAAAAACGAGATGGGCAAGTAGTTAGAATTTTGATTTGTTTTGAAGATGTAACAGATGTGTAGAAGACTTGTGCAATATCAATAGTATCCTTGTGCGGATATTTGGATATCAGTTATTGAAAGAAAGTTTTCACTATATATCGATATAAAGAAAACCAGCCTCCCATCCTGGCAACTATGTTTTATGAAGAATCGCAATGGCTGGAACAAACTTGGTAGAGGTTCACCCATGGTTGCATCGAAATCAGGTCAGTAGATTCTGACAAGAAGGCTTTTAAAGTTTATACTTTAGCTGCCTATATAGTAAACTAGCACCTCACTGTGTTGGTCATGTTTTTTTTAACAAAACACAACGGCTTGAACAAAAAAGGTAAAGGGTCACCCAAGGAACATTTCTGCGAAATTGTTTTAAAATTGTTCTGGTGACAAGAAGATTTTTAAAGTTTTTATTTTAGCTTATATAGTAAACTAACCCCATCCCCTGACTGTTATGTTTTTTTTGAAGAATCACTATGGTTTGAACAAACTTGGCGAAGGGTCCTCCAAGGAACATTTCTGTGAAATTATTTTAAAATCGAGCCCAGTTGTTTATGACAAGAAGACTTTTTAAGTTTTTACTTATTAAACTTGCCCCGCCCTCTGGCGACCATGTTTTTTGACGAGTCAAGATGGCTTGAACAAACTTAGTAGAGGGTCACCCAAGGAATATTTCTGTGAAGTTATATCAAAATTGGCCCAGTGGTTTCAGAGAAGTTGTTAGAAGCTAAAAGTTAACGACGAACAACAGACGACGGATACCAGGCGATCACAAAAGCTCACCTGTGAGCCTTTGGCTCAGGTGAACTAAAAGGTAAGCAATGTAGAGTTATGGTTCTTGTACAATACACTTCCTTATACACAAAACCAGCAATCCCGCCACTGAATGACAATGAAACTATTGTTTCCGAATTTGGTTTAAAAGCCAATTTACTTAATAATTTTTTTCAATCTGTCAATTTTAAATGACGAAGAAATTGAACCATCCATTTTAATACCTAGACATAACATCCCCGGTTTACCAGATCTTGCTTCACTACCGACCGATGTATGCAATATTCTTAATTTGTTACCAGCAGGTAAAGCCTCCAGCCCCGATGAAATTAATAATTATGTTCTCCGTGTGCTAAGTAAGGAATTATCGTCTCCATTGTGTGATTTGTTTAACTCTTGTTTAATTTAACAAACGGTTTATATCCCAAAGTTTGGAAGGAAGCGTTCGTATGTGCTATTTACAAGAAAGGAGACCCATCTTTGGCTAACAATTACAGACCTATTTCACTTCTTAGTGTATATTGAACAAAGTATTTGAAAGGCTTGTTTTTAAGCATATGTTCAATTATTTTCGAGATACTAACTTTCTTTCATCATTTCAATCTGATTTTGTCCCTGGTGATTCAACCATCAATCAGCTATCCTATCTTTACAATACGTTCTCTGCAAAGCGATTGATGATGGCAAAGAGGTCAGAGTTGTATTTTTTGATAAGTAAAGCCTTTGACAGAGTTTGGCACAAAGGGTTATTGGCTAAATTGAAAGCAGCTGGCATATCTTGTCAACTTTTAAATCTTCTAACTGACTATATTAAAGACAGACGCCAATGTGTTGTCATTCCAGGTGCAAGGTCTAATTGGAGACCAATTAAAGCTGGTGTTCCCCAGGGATCTATATTAGGTCCACTTCTGTTTCTAGTTTATATAAATGACATAGTATCTGACATTGACTCCAACATACGACTTTTTGCCAATGATACAAGGTTATACCTTACAATTAATCATAAAAATGAGATTGCTAATGCCGCTGTGAAATTAAATTCGGACATAAATAAAATATCTGAATGGTCAAATAAATGGCTGGTTACGTTTAATCCATCCAAAACAGAATCATTGCATATAACTCACAAACGCACTCAACCCGCTCACCCCCCACTTTTTATGCAGAACCAACAAATTTTAGAAGTGCCATCACAGACATCTAGGAGTATATTTATCAAACAACTGCAGCTGACACACTCATATTGACTATATTAATAATAAAGCTTGGACTAAAATAAATATTATGAGAAAACTAAAATTTCAGTTAGATAGAAAATCACTCGAAACTATTTACATTTCATTGACAAGACCTTTATTGGAATATGCCGATGTTATTTGGGATAATTGTACAACTTATGAAAAAAATGAACTTGATAAAATACAGAACGAAGCTGCACGTATAACAACTGGAGTTACAAAATTAATATCAATTAATAACTTGAATTTTGAAGTAGGATGGGAAAGTCTTGAAACTCGGCGTATTAAACACAAACTTACTCTTTTTTATAAAATGATCCATGGAATGGTCCCACCATATCTATCTTCGTTGGTTCCTCCTCTTACAAATACAAACTCAACGTACAACCTCAGAAATAATAATAATATTCAAATCCCTACTTCAAGAACAACTCTGTACTCAATTTTCTTCATTCCTTCCATTGTCCATTGTTCCACTCTCACACTTGAAACAAGACAAGCTTCTTCTCTGAGTGCTTTCAAACACCAACTTGAAAGTAAGGAACCAAAAGTACCAAAATTATTTTACATAGGTACAAGGAAATGTCAACTACTGTATGCTCGCCTTCGAACGAGCTGTAGTGCTCTTAAGCAACATCTATTTCTTAAACACATCGTAGATTCCCCTCTGTGTTTATGTGGTCAAATAGAGAGCACAGCTCACTTCCTTCTCAATTGTCACCTTTACAAGCTTCAACGCATACTACTCCTGACAACTGTCAATGAGTTGTGTACAGCGTCTTTAAATAAACTTCTTTTTGGCGAACCGCAACTTTCTTATGACAATAATGTTAAAATATTTGAAGTAGTCCACAAATACATTTTAACTACTAATCGCTTCTCCTAAAAAATGTAAGTCTGAAGAACAAACAAGGCTGTTTCAATTTATGTGGTGAGATCAGTCCGTCTTTCATTTGTCCATGACATTCAGAACATGTCCATAAATGCTAATAAATATAATTATGTGAATTTATATAATATATACTGACTATAACTACTCTACTCTTTTTCAATTACCCGCTTCACTTCTATTTTTCTTAAACATATTAGAAATATTATTCTAACAATATATAAAGATATTTTTACTAAGTATATTTTGAACTAGGTTATATTCATAAAGTCAAATTGTTAATGATCTGCCAAATCTGTTTACATTTAATATATGTCATGGAGAACAACTTTATAAGATTTTATCTTCCGTTCTAATCCATATTTATACTTTTGTACTGATTTGTATGTATGTAAATTTGAATGAATAAATATGTTTAAACCAAAACACTTCCTCTCAATGTCCTCAGTCATTGTGTGAAGATTCAATAAAATCCTTTCAGCAGTTTTGGAGTTATGCTCTGGACAAAAGTGTAAATAATAAAGGGAGATTTTTCAAAATATAAGCAAGGTAGAGTTACTTTTCTTGTACACTGCACTTAATCTCAATGCCTTCAGTCATTGTTTGAAGATTCAACAAAATCCCTTCAGTAGTTTTGGAGTTATGCTCCAGACAAAAGTGTAAATTAATAAAGGGAGATCATTCAAAATGTAAGCAAGGAAGAGGTACATTTCTTGTACACTGCACTTCTTCTCTATGTCTTCAGTCATTGTGTGAAGATTCAACAAAATCCCTTAAATAGTTTTGGAGTAATGCTCTGGACAAAAGTGTAAATTTAATAAAGGGAGATAATTCAAAAAGTATGCAAAGTAGAGTTAAGGTTTTTTTACACTGCACTTCCTCTCGATGTCCTCAGTCATTGTCTGAAGATTCAACAAAATCCTGTATATAGTTTTGAAGTTATGCTCCGAACAAAAAATGTAAATTAATAAAGGGAGATCATTAAAAAAGTAAACAAAGTAGATTTACGGTTCTTGTACACTGCACTTCCTCTTAATGTCCTCAGTCATTGTGTGAAGATTCAACAAATCCCTTAAATAGTTTTAGAATTATGCTCCGGACAAAAAAATGTAAATTAATATTATATTGACATGTGTCCCATAAATGAACTCTTGGGGCAAGGTCATTTTTAAACCTAGGGACACCATTTGAACAAATCTAACAGAACTATAGTTGGTCATCATTACAACATAAACATTTTGAAATCTGTTGGGCCATTCATGAGAAGAAGATTTTTTAAGTTTTGGACTATTTTTAGTAATGGCGGCCATCTTGAATATCAGATTGAAAAAAAACAATCTTCGGTATAGTCTCCTATGCAATAGAAACACCCATGTGAAGTTTCAGTTTAACTGGCCTAGTGGTTTCAGAACAAATGAAAGAAAAAGAGAATTTTCTGTTTTCCCATAGTATCCCTATGTAAAATTCTAAGTCCCCTTACAGGGCCCCTATAAATTTTAGCCCCTAAATTCTTATCTGCAATCAAACCCCTACACATAGGGATAATTTATGCCAAATATGAACAAATCTGACATACCGGTTCTTAAGAAAACAAATTTAGTAATTCCCAATTTGTACCCTTTTGGGGCCCCTCTTGACCCCTTAAGACAGTGGAACCCAGTCATTTTTACAAATCTGAACCTCCTTCACCAAGCAATGCTTCTTTGAAGATAAATGCAAAATCATTTCCATTATAAAAAAAAAAAAATAAAAAATATTATAATGACATGTGTCCCCTAATTGAACCCATAGGGTGGGGTCATATTAAACCCTAGGGATACCATTTGAACAAATCTAACAAAACTATAGTTGGTCATCAGTACTACATAAACATTTTGAAAATCTGTTGGGCGGTTCATGAGAAGAAGATTTTTTAAGTTTTGGACTATTTTTAGTAACCGCGGCCATCTTGAATTTCAGATCGAAAAAAAAAAATTCTTCTTTTGGCCAGTAGAGCTAAAAATGAGCAAGGTAGCGTTATGGTTCTTGTACACTGCACTCCTGAGAGGTGCCATTTGTTTGTTTGCTTGAATATTTATCATCGCTATACAGCTAAAAGACAATCAATTTACTTCTCTTTCCTGCGATCCTGGAAGGTTAACCGGTAATCCCAGCGAGTAATGAATAACTTTCCCATTTGAATCAGCCGTGAGAGATGTGAGAATGAGACGTAATGTCATATATCAATTACATGAAGACTGTGGCCGGATGGGGATTCAAACTCACAAACTGGGGATTTATAGCACAGACCATAATTCGTTCAAGTACACCAAAAATGCATTTCAAATGCGTTTGTTTTGCGTGTCAAACGCGTTTGTTTTTTCAAATGAATTTTAGTTTCATATAAAGTTTGCATTTTTCTTTTCATGATAAACGTTGGAGAAAATGCGAAAATGCAGTTCAGAATGATACTAAATGCATTTTAGTCTGCGTTTGCATTCGAATCGTTTACCGTGCATCATTTACCGTGTATCGTTTACACGGCGTACTCACCAATCGCATTATCTCTGCTTGTCCGATTGTAATACCCATTACAAAATATTTGGTTGCAGTAGAATAAATAGCAAGAACTATACATTTAACGAATTCACCGGGTGTTATATGATAGTTTATTGATTAAATAAATTAAAATAATATTGATTTAAATCTTTCTGAAAGATTGCTAACTATGCCACCCTATTTTAGATATGATCTACCATATAGGTGATGTTTTGTAGCATGACAGCAGATCAATATGTTACATAAAACTCAATCTTTGAAATTAAATACAAACGGTAAGCACGTCATGTCAATTTCATCAGATAAACACGTTACGGTCACGTTATAATTATATGGCTGCTCAAAGCCAGACTGGTTTACACTGAAGTTAACATTACGGTATCGAAAAAGAATATAATAAATAAATTTAAACCAGTCCTTGTTGTTATACATGTATCTGGAGTGGTGTATAATTTGCTACTATGCAAGAAACAGAGTATAGACACCTCAGGCTAGTATTAATCTTATGTACATGAATAATGCATTATTAACAGGTATTTTTGCAATTATAATTCCAGTTATGAATTTCGATAGATTGTCATACAAAACAATTATAGCAATTCTTTAACAAAAGAATATATATATAATTCGAAAAGATAAATAAATTTACAAATACGCCATGCCTTAATTTATATAGCGAATGCACACGCTTTATGTCTATAACTCAGATACAATTTATTTTGACCTCGTACCAATGTGTAATGTCGTCACTCTGACAGTTTCTTGCGTCATTTTACATCGCGTTCTATTTCACTAAGGTAAATGCATGGGGGGTGAATCGGACGGCATTATCATAAAAACTTTATGCTGGGTTTGTGTTTTTCATAAAATAAGGTACTTTGAAGGGTAAAAGTTTATGCCTTGTGGCAGGGCTTCTAAAATCTCTGGTATTTCTGTCTTTATACCTTTTTTCTTCTCGAAATTTTATAAATTGTCTGTCCAGATATTTCTTACAAATCGTATAAAACCATAAAATAACATTTGATCCATAACCCGGTTGTTTGTCATCAGGTGTGCCAAAAGGCTAAATCATGACTGATAGTTTGGAAGCTATCGGGAGGGTCAATCGTAGTATTAATAGCACGCTTCTTGTATGTGATCAGCAGGCCATATCAAACCGAAATGTGTTTGATCAGTAATTTCTTTGATCTCGAGCCGTGTTATGGGAAATAACCCCTACCCCCACAAAAGTTCATTGATGCATAGTCACCGTAAATAAAATGTATAGAGCATTTAAAATTAATACCATACCGGTTTATCATCGTTGATTAAGTTTTAATCCATTATTTATAAATTTCCTACGAAATCTGACAAGTGTTTAAATTTTTAAAAATAAATGATATAAACATGTCCGACACTTTCAAGGAGTTTTATGTACATTACACCAATATAATTCAAAGATACCCACTAAGTAAAATAGCATGTGTCATAATAATGTTTGTTTCACTTGAGACGGACATTGGTACGAGGTAATAATGAAATGGACTGAGTGTTCATTCTGTACATAAATTTAGATATGTGTAATTATAAATATCTCTCTATCAGTCTAATAGTAACCTTTTTTTAACAAATGGCTATATCAAAAATAAACATTTTAGAAGACACCCAGTTACAAACAAACACTTACCTTTACGTATGTTTATTTTATTTATATATTTAATTCTTTTTTTTTTTTTTTTTTTTCAGCTACCTTACAGTAACTCATTTATTCTCCCTGTCAATGAGTGTGTTGTGGGTCGAGGAGGAACATCCCACTGCACACTTTACACTGTCAGCATATAAATATAGAAAAAACAATTACGTGCACGCAACACTCTCATTCTTAAAAAGAACTTATTACATATATAAATATATATTATATCAAATACACATGTGTATTTGTAATTTGTTTTTGTATGTTTCTCTATGGTCCTTAATATTCTAAAAATAAGACCTTCAGTGAACTTAATATCATACAATATATATTTTTATATGTATTTTGTCTTTGTTTCTACATTTCTATATTTCTTTAATATAATAAAAATAAGGCAAAGGGAAATATAAACGAGTTTTCAGGTAAAACGTCTCTTCTTTTTTTTTTATAGCTTGACATATTTGTCGATGAGAGAAGATAATGGATAAAAGAAAAAAAAATATATATACATGTGTCTGTGTGGGTTTTGAATATATTATATTTTTTTATTACTTTAAACTAAATTATTTTATGGTATCATTTCTGACTAACTGGCCAAGTATCTGTACATCTTACAGAAAAATAATTAACTAACTGCTTGCATAATTGGTTGCCAATCTTTTTCGAAACATTGTAAGTTGTTGTTTTTTATTGCAAGGTGTTTATATGTTTTAAAAGCCCAAGCTACCTTAATTTTAAAAGCATTTATGGATAGAGGGATATCTAATCTTTTTGAGGAGAATATATAATACTTAATTTGGAGTGAAAAAAACAGGTCTGCTTCACAAAAATGCTTTCCAATATTAAAAATGAACTCTTCTTCATTGAATATATATGGTATATTTTTCGACAGTAGGGTTTCTTTTATTTCTTTAAGAAATATTTTAGTTTCGGGACAGGTCCACAGCATATGCGTAATTGTCTCTACCTGTTGACAGGAACTGCAAAGGGGACTTTCTTTAACTTTAATTTTATATAAAAAAGCTTTAGTTGGCAATAGTCTATGGTTAATTCTCACTTGGAACCACTGTAATTGAGAAGCTATTGCAAACTTAAATGGTGAGTAATATATCTCTTTCCATGTGTTGTCTTCAATATTATAGAGTTCTTCCCATTTATTTTTTGATGTTGGGATTTCATTATTTTTATTAAGCAGTTCATAAAATTCATAACAGCCTTTAGAACTTTTGAAAAATAGCCAACAATAATTTGGTCTGAAAGGATATTTCATTTTTTTAAAGTCTAAAATATTTGGTACTAATGATTTAAATGAATTTATGGCTGCAATCAGCCCATTGTATGTTAGGAAATTTGTTTTAATTCCATATATGTCTTGAAGCTCTTGCATAGAGTACCATGACCCATTGTCTTTGTAAATGTCATTTACATATATTAACCCTTTTTCATACCACAGTTTATAGAAAATATGTGACCCTCCAATAAGAATATTATTATTATAATATAAAGGACTTGATAAAAATTCTTCTGCCCCTTGGGGAACACAAACTTTAAGCAGTTGTACATAAGATATTAAGACATCTTTCCAGAATTTGTTTGATAATGTATTTATAATAGATTCACCATACCCTTGTCCAAAATTAACTAGTTTATTTAAATTAATACAATTGTCAAACAGTAATTTCCATGAACTGTTATTTGTAAATGCTCTTCTTATCCATGTTAATTTTAGACTTTGTATAAAGGCATTTATGTTAATCATTCTAAGCCCACCATCTATGTATTGTTTTACAATAATTGTTCTTTTGATTTTTGCTGGACCTTCCCATAGAAAGTTATAGAAAATATTGTTTAGGTTTGTTATAATGTTTTTATTGGGATTTGGTAGAGAAATAAAAAGGTGATTTAATCTGGAAAGGAGTAGAGATTTAATAACTGTTATTTTTCCTAATGGAGTTAGGTATCGTCTCTTCCAAATTTTTATCAAATTTTCTATTTTATCTAGTTTTTCTTTATAATTTAAGTCAATCATTTTATCTAGGTTAACATGAAAAGTTAATCCCAACAACTTAAAGTTATTTTTTCCCCAAACTAATTTCCACTTTGTCTTTATAGTGTCTGTACTGTATTTTTTTCTCCCTATCCATACCACTTGTGTCTTATCAAAATTAATATTTAGACCAGAATATTTTGCAAATTTAGATAGTTCTGAAAGAGAAGCATTAAGTGAAGACTCAGATCCATCCAAGACTATTGATGTATCATCGGCATATTGAGACAGCTTAATTTCCTGATTATCAATTGAAATGCCTTTTATAGATGTATTATTTCGAATATTTATGGCTAGTATTTCGGCACATAAAATAAATATATATGGAGACAGTGGATCGCCTTGACGACAGCCACGCCCTATATTAAAAAAATTAGAAAGTTTACCATTTTGGTTAACTGCTAACATTGCATTTTTATATAAAACTTTTATCCAAGTTATTAATGACTCACCAAACTTAAAAAATTTCAATACTTTAAAGATAAAACTCCAAGATACGGAATCGAATGCTTTTTCAAAATCTATTAATAAAATAAGACCTGGAATATCATTAACCTCAGTATATTGCATAATATCATATATGAGACGTGTATTTTCCGCCATATATCTTCCGGAGATAAAACCAGATTGGTCCCTATTTATTAGTTTATCTAAAGTGTTTTTAATCCTATTTGAAATCGCGCTGGATGCAATTTTATATACACAATTAAGCAAAGATATTGGCCTATAATTTTTAAGTAAAATTCTATCCTAACCATTTTTTGGTAAACAAGTAATAACACCTTCTTTTTGAGATATTGATAATTCTCCTATTGAATAGCCGTAGTTGATAGACCTAACAACAAAATGTCCAATATATTTCCAAAATGTTTTAAAAAAGTCTGCTCCAAATCCTGAGCTGCCAGGGCTGCGGTTGTTCGCCATCGATTTTAATGATTTTGAGACTTCTTCATACGTTAATAACCCCTCCAAAGAATTGGACTCATCCATGCTAAGTTTTGGAATATCATAATTATTAAGTTCATTATCCAAGTCGATATCTTGAAGTTCATTATCTTTGCTCGAATATAAATTTTCATAAAAGATCTTAGTTTCATCAAGTATCTCATTTTGATCAGTGATTATATCACCATTTGACTTCTGTAATTTTGTAATTAGTTTAGATGTATAATTGTGAGTTTCCAGGTTACAAAAAAAAGTAGTTGGTTTTTCCCCATCTTCAATAATTTGTGCCCTAGACCTAATTAAGTATCCATTTAATTTGTGTTTACGAATTTGTAATAGTTCTTCTTTTAAAGTATCTAGGTTTTGAACATTGTTTTGATTTAAGTTTTGTTCTATTTTTTCTATTTGTGAAATAAGTACTTTCTCTCTGTTATCTGTCTGTTTCTTTTTGTAGCAAGAGTAAGATATGGATTTGCCACGTATTTCCATCAAGAGAACTTCTAGAAACAACTGATCATTTATGACAAATTGGATTTCATGATTAGGAATATTGTCTATGTTATCTAAATTATAAATAGGTAGTGCATACTGAGTTTTAATTTCCATTATTTTTTTATTAATTAAGTTTAGATAGTTAACATCACTTAATAGGCTATTGTTATGCTTCCAGAGTGGTTTATATTTAATGAATTTATCAAATTTTAAGCCTAATATTACCATTGAATGATCTGAACGGTAACTTGATTCTATTGAACATTTGGTTACAGAAGGAATAATATTTTCTGAAATTAAAAAAAAGTCAAGACGAGCTTGCTTTAAAGGTTTTTTTTTCCTCCAGGTATATCTCTTTAATTCTGGATGTAATTCTCGAAATGGGTCAACTAAATTACATTGAATCTTCAAATCTTTAATTTTTTCATGTGTTTTTTTATTGTTGATATTCTTATAATTATAGTAATCCAGTGCAATGTCTTGCACGCAGTTAAAATCCCTGCATATCACTCGTGTATCATTGTTAAATTGGTGCGATTTATCAATCAGGCTTTCAAAAAATTTAGGTGAGTCATTATTTGGGCCATACAGTGTGATTAAAGTAAATTGTTTATTATTAACAGTTATATCTGCAATTATGTAGTTACCATCATTATCCCCAATATAGTCATGTACTTTGTAATCTACATTTTTGGTGAAAAGTATACCAACCCCCCTTGAATTTGATGACTTTGAACTTAAAATACATTCACTGCCCCATTGAGTGCGAATAAAATTTTCTGATTCACTTGTGCAATGTACATCTTGAAGACAATATATATCGCATTTTTTTGATTTCAGGTAATTAAAAACATCAATACGTTTTTCTTGAGAGCCCAGACCTTGACAGTTTACAGACAATATTTTAATTTCAGTCATTACCAATAATAGTACAGTAAATTTGAACCCACACACACACATATGCATTTTATGAAAAAAACTAAATATATGCAGATAGAAATATATCTGCATTTAATCTAAAAATCTATTTAAAACACACTTTTGGCAAAGTCTCCTAGAAATAATGCAAACAAATGTTATTGACAGATAAAAAATAGTTTGTTATGTTCAATTTAGAACTTATTATCTAATTATAATAACCAAATATTTACATTGACTGTTTTTATGTTTAATTTGGAAAAATGCTACTGGCCTGTACACACACTTGCATGAACTCACTAACTCATATACATATGCACTCTGTGAAGCAATCAAAACATCTTATTAAATGTATTTATCATGTACTATACATATATGTACTATATTTAATTCTGGTAAAGCTTAAAGTGGGAAAGTTTCGATGTAATTACGAACAGATTTTTGAAAAATAGCGTGAAAACTTTTCCTAATTGTCAATTATATAACAGAACAGCGATTTAAATCTGTGTGTAGATAAATAGATCAGTTAATTGGGGGAGTTGTGTAAGCGGCCATGCATCACCTGATGATTTTATCACAATTTCACAAGCAAAGACACGATGCCCGAGGCAATGTTTTTCACGAACAATCGGGATTAAAACTTATTTCACAGAAATTAAATTTAAATGGCAGGTATAGCAATTTATAGAATTTTAATGACTAAGAGAGTAATCATTTCGATTAATTATTTATTTCATTGTCAATATAAATATGATATATTAGAGGATATTCGAATCTCCAAGGCAATTCCTAAAAATGCATTTAATTTTTTGTCGCATTTAACATTTGCATTATCGTTTTGTATTGTTTGTGGATCGTTCGTCCTGTTGCATCCATGTATCGTTTTGTTTACCGTTTCGTTTGCATGTTTAGTCTGTTTTTCGTTTCATTTGCATTTTTAGTCTGTTTGTATAAAGTTTAAAACGTGTTTGATCTTCGTTTGGTGTACTTGAACGGATTACGGTCTGCAATAAGCTTGCTGCAGGGCAAAATACTGGTATTGACCATTTATGAAGCAATTCTTGTTTGAAAATAGTACCTAATCAAAATAAACAAGAGGATGCTCTACTGGCTCATAGTACCATAGCACTTTTTGATTTTCACAATATTAACCCTCTTTGGGGGTCGTCTTAACAACTTAAGACTACCCCCACCACACCCATACTGAATAAAAAGTTAATTGCTATGAAAAGGAAATACTTTAAATTCCCATACCTTTCATCTGTAAAAAAATATATAGTCCCTGTACAGAACCCTTATACATCCCAGCCCCTTGATTTGTCTTAACTTCAATCACCCACTCTTAGGGATTTGTTATAAGCAGAAATGCTTTATTCTAAATAGAAGTTTTTTTGTACATATGGATGCAGACATTCCCTATATATTCCAGCCCCTTGACATGCAGAATCTTGCTGATGTAAGGATAATTCATATCATGTATGAACAAGTTTGACAGAAGGTTATTGAGAGGAAGATTTATAAAAATTCCCAATTTTAACCATATTGCTCCCCAACCCCTTGCCCCTTATGGAAATTCAATCCTCTTAATTAATGAACAAAATCAAATGTACTGTTACTAGACAATGCTTTAGATCTCAAATTGTATTTACACAAATGGACGAAAAATATTAGAATTTTCCATTTCCCCATAGTATTCCTATGTTAAACTCAAAGTCTCCTTACAGGGCCTCTATATCCCAGTGCCCCTTGATTTGTACTAACTTAGAACTCTTAATCATAGGGATAATTTATATCAAATATGAACAAATTTGACTGAACGGTTGTTGAGAATAAGATTTATGAAAATGTTCAATTTTAACCATTTTGTGACCCCACCTGGCCCCTTTTGGAAAGATAATCCTTCTTATTGAACAAAAGCATATTTGTTATGACTAAAAGATACTTAAGAACTCAAATTGAATAAAAATAAAATCATAAATGGATGAAAAATTTTCCGTTTTCCCATAGTAATCCTATATAAAATTCAAAGTCCCCTTACAGGGCCACTATACTTACAAGCCCCTTCATTTGTACAAACTTTAAACCCATACTCATTGGGATAATCTACCGGTATATCAATTATGAAATAATTTGATCGACTGGTTGTTGAGAACATTTTTTAAACTTTTCTATTTTAACCCTTTTTTGACCAACCCTGGCCCCATATGGAAAGTCAATTCTCCTTATTGAACCATATCTTAATTTTTATGACTAGATGATGCTTCAGAACTCAAATTGAATAATAATTTTGCCCAAATGGAGGAAAAAATGAGATTTTTCTGTTTTCTCATAGTATCTCTATGTAAATTTCTTAGCCCCCTTACAGGACCCCTATAAATATTAGACCCTTAATTTCATCTTCATTCAAACCCCCTATACATAGGAATAATTTATGCCAAATATGAACAAATCTGACTGACCGGTTCTGAAGAAAACGATTTTTGTAATTCCAAATGTTTACCCTTTTGGGGCCCCTACTTTTTTTCAGCTGTAATAGCTCATTTATTCAGATTGTGTTGCATATTTACATAAAGATATACAATCAAACAATAATAACATTACAATATCACTTTCACTCCACACTCGCCTTTTTTATTTATATTCTTGTGATATTTTTTACTATTTTTTACTATTTGCAGCTTCAAAAGAGGTGTTTGGACTCTAAACTGTGTGCATTGTTAATTCTTGATTGTTGATAATTCATTTTCTTTTAAATGTTGTGGTTGGCTTTTCATAGTTGGTTATTTAACAGATTATAAAAATCCTTACAACCTTTTTTTGACTTAAGGTAAATATTAAAATATATGGGTAGTAGTGGGTTTTGTAGTTTTGTGTTTCCCATGCTAATTTCAGTATATTTGGCATATTGTTTTACTGCTTTGATTACTCCACGGAACTCTATGAAATTTGTTTTTTTTTGTTGTACATGTTTTTAAATTGTAATTATGTTAAAAATTCTCCTCCCTTTGAAACTATGTCATTTATAAAGTACATCCCATTTAACATTTCAGAATTTTTTGTTTATTGGTTCTCCACCTTTTTATATATTTTCATTATGAAATATTGGTGTTTGAAGAAATTCTTCCACAGAGTTTATTTTAGTTTGTTCTGTTAAAGCCCTGTGCACTTTCAGTACATCAATCCAAAAGGTATTGCTTATTTAATTAATGTTTTTATTTGTGAAAGCGTTTCCATAATTTAATAAATATCGTTACCTATTATTTTAGTCCAATTTCCACCGTTACATAGCAGTCTTCTAATCCATGTTGCTTTTAGTGAGTTAATAAATGCCTTAATGTTTATCATTTTTAAACCTCCTTCTATATATCATTTAACAATAGAAGTTTGTTTAATTTAAGCAGTTCCTTCCCATAAAAAATCATAAAATATTGTGTTTATTTCCTTTATAAAGATTAGTGATCTTCTGGATTTGGGAGTGAAATAAATAAGTGATTTAAAATAGGTAGTAATAATGTTTTAATGACTATTATTTTTCCTAGAGGAGTTAAATATCTTTCTTTCCATAATTTCATTAATATATTTAATATTTTTAATATTTTTAATATCATTATCTTAACTTTGTAGATAATATTATTTGTTTTGTTAATATCTACATTAAATTTTATACTTAAAAAGTTTGAAATCACTATTCCCCCAGTGAATTTTCCATTTAGTTTTTATTGTATCGGTACTGTATTTTTTTTATCCCTATACAAACAACATGTGTTTTATCAAAATTAACACGTAGGCCAGAAATTGTTGCAAACCATGGAAGTTCTTTTAATGTTTCTTTAAGAGAAGAGTCTGATCCATCTAAAATTGCAGATGTATCATCAGCATATTGAGATATTTTGAACTCTATACCATTAACTTTAATTCCCTTTATATTTTTATTATTTCTTATTTTGATAGCTAGTATTTCTAAACATAAAACAAATATGTATGGTGAAAGAGGATCACCTTGTCTGCAGCCAGTACCTATATTAAAAAAAGACCAAAAATATTCCCTCCTTGGTTAACAGATAACATTGCATTTTTGTACAGAACCTGGACCCATTTTATAATTGACAAACCAAAACTGAAACATTGCATTACTTTATGGATAAAAGTCCATGATAATGAATCGGACGCTTTTTCAAAATCTACAAATAAAAGTAATCCTGCTAAATTGTGCTCTTCTGCATAGAGTATTCTAGTGTTTTCTCCAACATATCTACCTGCTATAAATCCAGTTTGGTCTTTGTTTATTAATTTATTTAAAGTTGTTTTAATTCTGTTAGCTATAGCCTCAGTTGCTATTTTATGTGTACAATTTAGTAATGAAATAGGTCCATAGTTTTTTACTTGATACTGAGATTTATTTTCTTTAGGGATACATGTTACAATACCTTGTTTTTCAGTAACTGATAATTCATTGTTATTAAAACCATTATTGATAATGTCCTATATATTACCAGAAAACATTAAAAAAAACTGCACTAAATCCATCAGTACCAGGACTGCGGTTATTCGGCATTGATTTTAAAGAAGTGGTTGCCTGTTCATTAGTTAAGAGCCCTTCCATAGAAGCAGTTTCTTCATTATTAAGTTTAGGCACAGAACAACCTTCAAGTTCCATTTCTATATTTGTATCTAACAGTTCAGTGTCTCTATTTGAATATAAAGTTTCCTAAAAATGTTTGGCTTCATTTAAAATTTGATTTTGATCATTTATTATGAGGGAAAAATGCTCCACTTCTCATAACATTGGGACAGTAGTAATCCATGATGTGCGGTTGTCGTAGATATGAACAAAATGCCAAATGAAAGTGAACACTTTTTAATAAGATGTTTAAAACGTAAAGTATGATATTTACAAAAGTATGCCCAGTGTTATGTATTATTCACAAAGAAAGTTATAAGGTTACACAAAGAAATATCAGGTATCAGATGATCACTAAGTTAAATTAATTATGAACTTGAAGTCCTTATTTCACTTTAAATATTCACTTAGTTCACAAAGTCAGTAATTTCCAATTCACTGCCTTTAAAATCACAAAGTTCTGTTTATGGATCACAAAGTTTTTACTCAAGAAATATTCACAAAGTTTTATATTATAATTCTGAAATCACACAGTTGTCACAAAGTTATGTTTATCACGAAGTTAAGCTATTAAATTATTTTTGAATCACAAAGTTATAACACAAAGTTTTTCCTATTTTCTGCACAAAGCTATCCTATATTCCTAAATTCTATTAATGTTTTTTTATTTAATGTTTATGTTCTATATAACCATTCATAATAGTTAAAAATAAATTTTAAAAAGAAACTATAAAATGCATTTAAATATTTTATAGATAATTATTAATGAATTTTATATCAAAAGATTTGTCTATAAATGCAGATTTCAAAATTAATAAACATAATTTTGCATGTCAAAAATATTTTCAATATTTGATTAATTTAGTATTTTAATGTTTCTCTCAAGAAAAGTACATATTGCTTAATAGTTGGACTGCTCTAAGTGTTGAGTGTTAAAGAAGTTTATTATTTTGTGTAAATCTTAAATAATGTTTTCAGAATCTTTAAATGAAATTAGAATTAATAATATCTTTGATGATACATTACTTAATCATAAACTATTCTTTATGGTAATAAATGTTTACTACTGAAATGTACATGTATGTATTCTGAAGTTACAGTAAATATACAAATTATAGAAATTAATCCATATGTATAACTTTTAATAAATAAGTGTACCTCTTACTGCAAGCGTTATTTCCCCAAATAATGACTTATTGTCAATTGTGTTAAAGTAGTTTGATTTCTTTACAAAAAATATTTAACTGTACAAATTTAAATACATGTCATTTCTGGTAACTAATATATGTTTGTATTTGAGATATGTTTTATGTATTATATAATCAAACTGTATTTGGACATTGAATCGGTAAATAAAATATTGTAGATTGTACAATATCGTCTTCTGCTTATTTCCAGAGAGAGACTCCGCTATATAGGTCACTGTACTTGTAGCTAAAACGCGTGTGAAAACTGTTCATAATACATTTATAAAAGACCCATCTTCTTTTTCAACTTTTTGAATAATTTTATTTAAACAGTTATGAGATTCCAAATTACAAAAATATTTACTTGGTTTTCCATCATCTTCGATAAGCTGTGCTCTTGATCTAATAAGTAAACCCTGCAGTTTTGTTTTTCTTATATTTTTAAGAGAATCTTTTTTCATATGTAATTGTTCAATGGTATTTTGCGTTAAATTGGATTTTAATGTATCAATTTCTTCAACTCATTGCTTTTCTAACTTTTCATTTTCTTTCTTTTTAAAACATGAGTAAGAAATTGATTTGCCTCTAATTTCCATTAATAGTGTTTCTAAAAAAAGGTGAATGTTTATTGAAAATTGAAATTGGTCATTGGGAATATTTTTTATATTTTCAATTTGATATACTAGTAGTGCATATTGTAATTTAACTTCATTAATTTTATCTTTTATTGTTTTTAAATAAGCTTTAAGCAAACTATTATCATGTTTCCATTGTGGTTTTCCTTTTTTAAAAGGTGTGAAAGTAACGTTTAAAATAACCATAGAGTGGTCTGAACTATAGCTTGGAGTAACAGTACATTTATTAACAGATGATATTAAATTTTCAGTTATTGAAAAGAAATCCAGTCTAGCTTGTTTTAATGGGCTTTTTCTTCTCCAAGTATACTGTTTAATATTTGGGTTTAATTCCCTAAATGGATCATTTAAGTTGTATTAGTGTTTAATTTGTAATAACTTGTAATGTGATTTTACATTATTCATGCACTTGTAATTAAAGTAATCAACTTCAGGGTCTTGCAGTTGAAATCCCTGCAAAAAATGATTGAGGTGTTATCAAAGGTATTAACTTTTAATAAAAGAGTAACAAAAAAAACTAGGGCAGTCCTGATTTGGACCATATAAAGAGACTAAAGTGAATCGATTACTATCAACAGTTAAGTCTATAATTAGGCTATTACCTTCCGGGTCATTTATATAATTATGCACTTCATAGTCAACATTTTTATTAAATAATACTGCAACACCTCTAGAATTGGAAGAAAATGAAGAAAATAAACAACGGTTACCCCACTGTGACTCAATAAACTTTTCAGATGCAATAGTGTAGTGTATATCCTGCAGACAATATATATCACATTGTTTTGATTTTATGTAGTTAAAAACATCTAAATGCTTTTCAACTGATCCCAAACCCTGACAGTTAACAGATAATATTTTAACTTCCATATTTACTGTTCAAGTAGATTAATGCACACAGTGGAGTCCAAATCTTACTAAATATATTGAATTCAAGAAACAATTCATATGAACGTTGTACTTTCATTTCAAATATAATGCACAAAAATTCTGATATCTAATACATTAAGAGGTTATATTATAAAAATAGCTTTTGCTTATATTCTCTCGGTAAGAAACTGCAATAAATGATTTTCGTTTTACAGTTCCAGCAACAATTTTTAAAATACCATATATTCCCTAATTAACGCCCCCTGGGGCGTTACATTTTACAAGGTGGGGGGCATTTATAAAAGATAAAAAAAGCAAATTTAACAACAGTTAAAAAAAAAATAAAACCAATAAAGCCATGGAAAAGTGGTTCAGAATTATTTGAGAGTGAATGAAATAATCGACATAGGATGAAAAAAAGCTGAAAATCTGTATGAAATTACTAGTCTGCGTACTGGAATATCCGAATTTATGGTCAGTGTACTCTTCACTTTAAATCACTTGGACGCTTGCTCTTATCAACGTGGAACAATGAGCTTTCAGCGTACACAGACTAACTGCATCTTCCGACGTTTTGTAATGTTTTAATCGGCAGACTGTATTTTTACTAGTATTAAACAGCAAATATGGGGAAGTATTTATTCAACCAAAAGCGGTTAAGTGGTCACCGAAGATATAAACAATGGGTTTAAAGAGTTCAAAGGTAATAAACACTCCGCTAATTGTTGTCTGTGTAACAAAATAATCTATCAGGGAAAGATGGGCAAATACGCACTCAATTCGCATATGCGTTTTATTTTTTAATTTTCCACAAAAAAAAGTGGGGGGCATTTATTAGAGAGGGGGCGTTTATAAGGGAAAATACGGTAATATTAAAAAAAAAAAAAAAATAATAATTCCTATATGTTTATCCATGTTAATTTCATTTTTTTCCCCTCACATTTAATATTTAAACAATGAGTCAATTATTTAATTCAAAATTAATTTTCACGTAACTGATAAAATACTTTGTAAGGTACTTTCTTTGGTTTACCAGAAAAGACAGATGGACATCTATATAACTGTTACAAGACTTAGTCCACATCCAGTAGTTTTTGTTAATTTAAGTTTGATCTTGTTTGTTTGTTGTCTGACAGACAGACAGACAGCCATAAGACGCACACAGTATGAATAAATCCTTACCATAATTGGACAGACATGTAAACAGACACTGGGGCAGACACACAATATAGGACATACTGACACATACTAATATCAATTTTACAAGATTTTTATTATAAAATGACATGTGTCCCCTAATTGAACACTCGGGATGGGATCATTTTTAACCCAAGGGACACAATTATTTTGAACAAATATAATAGAACTATAGTTGGTTATTTTACTATATAAATATTTACAAAATTTATAAAATCTGTTTGGTGGTTCGTGAGAAGAAGATTTTTTGAGATTTGGACTATTTTTAGTAATGGCGGCCATCTTGAATTGCAGATAAAAATATAAAATTCCTCTGTATAGTCTCCTAGGCAATAGAAAAATCCATGTGAAGATTGAGTTTAATTGCCCTAGTGGTTTCAGAGAAAGTGCTGCTAACGGGCGACAGACGACAGACAACAGAAGACAACACGCCATCGCATCAGTACAGTTGCTACAAAACATCATATCATAACCCCTCAGCATGGTATAGTTACTACAAACAATCATATCACAACCGACTACGCACTGTACAGTAGCTACAAACCATCCAATCACAACCCCACCCCCACCCCCCAGCACTGTACAGCAGCTATAAACCATCAAATCATAATTCCCCCCAGCACTGAACAGCAACTACATACCATCCAATCACAATTCCCCCAAGCACTGAACAGCAACTACAAACCATCATATCTCAACCATCTGAGCACTGTACAGAATCTACAAACCATCATATCACAACCGACTCAGCACTGTACAGCAGCTACAAACCATTATATCATAATCACCTCAGCACTGTAAAGCAGCTACAAAAAATCATATCACAACACCCTCAGCCCTGTACAGCAGCTACAAACCATCATATCACAACCCCCTCAGCACTGTACAGCAGCCACAAAACCATCATATCACAACCACTTCAGCATGATACAGCAGCTTTAAACCATCATATCACAACATCCTGAGCACTGTACAACAGCTACAAACCATCATATCACAACCCACTCAGCACTGTACAACAGCTACAAACCATCATATCACAACCCACTCTGCATGGTACAGTTACTACAAACCATCATATCACAAACCACTCAGCTGTGTACAGCAGCTACAAACCATCATATCACAACCCACTCAGCTGTGTACAGCAGCTACAAACCATCATATCACAACTCATTCAGCATGGTCAAGTTACTACAAACAATCATATCACAACCCACTCAGCACTGTACAGCAGCTACAAACCATTATATCACAACCCACTCAGCACTGTACAGCAGCTACAAACCATCATATCACAACTCATTCAGCATAGTAAAGTTACTACAAACAAGCATATCACAACCCACTCATTACTGTACAGCAGCTACAAACCATCATATCACAACCTACTCAGCACTGTACAGCAGCTACAAACCATCATATCACAACCCATTCAGCATAGTAAAGGTACTACAAACAATCATATCACAACCCACTCATTACTGTACAGCAGCTACAAACCATCATATCACTACCTGCTAATCACTGTACAGCAGCTACAAACCATCATATCACAATTCATTCAAAACTGTACAGAAGTTACAACCATTATATCACAACCCACTCAGCATGGTAGAGTTACTAAAAAAATCATATCACAACCCACTCAGCACTGTACAGCAGTTACAAACCATCATATCACAACACCCTCAGCACTGTACAGAAACTAAAAACCATCATATCACAACCCTCTGAGTATTGTACAGCAGCTACAAACCATCATATCACAATCCACTCAGCACTGCACAGCAGCTACAAACAAATATATCACAACCACTTCAGCACTGTAAAGTACCTACAAACCATCACATCACAACACCCTGAGCACTATACAGCAGCTACAAACCATCATATCACAACAGCTTCAGCATGATACAGCAGCTATAAACCATCATATCACAACCCCGTCAGCACTCTACAGCAGCTACAAACAATCATATCACAACCCACTCAGCACTGTACAGAAGCTACAAATCATCATATCACAACCACCTGAGCACTGTACAGAAGCTACAAATCATCATATCAAAATCACCTGAGCACTGTACAGCAGCTAAAAACTATCATATCACAACCACCTGAGCACTGTACAGCAGCTAAAAACTATCATTAAAAACTATATCACAACCACCTGAGCACTGTACAGCAGCTAAAAACTATCATATCATAACACACTCAGCATTATACAGCAGCTACAAACCATCATATCACAACCACCTGAGCACTGTACAGCAGCTAAAAACCATCATATCACAACCAATTCAGCATAGTAAAGTTACTACAAACAATCATATCACAACCCACTCATTACTGTACAGCAGCTACAAACCATCATATCACAACCTGCTAATCACTGTACAGCAGCTACAAACCATCATATCACAACCCATTCAAAACTGTACAGCAGTTACAACAATTATATCACAACCCACTCAGCATGGTAGAGTTACTAAAAAAATCATATCACAACCAACTCAGCACTGTACAGCAGCTACAAACCATCATATCACAACACCCTCAGCACTGTACAGAAACAAAAAAACATCATATCACAACCCTCTGAGGACTGTACAGCAGCTACAAACCATCATATCACAATCCACTCAGCACTGCACAGCAGCTACAAACAATTATATCACAACCACTTCAGCACTGTAAAGTAGCTACAAACCATCACATCACAACACCCTGAGCACTGTACAGCAGCTACAAACCATCATATCACAACCCCATCAGCATGATACAGCAGCTATAAACCATCATATCACAACACCATCAGCACTCTACAGCAGCTACAAACCATCATATCACAAACCACTCAGCATTGTACAGCAGCTACAAATCATCATATCACAACCACCTGAGCACTGTACAGAAGCTACAAACCATCATATCAAAACCACCTGAGCAGTGTACAGCAGCTAAAAACTATCATATCACAACCACCTGAGCACTGTACAGCAGCTAAAAACTATCATATCACAACACACTCAGCATTATACAGCAGCTACAAACCATCATATCACAACCACCTGAGCACTGTACAGCAGCTAAAAACCATCATATCACAACACACTCAGCATGATACAGCAGCTACAAAACCGTCATATCACAACCTATTAAGCATGATACAGCAGCTACAAACCATCATATCACAACCTACTCAGCAATGTACAGCAGCTTCAAACAATCATATCACAACCCCCTCAGCACTGAACAGAGGCTACAAACAATCATATCACAACACCTTCAGCACTGTACAGCAGCTACAAAGTATCATATCCCAACCGCCTCATAATGATACAGCTGCTACAAACAATCATATCACAACACCTTCAGCACTGTACAGCAGCTACAAACCATCATATCACAACCCCCTCAGCACTGTACAGCAGCTTCAAACCATCATATCACAACATCCTGAGCACTGAGCAGCACCTACAAACCATCAAATCACAACACACTCAGCACTGTACAGCAGCTACAAACCATCATATCACAACCCCATCAGCACAGTACAGCAGCTACAAACCATCATATCACAACCCCCTCAGCATGGACAGTTACTACAAACCATCATATCACAACACACTCAGCACTGTACAGCAGCTACAAACCATCATATCACAACCCACTCAGAACTGTACAGCAGCTACAAACCATCATATCACAACCCCTGAGCACTATACAGCAGCTACAAACCATCATATCACAACCCCCTTAGCACTGCACAGCATGTACAAACCATCATATCACAACCCCATCAGCACTGTACAATAGCTACAAACCACATATCACAACCCACTCAGCACTGTACAGCAGCTAAAAATCATCAAATCACAACCAACCTAGCACTGTACAGCAGCTACAAACATCATATTACATCCCACTCAAAGCTGTACAGCAGTTACAAACCATTACAACCCACTCAGCATGGTACAATTAATACAAGCAATCATATCACAATCCACTCAGCACTGTACAGCGGCTACAAATTAACATATCACAACCCACTCAGCATGGTACAGTTACTACAAACCATCATATCACAACCCCCTTAGCACTGTACAGCAGCTACAAACCATCATATCACAACCCCATCAGCACTGTACAACAGCTACAAACCACATATCACAACACACTCAGCACTGTACAGCAGCTACAAACCATCATATCACAACCCCCTTAGCACTGCACAGCAGCTACAAACCATCATATCACAACACACTCAGCACTGTACAGCAGCTACAAACCATCATATTACAACCCCCTTAGCACTGCACAGCAGCTACAAACCATCATATCACAACCCCATCAGCACTGTACAACAGCTACAAACCACATATCACAACCCACTCAGCACTGTACAGCAGCTACAAATCATCAAATCACAACCAACTTAGCACTGTACAGCAGCTACAAATCATCAAATCACAACCAACTCAGCACTGTACAGCAGCTATAAACATCATATTACATCCCACTCAGCACTGTACAGCAGTAACAAACCATTACAACCCACTCAGCATGGTACAATTAATACAAGCAATCATATTACAACCCGTTCAGCACTGTACAGCAGCTACAAATTAACATATCACAACCCACTCAACATGGTACAGTTACAACAAATCATCATATCACAACCCCATCAGCACTGTACAGCAGCTACAAACTATCATATCACAACCCCATCAGCACTGTACATCAGCTACAAACCATCCTATCACAACCCCGTCAGCACTGCACAGCAACTACAAACCATCACATCACAACCCCCTCAGCACTGTACAGATGCTACAAACCATCTTATCACAACCAACTCAGCACAGTACAGCAGCTACAAACCATTATATCACAACCCCTTCAGCACTGTACAGTAGCTACAGACCACCATATTACAGCACCCTGAGCACTGTACAACAGCTACAAACCATCATATCACAACCCCCTGAGCACTGTACAGCAGCTACAAACCATCATATCACAACACTGTGAGCACTGTACAGCAGCTACAAACCATCATATCACAACCCCCCGAGCACTGTACAGCAGGTACAAACCATCATATCACAACACCCTCAACACTGCACATCAGCTACAAACCATTAAATCACAACAACCTGAGCACTATACAGCAGCTACAAACCATCATATCACAACACCATGAGCACTATACAGCAGCTACAAACCATTGTATCACAACCCGCATAGCAATGTACAGCAGCTACAAACCATTAAATCACAACACCATGAGCACTATACAGCAGCTATAAACCATCATATCACAACCCAGTCAGCATGATACAGCAGCTACAAACCATTGTATCACAACCCCCACAGCAATGTACAGCAGCCACAAACAATCATATCATAGCCACCTGAGCACTGTACAGCAGCTACATACCATCAAATCACAACACCCAGAGCAGTGTGCAGCAGCCACAAACAATCATATCATAGCCCCCTGAGCATTGTACAGCAGCTACATACCATCATATCACAACCCCCTCAGCACTGTACAACAGCTTCAAACCATTATATCACAACCCAATCAGCAATGTACAACAGATATAAACCATCATATCACAACACCCTGAGCACTGTACAGCAGCTACAAACCATCATATCACAACCACTTCAGCATGATACAGCAGCTATAAACCATCATATCACAACCCCGTCAGCACTCTACAGCAGCTACAAACCATCATATCACAACCCACTCAGCACTGTACAGCAGCTACAAATCATCATATCACAACCACCTGAGCACTGTACAGAAGCTACAAACCATCATATCACAACCACCTGAGCACTGTACAGAAGCTACAAACCATCATATCAAAACCACCTGAGCACTGTACAGAAGCTACAAACCATCATATCAAAACCACCTGAGCACTGTACAGCAGCTAAAAACTATCATATCACAACCACCTGAGCACTGTACAGAAGCTACAAACCATCATATCACAACCACCTGAGCACTGTCCAGCAGCTAAAAACCATCATATCACAACACACTCAGCATGATACAGCAGCTACAAACCATCATATCACAACCAATTCAGCATGATACAGCAGCTACAAACCATCATATCACAACCTACTCAGCAATGTACAGCAGCTACAAACAATCATATCACAACCCCATCAGCACTGAACAGCAGCTACAAACAATCATATCACAACACCTTCAGCACTGTACAGCAGCTACAAAGTATCATATCACAACCGCCTCAGAATGATAGAGCTGCTACAAACAATCATATCACAACACCTTCAGCACTGTACAGCTGCAACAAACCATCATATCACAACCCCCTCAGCATGCTACAGCAGCTACAAACCATCATATCAAAACCCCCTCAGCACTGTACAGCAGCTTCAAACCATCATATCACAACATCCTGAGCACTGAGCAGCACCTACAAACCATCAAATCACAACACCATGAGCTCTGTACAGCAGCTACAAACCATCATATCACAACCCCATCAGCACTGTACAGCAGCTACAAACCATCATATCACAACCCCATCAGCACAGTACAGCAGCTACAAACCATCCTATCACAACCCTCTCAGCATGGACAGTTACTGCAAACCATCATATCACAACACACTCAGCACTGTACAGCAGCTACAAACCATCATATCACAACCCACTCAGCACTGTACAGCAGCTACAAACCATCATATCACAACCCCTGAGCACTATACAGCAGCTACAAACCATCATATCACAACCCCCTTAGCACTGCACAACAGGTACAAACCATCATATCACAACCCCATCAGCACTGTACAATAGCTACAAACCACATATCACAACCCACTCAGCACTGTACAGCAGCTACAAATCATCAAATCACAACCAACTCAGCACTGTACAGCATCTACAAACATCATATTACATCCCACTCAGCACTGTACAGCAGTTACAAACCATTACAACCCACTCAGCATGGTACAATTAATACAAGCAATCATATCACAACCCACTCAGCACTGTACAGCGGCTACAAATTAACATATCAAAACCCACTCAGCATGGTACAGTTACTACAAACCATCATATCAAAACACCCTGAGCACTCTCAGGGCCAGAATTTAACTTTTTTGTGCACTGGCAATTTTGGCCAGTGCCTAAAATTTCAACTGGCCAAATTTGAAATCAACTAGCCAAACCAATTTTCGCAGAAACTTGTAGTCCTAAATGTCTAAATAAACCCAAAATTATTTGTTTCAAAGCCTGCGTGTTATTTAATATGCATTATTAGCTTTTTTTTATTTATAGACAATGGTATCAAGGTTATTATATATGTTAAGGTACAATTCAAAGCAGTACTTTACAAAACAAAATATTTAAAAAAATAAAATTGTCTTTGTTATTTATTATACTACCATAAATAAATGCATACAATGATATGGACTTAGACCAGGAACCAGGGGGTCAAAATGGTAGTAAAGTAGTTCCATAGAAAATTGACAGTGGTCGTTCAAGATGGTGTGAATGTAAAAATGCACTTGACAGATACTATTGCAATGTGAAATTGTGAAGGGAATATATTTTCCCAGAGAATGGTGCAGAATTGAGTGGACTGGTAGCTATAACACACAGATGGGACTATTTGTTAGACGGTAAGAATTTTGCACAATTTGGCTGATTTGACCCCTGTATGTGAAATAGGGACACCTACTTTCACTTTGAGCAAAATTGTGAAATTGGAAGCAGTTAATGCCCATGCTTTTAACTGTTTTTTTTGTGTTCTGCTTCATATATCACTTTTAACTAAACCAAAATATGAATCATGGATCCAACAATAACAAGTGTACAGAGAGGCTGAGATTGTGACATACACACATTTCTATTTATAGAATTAATATAGCCAATGGCCTTTCGTTTTAAAATAAGATCTAGATCTAGCCAAGGACGATTGTTTAACATGTGTAAATGTTGTAATATCATAGTAATATAGTTTAATTATTATGGATGATCTGTCGATCGCGGTGGTTTCTACAATTGACACACCATTTTGTCATTGTCAAGTTTATAGCCCTGTGTGATATTGAGCTGTCGCTCCCATTTCATTACAGTATTAACGGAAGGATTATTTCACTTTTTTCTTGTTGGGACTAACTTCCATTCGTTGGTTCAATGGAGAAAAAGATGTTATTTTATCTGCCACTTTAACAGCTGACAAAATATGTAAACAATAAATTTGACGGGTTTCACCTTTACTTTTATTTTATAGAGTGAGTGCGCGATCGATCAAACTAGACACAGTCTACTCATTATGTTGTTGACGGGTTTTAACTTTACTTCCTTTTTGCAGAATGAACTCGAGATCAAAAACAATTGGACGCAGTCTACACATATATGTAAATATTTAATACATGTCATTGACAATCGTGCTGCTAGGGGGTAATTTGGCGCGAGAAGCAAAAGAAATTTGGTAAAATTGACAAGAACTCGTTATTTTTACCAGGATAATAATTGTTTATTTTCAAAAATCAATAAAATGAATAAAATAAGTAATTTTCTCAACTTGAAATCCACTGGCAAAAAAATGCCAGCTTAAAGACGTTTCTTCGAGTAAGTTCTAGCGCGGAGATTTTTTTTAAACTTTGCACACAAGTACTTTGAAGTAAGACAAGTTTAAAACACTAAAAAAAAATATAGGTCCCCATGCTTGTTTTTTTGCTATGACTATTTTTAAACTACACCGTTTTACATTTTTTAAAGAAAAAACAGCAAATTGGTTAAAGTTATAAATCTTGTTTAATTTACTAACAAAGTGATATATTTCAACACAATATTGTTGTCACTCACGTAACAAAAGATAAAGTATCTAAAACAGAAAAAGTCATGATGCTCTTTTGAGTTTCACATTTCATACAGTAATTGTCATAAATTTCTACGATTATAGAATTGGCCATTAACGATGTATTTTTACACTAATTTAAAAATAAAAAAAGTTCTTACGCGGAGAATTGTTTCATTCTTTCTACAAAGAGGCACATTAACAAACTATATCAGAAAATAAAATAAAAAACATATGTTACCTTACTTGTTACTAAGTTACATTGCTAAATGTTACCTCCCTTTTTCATAAAATGGCCGCAAACGATGCACTTTTACACTAATTCAATAATAAAAAAAATTGTAACACGGAGAATTGTTTCATTCTTTCTACAAAGAGGCACTAAACAAAACTATATCAGAATAAAAACAAAAAATAGATGTCCCCATACTTGTTACTAAGTTACAGAGCTAAATGTTACCTCCCTTTTCATAAAATGGTCGTAAATTATGCATTTTGACACTAATTCAATAATAAAAAAAGTTCTAATGCGGAGAATTGTTTCATTCTTTCTACAAAGAGGCATTATTACAAACTATATTAGAACATAAAATAAAAAATACAGGTCACCATGCTTGTTACAAAGTTACAGTGCTAAATGTTACCTCCGCTTTTCATGAAATGGCCTAAAATTGTCAAAATTGTGTAAATTATCTGTTGTAATTTTTATAAATGAAGTTTCATTGCAAAAGTATTTTTCATATTTCTAAATGATGCACTAAATAGCAATTATTATATTTGTAATTTATAATGTAATTACTGTTAAATTACTTTTATACATTTCATATATACTGGGTAATTGATGAACATCAATAGTTGTAAAAGTTTGAAATGTTAGAGGCCTAGTGGTAAAACCATGTACTGTCAATCAAGGTTGGATCACCAGTGACCTGCTACTCAACATAATATCTTCAGAGTTTTATCTACGAGTCCATTCAAGTCATTTTTTCTGGTATTTATCTTGGCTATAGTAGTCGCACTGTCATCCATTATTATTACATTAACTTGAAATTTTTATTCCTGTACTCGGCTACTTCCAACTTTAATCTTTGAATTGTCATTAAAATTTTAGAACACTTCCTGGTGAACTGGTAGTGATTGTTCTTAATTTTTCATAATATGTGCATTTCCTAGTCTTCTGAAAAAACATCATATGTTTTTCGAATACTTTTTGTTAACATGGTCCCAGTATCTGATTTACTGTCACAATCCATTCTTCTGGCAACATATATTGTAATAAATTGGCCTGGTCCTGGTGTACTAATTGACTGACTTCATCACTGAAAATTAAAGGAAGCTTATATGAAATAAAGAAATAAATGACAATGTTTGTTTGTATGTAAGCTTAATTTACATAATCACCAGTTTCCCATTTGGGTGATGCACCCAGAAGAGTGAACAGTTTAGACTTTTTAGGTTTGTGGGGGATAGTGCAGGAAACAAATATCATAGAAACCTAATCATATATTTCACCTGATTCTTTTGCTTGGTGTATAGCACCATCATAAAAGTCCTCAGTTTAAAGTCCCATCTTATAACAGTTAGCACTGTAAGTAAGCCAGTTTCAGGTATCAAACTCTCAACCCTGAGCTAGAAGTATCGTGCTCTACTGACTTAGCTCATCGGTCTGGCTAAAAAAACGACAATGTATTTTAATAAAACAGCACAATATATGGGTATAGTTTGACAACTCAAGGGCTATAACTGATATCTATGTTCAAACCATTGAACAAAATCTTATGGTTATAAACTTGCATACATGTATGTGGACATTTTTTTACTGAATGAAACTGTTATGTTATGTAACAAGCAGTCAAGGGGTTGCAAGCTCAAATCCCCACTTGGCCAGTCTCTGTGATGATTTAAATATATGCAAATTCCAACATTGTGTCTCATGTTCATTCATCTTTAATCACTGATTCAAGTGGGAAAGTTGTCAGTTTTTTGCACGGATATTGGGTGTGCCAAACAAGTAGTCACAGGTTTGATCCCCTTCAGATCATCTGTTGTGGTCATGATTATTTTGTAGTAATCCATAGTAGAAATAAGCTGAAATGGTTAAATTACATTAATAATTACCACTGGCCCCTTTTGATGATTGTCACTCTTTCATTTAGTGTTTCTGTACATGTTGTCTATGTCACGATATTGATTGTCTCTTCATAGTTAATGAAACCACTACAGGTATTTAAAGCACCGACATCTCAATCCATCTGTAACCTGAGCCTCTGTTTAGCATTCCTGAAATGTGTTGAATAGTTTCTTATTTTCATAATTCATGTAACAATTTTCTGTTTAACAGGAAACACAGAACATGACGGTGTATAAATTTATATTTAACCTTTACTCAATGTAAGAATACTGTTCGAATCCCCGCCTGGCAACAGTCTCCAGGATGATAGATATACAGCATTATGTCTCTTTATCAATCGTCTCTCACTGCTGATTCAAGTGGGAAAGCTATCAGTTACTTGCGGAGATGGGGTGTGCTCAAATACTGGTTAATTCCAGGAAACAGTGGTTAGGTGATCGTCTGTTAGCCCTCAATGGCATGAAAATGATGTAAATATTCAACCAATGAATCACTTTTTATAGTTGTTCATCTCTAGAAATCATAAAGTAAGTTATCATTTTATGTGATACATTAATATTGATCAGTGAGTTATGATAAAGCATCAACTAACCTTATACTCAATTGCTTTGTGTTGATGTCAAATGATATTGGACTTTTCCTGTTTAATCGATGTTTCTTGTTTGTTTCCACTGTTCTTATACTTCCACATATGCAGTTTACGTATAACGTTGACCCATATGAGTGTCTTCCATAGTGTCCTTCAATATCAAACTTTTACATGCATCAGGTCAGCTAAATGTCAAAATTCAAGATTAATTCTGCCTTGTCTCCATCCTGGTATGAATAATATTGTTTCAGGTAAATTCATTATGTATTCAGCGCTTTGGAACAAATTCACAAATGATCCATATCCGAAAAATGAGTTATCCAAAATGTTACCACTACGAGTATTGATTATATTTTCGTAGTTATTTCTTCGACTTCGTTATGTACAAGCACTTCTGGTGGTTTAGAACGAAAAACAATATACTCTTCCGTGCTTTTCGATCGCTTTCTTGACAAAATTTACATTTCTGACATCTCGAAATGAAAATACTTCGCTTTGTAAATATCCTAATGCGACTCGACTTTTAATTAACCAAACAGCGACATTAGACCCCGAAACTGAAAGTAACAGAAAGGAATTATGCGCGTAGCGATGCGCAGTAACAACCCGCAGAAACGTCTTTAAGTAATTTCAACTCGCATTTTCAAAATACAGCTCGCATTTTGCGAGTGGCGAGCCCTGACTCTACAGCAGCTACAAACCATCATATCACAACCCCGTCAGCACTGTACATCAGCTACAAACCATCATATCACAACCCCATCAGCACTGTACAACAGCTACAAACCACATATCACAACACACTTAGCACTGTACAACAGCTACAAACCATCATATCACAACCCCCTTAGCACTGCACAGCAGCTACAAACCATCATATCACAACACACTCAGCACTGTACAGCAGCTACAAACCATCATATCACAATCCCCTTAGCACTGCACAGCAGCTACAAACCATCATATCACAACCCCATCAGCACTGTACAACAGCTACAAACCACATATCACAACCCACTCAGCACTGTACAGCAGCTACAAATCATCAAATCACAACCAACTTAGCACTGTACAGCAGCTACAAATCATCAAATCACAACCAACTCAGCACTGTACAGCAGCTACAAACATCATATTACATCCCACTCAGCACTGTACAGCAGTAACAAACCATTACAACCCACTCAGCATGGTACAATTAATACAAGCAATCATATCACAACCCGCTCAGCACTGTACAGCAGCTACAAATTAACATATCACAACCCACTCAGCATGGTACAGTTACAACAAACCATCATATCACAACCCCCTTAGCACTGTACAGCAGCTACAAACCATCATATCACAACCCCATCAGCACTGTACAGCAGCTACAAACTATCATATCACAACCCCATCAGCACTGTACATCAGCTACAAACCATCCTATCACAACCGCCTCAGCACTGCACAGCAACTACAAACCATCACATCACAACCCCCTCAGAACTGTACAGATGCTACAAACCATCATATCACAACCAACTCAGCACAGTACAGCAGCTACAAACCATTATATCACAACCCCTTCAGCACTGTACAGTAGCTACAGACCACCATATCACAGCACCCTGAGCACTGTACAACAGCTACAAACCATCATATCACAACCCCCTGAGCACAGTACAGCAGCTACAAACCATCATATCACAACACTGTGAGCACTGTACAGCAGCTACAAACCATCATATCACAACCCCCCGAGCACTGTACAGCAGGTACAAACCATCATATCACAACACCCTCAACACTGCACATCAGCTACAAACCATTAAATCACAACAACCTGAGCACTATACAGCAGCTACAAACCATCATATCACAACACCATGAGCACTATACAGCAGCTACAAACCATTGTATCACAACCCGCATAGCAATGTACAGCAGCTACAAACCATTAAATCACAACACCATGAGCACTATACAGCAGCTATAAACCATCATATCACAACCCAGTCAGCATGATACAGCAGCTACAAACCATTGTATCACAACCCCCACAGCAATGTACAGCAGCCACAAACAATCATATCATAGCCCCCTGAGCACTGTACAGCAGCTACATACCATCATATCACAACCCCTTCAGCACTGTACAACAGCTTCAAACCATTATATCACAACCCAATCAGCAATGTACAACAGCTATAAACCATCATATCACAACACTCTGAGCACTGTACAGCAGCTACAAAACATCATATCACAACCCACTGAGCACTGTACAGCAGCTACAAACCATCATATCAAAACCCACTGATCACTGTACAGCAGCTACAAACCATCATATCACAGCCGACTCAGCAATGTACAGCAGCTACAAACCATCATATCACAACACCATGAAAACTGTACAGCAGCTACAAACCATCATATCACAACACCATGAAAAGTGTACAGCAGCTACAAACCATCAAATCACAATCCACTCAGCACTGTAAAGCAGCTACATACAAACATTATCACAACCAACACAGCATTGTACAGCAGCTATAATCTATCATATCACAACCCCCTCAGCACTGTACAGCTGCTACAAACCATCATATCACAACTCACTCAACACTATACAACAACTATAATCTATCATATTACAACACCCTGAGAAATGTACAGCAGCTACAAACCATAATATCACAACCACCTCAGCATGATACAGCAGCTACAAACCATCATATCACAACCCACTCAGCGTTATACAGCAGCTACAAACCATCTGATCAAAACTGCCTCAGCACTGTACAGCAGCTACAAACCAACATAATCCGAACCCACTCAGCACTGTATAACAGCTACAAACCGTCATATCACACACCCTGAGCACTGTACAGCAGCTACAAACTATCATATCACAATACCCTGAGCACTGTACAGCAGCTACAAACCATCATATCACAACCCACTCAGCATGGTACATTAACTAGAAACAATCATATCAAAACCCACTCAGCACTGTACAACAGCTACAAACCATCATATCACAACCAACTCAGCACTGTACAGCAGTTACAAACCATCATATCACAACCCACTCAGGACAGTACAGCAGCTACAAACCATCATATCACAGCACCATGAGCACTGTATGTACAGCAGCTACAAACCATCATATCACAGCACCATGAGCACTGTATGTACAGCAGCTACAACCCATCATATCACAACCTCCTCAGCACTGTACAGCAGCTACAAACCATCATATAATAACCCACTCAGCACTATACAGCAGCTACAAACCATCACATCACAACCCCCTCAGCACTGTACAGCAGCTAAAAACCATCATATCACAACCCCCTAAGCACTGTACAGCAGCTACAAACTATCATATAACAACCACCTCAGCACTGTACAGCAGCTACAAACCATCATATCACAACCCACTCAGCACTGTACAGCAGCTACAAACTATCATATAACAACCCTCTCAGCACTGTACAACAGTCACAAACAATCATATAACAACCCCCTCAGCACTGTACAGTAGCTACAAACCATCATATCACAACCCACTCAGCACTGTACAGCAGTTACAAACTATCATATAACAACCCCCTCAGCACTGTACAGCAGCTACAAACCATCATATCACAACCCACTCAGCACTGTACAGCAGCTACAAACCATCATATCACAACCCACTCAGCACTGTACAGCAGTTACAAACTATCATATAACAACCCCCTCAGCACTGTACAGCAGCTACAAACCATCATATCACAACCCACTCAGCACTGTACTGCAGCTACAAACTATCATATAACAACCCCCTCAGCACTGTACAGCAGTTACAAACAATCATATAACAACCCCCTCAGCACTGTACAGTAGCTACATACCATCATATCACAACCCACTTAGCACTGTACAGCAGTTACAAACAATCATATCACAACCCCCAAGCACTGTACAGCAGCTACAAACTATTATACAACAACACCCTGAGCACTGTACAGCAGCTACAAACCATTATACAACAACACCCTGAGCACTGTACAGCAGCTACAAACCATCATATCACAAACCCCTCAGCACTGCACAGCAGCTACAAACCATCATATCACAACACCCTGAGCTCTGTACAGCAGCTACAAACCATCACATCACAACACCCGGAGCAATGTACAGCAGCTACAAACCATCATATCACAACTCCCTGAGCACTGTAAAGCAGCTACCAACCACTATATCACAACCCAATCAGCACTGTACAGCAGCTATAAACTATCACATCACAACACCCTGAGCACTGTACAAAAGCTACAAACCATCATATCATAACCCACTCTGCACTGTACAGCAGCTACAAACCATCATATCACAACACCCTGAGCACTGTACAGCAGCTACAAACCATCATATCACAACCCACTCAGCACTGTACAGCAGCTACAAACCATCATAACTCCCTCAGCACTGCAAAGCAGCTACTAACCAATTTATCACAACCCAACCAGCATTGTACAGCAGCTATAACATAACATAAATCACAGATTAACAAATATCAGTAAGATGAAAATTAAAATGTAAATAAATTTATTTGAGCAGGAATCCTGATGCATAAAACACCCACCAAAAGGAGTTAGATTTATGTAGTCTAAAACCATAAAGTTTGTCAAAAACAAACTCCATCTAGAGGTTCACCTCTGATCACACACTGAGCTGCCACAACAGAACCTAGAGTCAGTAAATATTAAAAGATAAGTAATCTCTTAGATAGAACTTAGTAAAGGAGTTATGGGAACTCCAGTAACATGCTCATAGGATACGATTCTGAGAATTAGAATTGAGCCAAGCAATAGAAGAAGACAATGTTCTAACTTCGTGTGCTGTTAGGTTTGCTCATGGAAGTACTACTTCTTCCACCTCATAAGAAGACATAATAGTCCCTACAATCCTTCTTGATATGGAAGCAAGAGAAAACTCTCTTGTGGTTTCTGGGAGATAAGGAACGAAAAGCCGTTTCCTGTACTTGCGCCATGCCTTAGAGGTTGGGCTGGAATAACCAATGGTTGAATAGCAACCAAAGGAGGTTAATGCTATGAGAGAAACCCTGGAAAGAAAAGCAACGTAATGGGAGGGCCACCGACCGTGAAGTAAATGGAATCTTCAGTTCCTGATAATGCATGTAGCTCACTACGTCAATACCTGAAGTTATAGCTAACAGGAAAGTAGTTTTAAAAGTTAATCCCCATCTCAAACAAGATATAAGTGGTTCGGATGTAGGACCTGAAATAGCCTACAGGACCTGAAGACAGTCCCCTTTTGGAGTGACATAAAAAGAAGCCGGATTCTCTAACTATGTTAGAAAGTAGACGACTATCGGAGTTTCCTGTAACCTGCCTAACAGGAATGGCTGAACAATAACCTTAAACTGAAGATGGTGAAAGACCTTTATCTTTGAAAAGTGACACAAGAAATCTGATAGATAATTGAAAAGTGTGATTGCGTGGATCCAATGACCCTGACTCACCCTTTTCCAACCAACCTTTTCATCTGTACTCATAAAGACATTTGTAGAAAAACTTCTAGAAATACAGACTGAAAGAACTCGAGTAGCAAATCCTTCTGTTTCGAGATGTCTTTAGATAAGAGACAGGCGTAAAGATGAAACACTTGTCTTGGCGTGAACTAGCCGATCAAGAGCTAGACACAGCAGGCCCCATCTGAGAGGGAATACTACTGGAGGAGCCATTAATAGAGATAACAACGTAGGAATCCAGTCCAAAATGGTGTTATCATCAGCAGCAAACCGTCTTCTCTCTGTGCTTTCAGAAGTACCCAAGATAGAAGTGGAGGTGGAGGGTATGCATTTAAGTCTACAGCACCCGGTATTCCCAGGCGGTTTGAACATCTGACCACCTGCTTTCGAGATGGACGCCTTAACCACTACACCACGAAAGACGGTATTACTCGAACAGACCCTGCCAAGGAATTGACAGCGTCTACTGCCCCTGACAGGGGATCTGAAACTGGAGAAACAAGGTTGGGAGTTGATTGATCAACTGAGTAGCAAAGAGATCTATAAGAGGTGTGTCCCAAAGTTGGAACACCTGATCTAGTGTAGATCGATGTACCATCCCTTCTGTGTGAAATATCTGGGTTTTCCTGGAAATGGAATATACCAGAACATTCAGTTTGCCTGTAATATACCTGGCTCTGAGAGAGATTCCTACTTGGGAGTACCAAGTCAGAGTCTCCTTTGCAAAGTTCGAGAGCTCCTGAGCATGAGCACCCCTCTTCTTGTACACATAAGAAGCTAAGTTTGTGTTGTTCGTGGTAAGCGTGACCGAGTGACCTTGTACTGACACTAGAAAGGATGTAGGGACGGAAATACTGCCCTCATCTCCAATATGTTTATATGGCTTGTTAATGAATGAATGAATGAATGAATGAAAGAAGTTCCCTGGCTGAGGCAGAGGGAACTGAAAGAAGATGTTCCAGATTTACCTGAAATAATCTTAATCTTTCTAGAGAAGGATCAAAAAAAGCTTCCTGTAATAGGAAATGTGCTCTTAGGCACGTAAATATTTGACAAGGAACCAATACCAACTTGTTCCCATTGGGAAAGAAGTCCAGCTCTAGAATTAGACATAGAACATGTCTTGAGTGTTGCAGAGCCAAGTCCCTGGAATTGGCGGTTAGGAGCCAGTCCTCCAGATAAGAATGGAGACAAATATCCATACAACGCACCTGGGATCATGAGCACTTTACTATTCTAGTGAAAACGTCAGGTGCTAGTGATAGACTGAAGGGAAGAGCTCGAACTGATAGGTTGAACCTTGCCAAGGGAAGCAAAGGTATCATCTGAATCTGGATGTATAGGAAAGTGAACGTAAGCAACTTACAGATCAAGAGAAGTTACCCACTCCTTCTTTGTAGTTCCATCGATAATGGTTCTCCATCCCCCTATTCTTTTGGAACTATGAAAAGACGACTGTAGCACCCCTGCTTGGGAGAGGAGGGGGATACCGGTTCAATTGCAGCGAGACAGAAAATTCAAGACATATGTGTCGAAATCTACTGCTTCATTGGATCCCAGAGAATTACTAAGCATCTTGGGTGAAAAGAAACTGTTGGGGTTTGACCCAAAAAAGAATAAGATACCCCCACCGGATCACCGAAAGGGTCTAAGGGTCTGCAAAAAATAATTTTCCCCGGCCTCTGAGAAGGTAGAAAGTCTACCTCTTGAGAGAATGTCTAGTCTTGGGATCTTCAAATTTAAATTGGATGAACCCAGCAAATCTGGAAAGAACCTGGAAATTTCCAGAAAGGGCACCTCTATTGGTCAGGCACTAGACCTCCTCTGCCCTCACCCCTGCCTCTGTATGACTTGCTTCCTTTATGGTTAAAAGTAACCCTGGAAGAAAGATCCCGAGGAAAATGGGGCCTTAAGACCCAACTACTGGAGTCCTACTGAATGGAGCTTGAGAAGCTATAAATGGAACCATACTGGAGGTCTGGTATGAAGTTTGGCCATGGCTAACCGCTGAAACGAGGGATTCTCAAACTCTATTCTACGAATCTTAACCACTTCTTGGAAATTAAGTCCAAGAAGTGTATGAGAGTTAAATGGTCCATCCTTCAGACTAGAAACCAGCTGTTGGTTAAGAGAACTCTGCTCCAACAGAAAAGTCCTACTCCCTAAAGAAAGGAAATTTTGAAAGCCTGACGAAATAATCCATCATATCTTTGGAAATACGATACACACAAGATTGCCAATGAAATGCTTAATTTCAATTGTTTATGCGTACCGGTACGCACATTTATTATTTTCAATGCTTTTTTTGTCAATTTCAATGCTTATTTACGCAAATACGCACCTTATCTGGAGCACTGCATTACAGTCATCTAAAGTATAACTTTCTGTCTCATTGCAGCCATATATAGTGTAAATTTCTGTTCCATTAGTCATATAAAGTTTAACTTTCTGTCCCATTACAGTAATATATTTTAAGTGTAACTTTCAAACCCATTACAGCCATGTAATGTGTATAGTCCCAGAGAAAAGGTGGTGTTTATTAACTTTTTATGTCCAAAAGGTTTGAGACTTGTTTCTAGATATAAATTTTATGCCAAGTTTGAAAATCCATTTCTTACTAACCGCTGTTGGGGCATTTGGTTCCAAATCCAAGATGGCCACCAAAATGGCTGCCAGATATTGAAATTCATGTTATAATATATAGTCTGATCGAAAACACTGCAAAGTGGTAAAAATTTATTGTGTTGTTGTAAGTTGTATGACATGACTTAAAGTAAAACAGAATAAAAATGTGGTTGATTCAAGTAAAAAATGTTTAAATTAGGGACAAATTGGTCACCAAAATGTGAAAAAAATGACACTTATTTCTGCAAATATAATCATTTTGATGAATGCTTTGGCATTATTTTTATTTATAAATGCTTGTTTTTAAAGGTAAAATGTATGCTTAATCTGAAAATCTTTTCTTACTAACATCTGTTGCGGTGTTTGGTCAAAAATCAAAGATGGCTGCTAAAATGACCTCCAAATATTGAAAATGATGTATAATATATAATCTGATAGAAAACACTGCAATATGTTAAGATTTAGATTTATTGCTTGTATGACATGTTTTAGGGGAAAAGGAGCAAAAAATATGGTTGATTAGTTCACATAAAGTCTAAATAAGGGGCAAAATGGCCGCCAAAATATGAAAAAAATTACACTTTTTCAGCAAATATATGAATTTGGTGAATACTTTGGCCTTATTTTTATTTATAAATGGTTCTGAGAATAATGAACATGTTTAAAGATTATTCTCTGTTACTTCTACTTAATACAACTGGAATAGTTGTTATCTCCTTATGTTATGTTTCTTTCACTCTAACAAAGCAATGCAATACACGAGCTTAGATGAAAATTCCATTTTTATTAATTTCAAGATATAATCTGAAAAAATACAACTGAATATGTTAAACTTAAGCACTAGTAAACTATATTCTATATATATATACATATACTAAACAAAATAAGTAACTTCTGCTGTGTTTAAGTACAATATATGTAAATATGAAAACAAGCGCTAAACTATTTTTATATGTTTTGCAAGAGTATTTCAATGTGAATTCGTGTGGAAAATTTAATCGCTCTACGTTTACAGAAAACTGATGAAACGGTTGATTAAATGTGGTAGGGGTCGTACACCAAAATCACACATTAATACTGGGTATGGCCACCTTGGACATCAAAGACTGACTGGCATCGGTGGCGCATAGAACTGACAAGTGTGTTGATTTTGGCCTGCGGAATGTTTCTCCACTCTTGGATTAAGGCTTGTGTTAGTTCATTGACGTTTGACGGTGGAATAGGGTGACGTCTAACACGCTTGTCCAAATAATCCCACATGTGTCCGGTGGGATTCAGATCTGGGCTTTTGGCGGGCCAGTTATTAATAAATGCAATGTTATTCGTCCTGAGGAAATTCACAGTATCTATAGCTGTATGGCTTGTGGCTTTATCCTGTTGAAACAGAGTGATATTGGCATTATTTTGAAACAGTGGGATAACGAGCCTCGCAAGAATCTCATCTCAGTAGTGTTGGGCATTCAAATTCCCATTGATCACAATGAAAGGTGTGATAACCATGCGCATTGCCTGCCCAGACCATGACAGAACCTCCACCCCCAAAACGATCTCGTTCAAGAACACTTGAACCCTGCCATCACTTCGATGAAAGGAAAATCTCGACTCTTCAGAGAAGAGAACACTATTCCATTGTTGCCTTACCCAGCGATGGTGTGTACATGCCCAATTAACATGATTAACGTGGTGACATTGCGTCATAACAGTCAACGTAAGGACGACGTCCAAGTAGAACACCCTTGCGCAGACGATTGCATACAGTTTGGTGAGATATTCGGTTGTTATGTGTACCAGGGGTGTTAACAGCAGTTCACCTGAACATATGTAGGTCATTTGACATGTTGTTTTCTTTTTATAACAGTAAAAAGATATGTATAGAAATCGGAAGTTTCTTTTTTTGTTCAGTGTATATTTTAAAGTAGTTTATTAAATATTTGGTTGTTTGGTTATTTTAACAGAATGCAAATATGTATAAAAAAAAGGTCACCTAAGCTAGAAGGATGTGCTTTTATTCAGAAATATGCATACATATAGTGTTAAATTCTTGAGACCATTTTTATGATTAATTAGTTAATTAATAATAATTATTATAATAATTATTATGTAGGTTTCAAATTCCTGCCAAAGCATATATCAGCTCAAGTTGCAGCCTACATATGTTGAGAACAGTTCACCTGCCCCAGCATAAGCATACATATGCTGAGAACGTTTCACCACCTCCAGCAACAGCAATCCTATGCTGAGAACAGTTCACCAGCTCCAGCCACAGCATACATATGCTGAGAAGAGTTCACAAGCTCCAGCCACAGCATACATATGCTGAGAAGAGTTCACAAGCTCCAGCCACAGCATACATATGCTGAAAACAGTTCACAAGCTCCAGTCACAGCATACATATGCTGAAATCAGTTCACAAGCTCCAGCCACAGCATACCTATGCTGAAAACAGTTCACCAGCTCCAGTCACAGCATACATATGCTGAGAACAGTTCACAAGCTCCAGCCACAGCATACCTATGCTGAGAATAGTTCACCAGCTCCAGTCACAGCATACATATGTTGAGAACAGTTCAACAGCTCCAACCACAGAATACATCAGATGAGAACGGTTCACCAGCCCCAGCCACAGCATACATATGTTGAGAACAGTTCAACAGCTCCAACCACAGAATACATCAGCTGAAAACAGTTCACCAGCCCAAGCCACAGCATACATATGTTGAGAACAGTTCAACAGCTCCAACCACAGAATACATCAGCTGAGAACAGTTCACCAGCCCCAACCACAGCATACATATGCTGAGAACAGTTCAACAGCTCCAACCACAGAGTACATCAGCTGAGAACAGTCCACAAGCCCAAGCCATAGCATACATATGCTGAGAACATTTCACAACCTCCAGCCACTGCATACATAAGCTGAGAACATTTCACCAGCTCCAGCCACAGCATACATAATTATGCTGAGAACAGTTAGCCAACCTGAGCCATAGCATACATATGCTGAGAATAGTTCACCAACCTCAGCCACAGCATACATCAGTTTAGAACATTTTATCAGCTCCATCCATAGCGAACATATGCTGAAAAAAGTTCACAAGCTCCTGCCACAGCCTATATATGCTGAAAACAGTTCACAAGCTCCAACCACAGCATACATATGCTGTGAACAGTTCACCAGCTCCAGCCACAGCCTATATATGCTGAGAAGAGTTCAATGGCTCCAGCCATAGTCTATATATGCTGAAAACAGTTCACCAGCCACAGCATACATCAGCTGAGAACATTTCACCAGCTCAAGCCACAGCATACATATGGTGAGAACAGTTCAACAGCTCCAACCACAGAACACATCAGCTGAGAACAGTTCACCAGCTCCAACCACAGAACACATCAGCTGAGAACAGTTCACCAGCTCCAACCACAGCATACATATGCTGAGAACAGTTCACCAGCTCCTGCCAAAGCATACATTTGCTGAGAACATTTCGCCAGCTCCAGCCACAGCATACATATGCTGAGAACAGTTCACCAGCCCGAGCCACAGCATACATATGCTGAGAACAGTTCAACAGCTCCAACCACAGAACACATCAGCTGAGAACAGTTCACCAGCTCCAACCACAGAACACATCAGCTGAGAACAGTTCACCAGCCCCACCCATAGCATACATATGCTGAGAACATTTCAACAGCTCCAGCCACAGCATACCAATGCTGAGAACAGTTAACCAGCTCCAGCCACAGCATCCATAATTATGCTGAGAACAGTTCACCAGCCACAGCATACATCAGCTGAGAATATTTCACCAGCTCCAGCAACAGCATACATATGCTGAGAATAGATCACCAGCTCCTGCCAAAGCATATATATGCTGAGAACATTTCACCAGCTCCAGCCACAGCATACATATGCTGAGAATAGTTCACCGGCTCCTGCCAAAGCATATATATGCTGAGAATAGTTTACCAGCTCCAGCCACAGCATACATATGTTGAGAACAGTTTACCAGCTCCAGCCACAACAAACATATATGTTTAGAACAGTTCACTAGCTGCATCCACAGCATATATATGTTGAAAACATTTCACCACCTCCAGCCACAGCATACATATGTAAAGAACAGTTCACCAGCTCCAGACAGAGCATACATATGTTAAGAAAGTTTACCAGCTCCATCAACAGCATACATATGCTGAGAATAGTTCACAAGCTCCAGCCAAAGCATACATCAGCTGAGAACATTTCACCACCTCCAGCCACAGCATACATATGTTAAGAAAAGTTCACCAGCTCCAGCCACAGCATAAATATGTTGAGAACAGTTTACCAGCTCCAGCCACAGCATAAATATGTTGAGAACAGTTTACCAGCTCCAGCCACAGCAAACATAATATGTTAAGAACAGTTCACCAGCTCCAGCCACAGCATACATATGTTAAGAAAAGTTCACCAGCTCCAGCCACAGCATAAATATGTTGAGAACATTTCACCACCTCCAGCCACAGCAAACATAATATGTTAATAACAGTTCACCAGCTCCAGCCACAGCAAACATAATATGTTAATAACAGTTCACCAGCTCCAGCCAAAACATACATATGTTGAGAACAGTTTACCAGCTCCAGCCATAGCAAACAAATGTTTAGAACAGTTCACTAGCTCCATCCACAGCATATATATGTTAAGAACATTTCACCACCTCCAGCCACAGCATACATATGTAAAGAACATTTCACCACCTCCAGCCACAGCATACATATGTTAAGAACATTTCACCACCTCCAGCCACAGCATATATATGTAAAGAACATTTCACCACCTCCAGCCACAGCATACATATGTTAAGAACAGTTCACCACCTCCAGCCACAGCATACATATGTTAAGAACAGTTCACCACCTCCAGCCACAGCATACATATGTTAAGAACAGTTCACCACCTCCAGACAGAGCATACATATGTTGAGAACAGTTTACCAGCTCCAGCCACAGCAACCATATGTTTAGAACAGTTCATTAGCTCCATCCACAGCATATATATGCTGAGAACAATTCACCAGCTCAAATTGCGGCATACGTATGCCGAGAATAGTTCACCAGCTCCAGCTGCAGCATATAATTTTTGATGAAAAACATAATAACAAACTGATATTGAGTGCTAACTCTCAAAAAGAATAATTTAATAATTATTATTCACATTAAAAAAATAACTTTCTGAATCATAAATGAATATGCTCCATTAAATTACATTTCACAGTACTGGATACATCACAGTGAACAGTTTAACATGTGCATGAAAACTGATGACATAAACACAAGGTAAGGTAAGGTGTCAAGACACCACAAATACAACGATCTCTCAATGATGCATCTGGTGTTGTTTTCTGTTTTTTTATACTTGATTATGACCAATAATTAGTGTTTTAACAAATATGTAGCATTTTTTTAATTTCTTTACAGTTGCATTTAGTTTTAAAATTGAAAACAATATTTATACGACATCAATAATAAACAGTAATAAAGTTACTTTAATGTCTTGAATAATCCTTCTAAAAGTTATTTCTTGTAACTATACCTTTGAAAACGATAAAATCATGAAAAGATGGTGGTTATTTATGATACAAAGTCGGCAATTTTAATATTTTTCTAGTATACATATTACCACAAATTGGCCATTCAGACGGTTAGAAATAGTGTCATCAGGAAAAATACTGCTACGGGATTAAATTTTCAAATAATTTTAAATAAGTCCTGTATGAAAAATATAATTAAAAATTCAATTCAACATAAACAGTGAGTTTGTACACTTAAGAATTTTTGCACTTATTCTAGTTTTGCTAAAACGAGGGTACAAGAATGTTGACTCCCTCCCAACAAATCTTACTGGTGTTCAGTATTTTAAGTGCACCCATCCATTTCAATTGCCACACTGTCCCTAAGTAAGAAATTCTAAGTGTGCGTGTGTGAGATAATGCTATTATATGGGCATTCGCGGTAATACATATGTCGCGCTATTAGGTATATAAGGGATACATGCATGAAAACTGGGTACTCAAGGATACTAGATGTCCGACAGTCATATTACCCCACCCACTTTGTATTAACTTGATGTATTTTAATGTTAATATCATGTTCGAATTTTAATAGCAGATCAGTCCCATACAGATGAAATTACTACAGATTAATTTATAAATGCATCAAAAACTATTATTGACATATGTACACGATGCGAATTCTTTACCGACTTTAAATCTTCATTGCTAGATAAGACATCAAACTTAAATTAACAGCTTTTTTTTACTTTTTTTATTAATACTGCTTTAAAGGCCCATCGTCGGTAGCAGCTACACACAGTATTGTAGGCAGGGCTTATCACTAGCAGCCGACAATTTTACTACAGTTTTTTGATAAAACTCACTTCCATCATGAACTATAACTACCAGTATAGAGAGCATTGCCTGTTTCCAGTTATGAGTATAATTTCTTAATTTCATGTAAACGGTTAGTAACATATTGATTTGAAAATCACTACTTAATCTTGTTAAAAGCAACAACACACATTGTATTTTGCAAAAGAAATATGAAGAAAAACACACTTCCATTTAAAAAGTGATTTATTTCAGTTAAAAAATTAGTTAATTGTAAGTCATATCCATATGTATGTTATAACTACACTTTAAACCCTGATACATATATATTCATACATAAACTATTTTTTGTTTCATTAACATCAAATGAATCAACCAGATTCTATTCTTATATGTATTCCCAAAGTGTTTATTTATTGAATAGATAGCAAACACTTTTCGTTTGTAAAGATTTTGCACTTCTGTATATTTGATAAGAATTGTTTTAAATTATAAACATGAAGAAAAAACTTGCATTAAATTATATTTTGTTGGCACATTAATGTATCTACAGTATACTTGGCTATGTAATAATTTCAATTTATCACGTTTATTCATCTTCTGTATATGTCATAACATCGGTTGTTTAATACAGTGTGTCCAATATCTTATTCCACAAAATGTCTTTGAACTGTCCAGATTTTTCCACCAAAGTTTTTTTTCCTGTCTGCCTTCATGGATTTCTCGGGTGTTCTACTGTTGATACAGATTGATAAGGCCAGTCAACAGTCTCGTTCCAGTCTAGAACCGCAATGTGTTTTCTCCTTTTATATTCTTTCATACTAAATGAAATCTTTTTGTGATGGTAGATTAGACACGCATTGTTAAATGATTCCACATAATGTGTATCTATACACTTGACATAGTCGTTTGGTTTTTTATATATCTGCAAACTTCTAATAGCTGTTGTCAGAATAGAGACTGCAGAACTGTCCTTTATTATTAGTTTGGAAGGCAAGTAGTCTTCATCAGTCTTACATCGGGACTCTGGTAAACAGTGGTCGTGGTGTCCTTGATAGTGCTGGACAGTATTGTCATAGATTCTGGACACTGGCCAAAGAGCCTTCACAAAACTTCTCATATTGCCCAAATCTAAGACCGGAAGTGTATAAGCCATGTAACACTTGAGCATTTCCCAGAAACAGTCCACCATTAATATGAAGTGAAGAATCAAACTTTAGAACATGACGATGTTTGCATTTAAAGTGCACTTTGCCTACATGTCCAAAAAATTCGACATTGTCAACATCAATGAGCGATTTACATTCCAAATGGTGCTCAAGAACTCCATGGCATGTATTTCTAATGGCATTTGTGCATGTAATGAAATGTTTCTCATTTGTTTCATTTCGTTTTGCCAACAAATACTGGTTGGCTTGCGGTTGACTTGCTTCTGTATTTGATGGGTTCATTCTGATTCTATGAGCTTTTAAGTAGAAATCCAACACAAGATTTAACAAATCAGCATTGTTTGTGTCAGTTACTTTTTCACTATTCAGAAGTTACCGATTTCAACATAGAATTGGACAGTTCCACACAAGGTTTGTTTCTGTTGAAATTTCCATTTTTGATTTCTTTGTTTCATTGGTGAACCAGAGTCAAATTTTCTCTTACTGGTGTTTCTAGCAAAACCTTTAATTGTGTCTTTAATTCTGTCAGCGCCACTTGGGTGTTCCATTGTCACCAAAGTCAGCAATTTAAATTGTTAATGAATATTTTAAAGCACTAAGTAACTCCAAATGTGGTAATCGTGACAATTTGTTAAACTGTATTAAAAAGGTAAGTTAATGTTTTCTCATATACATAACCAGACTATATGAATTCCTCAAAATTAATGGTCTACATAACTTAATAGCTGAATATGAAATGAGTTTCTGGCACTGGACTATGTATAAATTTTTGTTATTTGCAGATTATCTGTCTGATAATTGATAAACATCCTTGTACCATTGATAAATGATGAGCCATATGCTTTCTAATTAGACAAATATAATTATTTATAACCAAATTAGCCCACCCACTAATATCTTGTATTAATTTTGTTATACTTATTTCCTAAGAGTGTGTATGCTTTTATAAAACAATATTTAATACACTAGTATGTACGTCTTCTAGTTTATTCCTGTAAGTTATGTTTACAGCTATAATAATTATGTTCATGTTCCTAAATATTTCTTGATTGGGGGTGGGGATTTGCAACAATAAACACAGCACTGAAATATAGTGCAATGGCCATCTTATCTGCTTTTAGAATAAACATACTTGCTAATTAGGTGCCTGCTGGGTTACATAATTCACATATCTGGTCATGATCAAAGAGATAACTTCAGTGTGTAAGTTAGTTGGGTCAAGATCCATAGATTAATACATTATTACTTTGAGGGAATGAATGGGTTTGCAAAGAACAGTTAATCTGTTTAATGCAAATATTGATATCAAACTCCCATGCATGTCCTTATGAATTATAATTTAATTGTTTGGGCACAAGAAAAAGACAAGTTTATTTGTGATATAAAGCAAACAAAGATAAACAAAAACAACAGAAACCCTTTGAAATAATAGAATGATCCATTCTATTTAGGTTGACTGTGAATATGTGAAAGTTTCCTGGCAAAACATACGTGAGATTCCTTTAAAGGTTTCAAGGGAACAGTTTGATTCATTATTTCATTTCTTTGAATGAGTGGGATTTTGAGGATTCATTAGTTTCATCAAACTGGTCCATTGAAGTTGATGAAAATAACTCTAGTGGGACACAGGACATAAGTGTAAATTTGTTGACAGATGGAAATCAGGAAATAATTGAAGGTGCAACTGGTCAGGGGAATGATGATGGTGATGATGATGATAATGATGACAGCCATGCTTATGTTAATCAAAATGTTGACATTCCTGCAGAACACAGGTGTGGATATTGCTTTTTAAGTCCGTGTAAAAACATTTCAGTGTTAGTCTTGGCTTGGTTTAGGTTCGCGCCCTCATGAAAGAAAGAGTCATTTATGAAAAGTTAAAATACAGAAAGTACTGGAACATGCTATCAAATGCAGGAGCTTGTCATCTGTCTGAGTGAGTATGTTAGAAAAACACAAAGGGCATTAAACCGAGCAATATCAGATAATGATGTATGGACCATTCGGGAAATTATGCCGAGTTGTGTTTTGAACCAAATATGGGGATTATACCCTAACCTCCCAGATCAACCATATATGGGATATAAATGGAATTAAGTATGATATTATAAATGTATAAACAATGAAATACCATTATATTGGAATTTAACATTGAATTTATTTACAAAAAGAAATAATTGTGAATTGCTGGATTTAAAACAATGATCAACCAAGGTTAGTGTGAATGCTTAATCTTATTCTCATTCAAATAAAAAAAAAAGCATGTATGCATGTTCTGTTATCTGAGCATGACCATAGCATAATTTTAATCATGTCACATTGCGCAATTCATAAAGTACTGTAGTCTAAAACAATTATCATTATCATACCATGTACAATTACTCTGAGATACCAAATGCCTACTCACAAGTGGGTTATATACATCTTCAAGTAAATGTGTCTGTTTACATCACGTGACTAGGGTCAAAGGTGGTTCAGTATTCAAATATTAAGCAAATTTTGCTTGATATTTCAAGTTTGTAATCTCTGCTACAACTTTGTTTCATGGACCTATTGTGAATGGAGGGCATTTTTGTAAAGATAAAACATGTCTCTACAATTGCACATTTTTTTGAAAATAATGATTACTTTGTTATATTACCAAAAACAATCTCCCAGTTCAACATTGTTGCAAGAAAGAGCCACCATTTGAAATTAGGCTCCATTAGGTTTAAATAAGCAACTTTAATCAAACATACTCGCAGTTTGAACAACCATCTGTTTATTTACCTGCATTCACACTGTGGACATCATTCGGAATAACTCGATTAATTCTTAGTCTGGTACCCTGCCCAACTTCATTCCGTTACTCTCCTTACCAATCATGAAACATCGGGTATTTCCCGGTTACACTAAATAGCGAAAAGGACTTTTTTTAAGAAAAGGACAGAAAAGTAGATTTCTTTAAGAAAAGGAGCGTTTAAATCAGCATTTCTTTATAAAAGTGCATAAATTTGTTATTTTATTGAAAAGAACATTAAATAAATAGCACATGCGTATTTTTTGAAGATTTCATTGACAAATTAATGTTTTATTACCAAAATGAAATCGTCCATGTATTGAAATGGGGAATTAGTTTTAAAGCAACACATCCACGTTTGAACTTTTAAAACAAAAAAAATAATTGAGTTATGAGCACATTTCCAATACAAACATATGATCAATTAGTTGTATATGAGCATATAAACACAATCCGGAACAAAATGATGCCCAAATTATAATGCGTGACTAACACTTTATAAAACAAGCGTGTAACTCACCCGAGTCAAAAAAAATTGTCAAAATGACTTTCAAGGCAGGTAAAGTACAGTAATACATGAAGTTTTTTAATACGACTCGCATAATTCAATTTGAAGCCAAGTTGGAATCCTCGGCAATTTAAAAATAATTTATTGTATTTCATAGATTTGTTATTTTATTGAAAAGAACATTAAATAAATAGCACATGCTTATTTTAAGAAAATTTCATTGACAAATTAATGTTTTATTGCCAAAATGAAATCATCCATGTATAGAAATGGGGAATTGGTTTTAAGATAAGGACTTTTTTTAAGAAAAGGAGCGATTAAATCAACATTTCTTTATTTTATTGTTTTTCTAGTATGATTTTATTGAAGAGAACATTAAATAAAACTTACAAGCATATTTATAGAAAATTAATATTTTATTACCAAAATGAAATTATATGTGTAATGAAATTTGGATTTGGTTTTAAATAAAACTTACAAGCGTATTTATAGAAAATCATATTGTCAAATTAATATTTTATTTCCAAAAGAGTGATTTAATCAATATTTCTTTATTTTGATGTTTTCTGCTATGATTTTATTGAAGAGAACATTAAAAATTACATACATGCATATTTTCAGAATTGTTGTATCTTATTACAAAAATGAAATTATCCATATATTGAAATGGGTTTTATTATCTGTATTGAAAACCCATATGCTGCTGTTGTATATACTCATCTGCCTACCACCTTCAACAGTTACACGAAGAGTAAACGTTTGTTGAGACTGCAGTATACTGTTATAGATCAGTTTGTGAGAGTGCATTTTAATGCAGTGTATTATTTTTATGTTTTTGCTTTTAAACTCTTATAATGGCAGTTCCATATGTGTGTGTGTGTATGTGTGTGTGTGTGTGTGTGTGTGTGTGAGTGTGTGTGTGTGTGTGTGAGGGAGGGATGGGGGGTGGGGGGGGGGTAACAATTTTGTAATGAAGGTATATATAAGTTATCGATTTACATTGTTATACTCATAAAAACCTAAAATTAACAAACTCCCACTGGTAAAACCAAATTTTAAGTCACATTATTATAATATTTACAGAACTCTGATCGAAAAAACACCTACCAATCAATGTCTAAATGTTATTTCTCCTTCACAATGTAGAAAAATACAATATATATTCGTCAAGAGAATATCATTTTTCCGTCACAATGCAGAAAAATGTAATATAAACAGATAAACGTCAAGAAGGTTCAATACTCTCAAAAAATGGAGGTTTGGGTTTTTCATATTCGCAGGAGAGATATTTGGAATATGAAAAAATATTGATCATGCGCATTGACAGGGGAACCTTCTTGATAAATAGCCTCTTCCCCTATAGTAGGTTCAATGAATGATACTTATAATTTCAGAGGTATATCTTTAATTGATATTTTGAATATGATACTTACAGGTATGATGAAAACACAACTATATAATTGGTCTGAAGAACATATTAAAATAGGCGAAACACAATCAGGATTTCTTAAAGTTTACAATACAACAGATAATTTATTTACATTAATGGCGATGTCACAAAAATACCTTAGCAAAAAGGTGGTAGATTTTATTGTATTTTCATTGATTTTTCTAAGGCATTTGATACCACCACTTTGAACTTATGCAATGTTTGAAAAGAAAAGGAGTTGGAGGAAAATTTTAAAACTTCTTGTTGCTATGTATAAAAATGTATGTATATGTGTCAGGGTTGAACTGAAGATTTCATTGCAGTGATGTACGCAGATGATTTGGCAAACGTTAGTGATACTGTAACAGGCTTACAGTCACAGATTGATATCATTTCTTCATTTTGCATTAGAACTGAAGGAAAATTAATGTACAAAAGACAAAAATAGTTGTTTTTAGAAATGGCAGAACACTTAGACAAAATGAAAAATAGTTTTATAATGATATGTTACTAGAAACAGTTTCTATGTATATATATATGGGTTTATATATAACTCCAAAATTGATTTGGACAGATGCAAAAATATGTTTGGCAACACAAGCTAAGAAAGCAATTATATCAATGATTAAATTACAAAATAATGTTGGTAATTAGAGAGGAAAGATTAATTTAAACTTTTTGATATGATGATTAAACCCATTTTACTTTATGCATCTGAAATATGGGGATATGAATATTCAAAACCAATTGAAAATGTACATGATCAATTTGTAGAAAATTTTCAAAACTCCCAACTCCCAATGTTTGTTAGAGGAGAATGTGGTAGATGCCCACTGTATGTCGATTATCACTGTAATTGTGTCAGATATTGGTTAAAATTTCTAAAGATGAATAGAACACGGTATCCATACCAATGTTATAAAATGTTAAAACAGTTTGATGAAGTTCGACATATTACTTCGGCAACCAAAATAAAAAATCTACTATTCAAATATGGGTTTGGGTATGTCTGGTTAGATATTGGTGTTGGTGATGATAAATTGTTTATTTATACATCCGAGCAAAGATTGATTGATTGTTCTAAACAGGAATGGTGTGGTAGTGTTGCTGAATCTGGAAAAAGTCATTTTTATAGATACATGTATATTATGCCTGAACTGAAAACTGCAAATTGCCTGTTGTTATAACTTGCCATTGAAATTCAGAATTTCACTTTCAAGATTTAGATATTCAGCTCATAATTTGATGATCAAAACTGGCAGACATAACAATATTCCATATGAATACAGAATATGTCCATTTTGCAAGGAACAAACTATAGAAGACGAGTATCATTTTATTATGATCTGCCCGTTATATAGAAACTTAAGGCAGCAATACATTTCTATGCTTAATTAATACACCTATATAACAATTATTTTATTATTTATTTGATAGTAATGGTGTAACAGTCTTAAACTTATCAAAGTTAATATACTTTACTCTCAAACTCATAATAGACAGTATCAAACTGTTAAATAAACAACAAGTATAGTTAATTATTTTTACATTCTAAATTATGTAAAATATGATAAAAAAAATATGGTAAATTTCAAAACAATTTGATAGTATTAAAAATATATAAATATATATATATATCAATATGATGCTGCATCACAATGGTTATAATGTACATTACTTGATGAATGTTAACATGTTTGTTATAACCTTACCCGAGTGGTTACGGCTAAGAATCACTGTTGATCTCTGTAGAAGGGTAGGAATCCTCCGAATGGGTGTCATTTTCATTTTACTGTTTTTGACATGTTCACTACTGTGGTTAAATTATCAGCCCCTGTGTGGTTCCAGGGAGCCATGAGTGATGGCAAGAATAGGATCACTGTTGCTTATGAATGTTGTACGAAGCGACAAATTGAGTAATACGATAGAATTTGCTGAAACTCTGCAGTTCTGCAGGTATCAAGGTTCTAGGTTCATTCTGCATATTCGTTTGTTGATGTATTTGTTTAATCTGTATGTTAATTTGTTGTTTTTGTACATGTAGAGTGAACCTGGAATCTTCCTTCCTGTTGGCGTTGAATAACCTATAATGTGTTGGTACACCGTAAAACCCTATTCATTCATTCATTGTTATTACCTAAATCATATTGACATGTTAATATTATTGTATGTTTTGTTATAAATTCATTTTGTATGTCGCTTTGTTGAACATTTTGTATTATGGGTCAGAGGCCTACATTGCTTAATAAAGATTTATCATGTCATTGAAACCCCAGTCATCAAGCGTACTACAATAATTTTGTAAGATAACGTTTGCATGAATACAACGCAGTGTATTATCTAAGTTTGCAGAATTGATAACATGTACAAACAAATCAGTTGTAAAACTGTTAGGGATTTATATATATATATAAATCATTTGAACTGAGAAAAATCACCAATTCTTATCAATAAAATGAGGATCACTAAGAGAATGTAAGTTAAGAAAGTATTCCTTGAAACGTGCATTTACGGGTATTTTAATGAACAATTGTATTGATAAAGTTTTATGACAGAAACAATAAATGTATCTCTCCCAATAAATTCCTAACGTTATGTAACATAACAACCAAGATCAATTTAAAAGATGAACACATCAGCAAATTTAATTATAAACATTAATACAGTTGTAGTTACTATTGCTGCATATATCAAATGTTTGCCATCTATACATGTATTATTCATTTGTGTATTATTGTGTGAATGTTCATGGACCATTTTTGATGCAAATAAATCAGTAAAACTGTAAAAACATAATAGATCAATATTACATGTAAATCATGATATTTCATTCCTGTGTTTTGGATGAACATTTAGTGTGAAACGTAGAAGCATAAAGCACAATACACTTGAAACATTAAAGTCAAGTAGTTTTATGTCATCTTGTCTTGTTCACAGTTAAAAACTTGTTATAATATATGAATAATATATACTTGTGTATCATTAAAGACATATTTTCAAATGAAATAGGTTGTTTTATTATTTGCAGATACCGTCTAACTGGAATTTCCCATTAAATGATAATTTATATTTTTGTCATTAAATGACCATGATATATTGAAATTTTTGTTGCAATCAAACCTGGAATCTTCCTTCCTGTTGGTGTCGAATAACCTATAATCTGTTGGTACGCAGTAAAACCCTGTTCATTCATTCATTGTTGCAATCAGGCATATTAGCTAAAAAGATCCATGTTACTACTATTGTCCCCCTCTTTAAGAAAAGCATGACACTAATTTAGGTCTGTCTCCATCCATCCGTCCGTCAGTCTTTCCTTCAGACTTTGGTACCCATGCAGTAACTTGAGAATGTCTAAATCAAATCTTTTAAAATTCTAATACAATGTTTATAATGACAAAACAATGTTTGATTTTAGGGGTTGTGGCTTTTTTCTTTATAGAGTTGTGCCCCTTAATTTGTGAAAAGTAATTTTTTGGGTTTCAGTGCAATAGCCACTGAATGCCAGAACCTAACTCTAAGAGTGCTGCCTATAGCTGATCTTTATATACATCAGGTATGTGAACCTTTTACCCAGGGTGCTGTCTATAGTAGACCTTTATATACATCAGGTATGTGAACCTTTTACCCTGGGTGCTGTCTATAGTAGACCTTTATATACATCATGTATGTGAACCTTTTACCGAGGGTGCTGACTATAGTAGACCTTAATGTACACCAATATGTGAACCGAGGGTGCTGACTATAGTAGACCTTATACACCAATACGTGAACCTAACACCGAGGGTGCTGACTATAGTAGACCTTTATATACACCAAATCGTGAGCCTAACACTGAGGGTGCTGACTATAGTAGACTTTTATATACATCAATATGTGAACCTAACACCAAGGGTGCTGTGAACCTAACACCAAGGATACTGCCTATAGAAGACCTTTATATACATCAATATGTGAACTTATTACCGAGGATGCTGACTGTAGTAGACCTTTATATACAGCAATATGTGAACTTCAGGTACGCGAATCAAACACCAAGGGTGCTGCCTACAACATAATTTAATATATATATATATATATATATATATATATATACATATCAAAGTATGTGAAATGAGATTACTGCCTATAGCAGACCCATATATATCAGGTATCTGAACTGAGGTTGCTGAGGCCTTTATAAACATCAGGAAGGTGAACCTAACATCGAGAATGTTACCTATAGTAGACCTTTAACATTCAAAACAATTAAACTTTGTACTGAAGTTATAAACGAACATATAAGTTGCACTCTATTTATAAAGTAACCTGTCTCTTGAAGTCAACGACACTTATAACTCCATTAAGTTCAAGGGGATGTTGATACATTTATGGCATCAATGAGGCATCATCAGTTTTAAATAATTACACATTCAAAAACTATTTAAAAACAACTTTTGACTGAATGTATAAACAAGTGTAGAATGTTATATAGTTATATAGTTATATAGTAACCTGTCTCTGGTAGTTAACGCCAATTTTAACCACATTATATCCCTTGATAATGTAATACATGCATGCTATCATTAAGGCATCGACAGTTTTATGAGTGTACTCATTTAAAACTATTTAAAAACAACTTTGGACTGAGTGTATAAACAAATGTAGTATGTACGCTCTATTTATATACCAACCTGTCTCTGGTAGTTAACGCCAATTTTAACCACATAATGTCCCTTGGTAAGTTGATACATGCATGATATATTTGAGGCTTTATCAGTTTAAAGTATTTACACATTTAAAAACTATTTAAAAATAACTTTGGACTGAATGTATAAAAAAGCGTAGAATGTACGCTTTATTTATATAGTAACCTGTCTCTGGTAGTTAACGCCAATTTTAACCACATAAGGATCCTTAATAATGTGATACATGAATTCTATCATTGAGGCATCGTCAGTTTTAAGTATGTACACATTTAAAACTATTTAAAAACAACTTTGGACTGAATGTATAAACAAATGTAGAATGTACGCTCTAGTTATATAGCAACCTGTCTCCGGTAGTTAACGCCAATTTTAACCCCAATGTGTCCCTTGGTAAGCTGATGCATGATATCATTGAAGCATAACCAGTTTTAAGTATGTACACATTCAAAACTATTTAAAAACACTTTGGACTGAATATATAAACAAATGTAGAATGTACACTCTAGTTATATAGCAACCTGTCTCTGGTAGTTAACGCTAATGTTTAAACAAATGTAGAATTTATGCTCTAGTTATATACCAACCTGTCTCTGGTTGTTAACGCCAATTTTAACCCCATTAGGCCCCTTGATAATGTGATACATGAATTATATCATTGAGGCATCGTCAGTTTTAAGTTTGTACAAATTTAAAACTATTTTAAAACAACTTTGGACAGAATGTATAAACAAATGTAGAATGTACGCTCTATTTATATACCAACCTGTCTGCGGTAGTTAACGCAAATTTTAACCACATTATGTTCCTTGATAATGTGATACATAAATTCTATCATTGAGGCATCATCAGTTTTAAGTATGTACACATTCAAAACTATTTAAAACAACTTTGGACTGAATGTATAAACAAATGTAGAATGTACGCTCAATTTATATAGTAACCTGTCTCCGATAGTTAACGCCAATATTAACCCCAATATGTCCCTTGATAAGTTGATACATGCATGATATCATTGAGGCGTCATCAGTTTTAAGTATTTACACATTCAAAAACTATTAAAAACAAGTTGGACTGAATGTATAAACAAATGTAGAATTTGCACTCTATCTATATAGTAACCTGTCTCTGGTAGTTAACGCCAATTTTAACCCCCATGTGTCCCTTGGCAAGTTTATACATGCATGATATCATTGAGCTATCGTCAGTTTTAAGTATGTACATATTCAAAACTATTTAAAAACACTTTGGACTAAATGTTTAAATGAATGTAGAATGTACACTCTATTTATATAGTAACCTGTCTCTGGTAGCTAACGCCAATTTTAACCCCCATGTGTCCCTTGGCAAGTTTATACATGCATGATATCATTGAGCTATTGTCAGTTTTAAGTATGTACACATTCAAAACTATTTAAAAACACTTTGGACTGAATGTTTAAACGAATGTAAAATGTACACTCTATTTATATAGTAACCTGTCTCTGGTAGTTTACGCCAATTTTTACCCCAATGTGTCCATTGGTAAGCTGATACATGCATGATATCATTGAGCCATCGTCAGTTTTAAGTATGCACACATTCAAAACTATTAAAAAACAACTTTGGACCGAATGTTTAAACAAATGTAGAATGTACTCTCTATTTATATAGCAACCTGTCTCAGGTAGTTAACGCCAATTTTAACCACATTATATCCCTTTGTAAGTTGATACATGCATGATACCATTGAAGCATCATCAGTTTTAAGTTTTTACACATTTTAAAACTATTTAAAATCTCGTTGGACTGAATGTATAAACAAATGTAGAATTTGCGCTCTATTTATATAGTAACCTGTCTCCGGTAGTTAACGCCAATTTAACCCCATTATATCCCTTGGCAAGTTTATACATGCATGATTACATTGAACCTTAATCAGTTTTAAGTTTGTACACTTGAAAACTATTTAAAATCTCGTTGGACTGAATGTATAAACAAATGTAGAATTTACACTCTATTTATATAGTAACCTGTCTCTGGTAGTTAACGCAAATTTTGACCCCATTAAGTCCCTTGGTAAGTTGATACATGCATGATAGCATTGAGGCATCATCAGTTTTAAGTTTTTACACATTTAAAAACTATTTAAAATCTCGTTGGACTGAATGTATAAACAAATGTATAATTTACACTCTATTTATATAGTAACCTGTCTCTGATAGTTAACGCAAATGTTGACCCATTAAGTCCCTTGGTAAGTTGATACATGCATGGTAGGCCTATCATTGAGGCTTTATCAGTTTTAAGTATTTGCACATTTAATAAAAAAATATTTAAAAACACTTTGGACTGAATGTATATACAAATGTATCATTTACGTTCTATTTATATAGTAACCTGTCTCTGGTAGTTAATGCCAATATAAAATCCCAATATGTCCCTTGGTAAGATGATACAGTTATTACAAATCACATGATTGCTATCGGTAGATTTTTTTCCTCTTCTTTTCCTACCATTCATTTTATTTATGCTTAGATTGAGAATCCCAACAAATCGTACTTCTACACGTACAGATGGCAACAATATCATTTTAAGTATTCGGAAAATGTATTAAGAATGTGTCAATCATTACACCTCATGCATATGTAATACCTGTCTCAGATAGTTGGCTTGTCTGGGATCGGCAGCATTTATCCTTCGCGGTTTACTGTCCAACTTGAATTTTAGCGGTAAATAGAAAAATCCGAGGATTCCGAATGTTCCAACTTGATCATGCTCAGTGAAAGGGAACCTTCTTGATATTAGGTACGTCTGGTTCCCTGACCTACAAAATAAATAGTCGATTTATTGAGTAGGTCCAAAAACCAAGCAAAATAGAACGTATGCAAATGAGTATGACCAGAAGTGAGCCAATCGAAACGAAGCGGAATTTGACAAGGCATAATTAGTAAACAAACACCAACTGCTCTAGGTGTAACCCCACCATTGATTTTTGTTCTTTATTCTATAGTAAATAATAAAAGTTTGAAGGCTTGTCATTCATAGAGGGTCCCAAATGAAAGAAGTGAAACCTACATTTTACTGTTTGTCAACCTCTGCACTATCAAAATATGATGAGAAAAGTAGGGGTCATGTGTCATATAAGAGATTTTTTTTCTGCTCAGTGTGTACACTGGTGACAAAGTGAAAGTAGACTTCCGAAATCATGAATTCATACCCCAATTTCCAAGCATCATTTTTTTTTTCTAAATTCACAATTCAAACATGACAATGCTATCAAAATGTTCAAAATACATCAACAATGCCATTCAAATAAAAAAATGAGCATTAAAAATAGGAAAATGCATTTTTAAAGAAGAAGAATTGAGGATTATTTACAACCGCCATTATGCGACTACCCAACGGAAGCACTTCCTAATTTGCAATGGTGGCACTATGCCTCTAAAAGAACAACACAACTGTTAAGAGGGTATTTCACTCCATATTCTGCAGGTTATTAATGCTTTAGTCACCACTATTTCCCATAAAATTGAACATAATGTAGATCTAAATCTAAAACAATAAATTTAAGTAAAACTACAAGTTGCAAAATGATTCTTCTTCTTTCTTTTTTTCTTTCTTTCTTTTAGCTTTCAAAACAAAAATAATAAGATATCTATTTATGTAGATGTGTGTGTTAAATCAATTGAAGTTCCAAAAAATGAATAATTTGAGTCTCGTTCAATGCATGAATATTTGCAACAATAAATTTGTTGTAAAAAAGGTACCTGGTGATGGAAATTGTTTTTTTCACTGTCTCGGTTACACATATAGAGTCTACAATGGGGATGTTTCCCTCTGAGTCGCAAGGCAGCACAGACATGCAATCTGCAGCAATATATACCTTAACTGGAGCAGTGAGAGAAAAAAGCAAGACTTTTTAATAGTCTGTCAATAACCAAAAGATCCTACTGGACCTCAATGTTGAAATTGAATGAATGGGCCACAGCTTGTGAAATTGAGGCGGCACCACTTCTGTACAACTGCAAAATTAAAGTTTGGCTGAAAGGTGCAAGAGAAACTTTTACACTTTGTACATATAAACCACCACAAATTGAAAATGAAAAAATATTGCCAATTAATCTGTTGCTCGACAATGGTCATTTTCAAATTTTGTTACCAATGCCCATAGCAAACGAGATTAACCAATCAACCAAAAGTTTAACTGAACAAAAACATCGGCTTCAAGCGCTTATCAAAACGTTAATGCATCTAACATTCACTTGGAATCAATAAACACACACACACGAATATTTTAATTACCAGGTACCATGTCAGTTGTATCAAAAGCATATTCGTAAATTCTTTTCTTCTTTTATTCATTTACAGCATGCATCACCATATAATTATATAATTATTGGAACAGATTCGAGAGGGAGGTATCTGCATCAACACATAAACAAATTTCATCCATTTCCTGATCACTATCATGTATCTTTGATTGTCATTTCTGGTGGTAAAATATCACAGGTCTATCATGCTGTTCAAAATAAAATGGCTTCTTATCCTGATGAGCAAACAGTCATTTTGATAGCAGCTGGCCCTTGTAATTTGACAGAAAAAGTGACCTGCACAAATGGAACATACATTACATATAATTCAACAAATAAAGTCCAAACATTTATAACATAATTACATGAAATTTCCAGAAAACTGAGACATGACACAACAACACTTTTTCTTGCAACAATTCCAAGTGCCTCTATTCAGAAATATGCACCTTTTCAAATTCTTAAACACAGACTTACAGAAACAGACTTAACAACTGTGGAAATACAACAACAGATAATTTTAGAAAAAGACATTATGACTATTAATCAAGAAATATGTAAAATTAATACAGAGCATTGTGTTAAGACTGTCACACTCTATAGGGACATAATGAAAACATCAGTTAAAAAAGAGGAAAACATGATCAAAATAAAAAAAATAACCAGATTTTGCTACACCAACAAGTATGACGGAGTACATACAAAACAAGAGTTGAATTCAAAGTGGTATAACATTATATGTTGCACAATTGTTTCAAAAATTGAAGATTGTGAAATTATGATGATATGTCTGCTGACACATGGGACTTTAAAAGGACGACGGTGATAACTTTGTTTACCGGAATCAATAACTTTGTGAAGTGCGTGCATATGTCAAAAGCAAACTTATATTGTTAATTTAGGTGGGTGATATGACAATCGCTAACCTTTCAACTAACAGTATGGTATATGTTTTAAACCATAGTATAAGTTACTTAAATGTACGCCTTTGTATAACCTAATGCACATATACAGAGGATTTTTGCTCTTTAGATCCGACAATTCCTGTTATATGCAGGAATCCTAATGTCAAACTGCTCATTCTTATTATTAATAAGGCTAATATTTATATAAACATATAATTTAATAACTATGCATTATCTGACTGTTTTAATTACATACAACGCTTTTTATGATACGCCAACACAAACCTCATGAACAATATACCCACTGTAAGAGCATGATGTTTTGACCCTCATTTGTAAACCAAGAACTGCCAGCAATATAAGTATTATTCTTAATTATTACCCTAGTAATTGCAATATCTTTTCCCTTTATTTTCATTCTCTCTCTTTTTTTTTTTTAATAACCAACGACTGATGGAAAATTAGGTTTTACCTATTTCACATTACGGAGGATACGGAGATACCCGATGTTTCACGATTGCTAATTCGGGAGATATTTTTAGACAAAAGGAGTGCAACGAACGATAACTCTGCGAAGGGGGAGAGTGACCGTTTGGGTTTTGTGTTGTTCGACATATCGAAGAGAAACCGAGTTTTTAAGCGGAATCACTACAATTTAGAAACAAATTGTAACCATGACTTGATGGGTTATTCATATTTTAAATACAATTAATATAACATAAATTAAAAACATTGCACCCAGAACTATCGCATCATAATTTAGCGAATAATCGCCATTTGTCGTTAGTATTCGCGACTGGCTGTAATCAAAATGGACAATCAACCTTTTCCATATAGCAGTGGTATGACACCACAACAAGTAAGTTATCATTTTGTCGTTATTTTAAGACCATTTCCCCTCCCCCCACCCCATTTGACTTTAAAAATAATATGAATTGGGTAAAACCTTAATGGCGAGCACTTTTTATAGTCGGGTACTGGTTTTCACGCACCCAAAATTTCAAACACTTTGTAATCATCATTGAGAACACAAGAATCAGTGATGTAAGTCACCGCCTGCAGTTTGTTGCAAAAGATAAACAAAACCCACTCACAGACATAGTAATGTGAAAGTATGCGATACACAGATAATTTTTATATCCCCGGTTTTCACACACCCCTAATTTCACACTTTGTAATCATCAATTTTTTTTTGAGAACACAGGCATCAGTGATGTCAGTTGCCAACTGGTGTTTCTTTCAAAAGATAAACAAAACCCACACAGACAAATAATGTGAAAGTATGCAATACACAGGTAATTTTTATCCTTTGTTTTCACTGACGTCATGATTGTGTACACAAAGACCTATAACGCAACGCATGCTTGCCATAACCACCATTTTGTCTCCTTAGAAAAACAGGCTCCTTAGAAAACCAGTCGTTGATAAACACAGTGTCTAAATAAAATAGTATAACAATTGTTTGATTTGTGTATTGCAAATATTTACGTGATAATATATTAGAACTTGAGAGATTTGAGTAAAATTTAACAAATATAACTTTTTTAAAAAAAAAAGATTTTTTTTTAAACAATTGTTACCATCAATAAAACTGTGAACACTGACATGTTGCCTGATAATAACCATACTCGACCAGTAGGTGTGAATACCGTTGGTAAATGAAACAATTAAGTTTTCAACAACAAGTTTATTGGCATGATATTATCAGCAAATCTATGGATTAACTTGATAGTTAATTGATTGTTGCCATTTTAAATTAGAACACTTTAATCAGTGTGTTTCTGCATAGTTTCAAACTAGTTCAATTGGTGTCGGCAATTACAACTATTACCATTTACATTAATTAATTCAATATACTACATTCAAAGAGGAGATAACATTTGGCGTTTTTTTTTTAAAAATCTTATATTTCTTCTTTTTCTTTACATTTTAGTTAAAAAAATAATACAGTTATCAGGTAGGTGAACACTTATCCTGTGCAGCTTACATTTGTACTCACCAACTGCTCATTTTTTAAAACTCAAATGTACAGAACGGATCTTCCATTATGTACAGCTTCATAAGTTATGTAGATTATGTCTGTTTTTTTTTTATGTTTTAAGTCTTTAAGACAGGATGGGTACATAATTATATTCATATCGAATATCTGTGTTAACAAATACACATCTTTTCAAAACAATTAATAGATCTATATCTTCATTATTTTTTCACAGTTTATTGCAAAAATTCTAATAAAAGCAAATTGAACATAAGGGCTCTGGGGAACAGTGTATTATTTAATTTCAACAGTATTTTACGAACGTTGTTTGAATTCATAAAAGTATTCTTGTTCAATAAAACCTGTGTAATATATTTGGGTCGTACTGTGTATATTGTAAAAAAGTATTTGCTACTGACTTCTTGATTAGCTCTATTAATCGGCCCCACCACCACATGTGGGTGTGCCAGTTATGTGCATGCAACCAAACTGCTGTGTAGAAGAAAACATCCTTTATTTTGAGCAAAACAATTCTTGTTTTTGTTATTATTTTCAATGATATTGGTTCAACATATCCAGTGACTAATGCAGGCACGCACTACGAGAATCACATGATCAAATTATGGTGTCTTTGTCAGCCATTTTGAAAGACAACCTGAACATATTATTACTGTATGATTTTGAAAAATAAAGTCGTTGTGGGCATATTTCACAAATGATTGTTTTATTTTTTCTATATTTTAGTGCCGATATTCTAAATCAATTTGGAGTGTTTTTGAATGCTGTTTCTCAAGAATAATCACAAATGTTGAACTTATTTGGCATGGTTGCAAATTAATTTGAATAAAAACTTTTTTCATTTTGTTAATGTTAAAATAAAAATTGACTTTATAATCAATAATATGCATTGCGTGTGTGCTGAAAATTTTATTATGGTCAAGGCAATGGAAGTTTACTTAAATTTCAAAAAATCTTACAGTGTTACGTTATGTTACATGCCAGTGAGAGCCATACCCATCAATTATAAGTTAAAGTGGTGACTTATCATTCTATTGACCACGGAAGAACCTTGCTGATATGTATGATTCCAGTTTGATTGTAATTAGTGCCAGATGGATGAATCTTAACTGAACCCGCGGTATGTGATTGAAATGGAAAAATATAAGAAAAACGGCCAACCAATTAACAACAAATTAAACAAGTTTGTTAACATATTGGTTATTCAAGATTTAAGTATCGATACTTAGTTATCTAAATCCGTGATATTAATATCATTAAATTAATGAAATTAAAATTTTTGGCGTTAAACAAAACATAACCACTACTGAGTGAATGGTAAAAAGTGTGACATTACTCCTATTATAGGGATGAGTATTCAGCTTGAATTCTGGGTATTGACTTTTTGAATGCATTTTCAATACACAGAGTACCTATACATCAGTTAATGTGGCAATCATACTGTATACAAGGATTTTAATTGGTATTCAGTGACTTAATTACACCACACTTTGTACATGTGAGTAACAAATAACTTTTGTGTTGCGATTTTAATACAATCTTATCTCATATCGTTACTAAACAATAAAAAAATGATATGTACAAAAATATGATCGCCAACCCTACAATGTATATGATATAAATGACACCAGTAATTAAATTGCTGATACGATTATAATATTATAAACAACAGTGGACATAAATAATGATAAAATACAACGTCAAAGCCTGTTCATCAATATATTCTGCCATGACACTATAGATAACCACAGTCTTGATCATATGCGACGCTTGCTTTTCTAAAAGACAAGAAAAGCAAGCGTCGCATATGATCAAGACTCAAGATAGCAGCCTCCATTATTGCGCGCAACACCAATCTCGCAAAGATCACGGTCATGTGATTGAAAACAATAAGTGTTTACGTAATATCGCGAAAAGTACCTGCTCCTGTGAGTCTCTGTGGATACATCACTGGTATATACTCTTTGTGACATTTGATTAAAACCATAGTCATTTGAAAATTACATACTTTTAATTCCCTGTCAATTTGTCAAAAGAAGCGAAATAGACCTAAATAGGCATTCTTATATCATTTTTGGCATTTTTTATAAAATATTAGTAATGTGCCGATAATCTGTTATTATCGAAAATCAATCATTTGCTGTGCTATTTCAAGCATTTGATTATGATTTCATAATTTTGATTAATTGGGATATATGTTTCTTGCTATTTAGTCATAAAAAACGCACGAAAACAGGGTCAAAACAAAGACAAACATGTACAGAGTAGTTGTACATAAAACTTAATAAGCTATCTCTGCAGTAATATCTTCATTTTTCAAACAAAAAAGGTAGACTGCATAGTTACTATTGCATTTTTCGCAAATTTTATCATTATTATATTCACACTATTAAATTAAAAGAATATATTTCTGATTACAAATATAATAGAACTTTGATGGTTTGAAGCTGACAGGACTGTACAAACTAGTTCGAGTTAAGGATTGTTTGAGCTAAGTATTGTTCAACATCATACCATACATGTTCATGTATGTTCATCAAAATAGGAATTCGTTAGGGACCAGATAAGTGGTTTGAGCTATATATGGTGTTCGAGCCGTTCGTATTCAAGCCAAGAAAGTTTTACTCTAGATTTAAATGAAAACTATATGGATTAATTTTTTAGAATGAAATAGAAAATACGAACTTGCAGTTCACATAATATGTCGTCTGTTGTGATGCATCCACAAAAAACGTTCACGGATACAAAAGGACAGTATGTCTTCAAATTCGCTTGAATTCTTTGGCTTATTAATAAAATGTTGAGTCAACACACATTAAGGTTGATGCGATGTCAGTATCCTCCGTAAAGATTTCGGAGCATCTCGGTATAGATTGGAATAAACTTATAAAATACATAATGTATAGATATTTTTTTTTTCATTACATTAAATCCCATATCCTGTTTTGTTTCATTGCTTTTAATATCATTTTATCGTCATTAACGTTTAATTTAAAAAAAAAAAAATAAACGATAATTGCTCACTTCCGGTTGTAAACAAAAATGGATTTTTACGATCGTCGAAGATGTTTTTGTTCGAATAAAAAGAAAAAATCAGCGAAATCTCCTTCGATTGGTGGGTATATTGATCACAAATATAGCAATCAGACTGTTTGTAATGTGTCAGAGCCAGTGTATCAATATCAAATGAAGAATCAACGAAGCGCGTTGGAAAAAAGTGATCGAAAATTGGTTGTTTTCGGAGTTTTGTTGTCAAACTTAAAACATTGTCAATTAAGCAGACTTAGCGCTCAGTTACTTAGTTACTTATGACAGCATTGCTGGAAAAAAATCAGAAAGGGTTAGGCGAATGTGTATGTTGTGCGTCAGAACAGTGACTGTGGACATGTCAACAGAGTTGCCTATGGCAAAAACACACCATCAAAGATCTAAAAGAATGCCCTGTTTTGCAGTCAACACAAAGCTAGGCCAGGTAAGATAGTATTGATGACTGTATTTTGTATAACATAGATTTTTTATTAGAACTGATAGTAATTAGTTGCGATGAAACTGTTCAATTATCTAGAATTTAAAAAATGCTAAGATACATATATATTTTTTTAGTTTTGCTAGACTTTGATTGATGATTGAATATATTGAATATCATTTTCATGCCATCGAGACCAAACAGACGATCAGCTTACCTAACCACTCTTTCCGGGATCCTGGAAGCTTAACCTGTACTCGAGTACACCCATTTCCAAAAGTAGTTGATAACTTTCCCACATTAATCAGCGGTGAGAGACGAATAATAATGAGACACATGGTCTCATATCAATAAAATACATAAAACTAAAATGTAAACAAGTAGTAACAATTGTTTTTATATACATGTAGATACAATGATACAAGATACAATATATTGCAGTTAGAATGTTGTGTATGTTGATTTCAGTAATCTAGTTACACTGAAGACGGTGATTCACTGTCGGCTCTCTACTGTCTGGAGGTCTGTCAGGTCAACACACAGAGTAAGCCAAGTTTTCCTGTTAGACAAGAAGTGCAATGTTCTGTGCAGTAGACGCTGAATAGCACACACAAGACTTTGATAGTTTAACATGTATGTATTTAATGATTTATAATTATTAATTGCATTGAATTTTACGCTGTTCTTAATGTGACAATTGTATTGATGCCCTTACATGTACACAAGGAATTATATAGAGCTATACAAGTCCTTGATGTACATAGTCATCATTTTTTTAGATATGCAATGGTTTAATTAGGACTAGATACCCAATATCTGTTATTATCGCTCTGCCATAATATGTTCTATTATAGAATGCAGTCAGATACATCTGTGTAGATGTTTAGTTTCATACTTAACAATCAATACAAAACTTCAGGGCTACCTGTTTATGACAAACCCTCGTTAATGAATTGAATTGGTTTATACCAACTTATTTTAGCTTGATTGCGAAGAAAGCTCTGAGCTTTTATTAAGCGCTCTCAAGTCCACATCCCGAGTAGAACCAGTCCTGTGTGTTCAATTTTCAGAGGCACTGGGTCGAACGGGGATCAAACCCGCAATCTCTGGCGTGGGACATTAGGATGAGCAAAAAATGACATATGAAGATGATAAAGAGAAAATAATAGTATTTAGTTATTATTCACCTCTTGAAAATATTAGCTCAAAGCAGTCTAAAATAATAACAGTACTTTATTCTGTATTTGTAGTACGTGGTGGACTGATGCCACACATAACATCTATGATAGCTGCAGTGGAAGTCGAGTCTTCACAAACATTTGCCACCAATGTTAGACCAGGATTGCCTATACCATCAGAACGTTACTGGTATAGTTATGACTGATTCTGGAATCATAAGAGTCAATGGTAATAGTGTGAAACCAGTCTACATTCAAACAGCTAGCCAGAAACTTTGTAAATGACTGGAAAAGAAATCTAAAGTCATATAAGTCGCTTACAATGGAAGATGATTTTATTATCCAGTGGTACATGACATACTAACAATACAGAGCAATTTCCTCGTGTGTATCAGGATTAATTATTCCCTGACAGTGTTAAGGAAACTGTTTCCAAGTCATTCACATAAACAGGAAGACCTTGTGAAATTGCTGTGCGATATCAGCTACAGTGCACATAAAGCCAATTCGTAGTCACTTGGGCAACTCCTCAAACACCGAAAGACCTCCTATCCTACAGTATCACTCCAAATGAAAACAATTTATAAACATTCTGGTACCAAGGGTCACCAAAGCAAAAAAGTATTAGATGAGGTTATATCAAAGGTGTCTATATATTTCAAACAATGACTCTTTATGATTTGAAGTGTGTGTGTGTGTGTCAAGTGGGGGTGGGTTCTGTTCTGTTATACTGTTAATGTGAAATTTTTTACAAAGTATTTATATTTAATAGTTTATGTCATACTATGTTTGTTTTGAAATTGACACTATTCGCAAGATAAATAATTTAAGTGTTTAAGTACGAGAATGAATCCGAGTAATGGGGTGTGGTGGGTGGGGTTCTGATTCCATGTTCCATTCCAATTTTCACATAAAATGTACATATTATTGCTTTTTTGCTATTTCTCATTATAACTTTTGTATAAAAACTTGGAAACATTAACATTACCTTTAAGATAAACATTTATTTCTATAGAAGTGCCGATTATAAAATTTTTACCTTATCATATTAAAAAAAATATTGAGAAAAAAACAGATGGTAAAACTTCCTAATCTTTTGATATTATATGTGGAATAGTATATATATAAAAGTAAGTCATGTAGTATTGATGCCCCAATAGTAGAATGGATTTTCTACACTTTTACATTAGAACAACTTTTTTCAAAGCTATCAAAAAAATGGATTTCTCCTGTCCACTAGAATACAAATGAGTTCATTTTAGATTATTTTTTTCAATTTAATGTTGCATGCTCATATTTTTTCTTAAAACATATGCTTTTAGAATACACTGATACTAAAAAATGTAAACAATATTGAAAATTAATGAAATTGTAGCAATTTAACCTATTTTCGACTTTGTAATTTTTTTGCGGCCTTTTGAAAATGGGATATGGTAAAGTAAATGCGAATAACATTTTTTTTAGGCGGTAAAAGTTTCTCAAAATTTGGAAATAAGCCAGTGATATTATATAGTTAATAAAAATAAAAGGCCTTAAAGATTTGAAATATAGCCCATTACGGTCCCACTACCTTAAGATATTTTAATTTTATTCAATAGTAATTATTATAATGCTGTCAATAACCCATTGCATGTAATTTTACACAGAAAGTAACACACAGTTTAATACATTATGATTAAGGTATGGTAACCAATTGTCTATCTTTTATCAGAGTACAACCGATAATCGATTATGAAACAATAAAACACCACAATCAATATTAAAGACACCACGTTTGCCTTTTCCTTGCAGCTGGAATGTGGCCGTGTCAGTTGGAACTTGGCAAGGTTTTAGTATCCCCCAGACATTTCGGAAACGCTACTATTCTTTTTTATCATTCTTGTTTTTTTATCAGCTGCACAAAGTTATTTACTCTTTATGTACATTTTGTGTACATTTAAAGTGGTGTTTTGTGTTTTTAAGTGTATTATATTTTAGACATGAATTTCAGCAGAGCTTTCAAAATAACTATTCATGATTCAAAAAGAAAAAGTGAATTTGTAAAACAAGATTTTGTGAGAATTCTTTTTGCCGCTCATTTGCTTGCTCTAAGTTCATTTTCTTATTTTAACAATTTTTATCCTGGAGTATGATGTAATGTGACATATTGCATGTCTCTAAGGAGCCTTTTAAAGATTTTTTTATTTTGCGTCCCCCAAGCTGTGCAACTGCTGAAACCATTTGTAAATTCCCAACAGAATCTGTTTGGAAGGTTTCAAAACCAAACCATCAACATTATGAATGAAAAGTTAAAATTTAACATTAAATACATCAATCCACAATGAAATTATATGCAGTGCACGCTTAGTATGCCAATTATCCAATCTCAAACATGAGAGGGGTCCTCTTTCAGGTGAATAATTATGTATTGTCCGCCATTATTGAACCGTTAAAATCTGACACCAAGTGTTCTGAATGAATTGTGACCATATTGAATAACAACAGATGCCTTTATAATGAAGCCATATGCACTAATTTTGACACCTTGATCAATGTTTTTCTCAGTTGAGAAAAGAAAAGTTAAATACTAGTACCAACGTGTGGTGAGCTACCTCCGTTTATTTTACAACTGATTTCACAAATATGAAATGTATCAAATGTAAACAATAGCAACATGAATAAGTTCAGCTACAGTTCAACTTATAATGCGCATGCACAGTTCTAGTTAATGTACACTATATTTATTCCGCATTGTCTCTATAACTTGCATGACAGCAAACAACACAGTACAAGAATAAACAACATGTACAGGCCATTCCAAAGAGGCTTTCAATCCATATCATTAAAATGATGCTGTCAATGAGCTTACAACTAGGTTGCATTTGTTTCAAAGAAACTTGTGTTAAATGCCTGTTTAACACCTTCATGACAAGTTGAATTCAATATGTGTGTGACCTGATCAACCTATTTAATGGTATTTGATTTTGCATTAAATGACCTGTACAGTGCCGAGAAGCATAGTAGACTTAAAAGAAGTTCTTTAATGTATTTCATTGAAACTTCACACAGGACTTCCCAGTCATCAAACCTATTACAATAATTAAGTTACATAACTCTTCCTTGAATATAAAGCAAACTTATTGCCCTCGTTTGACTTGGAAGTTCTGGTTAAAGTTTTGCATCAAGTACCATCGAGTTCATATCTCATTTTCACCAACCACTCAATGTATTTGATTGAAACTTTACACAAGCTTTCCAAGTCATCAACCCTACTACAGTAACTAAGTTAGATAACTCTTGTTTGAATATAATGCAAACTATTGCCCTTGTTTGAATTAGAAATTCTCGTTAAAGTTTTGCATGCAAGTACCATGAAGTCCATATCTGTCAACCACTCACTTATATGCTTGGATTTGTCATCAGTCTTAATCGAATTTGTACTTTTGTGACAAATATTCGAATAGTCGAGCGCGCTATCCCTTTGACAGCTTTTGTTTGTTTTAAACTTTATTATGCATATTTATATATCCACCTATTCTTATCCACTTTTTATAACAAACCTTTTCAACTATTTACTTATTTTCATTCTACATTTAACATGTGGTCCTATGATAATTTCAAACTCATTTTAGCTCAACTATTTGTAAAATAGGGGGAGCTATTGTACTCGCCCCAGCGTCTGTGTTGGTGTCGACGTTGGTTTTCCAGGTTAAAGTTTTTTATCAAGTAAGATATCCATGCAACCACTCTTTTGATATGAATGAAACTTCACATGTGTGTTCAGCATCATCAATGGAACTCACTGACATAAGAACCATAACTCTGGATTGCATTTTGGCAGAGTTACATGGCCCTTTTTGGAATTAATTTTTCAGGTTAAAGTTCTTTATCAGGTTAGATATCTATGCAACCACTCTTTTGATATGAATGAAAGTTCACATGTGTGTTCAGCATCATCAGTGGAACTCACAGACATAAGATGCATAACTCTGGGTTGCATTGTGGCAGAGTTATGGCCCTTTTTAAACTTACTTTTTCAGGTTAAAGTTTTTTATCAGGTAAGATATCTATGCAACCACTCATTCAGTATGAATGAAACTTCGCATGTATGTTAAGCATCATCAATGGAACATACATACACAATAACCATAACTTTGGGTTGCATTTTGGCAGAGTTATGGCCCTTTTTGGACTTACTTTTTCAGGTTAAAGTTTTTTATCAGGTAAAATATCTGTGCAACCACTCATTCAATATGAATGAAACTTTGCATGTGTGTTAAGCATCATCAATGGAACAACCATAATTCTGGATTGCATTTTGGCAGAGTTATGGCCCATTTTGGACTTAATTATTCAAGTTAAAGTTTTTTAACAGGTAAGATATCTATACAACCACTCATTACATATGAATGAAACTTCACATGTGTGTTCAGCATCTTCAATGGAACTCACAGACATAAGAACCATAATTCTGGGTTGCATTTTGGCAGAGTTATAGTCGGTTTTGGACTTAATTTTTCAGGTTAGAGTTTTTTAGCAGGTAAGATATCTATGCAACCACTCATACTATATGAATGAAACTTCACATGTGTATTCAGTATCATCAATGGAACACACGGAGATAAGAACCATATCTCTAGGTTGAATTTTTACAGAGTTATGCCCCTATTGGACTTAGGAAAATTTGGTTAGAGATTTTTAGAGGTTGAAGTTTTTGATTTGGTACTTATTTCATCATCCTATTATTTGACATGAATAAAACTTCACATATGTGTTCAACATCCTCTAGGAAACTCATAGAGATGAGAATCATAACTAAATAATAATAAAATTTGCAAAATATGCATATACATGTATACAAAAGTTCAATTTAATTCACTCAATATTTAATTTTCGGCCACCTGGCCTTTATCAAAAATTGAAAATTTAATATTGCAGCTAGGTAACGTCCATTTTCCTTTAGATTGTTTTTCTATAATGATGACGTGACGTCACATCCTGTATGGACAACGTCAAAAGATGTAACGTCATTTCCCGCACTATATAATAATTAATGAAGTTGAATTCAAATGTTATATTTAACATTGCAACCATGCGGGAATTTTGTTGCCAGTTTCCTTATCCATTTCTCCTCTACTATTTGTCTGTAAACACGACCTTCTTTGTATATCCTTTGCAACACAACAACTTTCAAGTCTGTTTCATAATGTCCTACAAAATGGCGATTGATCGGTTTGTCTGATTGCTGCCTTATATCACGCAGATGTTCACTTATTCTCTCCTTTAGCATTCGTTCTGTCTCTCCAACATACACTGTTTTGTTACATTGCTTACAGAGTAAACCATACACCAGATTTGTGTCAATACAGCTTGCGTTCCTAACTGTCTTGTACATGTGCCTGTTTGTTGTATCAGTTACATCCCCTTCATGTATCAGTAGACAAACATGACAGGAACATATAGCAGCAGGAGACTTACACGCTCTGTTTGTTTTGCCATGTACCAATACATCACTGATATTTTTATCCCTCCGAAAGGCTAACATTGGTGGACCTTGAAAAACAGATTTCATACGTTCTGAATTATGTAGGACTTTTTGATGTTTACGTAGAATGTTCCTTATGTCCGGTAACATTTTGGAGTAAGTCAGCACTAACGGTACTCTCTTTTCTTTTGATTTATTCTTCTTTTTTGTTTGCAACAACTCTTGTCTGTCTATCTTGTCCACCCGTTGTAGTTGTTGTTCGATCTCATTGCTGCTGTATCCTCTTTTTCTTAGCTGTTGCTTCAAATCTTCTCTGTGTTTACTATAATCTGTTTGTCTTTCGCATATTCTTTTAATTCTTATTCCTAGGCCATAGGCCAGTGCCCTCTTGGTATGTGCCGGATGACATGAATTTTTCTGTAAATAAAGTTGTTTATCTGATGGTTTCTTGTACAGTTCTGTATAAATGTGGCCATTTTCCAACTTTACCAGTGTGTCTAGAAACTCAATTTGATGACAACTCCACCTAAGTTCAACTTTTATGTTTACATGTATGTTATTTGCAAATATAGCAAATTGCTTTAACTTATCAATCCCACCTGTCCACAACCCAAAGCCATCATCAATAAATCTTTTGTAGAACAATGGCTGTATCTCAAAGTTCAACAGTTGCTCGTCCCATTTCCGCATATAGCTGCATGCAAAACTTTTTCCTAATCTTGAACCTATTGCAACCCCATCAGTTTGTATGTAGTGTTTGTCTCCTAAAACAAAATTGTTGTTGTCAAGTACAGTTTCTATCATTTGTAAGACATATCCAGTTGGAATAATTGGATTTGATCGTTTTGCCAACCCCTCATCACATGCTTGAAGGCCTTCACTTTTTGGTACTGATGGATAAAGCTTGCAAACATCAAAACAGAAAAGTATAGTCTCACTTGGGATGGGTTTTTCAATCAGCGTAAGCTTCTGCAGAAAATCGGTAGTGTCCCGTAAATAACTAGGTGACTGTGTGACATATTCATTTAGTTCGTATTCAGCTACCTCTGCTAACTTTTCAGTTGGTGTGTTTATACCATTGACAATGGCTCTGAATGGTGCATCTGGTTTATGTAGTTTAGGGTTGCCATTCAATTTACCTGCCCTCGGGTATCTTGGAATAAGGTATGCCTGCATTTCTTTTGATATGTCCCCGACCCTGTACATTTTGTTAACCAGTCTCTTAACTTTTTTGAGATATGTCATAGTGAGATCTTCTTTGGTCTCCTTGTACGATTCATTAGATTCCATTTCTCTATATAATCTGTCTATATACTCCACTTTATCAATTATAACAATACCAGATCCTTTGTCAGCTGGTCGGATAACGATATCATCATTGTGAAGTAGTGACTGGAATGCTGTTTGCTCTTCATTCGAGATATTTAGTTTTCCTGATTTCCTCAAACTATTAACTATATCATTTTTGATTAGTTCTATATATAAGTCTAACCACAAGTCCCTACCCTTATTTGGTGTAAAAAAGCTCCTTTTGTGTAGTTTGAAGCTTTCTCTGGGGTCTTCTTCACCGTTTCCATTATCATCTTTGTCATCCTCTGTATGGAAAAATTCTCGTAATCTCATTCGCCTTTCCCATTCACCCAGATCCGCCAGTAATTTTATTTTGTCTATTTTTGTTCTGTCTGGTATGAATTTCAATCCCTTAGACAGTAGTGATTCTTCAGCTGTCTTTAACCTATAGCTCGATTTGTTCGTCACAATCACCTCACCTTCCGGTTTATTTATTTGTATATCTACATTCTTCTTGTGTTTCTTTTCTTTTACACCAAAAACTACCTTTTTATTTAAGTGTTCAATGTGTTTTTGAAGGGCACGCGGTTGCTCTCCAACATTTACACTTACACACGGTGTGTTTATTGTGCTGATTGAGATGTCAGTAAGATTACAATCTGCTACATTTATGAAATCATCATCTGAGTTGTTGCAAATTTCTTCACAATCAAACCAATCTCTTTTGTACTTTGTAACGTGCGGTTGATCTCTAACTTTACAATACAAAGATCATAAATCTCATCTAGTGGCTTGTCTGTTTCACTGTCTCCCTTGTCGCAATCAATTAATAAAGCAATTTTCGGATTAGTTGGCACCAATCTGTGTTTTCCCTCAGGCCAAAACAGCAGAGTATCACATGATCTAAAAATAGCGGGTTTCCCAAATATTTTAATTGATAATTTAGGAAATAGTCTTGGCTGCGTTCAGTTCAGTTAAATATTTGATAACATTAGCTAACATATTTCATGGACAACTGCTCAACCTCGAATTAGCATATTTCAAGAAAAGTGTGTATATTTACATTATATTTAATATGTATGACATCATTCTATCTAAAAATATAAACCAATCAACAAACAGGTCTATCTGTCATCTATTTTGTTCCAATTCCGTTAACAGAATGATTGATTGATTGATTGATTATTTAGCGTCATTTTTATGCCATCGAGGGCTAACAGACGATCAGTTAACCTAACCACTGTTTCCTGGGATTAACCAGTACTCGAGCACACCCCATCTCCGCAAGTAACTGATAACTTTCCCACTTGAAACAGCGGTGAGAGACGAATGATAATGAGACACAATGTCGTATATTAATCATCACGAAGACTGTTGCCAGACGGGGATCGAACTCACGACCTCTGGATTGATAGTCAGACGCGTAACCGACTGAGCTAATCGGGCCCGGCTAACAGAATGAAACAAGAATGAATATTAATAATATTTTTAGAGCATATTTTCCATGATAATTTTTTTTCTGTAGTGATGCATATGATGATGATGATTGTTTTTGGAAATTCTGCAAAAAAAGAATTTGTTTGCGAGGTAGGCAAGCAACAAAATCATCTTATGATCAGGAATGCCTATCAGCATCTTTATTTTATATTCATGTATACAGTCTTAAAGGGAGTATATCAGGAAAACACGCTAGAAATAATTATTAAAATGGATAAAAAACATCTTATTGTCATTAATAAATCAAATCCGAATGATTTGGTATAGCAAATCCACCAAAACGTGACAAAGTTGATATTTAAATTGGAGAGGTAAACTTCAAATGAAATCCCAATTCTAAAAATCGACAGCACTTAACTACTGCTGATGTCATTCAGACTCTTTCTAAGATGAAACAAATATTACTACGTGTGAACCTGTTTCAATGGCGGATCTACTCTTTAAAAACCCTGTGCATGCCCCTCTCCTCTAAACGCCTATATGTTATTAAAATGTGTTATATTTCAACTTGAAACGTGTTTGCCCGTCAGATTTTGTGTTGCGCCCTCACCCCCTCTAAACTGAAATTTTATATCCACCCCTGTGTGCAACGACTTATTTAATACAAAACAATATGTTGCATTTTTAAGAGGGAAATCTATTTTAGTCTAACTTAGGTACGTAGACCACTTTTTAATATATTATTTTGACAGGTTTAGATATATATATATGTTTGGCAATACAGGGTCAGTGAATATATATATAGTCATGATATATAGGAAAAAATAGATTTTTGTAAATTTAAAAGTTTGAAAAATGCTGATAAATTCCCTTTAAGGGTTGAATCCGTAACACATTTTTCAGTTTCCTAAATCATAATTTTTTATAATTAATGAATTTGCTCAAGTTGTGAGCCTTTCTCTGGCCATTCAGGCCTTTGATTTTTATTTTCTTTGCTTGACTATTATTAAATACCCCCATGTTTTCCATTTTGGTAGTAAATTATCCTCTTATTAAAAAAAGTATCTTGAACACTGAGAAATCCTCTGATTTCAAAACAAGTGTCAAACCCAGTCTTTGTTTATATTTTTGAATGTCCAAAATGTTTGTTTTTTTCCCCAGAGCCCAGTGGTTTCACCAGGCACGTTACAATCATTTGGACTGGGTCCAACACCAAATGTACCTACCCCAGTGATGCCACCTTCAAATGCTAGCCAGATGTATCCACCAACACCTACACCAGGAGGGGCAATGACCCCAATATCTCCTGCTACTCCAGCCCAGGAGGGATCAGGGATTACACCCATTCTACAGTAGGATTACTTTAAATACAATAGATTATAGCAATCTAGAATCTAATATTTTCAGCTCTACTGGCAAAAGGCCAGAAGGGCTTATGCAATAGCACCTTGCCTGTTGCCCATAAGCAGCACTATCTCCAAAATTGTGTCCCTGGAGTTAAAAAATGACACTGCCGCAAGGGTGCACTTTAAGGGGACAAATGGCATTATAATAAACATTAATATATTTTGTAGCTCATCTGAGCAAAGCTGATGATGAGCTATTGTGATCTACCTTCGCCTGTTCATCGTTAACATTTGCTATAAACAACTTCTCTGAAACCACTTGACAGATTTTCACTAAATTTTGTGTGAAGAATTCTTACACAAAACTCTCTCAAGTTTGTTCAGATGATGACCGTTGGGTCACATTTGGCTCTGCTCCATGGGGTTTATCAGTATTTTTTTCAAAATTTCAAAAATCTTCTCCGAAACTGAAAGGCCTCAAGCTTTGATTATTTGCATGTAGTATCATTTAATGAGTTTCTTTCAAGTTTGTTCAAGCCATGGCCCTAGGGTCAAAATTGGCCATGTCAGTTACATAGGGAAATTTACATTTAAAAATCTTCTTCACAAGAACCGTAGTATCAAATTTGTTCATATTTGGTATAAATGATTCCTATGACTAGGAGTTTCAAAGGGGTAGAGCCACGAACCTATGATATTAGCCTAAAATATAGCTATTTCTCAAATTTATAGATTTTCAATTTTTTATGCAATTTTCAACAGAAGGTTCTCTAATAGTTGAAAATCGGCTACATTTATGAAAATCGACAATGTTTGGGATACGAAGAACGAAGCCAAACACACCCTATATCCCCATTTTTTGCAAATTTCTGGCAATTTGGTGCGGTTTATTCGACCACAGAACGAAGAATATATATATACATAATAGGATACACTCTATTCACTAATACTAAAATTATTGCGGTCGAGGCCTGTGCTCTATATTAAAATAAACATTTTCTCTTTCCTATCACCCTATGACAAGACGACGATGACAGAAGGCTAAATTACTGGCCTAATGCAATGATCTGCCGATATCTGTAAATTTAATGAATAAATTCACTTTATTTCAACAAAATTAAATGCTGTTATAGCGGATCACTAAAATCAAACCAATTCCGGGTCAAATTTGCTCACAAACATGCTATTTTTGCACTTGTTACCGCACCTTCAAGACTTTGTTTACAGCTGCTCGGCAATGGGGTATGGTCTAATAACTATGTGTGGATGTTCATGCTTGGACAACTTGCTCCTGTTAGAAATGTTTTTTATGCGGACAACGGGATTATTCGTGTTGTGTACATGATAAAAACTTGCAAATGTTTTTTCTCTACTGAAACATTTCCTCACGTAAGTAAAAAAAATAATTTTCATATTGTTATCGTTATTATAGTAAACGTCTGCTGACTTTTGCATATGAAGTCACAATAATCCATATTGTTACCTCTTTGATACGAATTATGTGTATGAAAATAGAAGAAAATTACTTATTCCAAGTGGATAATTTAAAAAAGCATGTTATTGAATTAGATGTATAAAGAATATGGTACATATACACCAGATAAAACGTAAATGGAGTATCGCCCCCCGCCCAGTTTTGGATCCATAAAGTGACAACCTGCACAGCGCAAAAAAACAAATTGATTTTAAATAAGTGCAATTTTCATTGAAATTGTAGAGCAGCCCCGTTAGCTTAGAGGTTAGCAATGTCGCACTGGAATCTGATTCTTGTGAGTTCAAAACTTCTCTTGAGTATTTTTTTTTTTGTAATTTTGTAAATCAATCAGCAGAGTAACCCTTATGTATATATCAAACTTAACACTAGTTTAAAACATATCATTATGTATTTCTCCATATTTTTGTTTTTCATTTAGAGTGTTAGTCAATGTTTAATTTTCCATTTCAGAATGCATGGAAGTGGACAAAAGTTTTATGGATGTGCTGTATGTAAGAAGAGAACAAAGCCCAAAGAACGCCAATAAAAACATAAAGAAATATCTGCAAAAGAGACTATTCCTTGAAACGAAAGAAACCGATATTATATGCAATAAATGTAGACATAAATATTATTTAGCAGAAACGGCAACAGGGCGTGGGCCTCCAAAAGTAAACAATGATCACAGTGACCCTGACTTCATACCTAAAACTAGTACAAAGACTTCATTCAGTCATTGAACTTGCAGTAAACAAGCAAAACACACTCAAGGTGCTTGATATGCAAACAGCCAGGACCTAAACTGGTTGGAGTGCCATCAGAGACACGTCTACATGCATTTTGAGATCATAATATTCTAATACCTGCGGGATCTAGATGTTGCTCTGTTCACATAGATAAAGGTATATTTTTAGAAGGGGCATTGCAAAATGTTCCGGTAGTCTTTTTCTTGTTCTCTTTTATAACTATAATTAGTTCTTTATAGGCTAAATTACTAAATACTAAATTTGAAAGGAAGTGACATGTGAAACCAGATAAGTGACTTAGGCCCATCTTAGGCCTTTTGTTTTAGTCCCTACCTGTTTCACTGGATGGGACCTGGTTTAGTTCCCTACTGGTTTCACCAGATGGGACTTAAGGTTTACCCTTTGGTCGCACGCTATAGTCCCATCTGGTGAAACTGGTAAGGGACTAAACAAGATTACTAAAAAAGTATCCAAGTTAGGTTCGTGAAACTTTGCTTACTAAGGAGATAATGCAGGTCATTTTATTTTTTCTGTTGGACAAAAATTGTGGTAGCTATGGCAATAAAACTTTTTCTGTTGTCTTTGCATTTGGATAGAGACATCATGTAGATCCTTTTATTCTTTTTTTCAGCAGACAAAAAAGTTGTGGTTGCTATGTCAACTAAAATTGGTAAAATAACAGATACAACCTGGATCCTATGACACAAAAATTATCTAACCTACATTTGTGAATTTTTGCATGTGGATAGAGACCAATAAGAACATTAGATTATTTTTTCAGTCTATCCACATGCCAAGTTCCACAAATCTAGCTTGCATACTTTTGGAGTTATCACAGCATCCAGATTTCCTTGATGGACAGACAGTCAATTTAACCAATTTTGTTGCCATACCAACCACATTTTTCTCATGGCACTGCAATTCTTTTGTCACCATTTACAGAAACTAGTCCACCAAAACATTAACTAAATGTACTTTAACAAAATCCTACCTGTAAACCGGTAGTGGACTTATGTAATACTTATATTTGTAATATTCCACTGTCTTGTTTGAAATGGAACATATTTTGACTATATTTTCACAGAAGCATTGTTTGGTCAATGAGGTTCTGATTTGTAAAAATGACTGGGTTCCATTTAATTGTCTTAAGGGGTCAGGGGAGGGGGGCTCCAAAAGGTGTAGGGTTTTAAATGAAGATAAAATTAAAAAGGGGCTATTGGGGACTTAAAATTTTACATAAGGATACAGGGTTCCCCCCAGGAATTTTTTAAGACATGTTGCTAAAATATGGGAGGGGTGGGTACGGAAGGGGTATCCCCTCCTGTGTTGATTTTTTTTTAAGTTTGTCATTCATGAATGGTGTATTTTTAAGTAAGTGTTTCTATTTAGAATATTGCTGCAATAAAATGAATACAAAGAAATTTAAAGTTTTTTTAAAGGATGACTAGCAAGGAATTATATAGAGAAGGAAAGGCAACTGATTGAGATTTTGTGAACGTTTGTGTATTTTCACAAGATCTCGCAATATCTCGTTTTCAATTATCTAACTTCCATTTAAAATTCAAATTCAAAAATTAAAAATTCTTGCATCGCAGAGAGAAGGTCTCATCAAAACAATACCATTCCCAGAAACTTATGTTTAAAATTGCTGAAACACTTTTGATTTGCAGCTAAAATAACGACAAGTTAATTATGATACATTTTCCTTCAAACTTCAATATCTAGCCAAATGATTAATCCTTTGTGTGCTATTTCATCAACATTTAATCTGGAGAGGCAAGTTTCCTATCCAATATAAGTTTCCTATCCTATTCTATACAAGTCCTTGATGACTAGTCATATTAGAAAGTTATAATTTATATGCTTTAATGTTTGATTCACTATAGAAGCAAATTATATTTTTCATATATTATTTGTGTGTTTCCAAATGAATACCAATTTTATAAAAGTGAACACAAATAGATTATTCTTAAAAATTATTTTTTTCCCTATCCCCTAAATATCCTGCATAAACGGGACCACAGTAACCAAATTTTGACCCGGGTATTTCAAATGAATGAAAATGCTTTAATCTACATTAAAAATTTAAACCGTTTTAAGTGGGGATTTTATTTGTTGAAATAAGATGCTGATAAATCAGGGGTATCCAACTATCCATTAATGTGCATTTCAAATATATTTTTCTATCCTATATTAGAATATTATTGCCATAAAAATATAGTAAAGGAGTGTTTATAAATGGACAACTTGTAATATTTCATTTCAAAGTTAATAGAATTGAGAAGTTTGCATTTTTAATCTTTGATTCTGTTATTTTCATTAGGTGTCAGTGTATTTCCAAATCAATATAAATTTTATAAAAGGAAACATAAATAGTTAAAGTCTTAAACATCCCTTATAAATGGGACCGCTATAACCGATGCACCGATTTATAAGGATCAAACTTTTGAAGGCGCCGACTTTTAGACCAGGTTTCTCAAATTTGTTAACATCCGGTAGGCAACATACAGGTGTTTTTTCGTATTTTTTCTTCAATTTTTGTACAAAATAAACCATTTTAAGTGGGGATTTTATTCTGGCTTTGTCGAAATAAGATGCTGAGAAAACCCCGTTACGATTTCATTGTTTTGCTTAGGGCTTTTCCAGAATTAAATGTATGGGGGGTCGGACGGCAGTATAGTTAAAATTTTATGCCTGGTTGGTGTTTTCATAAAAAAAAATGATGCCTTGTGGGGTAAATGTTTATCAAAATTTTATGCCTTGCCGGTACTTCCGTCTCTGAACCGATTTTTTTCTTCAAGACCGTTGTTCTTCTTGAAATTTTATACATTTTCTGCCCAGATATTACAAAAACATAAAATTTTCTTTCACCTTGTACTGCAGCGCCTAAATTTCCAAAGTCAATATCCCGCAGCGTCAAAATTTCGGCGAGCATCTTATCTTTATCGCACAGAAACTGCAGGTCTTTTTTAAATTTACCTTGATTTGACCTACATGTTTGCCACTGACGATTGAAATACATCAGGACCAAGTGTAATGTTTTACGCAACTGCACAATTGGACACTCGATACTCTGGTGTTGTTTATGTTAGGGATTGTCTTCAATTAACTTTTTCATCTCAAACTGATTGATCTTTTTTGTTAAGACCGCCATAATATAATTACATCACCAGACAACAACAAATGATTTAATTTGTTTGAAACTAAGTATAATAATCTACCTTCGGATTTCCCGAAAAGTGACAAGAATCATATTCTTGGTCGTGAATAAATTATTAATACGAAATGTACGAGCTAATCAGATGTCGGAATATACTAGTAACAGGCTGTAACCCCGCCAGTAACTCAGCCTACTTTATTATTTTATGCCGAGTCACAACGATGTCTCCTCAAGTAAATTTCACGAATTTATCAATATTTGACGTATCGGGTCTGTTTACAGATACTCCACTACGGATATGAATATTCAAACGTGTATACTATTAAATTTTGCAAAAACGCCGATTCAACCATACGGCGGCATTGCTATAATTGTATGCGTATCCGCGCTGTTTGTCAGATTGTGCAAAACGCTAATTTATTCAGCACAAAAAGAAACACTAATGCAAAGTCTATTGTGACAAAAAAATCTAAATATGGACATTGGGTCAGCAGAGAAAATAACATCCACATTCTCAGCTTTGTCATCCCACGCCCTATGCCTCATTCTTACCCCAGCGTCTGAAAAAAAACATGGGGAAAGGCAGATATTTCTTAGTGGTCGTAAAAAATATAAATTGGACTGTGAAATTGTCTTTGGGCATCCATAACCTGATTGTTTGTCATCGGGTGTGCGAAATGAGGTCAAATTAGATTAAAATTTTATGATAGTAGGAGTAAATAACATGTGTAATAATAATGTTTGTTTCACTGTCACAGTGACGTCATCGGACATTGGCACAAGGTGTTAATGAAAGGGACAGCATGTTCATTATGTACATAAATTTAGGCATGTGTAGTTATAAACATAACTCTCTTTATGGATTGTATCAATTTAATAGTAATTCTTTTTTTAAAGAAATTAGTATATTGAAAATAAACATTTTAAAAGACAACTAGTTACAAACAAACACTAAGCTTTAATTATTATTATGTTGTTTTTTTTTCGTTTGTTATCTGTAGTGCCCCTTTATTTAATTCTCAACCTGTGGTAAATTGTGACGTAATCACTTGCATATCGGCATTAGATCAAAAGTGTAACTTCGTACTTCAAAGAAAGTAGGAGCAACCGGCCAGACTAGTAATTTTGCAAGTGTTACATTAAAAAAACATTAGAAAGAGGATTTTAGCCTCTTTTAGCCGCCCCCATACATTTAATTCTGGAAAAGCCCTTACTTGCATAAAGCTTTACTATACACTGCGATCTATTTCGAGTTGTCTTGATCTGAGAAATGGTCGTGACACACTTTATTAAGTGTTTCGTTCTGATTGATTGCATACATACTATACAGTATTCACTGGATTTGGAGGTAAATAAATCAACTGAAAGGTAATGCCAACACCTTGGTCAGAAGTCGTTTTTAAATCTTGTGAAAAACACTCTCGGATCAAGAAATTTCGCCAAAGGACACCAATTCTATATTGAGGCGGAGTAACCTTCAAATGACTCATTCTGATTGGCTTACCATTACACACCTCCAGTTCACACTTGTGAATGATTGACAAGTCTGTGAAATAGGTCAATTGATCACGGGGTCACTTGTTTAATTACTGATAGGCTTGTGTAATGGGATTATCTAACGGTAGTCGCAACGGGTGGGAAGGCATGTCTGGCCACTTAAGGGATGTCGCTAATCAACCAAATGTTTTGAAGGGATGTCACATGCAACATGCGTTATGACTCTGGGGGAAACCCTGCAGATACTACAGGAAAATTGAAAGGCTTCATTTTATTCGTTATTGAAAATATGGTTAAAATTCATTACTCATAAATGTATTTTCTCAACAGCCAGCCAGTCAAATATTTTCATAACTGACAAACAATATGCTAGGGGCAATGTTACAGTTTTATTGGTGTATGTTGTGTTTGCATTTTTGCAGCCCCTACAAGATACACATATGTATATATGGAGATAATTAATTGTGAACAACTAGACATAAATGTACAGACTAGATTATGAATTATATACAATGGTTTTACATGTAACACATCTTGACATATATTATCTTCATAAAGGGAGATCATAATTTCACAACGGAATTTCCGATTGGGATCTATATTAGATAGTATATAAATAGTTCACAAAGTTTTATATACATATATAGAGATAATTATTTGTGAACAACCAGTCATATATGTACAAACCAGACTACGGTAAGTGCAATGCAAACAACAGAAAAGATAAAAAAAATTGGAAATTTCGTTTGTGATTTCAATTATCTCCTGTTATGAAATAAATACATATGAATTCACTGTATTGTCATGATCCAAGGGGTTTCTATGTCTCCTTTATATAGCATGTGAGTAGTCATGAATCCTTAACTGGATCATACTCACATAAAGCTACCAGTTTGTGTATATAAACTGTCCATCCAGTCCAGATGTGTTGCATGTATAACCATAGTATATAAATCATGGTTGACACCAAATCTATTGGTTTGGTAGATGTTTTGATATCGTGTCTATGGTTTGCATTGTAGCTAAGCACGCTCACCTAAGTTTTGTCTGTACATTTATGTGTAGTTGTTCACAAATAGTTATCTTCATATTTATATCATACATTATGAATGTGCATTTGTAAAGATCAAAAAAATTTCTGTTATTGTGATTTCAGTTATCTCCCTTTATATACACTCGGGTCCTGTTATTTATAACGCGCATCTTGGGGTATGCAAAATGAAACTGCACTATACACAGACTGCATTATAGAGATAATTACCTTGAAAAAGTTGTTTATTCACACCTATTGTGCTGTCCGACTCTTATGTGAATGGTATTGTTTGCATTGTAATGTGATATATAGTGTATTTGGTTACAACTGATACACTGAGATATGTATATAATTAATAAAAAAACAAAAAAAAACAAAACTTTTTTTATGTTTTGATTAAACTAAAATTGGCAGCTTGTGATCAAGCACAAGTTTTTATATACACATTTTTTTTTACATCCAGGTTACACAACCTGATGTAAAAAAAGAGTCTATTTAAAAACTTGCACTTGGTTGCTTGATAACATGATCACTCGATAATAACAAAGTTTGCAAATGGCTTCCGTGTTTTGCGCGTTCAGCATTTAGTGAATCACTCTGATTATTACAAACTGTTAATACTCAATGCTAGCATGAATCAGTTACTGAAACTAACTTTTAAACTACCATGAGGTAATGTTATAATAGTTTGTTCTAATCAAGGCTAATTGGTGAGTAGAAAATGAGCAAGATCAAATCAAATACCGCGCTGTAATGGAATACGGACTGCGTTATAATGGGACCGCAGTGTATATATGCATATATAAATATATGCACATTATCTTCTATGTATGTTTCATTAAGTTTAGCTAGCATTTTAAAATTGAAAAGAAGAACATATTCTTGGTCTATTGTTTTGTAATGAGCAGTATAGCCCAAAACCTATAGCCACCATGGCCTTATCCCCAAAGTATAATTAAACTTGCTTCTATGCACATATCTCCTTCATTACAATTCATTAGACATCACAGTTGGATGTTGTTCATCTGACTGTAACCTCACCTTGCTATCTAAACATCTCCATACTTTATGATAAAGTGATTTAGGCAAGACATTTTATTCTGTTGATTGGTCTTGTATTATGTAAGTACTGTTTAATGTTGACAGAAACATAGTGTGCACAGTGAATCTTGGCTGTAAATTAGACCTGAAGAAGATAGCTTTACATGCAAGAAATGCTGAATATAATCCCAAACGTTTTGCTGCTGTTATTATGAGAATAAGAGAGCCACGGACCACAGCGCTTATCTTTAGTTCTGGGAAGATGGTGTGCACTGGAGCAAAAAGGTAATTAATATATGTTATGTGTCACCCAACTGGTTGGAGACCTTGTTTTTACTATTACCCAGTTTATTGGTTTGTCTTCTAAATTTAAATTTTTGGGAAAAAAATGCTTTGAAATTTGATACATATCTTCAGTATCATTAGCAGATGTGCAAGTGACATTTAAACAGAATTGCATTAGAAATTATTGTCACCACATTAAACATTTTCAGCCATGTACTTTTACTGTTTTCTCATATCTCCAACTACAGTAAGAAACAATTGCTTTGTGATTTGGTATGAGTTTTTTCCGGCCATTTTTACAGCTGTTATGATATTGCCAATCGTAATAGTATCTTTTTTTCCCAGTTGGGTGTTAAAAAAAAACAAATTGAAAGCTTCAGCAATTTAACATAGTGAAACTGGTTATGATTCCTTGAAAAATAAACATGGTTTTCACCATTCTGAATTGTGCTTCTTCAATTAAATGGTCAGTTATTAGGCAAATTCACAAGTTTTTATAATGTTGAACAAATAAATTTAACCCAAAAGTTTTCGCAATTTTAATGAAAACACCATCAAAATTCCACAAAAGGTATGGATCATCATTCTTCCAAAATGATAAAAAAAAACACTGTAATTGGATTGATGTGAAAGGGTTGTCAGGGTGGGATTGGGTAAAAACAGGTAATGAACAAGTAAATTGGTACTTGTTCATTTCTGTACTTTAGAACTATCATACTTTAAAATTAACTGAAAGTTTTTGTACCATGTAATACAGCTTTAGAACACTTTGACTTTCAGGCAGTAGTTTAAAGATGTTATTCGGTCAAGTATAAAACCATACACAAAGTTTCATAAGAATATCTCTAAGGAAAGTTATTTATTGGGGTAACACTATAATGTTCCACTCACCTTCATTTTTTGAATGGTGGGTAAAAAAAACCAGGGAATTGAACATAAAATGATAAATGTCTTAGTTTTCCACAAATAAATGGTCAGTTTCTTACATATTACATCAAATAGGTTTGTTTCAAATACTAATATTTGTGACACAACCCCTTTTTCTTCCTTGCTTTTTGTAAAAAATATTGGAATATTGAAATGGTGTCCATCCATCTGTCTGTCTGTCACATTTTGAACTAAAAAACTTGCAGACACAACTCCTCCCAAAGTTTACAATTGAAATGAAACTACATGGTCTGAATATGTGCCTGTGGTATTGGCGTTATGATTAATTTTAGCAAAGTTATGTGCCTTTGTTGTTAACTTAAATTTTATGTTTCACTTTTGATCAACATATCCTCCAACAGTTTTAACCCATTGAAACAGTATATGATCTGCAAGGGATTGAAGATTCTGCAAATCAAGGGGACCAAGGGACTAGGATGTATAGGGGCTCTGTTAGGGGACTTTTACAAACATATTTTATGGTGATAAATGGATTTTTTAGCTCAACCATTTGTAGAATAAGGGGGGAACTATAACTCTTGCAGCCCTTTTTGGACTTAATTTTCAGGTTTTTATCAGGTAAGATATCTGGATCTTCCGTGGCCATGTGATCTAAGGTGCCATCTCAAGATCACTTACCTCTCACCGCTTACGTCGTAGGTTCGAGTCCCACTCGTTCAAAAAACTTTATATGAGAAAGTTTCCAGTTACTTGTGGAAGAAAGGTGGTTCTACTCAGTCTGACTCAGTCTGAGTAAAACTGATATGCCATATATACAGGTAACCTGAAAATGGCGTTAAACCCCATTAAAAAAAGAGAAAAAAAAAGAAGATATCTATGCAACCACTCATTTGATATGAATGAAACTTTACATGTGTGTTCAGCATCATCAACAGAACACACAGATACAAGAAACATAACTCTGGGTTGCATTTTGGCAGAGTTATGGCCCTTTTTGGATTTAATTTTTCAGGTTAAAGTTTTTTTATCAGGTAAGATAATCTAGGCAACCACTCATTGGATATGAATGAAACTTCACATGTGTGTAAAGCATCCTCTAGGAAACTCATAGAGACAAGAACCTAACTCTTGATTGCATTTTGGCAGAATTATTTCCCTTTTAGACTTAGAATATTTTGTTTTTTAGCAGGTTAGAGTTTGTAGTACTAGGCCTTGAGGGTAGATGTTTGACAAATAGGGTCAGTTTGTGGTCATCTCTCGAATTTGTTCAAAACCATGACCCTATGAGAAAAATTGGCCTGCCTTAAGGGGTAAAATATTTTCCAAATTTTTTTATGCCCACCCACCCCCCAAATTTTTTGGGTGACATATAGAAATTGCAAACCGTCTGTCCGGTATTTCGTTTCCGGCCTGTAACTTTGTCATGCATAGATGAATTTAAATGATACTTGCTACAAGTGATCAGCATAACATGACGACGTGTTGCAAGTAAGACCCACACCTGTACCTCAAAGGTCAAGGTCACAATTTTAGTTTGTTTGATATCATTTTGAGTTTGTGTGAGATTTCGTGTCCAGCCTGTAACTTTGTCATGCATAGATGAATTTTAATGATACTTGCTACAAATGATCAACATAGCATGACGACATGTTGCGAGTAACACCCTGACCCCCAAAGGTCAAGGTCACAATTTGGGTTTGTTTGACAACACTGAGTCTGTGAGATTTCGTGTCCGACCTGTAACTTTATCATGCATAGATGGAGTTTGTTTGACAACACTTTCAGTCTGTTTGAGATTTCGTGTCTGGCCTGTAACTTTGTCATGCATAGATGGATTTTGTTAATACTTGCTACAAATGATCAACATAACATGACGATGTGTCGCGCGGTTCACCAAGAATCCCACTTCAAAGGTCAAGGTCACAATTTAACTTTGTTTGATGCCACTTTCAGTCTGATTGAGATTTCGTGTCCGGTCTGAAACTTGGTCACCTATAGATAAATTTCTAAAACACTTGGCTCAATTCATCAGCATGATATTACAAAGTGTCGCGTGTAAGACCTACATGCGTACCTCAAAGGTCAAGGTCACACTTTGAGTTTGTTTGACAACACTTTCAGTTTCACTTTCGTGTCCGGTCTCTAACTTTGTCATTTATGGATAAATTCTAAAAACACTTGGGTCAGTTGATCAACATGACACAATTCAGTGTTGAATGTTAGACCCAGGACCTTTCCTCAAAGGTCAAGGTCACACTTTCAATTTGTTTGATATTGCATGTCTGGTCTGTGACCTTGTCTTTAACTTGGCTCAATTTATCAAGATGACAATCATGACGACGTGTCAGAAGTAAGACCTAGACCTGTAACTCAAAGGTCAATTTATCAATTTATCAATTGATCAACAATTGATCTGTAACTTACATTTAGAGATTTTAAAATAGCTGGACACAAGTGATCAGCATGTCATGATAATGTTTCACCTGCATTTAACTGTTGAAATACCCAGACCATTACATCAGATGTCAATGTCAAGGTTACACAAAGTTCAAGGTCATGCTTTAATGTAAAAAAAAAAACCCCATTAAATTGCATGTCTAGTCTGAAACATCAGTCCATTACTCTCGATAATTATGGATACATCGCTACCTATTATATCATATATTGTTATTTTTCACAGATCATTTGAGGGGCATCCAACACTTAACAGTGACATTTCTTGTTTTTATTAAAGTTTAATTATATTTTTTGGCCAGAGTGAAAAGGTATCCAGCTGTGGTAAACTGTGCATGCTGGTACAAGATTATTTCAACTGTAGATCCATTTTCAAGAACTGATACCTATAAATTGCCCTCTGAGGTGAAGTCAGTGCATATTATATTGTAAATATATAAAAAAAACTGAACAACTTGTAGACGGATATCCAAAATTGATAAACTAAATAGATCCATTAACAAGAACTGGTATATTACCATATGATTTGAAGGTAGCGCATAATTGTATGGCTTATGTAAAACATTGATAAACTAATCTTGAAACAGAAGATCATCTCAACTCAGTTTACACTATATTTTAAATTTTTACTGGAATTATTTCAGGTAATATTTACTTAGTATTTCTTGATATGCTTGACCAATTTATATTATTCTAGTCATCCAATTGAAGTATTTAGGGTTATTATTATTTACATGGCAGTTGGCACACCTATTGGGGTTATTTGTCAGCAATGGTAAATGAATGTATAAAGCAATTTTAAAGTTTGAAGGACAAAATTAATGTAACAAATGACAAATGTAACAAATGGCAAATGCTGAATTAAATAATATTAAGGAAAACAACAACATACACTGTAACTGTTGATAATGAAAATAAATAGAGTTTGGTGAATTATTTTGCTAACTTTTTTTTAACAAACAAGCAATACTTATAGCTTAATTTTACCTCCCCTGACTTTTAATTGTCTGTGTAATGCCCGTGTGGTTCCGGCTAAGAATAGAATCACTGTCGATTTCTGCAAAGGGGTAGGAATCCTCCAAATGGGTGTCAAGTTCATTTTATCATTTTTTGTCATGTTCACTATTGTGGTTAAATTATCAACCCCTGTGTGGTTCCAGGGGGCCATGAGTGATGGCATGGATAAGATCACTGTAGCTTATGCATGTCGTAAGAAGCAACAAATTGAGTAACACGATATAATATACTGAAACTCTGCATATTCATTTGTTGATGTATTTTTTTAATCTGTATGTTAATTTGTTGTTTTTGTACATGTAGATTGATCCTGGAATCTTCCTTCCTGTTAGCATCGAATAACCTATGATGTGTTGGTATGCCGTAAAACCCTATTCATTCATTAGAGAGGGTAAAATCATTAAGTTTAATATACAATATAAATCTTATTTTCTATGAGGCCCGCTGAATAACACATTTAAAATCAATGATACCAAGATAACAACGATTTACATAAAACAATATCTGGAGCAGATACCTGCTTAAATCAATACAATGTTAACAGTGACAATTTACAATATAATAATAATAATAATAATAATAATAATAATAAAGTCTTTATTTAAAGAGAAAACACAGTTGGAACAATCTCCAATCTTCCCTGTGGTCCTCTATTATATATATGGTAACAAAGTAATAACAAAATATATACAACAAAGTTAAACAGCAGAATCAATACAATTTGGAAACTTATTAACAAAGTGAATTATTTTTGTTGACATATTAAATTTGTAATGTATATTTCAATTGCAATGAATATTCATTGTTTATTTAACTAATTCAATAATATATTTCAAGGAAGGAAATAATAGTATTATAATGTAAAGTTTACACTTGAAAATGATGAGGTCACTACAAAATATATTTAGACAGTCAATGATACATTCAATGATTATAAGAATCAACTGACTGCAGTAAGGATACAAGTTTAATGTTTTGTAACACAATGAAAATTTATCTTTGTTGTGACAGGGGACTTTTATATTTAAATGTTATATAATATCTCTTAAATTCTTGAACTAATGAAGCATTTTTAACATGGTTTGAAAGGGAATTCCAGATTTTGGATCCAGAATATATAAGAGTTTTACGATATGTTTCTAACTTTGGTTTTGGTACATATAGACAATTATTTGACTGTGAGCGTAGATTTTTAGAATGTATATTTGGTGTTGGGGTAAAATTATTTTGCAAATACTCTGGGGCCAAGTTGTTGATGATCTTGAACATTAAAATAGCCTTTTTATATTCTACTCTTTCATGGAATTTCATCCATTTTAGATCATTAAATAATGTTTCAGATGGACTGTATCAATGTCTTTATCAAGGATAAGTCTTGCAGCACGTTTTTGAAATTTTAATACGTTGTCAGATAGGTCAAAGTTGCAATTTCCCCATATTGTACAGCAATAGTCTAGATGAGGAAGTATGTAAGAATTGTAAAATAATTTTCTAATAGGTATTGATAAATAGTATTTTAATCGGCCAAGTAAGTATAATAAGGAATTGCATTTTTTTAGAGTGTTTTCAACTTGTTGAGTCCATGTTAGTGTGTTGTCATTGTTACTCCCAGAAGTTTTTCACTACTTGTAAATTCAATAGCCTCATCTCCTATTTTTAAGTGCGCAGCTGATCTGAATAGTGGTTGCATTGGATGAGAGGCTATAAACATTGCTTTGGTTTTTGAAGTATTTATGGTCATCAAATTATTATTACACCATTGTTGGACATTTGTTAATTCATTATTAAGAGATTCGGTGATGTCTGATATTGAATTACCAGATAAAGTGATAGAGGAGTCATCAGCAAACATGTTCATTTTTGAATACTGAGTGCATAAGGGCAAATCATTGATTAAGATAATAAATAGAAGTGGGCCTAAACCAGATCCTTGGGGTACACCACATGTTACTGATTTACTTTCTGAAAATGTACCAGATATTGAAACTTTTTGTGAACGTTCACATAAATAGGATTTAAACCAATTTTGTACATCTTTATGGAAATGGTATACATTTGGTTTTTCAAGCAGTAATTAATGATCAACCAGATCAAATGCTTTAGATAGGTCAAGAAATATGGTTCCAGATATTCTGTTTTGATCAATAGCTGTGATCCAGTCATCAACCATCACTGTTAATGCTGTTTCGCATGAATGATCAGATCTGAACCCTGATTGTCTTTCATGCAATAAATTGTATGTATTTAAAAAAGACCGAACACTATTACTAACATGTCTCTCAAGTATCTTAGACAGAATAGGAAGAATGGAAATTGGGCAATAGTTATTTTTGTCTTGTTTTAAACCTTTCTTAAAAATTGGTGTAATTTTGGCTAATTTAAACTGCTTTGGATATATTCCTTTTGTTAAACTAAGGTTAAATATTTTTGTGACTGTTTTAGATATAACACTGGCACTTATTTTCAAGAATTTGGCAGATAGATCATCAAGTCCTGTAGACTTATTCTGTGATAGATCATGTAGTTGTTTATATACAAAGTCTTCTGTAATTGTAATAAAACTAAACTTTTTGTTATTTCCAATATTAGCAATATCATAGTCTTTTAGTGCAGTATTTTCTTGATTTTGTTGTGAATTCAAGCATTTATACAAGGTTGGTAGTTTGGCAAAGTAGTCATTAAATGTATTAGCAATAATTTCTGGATCTAAAATTGGGTTTCCTTCTTCATCATTTATTAAATGAGTTTGATGATTAGTCGTTTGGCTCGAGACATTTTTTAGGTTCTTCCATAACTGTTTGGGATTTTTTTTATTTTCATTTATTGTTTTTGAAAAGTAGGATTTTTTTGCTTCATGGATCATAGTCTTAATTAAATTTCTACTGAGTTTGTAATTTTCTGTGTCTCCTGTTTTTTTGAAATAGTCTCTAAATTTCATGGATTCAGATATATTAATATTAAACCAGGCTGGCTGTTTGGGATGCTTGACACGCTTTTTCTTTTTAGGGGCATGATTATTTAAAATGCTAATAAATATATCTAAAAAATATTGAAGTGCATCATCTGGGTCATCAAAAATATCTACAACAGACAATGGTTGATTTTGAAGCTCTTGAAGAAATGCTTCTTCATTAAAATGTTTCATGCATCTGTAGTTAATGATATTAGGTTTATTGCCTTTTTCTGGTTTCTGTATTAATTTCCGTGTCATACATATTGGGTAATGGTCACTTATAGACAGTTCTGGAACACTAATTTCTATAACATTACTTTCTTTGTTAGTATAGGCATGATCAATTAAAGAAGATGTGGAAGAGGTAACACGCGTTGGTGTCTCAACCATTTGTTTCAAATGAAAATTATCTATCACATTTAACCATCGTTGGCAAACATTTGTTACATTGTTAAAATTAAAATTTAAGTCACCCATTAAATGTATTTCCATATTTTCTATTTGAACCTTTTCGAGAATTATCTCAAATTGGTCTATCCAAGATTTAGTTGATGATGGTGGCCGGTAAACATATCCAAACATAAATGGTTTCTGCTGTCCATGTTTAATCTCAAGCCATATAGTTTCTAAGCTATCTGATTCAAGATCACTGCGTCTTTTGCATAAGATACCATCCCTTACATAAATAACAGGACCACCACCATTTGAGTTTCTATCTCGACAGAATAACTGAAAATTAGATATAGCAATTTCCTTATTAGTAAAGGTGTCATTGAGAAATGTTTCACATAATCCAAAAATGTCAACATTTCGTTGTTCATTTATGATATATTTCACTTCATCTAGTTTGGGATATAAAAAGTGTATGTTTAAATGTATCATAATTATGTAGTCCTTGTTTATTTAACCATTTTGTGCAATTTGGAGTCACTGAGTTGCGATCCTTTTTTAGTATCGTCTGCCCCGGAAGTGTGGTTGAAACCATGGTGCTTGGTACATCATCCATGGGGGTGGAGGCTGGCTCATTAAGCTTTCGGGTCCTTTCTGGTTCGTTGGTTTGTTGTTGGCTGATTTCCTCCCCTGGTATGGGCCATGACGAAAAGGAGTTCTATCAGAAATTTTCTTCTGACAGCAATGTTTATTTTTTTTAACACTTCTGTTTGAAGGTTAACACCAAATTTTGCTCCTCCTTTAGCATTGAGATGGATTTCATCATGGTAGAGTGAAGAGTCGCCAACAAAATTCTGTGTATTATCTACATATGAAAATTCTTTTTCTGCACACAGATCTTTCAATGATGCATTCACTTCATTTATTCTTTGAAGTGAAAGTTTGTCCCTTCTTTTTGGAAGAACTGAGGACATCACAATATTGACATCTTTATTGTGATGTTATTTTCATGCGAAGGAAATTCTTTGTATACAATCATATTTAAAAGTAGCTACATTATTCCGTTTTCTGATTATTGAAGGTATATTGTTCCAGACTTCCATAGCAGAATAAGAAAATGCACGTTTAAGTTCAGTTTTAGCCTTTGGATGCATAATGTCCTTGTTTGGAATTGAGCGTAGATTATAGCGAGTGTTAATGGGTATCTTAATAAGGTTACATATATATGAAGGTACTAAATTATTAATTGCTTTAAATACAAAAATGCCAATGTGATATTTTATTCTGTCAGGAAATGATAACCATCTAAGTTCTTTAAAAAGTTTAAAAGAAGGTGCATCCAATATGAGACTAGCAGCTTTCTTCTGTATTTCAAGTATCTTATTAGTATTAGAAAGTGTACCAGTACCCCAAATAGTCGAGCAATAGTCCAATGTAGGCTGAATATACGCATTGTAGAATAACATTTTCATTTCAAGATTTAAGTATTTAGATATACCTGTACATAAATAGATATAATTTTGAATTTAGTTTATCACATACTTTACTGACTTGCGTGTTCCAACTTAGTGATTCATCAATAAATAAGCCATCTTCTGTTTGATTTGTGAATTGTTTACTGTATACATAATTTTCCAGAATGTTTAATTTTGTTATATAATCATACATGGAGTTTTGTTAGGATTAAGAGCCATATTATTATTTTTACACCAACTTTCAATTTTTATAATATAATTTTGTTTCAATTTGCCACAAGTGATCACTAACATGAATAGTAGAATCATCGGCGTACATGTCAACACTAGAGTCAACAACAACCATTGAAAGATCATTAACATAAATCAAGAAAAGTAGAGGACTTAGAATTGAACCTTGTGGGACACCTGCTTAAATATGTAAATTAAGATTTTCAATATGAAATGTTGTTACAGACTAAATTTATATAATTTTTTTTTCATGTTTGAGAAAAGATCATCCTCTTTTAGACAAAAACGATTTAACAAACACTCAAAAGAATCGAGAGTAACATAATATAATACAATTAAACTGTATATTTTAACTTTGTTCAGATATGTCATCATGTGTGTATGTGTATTTATTTTTCTTCCATATTTTTTCTTTCAAATGAGCCTATATTCATATGAAACATTAAAACAACACACTTTCTTTGCTGAGGTTTGGTGAGGCATATTTTCACTACAGGCCGAAATATAAACTTACCCATTTTTTCATAGATTTCCATACATTTACTTTATAAGGCTGGGTACAAGGCACACCTAAATAAATATGATCTGTAAAAAACATAATCACAGTGGACTCTTGTTCTTAAAAAAGTACAGTATGTACAATATGTATAGGCCTGGATTCAAGAATCACGTTAAAAATCACACAGGGACATGCTTTTTGGAAACCATTAACCTGAAGATCCTTTTGGTAAAATAATTTATGTTACTATTTTTTTTTTTTTGCGAAAATTGAGTCCAGTCTCCCACACAGCTTGAAAGGATTGCACCTCCTCTCCTACGCTTATGTAGCAATGGTTATGTAAGCATCTGCTGCATATTCATGATATTTTATTTCAACATGTGTATAACTGGGCGGATGGATAAGTCGGGATTTTGGGGAGACAATATACAATTGAAAGGGTTGTGCTATGTAGATTTAGATTGCTTATGTTTGTTCCAGTATAGTTTGTCATTAGAGTGAAGATAATCAAGCTATCATTTAAAATAATGAATAAAATTATATTATTTTAAGTATGAAAACTGGGGTGGATGGGTGGGTGGGGGGTGAAAATATAATGGCTGTAATATGGCTATTATAGTGTAGATAATCAACTTGGGATAAAAGAGTATTTTTAAGAGGGGGTTAGGAAGGTGTGACGAAAATATTATAGCAAAATTCTATAATATTTTCACCTGCCTCTCTTTTCTTCAAAATTCATTTTAACATTCAAGTTTGATGCTTTCTTTATCATAATAAGTAGTGATGATCAATTTTGAAAAAATAATTTTAAGGTGGGTGAAAATATAATATGATACCAGTCCTGTACTAGCACCAAATGTTCATTCAATTTAACTATACTTGCTATAGTTTAGGGGGGCATGTGCTGAGTATTCTGTTCACCCTGAATCCGCTATTGAGTCGTTCTACAGTCATTCTATATTGTGACCTGTGGTTTTATGGATAGAGCCCTACATATAGGCAATATTCATTTATATCTTATACAAAAGGTTCATGTGTTTCTGGGTTGCTTACTACAAATTTTATTAGCTCTGCTATTCGGAGAATAAAGAGAGCTATTCTACTCACCCAGGCGTCGGCTTCACACCTTGGTTAAAGTTTTGCATGCAAGTCCCTATCTCAGTAACCATTGCATGTATTGCCTTTAAACTTTACACAATACTTTCCTAGTCATCAACTCTACTACAATAACTAAGTTAGATTACTCGATCATGAATATACTACAAATTATTGCCCTTGTTTGACTTAGAAATTTTGGTTAAAAATTTGCATGGAAGTCCCTATCTCAGTAACCATTGCATGTATTGCCTTAAAACTTTACACACGCCTTCCTAGTTATCAACCCTACTACAATAACTAAGTTAGATAATTCTTGCATGAATATAATGTAAATTATTGCCCTTGTTTGACTTAGAAAATCTGGTTAAAGTTTTGCGTGCAAGTACCATCAAGTCCGTATCTCAGTAACCATTGCATAATATTGACTAAAAACTTTACACAAGTCTTCCAAGTCATCAACCCTACTACAATAACTAAGTAAGATAGCTCTTACATGAATATAAAGCAAATCATTGCCCTTGTTTGATTTAGAAAATCTGGTTAAAGTTTTGTGTGCAAGTACCATCTAGTCCATATCTCAGTAACCATTGCATGTATTGACTTGAAACTTTACACAAGCCTTCCCAGTCATCAACCCTACTACAGTAACTAAGTTAGATAACTCTTGCATGAATATAATGCAAATTATTGCCCTTCTTTGACATAGAATTTTGGTTAAAGTTTTGCATGCAAGTACTGTCATGTCCGTATTACACCAACCGCTCAATGTATTTGATTGAAACTTTACATATGGATTTGTAATCATGAAATCAACTAAATTAATCAAGTCGATTAACTATTACCAGATTTTTTTTGCAAATTAGGGCCTTTGTTTTACTTAAAATTTTTATAATTCAGCAGTCACTGCAGGTATTTGATTGAAATTTCATACAAAATATTGCAGTTATAAAACCTACTCAATTTTGTCAATTTTGTAAGTTAGATAACTCTTATTTGCTTGGATTTGTCATCAGTCTCATTTAAATTTGTACTTCTGTGACAAATATTCGAATAGTAGAGTGCGCTGTTCCTCCGCAACTCTTGTTTTCATTAAAAAAGTCAGATTTATCGAAAAAAAAGTAAGTTTTACATAATGCTGAACGATGGCAGATAATGTGCGCTACTTTTGAAGGGAGCAGTAGTTGGTTTTGTTGAGACATAAAAAGACGGCGCTGCTTGATGTCATAATGTTAAAATTAGGAAAATTAAGACGCTAGGTGGTTTTGTAGGTTACGATATATAGAATTACAGAAATTACTATCAGTAATAAGCTAAAAAGATAGCGTTTTTCACATTAAACATTTTCTTTGGATAAACAATAATACTATAATTTGCAATATGCAATTTACACAAATTTACATAATTATGTAAAAGCAAAAAGTAAGCATTTGAGTGAATGGAACTTGTAATTTTCCATTCTGTAACATGTAGTTTACGCACATAGCACATAGCAGTTAGAAGTTACCACTTGAGTGAATATTATTTGTCGATTAGTGAGTTGTATTATATAATTTAGCACTTAGAATTATGGCATATAATACCATCCATATTTATAAAGCAATTTTAAAGTTTGAAAGACAAATGTAATGAATGACATGCTGAAAAATAATATTAAGGCAATACGAGCCATCCATTCACTTTGTTGTTTTCAAAAAAAACCATAACTGTTGATAATGAAAATAAAAAGGCGATATGTGACATATTGTTGCAATATGTAACAAAATCTTCTCTATAATATCCCTACATATTATGGCAAATTACACAATTTATACAATTTATCTGTTTAATACTGATACGTATTGCAACCGCCTTGAAATTGGGTGTGGGATGTGGTGGGGTTGTTAAGGGGGGATATAGTGCTACCCATGTCCGTTTGTCGTACTGTCTGTCTGTCTGTCCGTCCGTCCGTCCGTCCGGGCAAACAAATGGGTAATTAAGTGTCTAGGGTTTAGGGTTTGTAATTTTTATGGACAGTTGAAAAATAATTACGTAGCTGTTTCTAGCCACTTAAAAAACAGCATTTAAGTGGCTTTTTTTCTCTTACGTGGCTAAAATTATCTAAAATTTAGCCACACAAGTAATAAGATTGACGCAAAGAAGCCACTTATCCATTCATGAGAACTTCCGTTAGTCTGTCTGTCCGTACTCAAAAATCCACTAGCATCTTTTGTTCTATATTTTGATATCTTTAAGATAAAAGTTTGTGTGTAAATTCGATATGGAAGCATATTGGAAGTGCTACGGAACAGAACAGACAGATGGACGGACAAACATGGGTAGTTCTATATACCCCCATTTCATAGCAGGGATAAATAAATTTCTAGTTGAAAAAAAATTGTTACACTAAGTGAACTTATTTTATAATCAAATGTCAATACATGTACCAAACATACGCTTAGTGTAACAAGTATTACACCAAGGATAGTAACCATAACCCTTAGTGTAACAAAATCAATTTTTGTGACACAGGGTTGACACCGCAACCCTTAATGTAACAATTGTCATAAAGCATCAAAATAGACAATCGTGCTGTCTCTCGGAGCTAGGCCGACAGCTCTTGCTATTTTCGCATCCATTTGTACAAAAAGAAGTTTTGAGGCCAGTAAATCCACTAGTTGGAAAAATCAAGGGACAGTGATTAGTGGTGGCCTCTTAGGGAATTCTATCTGTTACACAGGAATGGTATGGGAAACTGCACATTTCAATTTAAAAGGGAGTATATCAGGAAAAATCTCTATAATTGTCTTAAAAATGGAATTATTTTTAATAAAATCTGAATGGTTTGGTATATCAAATTAACCAACATGTCAGAAAATTAATATTTAAATTGGAGTGGTAAACTTGAAATGAAGTCTCCATTCAGAATAGACAGTTCATACTGTTTGACGACCTTCACATTGTCATTCGGACTCTATCTAAGATGAAACAGTTTTACCATGTGTAAACCTGTATGACCGATCAAATTGAAATCAAAATGAAATTGGGTGGCTCAATGGATACGTCACAAAATATATTGCAGTTTTAAGCAATAAATCTATTTTAGTCTAACCAGGATGTGTAGCCCAACTTAGGAAATCTCTTTTCAGTATACTATTATATACTATAATGTATTATTTGGGTAGGTTTAAATGGATATATAATTATAGGAACAACATGCTTTAGCCAATTTTAAAGTTTGAAAATCCTTATAAATTAGTTGTTAATACATGACAATACCTGGCCGGGAGGTGATAATCGACCCAGAACATGAATAATTGCCCGAGGGCCATTATGTATTCCAGGCCGATCATCACCTTCCCGTCCAGCTGTGTCATGTATAAATGTCTTTAATACACATGTTCAGTTGCACAACTCAAGGGGAGTAAATACAACTGATGCTTATTCAAATAATATATAACTCAAACTCAAAGAACTCGGAAATTTGGATGAGATAATCGAAATATGAATTCTTCAGTCATTTACTTCTTTTCTCGACTTAGGTATCTTGAATATATGTAAATCATGTCAAGCTCTTTAGGCAACTTTTGAAACTGAACAAAACAAATGAAACGGAAACGACATCAGACATTGTCACATACATGGCATGGCATTTGATGCCAGAAGTAAAGGGCCAGTTGTGACTATGAGTCCTTCTAGACCGATAAGTGATAATCACCGCGTGAATTCAATAACCTGCTAAAAAAAGCTCATTTTTGTTACTATATATAGTAACACCTGTATTAGTTACCTTTAAAGCATTTCCAATTTTTTTAGAAAAAAGTGTGTGGGGGGAGTGGGGCACTTTAAGACAGTAGAATTTCCTCTGGTCCTCTTGTTTTTAAATCTTGTAAAACCACTTAACCCTATATTTTCCCTCAGGAGAGCACAAACAAACATTATTTTAATTATGGCCTATCATGACTTTAGCTTAAATGAATTAAATGTTGATATCAGGAAAATATATTTAATATGTACTCTATTTTTGCTATGCCTTACAGTGAGAAGGATGCAAAGCTCGCAGCAAGAAAGTATGCTAGAATAGTGCAAAAACTTGGCTTCATGGTAAGTTACCCATATATACTTCTAGCAACCTGACTTGGGAAGGCATTTAATAATCAGCCACATATTATTGAATTATGTTACATGTATAAATTCTGTATTGAGTAATGGTTGTGGGGGGAATATTATTATTTGTGTGGAAACCTTTTTAGCTCATCATAGCCTGTTATCAGTAGTCCGTCCGTTAACTTTTTGTTGTGAACACTCTAGCATCTGCATTTTTCATTGGATCTTCACTAAATTTATGTAGTACATGTAGTTATATAACCATAATATCTCGAAAAAGTTCTTGAAACAGTCAAATGTGATTACTAATGTCAGAGTTATGGCCCTTGAAACATTAAAAAATTCACTATTTGACCTTGTTTGCATTGTAGCACCCGCATTTTTCATCCTCACCAAACTTACATATGGATATATAACCATAATATCTTGGACAAGTTTTTGAACTGGCAAAATTGGATAATAATTTAAACACAGCATACTCATTTACACTGATACTATTTTTGTAAGTATGAAGCCTGCAGAAACAGAAACTAGGTGCACAATGCTTTGAATATAACAGGTAAACAGATTCTGCAAGAGGTTAAAGATGTTTAAGGTGATTCTTCTCCTTCCCAAGCCACTGTTTATAAGTGGGTAAACATATTCAATACAGGAGAATCTAAAGTCAAAGACCTACTTCGTGTAGGTGGCCCCAAAAACTTCATTGTCTTCTAGGAACATTGCTTCTGTAGAAGCCATGTAGCCAAAGACTTGCGCTATACAGTTTCTGAGATAGCAGCATTAGTGGGTATTTCATTGGGAAGTGTTCACGAAATTCTGACAAAACACTTACAATTATCAAAGGTATGTGCATGGTGGGTACCCCACCTTCTAACCAAAGAGCAAAAGGCCCAGTGGGTGAAATGTTACAAAGATCTTTTGAGAGTGTACAAAAATGCTGATGTGAGCTCCTCACAAGTGATAAAACGTGGATCTATTATTTCGAGCCTCAAAGACGGGTAAGTAACAAACAGTGGCTAAGGAAAGGGCAAGAAAGACCGATTATAGGAAAAGTATTATTTGACCTGTGTGCTCTTTAGCACCCACATTTTTAGCTCACAGCTAGGTGAGCTTTTGTGATCGCCTGGTGTCTGTCGTCTGTCATTCGTCGTCTGTCGTCCGTCGTTAACTTTTAGCTTCTAACAATTCCTCTGAAACCACTGGGCCAATTTCAATATAACTTCACAGAAATGTTCCTTGAGTGACCCTTTACCAAGTTTGTTCAAGCCCTTTTGATTCATCAAAAAACATGGCTGCCAGGGGACAGGGCAAGTTTAATTAGTAACAACTTAAAAAATTTTCTTGTCAGAAACTACTGGCTTGATTTTAAAATAATTTCATAGAAATGTTCCTTGTGTGACCCTCTACCAAGTTTGTTCAAGCCATCTCGATTCGTCAAAAAACATGGCAGCCAGGGGGCGGGGTTAGTTTACTATATAAGCTATAGTAAAAACTTAAAAAATCTTCTTATCAGAAACAACTGAGCCAATTTTGATATTACTTCACAGAAATGTTCCTTGGGTGACCCTCTACCAAGTTTGTTTGAGCCATCTTGATTCGTCAAAAAACATGGCCGCCAGGGGGCGGGGCAAGTTTAATTAGTAAAAATTTTAAAAAATTTCTTGACAGAAACTACTGTCTAGATTTTAAAATAATTTCACAGAAATGTTCCTTGGAGGACCCTCTACCAAGTTTGTTCAAGCCATCTTGACTTGACAAAAAACATGGCGGCCAGGGGATGGGGTTAGTTTACTATATAAGCATTAGTAAAAACTTAAAAATTCTTATTGTCAGAAACCACAGGGTCAATTTTTCTTTAACTTCAAAGAAATGTTCCTTGGGTGACCCTCTTCCCAGCTTGTTTAAGTCATCTTGATTCGTCAAAGAACATGGCCGCCAGGAGGCGGGGTTAGTTAACTATATAAGCTTTAGTAAAAACTTAAAAATTTTCTTGTCAGAATCTACTGGCTCGATTTTAAAATAATTTCACAGAAATGTTCCTTGGCGGAACCTCTACCAAGTTTGTTCAAGCCATCTTGTTTCGTCAAAAAACATGGCCGCCAGGGGTGGGACAAGTTTAATTAGTAAAAATTTAAAAAATCTTCTTGTCAGAAACTACTGGCTCAATTTAAAATTATTTCACAGAAATGTTACTAGGAGGACCCTTTACAAAGTTTGTTCAAGCCATCTTGATTATTCAAAAAATATGGCAGCCAGGGTGCAGGGTTAGTTTACTATATAAGCTATAGTAAAAACTTAAAAAATCATCTTGTCAGAAACATCTGGGCCAATTTTGGTATAACTTCACAGAAATATGCCTTGGGTGACCCTCTACCAAGTTTGTTCAAGCCATCTTGATTCGTCAGAAAACATGGCCGCCAGTGGGCGGGTTAGTTTACTATATAAGCTTTAATAAAAACTTAAAAAATCTTCTTGTCAGAAACCACAGGGCCAGTTTTGATATAACTTCACAGAAATATTCCTTGGGTGACCCTCTCCCAAGTTTGTTCAAGCCATCTTGATTCGTCAAATAACATGGCCGCCAGGAGGTGGGGCAAGTTTGATTAGTTAAAACCTTAAAATCTTCTTGTCAGAAACTACCGGCTCGATTTTAAAATAATTTCACAGAAATGGTCCTTGGAGGACCCTCAACCAAGTTTGTTCAAGCCATCTTGATACGTCAAAAAACATGGCAGCCAGGGGGTGGGGTTAGTTTACTATATCAGCTTTAGTAAAAACTTAAAAAATTATCTTGTCAGAAACCACTGTGCCAATTTTGATATAACTTCACAGAAATGTTCCTTGGGTGACCTTCTACCAAGTTTGTTCAAGCCAGCTTGATTCAAAGGCTACAACTCCTACACTAATTATCTGATTTTACCAGTTCACGACCTTGGCTAAGATATTATGGTTATACAACAACTGTGTAAGTTTGGCAAAGATCAAATGAAAATGCTTGTGCTAGAGCGCACATAAGATCATTTGACAAGTCAAGGGCCATAATGTTGCCTTTAATTATTCAATTTAGCCAGTTCAATAACTTAATATTATGGATATATAATTACTGACTAGCATTGTGACCAGGATGACATTTAGAGGTCAAGTGTCACATAACCAGAAATAGGTCAGTGTGACCCTTTATACTGACCTACATAAAAGGAAAACATTTTCTGGTGCATATTTCCTATACTGTGATACTGTACCTTGAATTATCACATTAATACCAAAACTATGTCACTGTGACCTACAGTAACCTTACTTGCAGCATATCTTCTTTATAGTAAGATCTGGGATAAGCAAATTTGGTTTATGGGTACTTTCAGGGAAGGTTAAGTCTTTGTGGCCTATTAACTGTGACTAGTGTAGTATATCGTATTTACCAGTTTAACCTTATATGCAGCATTAAGGCAAAGTTAATTATTTTGTTTTACAATAAACATTTGTTCAATCATACTATTTGATTAACTCAAGCCTCTCTCAAGTGTGCAACCCAGGCAGTTTGGAATAACAAACATTCTTCATATTCACATACCTTCCCTTTAAATAGTAACCCTTCCTTTCTAACAAAATAGTCACAACTTCCACTTCAAATAATTGCTTTTACTGGTTGGGGAATATGGATTACCCTGCAATGCTTTGCCTTTTTTTGTTGTCCGTTAAAATTTGAAATCTCAAACCTGGTTTTGACTAAATCATGAAGCGTCGACAAATAAATTATTTAGTCAAAAACATTTTATAAAGACTAATTAGCAACAATACAAATGCTGAATGATAGCGATAATGCATTTGAGACTGACCAATTAAACAAAATACAAGATATCTTCCTTACAAACCCAAAGGCATAAGTATAGATCTACTGTCATTTTAAAATTTGCAACTGTAATATCTACATAAGTTTTTTAATATAATAGATGTCGTCAAAATATGGCGGATAGAGGTCATTTAGCTTTAAACAAGTTTAAATTATCAAGAACTAAATAAATAGAATTTCTAGTTGTGCAGATATGAATGATTTTGTTGAAAAATCTGTGGACAATAAATTAAATGGTAAATGTGGCTATGATACTGGAATTGGAAAATACACTTATGTTTGCAGTAGGGGCTCTAGTCCTTCTTGCTCATTATAATGTTTTTCAAGGTTCAAAATAGTGATTTGAATATCTTATCAGATAACTGTTTATAAAATTGTTCACTTAATAATTGTTCTACCATAATTAATGACACATTAAGCAGAATCTATTTCAAGAAAATATGTTGCGAATAATAATTTAAAAGATGATTTTAAAATAAATTTATTGTTTGATGATACTCAGTCAAAACTGGAAAATCACACAAATATAATTAATGATTTGATGTCTCTGCATGACATAGACAGTTGTGTTGGTTAACTTATTAATAGATTTGACTGTGTGTTGCCTCTTTTTAAAAAGAAGGTAAAACCAAATAGAACAAGTAGATCAAATTATAGAAATAATAAAATATGGTTTAAGGATATTGGCTTGTTAAAATGAAAGTAATGAGATTTGTTCTTATTTCAGTTAAAAATCATATTTTTTTATTATCTAAGATGAAATTTGATAACGAAAAAGGTATGTTGCCCTGCTCATTTTTGTGCTATTTGATTTTAAGGTAGTACCTACGAAAAAATCTTGTCTTTTTTTATTCCCCTGCCGAAAGCGGATGAGAATATGGCAATGGTCTCCATCCATCCGTGCATCTGTTTTTGTGATCGCTATTTCTCAGCAACGTTTGGCCAAAATTCAATGAAACTTATGAATGGTGACTGGTACCAAGCCTAGTTGTGCATATTGTCGGCATATTGCGCAAGAATAATTTTTCAATGAGTTATGGCCCTTTAAGTTTTTCATACATGTCCGTCTGTGGACAATTTTTGTGATCACTATTTCTCGGCAACCACTGGCCAGAATTCAATGAAACTTCACAAGAGTGACTGGTACCACGTCTAGTTGTGCATATTGTCAGCATATTAATTGAGAATAATTTTTTAATGAGTTATGGCCCTTTCAATTTTTCATACATATTTATTGTGGTCACAACTGTTGGCTTGAATTCATTGAAACTTCACAAGAGTGATTAGTACCAAGCCTAGTTGTGTTTATCATTGGTATGTTGCGAGCGTTTAATTGTTCAATTGAATTTTTAAGACATTTTTATTTGGTCGCTATTTCTCAGCAACCATTGGCTGGAATTCAATGACACTTCACAAAAGTGATTGGTACCAAGCCTAGTTTTGCATTTCATCAGCATGATCTGCTCAGTTTATTTTAAGTTACGTCCCTTTGTGTGCTAAATTTCTTGGCAGACAATAGTCCTTAGCCCTAATAAAATTCATAATTATAATAGTGTCTTTCATGTACAAAGTGTTAAACCTTCACCTTTCGCGTGACCCCACAATCAAGCATCAAACACCCACATCTGTTACTCTAATTGGTTCACTGTATCAAAGCAGGCAGCAAAAGGGTGCAATAACTGTCACGGCGCCATCTGGGGGTATTCATCACCTTCAGTGATATTTCTAGTTTTATTTAATTAAGTAACAATTTTGTTGTGTATACTGATAGCATCATGAATATTTGTGTTAATAATTCATAGGGGAGAAGTTTATCTATTAATAAAAGCAATGTCATTGTTATTTGTCTTCTACTAGGCAAAATTTAAAGATTTCAAGATCCAAAATATGGTTGGCAGCTGTGATGTCAAATTTCCTATACGCTTGGAAGGTTTGGTGCTTACACACGGAAAATTTTCAAGGTACTCAAAACCCATCTTTTTTATGGTTTTATAAATTGTTTTATGTGTGTATGTTGCTGATATACTAGTACAGAGAAGTGATTTCATTAAGGTTCAGAAGTAAATCTCTTGGTGAAGAGGCTACACTTCTCTTCTGAATGCAGGATTAACTCCTGTTGGGGATTTTATTAAAGTAGGGAACTTGTAAGAACCAACCACTCAATGTATTTGATTGAAATTTCACACAAGTCATCAAACCTACTCAAATATAACTAAGTTTGATAACTTTTAGATGAATATAATGCAAAATTATTGCCCTTGTTTGACTTAGAAATTCTGGTTAAAGTTTGCATGCAAGTACCATTAAGTCCATATATCAGAAACCATTTAATGTATTTGATTGAAACTTTGCACAAGACTTCAAAGTCATCTAATGTACGTACTACAATAACTAAGTTATATATCTCTTGGATAACTATAATGCAAAATTATTGCCCTTGTTTGACTTAGAAATTCTGGTTTTGTTTTTGTGTCCATATCTCACCAACCACTCAATTTATTTGATTAAAACTTAACTCAAGATCTCCCAGTCATCAAACCTACAAAAATAAAATAAGTAGATAACTTTTGCACGAATATAAGGCAAGTAATTGCCCTTGCTTGACTTAGAAATTTTGGTTAAAGCTTTGCGTACAAGTACCAACAAATCCCTATCTCACTAACCATTCAATGTATTTGATTAAAACTTCTCACAAGATTTTAGTCATCAATCCTTCTACAATAACTAAGTGAGATAACGCTTGCATGAATATAATGCAAATTATTGCCCTTCTTTGACTTAGAAATTTTGGTTAAAGTTTTGCGTCCAAGTATCATCAAGTTGATGTCTCACCAACCATTCAATGTATTTGATTAAAACTTCTCACAAGATTTCATAGTCATCAAACCTACTACAATAACTAATAGAGATAACGCTTGCATAAATATAATGAAAATTATGGCCCTTCTTTGACATTGAAATTTTGGTTGAAGTTCTGTGTGCAAGTACCGTCAAGTCCATATCACAATAACCACTCAATGTATTGGATTGAAACATTTGTATGGCTTTGTAATCATGAAACCAGCTAAATTAATCAAGTGGGATTTCTTTGCAAATGTTTGACTTGGAACTCACCAGCCACTGCATGTATTAGATTGAAACTTCATACAAGGTATTGCTGTTATAAGACCTACTCAATTTAGTCAGATAATTCTGGTTTGCTTGGATTTGTCATCAGTCTCAAACAAATTTGTACTTTTGTGACAAATATTCGAATAGTCAAGCGCGTTGTCTTATCAACAGCTCTTGTTGGCTTTGTGACTGCCCTGTGTGCTCTGAAAACACATGATAGATTAACACCAAATTTAAAACATCCATATGATTGTGAAGCTGTTACTTATTCAGCCAGGGGTCAAATTTGACTTTTTCTCAGGGACTTTGCTTTTTTTTTCTTCAAAATTTCAAAAACATGCTCTTGAAGTACAAGGCCTGGGACCTTGACATTTTGGATTTATTATTTCTGAATGATATTTTCTCAGATTGTTCAAACCCTAATGGAAGGATCTCAACTGACATCAGTCTGTGGGCTTTTCAGGTCAACATAGGAAGAAAGTTTTAAATTAAAAATCTTCTTTTCAAGGACTGATCAGAATTCGTTCATATTTGGTGTAATAAAATCTGTATAAGCAGGGGATTCAAGTTTGTTCAAGTAAAGGAACTAGGATCTGTTTGGGATAAGGGAACTGATTTTAACCTAGAAATGCTATGGTAAGACAGGACATTCTCATTTTTCTCCTTTGATGTTAATCACCAAGGGATCTGAAGTAGTGCCTAGCATGCTAGTTCAAATTGGGTCCTTTAAAGGCGAAAACAATTTCATAATTGGCCAAAGGGACCACAAATGCAGTAAAACTGTGAATTTTCCAAAATATTGTTCATCTTCAACTGATGAGCAAAAGAGTTAACAGGTGATTTTGGCCAAATGTAATAGTAAAAACTCTTAATTACTAACAATATGGTGGATTGAATAAAGTGATAAATTCTGTACAATATGCTGTGTGCTTACATATATTTATTAACTTACCTGCGAAAGGCTCAAAGACAAGCCTTTGCTTCAACTGAAACTGTTAGATATATTTTTCGCTAAATTTGATGTGAAGCACCAAACCAAGGGGCAAGTTTGGCCTTATCAGTAACTGTTGTTGTATTTTTAGAAATTTAAAAAATCTTCTGCTCTGAAAGTACAAGGCCTGAAGCTTTGTTATTTTGTATGACTGTAGTATCATTAAATATTTTTCTTTCAGGTTTGTTATCTAAAGAATGATTGACATCATATTTTTGTTTTCAGTTATGAGCCAGAACTGTTTCCAGGTTTGATTTACAGAATGATGAAACCTAGAATTGTACTGTTGATATTTGTCTCCGGAAAGGTTGTACTTACTGGTAAGTGTATAAAGGGAAGGTTGTACTTACTGGTAAGTGGATCTAGGGAAGGTTGTACTCACTGGTAAATGGATTCATGGAAGGTTGTACTCACTGGTAAGTGGACTCAGGGAAGGTTGTATTCACTGGTAAGTTTAATCAGGAAAGATTGTACTCAATGGTAAGTGGACTCTGGGAAGATTGTTCTTGCTGGTAATTGGACTGAGGGAAGGTTGCACTCACTGGTAAGTGGACAGACTGAAGGTTGTTCTCACTGGTAAGTGGACTATGGTAAGGTTTTACTCATTTGTAAGTGGACTGTGGGAAGGTTGTACTCACTGTACCAACTGGTAAGTGGAATCTGGATAGGTTCTACCTACTGGTAAGTGGACTCAGGGAAGGTTGTATTCATTAACTTTTAAGTGGACTCTAGGAAGGTTGTAGTCACTGGTAAGTGGACTCAGGGAAAGTTAGTGGAATCTGTGTAGGTTGTACTCACTGGGAAGTGGAGTCAGGGAAGATTGTAATCACTGGTAAGTGGACTTAGGGAAGGTTGTACTCACTGGTAAGTGGACAGAGTGAAGGTTGTTCTCACTGGTAAGTGGATTTTGGGTAGGTTGTACTCACTGGTAAGTGGAGTCAGGGAAGATTGTATTCACTGGTAAGTGGACTTAGGGAAGGTTGAACTCATTGGTAAGTGGACAGAGGGAAGGTTTTACTCACTGGTAAGTGGACTCAGGGAAGGTTGTACTCACTGTTAAGTAGACAGAGAGAAGGTTGCACTCACTGGTAATTGGACTCTGGGAACGTTGTATTCAATGGTAAGTGGACTCAGGGAAGGATGTACTCACTGGTAAGTGGATTTAAGGAAGGATGTACTCACTGGTAAATGGACTCTGAGAATGTTGTACTCACTGGTAAGTGGATTTAGGGAAGGTTGTACTCACTGGTTATAGGACTCTAGGAAGGTTGTACTCACTAGTTAGTAGACCAAGGGAAGGTTGTACTCACTGGTAAGTGGACTCATAAAAGGTTGTATTCACTGGTAAGTGGATTCTGGGTAGATTATACTCACTGGTAAGTGGACTCTGGGAAGGTTGTACTCACTGGTAAATAGACTCTGGGAAGGTTGTACTCACTGGTAAGTTGACTCTGGGAAGGTTTTATTCACTGGTAAGTTGATTCAGTGAAGGTTGTACCCACTGGTAAGTAGACTGTGAAGGTTGTATTCACTGGTAAGTGGACTCATGGAAGGTTGTACTCACTGGTAAGTAGACAGAGGGAAGGATGTCTGGTAAGTGGATTCTGGGAAGGTTGTACTTAATGGTAAGTTGACTGTGGGAAGGTTTTATTCACTGGTAAGTGGATTTAAGGAAGGTTGGACTCACTGGTAAGTGGACTCAGGAAAGGTTGTAGTCACTGGTAAGTGGAATAAGGGAAGGATGTACGCACTGGTGAATGGACTCTTGGAAGGTTGTACTCACTGGTTTGTGGATTCAGGGTATATTGTACTCACTGGTAAGTGGATTTAGGGAATGTTGTACTCACTGGTAAATAGACTCTGTGAAGGTTGTACTCAATGGAAAGTGGATTCAGGGAACATTGTACTAACTGGTAAATGGATTCACGGAAGGTTGTACTCACTGGTAAGTGGACTCAAGGAAGGTTGTATTTACTGGTTAGTTTAATCAGGAAAGTTTGTACTCAATGGTAAGTGGACCCTGGGAAGGTTGTTCTTACTGGTAATTGGACTAAGGGAAGGTTGTACTTGCTGATACAAACCATAATCCGTTCAAGTACACTAAAGATGCATTTCAAATGCGTTTGTTTTGCGTGTCAAATGCATTTGTTTTGTGTTTTAGATGCATTTTAGTTTCGTTTATGGTTTGCATTTTTTTTATGATAATGTTAGAGAAAATATGAAAATGCAGTTATAAACGATACTTAACACATTTAAGCCTGCGTTTGCGGTCAAATCGTTTACCTTGTATCATTTACCATTTATCGTTTACACGGCGTGTTCACCAATCGCATCATCTCTGTTTGTACAATTGTTACACCGCAGTAGAAGAAATAGTCAGAACTATATATTTAACGGAATCGCTGGATTTTATATGATAGTAAATTAATTAAATAAATTGAAATATTATTGATTAAAATCTTTCTGAAATATTGCTAACTACGTCACCCTATTTTAGATATGGTCTACCATATAGGTGATGATTTGTACTGTTACAACAGATTAATATGTTACATAAAACTCAATCATCATCATGTCCATTTCATCAGATAAACACGTTATTGTCACGTAATCATTAGATAGCCAAACAATGCCAGATTGGTTTACACTGAAGTTGACGTTACAGTATCGAAAAAGTATACAGTCAATAAATGTGAACCAGTCTGTGTTTTTAACCAGGTTTTTAAAAGTTGAAAACCTGGTTATTAGATTGGCGAATTTGGCGGCAGGCGGGTGGATGGCCGGCTTAAAGTTTTTCGTTTCTGTTCAATAACTCGAGTATTTTTCACTGAAACTGAACCAAACTTACACAAAGTGTGTACCTCTATAAAATGTATGCCAAGTTCGATAACCAGCCAATACGGACCATTATCTACAGAGTTATGGCCCTTCAATTAGTCAAAAATGCTAAAATTGCTGTTTCTGCTCAATAACTAGAGTATTCTTTATCAGAACTGAAGCAAACTAACACAAGTGTGAATGTCTAAAATCTAGGCCAGGTTTAATAACCAGCCAATTCAGACTATTATCTTTAGAGTTATGGTCCTTTAATTAGTCAAAAATGCTAAAATTTACCATTTCCGCTCAATAACTAGAGTATTTTTTATCTGAACTGAAGCCAAATTACACAAAGTGTGTATCTCTATAAAATCTGAGCCAAGTTTGATAACCAGCCAATTCTGACCATTATCTTCAGAGTTATGGCCCTTTAATTAGTTAAAAATGCTAAAATTGATTGTTTCCGCAACCAAACTTATACAATTTTTCTAGCGGTACAGTAAAAAGAATCTTTTTCTTTTGTTATTTCGATGAAGAAATTAAAAAAGTTCTGATTGATGTAAAACGAAACTCCATTAACATGCACATTTTAATCTTGAAAATGGTTTGCGGTGCCCTTGCTCAGTTGATAGCCATGAGGCAAAAAATATCATAAACAAAAAATGTCACTGTTAAGTGTCACATGCCCCCCAATGTGTCATGATGTAATGTTGATCATTTGTAGCAAGTATCGTTAAAATTCATCTATGCATGAGAAAGTTACAGGCCAGAAACGAAATCTCACATAAACTCAAAGTGTTGTCAAACAAACTCAAGTTGTGACCTTGACCTTTGAGGTATGGGTGTGGGTCTTACTCGCGACATGTCGTCATGTTCTGTTGATCATTTGTTGCAAGTATCAACGAAATCCATCTATGCATGACAAAGCTACAGGCCGGAAACGAAATACCGGACGGAAGGATGGATGGACGTTCTCACGAATGGGTATTTAAGTGGCTTCTTTGCGTCAATCATATTACTTGTGTGGCTAAATTTTAGATAATTTTTGCCACGTAAGAGAAAAAAAGCCACTTAAATGCTGTTTTTTAAGTGGCTAGAAACAGCCACGTAATTATTTTTCAACTGCTTTTCAACTGTCCATAAAAAATACTAACCCTAAACCCTAGACACTTAACTACCAATTTGTTTGCCAGGACGGACGGACGATGCGATTACTATATGCCACCCAAAAAAAATTTTTGGGGGGCATAAAAATACAAAAGATTTATTAGAGAAATGTACAGGTCCTTTTAAAATTTTTGCAACACAGCTGAATTTCTGATAATGTTTGATGCATTTTGTAATATATTTGTAGAATCAAACATCGTGTTTCAGAAATTGTTGCTATCAATTGAGCATGTGTGACTTACCTCCTATAGGTGGACACTGGAAACAATACCACCACTTAAGCCTCAATACAAAATGTGAAAATATTGATGTATTATTTTAATATAGGCGCCTCAGCATGTATTTATCTTATAAACAGAAATAATGCATTATTTACAGGTATTTTTAGCTCGCCTGTGCCAAAGGCTCACAAGTGAGCTTTTGTGATCACCAGGTGTCCGTCATCTGTCGGCCGTCGTCTGTCGTCCGTTGATAACTTTTAGCTTACCAACAACTTCTCCTCTGAAACCACTTAGCCAATTTTGATATAACTTCACAGAAATGTTCCTTGAGTGACCCTCTACCATGCTTGTTCAAGCCATCTTGAATCGTCAAAAAACATGGCCGCCAGGGTGTGGAGCAAGTTTGATTAGTAACAACTTGAAAAATCTTCTTGTCAGTAACTACTGGCTCTATTTTGAAATAATTTCACAGAAATGCTCCTTGGAGGACCTTCCACCAAGTTTGTTCAAATCGTAGTGATTCGTCAAAAAAATGGTGGCCGGAGGGTGGGGTTAGTTTACTATATAAGCTATAGTAAAAACTTAAAAAATCTTCTTGTCAGAAACCACTGGTCCAATTTTGATATAACTTCACAGAAGTGTTCCTTGCATGACCCTCTACCAAGTTTGTCTTGATTTGTCAAAAAACATGGCCACCAGGGGGAGGGGCAAGTTTAATTAGTAAAAACTTAAAAAACCTTTTTGTCAGAAACTACTGGCTCGATTTTAAAATAATGTCACAGAAATGTTCCTTGGAGGACCCTTCACCAAGTTAGTTCAAACAGTAGTGATTCATCAAGAAACATGGCAGCCAGTGGGTGGGGTTAGTTGACTATATAAGCTAAAGTAAAAACTTAAAAAATCTTCTTATCAGAAACCAGCAGTTCGATTTTAAAACAATTTAGCAGAAATGTTCCTTGGGTGACCCTTTACCAAGTTTGTTCAAGCCGTTGTGATTTGTTGAAAAACATGACCGCCACAGTGAGGGGAGAGTTTACTATATAGGCAGCTATAAAAAAAACTTTAAAAGCCTTCTTGTCAGAATCTACTGACCTGATTTTGATGTAATTTCACTGACATTTACCATGGGTGAACCTCTACCAAGTTTGTTCCAGCCATTGTGATTCTTTAAAAAAACATAGTTGCCAGGAGGGGAGGCTGGTTTTCTTTATATGGATATAAAGTGAAAACTTTCTTTCGATATCTGATATCCAGATATCAGCACAAGGATACTATTGTTATTGCACAACTCTTCTATGCATCTGTTACATCTTCAAAACAATTCAAAATTCTAATTTCAAAAAACTACTCGCCCATCTCGTTTTTCTGGAATTTTGAGTGTACATCTACTTAAGTTGGATGACTCAAGGTCACTCAGGTGAGCAATATAGGGCTATCTTGGCCCTCTTGTTTAATTATCTCCCTTTATTAACTCACCTGAGCCGAAGGCTCACAGGTGAGCTTTTGTGATCCCCTGGTGTCCGATGTCTATCGTCCATCATTAACTTTTAGCTATTAACAACTTCTCCTCTGAAACCATTGGGCCAATTTTGATATAATTTCACAGAAATGTTCCTTGGGTGTACATGTATTGTATAATCTACTTAAGTTGGGTGACTCAAGGTCACTCAGGTGAGCGATATAGGGCCATCTTGGCCCTCTTGTTCCAATTGTAATTCCAGTTATGAATTTCGATAGATTTTCATGTAAAACAATTATAACAATTCATCAAACAAAAGAATTTATATAATCCGCAAAGATAAATAAATATATGTACAAATATGCATGCCTTAATTTATGTAGCGAATGCACACACTTTATGTCTATTACTCCGACACAATATATTTTTGATCTCGCGCCAATGTGCAATGACAGTTTCTTGGGTCATTTTACTATAAGTGAGTGCAACCTTCCCAGAGTCCACTTACCAGTGTGTGCAACCTTCCCTGAGCCCACTTACAAGTGAGTGCAACCTTTCTTCTGTCCAATTACCAGTGAGTACAACATTCTCTGAGTCCACTTATCAGTGAGTACAACCTTCCCTGAGTCCACTGGTAAGTCGACTCAGAGAATGTTGTACTCACTGGTAATTGGACAGAGAAAAGGTTACACTCACTGATACATGGGCTCAGAGAATGTTGTACTCACTGGTTAGTAGACAGAGAGAAGGTTGTACTAACTGGTAAGTGGACTCTTGGATGGTTGTACTCGCTGATACATGGACTCTGGGAAGGTTGTACTCTCTGGTAAGTAGACAGAGGGAAGGTTGTACTCACTTGTAAGTGGAATCAGGGAAGGTTGCACTCACTGGTAAGTGGACTCTGGGAAAGTTGCACTCGCTGGTAAGTAGACAGAGGGAAGGTTGCACTCACTTGTAAGTAGATAGAGGGACGGTTGTACTCACTGGTAAATGGACTCAGAGAAGGTTGTACTAACTGGTAAGTGGACTCTGGGATGGTTGTACTCACTGATACATGGACTCTTGGAAGGTTGTACTCACTTGTAAGTGGAATCAGGGAAGGTTGCACTCGCTGGTAAGTGGACTCTGGGAAAGTTGCACTAACTTGTAAGTGGACTCAGGGAAGGTTGCACTCACTGGTAAGTGGACTCTGGGAAGGTTGCACTCGCTGGTAAGTGGACTCTGGGAAAGTTGCACTAACTTGTAAGTGGACTCAGGGAAGGTTGCACTCACTGGTTAGTGGACTCTGGGAAGGTTGCACTCACTGATAAGAGGAGTCAGGGAATGTTGCACTCACTGATAAGTGGACTAAGGGAAGGTTTTACTCACTGGTAAGTAGACAGAGGGAAGGTTGTACTCACTTGTAAATGGAATCAGGGAAGGTTGCACTCACTGGTAGGTGGACTCTGGGAAAGTTGCACTCACTTGTAAGTGGACTCAGGGAAGGTTGCAATCACAGGTTAGTGGACTCTGGGAAGGTTGCACTCACTTATAAGTGGAGTTGGGGAATGTTGCACTCACTGTTAGGTAGACAGAAGGAAAGTTGTACTCACTGGTAAATGGACTCTGGGAAGGTTGTACTCATTGATAAGTGGACTCAGGGAAGGTTGTACTCACTGGTAAGTGGACCCAGGGAAGGTTGTACTCACTGTTAAGTAGACAGAGGGAAGGCTGTACTCACTAGTAAATGTACTCAGGGAATGTTGTACTCACTGGTAAGTAGACAGAGGGAAGGTTGTACTTACTGGTCAGTAGACTCTGGGAAAGTTGTTTTCACTGGTAAGTGGATGTGGGTAGGATGTACTCACTGGTAAGTGGACTCAGGGAAGGTTGTACTCACTGGTAAGTGGATTTAGGGATGGATGTACTCACTGGTAAATGGACTCTGGGAGGGTTGTACTCACTGGTAAGTGGATTTAGGGAAGGTTGTATTCACTGGTAAGTGGACTCTGGGAAGGTTGTACTAACTAGTAAGTGGACTCAGTGAAGGCTGTACTCACTGGTATATGGACTCTGGGAAGGTTGTACTCACTGGTAAGTGGATTTAGGGAAGGTTGTACTCACTGGTAAGTGGACTCTAGGAAGGTTGTACTCACTTGTAAGTGGACTCAGGGAAGGTTGTTCTCACTGGTAAGTAAACAAAGGGAAGGTTGTACTCACTGGTAAGTGGACTCATGGAAGGTTGTATTCACTGGTAAGTGGACTCTGGGAAGGTTGTACTCACTGGTAAGTCGACAGAGGGAAGGTTGTAGTTACTGGTAAGTGGACTCATGGAAGGTTGTACTCAATGGGAAGTGGATTCTGGGTAGGTTGTACTCACTGGTAAGTGAACTCAGGGAAGGTTGTACTCACTGGTAAGTAGACAGAGGGAAGGATGTATTCACTGGTAAGTTGACTCAGGGAAGGTTGTACTCACTGGTAAGTGGACTCTGTTAAGGTTGTACTCACTTGTAAGTAGACAGAGGGAAAGTTGTACTCACTGGTAAATGGACTGTGAGAATGTTGTATTCACTGGTAAGTGTAATCTGAGTAGGTTGTACTCACTGGTAAATGGACTCTAGGAAGGTTGTACTCACTGGTAAGTGGACTCTAGGAAGGTTGTACTCACTTGTAAGTGGACTCAGGGAAGGTTGTACTCACTGGTAAGTAAACAAATGGAAGGTTGTACTTACTGGTAAGTGGACTCATGGAAGGTTGTATTCACTGGTAAGTGGACTCTTGGAAGGTTGTACTCACTGGTAAGTAGACAGAGGGAAGGCTGTTCTTACTGGTAAATGGACTCATGGAAGGTTGTACTCAATAGGAAGTGGATTCTGGGTAGGTTGTACTCACTGGTAAGTGAACTCAGGTAAGGTTGTACTCACTGGTAAGTAGACAGAGGGAAGGATGTATTCACTGGTAAGCCGACTCAGGGAAGGTTGTACTCACTGGTAAGTGGAATCTGGGAAGGTTGTACTCACTTGTAAGTAGACAGAGGGAAGGTTGTACTCATTGATAAGTGGACTCAGGGAAGGTTGTACTCACTGGTAAGTGGACTCAGGGAAAGTTGTACTCACTGTTAAGTAGACAGAGGGAAGGCTGTATTCACTAGTAAGTGTACTCAGGGAATGTTGTACTCACTGGTAAGTAGACAGAGGGAAGGTTGTACTTACTGGTAAGTGGACTCTGGGAAAGTTGTATTCACTAGTAAGTGGATTGTGGGTAGGATGTACTCATTGGTAAGTGGACTCAGGGAAGGTTGTACTCACTGGTAAGTGGATTTAGGGATGGATATACTCACTGGTAAATGGACTCTGGGAGGGTTGTACTCACTGGTAAGTGGATTTAGGGAAGGTTGTATTCACTGGTAAGTGGACTCTTGGAAGGTTGTACTAACTAGTAAGTGGACTCAGTGAAGGCTGTACTCACTGGTATATGGACTCTAGGAAGGTTGTACTCACTGGTAAGTGGATTTAGGGAATGTTGTACTCACTGGTAAGTGGACTCTAGGAAGGTTGTACTCACTTGTAAGTGGACTCAGGGAAGGTTGTACTCACTGGTAAGTAAACAAAGGGAAGGTTGTACTCACTGGTAAGTGGACTCATGGAAGGTTGTATTCAATGGTAAGTGGACTCTGGGAAGGTTGTACTAACTGGTAAGTAGACAGAGGGAAGGTTGTACTTACTGGTAAGTGGACTCATGGAAGGTTGTACTCAATGGGAAATTGATTCTGGGTAGGTTGTACTCACTGGTAAGTGAACTCAGGGAAGGTTGTACTCACTGGTAAGTAGACAGAGGGAAGGATGTATTCACTGGTAAGTTGACTCAGGGAAGGTTGTACTCACTGGTAAGTGGACTCTGGGAAGGTTATACTCACTTGTAAGTAGACAAAGGGAAGGTTGTACTCACTGGTAAGTGGACTGTGAGAATGTTGTATTCACTGGTAAGTGTAATCTGGGTAGGTTGTACTCACTGGTAAGTGGACTCTAGGAAGGTTGTACTCACTTGTAAGTGGACTCAGGGAAGGTTGTACTCACTGGTAAGTAAACAAAGGGAAGGTTGTACTCACTGGTAAGTAAACTCATGGAAGGTTGTATTCACTGGTAAGTGGACTCTGGGAAGGTTGTACTCACTGGTAAGTAGACAGAGGGAATGTTGTACTTACTGGTAAGTGGACTCAGAGAATGTTGTACTCACTGGTAATTGGACAGAGAAAAGGTTGCCTTCACTGATACATGGACTCAGGGAAGGTTGTACTCACTGGTTAGTAGACAGAGAGAAGGTCTGGGAAAGTTGCACTCACTGGTAAGTAGACAGAGGGAAGGTTGCACTCACTTGTACGTAGATAGAGGGAAGGTTGTACTCACTGGTAAGTGGACTCAGAGAATGTTGTACTCACTGGTAATTGGACAGAGAAAAGGTTGCACTCACTGATACATGGACTCAGGGAATGTTGTACTCACTGGTTAGTAGAGAGAGAGAAGGTTGTACTAACTGGTAAGTGGACTCTGGAATGGTTGTACTCACTGATACATGGACTCTGGGAAAGTTGTACTCTCTGGTAAGTAAACAGAGGGAAGGTTGTACTCACTTGTAAGTGGAATCAGGGAAGGTTGCACTCACTGGTAAATGGACTCTGGAAAAGTTGCATTCACTTGTAAGTGGACTCAGGGAATGTTGCACTCACTGGTTAGTGGACTCTGGGAAGGTTGCACTCACTGATAAGAGGAGTCAGGGAATGTTGCACTCACTGATAAGTGGACTAAGGGAAGGTTTTACTCACTGGTAAGTAGACAGAGGGAAGGTTGTACTCACTTGTTAATGGAATCAGGGGAGGTTGCACTCACTGGTAAGTGGACTCTGGGAAAGTTGCACTCACTTGTAAGTGGACTCAGGGAAGGTTGCACTAACTGGTTAGTGGACTCTGGGAAGGTTGCACTCACTGATAAGTGGAGTTGGGGAATGTTGCACTCACTGTTAGGTAGACGGAGGGAAGGTTGTACTCATTGGTAAGTGGACTCAGGGAAGGTTGCACTCACTGGTAAGTGGAATCTCAGTAGGTTGTACTCACTGGTAAGTGGACTCTGGGAAGGTTGTAATCTTTGATAAGTGGACTCAGGGAAGGTTGTACTCACTGGTAAGTGGACTCAGGGAAGGTTGTACTCACTGTTAAGTAGATAGAGGGAAGGCTGTACTCACTAGTAAGTGTACTCATGGAATGTTGTACTCACTGGTAAGTAGACAGAGGGAAGGTTGTACTTACTGGTAAGTGGACTCTGGGAAAGTTGTATTCACTGGTAAGCGGATTCTGGGTATGATGTACTCACTGGTAAGTGGACTCAGGGAAGGTTGTATTCACTGGTAAGTGGATTTAGGGATGGATGTACTCACTGGTAAATGGACTCTGGGAGGGTTGTACTCACTGGTAAATGGATTTAGGGAAGGTTGTATTCACTGGTAAGTGGACTCTGGGAAGGTTGTACTAACTAGTAAGTGGACTCATTGAAGGCTGTACTCACTGGTATATGGACTCTGGGCAGGTTGTACTCACAGGTAAGTGGATTTAGGGAAGGTTGTACTCACTGGTAAGTGGACTCTAGGAAGGTTGTACTCACTTATAAGTGGACTCAGGGAAGGTTGTACTCACTGGTAAGTAAACAAAGGGAAGGTTGTACTCACTGGTAAGTGGACTCATGGAAGGTTGTATTCACTGGTAATCGGACTCTGGGAAGGTTGTACTCACTGGTAAGTAGACAGAGGGAAGGTTGTACTTACTGGTAAGTGGACTCATGGAAGGTTGTACTCACTGGTAAGTAGACAGAGGGAAGGATGTATTCACTGGTAAGTTGACTCGGGGAAGGTTGTACTCACTGGTAAGTGGACTCTGGGAAGGTTGTACTCACTTGTAAGTAGACAGAGGGAAGGTTGTACTCACTGGTAAGTGGACTGTGAGAATGTTGTATTCACTGGTAAGTGTTATCTGAGTAGGTTGTACTCACTGGTACGTAGACTCTAGGAATGTTGTACTCACTGGTAAGTGGACTCTAGGAAGGTTGTACTCACTTGTAAGTGGACTCAGGGAAGGTTGTACTCACTGGTAAGTAAACAAAGGGAAGGTTGTACTCACTGGTAAGTGGACTCATGGAAGGTTGTATTCACTGGTAAGTGGACTCTTGGAAGGTTGTACTCACTTATAAGTAGACAGAGGGAAGGTTGTACTCACTGGTAAGTGGACTGTGAGAATGTTGTATTCACTGGTAAGTGTAATCTGGGTAGGTTGTACTCACTAGTAAGTGGGCTCAGGGAAGTTTGTACTCACTGGTGAATGGAATCTGGAAGTTGTACTCATTGGTAAGCCGATTTAGGGATGGTTGTACTCATTGGTTAATAGACTTTGGAAGATTGTTCTCAATGGTAAGTGGATTCAGGGAACATTGTACTTACTGGTAAGTGGATTCAGGGAAGGTTGTAATCACTGGTAAGTGGATTCACGGATGGTTGTACTCACTTGTAAGGGGAATCAGGAAAGTTTGTACTCAATGGTAAGTGGACTCAGGGAAGGTTGTACTCACTGGTAAGTGAACTCGGGGAAGGTTGTTCTCACTGGTAAGTGGATTCAGGGAAGGTTGCACTCACTGATAAGTGGACTCAGGGAAGGTTGCACTCACTGATAAGTAGACTCAGGGAATGTTGCACTCACTGGTAAGTAGACAGAGGGAAGGTTGCTCTCACTGGGAAGTAGACAGAGGGAAGTTTGCACTCACTGGTAAGTGGACAGAGGAAAGGTTATACTTGCACCTGATATCCTATATACATTTAAAGTCTTTCAAATCAATAAAATCAACTGCATTTTATACATTGTACATGATTTACGCCATTATCTTAAAAACACATTGGTACATATCAAGTCTTAGTAGATCTAATAAGAATATTTGTTTTTTATTATGATGTATTGGGACTGAAAATATGATATGTGAAGGACATGGCATTTTGTTGCTAGAGCAATTCATATTTTGGGGATAACTATCTCTTTTTACAAAAACACTAATAAAAAATTTGAACATCTATAATTTCTACAGGAGGTAAGTGCCTCCATTTGCCTCAGTGTGGCCACATCCCTGTGAATAAAATAGATAATGTTTAATTAACATTATTTTATATTACAGTAAAACCTGTCTTAAGCAGCAAGTCAAGGGAAGGAGAAAAAGTGGCCTTTTAAGACTGGTTGTTGCTTATTACAGGTTAATTTGCTCTAAAAGCATAGAAATGGGTAATAGCAAGTGTGGCTGCTTAATAGAGGTGGTGGCTTACACAGGTTTGGCTGTATTACAATTGGCTGGATGTCTTTGGTGGAATAAATAACTTTTCAATCATAAGTTTTAGGACTACAGTCATGAAATTTTAAATTGACCCACTGAAACTAATTTCTAATTATCATTCCGTTAAGACTACCAACCTAAAATAATTTGACTTGTTCTAAATGGTAAATATTCAAGATATATACTGAAAAAGATTTAAAAAGACAAACACATTTTCGCAATAGTATGTATTTTAATTTATATACATAATTTTAAAGTTGTTGGTCACCTATTTCAGATATATTAAATTATAGTATAGGAAGTATATTTGATAGACCATTTCAGTGCATGGATGATGCATTAAATTCCCTGAAAATGATTTGCTCTCTTACTGTCGACTGCTACACTGTAACAATTATGAAACAGGATTATTAACTAGCACAACAGTGTTAAGAAGCTCTACTTAATTGTGGAACATTGTGTGGAAGTTTCATTAGCAGATCAGAGGGTATGATTGGATAAATTGAACTTTCATTGCATACCATTGCACACAAAGGTTAAATGACACCATAAAAGAAGATATCAGGGTCTCTTTCATTATATAAAAACAACAAATAAACATACACATTTAGAAAATAGCATCAACAAATGTATGCAGATTGAACCTTAAAGATTAATACATGCAGCACTGCAACTTATTAATGCTTTTTAGCTCTAGTGCTCCTGTTATTGTCATCATTAATGATTATTAACACCCTGGAATCACAAGGGTACCACACGTATGAATAAAATATGATAAAATGGACAGGAAACCCATTGTTATCTGCATATTGCACAAGAGGCTCTGGACACAATTGTATCCATTTACCCTGAACTAAGCATGATTGTGATCAGAGACTCAAAATCTAGTGACAAACTTTTAATATAAATGACTGATGATATATTGGAACTTGACTCGGTTACAGATATATGTAGTTTTGAACCTGAGTACAAATTTGCTTCATTTGAAAGAAAACTAAATGACTTTATTTGATGATGATGGCCAAGGGCCAGAAGGGCTTATTCAATGGCACATTGTCCGTTGTTTATCGTCTGTCATCTGTTAGCAGCACTTTCTCAGAAACCACTAGAACAATTATTTTCAAACTTCACAAGGATGTTTCTATTGACTTTACAGAAGATTTTGACTATATTTTTATCCCTCGCCATCGCTCAGAGAGGGGGATATAGAAATGGGCTGCGTCCGTCCATGTGTGTGTCCGTGTGTCCCCAGCTGTCCTCACTGTATCTTTAATTTTAAATACCTTGGCACAATTGTTCACTAGGACAAGACGAAGTGTCATGCGAATGACTTGGATCTGTTCGTCAAAGGTTAAGGTCATAGTTCAAGGGTTTGGAAATCCAATGTATACACTGTGTTTCCTATTGTCCGAACCGTATCTTCTTTAGTTGTGATTGGAATTTTAAATAACATGGCACAAAAGTTCAATAGGACAAGATGATGTGTCATGCGAATGACTTGGGTCTGTTCTTCAAAAGTCAAGGTCACAGCTCCATCCGTCCGTCTGTCCACTGCTGACCGGACCATATCTTCTTTAGTTGTGATTGGAGTTTTAAATAACTTGGCACAAACGTTCACTAGGTCAAGACGATGTGTCATGTGAATGACTTGGGGCTGTTCATCAAAGGTCAAGGTCATGGCTCCCTCCATCCATCCGTCCACTGCTGTCCTGACCTTATTTTCTTTAGTTGTGATTGGAATTTTAAATAACTTCACACAAACATTTAGGCCGGGAGCTAGAAGGGTCCACCGTGCACCCCCCCCCCCCCCCCCCCCCCCCCCCCCACAAACTTCCGATACAATATTTTTCTGAAGCCCCATGACGCCCTGATCACGAAAATAAATGTTAACATTGCGTAATTTGGGACGAACTTCCGGTTATGACGTCATCAAGATGGCTGCCATAGTGAAATTTACCCAAAATGTGAAAAAATCATAAAATCGTTATTTTTCGATCAAATTTAACAAATGAGGTATCAAAATGACCGCAATAGAATAACAAACACATCTGTTAACAAAACAAACTACTATGAATAGATTCATTTCGAACAAAAATGAATTAATGTCGATTTTGAGGTCAAAATTTCAATTTTTCACAAAATAATTGTCATTATTTTTGGTCAAATCTTTTCCAGAAAGCAAACAACCTTAGTCATGATTCAGAAATGTTTTATTCACACTATTGAGCTGAATGACCACACGCTATTTTGTTCATATCCTGTGTATCACAACTGTTCAAATATCAACAGTCATATCAACAATAATTGCCGTTTCTGTGTGTCTAAATATCTAACAAACACAGAGTTTATGTCATTCGAGGGTACATATTGTCAATCCAGATCACTGTCTGTGCTTTCACCACTGCTTTGTACACTAAACTGATCTAGCACATCTGTCAGCTGGTATACCACAGTGGCTCCAGCTTTCCATCCTTGACCTCCCATCCATGGTCAACCTTCACATCTGGAATATCTGGTTCAGCAATGTGGGCCCTCTTCCAGATTCCAACCTGATAGTTGACACGTCTTACGTGCTGCTCCAGACTTCTTCTGCATGGTGGAAGTGATCCCAGGTCCACATTCTTTGAAGGGTGGGGTTGGTCTTCCTTGGCACACAGCTCCTGTATGCGGATGTATCGCAGCTCATTAACCTTGTGCACTCTAGCATGACCATATATGGCACACGTGAATTCCACCAGTTCATCAAGGAGGTCTTCGGTTATGTCCCAAGTTTTCTCCAACCTGCAGAGTACAGCAGCAAACTTTGGAGTTTTCTGGAGAGTTTTCAGTGGCTTGATCTTTCCTATTCCTTTGAATGCGCTTGTAGTGTCACATCTAGTGTATGCATGGAGACACATGAGTGCTGTGCAGTTGTTCTGTGTATAGCCCACTGCCAGTTCGGTGATGTTGATCAGTCACTGCTTATTTCCAGTGCCAGTGTCAAATAGAATCACTACATTTGGCAATGTGAGGGCGTAGTGCAGTAGGATAAAGAATACATCGCTGTCTGGACTTTTGATCCGGATGTACTCGTATCCCTTGTCCTTTCCATACATGCAGTACAGAACTACTCTGGAATCAGTTTCCTCTTGGGATGAGAGTAGAGTTTCGATCTCCATCTTCGCTGTGCTTTGCCCATCTTCAGACGTCAGCTGGTATGCAGCTCCTTCACATATGATGATGACTTTTCTTCCAAGGAGCTTATTGGCATATGAATGATTACTCCATGTCTTGCAGAGGAGATTGATGAATTGTGTCTTGTTGTCATCATGTGTCAGGAACTGCTTCCAATCAGGAGGTTTCTTTGTGCTTGCCCCCTTTACAATGAGCTTCTCACTACAGCCCCTTCTCTCACGTTCCATTGATTTGACAGAATTGGGAGTATACATATCTGTGCTGAACACCGCATCTGTTGTCGTTGACATCATGCCAAAAATCTTGTTGCAGATCAAGCTGAAATTGGCTGGTATCTCCTTGAGGTAGTAGAAGTAGGCATTACCATCATAGACCACAAGTGTTGACTCAGCCGATGGAACCAGTGCATCCTCACACTCTTTGGTCAGATACTGGAAAGATTTAGATTTGTCTGTCTTTGCCAGAAATCCATCTGCTGGTCCAATGCTGTATGGGACAGGGGTCAGCGGGTACGTCATTAGCTCCTTCATGTCCAACTGCAAGCCCTGGCTTTGGGATTTCACAAATAGTTGGAAGGCAATATTGCCTTGTTGCTTATACTGGACCACTTTGTTGTTTGCCGTTGTTACTTTCATCTTCTTGTTCATGTCACCAAGCGTTCTCAGATTCATCCGCTTTACTGGTTCAAAGAAGTTTTCATTCTTCTCGAGCCTGTCTTTTATGAAAGCTTTCTGTGCCTCTTTTCCTGACTTTTCTGCGCCCAAAACATAAGTTGCTATAATCTCAGTGGCTGCAGCTCCAGATGAAAGACTGATTATTTGTCTTGGTCGTCAACTATAAATGGATTGATCAAGCTTTCAACTGCCTCCTTTGCCTTTCGTACGCATTTCTCACTTTTCAGGATCTCTGCAGGTCGGTCGTACATCACGATGCATTGTTCCACTTTGGCTGTCTGTCAGCATGTCAGCCATGCTCAGTGTCTTGTTGACATACTGGGATCTCGCGTGTGTTGTTCGCACCCATCTTTGGTATGCATCATGGTTGCTGAGAACCCCTGAAACACCAAAACCACCCCCGCCAGCGCCACCATGAGATTTGGCATGTCTCATAAAGGTTTCCTCCATAGTTTTGTTGACGGCACAGTGCCCTGTCATAGTGCTTTCTTGATATCACACCTTGCAATGAACCAGAGGCAATCAACCCTGCTTCAAGTAGGATGTCAGACAAACCAGAGCCATCCATCTTCTTCCCCACCATCTTCAGATAAGCACACACGAGGTGGAAGGTACCAATCAAAACAATGTGCTTCTCATACCGTTTAGGGTTGTTCCAAAGCAATGGATATGCCTTCATGCAGACTCCCAAGTCAAAGGTTGTTATGACATACTGCTGGTTTACTTCATGTGTGGCCTCTTCAGCATATCTCAGACATTCTTGCACAGTCTTATAATCGGTGATGGGTTGGGTGATGACTGGGTAATAGTCAATGGTGGTGAGATTTGTTGGTGGCATACCAGTTAAGGATGTGAAGCCTGTCCAACCAGGTACGTCCTGTGAGGTTGTACGAATCATGCGAATGAGAACCCAGACAAAATTGCGTCTCATGGCGCGTTTTAGGGCTTCTTCGCCTCCAGGGTATGTCAACTGTTGGATTGTGAGGGATGGACTCTTTCGTTGTGTTACATAGCATTCAGGAAGATTCCCGACTTGATCTGTTTTCAGAGAACGCGCTCCACTTCTGCTGACGGCCGGGATTTCAGGACGAGTACCCCCCTGTTGCTCTGGGTTTCCTTCGATGTCCTGCATCATAATACCATGAGCAGTGTGAATAGACCCCATGCCTGTCAGATCGTTCAAGAGCTGATCAAAGTTGTCAAATTCGGAATGAAACACCGATGGAGCATCAGGATCACGAACAATTTGGGTGGACAGAAAACTTGATGTTTCTTTTACAGCCTGAGCAATAGCTGTCTCAAGTTCAAGAGAGAAGGAGTATTTCTCTGAGTGTCCCATTCTGTTCAATAAGGTGATCAGTTGTTTGCTTCTGAACAGATGTCGCATTGCCATACAGATAAGCACATGCTTTGGTAATTTCCATTCTCCATTGGTAGCGGCCCTGCATATGTCTTGGCCAATAGAAAGTACCAGCCTGTTGGCTCGTGACGTGTCAGCAGTTGGTGTCCCAGTGATCACATAACTTAAGAAGTGTTTTGTTGCGATCTTTCATGTTCGTGAATAACTGCAGTTGTCCACATTTTAATCCCTGAATATGGATAACACATCTTGGTTTCATATCGGACGTTGATGCTTTACAACTTTCATCACGTCTTCTCTTTGACGGCGGGCCATCATCTTTTGGGGGATCCTGGGTTTCAGAGGAACCTTGCATCACTGTCGTTGTATGTATTAGAACCAATCACTTTATGCTTGATCTGTAACATACAAAAAATGCAATATTTAGAACAGATATTCCAGTGTGGTCATTTTGATTGCTTTTCTAACCAAATGAAACAAAAAAGCTAAGACTGTATTTCCTTTAGGTTTTATGATGGCGTCAGTCTTCATGAAGTTGTGATTGACCGCTCCTGAAAATTGTCATGAATCTGTGTTTTATGTTGATTGAATGGGGTTCGAAAAACTACTCTCAGGTATGGAAGAAATTAGACCAAAAAATAATGACAATTATTTTGTGAAAATGTTCAATTTTGACCTCAAAATCGATATAAATTCATTTTTTTAGAAATAAATCTTTTTATAGTAGTTTGTTTTGTTAATAGATGTGTTTGTTATTCTATTGCGGTCATTTTGATACCTCATTTGTTAAATTTGATCGGAAAATAACGATTTTATGATATTGTTCACATTTTGGGTAAATTTCACTATGGCAGCCATCTTGATGACGTCATAACCGGAAGTTTGTCCCAACTTACGTAATGTTAATATTTATTTTCGTAATCAGGGCATCATGGGGGCTTCAGAAAAATATTGGTTCGGAGGTTTGTGGGGGGGGGGGGGGGGGGGGGTGCACGGTGGACCCTTCTAGCTCCCGGACTAATTCACTAGGACAAGATGATGTGTCATGCGAATGACTTGGGTCTGTTCTTCAAAGGTCAAGGTCACATCTCCGTCCATCTGTCCACTGCTGTCCTGACTGTACCTTCTTTAATTGTGATTAGATTTTTAAATAAATTGGTACAAATGCTAACCAGCCTAAGATGATGTGTCGTGCGAATGAGTCTGTTTGGCAAAGAAAGTTTTTCTTTTGTTTTGGGGTTATAACTTACAAATTTATGGTTTGATTTAGAACATCATACCAGTGCTCACTGGGTAAAGACAATGTGTCATATTACAGTCAGCTACGTATTTCAGTTTGCGACATGTACATGTGATTTCTGTGCTCGGTGAATTTTTCATTTTGCATAATTTAAATCCACTTCTCTGGAAATGCCTCTAAGGGTTAACCAGGTGGCAGGGGATATGACCACGTTAGTGGCAACCTCTTGTCAGAGAAGCATTGTTTGGTCGAGGAGAGTTAGATCTGTACATATGACTGGGTTCCACTGTCTTGAGGGGTTAGCAGGGGTCCCAAAAATGTAAAAATTGAGAAATACAAAAAAAGTTTTCTTAAGAACTTGTCAGTAAAATTTGTTTATATGTGTTGGGATTTAAATTACGGTCTGGTAAGAATAAAGGGGCTTATATTTATAGGGTCCCTGTAAAGATTATATGAGAAAACATAACATTCTAATTTTTTCATCCATTTGGCAAAATTATTATTCATTTTGAGTTCTGAACCATCACCGAGTCATAGAAAATAAGATTTGGTTTAATAAGGGGAATTGACTCTCCGTAAAGGGCCAGGGCAAAAGAGTTAAAATAGAAATTTTCTTCTCAACAACCAGTCAGTCAGATTTGTTCATATTTAATATAGATTATTCATATGAATATGGGTTTAAAGTTTGTGTAATAACCAAGGGGCTTGTATTTATAGGGGCCCTGGGGACTTTAAGTTTTACATAGGAGTACTATATAGGAAAATTCTAATTTTATCATCCATTTATGATTTTTTTTATTCATCTTGAGTTCTGATGGACTGTTTTGACTAGAAAAGTCAAAACAATAAGATTTTGTTCAATAAGACGGATTAACTATCCAAAAGGGGTCAGATGGGGTCACAAAATGGTTAGAATGAAACATTTTCAAAAATCTTCTTCTCAACAACCAGTCAGTCAAATTTGTTCATATTTTATATAAGTTATTCCTATGATTAAGAGTTCTAAGTTTGTACATATCAAGTGGCACTAGGATGTATACAGGCCCTGTAAGGGGACTTTAAGTTTTACATAGGAATGCTATGGAAAAAGGAAAATTCTCTCTTTTTTTGTCCATTTGTGTAAATATTTGTTCAATTTGGGATCTAAAGCATTTTCTAGTAAAGAAAATTTGATTTTGTTAATAGAGAGCATCCATGTGTACAAAAAAAACTTCTAATATCTAAAGCATTTCTGCTTATAATAAATCCCTATGAGTGGGTGATTGAAGTTTTGACAAATCAAGGGGCTGCATATATGGGATGTATAAGAGATCAATATGGGGATTATAATTTTTTCAAAGATAAATGGTATGGGAATTTAAAGTATTTATTTTCATAGCAATTAACTTTTTATGTCCATCTGTCCTTCCATCCGGTATTTGATCAACATGACAGGATGATTGATTGAATATTTAGCGTCATTTTTATGCCATCGAGGGCTAATAGACGATCAGTTAACCTAACCACTGTTTTCCAGGATTTACCAGTACTCTAGCACACCCCATCTCCGCAAGTAACTGATAACTTTCCCACTTGAATCAGCGGTGGGAGACAAATGATAATGAGACACAATGTCGTTTATCAACCATCATGGAGACTCTTGCCTAGCGGGGATTCAAACTCACGACTCCTGGATTGATAGTCAGATGCGTAACTGACTGAGCTAATCGGGCCCGGCATGACATTATGAAGTGTCACATGTAAGACCCAGAACCTTTCCTGAAAGGTCAAGGTCACATTTTCAACTTGTTTGTTTTTTTGTGTCTATGCTGTTACTTTGTCTTTAACTTGGTTCAATTGATCAAGATGACATGACGATGTGTTGCATGTAAGACCCAGACCCGTACCTCAAAGGCCAAGGTCACACTTTGAGTTTGTTCAACAACACTGATTCTGTTTGAGATTTCAAGTCCAGTCTATAACTTTATCATACATGGATAGATTTTAATAACACTTGGCTCAATTTATCAATTGATCACCATGACATGACAAGTGTCGCGTTAAGACCCAGAACCATACCTCAGATGTCAAGGTCAAACTTTGAGTTTGTTTGACATTTCATTTCTGGTCTGTAACTTTGTTTTACAAGGAGGGGTTTCAAAATAGCTTGATACAAGTGATCAACATGTCATGATGATGTGTCACCTGCATTTACCTGTAGAAATACCCAGACCTTTACATAAGATGTCATGGTCAAGGTTACACAAAGGTCAAGGTCACACTTTAATGTAAAAAAAATGCGACACTTACTAGTGGCATTTCTTGTTGTTCATGGATGTGGTGGATGTATTTGTCCATAAGGGGTTAAGACGACCCTTAAAGAGGGTTAATATTGTGATATTTCAAAAAGTGCTATGGCCACTTTGAGCCAGTAGAGTGTTCGTAGGCCCTCTTGCATGAAGGTTCCCTAAAAGATTTGTTAAAGTCTGGTCCCTGGGATCAAATTTGGGGCTGCAATAGGGATCACTGTTTTACATAGTTATAAAGGGAAAATGTTAGCACATTCGATTTTCATTGAATCTTAGCCAAACTTGCACAGCAGTTATATATAATCACAAGAGTTCATGAACCAGCATAATAAAAGCGTGAAAGTTCAAGGCCTAGATCTTAGATATTATATGTGAAGCATTGTGTGATGGTCTCTTAAAATATTTGTTGAAGAGGAACATTCCTCTGAAATGTTCATCTGTCCATGCGATTCAGGCCCTCTTTGGCCTCTTGTTAAATTCAGGAGTCATAAAAAAAATGCATTATAATGAGTTTCATGTTGTATCGGACCATGCTATATAGAGATCACAGTGTTTTATACAATATGGTCCTTGAATCCCCAAAATTTATTTTATTTGACCATGTGTTAACTCAGTTTTCCTTTGATCTTCACCAAAATTTTACAGTAGTTTGTATAACCATAATTTCTTTGATTGTTTTTTGACTTGACCAGATTTAATAATTAACCAGATTTAATAATTAATGTATGAGTTACGACCCTTGAAGTGTAAAATATGTTATTTGCACTCCAGCACCTGTAGTTTCCATTTGATTATCACACAGAAGTTATTTATCGAATATCTCAACTGATCAACTTTGAATGTTTGAGGTATGGCACTTGCATTATCAAAAATTGCCTTCATAGGCTTTGTCTCCTCGAGCACTGTTGAGCAATTTAGAGCCAAAGTGGCTCTTTTGTTTAGTTATTGGTTGGGTCGTTGCTAAAAAAGAAAGACAATTCTTTAAAAAAAGAAGAAATAAGTTATCATGAATGAAAAACAATTGACAAAATTGGTCTTCATAAACAATAATTTTTTGGTTTAATCAAGGAAATCATTTTCGTTCTATTTTTTCTCCCATTAAATATCAATATCGGAATAAAAAAAAAAATGGATAAAAATGTTAAGCCTGACAGATTATTAATATGTTCTGTATTTGTTAAAAATTAAATTTTATCATTGCTGATTTGGTTGGTATATGATTGTCTCCATGATGACATTACATTCATTGTCCTCATCTCTCACCACTGATTCAAGTGGGAATCTTATCAGTTATTTACGGAGGTATGCTTGACATTCCAAGATCCCAAGAAAGAGTGGTTAGGTTTTCTGATTGTCTATTAACCCTTGGTGGCATAAAATATGTTGCTAATTATTTAAAAGAATAAAATGTATTAGTTGACCAAATAAGGACCATCCTGATTCTCTTGTTTTTCTCTTTCCAGGTGCCAAAGTACGCGAGGAAATTTATGAAGCTTTCGAAAACATTTATCCTATCTTAAAAGGTTTTAAGAAACAATAACGAGATATATTTATTTCAACAATAAGTGATGTGTTTATGAAATGTGTCCAAGAACGATGAAAATAATGCTGTGAAACTCACATGGTTGAAGTTGTTACAAAACGTTTAGATGAGATTGTTGTCATGAAGCGAAGTCACTTAATGTTCATAAATAGTGGGCTTAAAGACATTGCTTTAATGTTGTGAAGTTCAAGAATGATATTTGAACATATTTCTAAACATACTGATTGAATGATTTAGCTACAAATGTCAGTCTTGTACTCAAAATACTTACAGAGTTTGTCTTAACTGGTGAGCCATACTGGCGTGATGATTGTACAGTCTTAACTGGTGACCCATACTGGTGTGATAATTGTACAGTCTTAAATGGTGACCCATACTGGCGTGATAATTTTACAGTCTTAAATGGTGACCCATACTGGCGTGATGATTGTACAGTCTTAACTGGTGACCCATACTGGCGTGATGATTGTACAGTCTTAACTGGTGAGCCATACTGGCGTGATGTTTGTACAGTCTTAACTGGTGAGCCATACTGGCGTGATGATTGTACAGTCTTAACTGGTGAGCCATACTGGCGTGATGATTGTACAGTCTTAACTGGTGACCCATACTGGCGTGATGATTGTACAGTCTTAACTGGTGAGCCATACTGGCGTGATGATTGTACAGTCTTAAATGGTGAGCCATACTGGCGTGATGATTGTACAGTCTTAACTGGTGAGCCATACTGGCATGATGATTGTACAGTCTTAACTGGTGCCCCATACTGGCGTGATGATTGTACAGTCTTAACAGGTGAGCCATACTGGCGTGATGATTGTACAGTCTTAACTGGTGAGCCATACTGGCGTGATAATTGTACAGTCTTAACTGGTGACCCACACTGGTGTGATGATTGTACAGTCTTAACTGGTGACCCATACTGGCGTGATAATTGTACAGTCTTAACTAGTGACCCATACTGGCGTGATGATTGTACAGTCTTAACTGGTGACCAATACTTGAGCCATACCGGCATGATGATTGTCAATCTTAACTGGTGACCCATACAGGCATGATGACTGTACAGTCTTAACTGGTGAGCCACACTGGTGTGATAATTGTAGTCTTAACTGGTGAGCCACACTGGTGTTACGATTGTACAGTTTTAACTGGTGACCCTCACTGGCGTGATGATTTTACAGTCTTAACTGGTGACCTTTACAGGCTTGATGATTGTACAGTCTTAACTGGTGGCCCTTACTGGCGTGATGATTGTACAGTCTTAACTGGTGACCTTTACAAGCTTGATGATTTTACAGTCTCAACTGGTGAGTCATACAGACTTGATGATTGTACAGTCTTAACTGGTGAGCCACACTGGTGTGATGATTGTACAGTCTTAACTGGTGACCCACACTGGCGTGATGATTGTACAGTTTTAACTGGTGAACCACTCTGGTGTGATGATTGTACAGTCTTTACTGGTGACCCATTCTGGCGTGATGATTGTAAAGTCTTTATTGGTGAGCCACTCTGGTGTGATGATTGTACTGTCTTAACTGGTGACCCATACTGGCATGATGATTGTACAGTCTTAACTAGTAAGCCATACTTGTGTGATGATTGTACAGTATGCAAGGAAAATGTATGGCTTTTCATTTGGAAAGTATCAAAAATGAAGAATTAGCCTAATGTTTTATTTAGGGCTTTTGTTTAGACCTATAACCAGGATATGACATGTGGCTGGCTCCATTTACATAGACTGGACTATTTTTCGTATTTTCAGTAACAGTTGCCTATATTCTGGTTCCAGCCAAGGTTTAATGATGCATATTGGGTTAGTTGTAACAAATCATGGGGAGTAATGAACTAAATTATATAGTGAGACAATGTATTTGCTATTGTAGGCATTGGAAATGTAAAACATCGGGAAATAAGAGCAATTTAAAAGTCAACATTGAATGATCACTGGTAAAACTTATAAATTATAATTATGTTGGTGTTGAAACTTGCACTTTAAACACTTTCTGGAACATATCCAGCCATGCTGTAAATATTTGTTAATTGCCTTTTAATGCCCCCAAAAGATTTTTTGGGTGGCATATGGTAATCGCATTGTCCATCCATCTGTTTGTCTGTCCTTCCATCTGATATTTCGTTAGCAGCCTGTAGCATTGTCCTGCGTAGATGGATTTTATAAATACTTGCTACAAATGATCAACATTGCATGATGACGTGTCACTCGTAACACCCAGATTCCCACTTCAAAGGTCAAGGACACTTCAACTTTTTTGACAACACTTTCAGTCTGTTTGATATTTTGTGTCTGGTCAATAATCTTATCACCTATGGATAAATTTCAAAATACTTGATTCAGTTCATCAGCCTGACATAATTACATTTCATGCGCAAGACCCACACCTGTACTTCAATGGTAAAGTCACACTTTGAGTTTGTTTGACAACACCTAGAGTGTATGAGATTTTGTGGTTGGTCTGTTACTTTGTCATACATGGATGGATTTCAAAATCATTTGGCTCAACTGATCGACATAACACCATAAAGTGTCGTGTTTTGTGTAAAAGACACAGAACGTTTCCTCAAAGGTCAAGGTCACACTTTCTATTTGATATTTCGTGTCTGGGTTGTAACTGGGTCTTATATGGAGACATTTAACTTGGCTCAGTCGATCAAGATGACATGATGGTGTGTCACACGTAAGACCCACACCTCAAAGGTCAAGGTCACACTTTGAGTTTGTTTGACAACACTTTGAATCTGTGATTTCAAGTCCAGTCTGTAACTTTGATAGATTTCAAAAACACTTGATCAATTAATAAACATGACATGACGATGTGTCGCATGTCAGACCCAGAACCTTACCTCAAAGGTCAAGGTCACACTATCAGTTTGTTTGATACTTTGTGGTCTGTAACTGGGTCTTACATGGAGGGATTATTAAAATATCTTGTTGCAAGTGATCAACATGTCATGATGATGTGTCACCTGCATTTACCTGTAGGAATACCCAGATTTTAACATCAGATGTCAAGGTCACATTTTAATGTAAAAAACCCCATGAAATTGCGTATCTAGTCTGAAATGTCAATACATTACTCTTCATATTCATGGATACATTTAAATCCCTTATTATTATAAAATGTATTGTTATTGTGGGAGCATGTGACATTTCCCAGTGGCATTTCTTGTTTCTTTTTTTTTTTTAAAGGAAAACATGTTCATTATTTTAATGTATGATATTAATTGATATATGTAAGCAACATCATAAATAATTTACAAAATATGTACAAAACACTTTCATTAATAGGATATCTTTAGCTCAGCTATTCAAAGAATAAGGGAGAGTAATTCTACTTACCTGGGCGTTGGCGTCACACCTTGGGTTTTATCTGCAAGCTACTATCTCATTAACCATTGCATTTATTGGATTGAAACTTTACATAAGACTTCCCAGTTCAAACCTACAACAGTAACTAAGTTAGAAAACTCCTGCCTGAATATAATGCAAACTATGGCCCTTATTTGACATGTGGCCCTTGTACGATTTAAAAATTCTGGTTTAAGTTTTTAGTTCAAGTACCATCAAGTCCATATCTCACCAACCACTCAATATATTTGATTGGAATTTTATGTAAGGCTCAATTTGTAGTCATGAAAACAGCCCGTGTGGTTCCAGCTAAGAATAGAATCACTGTCGATCTCTGCAGAGGGGTAGGAATCCTCTGAATGGGTGTCATGTTCATTTTATCATTTTTTGTCATGTTCGTGATTGTGGTTATATTATCAACCCCTGTTTGGTTCCAGGGAGCCATGAGTGATGGCAAGAATAGAATCACTGTGGCTTATGCATGTCGTAAGAATCGACAAATTGAGTAATACGATAGAATTTGCTGAAACTTTGCAGTTCTGGTATCAAGGTTCTAGGTTCATTCTGCATATTCATTTGTTGATGTACTTTTTTTAATCTGTATGCTAATTGGTTGTTTTTGTACATGTAGAGTGAACCTGGAACCTTCCTTCCTGTTGGCGTCGAAAAACCTATAATGTGTTGGTACGCCGTAAAACCCTATTCATTCATTAGTCATGAAAACAAAGTTAGATAACTATTGACAGATTTTTTTTTTGGGCAAATTATGGCCCTTGTTATCTCAGCACCCACTGCATGTATTATTGAATTGAAACTTCATACATTGTTCAGTTACAAGACCTACTCAATTTAGTGAGTGAGATAATTCTTGTTTCTAGAATTGGTTATCAGTCTCAATCAAAGTTTGTACTTGTGTGACAAATGATTTGAATAGTGAAATGTGCTGTGTTGTGGACTGCTGTTGTTGTTGATGTAAGAGTGATAATTGCAATTAGCACATGAATCAGACTGAGACCATGTGTGAAGTATAATAATGCAGAAATGAATCTTGATATCAACAAGGTTTTTAAAAAAATATTACTATAAATAGGTTTCATGCTGGTCTTGAAAAATTCTTGAATTTGATGTTTGTCTTGAAAAAAGACTTTAAAATGACTATTGGTCTTGAAATTCCTTTGAAAATCCATAAAAAGTTCCAACATCTGTAAATTATTTTCTGTTGTGATGTTTCTAAATACTCAAGATTGTTTATGTATTTTAATTATTTATATAAAATTGAATTTTAAATTGATAATTAATGAAAAAGAAGTACCATTCTTTCCAGTACATTTGATTCATTGTTTACTCTCTCATTGCGTTTGAATCATTTAAGCATTTTATAGTCTACAATGTCTTTTGTTGTAAAATGCCTAAGTGATATTTACGACTACGTGGTTCCTGTGGTTAGACTGGAACCATTTTATCTATTTAGAAACATTTAATTAACAAGGTGAAGACATTGAGAAGTAAATTGTTGATTCATTGAAGCATCATCTTGAAGTTAGTTTAAGGCAACTGTAAGCATTGAACTGAAATTTTCGTAAACAAAAAAGCAGAAAATAAGTCTTTAAATTTTGATATTCAAAGTCTTGAAAAACCCTTAAATTTTACTCTTAAAAATGTGTGCGAACCCTGTAAAAAGCAGTTTGTATCTGTTTTTATATCTGTAATAATAGACATTAAAGATCATGCTATATGCCAGTCTTCACTTATAATACAGTATAGTAGTTTTTTGTCGTAGTCACATCGATTATTTTATAAAGATTTATTTCTTACCATACATTACATACTGTATTTTTATGTTCTCTAATGATCTCATATTGCTAAAATTACTTTTCATCTACTTGTAATCTATTGTAAAATGATAATGTTGTCATAGAACTAATGTAAATGCCCAGTTGCTAAATTGAATGCACTTTACAAATCAGGAGTTGACAATGCTATGATTAATATTGTAAATATTACTGTTGATTCACTATGTTTATTTGTAAAATTGTCATTGAAAAAAACCATAATAAAACACCGGAACATGTTTCAGTTTGTACATTATCATCTTTCTTCTGCCACAGTTAGTACAATGTACATATTAAGGGTAAAAATGTAATTTTACCTGCAGACCAGAACCTCTTCCAGCACTTGTGCTAAGGCCATTTCATATTTTTTGATACACAAAAAGTTCATTAAACACAATAAAAACACAATTTCCATATCATAAGTTAGCATGAAAAGGATGTCACAATGTCATAGTTCAATAGTAAATCATGCAAGTTTATATTAAAACTTGAAATAAAGTAGAAATGAAGATGCCATATTTGAGGTGGACAGATTTTCAAATCTTCCCACTCTGGTAACGGAGGGTGTCCAGCATCCTCTTGGAAATTCATAGAGGTAAGAACCATAACTCGTGATTGCATTCTGGCAGAATTATTGCCCTTTTAGGCTTAGAAATTTTGTTAAGAGTTTTTTTCAACTATAGATCCATTTTCATTAACTGATACCAATATATTGCCCTGTGATGTGAAGTATAGGGATGTTCAGCACATACATATATATTTTGATAGTAAGATTAATTTTGGTTAGATGAACATATCAAACTGGCAAATGACCACAATAAAATATAAGTTTGTTTTGTTTGTGTCAATCAAAAGTTAAAATTATTTTTCTTTAACTGTCTAAATTGATTTTATTAAGGGAACTGTATGGAAAGTATATTGGTGATTTTTTTTTTCATGCTTTAAGTGGGGGTACTCTACTTCAGGTGGTAAAAAGTGATACTTTTCACACTATTTTCTTTGGACATTTTCATTTGTATCTAGGATAGTTCTTTAATATAATATAGGACTTTTTGGTTTGCGAATGTTAGAAATATTGAAAATTAGGTAAAATGTTATAATGTAAATCTATGGAAAACACAATGGTGGTAGCTGACCATATGTAAAACATTGAAACTAGATGTAGAATTCAAATGGGTATCCAGCTGTGATAAACTGTGCATGCTGGTACAAGATTATTTCACACACCTCATTTTCATGAAATGGTACCAATATATTGCCCGATGGTGTAATGTAAAAAACGAATGGTCCTCTATGGCCAAGTGATCTAAGGTGCCATCTCAAGATCACTTACTTCTCATCGCTAAGGTCGTAGGTTTGATTCCCGCTCGCTCCAAAAACTTTATGTGGGAAAGTTTGCCAGTTACTTGCAGAAAGTCGGTGGTTCTACTGTCTGAGGTCTTCCTCCACAAGTAAAACTGGATTTGTCATAATTATATAACCTGAAATGTGTTGAAAATGGCGTTAAACCCCATTAAAGGGAGTATATTGGCATATTACCGTCAATTCCCTGTCCTAAATACACATGCCCAGCATGAAGATACACTTATAACTTAGAGATATACGCATCTAAAGTATCTAATTGCACAACCTCTTTATTACAAACATCGGGTTTCTGAAGCCACGTTTTTTTGTTTACATTTACCATTTTCAACGAACCGCTTTCGGGTTTCTGATCAATCATCGGATAACATCGTGAAGACTCGTTCCCGATCTCGTTTTCAAGGCTTTGTTCGGGAAGTTTACGGAGTTCAATGTAAACATTGCGCAATACTTAATGTGGGACGTATTAAAGTTTTGGCCAATATTCAATTACTGTTAATTTTATAACTTTCAAGTAAATAAAGGTTATATGTCAATACAAAAGCATGATTTTGTACACACTGCTTACAGGAAAAGTCTGGAATAACAGCGTTTTTTATGTTACTTGCCAATATAATCCCTTTTACAAAAAATATATATGTAAAAAACTGAAACAGCTTAGAATGTGGAAGGGTATCCAGCATTGATTTTGTGTATGTGTTGGTATAAGACTATAGATGGGTTTATATTACCATTATGATGTGAAAGTAGTGAATTATATTGCATATGTAAAACACTACAAACTACTCTTGAAACAGATGATCATCTCAACTATCTAATTAATAGCTTACATTATATTTTAAATTATTGCTGGAATTATTTCAGGTACTGTTTAAGCCATAATAAATTAATTGCTAGATTATCATCCATGCCCACCCCCTTATTTTCATGCTGTCTCGACCCTTTGTATTTTCATAAAAAAAAAAATAATAATAATAATTTAAAGAAATAAAAAATTAAATAAAATAAAATAAAATCCTCCCACTCTCCCTGTTTTTAAGAAAAATTTGGATAATAGTCTAGCAATTAATTCATAATGGCCTTAATAAGTATTTCTTGATATACTTGACCAACTTATTAATTCAATTGTAATATTTAGGGTTATTGTATGTACATTGTGTGCCTTAAGTAAGGTATTTGCACACCTATCGGGTTATATGTCAGCGTTGGTTAATTAATTTATAAAGCAATTTTAAACTTTGAACAATAAATGTACCTAAATGCTAAATTAAATGATACTCATATTCAGGCTATATAAGGCATCCATTCACTTCATTGTTTTATAAAAACAAAAACTACTGTATTAATAATGATTATTTCCTGAAACAGCTACTGTTTTAGAACAGCATCGAAATAGTCAAGTGCACTGTCCTTCATGCAGCTATTGTTATTATAGAGTCGGGCCCGATTAGCTCAGTCGGTTACGCGTCTGACTATCAATCCATGAGTCATGAGTTCGAATCCCTGCCCGTCAACAGTCTCCGTGATGATTGATATACGACATTGTGTCTCATTATCATTCGTCTCTCACCACTGATTCAAGTGGGAAAGTTATGAGTTATTTGCCGAGATTGGGTGTGCTCGAGTACTGGTTAATCCCAGGAAACAGTGGTTAGGTTAACTGATCGTCTGTTAGCCCTCGATGACATAAAAATGACGCTAAATATTCAATCAATCATTGTTATAATAGTGGTCATGTAACATATCAAACAGCCCTCTTAATTCACTGGAGCAAGAGCTAATATGTTTGCTACTTTTAACTTACTGTGCCAAGGCTAATATGCTTGCTACTTTTAACTCACTGAGCCAAAACTAATATGCTTGCTACTTTTAACTTGCTGTGCCAAGGCTAATATGCTTGCTACTTTTAACTCACTGAGCCAAAGATAATATGTTTGCTACTTTTAAATCACTGGGCCAAAGACAATATGTTAGCTACTTTTAACTCACTGAGCCAAAGATAATAATTTTTTTATGTTTGCTACTTTTAACTCACTGAGCCAAAGATAATATGTTTGCTACTTTTAACTCACCAAGACAAAGCTAATATGCTTGCTACTTTTAACTTGCTTGACCAAAGCGCATATCCTTGCTTCTTTTAAGTTATTGACCCAAAGATAATATTATGCTTGCTACTTAACTCACTGCAGGATGGGCCAAAACTAATATGCTTGCTACTTTTAACTCACTGGGCCAAAGCTATTTAACACAAAACTATAAATATCTCATACAAACAGCTTGACAACCTCCACTTCCAGACTCTATTTCAGATCAAACCATAAATATCTCATACATACAGCATGATAACCTCCACCTCCAGACTCTTCCTAAGATAAGACAATAAATATCTAATACATAACAACCTCCGCCTTTGGACTCTAAGATAAAACAATAAATATCTCATACACACTGCATGACAACCTCCACCTCCAGACTCTATCTAAGATAAAACAATATATATCTCATACATACTGCTTGACCACCTCCAGACTCTATTTAAGATAAAACAATAAATATCTCATACATACTGAATGACAACCTCCACCTTCAGACTCTATTTAAGATGAAACAATAAATATCTCATACATACAGCATCACAACCTCCACCTCAAGACTCAATCTAAGATAAAACGATGAATATCTCATACAAAGGCTTGACAACCTCCACTTCCAGACTCTTATTTAAGATGAAACAATATCTCACACATACTGCATGGCACCCTCCACCTCAAAACACTATTTAAGATAAAACAATAAATATCTTATACATACTGCATGGCAACCTACATCTTCAGACTCTATTTAAGATAAAACAATAAATATCTTATATATACTGCTTGACAACCTCCACTTCATAACTCTATTTTTGATGAAACCATGAATATCTCATACACACTGCATGAAAACATCCATTCCAGACTCTGTCTAAGATAAAACAATAAATATCTCATACATACTGCATGACAACCTCCACCTTCAGACTCTATCTAAGATAAAACAATATATATCTCATACATACTGCATGACAACCTCCACCTCCAGACTCTATTTAAGATAAAACAATAAATATCTCATACATACTGCATGACAACCTCCATTCCAGACTGTACCTAAGATAAAACAATAAATATCTCATACACACTGCATGACAACCTCTTCCTCCAGACTCTATCTAAGATAAAACAATAAATATCTCATACAAACTGCATGATAACCTCCACATCCAGACTCTATCTAAGAAAAAACAATAAATATCTCATACATACTGCATGACAACCTCCATTCCAGACTCTACCTAAGATAAAACAATAAATATCTTATACATACAGCGTGACAACCTCCGCCTCCAGACTCTTTCTAAGAAAAAACAATAAATATCTCATACACACTGCATGACAACCTCCATTCCAGACTCTACCTAAGATAAAACAATAAATATCTCATACATACTGCATGACAACCTCCACCTTCAGACTCTATTTAAGATAAAACAATAAATATCTTATATATACTGCTTGACAACCTCCACTTCATAACTCTATTTTTGATAAAACCATGAATATCTCATACATACAGCATGACAACCTCCATTCCAGACTCTGTTTAAGATAAAACAATAAATATCTCATACACACTGCATTAAAACCTCCCCCTCCAGACTTTATCTAAGATAAAACAATATATATCTCATACATACTGCATGACAACCTTCACCTTCAGACTCTATCTAAGATGAAACAATAAATATCTCATACATACAGCATGACAACATCCACCTCCAGACTCTATCTAAGATGAAACAATAAATATCCCATACAAACAGCATTACAACCTAAACTTCCGGACACTATTTTAGATATCAAAGGCCTGAAGGGCCTGAGGGAAGGCTCGCTGCTTGTGTTAATTCGAAAATGTAGGTTTGGAAAATTGGAAGTCTTAGTTAGATTTCTGGTATGTTAAAAGGCATTTCATTGGGATTTAGAAAAGAATGTGGTGTGTTTAATATTTCTTTTGTGTATCTGTATAAATAATCTCATGCATGCAATTCAGAGTCCATATCAATATTTTTCCAACAGTAGCTATTAAACGGTTTTAATATTGCATTTGAAAAATGCAAACACCATGGTACACACCGTCTTCCATGTGAAAAGTGACTGAATATTTGATGACCCTGGTGAAAATATTCATTTCAGTACATTTTGTAAACTGGTAACGTAGTGGTCCAGGATTCCTTTCCACATTTCCGCATAAAGTAAGCAACATGAACAACCTATATGAAAGCTTCACAAACAAACCTTCATATTCTGATGTTTCTCTAAAATCAAAAGAATTGAGTAGTGATGTACAACTCCAGTCAATTTTAATATCTCCAGTTCAATAGTTATGATTTATGGATAATGAAACGCATTCAGCACAAAATGTTCCTGATTGTCCGAGAATATACAACACATATCCATAACTCTTTGTCTAGACCAAAACAAACACGACCTACTTGTAGATTTATGCGTTTATTGACTTGAGTTATGTTCGATTCTCATATAGCTTTCAATCATCAATATAAATAAATATAAATAATCAATACATAGCATTATAAACGGTGTTGCGTGACCTAGGTTTAATCAATCTATAAAATACAACACAGAAACACAACAAACATAACAATCGGATGACCTAATTAACCGTTAAACTCTGCTTGCATAAGATGACAGATTGGCGCGTTTTTCTATAAACAACAAATGTAGCCCCGAACCTAATTTCGTTATTTTACTATCAAAATTAAAAAAGGACAATCCATAATGAATAAAATTTCACTAACATTTACTATTTACTCAAACTACGAGTTATTATATCGAAAATATGTCAATATTTCCCCCCATTAATGATTACATGTCGAATGGTGTTAGAGATTATATCCCTCCCTCACCAAATGACGTCACCATGCATACTGCATTTCCATGCAAATTGTATGCTTCCCGTATCGTATTTTTGAACTTTTGTAAAGAAAAATATCCACAATATTTAAAAACTTCGAATCTTTTGTCGTATATACGTCCTCTGCTACGGTAAATGCATTTTTGAAACTTGTGAACCCTTTATCGGTCGGACGGATATGGTGGTTCCTGCAATACGTAGTAGTGTATAACAGATGCTAGAGCTGCACGACAGCTAAGGAAGTCACAGCTTTGCTCGCCTTCCAAAAACCATAAATATCTCATACATACAGCATGACAACCTCCACCTCCAGACTCTAAGAAGAAACAATAAATAGAGTCTGGAGGGGGAGGTTGTCATACATACTTTGTAACAACCTCCACCTCCAGACTCCATATAAGATAAAACAATAAATATCTCGTACATACTGCATGATAACCTCCACCTCCAGACTCTATTTAAGATAAAACCATAAATATCTTGTACATACTGCATGACAACCTCCACCTCCGGACTCTATTTAAGATAAAACCATAAATATCTTGTACATACTGCGTGACAACCTCCACCTCCAGACTCTATTTAAGATAAAACCATAAATATCTTGTACATACTGAATGACAACCTCCACCTCCAGACTCTATTTAAGATGAAACAATAAATATCTCGTACATACTGCGTGACAACCTCCACTTCCAGACTCCATTTAAGATGAAACAATAAATATCTCATACATACTGCATGATAACCTCCACCTCCAGACTCTATTTAAGATAAAACCATAAATATCTTGTACATACTAAGTGACAACCTCCACCTCCAGACTCCATTTAAGATAAAACAATAAATATCTCGTACATACTGCATGACAACCTCCACATCCAGACTCTATTTAAGATGAAACAATAAATATCTCGTACATACTGTGTGACAACCTCCACTTCCAGACTCCATTTAAGATGAAACAATAAATATCTCGTACATACTGTGTGACAACCTCCACATCCAGACTCCATTTAAGATGAAACAATAAATATCTCATACATACTGCATGATAACCTCCACCTCCAGACTCTATTTAAGATAAAACCATAAATATCTTGTACATACTGTGTGACAACCTCCACATCCAGACTCTATTTAAGATAAAACTATAAATATCTCGTACAAACTGCATGATAACCTCCACCTCCAGACTCCATATAATATAAAACAATAAATATCTCATACATACTGCATGATAACCTCCACCTCCAGACTCTATTTAAGATAAAACCATAAATATCTTGTACATACTGCATGACAACCGCCACCTCCAGACTCTGTTTAAGATGAAACAATAAATATCTCGTACATACTGTGTGACAACCTCCACTTCCAGACTCTATTTAAGATGAAATAATAAATATCTCGTACATACTGCATGACAACCTCCACCTCCAGACTCTATTTAAGATGAAACAATAAATATCTCATACATACTGCATTACAACTTCCACCTCGAGACTCTATTTAAGATAAAACAATAAATATCTTATACATACTGCATGACAACTTCCACCTCCGGACTCTGTCTAAGATAAAACAATAAATATCTCATACATACTGCATGACAACCTCCACATCCAGACTCTATTGAAGATGAAACAATAAATATCTCATACATTCTGCATGACAACCTTCACTTCCGGACTCTGTCTAAGATAAAACAGTAAATATATCATACATACTGCATGACAACCTCCACCTCCAGACTCTATGTAAATATCTCATACATACTGCATGACAACATCCACCTCCAGACTCTATCTAAGATAAAACAATAAATGGGTCATTCTACAGAAGTTGTGTATTTTCATTTGAATAAAAGATAGATAAAAAATGTGCCTTTAATATCAAAACTTTTTATTTGAATAAAAACTTAACACATTTAATAAACATGATCAAGGTTTCTAGACAAACAGATGTACTTGGAAAAAAAATATGATGGTGGTTTAAGCATTGTCTGCATGAACATGTCATTCCTATTACCAATTCTAAAAGCAACAAAATCATAAGATACACAAATTAATATTGTTAGTTTTAATAAGTTTTGAAAAATGTATGGTAAATCTCTTTAGATCATATATTGAATTTTTGGAAAATATTTTTTTTTCTGAATGTATTCAAATTGTATTGCCATTTTGCTTAGATTTAAAAAATAAACATTCTTATTCAAATTTTCTTAAGAACAACATGGAGTTCTATCTAAAGTTTATATATAATGGTAAAGAAAATATTGCCATGCATCTTTTAAGGAAGTCATGTAACATGAATAGATCCTACTTTCTCAAAAAAGTATAAAAATATGGTGGTAACAGGAATGACATCCAGTAACAGGAATGATGCAGTAACAGGAATGACATAATGAATGGTAACAGGAATTACTTATCACATTTGTTTCCTTGACACTGGTGCAAGTATTATAAATCAAGTTTTATATTATACATTAGAGATGTTGACCTAACTTTCTATTAGAATTTCATTCATGTTAGTACCAAAGAACTGTTGGTATTATATGAGTTTAACTAGAACGGATGTTTATTTCATAAAAAAAAATGAAAAAGCAAATTATAACAAACAGCTTGATGCACAAATGCTTTATTAAATACTTTTATTACAGTAGTCTATCTTTCTCTCTTATGAGAGATCACAGTAAAAAATGATGCTCTTGCAGAAACAAATAAGAATTAATGGAAGCAGCCTACTTTTAACAGTAGTCCTTAAGAAATGTTCATAAAAACATACCATTAATAATTTCTTTCAAATTTAATTGTTATATCATGTTGGATATCATGTTAAATGACTTTTGACGATCTGTATCTGTTTTTCCCTATCTTTTCCAATGGCGGAATAATTGACATAATATCTGAATACAGATACCAACAAGTATCTGTTTTTTCTGGGCCAAAAAATATACATTTTCTGTGCCCTGAATAGGGAGCAAACGATTAACTTGAACATCGATTTCTTTGTTTATCTGGTTTACTTCACCAGGATAAATAGTATCATTATATCTTATAATAACATATTACCCATGAAGATTTTTTTGGGAAACGGAATTATTGTTTCCAATTCTAATTTTTTTTTCTTTTCCCTGTTATCAACATCCGGTCTTATATCTATTTGTTCCTGTCACACCCTCATCCCCTGTACGTCACAACCTCATCATCTGTCACTGTTTCACTAGCCCTGTCTATGCACATAGATTCATCAAAACAAATATCTCCACCTTTCATTATCTCATCCATGTCATATCCTCAACCCCCATAACTATTTCACTGGTCCTACCTATCTCAATATCTACATAAAAAAACATATTTTTCTCTATTTCATCCTTTGTCAGATCCTCACCTCTGTCACTGTAAAACTAACCCTACCTTTTACTTCATCCATAACAATCTCTGCATTTTTCTGTATCTCATCCCCTGTCACTATTTTACTAACACTACCTATCTCCATATCACCATCCAAAACAGTCTCTCCACCTATCTCTATCTCATTACCTGGCACAACCTTATCCCTTGTCACTATCCCTGCATGGCTGAACCTCATCTCCCATCTTCATTTCAGTAGTTCTTCCTGTCCTATTCAAGTTCCATGTCACTTTTTCACCATCACTACTTGTTACAAACTCACCCCTTATCATTATTTCACTAGCCTTATCTATCTCACCAGCATCTCCTGTCACCATTTCACTTTCCGTACTTGTTAGAATCACATCCTGTCGGCCTGTTTTAATATACCTACCTTTGTCACTCCCATCTCCTTCCATCATTTTACTATCCCTATCCATCACTTCCCCACTCTATGTCAATATTTCCTTATCTATTTCTGATTCACAATCAATATCAAGTTCTATATCTGTCAAACTGACATTTGTCATTATTTTACTATAGGTATCTATTCCTATCATATCACCCATATCATTTTCACCATCACTCTCTATTTTCTTAGCGTCAACTGGTATAATCTTTCTTTCAATTTCATCCTCTGTCTGAATTGTACCTTCACTCTCTATTTTTATTTCACCATCCAACACACAATCTATAATTGGGGTATGAATTCATGATTTCGGAAGTCCACTTTCACATTGTCACCAGTGTACACACTGAGCAGAAAAAAAATCTCTTATATGACACATGACCCCTACTTTTCTCATCATATTTTGATAGTGCAGAGGTTGACAAACAGTAAAATGTAGGTTTCACTTCTTTCATTTGGGACTCTCTATGAATGACAAGCCTTCAAACTTTTATTATTTACTATAGAATAAAGAACAAAAATCAATGGTGTGGTTACACCTATAAGAGAGACTGGAGTGAAATGGGGGTGATTTTCCAAAATGTTAATTGTAGGTAAAATAACCTCTTTTTTACACTCTCATAGTCTTAAATGACAAATTGGAGACATGTGCTTCATAAAAAAACAACATTTTGGCAAGTTTATGCCTCAAAGAAAGCATATAATGTGCATATTTACATTGAAATTTCATGAAAAATCACAAAATTTTGAAGATTTTTTATTTTGGATGATTTAAATGTGCAATTTTTAGCATGTACATTGTATTGAATAATGTATTTTGGTAAGATAATGTCTTCAGTGTATCATGAGACTATTTTGGTGTAAAAATTTTAATGGAAGCAAAAAAAAATTTTTTTGGTAAAATTAGTCAAACACATCAAAATTGCGTGTCGGTCAACATCTCGCGCCTGTATATAATGATCATGTTAAAAGTGATATTTTGACAAAAGTTTCAGTATTTAATGCCTGCAACTTGGCAGTATTACTTAAAATTGGTAGTACTTAGTAAAAAAGAGGTAATTATGAAATTAAAAAAAAAAAGAGTTTCCTTATAGGCATAGTGCCACCATTGCAAAAAGGAAGTGCTTCCGCGGGGTAGTCGCATAATGGCGGTTATAAATAATCCTCAATTCTTCTTCTTTAAAAATGCATTTTCCTTATTTTAATGCTCATTTTTTTATTTGAATGGCATTATTGATGTATTTTGAACATTTTGATAGCATTGTCATGTTTGAATTGTGAATTTAGAAGAAAAAAATGATGCTTGGAAATTGGGGTATGAATTCATGATTTCGGAAGTCTACTTTCACTTTGTCACCAGTGTACACACTGAGCAGAAAAATATGTGTCTCTTATATGACACATGACCCCTACTTTTCTCATCATATTTTGATAGTGCAGAGGTTGACAAACAGTAAAATGTAGGTTTCACTTCTTTCATTTGCGACCCTCTATGAATGACAAGCCTTCAAACTTTTATTATTTACAATAGAAATAAGAACAAAAATCAATGGTGGGGTTACACCTAAAAAAAAATCCATATGAAACTTTTTTTAAAGTATTTTTTTTATAGCAGGAATTTTTCATAAAAAATCACAATAACTGGTGGAGTGACAACCTAAGATTTTTTTAAAAAAAGAGTCGTCAAATGCTCACAAATACATGCATACTGTATGTTGAAATCCTATGAAAGTCACTTTTTTTACACCAGTTATAGTCTTATTGCAGTATATGCTATGCCAGCTTTTGCTCTATTCGTCTGCGACAAGAAATCACAACCATTTTGAAAATATTTCAAAACCAAATTACATACAACATTTTTTTAAGTGTAAGAATCATGTTACTGTGGGGAAAAAAGGGATGTAACTGTGTAGTTATAATATGCATCAAGTGGATATTGTACAGTGTACATGTCTAGGGTATACCCAGTGTAGTGTATCAATTCACTACATTTCTTGATTTAATTAAGATTCGGTATAAATGAAATAGAAAGACAAACAGTTACAAAAATACATAATTTATATATAATCAGGCACTTTGGTTATACATGTACATGATTGGAGGAATATACAATAATTATTGATAGCGCACAAGCCAGCAGTACAAATATGCAAAACCTTTACATTGACACTTTTGATTTCCAAGTTTGTTTTAATTACTATAAATGTTTTAAAATAAATAATTTCTTGCAAAATATGTGTAGAGCAAATTTAAAAACAAGAAGCCCAAGATGGCCTGAGGACACTCTACTGGCTCATAATGGTCATAGCACTTTTTGAAATTTCACAATATTAAACCCCTTCGAGTGTGGTCTTAATCACTTATTGATAAAAAACCCCAACACACCTTTACTGAACAAAATGTTAATTACTATGAAAAGAAAATACTTTAAATTCCCATACCATTCACCTGTAAAAATAATAGTCTCCATACAGATATCTTATACTTACCAGCCCCTTGTCAATCATCCAGTCATAGGGATTTGCTATGAGCAGACAATGCTTAAGATTTATAAAGAAGTTTTTTGTACACATAAATGCGAAAATGACATATTTCAGATTTCCCCATAATATTCCTACATAAAAATAAAAAGTCATCTTACACCTATATAATATCCAAGCCCCTTAATTTGCAGAATCTTCAATCCCTTGTTGATGTAAGGATAATTTATATCCTATATGAACATTAGTTTGATAGAAAAGTTATTGAGAGGAAGATTTTTGAAATTTTACAACCATGTCCCTTTTGGAAGTTCCATTTTCCTTATTGAACCAAATCTATAAATTAGTATTGAACAAATGGATAAGAAAATGGGATTTTTTCATTTTTCCAAAGTATACCCCTGGACTCGCAAAAGTTTCAAACCCTATAGGCAATAATTATATCAATTATGAACATATTAATTGACCGATTGGCTGTTGAAAAATGTTTTTAATGAAAATTCCCATTTTTAACCATATTGACCCTCCCCCCACTCCTTTTCTTAACCAATTCTTAAGAAAATGATTTTTGTAATTCCCAATTTTACCTTTTTGGGGCCCCTCCTGACATCTTTAGACAAAGGAACCCAGTCATTTTTAAAAATCTGAACCTCCTTGACCAAACAATGCTTCTGTGAAAATATAGGCAAATTCAGTTCCACTTTTAAAAAAATATATATTGATATTTATTAAGACATGTGTCCCCTCATTCAACCCTTGGGGTGGAGTCATTTTCAACCCCACTGACACCATTTGTAGAAATCTAAAAGAGCTATAGTTGGTTATCATTACTGCTTAAACATTTTCAAAATCTTTTGGGTGGTTCATGAGAAGAAGATTTTTTTTTTTGTTTTGGAATATTTTTAGTAATGGTGGCCATCTTAAATTTCAGATAAAAAAATCTTCTTTAGTCTCCTGTGCAATAGAAACATCCATGTGAAGTTTGAGTTTAACTGGCCAAGTTGTTTCAAAGAAAGTGCTGCTAATGGATGGGCGACGACGTATGACAGACGACGGACAAGTTTACATCGCATAAGCTCTTCTGGCCTTTGGCCAGTACAGCTAACTAGTAAAATACCAGTAAGACAGGTTAACATCCTTGTTCCATAATCAAAATGAAATTAAATTGAAAATAAAAGACTTTACAAATATTAAGCAGATACTGTGTAGGAGTCAATTTCTCCTTAAATTTCACTGTTGCCAGGTTTGGGTCTGCCTCAATAAAGCCACAACATACTGGGAAAATACTATCAACTAATGACAAAAACATTTCTAAATCACTCACCTGTTGATAAGGTATGGGCCAGCATAAATAATTATGTCCAAATGGAAAGTATTTTTTATGGACTACGGTAAATAAAGTGACTTTTGATCATTTAAGGAAATCGGAACATATATATCAAAAAATTATCTGTCGGGCTGAAACATCACAGTATTAGGTAACTACTGTGAAAGTTTGGTGAATATCCAATTAACAGAGCAAACACAACATCAAATTGGGCAATTGTTAATGAGCAGTGGCTTATAGTCAAGAGACACAACATATAATTTTTGCCAGTTCAAGAACTTGTTCTAGATATTATTTGTTTGAAACATTTATTGTACCATGACTGGTTACTACAACTGATTACATTTCCATGTTGTACATGTACACCTATCTGTAAAATATTGCTAAAGAATATAATTTTTTTTTAATAAACCATAATGAATGTATGGTTAATAAATGGACTTAGTTTTGTACACGAAATCCATGTACACATGTACTAACATATTTTTGATTGTAATATTTCCTGTTATCAATGTGAAACAAAGCCAATACTAAGTGTTAATATCAGCTAGAAATACATTTCTTGTAGTACAAAGGAATTAATAAAACATGTTAAAGAAAGTTTTATATACGGTTTGGCTTGTGAAGCCAAACAAATATAATGAACAAGTGTGCCTGCAAATAAAGATGCCAAGAAGAAGCAACAAGCTGAGTGACTGTGTAATTACAAATAAGAGTTGTTGGAGGATAGCGCAGTCAACTATATGAATCCCGATTAAAAACGGCTCTTTTTCCAATTTTGCACCATGGGCCTGAAGAGACTGGCATATTGCCAGTATAAAGTGTATAGTTATAGTATTTACATATATATATACCAGTACATTGTTCTGTCTTTTTTAAGACTTAATCTAGAACTGAATACCAATGGTATTTTTTTTTGGCTAATGGAGGTTAATATCAACTTCCAACACATTACATCAGATAATCTGCAGAAAACCACTGTCCTTCCTGTTTTACTTATGAAGGTTGGTTGGTTGGTTGAATATTAAGCGTCATTTTTATGCCATCAAGGGTTAACAGATGATCAGTTAACCTAACCACTGTTTCCTTGGATTAACCAGTACTCGAGTACACCCCATCTCTGCAGTAACTGATAACTTTCCCACTTGAATCAGTTATGAGAGATGAATGATAATGAGACACAATGTCGTATATCAATCATCACGGAGACTGTTGCCAAGCGGGGATTTGAACTCACGACCCCTGGATCGATAGTCAGACGCGTAAACGGCTGAGCTAATCGGACCCGGCTACTTATGAAGGAAAACATAGAATGAATTTGAGGAAAATCGCTATTCATCCAATGGTTATATATCTTAAAAATTATAAATGAAAGTAAATTTGATTACTGCTTGTATTTCTGCATGTATTCTCCAACTATTGATGTTTTTTTGTTGTTTTAAATCCTCATTTGATATTTTTCTTACTTCTTTGAAGTTTGTGTTCTTAATCATTGAGAGAAATTGTAAATACTTAATTTCTGGTGTTTAAAACTTATAAATACTTCTTTTCTGGTGTTTAAAACTTGTAAATTCCATAGGTCTATTACAAGATGACTTCAAACACTAATTTTAGTAATGTTAATAATATCTGCCATAGGACTGATCCCAAACTTTCATCTTCACCATCACTGAAACTATCCGATGCTTCCCCTGAAGATTTTGGAGATGACTTTGATTTTTGCTCAAAGTGAGTATTGTCTATCAAAGATTCATAGTTGAAGTATTTGTCCATAAACTGTTCATATTCCATTTCATCTTGACCATGTAACGAAAATATTGAGATAACATATTTGGAAGTCTCAAAATTCGGATGACCATATATCCCGACTGCAACAGGCCTGGCATAATCCGAGGGAATTTCCAAAACTTCCTTACCACAGGACGACGATTGCTGTTTATAATTATCAAACCTTGGAGTTTTGTTATCATCTGATATATATAAATCAGCATCCCCAGAGAGAGACACTAGTTCCACTTTTAATCTTCCCTGTCGTTGTATATTATAATATGTGTAGTTTTCAGCATCAACAGTTCCATGTACAGACTGCAGCAACTCATCTGCCCTACAGACCTCCAGCAGAAGAAGCAATATGGCAACAGCAAAAGGTAATAAGTGAGATGCAACCATCATGTTGTGTAACGCAGACTGTTCTGTACATCTGACACTCGTTATCTGAGAGTAGTTGGCAAGTGTTCTGAAATTACAGAGAATCACAGCTAAATGATTTTGGACATGTCGAGGGGTTAAAACCAGAACATGCTATCTGACACTTGACAATTTTCACTTTTTTTGATAAAATCATTCATTTATAGCATCTGCAAATTGTGTCCAATTTTTAGGATTGTATCTTAATTAGTTTTTTTTAGATATTGATCAGAAACCAAACCAGTTATCTGGTATCACATGGATCTTCTTCAACAAGAACCCTCTTTATTCATATAGCTTGGTCCACTTTCAATTACTTCCATGAAAAAGTACATCAAAAACAATATATTGGGGAAAGCTGGTTCTGGCTGGAAATAAATTTTGCTCAACCTGATATATGGCCTACCAGAACATGCAATGTGGCAATAATGTATTCTGGCCCGCATTAAACCTATACAATGTAGTTCATTCATTGCAGCCATATCATTCCATATAAACATAGAATTTGTATTTTCTCTAAATGTCTTAATAGTATTAGTGCCAGTTTAAGAGTTATTAAAATAGAGCATTGTGGTAGATGCAAATATAATCAGTGGATATTCCTTTTTTGTGTTTAAATAAGCTTTCATCAACATAAGTGATTCTGACAGTGTGTATTGCTATATGTGGAATGTTAATTTACGGTTAATACCAGTTATATCTATAATAAGTTAAGTGATTTTGATAATTAAAAATGTGTTGTTCTTATGTTCATTGTAGCTGGGGTGTGAACAGTTTATAAATAATTTTGGAACATGAATATTTTATAAAGGCAAGATAATATAATTTATAGAAATGCATATACACAGAGTTAATATTTGATAAAAACATACAATTTTATAATATTTGGAAAGAATGCTCTTAAAATGATATGTATAATTTTGATTTGATATAATAAATAAAGTATTGCCATGAACTATGAGAGATAAAACTTCAAATTAATACACAGTAATGTGTCCATAAATTGCATAAATAGCACCAGACGTTTTAATTTTTGATTATGATTTTTGTTATGTTTTCAAAACCTCATTTGACAAGTCAAATCATTACATTGTTGGTTATTACATAAATATTACTTACAGATGGAGGACGATACATGGAGAGATTGGAGTGACACTATTGTTTTACAATGTGAAACATAGGTCAAGCCTATAAAACAATTTTCTCAATCTACTGTTAGTGTCACTAGAATGTATTAGAGCCAAACCAAGAATGAGCCTATTGCGAGTGATAGATTAACATTCCGGACACATCTACTGCAGCTGACAATTATGAATATCAGTGTAAAACCAAGGATGAGCCTACTTTAACTTCTCAATGTGAAATATTGGATATGTCTACTTCCTTGGAATTATTATGCTAATGAGAATAATGCGTTTCGGTCTGGAACAATAGGTGAGCCTACTGCAAGTGCAATAATACATCTAAATGCGAAAGCCGGATAAACATTTTACGAATGACAATGTTGCATCTTAATATGAAAACCCAGGCAAGCATACTGCCAGTGACATCAATACATCTCAGTGTGAAACACCAAATAAGCCTATTATGAGTGACAACATTACATCTCAGTGTGTAACCCCGAACAAGCCTGCTGGGACTGACCATAATACATCTCAGTGTGAAACCCTGAACAAGCCTGCTGGGACTGACCATAATACATCTCAGTGTGAAACCCTGAACAAGCCTGCTGGGACTGACCATAATACATCTCAGTGTGGAACACCAGACGAGCCTACTAGGTGTGACAACATAACATCTCCTAGCGAAACCCTGAACAAGCCTGCTGGGACTGACCATAATACATCTTAGTGTGGAACACCAGACGAGCCTACTAGGGGTGACAACATAACATCTCCTAGTGAAACCCTGAGCAAGCCTGCAGGGACTGACCAAAATACATCTCAGTGTGGAACACAAGACGAGCCTACTAGGTGTGACAACATAACATCTCCTAGTGAAACCCTGAACAAGCCTGCTGGGACTGACCATAATTCATCTCAGTGTGAAACACCAGATGAGCCTACTAGGTGTGACAGCAAAACATCTCCTAGTGAAACCCTGAACAAGCCTGCAGGGACTGACCATAATTCATCTCAGTGTGGAACACCAGACGAGCCTACTAGGTGTGACAACATAACATCTCCTAGTGAAACCCTGAACAAGCCTGCAGGGACTGACCACAATACATCTCAGTGTGTAACCCTGAACAAGCCTGCTGGGACTGACCATAACACATCTCAGTGTGAAACCCTGAACAAGCCTGCTGGGACTGACCATAATACATCTCAGTGTGAAACACCAAATGAGCCTATTATAAGTGACAACATTACATCTCAGTGTGTAACCCTGAATAAGCCTGCTGGGACTGACCATAATACATCTCAGTGTGAAACCCTGAACAAGCCTGCTGGGACTGACCATAATTCATCTCAGTGTGAAACACCAGATGAGCCTACTAGGGGTGACAACATAACATCTCTTAGTGAAACCCTGAACAAGCCTGCTGGAACTAACCATAATACATCTCAGTTTGAAACACCAGACGAGCCTACTACGGGTGACAACATTACATCTCAGTGTGAAACCCTGAACAAGCCTGCAGGGACTGACCATAATTCATCTCAGTGTGAAACCCTGAACAAGCCTGCAGGGACTGACCATAATACATCTCAATGTGAAACACCAGATGAGCCTACTACGGGTGACAACATAACATCTCCTAGTGAAACCCTGAACAATCATGCAGGGACTGACCATAATACATCTCAGTGTGAAACAACAGACTACTACGAGTGACTACATTACAACTTAGTGTGAAACCTTAAACAGGCTGCTGGAACTGACCATAATACATCTCAATGTGAAACACCAGATGAGCCTACTACGGGTGACAACATAACATCTCCTAGTGAAACCCTGAACAAGCCTGCTGGAACTAACCATAATACATCTCAGTTTGAAACACCAGACGAGCCTACTACGGGTGACAACATAACATCTCCTAGTGAAACCCTGAACAAGCATGCAGGGACTGACCATAATACATCTCAGTGTGAAACAACAGATTACTACAAGTGACTACATTACAACTTAGTGTGAAACCTTAAACAGGCTGCTGGAACTGACCATAATACATCTCAGTGTGAAACACCAGACGAGCCTATTACACATGACACCGAGCAAAGCGGCATATGCATCTACAGCACAACAGTAGTGTGACTGTGAATGACCATTGCCATCCATGCATAGATGCATACCGTATATTCCCTAATTAACACCCCCGGGGGCGTTACATTTTACAAGATGGGGGCGTTTATAAAAGATAAAAAAAAAGCAAATTTAACAACAGTTAAAAATACAATAAAACCATGGAAAAAATTCTTAAATCCGGTTTAAATCCCCGAAAAAGTGGTTCAGAATTATTTTAGAGTGAATGAAATAATCGACATAGGATGAAAAAAAGCTGAAAATCTGTATGAAATTACTAGTCTGCGTACTGGAATATCCGAATTTATGGTCATTGTACTCTTCACTTTAAATCACTTGGACGCTTGCTCTTATCAACATGGAACGTTAGTCAGCGTACAAAGACTTACCGCATTTTTCAACGTTTTGGAATGTTTTAATCGGCAGACAGCATTTTTACTAGTAATAAACAGCAAATATGGGGTAGTATTTGTTCAACCAAAAGTGATTAAGTGGTCACCCAAGCTATAAACAATGGGTTAAAGAGTCCAAAGGTAATAAACACTTCGCTAATTGTGCCAAAAAGATCAAATAAACGAAAAACAAGACAGAAAATGAAGTATACTATATATAGTAGTTTGGATGATGATACTCCTCTTAGCCATCATGTGAATAAGTCACAAAAAGTAATGGTAACTGATTCTATCAGTGATACTTACAAACCTGACACAAAAGATCTTAATTCAACAGATACAGAAGAACAAACAGTTTTAAAGAATGTTGGAGAGATCAGTTAAAAGGACTAGAGTATTGCATCAGAAACAAAGAAATCTAGCACTAATGTACCAACTATAAGTACCAACGTGTCAAGAGTGATGAAGCTGTTGAACAGAGAAAAATGTCATGCAAGTAGGTGAACAAGCGTCCATTAACAAAGACCTTCTGCAAATGCATACAAACCGATTGGATTAGCTATTAAACAGCAATAACCAAAACAGAGTAAATGTTTTACTTGGTAACTGCTTCTTTCGAAGCTGTTGTAACTTCAAGTCCTACAGGTTTTACTGCTTCAGAATTAAGAAATGTCTTGTGTGAATACCTAGAAGCGAATATGTTAGACTATATCAGTTTTATTCATAAATAAATACCAACCAGATGAAGAGGATTTGTTTGTAGAGGAGTATATCACTGAAGTAGATAACCTTAGAAAAGATGGGTACTGGTACAGTACAGTTGCTGATTCTCTGCCTTTAGTTTTAGCAAATTTCACTGGACGTCATGTGTCACTATTTACACAAGTAAACCAAATCAACCAGTGCTTGAACTTAGAATTGGCAATGGGACCAACACATTGCCAATATAATTAGCATATATTTCAATACCAGGAGTATTATTACACTGCTGGGGTAGAAGGAATGGTTACTTATAAACAAAAAGAAGAATTTAACAAACACCAAGAGAGAATGCAAAGAGCAAAAGAAGAAAAAGATAAAGATAAGCAATCTGCAAAGTCTAACCAAAGTCTGCAAGAAGCAACATTTGACTTACAATCAGTTTCGTATACTCCATGTTTCCTTGTAAGTCTAATATACTACATGTACTTTGCTGCTATAACCATTCTATATATAGCATAGGAAACGGAAAAGCAATTTGCTACCTCTTGTCAGAAGCAAATGGGAAAGTGGAATCTTCAGAAATAGCAACATGCCTTCTACTACACCTGAAGTCATTGCTTGCTAATGTTAACATGTGGTCTTGTACTCAGATGCCTGTAGCGGGACAGAATATAAACATAACTGTTTTTTGATGTTGTAACAGCAATTGATAACATCAAAATCATTGACCACAGGTTCAAAGAAAGTGACCACACACACACACATGGAAGTGGAGTCAATGCATGCTGCTATAGAATTTGTGAAAAAGAAAACTGAAATTTATGTACCCTCACACTGAGACACAGTTCTTCTTATGACGAAAAGCTCCATATTACAATGTCGTGCCAATAAGTTCACCGATTTATTTCACTTTAAAGAAATGGCAACACAGACAGTGACGACACCACGTCGATCTGAAGCAGGATTGAAAGTTGATTGGACCAAAATGAGATGGACAAGGCACACAAAAGAAGACCGTGATGCATATGTCTTCAAGTACGACATGGGTGAAGAGTTTCAAAAGATCCAGCTTAGCAGTATGAGGTGAAAAAATCCAAGTTGTGAAGAACACTATCTGCTTAGGAAATACAAAATTGAAATGCTATACCTTCAGCCATAAAGAAGGATTTGATCCAGCTCTGCAAATCGGGAATCATTCCAATAGAATATCAGGAATATTACCGAGGCCTGTCTTCGAACCAAAATGTGACGGATAGACTAAAGTAATTGTACTCTATATGTTAAATGTTAAACAGTAGGGGGAGGGCCAAATCTAATGTTGGAAGAACTTGTGTGGCCTAACCCCCTTTCTGTATATATAAATACAAATAAAATATGTTTTAACCAAACCAGTAAAGTAACTGTCACGGTATATGGAGTTATTTTTACATCCTTTTATTTGTTTTAACTGCTTTAACCACTATGGTATACAAAGATGTAGAAGATATGTGTGTTTATTTTCATATCTAATTAACGGTTTTTGTTCTGCTAAATAATGTTATATATTGATGACCCACTTATGTATCTGAAATACACATGTAACATCCTCACATAGTCACAAGCAGAACGTCTTATATTGTTATAGCAGGTTCATTCCTCAGATCTATAAGCATTTTAGTTACATTTGATCCCAACTATATGCAGTTATTGTTATAAAGATGTTTTTGGCAAATCTTTATTTTAGTTTTTCTTCAGCTACCATGAGTGACAGAATATGATAACTTGTTATATCATGTTATGGCATTTTAAAACAATGCTTTTTCTTAAAATGTGTCATTTCCAAACAGGCTTTCTAGTTATAGCATGTTTTGGCAGAAACAAATGAAAAACTTTCGCTTCAAATGTACTTCAACCAAAATCAGCTTTCTTTCTATGTATCGATTTGGTTTGAACAGTAGAAAGCCCAGAACACCACTTTGAGAGAGCCAGAAAAAGATTATCAAATTTCGATGACTTAACCGGTACAGACAGAAATCTAAATTTAATATATGATATAAACATATATTTGCTTGATAACTGCAAGGTCAGAGTTTCAAAAGGTCCAATTTTACAAATTTGAGAAAGAAAAATTGCGCTCCTGAAAAATTTCAAAATGTAGAGATGGCTGGTTCTGGCTTTAACCCTTCAAAGTATGCAAGTACCAGTACCAAGCATTCTTGGGGCTCCTTTAGTGCACAAGGACCTAAGGGTTCATGTATTAAGTATTAAGCAAATTCAGTTTATATTTGAGCAGTATTTATTCATTACTGGAAAACCAGGAAAAGGTTAACTTACTGCTGCTGCTAACTAAAATACTGCTAATAAATTGTGTAAATTTTAATAACACAAGCAAATCGATCAAAGATGAAAGCAAATACAGTAAAAAAATAAAGGTTACACAGAAAAGTATTTATCAAAATACTGATTAAAGTAGATATTTTCTTAACTGATTTCCTGCAAACATCTTTCAATTAATCATTGACAAGTTTTTATCTTTATTTTGTTTAATATACCAGTATTCAGGTTAATTTAGTACACATCACACACACTTTGCCATTTCCAATGGCTTTTAAGTTGAACCTGCATTTGCAATTATGCAATGTGAAAAGGTCAAAACAACAAAAGAGCGCTTTCCTGCAATAGCAAACACTGTAAAATCTTCAAGATTAAAGGCTCATTAAACTTCCGAAATGGTCATTTTCAGTTTTAATTTAAGTCAGTTTTACTCTTCCAGATGATAAAACACATGTTTATTTGATCACTGAGAAACTTTGCAAACGAAAAAATAAATATAAAGCACATTATAAGAATATAATTAAGAACGGGTTTTGTATAAAGATAAATGTTCATCTCTTTCTGATAAACACTTTCTGCAGAAAGCGGGGAGTTAAGAAGCTTGTTTGAAAACACATCAGCAAGTAATTATCAGTTCTCTGGGTTACAACGAATAGCAGAGAACTATTGTCTTAACGGTATTGTTCGTAAAACAAATTCAAGGTATTTGAGCACATTACAAAAGTTGTCACGCGGATATTGTCAGGTGATTTGGTTTTGTAAATCAGTTCTATGCGAGATTTCAACGTGGTCACATCGAGTTCCTTTATACATGAAAACATAATATACACATGTCATGGACGAACAACTTGAGGAAACCATTGCCACCAAAGTAAAGGAGGCCATGAAGGATAGCCAGAAAGAGCTTCTTGCAGAGGTTGGAACCATGATAAATCCCAGTCAAAATGCGTCAAATGAAAATAATCTATTTAAACTTTCTTTGGTTTCGAACGCAGAGACGCCAAGCTTTAAACGAAAAAGCAACAAAGAACAATACAAGCATAATGCCAAGGTTTTGTTAAAAATTGAAGAAGCTCAGCATAATTTCGACACTTTTAAATTTGAGGAAGGAAAGAAGACAATCACCAAAGCTAAAGACTAAAATACAGGCAAAAAATCATAAAATGAGCAGATTCATCTGGTCTCGGGTGGTGACTAGTTTATGAATATCAGTCAAACCCGATAGCCAGCGATTCAGAGGACAAGAGGCGAATTTACAAAGCGGAGGCCAGGGCTACAAGAAAGATGAAATCAGAGTGGATAGCAAAAAAGGTCAATATAGGACTACACCATATAGACAGGGAAGGTAGGTATTCAACCCAGCGGAGTCGACACAGACAGCGCCTACATTTACTCAACCGGGCAGAAAACCAGGAGTATGTTTCCTTTGCGGCGTTGCAGGGCAATGGAAAGCAGATTGTCCCAAGAAAAATAAGTTAAGTAAAGATCATTTATTAAAATCTATTTATGTATATGCTGATTTCAATACACATTACACAGGTGTTTTTATTGACCAGCAATTAGGACAGGTAGGTCATGTGTTATCGTTAACAGGTCATTTACCGATAGAAAAGTCACTTGTCATGAGGAAGACGATTTGTATGTCGGGTAAGTGTGACCCCATTGTTATTATAAACAAACAATCGCCCGTTGGGCGTTTAAGGAGTCGTATTGATAAATGGAAGCTAGTTTCTGATAATCAGTTTATAATTAATATGATAGAAGAAGGTTATAAATTACCTTTTAGAAAAACTCTGAACACAGTTTTTTTTTGAGAAACAACAGATCTGCTTTACAGAATGAATTATTTATGAAAGACGAAATTGAAAGATTAATTGGTAAAGGAGTAGTTGCACAGGTAACTGAAATTCTAGCAGTTGTAAATCCTTTAACCGTTGCGTTTAACAGAAGTGTAAGCCTAGGTTGGTTCTAGATTGCAGACATATTACAGACTGTAATCCGTTCAAGTACACCAAACGGACGCAAACGAAACGAATATCAAACACGTTTTAAACGATATACAAACGGACTAAAAATGCAAACGAAACGATAAACGAAACGATAAATGAAACGAAACGATAAACGAAACAATTCACGGACGCAACAGGGCGAACAATCCACGAATGATACAAAACGATAATGCAAATTCGGATATTCTTTAATATTGTCGTAGTTATATTGACAATGAAATAAATGATAAAACGAAATGATTGCTCTCTTTGTCATTTAAAATCTTTAAATTGCTATACCTGTAACTTTAATTTAATTTCTTTGTTATAGGTTTTAATCCCGAATTATCCGTGAAAAACATTACCTCGGGCATTGTTTCTTTACTTGTAAAAGTGTGATAAAACAATCAGATGATGCATGACCTGCTTACACAACTACCCCAATTAAATGATTTAATTATCTGAACACCGATTTATGTTGCTGTTCTGTTATATGATTGCTAATCAGGAAAAGTTTTCACGCAATTTTAGAAAACCTGTTTGTTACACCAAAACCTTTCCACTTAGCGCTTTTGCAGAATTGTATATAAAAATAGTTCATATATATATAACAATACACGTAAAGGGTTGGTGTTTGTTTGTTACTGGGTATCTTCCAAAATGTTTGTTTTCAATATAGGAATTTGTTAAAAAAAGATTACTATTAATCAAAGGTCTAACGGAGGGTGTAACTCCAACACCAAAGATGCCTTCCTTCAAGAGACATTGCTCAATTGGAAGGCCCTTAGAATTTTTAGGGATATCTCCTGATGGTTAATACACCATTGTTATACAGACCGTAATCCGTTCAAGTACACCAAACAGACGCAAACGAAATGAATATCAAACGCGTTTTAAACGATATACAAACGGACTATAAATGCGAACGAAACGATAAACGAAACAATAAACGAAACAATAAACGAAACGAAATGATAAACGAAATGATAAACGAAATGATTCATGGACGCAACAGGGCGAATGATCCACGAACGATACAAAACGATAATGCAAACTTAATGAAATAAATAATTAAACGAAATGATTGCTCTCTTTGTCATTTAAAATCTTTAAATTGCTATACCTGTAGCTTTAATTTAATTTCTTTGTTATAAGTTTTAATTCTGAATTATCCGTGAAAAACATTGCCTCAGGCATCGTTTTTTTACTTGTAAAAGTGTGATAAAACAATCAGATGGCGCATTACCTGATTACACAACTACCCCAATTAACTGATTTAATTATCTAACACCGATTTATGTTGCTGTTCTGTTATATAATTGTCAATCAGGAAAAGTTTTCACGCAATTTTAGAAAATCTGTTTGTTATGTACACAAAAACCTTTCCACTTACAGCTTTTCCAGAATTGTATATAAAAATAGTTCATATATATAACAAACACACTAAAGGGTTGGTGATTGTTTGTAACTGGGTGTCTTCCAAATTGTTTGTTTTCAATATAGGCATTTGTTAAATATAGATTACTATAAAGCTGATAGAGTTATTAATAACTACACATACCTAAATTTGTGTACAGAATGAACACGCTGTCCCTTTCACTACGTCCGATGATGTCACCAGTGAAACAAACATTTTATTCACTAAGTGGGTATCTTTGACATTTTTGATGGAAGGATATCAAAGAAATTCTATCGGTGTAATGTACATAAAATTTCTTGAAAGCGTCAGACGAAAGTACATGTACCAGCGATTTTAGAAGCCATGCCACAAGACATAAAACGTTTACCCTTAAAGGCATCTTTTTTATGGAAACATCCCCGCTTCCCCCATGCATTTACCGTAGTGAAATAGAACGCGACGTTAAATGACGCAAGAAACTGTCAGAGTGACGACATTGCACATTGCCACGAGGTCAAAAATAAATTGTGTCGGAGTTATAGACATAAAGTGTGTGCGTTCGCTACATAAATTAAGGCATGTGTATTTGTAAATATATTTATCTTTGTGGATTATAAATATTTTTTGTTTAATGAATTGTTATAATTGTTTAACATGACAATCTATCGAAATTCATAACTGGAATTAAAATTGGAAAAATACCTGTAAATAAAATAAATACTTGTTGAGGTGTCTATACTCGGTTTCTTGCATAATAGCAGATTATACACCACTGCAGATATAAAAAACATGGACTGGTTCACATTTATTTACTATATACTTTTTCGATACCGTAATTTTAACGTTAGTGTAAACTAGTCTGGCAATGTTTGGCCAATCTAATAATTACGTGACTGTAACGTGTTTATCTGATGTAATTGACATGCCCCGTACCATGTGTATTAAATTTCAATGATTGAGTTTTATGGAACATATTAATCTGCTGTCACGCTACAAATCATCAACTATATGGTAGACCATATCTAACATAGGGTGGCTTAGTTAGCAATATTTCAGAATTATTTTAATCAATATTTCAGAAAGATTTTAATCAATAATAATTTAATTTATTTAATTAATATATTATCATATAAAACCCGGCGATTTCTTTAAATATCTAGTTCTTATTATTTATACAATTGGACAACCACAGATGATGCGATTGGTGAACATGTCGTGTTAACGTTAAATGGTAAAAGATACACGCTAAACTATACACGTTAAACGATTCGAACGCAAACGCAGACTAAAATGCGTTCACTATCGTTTTGAACTGCATTTTTTAGTATTTTCTCTAACGTTTATCATAAAAAAAATGCAAACCATTAACAAAACTAAAATGTATTTCAAACGCAAAACAAACGCGTTTGACACGAAAAACGAACGCAATTGAAATGCAATTTGGTGTACTCGTAATCCGTTACTGCATAAATTCAAGGTAAAATTTGAGGACATTACGGTAGCAGAACGAATGTTCGAGAAAGGATTATACTTGTTTACCTTCCATTTAAAAGGGGCATATCATCATAACGACATTTTTGAAAAGCATAGAACTTATCTTGGGTTTTCTTTGAAAGAAGGGCTGGTGATGTAGTGAAATATTATGTTTTTAATTCTCGGCCATTTGGAATATCAACAGCAAGTCAAATTTTCACTAAAACCTTGAAAGTTCTTGTCAAATACTGGAGGTCAAAAGGTCAAACAATCATTATGTTTCTTGATGATGGGATAGGTGGTTCCCTGCAAGATCGAAAAGCGTCTGAAGCGAGCAACTCTATTAAGAGTAGCATTATTGAATTCGGATTCATTCTGGCTGAAGAAAAATGCATTTGGGAACCAAAGCAGGTTGTAATATGGTACACGTGCTGAACATAAGATTTGGTCTACTGTTAATTACAGGAGAAAGAATTAGGCATTTAGAGAATAGCATTGTTTCTGTATTGTATCAGGTTAGTAGATATCAATTTAGTTTGATAAAAGTGAGATTTCTAGCATCAGTAGTGGGTCAGATAATATCAGTACAAGATGTGGCGGGAAAACTTGTCAGATTAAAAACGAGAGCATTGTATACGGTAACTGCATTTTGTCCAGAGCAAGATGGAATGCTCCAGTTATGGTAAGCGATCAGGCAAAATCAGAGTTAAAATATTGGAGAGAAAACGTTAGAAATTTTAATCAGTTGGGCAGGGAAATGAACAAGCAAATTTTTTGCGAAGTGAGTTTGTTTTGTGATGCAAGTGCCACAGGATACGGCGGTTATATAGAACATAACGAACCACAGAGCGTTCTTCTAAATGAGAAAAGTAAAATGGGCTCATATGAGACGTTCTCGGAAGTGAACATTTCTCAGAGATCGCATGAATGTGGTTCAGATGACATGAACACATTTTTGAACGCCACAGGTAACGTAGACAACGTTACGTTGTCAGGTACTATTTCCACTGTAAAGCAGTGTTGATAATATCTCCTTGGAAGGGAGTGCTGAAGGCAAATTTGTAAAATCCCTGGTAGTGGGAAAAAGTGATACTGAATGTATCAGTTTAAAAGAAAAGAGAGAATCACTGGATGCGATCATATTTAAAGATCATAAGAATGCGTCCCCGGAAGTGGATAAACATTGTGTTGCATACGATAAATCGATGGGTAGCTTAAAGGTTTTGAGCAGCACTACACGTCCATGCAAAAACCTTCACAATGTAAGTTGGTTGTAAACTCAAACAAGGAAGTATCAGGTGAGTGGTTAAGAGAATAGCAGAACGGAAGCTCTACTTGGCGTGAGATAGAAGCCGTAAGAAGAGCTTTAAAAAGTAATGTTAATACTTTAAAAATCAAAAGAATAAAAATATTTTCCGACAATAAAAAAGTGAAGTCAATTTTGCAGTCAGGTAGCAGAAAGGTCGATTTACAGTCAGTTGCGCTCGATATAAACAGTGTTTGTGAGAACACAAATATAGAAATATGTCCAGAATGGATAACTAGAGGTGAAAATGAGAGAGCAGTTCATTTAAGTAGATGTATAGATTGCGATGACTGGTCGATTCAAGATCAGATTTTTTATAATCTTGATCATGAATGGGGTCCCCATACAGTTGATAGGTTTTCTTCACATTTCAATAACAAATGTGTGCAGTTCAATTCAAAGTTTAGGGTACAGAAGGCATTAATGCTTTTGATCAGGTTTGGACAGAAGAAATAAACTGGGTCATTCTGCCGTCTGATTTGATATCCAAGTGTATAAAAAAGACAGAAACAGAAAGGGCAGATTGTACAATGAGTATTCCAAAGTGGATATAGGCCAATGTTTGGCTGTTGTTGTTGAACGATATGGGTTCATTTAAATATTTCATACATGACGACATATTGTTATTAAAACAAAATATGGTTTGTAAAGGCAGAGGCAATAATGGCATATTCATTAAAGGCAGGTTGAGTTTTGATTTACTAGCATGGAGTATAAAAATTATGCATGTATAATAGTTACAGTCATAGTGACACTATCACATAAACATTGGAAAAATATGAAATATATTTATGTGTTTTAACAGGTATCGGTATAAAGGAATTGTTTGAATATCAAAAAGCCGGGATTAAGACGTCAACGAACGAAGCTTGTGAAACCATTTCGACGATGACCAAGTACTTGTTTTGTTCTAGGGCAGACAATACAAATAAGAAATATTATAAAAGTTACAGTAAGTTCGAACAATTTTGCAAGGAAAAGTGTTTTGTTGCTATACCAGCTTCGCCAATACACGTTGCGATGTATAGACAGTGATAGATGTACAGTGTAAGTGCAGCATTTTTAAGGCATCTAGAAGGCACATAATATGAACAATTCAGAAGATCCTACTTCAAATAGTTTCATCAAGAGGCTTTTGGAGGCAGTAAAGAGGTTAAGATCCAAACCTTATAATTGTTAAAAAAGACACTGTAAATACTGATTTATTGAAGCAATTGTATGGAATGTTTGATACAGATGATTTATTGCATTTAAGAGATTTATCAATGATTTTGTTGGGTTACATGTATGCTGGATTCATGAGATATAATGAAATAAGTGAATTGAAATGTAATGATATAAAGTTCAATGATGACCATGTTGTAGTTAAGTTGAGAAAAAGTAAAACAGATATGTATAGGTGTGGAAAATAAGTTCTTATCGCAAAGGGTTGTTCAAATGCAAGTCCGTATGAAATGTTGGTCAAATATATGTCAGTTTCAGGTCAAAACACAGTTTCTGATAATTACCTTTTTAGACCTCTAATTAGGTAAAAAGGTTAGTGTAAGTAAATAAATAAAAATAAAAAGTTAAGTTACACTAGAGCTAAAGAATGTATCGTTAGTAAACTGAAGATGGTTGCACCGCATTTAAATTTAGGAAGTCATTCATTAAGAGTTAGTGGCGTAACCATCGCAGACGCTGAAGGCGTTACTGATAGGTGTCTGAAGAGACACGGTAGGTGGAAGACCGATAAGGCCAAGGATGGTTGCGTAGTACATTCTGTTGAGAAGAGATTATTCATTACAAAGACATTAAACTTACAAAATAAGTATGAAAACATGTAAATACAAATACAAATACATGACATTTATATAGCGCAAAAATTATAAAATATTCTATTGCGCTTCACAATTACATAAAACAGATTTAAAACATATACATTCAATATATTAACAGGATTCTAGAACTTAGATTTAGACATGTGTGTATATATATATATATATATATATATATATATATATATATATATATATATATATATATATATATATACATATATATGTGTATGTATATATATATATACACACACACACACACACATATATATATATATATATATATATATATATATATATATATATATATATATATACACACACATATATAAATTATATATATATACATACATATACATACTATTTTATATTGTTACAAGTATTTTGTATTTAACCACACACACTCATTGTTCATTAAACTGACTATACAAATGTGTTTTCAGTTTTGATCTAAAACTGGATTCAGATTGAATGTTTTTAAGATAACTCCATTCCACCATTTCACCATTCCACCATTTGGGACCAACAACGGCCATTGATCTGTCTGCTAGTTTTGTTCGCCATCTAGGTATGTTAATGTCACCGTGTGATCGTAGTTTGTACCGTAGTCAAGTAGGTACAAACATTTCCCTCAGGTATACTGGAGCTGTACCATTGATGACACGAAAAACCATTACTAAGTATTTGAACATGACTCTAGCTTTAACTGGAAGCTTGTGTAATTCTTTTAGTAGTTCTGCACTTGGTTGACCATAGGAAGCATTCATGACAACTCTGGCGGCATGATTTTGGACTCGCTGTAGTTTTTGATTTGATAGGCTGGAATTTCAGTAAATAAACCATTGCAGAAGTCAATGTGGGAATGAACCAATCCATGCACTAATGATTCAGTTGACTTTTGTGTGAGATGTTTACTTATAGCTCGAAGATTTCGTAACTGCGCATGAGCTATCCGACACTTTTTTTGGATGGTCAAAGTTGAGTGTATTGGTCATAATTACACCCAGGTCTCTGACATGATCGACACATTTTACGTCACACCTACCAACGTTTACACTTGTGATGTTCAATTTCGCTAACTGTTGTCTGGATCCATATATAATTATTTCAGTTTTAGACTGATTCATTTTCAGTTTGAAGGTTGTCATCCATTGTATGATTTCAGTGAGGCAACTGTTAAGTTGTTGAAGAACAGTTGTCTCGTTTTAAGCATTTCTCGATTGAACTTGTGATCATCTGTATATCCATAGAGGTCGGCTGGATATTTCTGCACAACTCGATTGAGAGCCGATATATACAGGGTGAAGATCATTGGTCCGGCACAAGAACCCTGCAGAACACCGAACCTCACTAGTTCAGTGTCAGATGCTGACTGTTCGACTAAGACTTTCATAACTTAGGGGCGATACATGGTTAATGTAGATAAGTGTAGGCCTACATTTAATGAATTGTGTCTCTTCAGAAACAAATCAAAACGGTTCAAACAAACTTGGTAAAGGGTCACTAAAGGAACATTTCTGTGAAATTATTGAAGTTTGTTCAAGCCATCTTGATTCATCAAAAAACATGGCCGCCAGGGGGCAGGGCAAGTTTAATTAGAAAAAACTTAAAAAATCTTCTTGTCTAAAACTACTGACTCGATTTTAAAATAATTTCACAGAAATGTTCCCTGGAGGACCCTTCACCAAATTTGTTCAAACCATAGTGATTCGTCAAAAAACATGGCGGTCAGGGAGTGGGGTTAGTTTACTATATAAGCAATAGTAAAAATTTAAACAATCTTATTGTCAGAAACCACTGAGCCAATTTTGATATAACTTCACAGAAATGTACTTTGGCTGATCCTCTACCAAGTTTGTTCAAGTCATCTTGATTCGTCAAAAAACATGGCTGCCAGGGGGCGGGGCAAGTTTAATTAGTAAAAACTTAAAAAATCTTCTTGTCAGAAATTATTGACTCGATTTTAAAATAATTTCATAGAATTTTTCCTTGGAGGACCCTTCACCAAGTTTGTTCAAACCGTAGTGATTCGTCTAAAAACATGGCGGCCAGGGGGTGGGTATAGTTAACTATATAAGCTATAGTAAAAACTTAAAAAATCTTCTTGTCAGAAACTACTGGCTCAATTTTCAAATAATTTCACAGAAATGTTCCTTGGGTGACCATCTACCAAATTTGTTCAAGCCATCTTGATTCATCAAAAAACATGGCCACCAGGGGGCGGGGCAAGGTTAATAAGTAAAAACTTCAAAAACCTTCTTGTCAGAAACTACTGATTTGATTTTAAAATAATTTCACAGAAATGTTCCTTGGAGGACCCTTCACTAAGTTTGTTCAAACCGTAGTGATTCGTCAAAAAACATGGCGGCCAGAGAGTGGGGTTAGTTTACTATATAAGCCATATTAAAAACTTAAAAAATCTTCTTGTCAGAAACCACTGGGCCAATTTTGATATAACTTCACAGAAATGTTCCTTGGCTGTCACTCTACCAAGTTGTTCAAGTCATCTTGATTCGTCAAAAAACATGGCCGCCAGTTGGCGGGGCAAGTTTAATTAGTAAAAACATAAAAAATATCTTCCTGTCAGAAATTACAGGCTCGATTTTCAAATAATTTCACAGAAATGTTCCTTGGAGGACCCTTCACCAAGTTTGTTCAAACCGTAGTGATTCGTTAAAAAACATGGCGGCCAGGGGGTGGGGTTAGTTTACTTTATAAGCTAAGTAAAAACTTAAAAAATCTTCTTGTCAGAAACTACAGGCTCGAATTTAAAATAATTTCACAGAAATGTTCTTTGGGTGACCCTCCACCAAGTTTGTTCAAATCGTAGTGATGATTCGTCAAAAAACATTGCGGCCAGGGGGTGGGGTTAGTTTACTATATAAGCTATAGTAAAAACTTAAAAAATCATATTGTCAGAAACCACTGGGCCAATTTTAAAATAACTTCATAGAAATGTTCCTTTGGTGACCCTCTACCAAGATTGTTCAAGCCATCTTGATTTGTCAAAAAACATGGACGCCAGGGGGCGGGGCAATCTTCTTGTCAGAAACTACTGGCTCGATTTTAAAATAATTTCACAGAAATGTTCCTTGGAGGACCCTTCACCAAGTTTGTTCAAACCGTAGAGATTCGTCTAAAAACATGGCGGCCAGGGAGTGGGGTTAGTTTACTATAAAAGCTATAGCAAAAACTTAAAAAATGTTCTTGTCAGAAACCACTTGATCGATTTTAAAACAATTTCGCAGAAATGTTCCTTGGGTGACCCTTTACCAAGTTTGTTCAAGCCGTTGTGATTTGTTAAAAAACATGACCGCCACAGTCAGGTGCTAGTTTACTATAAAGGCAGCTATCGTAAAAACTTCAAAAGCCTTCTTGTCAGAATCTACTGGCCTGATTTGATGTAGTTTCACTGACATTAACCATGGGTGAACCTCTACCAAGTTTGAACTCTTCTACGCATCTGTAACATCTACAAAACAAATCCAAATTCTAACTACACGCCTATCTCGTTTTTCTGGAATTTTTAGTGTACATGTACTATATAATCTACTTAAGTTGGGTGACTCAAGGTCACTCAGGTGAGCAATATAAGGCCATCTTGGCCCTCTTGTTTTAAAAATGAATGGATGGCTCATGTTGCCTTAATATTATCTAATTCAGCATATGTCATTTGTTACATTTGTCTTTCAAACTTTTAAATTGCTTCATAAATTCATTAACAGTTGCTGACAAATAACCCCAATAGATGTGCCAGTACCTAACTTGAGGCACATCATGTACATATAATAACCCTAAATACTTCAATTGCATGACTAGAATAATATAAATTGGTCAAGCATATCAAGAAATACTAATTAAATATTACCTGAAATAATTCCAGCAAGAATTTATAATAAAGTGTAACCTATAGTTCAGATGATCTTCTGTTTCAAGATTAATTTATCAATGTTTTACATATGCAATACAATTATGTGCTACCTTCAAATCATATGGTAATATACCAGTTCTTGTTAATGGATCTATACAGTCTTATACCAACACACACAGTTTGTCAATGCTGGATATCCTTCTACATTGCAAATTTTATACATATATACAATATAGGCCTATGCACTAACTTCACCTCAAAGGGAATTTTATCGGTACCAGTACAAGAAAATGGACCTATAGTTGAAATAATTTGAAATAAATTTACAGAAAATTAAACTTTCATGAAAATGAAACAAGAGGCCCAAGAGGGCCTGAGGACGCTTTACTGACTCATGAACCCTTGGGGCGTGGTCATTTTTAACCCTAGGGACACCATTTGAACAAATCTAACAATACTATAGTTGGTCATCATTACTACATAAACATTTTGAAAATATATTGGGCCATTCATGAGAAGAAGATTTTAAGTTTTAGACTATTTTTAGTAACGGCGGCCATCTTGAATTTCAGATCGAAAAAAAAAAGTATTCTGTGTAGTCTCCTATGCAACAGAAACATGCATGTGAAGATTCAGTTTAATTGGCCAAGTGGTTTCAGAATAAATGAAAGAAAAAGAGAATTTTCTGTTTTCCCATAGTATCCCTATGTAAAATTCTAAGTCCCCTTTACAGGGCCCCTATAAATTTTAGCCCCTTTATTCTTATCTGCAATCAAACCCCTACACATAGGCATAATTTATGCCAAATATGAACAAATCTGACATACCGTTTCTCAAGAAAACGATTTTAGTAATTCCCAATTTTTACCCTTTTGGGGCCCCTCCTGACCCCTAAAGACAGTGGAACCCATTCATTTTTACAAATCTGAACCTCCTTCACCAAACAATGCTTCTGTGAAGATATAGGCAAAATCATTTCCATTTTTAAAAAAAAAAAAAAAATATTATAATGACATGTGTCCCCTAATTGAACCCTTGGGACGGGGTTATATTTAACCCTAGGGACACCATTTGAACAAATCTAACAATACTATAGTTGGTCATCATAAATACATAAACATTTTGAAAATCTGTCGGGCCGTTCATGAGAAGAAGATTTTTTAAGTTTTGGACTATTTTTAGTAACAGCGACCATCTTGAATTTCAGATCGAAAAAAAAAAATCTTCTGTATAGTCTCCTATGCAACAGAATCATGCATGTGAAGTTTCAGTTTAAATGGCCTAGTGGTTTCAGAGAAAGTGCTGCTAACAGAAGACAGACGACGGACGACGGACGACAGACAACGGGCCATCGCATAAGCACTTCTGGCTTTTGGCCAGTAGAGCTAAAAATTAATTCATTCTAAAACAAACAAAAAATAACAAAAAGAGGGCCAACATGGCCCTATATTGCTCACCTGACTGACCTTGAGTCGCCCAACTTAAGTAGATTATATAACATATGTACACTCAAAATTCCAGAAAGACGAGATGGGCAAGTAGTTCGAATTTTGATTTGTTTTGAAGACTAACAGATGCATAGAAGAGTTCAAACTTGGTAGAGGTTCACCCATCATAAATGTCAGTGAAATAACATCAAAATCAAGTCAGTAGATTCTGACAAGAAGGCTTTTGAAGTTTTTACTATAGCTGCCTATACATTTGGAGACTATTCCAAACCGAAGTCTTCGAACTAAGATTAAAATCCAGTTCCAGCACAAAACTAACCTGTTATGTTTGAGATCAGTTTTAAACTAAAGCATCAGACTAAACTATTGTGCATGAAACAATCCACAGTTCCAGCACAATAAATATTCCTATCAGTTTCAAACACAAGCCTTCCCAAAGACTATTGCTTGGAAGAATCTTTGTCGCAGTGCACTCTCCCCCAAAAATAATTAAGCTCCTCCTCCGAGATTTCAAGTACACTTTGACACTGAAAATCTCAAGCAGACTTCTTGCTGTGAAGAAACTAGCAAAAAATATGGTATTGCTTTGTTATGAAGCAGTAAACCAATCCTGTTTGAACCATAAAAACTCTGATTTTATATTCAGAAAAACACCTATTTTAAAATGGTTCATGATATATGAATTATATTTCAATCATTGATTATAATTGTATTATACATTTTTTTATGGACCGCAGCGTGGTCTAGTGATAGAGCGTCCACCTCGCATCGGAAGGTCGCAGGTTCAATCCTCGGACGGGTCATACCAAAGCCTTTAAAAATGGTACTAGAAGCTTCCTTGCTTGACGCTCAGCATTTAGAGGAGAGTTCTAGGTCTTGCCGGCCAGGTGTCAGTATAATGTGACTGGGTGGGGTATCATACCATGTGTCTGCGGCATGATACTCCAGTGAGACAGTGCTTAGAATACTGTCTCAAGTAGACACCGTCATGATGGCTGAAAAATTGTTGAAAGCGATGCTAAACACCATACAACAACAACAAATCATCTTTTTATAATGAATTATCTTTTAAAACTTATATCTGGTATAATATTTTATAATAATAGCAAAACATAGTTTATTTAAAGAGTTTATTACCTCTTCTTATAATAATTGCTATATACAGACATTTATGCTATAAAACAAGGACATTAATTTGACATAAAACTAACCCAACCCCCTGGCTGCCATGTTTTTTGACAAATCAAGATGGATTGAACAAAGTTGGTAGAGAGCCACCCAAGGAACATTTCTGTGAAATTATCTTAAAATCGAGCCAGTAGTTTCTGACAAGAATATTTTTTAAATTGGTCTATTTATATCTTACGAGAACATTACATAAAAATTATGCTCATACTTGATTTGCCATAATCCACGAAAACAGAAAGACTTAGCTACCACTTATAAGTAACGAGTTACTATTCTTTGCTATAAATACGTGCATGCGCGAAAGCAACTTCCTCTTTCTGTTTTCGTAGCCTCGTGTGAGGTAAGTAATTTGAATTCACTCGTAAAAATTGCTAATTTTCCACGGATTCTTCGTTATTAGTTGTTTTTTAATAGGTTTATTAAGTTGCACATTCACTAGTTTGTAGTTGTGTTACTTCCTATCAGCGAATTAGTTCACTAAACAGTCTTATTTTTCAGTTAAATTCGTAAAGAATTTAAATTCTTCAGTTGTAAAATAGTCAGCCAAATTCTTCGCCATATCGCTGTTTTTTCTATTAATATTTGTAAACTAATCGGCGACATTGTTCGCCAATTTTGTTTTATATTTCAGGATATTTGTACAACCTGCGTTTGTACAAAATGTCCAAACAAAGCTCAAATAATCTTGGAAATCCAGAGGTATCTCATTGTATATACAAACCCACGGTATATTCACCATGGGGAGATATCCCTCAGATTCGAAGGGCCTTCCCATGGAGCAATGTCTCTTGGAGGAAGGCACCGTTGGTGTTGGAGCTACACCCTCCGTAGACCTTCGACCTCCAGGTCAGTTTACAAGGAGTCTCAATGGGCTAGGTCTGGTACCACAATCCAGAGAGTAACGGGTGGAAGGAGACACTCCAGGAGCTCCTCCACATCCACTAGCTATCACTGTCCCAGCAGCGCACAGCAGCAGCACAAGGACAGGAACAGCAGGCAATCGAGAGATTTCCCTCAAAATCAGCTATCACTGTCCCAGCAGCGCACAGCAGCAGCACAAAGACAGGAACAGCAGGTGATCGAGGGAAGACTTCCAGCGAGAGCGGAAGGGAACATAAAAGAAATAGAGGTAAAGTTTCTTGTTCTTCATATAAGGGAAGAGACTCCGACTTTCGGTTTTCTTTTACCTTTCTTACTATAGGGAATCCAGGGACAGATCTAGTCATAGGAGGAGGGATCATTATATTCTCTATACAAGTTTAAATAATCTTGGTAAACCAGGGGCATGCATCTCTACAGACCGTAATCCATTCAAGTACACCAAAAATGCATTTCAATTGCGTTCGTTTTGCGTGTCAAACGCGTTTGTTTTGCGTTTGAAATGCATTTCAGTTTCGTTAATGGTTTGCATTTTTTTTATGATTAACATTAGAGAAAATACGAAAATGCAGTTCAAAACGATACAGTACACATTTTAGCCTGCGTTTGCACTGGAATCATTTAGCGTGTATCGTTTAGCGTTTATCTTTTACCATTTAAAGTTTACATGTCATGTTCACCAATCGCATCATCTCTGGTTGTCCAATTGTAACACTGCAGTAGAATAAATTATTTAAAGAAATCGCCGGGTTTTATATTATGATAATATATTAATTAAATAAATTAAAATAATATTGATTAAAATCTTTCTGAAATATTGATTAAAATCATTCTGAAATATTGCTAACTAAGCCACCCTATGTTAGATATGGTCTACCATATAGTTGATGATTTGTAGCGTGACAGCAGATTAATATGTTTCATAAAACTCAACCATTGAAATTTAATACGCATGGTATGGGGCATGTCAATTACATCAAACAAACACGTAACAGTCACGTAATCATTAGATTGGCCAACATTGCCAGACTGGTTTACACTAACGTTAACATTACGGTATCGAAAAAGTATATAGTAAATAAATGTGAACCAGTCCGTGTTTTTTATATCGGCAGTGGTGTATAATCTGCTATTATGCAAGAAACAGAGTATAGACGCCTCAGCAAGTATTTATTTTATTTACAGGAGTAATGCATTATTTACAGATATTTTTCCAATTTTAATTCCCGTTATGAATTACGATAGATTGTCATGTTAAACAATTATAACAATGCATTAAACAAAATGATTTATATAATCCGCAAAGATAAATATATTTACAAATACACATGCCTTAATTTATGTAGCGAACGCACACACTTTATGTCTGTAACTCCGACACAATTTATTTTTGACCTCGTGACAATGTGCAATGTCGTCACTCTGACAGTTTCTTGTGTCATTTAACGTTGCGTTCTATTTCACTACAGTTAATGCATGGGGGAGTCGGGGATGTTTCCATGAAAAGACGCCTTTAAGGGTAAAAGTTTTATGTCTTGTGGCATGGCTTCTAAAATCGCTGGTACATGTACTTCCGCTTTCAAGGACTTTTATGTACATTACACCGATAGAATTCCTCTGATATCCTCCCATAAAAAATTTCCAAGATACCCACTTAGTGAATAAAATGTTTGTTTCACTGGTGACGTCATCAGACATTGGCACAAGGTGATAGTGAAAGGGACAGCGTGTTCATTCTGTACACAAATTTAGGTATGTGTAGTTATTAATAACTCTATCAGCTTTATAGTAATCTATATTTAACAAATGCCTATATTGAAAACAAACAATTTGGAAGACACCCAGTTACAAACAAACACCAACCCTTTAGTGTGTTTGTTATATATATGAACTATTTTTATATACAATTCTGGAAAAGCTGTAAGTGGAAAGGTTTTTGTGTACATAACAAACAGATTTTCTAAAATTGCGTGAAAACTTTTCTTGATTGACAATTATATAACAGAACAGCAACATAAATCGGTGTTCAGATAATTAAATCAGTTAATTGGGGTAGTTGTGTAATCAGGTCATGCGCCATCTGATTGTTTTATCACACTTTTACAAGTAAAGAAACGATGCCTGAGGCAATGTTTTTCATGGATAATTCGGAATTAAAACTTATAACAAAGAAATTAAATTAAAGCTACAGGTATAGCAATTTAAAGATTTTAAATGACAAAGAGAGCAATCATTTCGTTTAATTATTTATTTCATTAAGTTTGCATTATCGTTTTGTATCGTTCGTGGATCATTCGCCCTGTTGCGTCCATGAATCATTTCGTGTATCATTTCGTTTCGTTTATTGTTTCGTTTATTGTTTTGTTTATCATTTCGTTCGCATTTATAGTCCGTTTGTATATCGTTTAAAACGCGTTTGATATTCATTTCGTTTGCGTCTGTTTGGTGTACTTGAACGGATTACGGTCTGTATAACAATGGTGTATTAACCATCAGGAGATATCCCTCAAAATTCTAAGGGCCTTCCAATTGAGCAATGTCTCTTGAAGGAAGGCATCTTTGGTGTTGGAGTTACACCCTCCGTTAGACCTTTGACCTCCAGGTCAGTCTAAAAGGAATCTCAATGGGCTAGGGCTGGTACCGCAACCCAGAGATCTCGAGTACATTCTCACTCAACTAGATCTAATTTTTCCAGGGGTTTCACTCCTGACCACATAGTCCCTTCACTCCCTGGTAACCAACCAACTGTCCCCTTTCCAGGGACGATGGTTGCTCCTCTTTCCATTGACAACAAGGACATTTTGGTTGAGAAATTGGGAACACCCTTTCCCCAATACTCAGAAATGTTATGTCTGCTTAGAGATAGATTTGGCCCTGAACTTTGTCTCAGAGTGGTTCATACTCCCACTACTGCTCAGGGTACCTCAGCCTTAGAATTTTATTTAAGACTGACACTCCAAGTAACTCTATCCTTTCGCTGCCACAGAGTAGTCAGGTACCTCATTTGATGACAAGATTACAGCAGAGCTGAGAGGGGAAGAGATGGTCCCATATGGCCCTTCCTCTAACTTTTCTAAGGCTATTACAAAAGACAGGTTGGGCACGGATTTGAAGAACCGTAATTAATTCTTTACATTTGTTGGCATGTTTAGAAGTTCAGGCCAATTGGTCTATTTATATCTTACGACAACATTACATATGCTAATACTCGATTTGCCATAATCCACGAAAACAGAAAGACTTAACTATCCTCTATAAGTAACGAGTTACTATCCTTTGCTATAAATATGCGCATGCGCAAAAGCAACTTCCTCTTTCTGTTTTCGTAACCTCGTGTGAGGTAGGTAATTCGAATTCACTCGTAAAAATTGCTAATTTTCCACAGTTTCTTCGTTATATAGTGCGTTTTATTGTTTTATTAAGAAGCACATTCATTAGTTTGTAGTTGTGTTACTTCTTTTCAGCGAATAAATTCGCTTTACAGTTTTAATTCTCAATTTAATTTCGCGAGAATTTCACTGTTAAATTATTAAAAAGTAAATAGTCAACGAGTTTCTTCGTCATTTAACTGTTTTTTACAAATAATATGTGCAAACTAACCGGCGAAATTGTTCGCCAATTTTGTTTTATATTTCAGGATATTTGTACAACCTGCGTTTGTACAAAATGTCCTAACAAAGCTCAGTTTTGGAAATCAAGGGATATCTCTTAACCCAGGTATCTTCACCACGGGGAGATATCCCTCAGATTCCAGGGGCCTTCCCATGGAGCAATGTCTCTTGGAGGAAGGCACCGTTGGTGTTAGAGCTACACCCTCCGTAGACCTTCGACCTCCGGGTCAGTTTACAAGGAGTCTCAATGGGCTAGGTCTAGTACCAAAACCCAGAGAGTGACAGGTGGACGAACACGCTCCAGGAGCTCCTCCACATTCGCTAGCTATCACTGTCCCAGCAGCTCTCTGTAGCAGTACAAGGACTTGAACAGCAGATGATCGAGAGATTTCCCTCAAAATCAGCTATCACTGTCCCAGCAGCGCACAACAGCAGCACAAGGACAGGAAAAGAAGGCGATCGAGGGAAGACTACCACTAAGAGTGGAAGGGAACATAGAAGAAATAGAGGTAAAGTTTCTTGTTTTTCATCTAAGGGAAGACACCGACTTTCGGTTTTCTTTTTCCCTTCTTATTAAAGGGACAGATCTAAGGGAGTCTCTACACTAGTTCTAATAGTCTTGGAAACTAACCAGTGGAATTCCAATGACATATCTATACATTACCCCCAATAATATATGTATACCTTACCGGATTTACCGGAATCAAATTTACAAAGGCACGTGGGGGGTGCCCTTTAAATAAAACAATGGTGTTTTAACCATGAGGAGTTTTCCCTAATTATTATAAGGGCCTTCCAATGGAGCAATGTATCTTGAAAGAAGGCATCTTTGGTGTTGGAGTTACACCCTCAGTTAGACCTTCGACCTACGGGTCAGTCTAAAAGGAGTCTCATAGGGCTAGGGCTGGTACCACAACCCAGAGATCTCGAGTACTTTCTCACTCAACTAGATCTAATTTTTCCAGGGGTTTCACTCCTGACCACGTAGTCCCTTTACTCCCTGCTAACCAACTGACAGTCCCCTTTCCAGGGGCGATGGTTGCTTCTCTTTCCATTGATGACAAGGCCATTTGGTCGAGAAATTGGGAACACCCTTTCCCCATTACTCAGAGATGTTTTCTCTGCTTAGAGATATATTTGGCCCTGAACTTTGTCTCACAGTGGTTTATACTTACACTACTGTTCAGGGTTACTCAGCCTTAGAATTTTATTTAAGACTCACACTCCACCTAACTCTATCCTTTCGCTACCACAGAGTAGTCAGGTACCTCATTTGATGACTATTTTACATCAGAGCTTAGAGAGGAAGAGATGGTCCCTGATGGCCCTTCCTCTCACTTTTCTAAGGCTAGTACGTCAGACAGGTTGGGCACGGATTTGAAGTACTGTAATTAATTCTTTACATTCGTTGGCATGTTAAGAAGTTCAGGCCCAATTTCACTCGGATATTATGGGGGCGGAGGTTGCTCTTCCGAGAGGGTTCGCCGGTCAACAGCTCTCGATCGGTGTCCGCTTCCCTGAGGATGGTCGTTCACACTCCTGTTACACGGAGGGGAGAACCCGTCGCTTTATAGCATCTGTGGTATCTTGTCTATCCGGCAGGACCATAAACCGTCACCGGAAGCTCTCATCGAGCTGCATCTATTCCTATAGTCAATATTTCCTTTCTTTAAGGAGTCAGACTTTTCTGTTGGAGTAGAGTTCTCTAAACCAACAGCTGGTTTCTAGTCTGCAGGATGGACCATTTAACTCTTATACACTTCTTGGACTTAATTTCCAAGAAGTGGTTAAGATTCGTAGAATAGAGTTTGAGAACCCCTCTTTTCAGCGGTTAGCCGTGGCCAAACTTCATACCAGACCTCCAGTATGGTTCCATTTATAGTCCTCAAGCTCCATTCAGTAGGACTCCAGTAGTTGGGTCTTTAGGCCCCATTTTACTCGGGATCTTTCTTCCAGGGTTACTTTTAACCATAAAGGAAGCAAGTCATACAGAGGCAGGGGCGAGGGCAGAGGAGGTCTAGTGCCTGACCAATAGGGGTGCCCTTTCTGGAAATTTCCAGGCTCTTTCCAGTTTTGCTGGGTTCTTCCAACTTAAATTTGAAGATCCCAAGGCTAGACATTCTCTCAAGAGGTAGACTTTCTACCTTCTCAGAGTCCGGGGAAAATTATTTTTCGCAGACCCTTAGACCCTTTCGGTGATCCAGAGGGGTATCTAATGCTTTTTTGGGTCAATCCCCAACGGTTTCTTTTCACCCAAGATGCTTAGTAATTCTCTGGGATCAAATGAAGCAGTAGATTTCGACACATATGTCTAGAATTTTCTGTCTCACCGCAATTGAACCGGTAACCCCCTCCTCTCCCAAGCAGGGGTACTACAGTCGTCTTTTCATAGTTCCAATAGAACAGGGGTATGGAGAACCTTTATCGATGGAACTACAAAGAACGAGTGGGTAACTTCTCTTGATCTGTAAGTTGCTTACATTCACTTTCCTATACAACCCTTGGCAAGGTTCAACCTATCAGTTCGAGCTCTTCCCTTCAGTTTATCACTAGCACCTTACGTTTTCACTAGAATAGTAAAGTGCTCATGATCCCAGGTGCATTATACAGATATATTTGTCTCCATTCTTATCTGGAGGACTGGCTCCTAACCTTCAATTCCAGGGACTTGGCTCTGCAACACTCAAGACATCTTCTATGTCTAATTCTAGAGCTGGACTTCTTTCCCAATGGGAACAAGTCGGTATTGGTTCTTTGTCAAATATTTACTTGCCTAAGAGCACATTTCCAACTACAGGAAGCTTTTTTGGATCCTTCTCTAGAAAGATTAAGATTATGTCAGGTAAAACTGGAACATCTTCTTTCAGTTCCCTCTGCCTCAGCCAGGAAACTTCTTTCATTCTTTCATTCATTCATTCAGTTATTAACGAGCCATATAAACATATTGCAGATGAGGGCAGTATTTCCGTCCCTACATCCTTTCTAGTGTCAGTACGAGGTCACTTGGTCACGCTAACCACGGACAACACAACCTTAGCTTCTTATGTGTACAAGAAGGGGGGGGGGGGGGGGGGGGGGGGGTGCTCATGCTCAGGAGCTCTCGAACTTTGCAAAGGAGACTCTGACTTGGTACTCCCAAGTTAGGATCTCTCTCAGAGCCAGGTATATTACAGGCAAACTGAATATTCTGGTATATTCCCTTTCCAGGAAAACTCAGATATTTCACACAGAAAGGATGGTACATCGATCTACACTAGATCAGGTGTTCCAACTTTGGGACACACCTTGTAGATCTATTTGCTACTCGGTTGATCAATCAACTCCCAATCCTTGTTTCTCCAGTTTCAGATCCTCTGTCAGGGGCAGTAGACGCTCTTGTCAATTCCTTGGCAGGGTCTGTTCAAGTAATACCGTCTTTCGTGGTGAAATGGTTAAGGCGTCCATCTCGAAAGCAGGTGGTCAGAGGTTCAAACCACCTGGGAATTCCGGGTGCTTTAGACTAAAATGCATACCCTCCACCTCCACTTCTATCTTGGGTACTTCTGAAAGCACAGAGAGAAGACGGTTTGCTGCTGATGATAACACCATTTTGGACTGGACATCCATGGTTTCCTACACTGTTATCTCTATTAGTGGCTCCTCCAGTAGTATTCCCTCTCAGATGGGGCCTGCTGTGTCTAGCTCTTAATCGGCTAGTTCACGCCAAGACAAGTGTTTCATCTTTACTCCTGTCTCTTATCTAACGACATCTCGAAACAGAATGATTTGCTACTCGAGTTCTTTCAGTCGGTATTTCTAGAAGTTTTCTACAAATGTCTTTATGAGTACAGATGAAAAGGTTGGTTGGAAAAGGGTGAGTCAGGGTCAATGGATCTATGCAATCACACTTTTCAATTATCTATCAGATTTCTTGTGTCACTTTCAAAGATAAAGGTCTTTCACCATCTTCAGTTTAAGATTATTGTTCAGTCATTTCTGTAACATTTAGGCAGGTTACAGGAAAGTCCGATAGTCGTCTACTTTCTAACATAGTTAGAGAATCCCGCTTCTTTTTATGTCACTCCAGAAGGGGACTGTCTCCAGGTCCTGTAGGCTATTTCAGGTCCTACATCCGAACCACTTATATCTTGTTTGAGGTTGGGATTAACTTTTAAAACTACTTTCCTGTTAGCTATAACTTCAGGTATTGACGTAGTGAGCTACATGCATTATCAGGAATTTAAAATTCCATTTACTTCGCGGTAGGTGACCCTTCCATTACGTTGCTTTTCTTTCCAGGGTTTCTCTCATAGCATTAACCTCCTTTGGTTGCTATTCAACAACTGGTTATTCCAGCCCTACCTACAAACACCTCAGGTAACGAGATTTCTTCTTCTGGTTTATGTCCAGTGAGAACATTAAAATCTACTGAGATAGCTCTAAGGCATGGCGCAAGTACAGGAAACGGCTTTTCGTTGCTTATCTCCCAGAAACCACAAGAGATTTTTCTCTTGCTTTCATATCAAGAAGGATTGTAGGGACAATTATGTCTTCTTATGAGTTAGAAGAAGTAGTACTTCCATGAGCAAACCCAACAGCACACGAAGTTAGAACATTGTCTTCTTCTCTTGCTTGGCTGAATTCTAATTCTCAGGATCGTATCCTATGAGCATGTTACTGGAGTTCCCATAACTCCTTAACTAAGTTCTATATAAGAGATTACTCATCTTTTTATATTTCCTGACTCTAAGTTCTGTTGTGGTAGCTCAGTTTGTGATCAGAGGTGAACCTCTAGATTGAGTTTGTTTTTAACGAACTTTACGGTTTTAGACTACATAATCTAGCTCCTTTTGGTGGGTGTTTTATGTATCAGGATTCTTGATCAAATAAATTTATTTACATTTTAATTTTCATCTTACTGATATTCGTTAATCTAGGATTTATGTTATGTTTCTCTAACATAATATATCAATATATCAATACATGGATCTCCTAATCAACTTCTGAAGTTCTGATTTTGTAGATTTATGTAAGTATATATATAAGATAGATATATATTACTTAAAATATTTTGACCTTTTGACTGCCGTGTCTCCAGGTATCTTTGACTAGAGTTTCTTCAGTCTACACAGGCAGAGTAAGTTATTTCTAATACTTTATAATATGGCATGGATTACAAGCTGTACTTGTTGGAATGAAGGTCTTCTACAACTAGACACTTTGGTCATCTCCTACTTCGGAGATGTTACAGCACTTCCAGATGGTTCTACAAAGTATGTAAGTTTTGTAGCACTGTTAAAGTTTATTTAGTTTAGTTCTATGTTAAAATTCATAACTGATTTTTACATGACTTATCTTAGTTTCTTAAGATAATTTTTTACAGGCTCCCCTGTTCCCTTTTATTTTGACTTATCTATCCTCTCCTCCCCAGGCTTTTATGTTAAAGTCAGCATATGTAATGTTGTCGTAAGATATAAATAGACCAATATAGAAAATTTGAGTTAATTTTACTATTTGTCTATAGTATACTTACGACAACATTACAAACCCTCCCCTCCTCAGAAAGAGGATGTTGCTTTTGTGCATGCGCATATTTATAGCAAAGGATAGTAACTCAATATTTATAAGAGGATAAATAGTAAAATTAATTCAAATTTTCTATGTTTTTACTCTAGCTTATATAGTAAACTAACCCCACCCCTGGCCACCATGTTTTTTGACAAATCAAGATGGCTTAAACAAACTTGGTAGAGGGTCACCCAAGAAACATTGCTGTGAACAAGAGGCCCAAGAGGGCCTGAGAATGCTCTACTGACTCATAGTGGCCATAGCACTTTTTGAAATTCTACTATGCAATAGAAACATCGGGGCGGGGTCATATTTAACTCTAGGGACACCATTTGAACAAATCTAACAAAACTATATTTGGTCGTCATTACTACATAAACATTTTGAAAATATGTTGGACCGTTCATGAGAAGAAGATTTTTTAAGTTTTGGAATATTTTAAGTAATGGTGGCCATCTTGAATTTTAGATAGAAAAAATAAATCTTTTGTATAGTCTCCTATGCAATAGAAACATCCATGTGAAGTTCCAGTTTAATTGGCCTAGTGGTTTTAGAATAAATGAAAAAAAAGAGAATTTTCTGTTTTCCCACAGTATCCCTATGTAAAAATCTAAGTCCCCTTACAGGGCCCCTAAATATTTGAGCCACTAAATTCTTATCTGCAATCAAACCCCTACACTTAGGGATAATTATATTATATCAAATATGTACAAATCTGACATACCGGTTCTTAAGAAAACAATTTTACTAATTCCCAATGTGTACCCTTTTGGTGCCCCTCCTGGGTGACCCCTTAAGACATAGGAACCCAGTCATTTTTACAAATCTTAACCTCCTTTACCTAACAATGCTTTAGTGAAGATATAGGCAAAATCATTTCCATTTAAAAAAAAAAAATAATATTATATTGACATGTGTCCCCTAATTGAACTCTCGCAGCAGGTTCATTTTTAACCCTAGGGACACCATTTGAACAAATCTAACAAAACTATAGTTGGTCATCATTACTACATAAACATTTTGAAAATCTGTTGGGCCGTTCATGAGAAGAAGATTTTTTTAGTTTTGGACTATTTTTAGTAACAGTGGCCATCTTGAATTTAAGATCGAAAAAAAAACTTCTGTATAATCTCCTATGCAATAGAAACACCCATGTGACGTTTCAGTTTAATTTGCCTAGTGGTTTCAGAGAAAGTGCTGCTAACAGAAGACAGATGACAGACGTCGGACGACAGACAACGCGCCATCGCATAAGCATGTATGGCCTTTGGCCAGTAGAGCTAAAAATTAGCCAGTAGTTTCTGATAAGAAGATTTTTTTATTTTTACTAATTAAACTTGAACTGGCCCCTGGAGTCATGGTAATAGCTCTCCTTTGACTTCGTCCCGGCGAGCTAAAAAGTGTGAAAATTCTAATTAACAATCAAGGAATATTTTGCACAAATAACAATTAGCCATTTACAAATTTAATTATGTTCTCAGCTGTGATCAAAAGAAAAATATAAACGTGATCATGAAACTATATTTTTTTACAAGTGTCAGACTGAAGACTATATAATAAAATTATACATTTTGATAATAATAATTGTGTATCATTATTGATGCATAATGGGTTGATTAACAGTGACTGGTCATCTTTTAAAAAGGCAATATGCTAATAGGAAATATTGTATCCAACTGAAAATAAGTACATGTAAATATATAATTATAATAAACAGAGTTTTAACACTATAGATGATTTAAATATCAAAGTAGAATCTAAACATATGACATAATAAAATTCAAAAAAATATTATAATCAATAATTGAATACCATTGCAGTCAAATACAATATAGGTCAACTCATCACCACCACCAAACATATAAAATCATGTTTGGGGTTTTACGGCACACCTTAATTTGTTGATGGTTTACTATTGACAATTACTGGTGGTACACTGGATGTTAGGTATATACGATATCTACTACATATTATTTACCATTGCAACCATACACAATTAGTGTGTACAGACACTACTTTTGATTGAATTAAATTTTATCGGAGGTTCATTTTTAGGTTGAACCTCACTGACAATAATTATAAGCAAAGTAATCTGGGCTATGAGCAGTGTTGTTAAAATATTGGTTTTACAAATGGTAAACAACCATAGTTGCACCCCATTTAATTTTATTACATGCATTAATTTATAAACCATTACTTGATTTATGTTATATATGGTTGCAAAAGGTAAAGTTAATAATTAATCTACCGGGTACATATAAATTAGTCATCAATCTATAACTTTAGTCTTATACAGACTACAAATATTGATAATAAATATAAACCTCTTAGCAAAAAAAACTTCTAAGTTACATATAAACACACCATATTTACTAAATTCATTTTCATTCATCAATCCCAACAGAAATTAGTAATCATCTTTTATGCTTTTATTAATCATCTACGATAATCCTGCTCGCCAAAATGACTGGTTCAAAACGAGAGGGTAAATAAAAACTTATACATATAATAATACTTATAATAATAAAGAAGTGACTACAGTTGTAAGTTGTACTAATTAATTGCAATGAATCAATTGAGCTGAAAATACTTCACTTTTAAGTGCAATTAGCTAAGGATAATTAGCAATTAACATAATATTTATTAGTTAAACTAATTAATTTTGTTTTTTAACACCTAAATTAATTAATGACATATTAGCAAGGAATGAAAAATAGGTCAACTAACTCCATGAAGTCATTTTTTTTCATTTAAATATGAAGAGTTTATAACACAATTATCAAATAAATACCATAAGTTATTGTTTTACTCATCTTTATAAACCATTTACACAATATTTTCGACCGTTTACGAAATTACCAATAATTCTGACCAGTTATGAAATGACCAAAAATATGGTTACGAATGATCAAAAATATCCCGTTACGAAAGGACCAGATGCCCTCACACATTATATAAAGGACAAACATAGAAACCCACTGGATCATAAAGATACAGTGAAATCATATGTATTTATTTCATAAAGGGAGGTAATTGAAATTACAACGGAATTTCCGATTTTTGGAATAATTTCAGATACACTTTCACAATGTATATATTTATCATGTATGTAAATTGTCCGTCCAGTCCAGATGTGTTGCATGTAAATCCAAAGTATATAAGTCATGGTCGACACCAAATTTAATGGTTTGGCAGAGGCTTTGATATTGTGTCTATGGTTTGCATTGTAGCTAGACGCACTCGCCGTAGTCTGGTCTGTACATTTATGTCTTGGTTATTCACAAATAATTATCTCCATATATATATTATGTATTGTGAATGAGCATCTGAAAGATCCCAAAAATCGTAAATTCCGTTGTTGTGAATTTGATTACCTCCCTTTATATAATAAATTAGTTAATTAATACACCTAAACAATACTAAATTATTTAAAAAAAAAAAAATGAGCGCTGTTGGAATACATATTCCTTCTTCAGGGGATGAAAATGAAAATATCAATATTGTTTAAAATGTCAAATAATTCAATGATAAAAACTGGAAGTATGAAAAAACCACAATAGAAAACTTATAGAATTGTGAAAACATTCATAAATTATGATGTGTACCTTTAGGCACGCATATATACTTTACAAAAATATAGAGCAAATAGTGAAATTTATATGAAAAATACCATGTTTTCAGTAAAATACGCCAATGAAATTTAAACTGTGCTGCGTGAAATGTGAAACGCAAAGTTGTTACTAAAGAAAACGTCACTCTGACGTGACGTCACAACGTTGTGTACTCTTTTGCGCCATGATGTCATAAGTATTAACAGGGGGACATTAATTTTAAAAGTAAAAAATACAACTAGGTTTATTAAAAAGATTGTGTCGTATACATCAATAAGAGAAATGAAGTACAGTTTTACTGGAAAGGATGTATAAAAAATTCAGTACATTCAAACATATCAAATTATGCAGAACCATCGCTTCTGTTTATACCTTATGGATAAAGGGTATTGAATCGTCTAATCCAATAAGTTTTACGATCTTTGCGTTGCTTGTCAGTTTAATCTAGAACATGATCAATGCAGTGTAATATTACATCGGCAAACGAATGCCTGTCACTGTTGAAATGTTCAGTGAACGAATGAACTTGCATTGTTTCCAATCTGATCTATGCAGATTTACACGCTAGCTCAACAACAGTTTAGTTTCGCCGATATACTGTTTACTACATTTAAAACATGTCTTTACATACAAGACATTAGCCGGTTTACAAGTAACAGGACACTTAAAGGGATTATATTGGCATTAAGTAACACAAACATGCTGTTAATCCAGACTTTTCCTGTATGCAGTGTGCACAAAATAATGCTTATGTATTGATGTATAACCTTTATTTACTTGAGAGTTATCAAATTAACAGTAATTGAATATTGGCCAAAACTTTAATATGTCCCGCAATAAAGTATTGCGCAATGTTTACATTGAACTACGTAAACTTCCGAATAAAGCCTCGAAAATGATATCAGGAACAAGTCTTCACAATGTTATCCAATGATTGATCAGAAACGTGAAAGCGGTTTGTTGAAAATGGCCAATGTAAACAAAAATAAAAATGTGACTTCAGAAACCTGATGTTTGTAATAAAGAGGTTTTGCAATTAGACACTTTAGACACATATATCTCTAAGTTATAAGTGTATCTTCATGCTGGGCGTATGTATTTAGGACAATGAATTGATGGTAATATGCCAATATAATCCCTTTATGGGAAATACTCCTGTAGAAGTTTGTTTAATTGTAGATGATTCTGGCATAATTTTACATGTTTGAGAATGTGCTAAGCCACAAGGACCAGATTTTCAAACAACAGAACCTTCACCAGAGCTTTTTATCTTTGCTTGTTCAAGTAAGTCACGCAGATTCTGAGGCCGTCTGTATGCTACGATTGGTTTCCTGGGAAACAAACGACCGAGTCTGTCTGAAGATTCTATTGTGGGGCCCAATGCTTGTCGATGACAGATCTAAGTTTTGGCACATTTGGATGATATGTTGCTACAAAAGGAATATGATCAGAAGTTTTATTTGATTTCAAGTATATGAAAGTGTTTCTTTTCAGTCCCTTTTCCTTGCTTTCGAAAAAAATCAAGTTTCCCATTGTTTTCTTTATAACTGCTTCAGTGAGATGCTTTAATAATTCTTTTGAAAGGGTTTTAAAGTTTTCATTACCAGTGCATATACGATGTATTCAATGTGCCAACCTGTACAGAATGTTTTTACAAATATGTTTAGGGTGACAACTGCTTGGAAGAAGGTACTGATGTGTATCTGTTGATTTTGAATATAAAACAGTGTGTACTGTATTGTTTATAATCTTAGATGTCGTGTCTAAAAGTATGTGTTCATTATTTGATATTTCTACAGTGAACTTTATAGTGGGGTGAAAGTTGTTAACGAAATTAATAAAATCATCAAGGTTATCACGACCATGGCACCATTGCATGTCAATATCATCAATAAAACGGAGCCAAGAAAGTGGCTTTAACAGAGCTTCTTGAAGTATTCTTTGTTCAAGATGGCCCATGAACAAATTGGCAATATGAAGGTGCTGTGCGTGTACCTATAGCCATGCCATTGATCTGAAGGTAATGTTCACCATTGAATTCAAAGTTGTTAACACTTCAAAGCTCTACAAGATATTTTGTGGGTGGATCTTTTATCGATCTACTGTCCCACACTTCCCTGCATGCTTCAATACCTTCGTCGTGAGAGATATTTGTATAAAGTGAATTGACATCCATAGAGATTAGTTAAGTGTTTTCTGGTAACTTACCTTGGGCTGCGATTTTTGACAAATAATTTGTGGTGTCTTGTAAGTGTGATGGTAAATTTTCACTAAATGGAAGTCTAAAAATTCTGAAATTCTTTCAGTGGGATGACCACTGTATAAGCAGACACAATAGGTCGACCTGGGTTGCCATGTTTATGAACTTTTGGAAGAATATAAAAATGACCAGGTCATGGGTTTGGGATAGTAAGATAACCTTTAAAATTATTTATATATGGAGGTAATTATTTGTGAACAACCAGACATAAATCTATGGACTAGACCAAGTTATACACTGATCAAGTCCCGTTATAACGCGGCAATATACACGGAACTGCCTTATTAATATCCAAAGCACTGTGCTACATTATTTGGCAATACTTTATCTGATCGAATCATTGTAAACAAACACATGACAATGTGTGATAATTATGACAGACCATTGTTTGCTGGCATAAATCAGTTAAAAGCGATGGAGTTTATAACAATAAGAAGTTGTTATCATGCCAGTCTGAATTACCAAGGTGTAAATGATGCACAAATACATAGTCATAGTTTGGGAAAACATAACTTCTCGCAAAAACTTAGCAATTTAGTTGAGATTTTCAATCAATTATTATACTGCTGGTTTTTAACAAATCTGGTTGAAAGTATCAGTTTGAAATTTCAGATCCATAGAAAAAACGCATTACGAGTTTCGTGTTTTAACAGTATGCAAGTGTACATATATACTTTGCTCGGATATAAATCTTCTCTGCTAAAATATTAATCATGTACAATGGCTTTGCCAAGCATCTACTCAGTCATTTCCAACAGCATTCATCTGCAGTTGAAATGTAACATATTACATTGTGAAACATGTGTTACCAAGATTTCACTATCTGCTGAAGTACGGACAGATAGGGTACCAGTTAGATTGTATATGGCCTGGGTTTTATTGTACAATGATATCAACAAAATGGCTTTTATGTAAGCTAGTGACTTGATTTTTGAAGAGAAACTTTAACTATTGGTTACACTCTAATGTCTAACTCTAATCCACTTCTGCACTATAATGATCTTTTTATTTGACTTATTTGTTTTTTACGCTGTTAAAGTATTTTTCTATATAAACAAAAAATGCAAGTTGGTATTAAAAGCATGAGATATATACAGAAACAAGGTTGTCATATAGGTAATGAAACTAACCAAATAAATCTCTTTCTGACTATAATGATTTTGAAATTACAACAATATTATGGGTTCAATTAGCTGTTTTGTGCATCTTATTATATTTCATTAGCAAACAAGAAATGTCACTGGAAAGTCAGGCTCATAACCCCCCAAATGGCCTTGAAAATAACAATAGATGTATATTTTGAGTTATGGACTGACATTTCAGACTAGATGCACAATTTCATGTAGTTTACCTTTGTGTGACCTTCACCTTGACATCTGATATAAATGTCTGGGTATTTCTACAGGTAAATGCAGGCGACACATTATTTTGACATGTTGATCATTTGTGTCAAGATATTTCAAAATCCCTCCATGTCAGACAAAATTAACATGAAATATCAAACAAACTGAAAGTGTAACCTTGGCCTTTGAGGTAAGGTTCTGGGTTTTACATGCAACACGTCGTCATGTCATGTTTATCAATTGAGCCAAGTGTTTTTGCAATCCATCTATGCATGACAAAGTTACAGATTGGACTTAAAACATACTCAAAGTGTTGTCAAACAAACTCAAAGTGTGACCTTGACCTTTGAGGTACAGGTATGGGTCTTACATGCGACACATGGTCATGTCATGCTGGTAAATTGAGCCAAGTTAAATCACCAAAGTGTGACCTTGACCTTTAAGGAAAGGTTCTGGGTGTTACACGTGACACTTCATCATGTCATGTTGATCAATTGAGCCAAGTATTTTTTAAATCCATCTATGTATGACAAAGTTACAGACCAGACATGAAATCTCAAAGAGTTGTCAAACAAACTCAAAGTATGACCTTGACCTCTGATATACGGGTGTGGGTTGTATGTGTAATAGTAATCATGTCATGCTGATCAATTGAGTCAAGTATTTTTGAAATTTATCCATAGGTGACAAAGTTACAGACCAGATACGAAATCTCAAACAGACTGAAAGAGCTGTCAAACAAAGTTAAAGTGTGACCTTGACCTTTGTGGTGGGAATAATAATAATAAAGTCTTTATTTCAAAAGGAAACACAGTTAGAACAATTTCCCTGTGGTCCTCTATTATATACATGTTAACAAAAGTGAGTAATAACAAAATATAAATAACAAAATTATTCAACAGAATCAATACAATTTGGAAACTTATAAACAAAATAGGGTAATCTGCCCTTGAGTCGATTTCGCCCTTAAGTCAAACGATTTTAGTATATTTTGTCTGATTCTCACGTCATCAATAAATAAATGTTAGATTTCTTATCTGATATATGTTATTAGTTTTCACAGATGGAAACCCGTCTACAAACATCCGTATATACGTTCGACCTTTTTTGAAGGTTAGTAAACACTACTGGCGACCAATAAGAAAACTATATAAGAAATATTTTCTTTCGTTTCAATCCTTTTACTAAATATGTTGTGGAATATGCTGTACATAATTTATGAATAAATATGTTTAAACCAATAAGAAAACGGCAGAAATTCTAAAAAATAACAAAACCAAAAACTCCTTTTGCAAAAGTAAGCATTGCAGGGTACCAGTAGTTGTTTCTGCAAATATTAATGGCTACAAGAAATATTTTAATGCAGTTTTTATAACAATAACAAAATGGTATTTACAAAAATAAACAGATTAGAGGTCAAATACATGGTGAGGAATGAATGCCCTTAAGACGAACATGAAATTGCCCATGAGACGAACACTGTTCGACTCGAGGGCACATAAAAAACAAGTGGCTTATAGATTATATAAGTTAACATTTTGATGTCATATGCCTAATTGGCAAATTAGCGTAGCGGTTCCTAGTTTGGATTTCAGAATGAAAGTTCTGATGTTCAATCCTCCATAACAGCAATTTTTTTTTTATACAAAAAAGTCAATGAGGTTAATTTAGCTCTACTCACGTTTACGTTTTACTCATTATAGAATGACATTATAGTACTGTTTGTTTTGGGTTTTTTTGCCTTATCAATTACCTCTGTGTAAGCAGTAGGTATGCATCATCAGGGACATAGATCTTTGAATGTTGGATCTGGATATCTTGCTAAGCCAGAGCTGAACAATATAAACGATTCACATGCCATAGCAGGGCTGTACAAAAACCATAGCTTGACGTCCCGGACAAGTGGAAAATGGCTACGGACAAGTGACATTTTCCAAAAATTTAGTCCCGGACAAATGCCATTTTCAGAAATCAAGTACGTTTAACTGATGCATCGCACATGTGAATCGATTAGCTGTGACCAGTTTGCAACTAACAAAGGCTGATTATCTGCAGGAGGCATGCCATGGCACACGTCGATTAAACTCCTGTATTTACAACATATAGTGTTAACTCGACTGTGTTACTTATTCAGTTAACCAATCAGACGCGTCGTTAATCAATTTGTGTAAGCCGAAAGTTACTTGGGACTAGCTAGTTTTCACAATACACAGGTCTGCAAGTATCTCTATTCGATACGACACAGGTCAAACTGTTGTTTATAGACCGTAACTAATCAGTATAAACAATTGACCCCCACGGTGTTTATCACAACACATGCCCGATAATGTGACTTTGGAAAACCTCTCATGCATATTCAACTAGCTATTTTCATTCCTCTAATGTGATTGGTGGATAGCTTTGAATATGAATTAATCTATTTTTAATAACCGCTCTGATTGGTCGGATATCTACGACCAAGGTACATGTTTCTAGCAAAGATTTAAAAAAAGATGATGACGTTATTCGCGGGTGTCTCTCAAATTCTCCATGTGAAGAGTGTAAAATTATCTCCCTTTGCCAAAATGGTGACGATTTCTAAAATCTGATTACGTTTTTGCAGATAATTCGCGATCAATCGCGTAATGTATAATGTCAGCTTTAGGTTCTGGTAATTTTATAAATATTTCGTGGATTTACAATAATTGGAACTGTATGTATATAAGTTTTCTTCTGTGAAAACGTGAAAGTTGATATTTAAATTGAGTTTACGGTAAAGAAAAATGTGAGTGGGGTATTATAATAATAAACATATTGCTTTTTGGTTGTGTAGTTTCAGCGTATAATTTTCTATGGCATGATTTAAATATAGTAGTGAAAACAACAATTAAGATCAATTATGGTGTTTTTTTTAATATTTGGAATATAGTTGACTAGTTGCACTTTCTAGATATTTGAACTGTACCATAGACTATGCTTTTAGACAGTAGTTTTAATGATGAGTAAATAAAACAACAAAAAAGTAATTGATATTGTATTTATTGAATTTAAAACACATTTAAAACTGTCTTTATGTTGCAAGAAGAAAAAGTTACCATCTGAAATTGTCCAGGTTGAAAATAATGCATAAGCATCTTTATTATGGGTTAGACTGGTACGCATTTTTAAATGTATATAAAAACCTGGACAAGTTGCTTTTTGTTCAGGACAAGTGACTAAAAAAAAAATTTGTACAGCCATTCATTGCAATACGTTCAAAAGAGGATGATAGTTGATGCATGGCACATCTACAACACTCAAATGCAGCAATGGTTTCAGCGGTGTGCAATAAGTTTCTTATAGACGGAACTATTTTACTTAAGGCCAAATTCAAGCCTGTCCACAGAAGAGGTGGTCCAGTCCAGCACTGTTATTTAGCGTTCTTTTGTAAAGAAGCAAATGTACAGACAGCTGTGACAATTATAAACAAACATGGGGTTGAGTATAAAGCAGTATAAAAATGAATATATAAAGTCCTGCAATATTGTCAATTATATTCTTTAGTTTATAAATCCAATGTATAAATTGAATACGCTATTGTGAAACTATATCATTCTATTTATAGTGGACTCGTCTTATACAGGTAACACATTAATATTGAATCTATTGTTTTGTATAATGAATGTAACAGTTGAATGGGCTGTCATAGGTTCCATCTAAACATAGAATGATGTAGTTTCTCTGGTAAATTTGCAATTTTGCAGATGGGAAGGAGTCACCGTCAGTGGCGTAGCTTCCTATAAGCACTGTAGGCACGTGTCTACACTTTTTTCTAAGAAACTGAAAATAAAACTGCCAAAAATGTAATGAAAAATTGGACTCGTATGTGGGTAGTGGGGTAAACTTAACGCAACGCAACAAAAAATCATTGAATATATTTCACATCATTTTATCAATTTATTTGGTTAACAGTGAATTCAAGGTTAATAGTAATGATAACCAGGCCCCTAAAACACACATCAAAAAACACCTACTACAGCCTTGCTGAAAAAAAAAACGATCAGGGGAGCTTGCCCCTGGACCCCTTACAACCGTGCCTACACATTGTTTTTAGCCAAGCTATGCCCCTGACAGTAGCTGTTGACGCTGGTGAAAGGAGGAAATCTGCAAGCATGACCTCTAGTCTGGGCGCCGGTTGGATGAAGGAACAGGGTTGCAGGGATTTCCACAAACTGGTGTACAATGCAGTACATCAAGGTAGCTTTGGAATGCTGTCTACGTGCACATCTAAGATGCTATTATTAAAATGTGATTTTCATTTTTTTACCTTCTCTGAATGTCGCTAATTAATAAGCATAACTCCTGGGACTTCTGTCTCGAAAGTTGGATGCCTTAACCACTCGACGCAGACCTTAGATATAGCAGATAACTCATGGTCAAATATGTTCGAGATAAGGGTGGATGCATTCCAAGTTAAGGGAGAATGAGTTTGTCTCTTGGGCGAATATAGGTATTTGATTATTTTTAGCATTTTCATACATTACATCCGAGATATTGCGTAAATAATGCTTGCAAAGCTTACATGGATAACATACTATGATACCTGCATGTTACTTACAGTATGGCATAGCAGGCATGTTGTATGTGTTGAAGAAAAAACATAACCTGTTCGACTTAAGGGCGAATTACTCTGGTGAATTATTTTTGTTGAACTATTCAATTAGAAATGTATATATTCAAATAACAATGAATATTGTTTATTTAATTAACTCAATAATATATTTCAAAGGAAAGGCATGATAGTATTATAATGTAAAATTTACACTTGAAAATGATGAGTTCACAACATAATATATTTAGACAGTCAATGTTGCATTCAATGATTTCAGAATCAACTGACTGCAATGAGGATACAATGTTTTGTAAGACATTGACAATTTATCTTTGTTGTGACACCAGGGGACTGTTATATTTAAATCTTATATAATATCTCTTAAATTCTTGAACCGATGAAGCATTTTTAACATGGTTTGGAAGGGAATTCCAGATTTTGGATCCAGAAAGTAGTTTTCGTAAAAAAATCGGAAATAAACTTCCTGTACTAATCGGAAATTGCTAGAATTAACGGAAGAAAGAACTCAAAACTTTAAAAAAAAATCGTTTTTCAATGAAAGAGGGCGAATATTCTGAAGTTATCTTACAGAAAAAATGTTGTGACTTAAAAATATATGAATACTTATAAATACTTACTAAATGATGATCCAGTTGGTTTTCGGTTTGTCTTCTCCGCATGGTTCACTTGTTTGGAAAGAAAATAGCGTTCTTAATTCTATAACATGCATCCGTACTCTAAAAAATCATATGTTAGGTATCATTTATTGAAATATAAAATACATTGTTATTATTTGTTGTATATATAAATTAGGTATTATTAATAACATATTGACAAGTTGAGCAATTCGGTTACTGAGAACAAGTTATTATAATAGTAATCTAATCAAGCCGTTACATCCGGATATGACTAAACACCGGAAAGGGGCCCTTTCCGCGGAAAGGGCTTTTCTGCACGGAAAGGGCCTACAAAACACACATTTTTGGTGCAAATCTCATAAAATCGACTTTTAATCGTTTATAAACATGTTTTACGATATATCTGGGAGTTTTATAAATTTAAATTGTATTTTAAAGATTTTATAACAATAAAATGAATTATGACTAAAAAACGGCTGATATATCTGGGAAAGATAATTATAATTTGAATTTTAAAGATTCTATAGCAATAAATATTACATAGATATTATGTAAGAGTGTTTAGTTACAAATGGATAAATAAGAATGCCATTTTTTATATATGTATATTTTTGTCAGATCATTAAAAAAACACGTATATTTATCCATCTGTATCCAGGCCACACCACGTGGAGGCGCTCTTATCATGGCCCGCCCATCATCCATTTTATTTACATATTTACAGTTCGTAGCAAGACGATTGTGTAGAGACTACAGCCAGCGTGTACTACACTAGGTGTGACCAAAGATCACCCATTACTGACTGTAGAATCAGAGTCGTCGCTTGGCACTTGGGGCTTTTGACGGTGTGTGTGAGCGTTCAGCCCGTTTTTGCTTGACTTGGTTCGGTTTTTTCCCCGCTGAAGCTTTTCTATCTACCCGAGTCGGTTAAAAACTTCTTTCTTCTGTTGTTCCGATGGTCTTCAGTTAAACTTGACCAATAGACCCTTCTTGAAATATCAGAACGAGGCTGAAATGGTTCAGATGTAAACAAGCACTTCTACTATGCAGCATAGACTCGTACAGTGATAGAGATTTAAGTCTTATACCTATGTTTACATTTTCGTTTGTGGAAAATTACATCAAAACAAATAAATTTTCTTCTGGAAACAAGTCAATTAACAAAGGATACAAGTTTTACAGTGAAGGATACATACATGAATTGAAAGGTAAATGTTTTAATTACTTGCATTATCCAAGCACCTGTATACGTAAAAGCATGTACGTTTATACAGTACTGGTAACAGAAAATCCATGTATCTCCCATCATAACACCAATAAATCTGGCTAATTAGTTTACAGCTTATTTCTTATCTTGCACCCTGCAGTTAATCTTGCTCCAATGTAAATGATTTAGGATAATGACCATAAATTGTTTGGTTTTCATTAAAATATTTAGCTGTAATCTATACGTAAATCTTAGGTGGACACAGCAAGAACCAAATATTTGTTTTATGCTAGTCTTACCAGATCCCTGAATTTCATGGTCAGAATCTATATGAGAATCAGAATTTGCACTTTGCTACCATACTTTTCTAAATATAAGCACCCCATTTCAGGTCACCCAACTTCAGATGGATGTAGAGTGACTGGAAAGTGCCACAAATCACAGAAAAAAAACCAGAAAACCCATACCAAGTCGAGGTAATTATAAGTATATTTATTTTATTTTATTTCAACCTTTTAGAACTCCCAGATATATCGTAAAAAACATATTTATAAACGATTAAAAGTTGATTTTATATGATTTGCACCAAAAATGTGTGTTTTGTAGGCCCTTTCCGTGTAGAAAAGCCCTTTCCGCGGAAAGGGCCTCTTTCCGGTATTTAGTCATACCGCGTTACATCTAGCCTGTTTCTCGGACCCAAAATGCTCTCGACGTTGCCTTCGCATTCTTATATTATATGAGACCGGGGACCAGTCTACGTTACATCCTTCATCGGTGAAGAGTTCATTTATTTACTTCTGAAGAAAAACGTGCAAACCAAAATCGTAGACTCACGTTATCCAACGACTGGCAGTCGATGTATTAACTTTAGCCCTGCAAGTAAAACATAATGGATGACGGGATGGATGATGGCAATTTCCCAAACATCCCCCAAGATAATGGAGATGGGACGGTATGAAATTTCTATTTTTAAATCAGTTAGGTAATGGCAGGGGGTGCAGGACGAAGCGTACCACTGTCTTTCCGTACCACTGCCTTTACGTACCATTTCATTTCGAAGTCTACCACATATAGATAATATAGTAGTTAATACCTGGTGGTACGCTCGATAATACGTTTGTCAACTAGGTGTGAATATCAAGTATCATTTGCTAAAATCAGCCGTAAATTAAAGCAAACTGACAAAAAGAAAGTAGTAATGGGTATTATCAGGTTAATTAATCCCGATTAATTGTAAAAGCAGTACAATATAGTTATGTTAGGTTATAAAGAACGAGAAAACATATAGATCACTTTCTTTTTTGTATAAGCATTTTAATTTTTTCGCATAATAACACATAAAATAAGCACAAACATCTTCATTCATTCACTGTTAAAACAATTTACAACAATTTTATATTTCATAATAAAAATCATAACTCATTGATCAGTATAAGCACATTTTACATATAACACACAGTGATCATTTTGGGCCGCGCCATTTCATTGCCGATGGTGCATAAAAATCTTCCCTAGGTGCCAAAATGGCCCGTGAAAATTCTAGTCGGCGCAAAATTTAACTCTGTCTGGGCTGAAAAAAAATATCAGTCATTTTCGATACTTGCACTACACTGCAAAACGTTTTGCAAGCGTTTGGGATGACTATGTCGGCACGTGATTTCCAGTGAAAATTTTATATCGAAACCGTTTTTCCAGATCACCCAGCTGCTTATCGTAAGTTTTGAAGGTTATACAAGTGTTGTGGTGACTGTGATCATTTACTAAAAAAACGTGCTTACGGTGACACAAAAACCTGACACTGTATAGTAAAAATGCCCCCAAAGAAAAAAAACAAGTTTAACGCAACCATCATTAGGTAGCTCTAACTTCCAAATACTCAAAAATCAAACCTCTAATTCGAGACAGTAATTTTAGATGAGGAACCTGAAAAAAAAGAAAGAAGTTTGTCATTTCCAGCAGTCACTTTAATCAATGCTTCACCTTATCTGTACTTTAGTCATGTATAAATCAAACAGTTGATAGTGCTGATGAAAAAATTAAAATGTTTGAAAACAATATTCATCAATTTTATTCAGAAAACAAGCAAAAAACTTCAAAATTGTTATTTATCAACCTAACTTTTGGTGCCTGGAAATGCTTCCTAAGGGGGGTTTAAAATCCCCAAAATCAATTTCGGACAGGGGGCATTGCTCCAGGACCCCCTAATAGGGTGTTGCCCCTGGACCCCAATGGGGGCCTAGGTGGCCCCCATACCCCTGGCCTATGGCCCAGGATTTGATCAAAAATGATCACTGGCACATAATTATAAGTAATAGCCAAACATATATTTTTTTTCTTCATTCACTGTTAAAATTTCAATATTTACAACAATTTTATATATCATGTTAAAAATCAAAACTCGTCGATCAGTATAAGCACATTTTACATATAGCACATAATTATAACAAATAGCCAAACATACATTTTTTTCTTCATTCACTGTTAAAATTTCAATATTTACAACAATTTTATCTATCATAATAAATGCACTTTTCGTACGCTGTTTTCCTAATCTATGGATTAAATAGTTACTCATCTTCACCGTGGTCTTCAACTCTAGGGATAGGACCATGGCCTATCAGATTGCTACAATCTCTAAGTAGCTTTGAAGTCGTGTATTCATCTTCTTCTTCATATTTGTCCCACAGATCGAACAGACGTCCGTGAATTTTAGCATACTTCTTCCGTTGATTCCTCTTCACTAGATTTTCAGAGACCAGCCTGACCATTATTGAGACATCCTGTGTCTCTGATCACGGGAGTGGAACTATGATGTAGAATGGGAGGCTGCTGCCATTCGCTCTGGCTTTTAGGCCTCTATGCCAACCTGTTAAGATAAAAGTGAACTGTTAGATATGTATGTACACACAACATTTAAGAAATTTTGCCGAAACAGATTATTTGTTATATATAATAAATGTATATTATAATAAAATATTTTTTCACCATTCCAGTCTTTTACTACTCATAATCATACATACCTTGACAGATACTTTCAATTTCCCTGCTTTAGTTGGGTCAGCTGGGTGGCTGTGTGATGACAATAAATATCTTTGTAATAGCTTATTCTTTTTTTTTTCTTAAAAATTCTTCTGCGTTACAATTATGTTTTAAAATGTATTATTTTTTAAAATATGCAGTTATGCACTGACTACATAATCATGAATATAGCTGATTAGAATACACACCTTCACATTATAGCTGAATCGGTCGCTGCTGAGTAACATATGACCACCCGCACGTGTATCCCCAGCTAGAACGTTGTACGTGACCGGACCGTCTGAAATAACGTCCGTACCCGGAGGAGGATCTATCAGCTCCCTAAAATAAAGAATTAAAATTATTAAATATTCATATAAGATTTTTTCACATATATTATATATCACATAAATTAAACAAATCTATAAATTGATCGCGATGATTAAATTACTTACTCGTCTTCAATTCAGGACGGATGTTGAAGGTCGACTTCCACATTGAATGACGTATCTGGGATATGTGGCGGCTCCATCTGTATCATGGAGTCTGGCTCTGTGGGTAGTGGTGTAAGTTGAAGCTGTGATCAGTTAGTTGTGCTGTCAGCAGCAGTTGTGTCTGTGATGACAGCAGCAGTGTCTGTGATGTCAGCGGCAATTGTGTCTGTTGATGCTGATCTACATTCTCCGCAAGACCATTCCAGATTGATCTGCCCCCTCTGCAACTGACGATACTGATCATGTGTAATCCCTGCAATAAAAATATACTAGATCTATTCAAAATTTAATTTATTATTATTCTCGCTTTATTTTTGCTATATTGTTGTACTTATCGATGCAAATTAGACAAGATGAACATTAGATAAGACTGTATAAACCAGTATCAGAGGTAGTTCATATTCACTCTTGTTATTGACCACTACACATTACATTGTTTGAAAATATATTTGAACAAAATGCTTACCAGTATTGCACTTGCGATGCTGCCATCGGGCACATTCGTCACACTGGATAGCATGACTCCGTCCAGTGATATTCACAGCACAAGAGATACACGGATATTCAGATGACAGATGATTACTGATGTTTCTACTGAAACTACTGTCATATATACACGATTTCATCTTTCTTTGTCTTGTGACATTGAGAACTTAATTATTTGAGTTGTAATTACGGAGAACTCCTTTAATTGGAACCCAATTAAGATAGTAATATAACAAACAAGCAATTATTGTATAATATAAGATTAATTAAGGAATGAACACATCGTTCATTCATTAATTAAGTATAATTATTTGAGTTGTAATTACGGAGATCTCCTTTAACCCAATTAAGATCCTCAAACAGTACAAACTTGTAATTACACATCTTGAATAAAATAACTTAAATACTTAATTAGTACATTATTTTACCAAATAATACAATATAAAAGATATACTGTAACACTGGAATATAAAAAACAACAACAACAACATGTAGTTAAATCAGAAACATATTTCAATTCATAATATTATGTATTGGTTAAATGCATAAATATTATTTACATATGACATTTATTGGTGTCTAGAAATAAAAAAAATAACATAATACACATTTGAACAGTTTAACAAACAATACATTAATATTATTAAATTTTCCCTATATAATCTATATGTGGTACAATTCGTTCTTGAAACTGGTACGCTTTGTCCTGGTACGGTAAAGCAGTGGTACGCTTCGTCAGACATTCGTGGCAGACACATAAACAGATAAGTGACTTCAGGGCACGTTGTCCAACGATTTGATATTTTTATATATTTGATCGTCCCCTACGTGTGCATAGTAGATCCGATTATTCATGGGAAATTTGGATTTTTGTTTAGGCTTTAGCAAACTGGAAAATAAAGTGCAACACTCTTTAAGATCATGTTTTAACCAATAATTATCAGATATTACAATAATACGTCATTTCCAGTTGGGTTTGTTATCGCATAATATAAGAAAAAAAAATCGATTACGGGATTGTTTTGGTTTCTCTTTGAAAAAACATGATTTTTTAATTGTGAAGCCACCAGATTTCGTCCTCCGTTTGATAAGGTTAAAATGCCCACATATCTGTTATCTAAAGAGAAACAAAGAAAGGATAGGTTACGTTTATATTCTTAATTTTAGAGGCCCATATATTGATTGACTTGTGAGTGTTATTTTGCAAATATGTCACAGATAATTTCAGCTCTGCGCTTATTTAAGAGAAAATGTGCATTTGAAAGCAAACATTCAAATAAGTTTATTAATTGATACCTCTTTTTCATTTCATAAGTAGTCAATACAGTCAGTGTGTTGCCTTTAATAGTTTCAATACATATATTTTCATTGAAAAGTGCTGATGTTTGACTTTTCTGTAAAACATCAACAACTGATATCTTTGCCAAAACATACATGTATAGGAGATATATTGACAGGGTTTCCCCCCAATGTCGTAACGCATGTTGCATGCGACATCCCTTCAAAAGATTTGGTTGATTAGCGACATCCCTTAAGTGGCCCGCCATGCCTTCCCACCCATTACATAAGCCCATCAGTTATTAAACACACATGTGAACTCTCCCACATTGTGCGGGAGTCTCCTGGAATCAAAGAGAAAACATGCAACTCCTAGATGGGAGTCAAAATCTCCCGCAATTACTATATCCTCTATATTGTATTTTTACTCCCCCTGCAATTTATTGTAAAAACAAACTCATTGACACTGTGAATGTCAATCATTGTCCTAAACATGACCAAGATACATAAGCTCCGCCTTTATCGGTTGTAAGCCAATTAGATTGCAGATGATATCAGTAACTTTCAACGTGATTACACACGAGAGGTGTTAAAATCAAATTCGACACATCATGACTAATTGGCATATATCCCGAGTCGTAGAAAATCAATATATAAAACTGTATACCAAATACGATCTTTAACACGTCCGAAATTTTTAGAAATGTGTGACTTGAAATTCGAAGCACAACTGTGCCACCACAAGACCAAAAATAAACAGTTTGAAAAACTGCGAAAAAAAGTTATGACACAAAATCGTTTCTGAAATAGTTACAAAATTTATTCTTTCTACATATCGACGCAATTTTAATTATTAAATCATTTGCAAAGTAGACATTGAATGTTCCTTGGCAATAAATTATAACACAAGGAAATTCTTGTTGAATCTCCAAGGAATCTATTCATCGCGAATCGTTCGCCATTTTCTTGTATAAGATATCGAGTTGCACATGAGCGACTTTCTAATCCGGCTATTTTCCGGTATTTGCCTCATTTTTTTATTGGACGGGAAAACCCCGGGATCAAAGTGGATATTTTCTTTACAGCAGATATATACATAAGCACTTGATAATAAAGTTAAAAAAAAAGTTTCTACCCACCGAAAATTTTAATAAAAAAATCATGACTCTATATTACTCTTGTTATTAATTGATATTCTATATATATATTATGACAAACACCATCTTTTATAGATTAATATACTTGAATTATTAAGAAATTATGTAAAATTGTGCCGAAATGATAATATTTTCAAATTTTATGGCGCGAAAAAAAAATCCCTCATTTGCATCCAATCTCCCTCATTGCTTTCCAAAAAGGTTCACATGTATGTAAACAAGTGATGTTTGTATAAGTATTTATTTACCCTCGCACTTTGAACTAAGTCATTTTGGCGAGCCGGATAAGATGATTATTTAAATAAGTGACCCCAAGATCAATTGACCTATTTCACAGACTTGTCAGTCACTCGCAAGTGTGAACTGGAGGTGTGTAATGGTAAGCCAATCAGAACGAGTCATTAGGGCTAATTTTCCACTTGTTTTTGTTCGTATGGAAATGAGACGTAAAGAGGCTAGTTTTACCCCTATTACCACGATTAAATGAGACTAGACTTAAGGGCTGTGTTAAGCACCATTAAACAGCAAACACGTTTAATGCCTGGTTTCATAAAACTATCACATACTGGGTGCTTTCCTGGAGTACCCGATTTTCATGCATATAAGCTTTGATCTCGATTTTAAAATAAACCGTTAAACATAACTGTTTAGAAATAAAAATGCTTCTTAAATTATCTGTTAAAACAGTCATTTTTGAATATGTTTAAACATTTACCTCATACACTCATACACGCAGCCCTGTGGTGTTTGTCTAAATTTTGGGTGGCACATAAGACATTTTCAAAATCTTGGAAACATTACTCTTCCTGAACCAACCAACATATTTTTGTGCAGAGCTCCAGATAAGATGCGTATCTGCATATATGAGGCATTAAAATTTGTGGGTATGCACCAGATTTGTTTTATGTGCGTATCAATTACGCATAAGCAATGAGTTTTACAATAAAATCAATTTCAGTTTACATTCTCTGAAAACCGATCTTCATTTGACTAATTTTTTAACTTATCCGTGTAAATAAATAGCAGAATGGTTTTAATTAAACTCGCTTCAGTGATCAATTTTACTGGTTATAATGGTAACCCAGTCTATGCAATCGCTAAGTTGCTTGATTTGTTCTTGACGGCACACAACTTTGGAAAGCTGAGAGTTCCGGCGGGATACCTGTAATTCCCAAGGTGTTTCAATATTTTAGGTATATCGCTGGTTGAAAATCCTATTCAACAACATATTGAGGTTAACAAAATAATTTTTTATATAATATGCACTCACTCGTCGGGGTTAAATCATAAATGGCTGTCACGCCATGACATTTTTTTTTGTAATTTGGAGAAAACATCTTTGAAAAATAACATATGCTGCAACAATACCCGGTTTTAGGTTGTTGGTGTATTAAGATGAAATGTGAAAATCATTAAACTTTGTTTAAAAAGTCATGTTATTTTATTATTTAAGATGTACAGACGATATACTCTGAGAAACTTCTTATTTTGAATGTCCTATTTTGTTTTGTAAGGTATAGAGACGCCCATGCGCGACTTTCTATACCAGTTTAAACATTGGCCTTTCTATGTTTTTATGGCGCCCTTTTCGGTGTTCCTGGCGCCATTTATTTTTCTTTAACTAACAGATGTTAAAAGGTTATGGGAAAAAGAAAAATGTTTAGAAAATTATGTTCATTTTGAAGCAAGTTATGCTAAAAAAATGATTACATAATTTGAGAAATTTAATTAACAATTGAAAAGTTCATGGACCTGTGGCCATGTTCATAAAAAATTAATGTCACATACTGCATTAAATGACTTCAGTATTGTGTAGTGTGTATGCTAAAACTGTATTTTTGTACTTATTCTGATTGTAATTTGGTCAGTTATGACATACATTCCAAGAACGAATAAACAGCAGAAAACTTGCTAATTTTGTGTACTAATAAGTCAATATAATTGTGCCACAGTATAATGTCTTGTTCCTATTTTTCTACAGCATTGGTATACCATTTATTTTTAGCTCATCTGAGCTGAAGGCTCACAGGTGAGCTCTTGTGATCGCCTGGTGTCCGTCGTCTGTCGTCCGTTGTCCGTTGTCCGTCGTCCGTCGTTAGGTTTTAGCTTCTAACAACTTCTCCTCTGAAACCACTTGGCCAATTTTGATATAACTTTACAGAAATGTTCCTTGGGTGACCCTCTACCAAGTTTGCTCAAGCCATCTTGATTCGTCAAAATACATGGCCACCAGAGGGTGGGGCAAGTTTAATTAGTAAAAATTTAAAAAATCTTCTAGTTATAAACTACTGGCTCGATTTTAAAATAATTTCACAGAAATGTTCCTTGGGTGACCCTCTACCAAGTTTGTTCATGCCATATTGATTTGTCAAAAAACATGGCGTCCAGGGGGTAGGGGAAAGTTTACTATATAAGATATAGTAAAAACTTAAAAAATCTTCTTGTCAGAAACTACTTGCTCGATTTTATAATCATTTTACAGAAATTACTTTGGTGACCCTCTACCAAGTTTGTTCAACCCATCTTGATTTGTCAAAAAACATGGCGGCCAGGGGATGGGGTTTGTTTATTATATAAGCTATAGTAAAAACTTAAAAAATCTTTTTGTCAGAAACTACTGGCTCGATTTTAAAATAATTTCACAGAAATGGTCCTTGGGTGACCCTCTACCAAGTTTGTTCAAGCCATCTTGATTTATCAAAAAAACATGGCCACCAGAGGGTGGGGCAAGTTTAATTAGTAAAAACTTAAAAAATCTTCTAGTTATAAACTACTGGCTCGATTTTAAAATAATTTCACAGAAATGTTCCTTGGAGGAACCCCTACCAAGTTTGTTCAAACAGTAGTGATTGTTCAAAAAACATGGCAGTCAGGGGATGGGGTTAGTTTACTATATAGGCTATAGGAAAACACTTAAAAAATCTTTTTGTCAGAAACCATTTTAAAACAATTTAGCAGAAATGTTCTTAGGGTGACCCTTTACAAAGTTTGTTTGAGCTGTTGTGATTTGTTAAAAAAATGACTGCCACAATGAGGTGCAGGTGCTAGTTCACTATATAGGCAGCTATAGTAAAAACTTCAAAAGCCTTCTTGTCAGAATCTACTGACCTGATTTCAATGTAATTTCACTGACATTTACCATGGGTGAACCTCTACCAAGTTTGAACTCTTCTACGCATCTGTTACATTTTCTAAGGGGCCATTATAGTACATTCCCACTGTATGCTGCAACACAGGTTTGGTTGTATATAATAATTACGCGCATTACTCATTACTATTCTGAAAAACTCAAGAATACTCATCTACTCTGATTTTGATGAGTAATTACTCATCGGCTTTAAAATTATCTGGAGCTCTGCTTGTGCTTTTGGTATCAAAAGAAAGGGCTTGATTGTAACTTTGGGTGGTAAACTTTACTTATAATTTAATGTGTATATTGAATGTATCCTGGAGCAGAGCTTTTAAAATTCAAAAATGCAAATCGGTCCAGGGTTTTTATTGCTGTAAGAATCACACTTTTTCCTTTTAAAACCACTGTACATTATGCCCATACATGTATATATAGCCCAACACCACACCCACCATTCAATTTTATCAGTTCATTTATTTTTCATGCTATCTGTGTTTAATTTGACTAAACTTTTCTAAATCTGTATATAATTATTACCAACATCATGTATTCTCATTTGAATGAACCAGTTTCAATCGATTTCATGCAAAAAATAGATTCAGTATGTAAATCGGAAGTATCATAATATATACCGGATATAGCCTCGATTCTTCTCGAGCCGATGCCATATTCAATGCTTTGAACATTGTCAGAAGCACTTTTTATCGCTAAACTGTAAATGAATATATGTAAATTTGCATACTACCACTTTCAACTATGTCTCCTATTATGCCATTATCATTTCATTAAAAAAATGTTCACATCTAATGGAAAATATTCAAAATGGAGCCGGTGTCAGATAATATATTCACCTGTTTAATATTTTCACCCACGAGTGAAAATATTATAGAATTTTGCTATAATATTCCCACCCCCACCCCCACTATAATATTTTCACCTCCCAATTATATTTTTCTATAAAATGATTTATTGATAAAAAAAGCATTAAACTTGTATTCATGATGAAGCAAACTTAAAAAAAATAAAATAACAATAGTATGACTTATATGCTTTATCAGACAAAAAAATTATATATTTGCTTTATTGAAATAATTTATCTGATGAGGAAAGAGGGGTGGGTGAAAATATTATATCCATTATATTTTCACCCACCACCCCCTTATATGTTGTTCAAAAATAAACACTTCTTATTATGATCAAGACAGCATTACAGTTGTACTTATTATGAAACAAACTTAAAAGAAAAAAATAACAGAGGGGGGTGGGGGTGTGTGAAAATATTATAGCCAGTATATTTTCACCAACTACCCCCTTATATGTTGTTCAAAAAAGAAAACTTCTTATTATGATAAAGAAAGCATTACAGTTGTACTTATGATGAAACAAACTTAACAGGGGATGGGGGTGGGTGAAAATATTATGGCCATTATATTCCCCTCACACACATCAATTATATTTTTTGAAAAAAATGAACACAACTACTTACTATGATAAAGAAATCATAAAACTTGCATTTATGATGAAGCAAGCTTAAAAGTAAAAAACAACAGAGGGGGGAGAAAATATTATAGCTATTATGGCCATTATATTCCCCCGCCCCCCACCCACCCAATTTTATTAAGGTTAACTGATCATCTGTTAGCCCTCGATGGCATAAAATGACGATAAATATTCAATCAATCAATCAATTCAAAATGGAATATAGATACTTATTGATGAAATCCTATTTTAAGTGAACACAAACAAACTGCACGATTCCATTGCATGTATTGAATGAAACAACACGTTTGCTGTCGTCTCTTTGACGACTGTGACGTCACCATGCATTGGCTAACATCAAAGGGATATTGTTAGGGTGAAACATACATGATTTCAAGTCCTTGAAATGTTCATGTCATTTCTTTTTATTGAAATTTATGGAAATTAATTATTAATTATTAAGTTCAAGTTACATTGATGATGCACAGATCTGTACTCTGTGAACAACTATTTATCCAAACGTTATCATGATGACAACAATTATGCAAACAATTCTGGTGCGACATCAAAATAAAATCGGTTCAGGTTTGATTACTTTCTTTAATTAATGTCATTAATATTATAATTAAAGTCGTTGTTAAAAAAACTCAAACAATTAAGTAATACTGCATGTTTTCATTAAATATTTAAATAATGTAAGCAATTTTTAGTCTGAACATCCCATCATTGTCCACTTGAAAAAAAAAAAGACACAAACAAACAAGTTAACACATTATGGCTACTGGTATATCAAAGAAATTACCGAAGCAAGCACAACTGTTTTGATGAACCAATATAGGCTGCTGATCACACATCAAAGGCATGTTACGTAGCAATATACTCTTCTGAAAAACTCCCCTACTATCTGTAATGGCTTAGTCAAAATTGACCTCCTTTTGCACAGTGGGTGACAAAACAATCAAATGATACTGCCGCTTAGTAAAGCATGATAACGGTAATTTTATACGACCAACAGAAAATATATGGACCGATATTTTATTAAATTTTGAAAAGAAAACCTGTTTTGAACAGTAGAAATTGGTCCAAAAACCAAAAAAAACGATGATTTTAGAAGCCCTGTCCTGGTGTACACGGTTTTCACGCACATAGATATTGTTTTCTAAATACAACGATTAACAGTCAGAACGGCTCCAAACCAAAACAACCCCAGACCAAAATGGCACCATAAACCTAAGTCAAAATGGCCCCATTATATATTTTTAGCTCACCTGAGCCAAAGGCTCACAGGTGAGCTTTTGTGATCGCCTGGTGTCTGTCGTCTGTCGTTAACTTTTAGCTTTTAACAACTTCTCTTCTGAAAACACTGGGCCAATTTTGATATAATTTCACAGAAATATTCTTTGCGTGACCCTCTACCAAGTCTGTTCAAGCCATCTTGATTCTTCAAAAAACATGGCGGCCAGGGGGTGGGGTTAGTTTACTATATAAGCTGTAGTAAAAACTTAAAAAATCTTCTTGTCAGAAACTACTGGCTCAATTTTAAAATAATTTCACAGAAATGTCCTTTGGTGACTCTCTACCAAGTTTGTTTAAGCCATCTTGATTTGTCAAAAAACATGGCAGCCAGGGGGTGGGGTTAGTTTTATGTCAAATTACTCCGCCTGTTTTATAGCATAAATGTCTGTTTATAGCAATTATTATAAGAAGAGGTAATAAACTCTTTAAATAAACTTTTTTTTTGCTATTATTATACAATATTATTCCAGATATAAGTTTTAAAAGATAATTAATGAATGATACAATTATAATCAATTATTTAAATATTATTCATATTATTCAAATATCATGAACCATTTTTAGCTCTACTGGCCAAAGGCCAGAAGTGCTTATGCGATGGCGCGTTGTCTGTCGTCCGTCATCTGTTGTCTGTGCTAGAACATTTTAAAATATGACGTTTAAGAATAGTTTGTGAAAAAAGTAACAATTCAAAAGTGGGGGTAGAGTAAGATTTTTGAGATTTAAAAAAAAAGAAGAGAAGCTATGTTAGTTTCTTTAGTATTATTCTACTCAGCGATGTTGATGTGATGTAAAAATTCCTTATGTATATCATAAATGTTATAGTATATATGAAAATTATAACTATTTCATTCTTATTATTCAAATATCATGAACCATTTTTAGCTCTACTGGCCAAGGGCCAGAAGTGCTTATGTGATGGCGCGTTTTCTGTCGTCTGTCGTCCGTCGTCTGTCATCTGTTAGCAGCAGTTTCTCTGAAACCACTTGGCCAATTAAACTGAAACTTCACATGGGTGTTTCTATTGCATAGGAGACTATACAAAAGATTTATTTTTCTATCTTAATTCAAGATGGCCGATGTTTCTATTGCATAGTAGAATTTCAAAAAGTGCTATGGCCACTATGAGTCAGTAGAGCGTCCTCAGGCCCTCTTGGGCCTCTTGTTATAATAGGTGTTAATCTGAATATAAAAGTCAGAGTTTTTCTGGTAAAAACCTTAGTACTACACACACACACTGGTACAGACAGGGATGGTTTACTGCTTCATAATAAAGCAATACCATATTTCTAGCTAGTTTCATAACAACAAGAAGTCTGCTTATCAAAGCCCCATATTTCACAGGAATAGTTTAAAATAGAAGCTTCATAAGCATCATATAAATTGAACATAATATTTATTGTTTCTTCTAAATTTTTTGTTATATTAAACAAAGAATCCATAGCTTTCAAAGCTTTCCCCGTCAACGTCTTAGTAGCACTTTGAAATGAACCTCAACTTGTTAAAACCACCCCTAAATGATAAAAATTAGATACTATTTCTAATTTTTCATCATTATAATTAAAAACATCATTTTTATTAAGAGTCCCCCCTTTTCTGTATACCAATACCTTCGTTTAACTTACATTTACTTTTAGTTTCCATTTGGTACAATAGGCATCTAAATTATTTAATGACATTTGAAGTCTGATTGCTGTTTCTGAGAAGATAACAGCATCATCTGCAAATAGCAATAGGTAGATATGAAAGTTGATCCAAAGTCAGGCCGGTATTTTGATCATGTTGAAGAAAAGTTCAATATCATTAACAAACAATGAAAATAAAATTGGTGAGATTATCTCCCCATGTAACAATCCAACTTCACAATTATAAAAATCTGATAAGCTATTCATATGTTTAACACACAATTTGACATCATCATACAAGGAATCGAATAACTCTGAAAAGCCTTCCATTTATACCTGCTTTGATTAATTTTGACCAAAGAGCATTTCTATAAATAGAATCAAAACATTTCATTAAATCAATAAAGCAACAAAACGATTTCTTTTTTTCTTTTAGTTGCCTACTTATAAAAGAATTTAAAATGAATATCGCATCTACAGTGCTATAAACTGCCTTAAAACCAAATTGAGTGTCTGTAAAGATCTCATTTTCCAATGCCCATTTCTTTAATCTTTCATTTATAACAACCGTAAATAATTTTGCAAAACAACTTACTAGTGTAATCCCTCTATAATTGGCAGGGTCATTAGATTCTTCTTTTTAGCTTGTCTTTTTGAAAAAAATGAAGAGCTATTGTCATGACCCTGGCATCGTCGTTGTCGTCGTCCACTGGTTAAAGTTTTATGTTTAGCTCAGTTTTTTCTCTGTTTCTGAACAAACAACTCATGTTACGGTGACTAAACTTCATAAACACATTCATATCATATTATACAATCAATGTATATAGCTAACTTACCTAAATTTACATACTTTGGGCTTTAAAACCTTAGGTTAAAGTTTTTTGTTTAGCTGGGGTTTGAATTTTCTTATATTTTTTATAAAATCAATTTCATTTTTCAGTAAGGCTACACCAAATTGATTTTTTAGTTGGATCTTCAGATTGTTGATTTGAAAAACAGAGGAGAATTATTAAATTTTTTTTATAATTTGTTATAAAAATTATACTTTTTTAATCAGTCTTTATAACTGTCTTTTTCTATTCAGTTCCATCAGTTTAATCTTTATTTTAACGATCAATTTAATTCATTAAATAACCCATAATTTGTAGTACTCAATTTATAGGTATTGATGTAAGCAACATGAGTATGCAAGATTCATCATTCATAGTTTCAAGTATTAACTAACTTAAATGTATATCAGTTTCGATTTTGGAGAAACATCAGAATATGAAGGTTTGTTTATAAAGCTTTCATATAGGTTGTTTTATTGCGACATATTACACGTCTCTAAGGAGCCTTTTGACATTTTTTATTTTTGCGTCTCCCGAGACAGCAGATCAGAAATCCAAATAATAAAAAAGCTGTCCATCCACACCTTATCTTATCAGGCTAAGGTTGTTCATGTTGATAACTTTTATGTGGAGATGTTGAAAGGAATCCTGGACTACCATGTTACCAGTTTACAAAATGTCTTGAAATGGATATTTTCGCCAGGGTCATCAAATATTCAATCAATTTTCACACGGAAGATGGTGTGTACCATGTTTGCATTTTTCAAGTGCATTATTAAAACCGTTTGATAGTTACTGTTGGAAAAGTATTGATATGGACTCTGTATTGTATGCAGGATATTATTTATACAGATACACAAAAAAAATATTAAACACACCACATTTTTTTCTTAATCCCAATTTGCCTTTTAACATATCAGAAATCTAACTAAGTTTTCCGATTTTTCGAACCTACATTTTCGAATTAACACAAGCAGTGAGCCTTCCCTCAGGCCTTTCAGGCCTTTGATTATTTAGAACATATTCTCATCTTCGACAGACGATTTGAAGTTAAAATTAAACAAGTATGCACGGTTATAAAGGACTGTTTACAGAAAATACTTGTTTATTTTTTTTAAAATTCTTTCTCAGATAGGTGCGGGATTTTTATTTTATTTTTTTTTAAATCTTTTTGAAATGATGTGGTATTTTTTTTTTTTTTTCTCAAAACCAATTTAACAGGGGTAATCTGAAGACCAAGACATTCATTTGGTATGGCCTAATACTGTTAATTCTGAAAGCTGCTCACCATCAACTAAAAAAAAAGTTTACATCACTGATCTTGACTTATTTAATGGACTTTCCTGCCCGAGCCCAACCAAGACTCCCACCATGCTGCCCATATTTTTTTTTCTGTTTTTGTTTAAATTTGTTTTGCATTAAATCAAATACTCTGCCCCATTTCAACTTAATTACCGACCCAAAGACCCTCATCCCTAAACCCCCTGCCACAGCCCATCCCCGCCCATTTTTTTACTTTTTTGTTTTAATTTGTTTTGCATTAAATCAAATGCTCTGCCCCATTTCAACTTTGTTACTGACCCATTTTTTAAAAAAAAAAATTTTGATTCTGGTTTGTATTAAATCAAATACTCTGCCCCATTTCCACTTAATTACCGACCCAAAGACCCTCATCCCTACCCCCCATCTCCCCAATTTTTTTGGATGGCATATCATAATCGCAGCCTCCGTCCCTCTGTCCTGTTATTCGTTTCCAGCCTGTAACTTTGTCATGCATAGATGTTTTTTTTTATATTTGTTACAAATGATCAACATAACATGACAACGTGTCGCGAGTAAGACCCACACCTGTACCTCAATGGTCGAGGTCATAATTTGAGTTTATTTGACAACACTTTGAGTTTGTGTCAGATTTCGTTTCTGGCCTGTTACTTTGTCATTCATTGATTGATTTTGTTGCTACTTGCTACGAATGATCAACATAACATGACGACATGTCGCAAGTAAGACCCATACCCATACCTCAAAGGTCAAGGTCACAATTTGAGTTTGTTTGACAACACTTTCAGTCTGTTTGAGATTTTGTGTCTGGCCTGTAACTTTGTCATGCATAGATGGATTTTGTTAATACTAGCTACAAATGACCGACATGACATGATGATGTGTCGCGCGTTACACCCAGAATCCCACTCTAAAGGTCAAGGTCACAATTTAACTTTGGTTGATGACACTTTCAGTCTGATTGAGATTTCGTGTCCGGTCTGAAACTTTGTCACCTCACTTGGCTCAATTCATCAGCATGACATTACAAAGTGTCACGTGTTAGACCCACATGCGTAACTCAAAGGTCAAGGTCACACTTTGAGTTTGTTTGACAACACTTTCAGTTTGTGTGAGATTTCTTGTCTGATCTATAACTTTGTCATCTATGGATATATTTTAAAAACACTAGGCACAGTTGATAAACATGACATAATTAAGTGTTATACCCATGTAATACCCAGAACCTTATTTCAAAGGTCAAGGTCACACTTTCAATTTGTTTGATATTGCGTGTCTGTTCTGTGACTTTGGCTTTAACTTGGCTCAATTTATCAAGAAGACATGACAACATGTCATAAGAAAAACCTAGACACTGTCACACTTTGAGTATGTATGACAACACTTTGAATCTGCTTGAAATTTCATGTCTGTCCTTTAACTTTATCATACATGGATGGATTTCAAAAACACTTAGTTCAATTGATCAGTTGATCAACAATTGATCTGTAACTTACATTTAGGGATTTTAAAATAGCTTGACACAAGTGATCAGCATGTCATTATTATGTTTCACCTACATTTAACTGTTGAAATACCCTGACCATTACATCAGATGTCAAGGTCAAGGTTACACAAAGGTCACACTTAAATGTAAAAGAACAACATGGAATTGCATGTCTAGTCTGAAACATTAGTCCATTACTCTTGATATTCATAGATAACCCTACCTATTATATCATATATTGTTATTTTTCACAGACCATTTAGGGGGCATGTAACACTTACCAGTAACATTTCTTGTTTTTATATTGTTTTGTATTAAATCAAATACTCTGCCCTATTTAAACTTTGTATGATCCAAAGACTTGCATGTCTTGTCTGAAACATCAGTCCATTACTCTTGATATTCATGGGTACATCGCTACGTTTTATAACATAAATTGTTATTTTTCACAGACCATTATGTGGGGCATGCGCCACTTACCAGTGACATTTCTTGGTTTTATTTTTTGTTTAATTTTGTTTTGTATTAACCCTTTACTTCATATAGATGCCTTTGGATACCTCTAATATTGAAAGCATTAGTTCATTACGTATCAGCAATGGGTGATTATGTTTATATTAACTGACAGAGTGGAAAACAGTGCAGGAAGTGTTCAGATTCTCATTACAAGCAATCTGAACTCTTTCTGCACTGTTTTCAAAGGCCTTCTGTGATTGGTGCCGGAAACCACGTATCTATGAAGTAAAGGGTAAATTCAAATACACCCCCACACACACACACACACAACCCATTCCCACCCATTTTTTAGCTCTACTGGCCAAAGGCCAGAAGTGCTTATGCGATGGCACGTTGTCTGTCGTCTGTCACCTGTTAGCAGCACTTTCTCTAAAACCACTGGGCCAATTAAACTTAAACTTCACATGCATGTTTCTGTTGAATAGGAGACTATACAGAAGATTTTTTTTTTTAATCTGAAATTCAAGATGGCCACCGTTACTAAAAATAGTCCAAAACTTAAACAATCTTCTTCTCATGAACGGCCCAACAGATTTTCAAAATGTTTATGTAGTAACGATGACCAACTATAGTATTGTTAGATTTGTTCAAATGGTGTCCCTAGGGTTAAATATGACCACGCCCCGAGGGTTCGATTAGGGGACACATGTCTTTATAATATTTTTTTTTTTTTTTTTAAAATGCAAAATGATTTTGCCTATATCTTCACAGAAACATTGTTTGGTGAAGGAGGTTCAGATTTGTAAAAATTAATGGGTTCCACTTTGTTAAGGGGTCAGGAGGGGCCCCAAAAGGGTAAGTCAGATTTGTTCATATTTGGCATAAATTATCCCTATGTGTAGGGGTTTGATTGCAGATAAGAATTAAGGGGCTTAACTTTATAGGGGCCCTGTAAGGGGAATTAGAATTTTACATAGGGATACTTATAATGGGAAAACAGAAAATTCTCTTTTTCTTTTATCTTTTCTGAAACCACTAGGCCAATTAAACTGAAACTTCACATGCATGTTTCTGTTGCATAGGAGACTATACAGAAGATTTTTTTTTCGATCTGAAATTCAAGATGGTCGCCGTTACAAAAAAAAGTCCAAAACTTAAAAAATCTTCTATTCATGAACGGCCCAACAGATTTCAAAATGTTTATGTAGTAATGATGACCAACTATAATATTGTTAGATTTGTTCAAATGGTGTCCCTAGGGTTAAATATAACCCCGCCTCGAGGGTTCAATTAGGGGACACATGTCATAAAAATATTTTTTTCTTTTTTTTTTTTAATTTGAAAATGATTTTGCCTATATCTTCACAGAAGCATTTTTTGATGAAGGAGGTTCAGATTTTTAAAAATGAATTGGTTCCACTGTCTTAAGGGGTCAGGAAGGGCCCCAAAAGGGTAAAAATTGAGAATTACTAAAATCGTTTTCTTGAGAACTGGTATGTCAGATTTGTTCATATTTGGCATAAATTATCCCTATGTGTAGGGGTTTGATTGCAGAAAGAAATAAGGGGCTAAAATTTATAGGGGCCCTGTAAGGGGACTTAGAATTTTACATAGGGATACTATGGGAAAACAGAAAATTCTCTTTTTCTTTCATCTATTCTGAAACCACTAGGCCAATTAAACTGAAACTTCACATGCATATTTCTGTTGCATAGGAGACTATACAGAAGATTTTATTTTTCAATCTGAAATTCAAGATGGCAACCATTACTAAAAATAGTCCAAAACTTAAAAAATCTTCTATTCATGAACGGCCCAACAGATTTTCAAAATGTTTATGTAGTAATGATGACCAACTATAGTTTTGTTAGATTTGTTCAAATGGTGTCCCTAGGGATAAAAATGACCCCACCCCGAGGGTTCATGAGTCAGTAGAGCGTCCTCAGGCCCTCTTGGGCCTCTTGATTGATGTCTCGAGGCATTGGAACTTAAAATTTAAGTTATAAGATCGGATCTGCAATGGTGAATATTATGACCTTGCCTAAACTGGTTTTCCTAGTTATCATCATCCTTTGTGGGATGTATTTCTGAAACTTCAGAAGATTTTACCATCTAGAATGGACATTATTTAAATTTTAAGTGTCCATTGCCTATAATCTCGAGACACCAAAAAATGAACAACTATAAAACACACAGAAATTGTTATAATTTTCATGCTCAGCGCAACACTATTGTACTTCCAGTTTTTTTTTCATAAATTACTCTAGTTTTACAATGTGCATATTGTGTTAAAATTTGGTCCTAATATTTTAATTAATTTTGAAGATATTCACTTTTGGTGAAAATATTGTATCTCAAATACTCTAATTCTTTAGCGTAAAACTATTGTAACTTGAGTTATAATAGTTTTGCACCAAATAATATCTTGGAAACCTTTATTTATATCGGTGTAAAACTATTGTAACTTGAATTTAAATTTTATTAATCCCAGTTACAGACCGTAATCCGTTCAAGTACACCAAATGGACACAAACGTAACGAATATCAAACGCGTTTTAAACGATATACAAATGGACTAAAAATGCAAACGAACCGATAAATGATAAACGAAACGAAACGATAAACAAAACGATACACGGATGCAACAGGGCGAACGATCCACGAACGATACAAAACGATAATGCAAACTTAAACGCATCAAATAATAAAGATTCGGATATCCTCTAATATTGTCGTAGTTATATTGACAATGAAATAAATAATTAAACGAAATGATTGCTCTCTTTGTCATTTAAAATCTTTAAATTGCTATACCTGTAACTTTAAATAAATTTCTTTGTTATAAGTTTTAATCCCGAATTACCCGTGAAAAACATTGCCTCGGGCATCGTTTCTTTACTTGTAAAAGTGTGATAAAACAATAAGATGACGCATGACCTGCTTACACAACTACCCCAATTAAATGATTTAATTATCTGAACACCGATTTATGTTGCTGTTCTGTTATATGATTGCCAATCAGGAAAAGTGTTCAACCAATTTTAGAAAATCTGTTTGTTACACCAAAAACCCTTAGGGCTTTTCCAAAATTGTATATTAAAATAGTTCATATATATATATATAACAAACACACGTAAAGGATTGGTGTTTGTTTGTTACTGGGTGTCTTCCAAAATGTTTGTTTTCAATATAGGCATTTGTTAAAAAAAGATTACTATTAAGCTGATAGAGTTATTAATAACTACACATACCTTAATTTGTGTACAGAATGAACACGCTGTCCCTTTCACTATCACCTTGTGCCAATGTCCGATTACGTCACCAGTGAAACAAACATTTTATTCACTAAGTGGGTATCTTGGAAATTTTTGATGGAAGGATATCAGAGGAATTCTATCGGCGTAATGTACATAAAAGTCCTTGAAATTGTCAGTCGGAAGTACATGTACCAGCGATTTTAGAAGCCATGCCACAAGACATAAAACTTTTACCCTTAAAGGCATCTTTTTTTATGGAAACATCTCCGCCTCCCCCATGCATTTACCATAGTGAAATAGAACGCGACGTTAAATGACGCAAGAAACTGTCAGAGTGACGACATCGCACATTGCCACGAGGTCAGAAATAAATTGTGTCGGAGTAATAGACATAAAGTGTGTGCGCTCGCTACATCAATTAAGGCATGTGTATTTGTAAATATATTTATCTTTGTGGATTATATAATTATTTTGTTTAATGAATTGTTATAATTGTTTAACATGACAATCTATCGAAATTCATAACTGGAATTAAAATTGAAAAATACTTGTTAATAATGCATTATTCCTGTAAATAAAATAAATGCTTGCTGAGGCGTCTATACTCTGTTTCTTGCATAATAGCAGATTATACACCACTGCAGATATAAAAAAAAACACGGACTGGTTCACATTTATTTACTATAAACTTTTTCGATACTGTAATATTAACGTTAGTGTAAACCAGTCTGGCAATGTTTGGCCACTCTAATGATTACGTGACCGTAACGTGTTTATCTGATGTAATTGACATGCCCCATACCATGTGTATTAAATTTCAATGATTGAGTTTTATGTAACATATTAATCTGCTGTCATCAACTTTATGGTAGACCATATCTAACATAGGGTGGCTTAGTTAGAAATATTTCAGAATGATTTTAATCAATATTTCAGAAAGATTTTAATCAATATTATTTTAATTTATTTAATTAATATATTATCATATAAAACCGGCGATTTCTTTAAATATCTAGTTCTTATTATTTATTCTACTGCGGTGTTAAATTGGACAACCAGAGATTATGCGATTGGTGAACATGTCGTGTAAACGTTAAATGGTAAAAGATACACGGTAAACGATACACGCAAAATGATTCGAACGCAAACGCAGGTTAAAATGCATTCACTATCGTTTTGAACTGCATTTTCGTATTTTTTCTAACGTTTATCATAAAAAAAATGCAAACCATTAACGAAACTAAAATGCATTTCAAACGCAAAACAAACGCGTTTGACATGCAAAACGTACGCAATTGAAATGCATTTTTGGTGTACTTGAACGGATTACGGTCTGTATCATGTATAACCACACTTTTATTTATTCTATGAATATTGCAATACAAGTTTCAAATGATTGTTCAGGAAAATCTTTCAAGATTCTGAAGAAATACAGGTATAGAGACCTTTTTTTTTTTTTTTTTTTTTACTTAATCTTTGAAAACATTTTACTTTGATAAAAAAGTAATTTTAGTCTGATGAGTATGTTAAATGTTTTATCGATACAGACATTAGTGACAATGAAATGGAAGATTAATATAGTTATTGTGCTATAAAAGAACCATTCGTTGATATTTTGTTAAAAAATCTGATTTTTAAAAATTTACAGTGAATATTTTGGTTTGCAATTTTTTTTAATAAAAAGGCCGTCCAATCTAACAATAACACTCAACACACTTTTAATTAATACCAATTATAACTTTACTTAATCAATATATCCCTTTTGAATACTTCCAGAATGAGATATTATTCTAATTACCTGGTACACTCAATATTATTCTTTTTAATATATCAGTACTAGAAGTCAACATTATCTAATTATTTTAAAATGGCTTTTAAAGAACCAAAACAATATATTTTAGATTTCAATAAACTTTGGTTTATCAGAGTTAACTTTTAATTATACCAATTGAATAAATCCACACAATGTGGGTAGTGGGGTTGGTATAGGGTATGGCGGATACAGTGTGTACAGCGGATAGTTGAAATGGTAAAGTGGATCTAGAGGGTACAGCAGCTGCTGGTAGTGTAGTTGGTAAGATGGATCAGGAGGGTACATCAGGGTGTTGTATTTGGTATGGAGGGTGTGGAGGGTATAGCTGGTACTGTAGTTGGTGTGGTGGGTGTAGAGGGTACAGCTGGTACTGTAGCTGGTATTGTGGGTGTAAAAGGTACAGCTGGTAGTATAGGGGGTATAATGGGTGTAGAGGGTACATCTGGTACTATAGTTGGTAGTGTGGGTGTAGAGGGTTCATCTGGTAGTGTAGTGGGTATGGTGGATGTAGAGGGTACATGTGGTGGCATTGTTGGTATGGTGGGTGTGGATGGTACAACTGTTACATAGTTGGTATGGTGGGTGTTGAGGGTACAGCTGGTAGTGTAGTCGATATGGTGGGTGTTGAGTGTACAGCTGGTAATGCAGTTGGTATGGTAGGTATAGAGGGTATGGCTGGTAGTGTAGTTGGTATAGTGGGTGTGTATAGTACAACTGGTAGCATAGTTGGTATGGTAGCTGGTAGTGTAGTTGGTATGGTAGGTGAAGAGGGTATGACATGTAACATAGTTGGTATGGTGGGTGTTGAGGGTACAGCTGGTAGCATAGTTGGTATGATGGGTGTAGAGGATATGGCTCGTAGCATAGTTAGTATAGTGAGTGTTGAGGGTATGACATGTAACATAGTTGGTATGGTGGATGTTGAGGGTACAGCTGGTAATGTATATGGTATTGTGGTTGTTGAGGGTACAGCTGGTAGTGTAATTGGTATGGTAGGTGAAGAGAATTCAGTTGGTAGTGTAGATGGTATTATAGGTGTAGACAGTACAGCTGGTAGTGTAGTCATAATTGTGGGTGTAGAGGGTACAGCTGGAAAGGGGACAGGCGGTTGGTTAGCAGGGAGTGAAGGGACTACGTGGTCAGGAGTGAAACCCCTGGAAAAATTAGATCTAGTTGAGTGAGAATGTACACGAGATCTCTGGGTTGCGGTACCAGCCCTAGCCCTATGAGACTCCTTTTAGACTGACCTGTAGGTCGAAGATCTAACGGAGGGTGTAATTCCAACACCAAAGATGTCTTTCTTCAAGAGACATTGCTCCATTGGAAGGCCCTTATAATAAATAGGGATATCTCCTCATGGTTAAAACACCAATGTTTTATAGAGATAACCAAGATTATTAGAACTAGTGTAGAGACTCCCTATGACTAGATCTGTCCCTGGATTCCCTATAAAAAGAAGGGTAAAAGAAAACCGAAAGTCAGAGTCTTTTCCCTTAGATGAAGAACAAGAAACTTTACCTCTATTTCTTCTATGTTCCCTTCCGCTCTAACTGGAAGTCTTCCCTCGATCGCCTTCTGTTCTTGTCCTTGTGCTGCTGCTGTACGCTGCTGGGACAGTGATAGCTGATTTTGAGGGAAATCTCTCGATCGCCTGCTGTTCAAGTCCTTGTTCTGCTGCTGTGCGCTGCTGGGACAGTGATAGCTAGTGACTGGAGGAGCTCCTGGAGTGTCTCCTTCCACCCGTTACTCTCTGGGTTGTGGTACTATACCTAGCCCATTGAGACTCCTTGTAAACAGACCCGGAGGTCGAAGGTCTACGGAGGGTGTAGCTCCAACACCAACGGTGCCTTCCTCCAAGAGACATTGCTCCATGGGAAGGCCCTTGAGATCTGAGGGGTATCTCCCCATGGTGAAGTTACCTGGGTTATGAGATACCCCTGGATTCCCAAGACTATACGAGCTATGTTCAGACATTTTGTACAAATACATGTATGTGTCAAATGCAGGTTGTACAAATATCCTGAAATAAAAAACAAAATTGGCACACAATTTCGCCGATTAGTTTACAAATATTATTTGAAAAAAACAGTTAAATGACGAAGAAACTCGTCAACTATTTACTTTTTAATAATTTAACAGTGAAATTCTTGCGAAATTAAACTGAGAAATAAAACTGTAAAGCGAATTTATTCGCTGAAAAGAAGTAACACAACTACAAACTATTGAATGTGCAACTTAATAAAACGCAACTATATAACGAAATAACCGTGGAAAATTAGCAATTTTTACGAGTGAATTCAAATTACCTACCTCGCATGAGGGCACGAAAACAGAAAGAGGAAGATGCTTTCGCGCATGCGCGTATTTATAGCAAAGGATAGTAACTCGTTACTTATAAGAGGATAGTTAAGTCTTTCTGTTTTCGTGGTATTTTTTTTTTTTTTTTGAGTTACCAAATGGCAGCCCGTTTATTTTTTCATTTTCACATTATGAGAGAGAGAGAGAGAGAGAGAGAGAGAGAGAGAGAGGAGGGGGGGGAGGGAGGGAGAGAGAGAGAGAGAGAGAGAGAGAGAGAGAGAGAGATGATGATGATTAATCATGTTCATTTTAAGATCAATACATATTGATGTTAATTATATAAGGTTGCTATATTGGATTATTCAAATTTTATTGAGTGCCATTTTCTATTATGCGTTTCCAGTTTGGATCTCGCTTGGGCTAAGATTTGTTCTATATTTTTACATTCTTTTAAATATCTAAAATAGTTGTCAAAGCATGGTATATCGCTTTGCATTTTACATTTAAAAATGAAATATTTTGCTAAAAAAATAACAAAATTTATTATTGTTTTTTGTTTTGTGTTGTCGTCATGGATGCCCAATGATATATTTTTAAAATTAAAAGCTACATTAATACCGTTTAGTGATAAGAAATCATTTGTTTTTGTCCAGAAATGTTGTACATGAGCACAGTCCCAAAATAAATGTGGTACTGTTTCTACATGCATATTGCAGAATTGACATAAACTTGAATTTACGAAATGGCATTTGTGTAAGAATTTATTTGTGGGTATAATTCTATATAAATATTTATATTGAAATAACCTCAATCTCGAATAAATAGTACATGTAATCGGTGATAAAAAGATTTTTTTCCAGTTCAGATTTTCATAGGAGTCATTCCATTTTTGTTGAGCTTTATTTGTAATATTGGTAGTTGTTTTCGATATATATGTCTCATATATAATTTTATTTGGTTTCAGTACCTTTAAAATCCTGCCAATGAAAAAAGTTCTGTCGTTGTTGTTGTATGTTTCATGTTTAAGTTTTTCTTTCCAAGAGTTCGGTATGGAAGCAATTATTGAGTGGTATTTTAAGAAATCTGAATTGTCTAGATTGTAAAGTTGTTTGATCGTATTAAAATTATAAAAGTTCTTATTTCTGTAATCATAAAGTTGTTTAATATATTTTATTCCTTTATCCAGCCATACTCTATTAAATATTGTTTTATTGTTATTTTGTATAAATGAGTTATTCCATATATTTCATCTGTGATGTTTGTTATTTCCGAATTACAGTTTACCTTTGCCCAACATTGTAAAACATCCCTTAAGAAAATATTTTTGAATTTATTGGTTATATCTTTATATGTTATGTTTGATTGTAATAATAATTTCCCACCAAATTTGTTAATTTCATTCATATAATTATCTTTCCAGATTCCGGTATTTTCATCGTTAAAAATTCTTTTGATCCAACTTGCTTTTATTGAGTATAGATATGCATTCAAATCTATCATTTTTAATCCCCTATCTTTATAGTCTTTTTTAATTGTGTGTCTTGCTATTTTATCTGGTTTATTGTCCCATAAGAATGAATAAAGTTGTTTAGTGATTTCAGTTATTGTGTGATCCGGTGGGTTTTCTAGTACTGTCAATGGGTATGTTATTTTTGGCAGGGCAAATGTTTTTATGACTGTTATTTTTCCTAATAATGATAAGTTATGTTTCTTCCATTTTGTAAGACATGAATACATTTGGTTTATTTTAGTATTAAGATTGATTTCTACTCGTTTGGCTTTATTATTTGTGAAGATGATTCCTAAAGTGGCTGCTTGATTAGATGTCCATGTAAATTTTTTCATTTTGCAATAAATTTTGTCTGTATTTTTTAGGGATCCTGCTCTTAATACTGTGGATTTATTTAGGTTCAATTTAAGGCGGGATATTTTACTAAATTCGTTTATAGTTTTAATAAGAGTATTGAAAGTTTTTTCTGACCCATCAGTAACAAATGTTGCGTCATCAGCAAACAGGCTTTTTTTAATTTCTTTTTCATTAAGTTTGATACCTTTTATATCTTTATTGTTACTAACAGCTAATGATAAAATTTCTATCGATATAATAAATAAATATGGAGAGAGAGGGCATCCTTGACGTACACCACGTCCTATTTTAAAAAAATCAGACATGTAACCATTATTAAAAACACAGCCTTGCATGTCGTTGTAAAAAACATTAATCCATTTTTTAATTGATTCTCCAAAGTTAAAATAATTGAAAGTTTTGTAAATGAAATTGTGATCTACACTGTCAAATGCTTTTTCAAAATCTGCAAAGAATAATAAACTAGGGTGGTCGTTTTCATTTACATAATCTAGTACATCATATATAAGTCTTATATTTTCACCGATGTAACGGTTTCTAATAAAACCAGTTTGTGCCTTATCAATTAAAATTGGTAGTACATTTTTTATTCTATTCGCAATTACTTTTGTAGCTATTTTATAATCGGTATTTAAAAGTGAGATAGGCCTCCAGTTGTTTAATGATGTTAAATCTTTATCTTTTATAACGCCTTGTTTTTGCATTTGAGTGAGGTTACCTTTTTCATAAGAATAGTTGATAGATTTTACATAAAAGCTTTTTATGTCTGACCAAAATATCTTGTAAAAATCTGTTGTTAAGCCATCTGACCCAGGACTTTTATTATTTTGCATTCTAAATAAAGCGTTTACACATTCTGTTTCTGTTAAAGTACCTTCGCATGATAGCTTTTGAATATCATTTAAAACAATATTATTTTCAGGAAAAAAGTTAAAGGTTGATTCCTCTAGAGTTTGCTTAGTGTATAAATTTTCATAAAATTGTTTTGTTTCTTTTAAAATTTCATCTGATTTGGTAATTTCACGATCATTGATTAATAACCTAGATATAAGTTTTTTTTCACTATTTTTCTTTTCTAGATTTGAGAAGTAGTTTTATTTCTAATCTGTCTATTTCTCCGATAGTTTTAGTTTCATCTACTTTTTCTTTTTTAAACAGCAATAATGGATAGTAACATTACGTATAGTACCTTTAATAAGTTCCCATAATGTATTAGGGTTTGTGTTTGCATTTCTGTCAGTAATATCTTTAATACTTTTTCTAATTTTATGCTGATATTCCTTGTCTAAAATAACTGAATTATTCAATTTAAAATATCCTGGCCCATAAGTTTGACCTGAAAAATTAATTTCTATCTGTACCAAGGAATGATCAGACCGAATACCTGATGAGACGTTGCATTTAGTAACATTGTTTATCAAATTTGCAGAGATAAGGAAGAAGTCAAGTCTACAGAATATAGGAGGTTTGTGGTTTGAATGCCATGTGAATTGTTTTTTGTCAGTATGTTTTATGCGCCAAATGTCACAAAGTTCATAATTATCTTTGATTGTATTTAGTTTTGCGCTACTTTTTTTTTTTTTGTGTCTTGTCTCCCATTTTTCTTGTCAATATTAATATCGAGAATAGTATTGAAATCACCCCCTATAATTATTGATTTTTCACTATTGGTTGCTATAATTTGCTCTAGGGTGTTAAAAAAAGTTACGTCATCTGTATTTGGTCCATAAACATTTATAAGCATTATTTCAGTTTCATCGACATTTTTTTTTTAAGTTTGCAAACGACCTTCAATTATTTCTTTGTGTTCAATGATATCATAAGAATGATTTAATAAAATACCAACACCTTTACTATTCAAACAATCACCACTTAAAAATAATTTATTTCCCCACTGTTTTTCCCATATATCATATTCTATTTTTCTGCAATGAAGTTCCTGTAAAAAGCAAATGTCATATTGACTATCTTTAAGCCAGCTAAAAATATGTTTACGTTTTTTGACATCACTTAGCCCTTTTACGTTAAATGAACATATATTTGTTTTCATTGGTGATATGTAAAAAACTGTAAAAAATAGACCTGATATATAGCAACCTTAGAAACATACAATGTAAGTTAATGTTGAAAGGCATCAGCCTCCATGAATGTATAAGTAAAGAGATGAGAATTAGAAGAGAGTGACAATAAAAAACAAGAAAATATAGACTTGAGTAACAGTCTATCATTGCAGGAGTATATAATAGCCTAAAATAAAAAATGATATGTGTACAGGGCCACGAGCCAAAATATCTTCATTTCAGCAATCATCATATATAGTCGAACAAAATTGTAGGATACAGAAGCAAAAACATAGCTATATACACTCAGCTATATATACTCAATTATGTAGTGGTCATATACATGTGGATACAAGTGCTTATAATCAGTATAACCTAGTCGATACTCCCGTATATAATGGTTTTGTTTCTATACTTTGCACATGGTTATTATATTTACATAATGAAGTTTTACTTTTGTTTGTATATATGTAAAAGAAGATCCACTGATATATGTGTAGGAAATTATATGAACAAAAATAATATAAAATAAAATAGTATTACGACTTTAAAATTAATTATAAATAAGCAGATAGTTTGCATAAAGGGAGATAATAGCACTGTCTCTCTCCACAATATTTTACTGTGTTAAAGTGACCACTATATAATTTTTCTAACAATAACAGTGAATAGATTATTTTAGAATGTACTTAATTTGCATCTTAACATTCCTAAAGACAAATAATTTTTTGCATAATAAATGAGATTCATACATACTAATACATTTTTTTAACACATAAATGTATTTATATTTTATAAAAAATTATATTCTTCGCACACACATGCACACACATATACATAACCCAACCATTACACTGGCCTATAAATATGCTATTACAAAAGTGGATATCCGTAGATATACCTAGAGTTGGAACTACTTGGTTTTTTTACTGTATTTAAGTAACGGATGTGATCACTTGCGTCATGATTATTTCAGTGTTTGTAAAAATGCCTAGTGAAAAATAAAAAAAAATAAAAACACTAACAAAATTAATCACGATCATCCATATCAGAATATCCAGTTTGATATTTTCTATGACAACACTATTTTTTACAATGTAAAAAAAAAAATTCAAAAAGACTAACAAACTCTTTTTAGTTTTTAGGTCCTATACTAATACAATTCTTACATTAATAGAATACTTCCTTATTCTTATTCGATGTATGGTCTTACCCGATACAGGCAGTTTTAGAAACATATTCACACATGGGCATGTACATGTAAATTGAAACTTTTTAACACTAGTAGGCTAAAGTGTACAAAATATTGTGTATTTTCTTTCAGAATCACAAAATATGTCATATAATAGTTTAATAAGAAATAACAACAATAAACTGATTTATTTTATCGCTTAAAATGTTATTTAACAAATTTTAAGCATAGAGAACAATTTGTAAATATTCCATTATAAAACAACCCACCTGATCGAACCAAAACAAAATATTGAAGTGTATTATAATCAATAATCAATAATTGCAGCAGTGTTTTTGCATGATAGTTTAATATAACTTGTAAAAATTCTATATTTATTTGCACATTTCTTACAGCATTTGGATTGTATTTCTAGTATACACATAAATAAGGTTCACATCATATAAAGCATATCTTAGCAAGACGGCATTTTAATGTTATTATATATTTCAAATATGCGATATGCCAGTACAGTAAGAATGCATTCAGCGTCAAATTGGTAATAAAAAACAAATAGCGCTAATATTTAAATAGAACTATAACAACTTAAATATTACAACATTATATAGTATAGCTTTCCCATTTCCTCGCCCTTGCCGAAACGAAATATGCAAGAGGTGGTGGATAGGGTATAAAATTATGCGTAGAAGCATATTTACCCAAACATGCATGCACGTTTACGCCTGCACTTAAAAACGTGTACATTCTAATATCCCTTTATCATCACTAGCACATTACACATTGGGTTAAAATTGAAAAAGTTTGTTTACTCAAAGTACATGCATGTGCACACGCATACGCCCACTTGAACACGACAAACACCTAACCTCACACCCTACACACCATAACCATCACCAACATTGATACACATGCATGTATATCACTGCACACATACATTCCCATAAACACATACACATAACTACATATATACGTACATACACATATACATATAAACACATATACACATACATAAATATATACATACACTTACGCACATATATACATATGCATACACAAACATACACATATGCACACATACATACACATATACATACACACATACATACACATGCATACATACACACATACACATATACATACATACACACACACATATATATATATATATATATATATATATATATATATATACATACATATACACATACTTATACATATATTTACACATACACACATACATATACACACATATATACACATATATATACACATACATATATGTTTTCGTGGATTATGGCAAATCGAGTATTAGCATATGTAGTGTTGTCGTAAGATATAAATAGACCAATCTCCAAATTGATTTGAAAATGGGTAATTTTTTTTTTCTCCAAAATACTCAAACAAATAGAATCATAATTATATAATTTTTTGTATATCTATGTTTTGTTTGATTCACGCATGCATTGATTCTTTAGTATTTGGAGCTGTATACGCTTAAATCGAAATAAAGTACATGTTCTGTATGTTCTGTTACTAATTTACATAATATATATAATTATTTATATTTTTTGTTGCGCTGTATGTTCTATAACTAATTTATACCGAAATAGCAAGGCAAATAGTGAATTCATTACATCTTTTCGCATTGTTATTTACATAATATATATTTTTGTTGCGCAAACCAAATCGTATTTAAAAATCGGCCTTGAAACTGTAGATAACCATTGATAAGTCGTCTATTGAATATATATATTGTAGGTATTTTAAACATATTATATTGATTAGCTAAATATTTATATTTATTCTATAATTGACCAATTGTTGACCAAAATTAGTTTTATCATGCGTTATACCATAAACATTTATATATACTATATTAATGTAATAAGAAAATTTCTTTTTTATCCCGATTTTGATTATCGACTTCACTCTCAAATAATGAAAAAAGAGTGTACCCGAATGAACGAGTTCACTCAGTAGCGAACAAATAGTTTTGTTATCAGTTATCTTACTGTGTCTAGCGTATGTTGCATGTACTGCGCATCTGACTGCACTCAGTGTGTCTGAGTGCACTTGACCTATTTCATGCGTTCAGGAGTGCGTTTATTATTCAAAATCCAGCATTCGCTAACGGTCCAGGTCCAATCCGTCAGCGCTAAATCTGTGCTCAATCTGCACTTCGTTCCCGTTCCGTCAGCGCTACGCTCGCACTCTGCTTACGCTGTAAGTGCACTCCGTTTGCGTGTAATTGGGGTACTTGAGCGGTTTAAGGTCTGTACCCAACTCAAAGGTCAAGGTCACACTTTGAGTTTGTGATAAAACTGAGTCTGTGTGAGATTTCGTGTCTGGCCTGTAACTGTGTCATTCATAGATGAATTTTTTAAAAGCTTGCTACAAATGATCAACATAATATGATGATGTGTCATGCATAACACCCATATTCCTTGAAGTTCTTCAAAGGTCAAGGTCTCACAATTTAACTTTGTTTGACAACTCTTTTAGTCTGCTTGAAATTCCGTGTCCGGTCTGTAACTTTGTCTCCTATGGATAAATTTTAAAAACACTTGGCTCATTTCATCATCATGACATGATGACATGCCATGTGTAAGACCCACACCTGTACCTTAAAGGTCAAGCTCACACTTTAAATTTGTTTGAGAACACTTTGAGTCTGTGTAAGATTTCGTGTCCGATCTGTAACTTAGATTGATTTATAAAAACTTGCTACAAATGATCAACATAACATGACAATGTGTCAAACGTATCACCCATATTCCTTCTTCAAAGGTCAAGGTCACAATTTAACTTTGTTTGACATCACTTTTAGTCTGCTTGAAATTTCGTGTACGGTCTGTAACTTTGTCTCGTATGGATAAATTTCAAAAACACTTGGCTCATTTCATCATCATGACATATGCCATGCATAAGACCCACACCTGTACCTTAAAGGTCAAGGTCACACATATCAGACCTGTAACTTAGACTGATTTTATAAATATTTGCTACAAATGATCAACATAACATGACGACATGTTGCACATAACACCCAGACTCCCACTTCAAAGGTCAAGGTCATAATTTAACTTTGTTTGATGACACTTTCAGTCTGTTAGAGATTTCGTCTGTAACTTTGTCTTTAACTTGGCTCAGTTGATCAAGATGACATGACGATGTGTTGCACGTAAGGCCCAGATCCGTACCTCACAGGTCAAGGTCACACATTGACATTGTTTGACAACACTTTGAGTCTATTTGAGATTTCAAGTCCAGTCTGTAACTTTATCATACATGGATGGATTTCAAAAAGAATTCAATCATTTTATCAATTGATCATCATGACATGACGAAGTGTTAATACTTAGAACCTTACTTCAGAGGTCACGGTCCACTTTCAGTTGGTTTGATATTTCATGTCTGGTCTGTAACTTTGTTTTACATGGAGGGATTTTAAAATAGTTTGGCACAAGTGATCAACATGTCATGATGTGTCACCTGCATTTACCTGTAGAAATACCCAGACCTTAACATCAGATGTCAAGGTCACACAAAGATCAAGGTCATACTTTAGTATAAAAAAACCCAATGAAATTGCGTGTCTAGTCTGAAATGTCAGTCCATGACTCTTTATATTCATGGATACTTTGCTACCTAGTATAAAATATATTGTTATTTTCACAGACCATTTGGGAGGCATGTGACACATTCCAGTGACATTTCTTGTTTGTTCTATATTTGATAGACACAATAGCAGTCAATTAAAATATTTTCAACAAGAATGAGTGAAAGTAAACATCTTTTATTTGCATAAATACTGTTAGTCTCATACCACTATTACATTTCCCATAGGGCTCCATTGTAACATTTATATCCAAAACATAGCGAGAAAACAAAATCTGCAGCATGTGTCTGGGCTCAAATTATTCACTGGTTCAAGATCTGCAATTATAAAGGAAAAAGCATATCTTGACCAGGTGTTTTTAGCTCACCTGAGCCAAAGGCTCACAGGTGAGCTTTTGTGATCGCCTGATGTCTGTCGTCTGTCGTCAGTCGCCAGTCGTCCGTCGTCCGTCGTCCGTCTTCCGTTGTTAACTTTTAGCTTCTAACAACTTCTCCTCTGAAACCACTTGGCCAATTTTGAAATTTTCCTTGGGTGACCCTCTACCAAGTTTAATGTTCAAGCCATCTTGATTCGTCAAAAAACATGGCCGCCAGGGGATGGGGCGAGTTTAATTAGTAAAAACTTAAAAAATCTTCTTGTCAGAAACTACTGGCTTGATTTAAAAATAATTTCACAGAAGTGTTCCTTGGATGACCCTCTACCAAGTTTGTTCAAGTCATTTTGATTCTTAAAAAATCATGTCAGCCAGGGGGTTGGGTTAGTTTACTAAATAAGCTATAGTAAAAACTTTAATCTTCTGATTAGAAACTACTGGCTCGATTTTAAAATAATTTCACAGAAATGTTCCTTGGGTGACCCTCTACCAAGTTTGTTCAACCCATCTTGATTCGTCAAAAAATATGGCAGCCAGGGTGGGGTTAGTTTACAATATAAGCTATAGTCAAAATTTAAAAAATCTTCATGTCAGAAACTACTCGCTTGATTTTAAAATAATTTCACAGAAATGTTCCTTGGGTGACCCTCTACCAAGTTTGTTCAACCCATCTTGATTCGTCAAAAAACATGGTGGCCAGGGGGTGGGGCAAGTTTACTATATAAGCTATAACAGGCCTTCTAAAATTCCAAAATGCAAATCAGTCCAGGTTTTTTACTTTCGTAAGAATCGCACTTATTTTAAAATAAATCACTATATGCCTTTACATATATGCATGCCCCACCCACCATGTCAGCTGAACCATGTATTTTCTCCGTTTATTCATTAATAAGGAACTATTTCAAGTTTATTTGTGTATTATTTATAACATACTTTATCACAATGTGTACATTTAAATGACTGACATTATGTTTCCGCTTTACTGAATAATTTTCATTATATTAAAAATGCTTGATCGAACTGGAAATATTGCAAGTACCGGAAGCTGTGTGAAATAATCACCATGGAAACCAATGTAACGGTTTCATTCAACTTTTTATTTTTGATATGCTTTGTGCTGTAGCTAGCCACTATGCACAATTACCAAAACCAGCTTGTATATATAATTAAAGTTATTTTTTAAAAAAATGAAACAAACATGTAACACTGCACATTTTATCAAATATTTTAATAACGCAAACAATATTCGGTCTGACCATCCCAGCTTTGGCTAGTGGTATATCAAAGAAATTACGGACGAAAACACAATCTTTTGATGAACCGACAACACTATGAGTCGCTGATCACACATTGAAGGCGTGCTACATAGCGATAGACTCTTCCGATAAACTTCCCCTAATATCGCTAATGGTTTAGTCAAAATTGACATCATTTCACACAGCAGGTGACAAAACAATCGGATTATTAGGTCAAATGATATTGCCGCAAGGCGTATTTCACAGGTCAATATGGCATGGTAAGAGCAATTTATCAGATTTTATGAGATTTTATACGATCAATAGAAAAAATTTGGACCGATTTTTTATTAAACTTTGAAAATATCTAGAACGATTTTTTATTAAACTTAGAAACAAAAAACGTTTTTTAACTTCAGAAATCGGTCCAAAAACCGAAAAACTGGCAATTTTAGAAGGTCTGAGCTATAGTAAAAACTTAAAAAAATCTTCTTGTCAGAAACTACTGGCTCGATTTTAAAATAATTTCACAGAAATGTTCCTTGGGTGACCCTCTCCCAAGTTTGTTCAAGCCATCTTGATTCATTTAAAAAACATGGCAGCAAGGGGGTGGGGTTAGTTTAATGTCAAATTACTTCCCCTGTTTTATAGCATAAATGTCTGTATATAGCAATTATTATAAGAAAAGGTAATAAACTCTTTAAATAAACTTTTTTTGCTATTATTATACAATATTATACCAGATATAAGTTTTAAAAGATAATTCATCATGAAAAGATGAATGATACAATTATAATCGATGATTGAAATATTATTCATATTATTCAAAAATCATGAACCATTTTAAAATAGGTGTTTTTCTGAATATAAAAGTCAGAGTTTTTATGGTTCAGACAGGGATGGTTTACTGCTTCATAATAAAGCAATACCATATTTTGAGCTAGTTACATAACAGCAAGAATACTGCTTGAGATTTTCAGTGTCAAACTTGGAGGAGGAGCTTAATTGGTTTTGGGGGGAAGTGCACTGCGACAAAGAGTCTTTCAAGCGATATATACTTTGGGAAGGCTTGTGTTTGAAACTCAAAGGAATATTTATTGTGCTGGAACTGCAGATTGTTTCATGCACAATAGTTTACTCTAATGCTTTAGTTTGAAACAGTTCTCAAACATAACAGGTTAGTTTTATGCTGGAACTGGATTTTTATCTTAGTTCGAAGACTTAGCATCCATAGTGAAAACTTCAAAAGCCTTCTTGTCAGAATCTACTGACCTGATTTTGATGTAATTTCACTGACATTTACCATGGTTGAACCTCTACCAAGTTTGAACTCTTCTACGCATCTGTTACATCTTCAAAACAAATCAAAATTCTAACTACTTGCCCATCTCGTCTTTCTGGAATTTTGAGCGTACATGTATTATATAATCTACTTATGTAGGGTGACTCAAGGTCAGTCAGGTGAGCGATATAGGGCCATCTTGTCCCTCTTGTTCATTTTGAGTTTTGAAGCAACTTTTAGTCATAACAACTATGATTTTATTCGATACAAAGGATTGATTTTCTAAAAGGGACCAGGTGGGGTCAAAAAATGATTAAAATTGAACATTGTTATAAATCTTATTTTCGAAAATCGGTCTGTTAAATTTGTTAATATTTGATATAAATTATCCCTATGATTAAGAGTAATAAGTTTGTACAAATCAAGGCACACTGGGATGTATAGAGGCCCTGTAAGGGGTCTTTAAGTTTTACATAGGAATACTATGGGGAAATTGGAAATTCTCATTTATTTTGTCCATTTGGGTAAACATGTTGTTCAATTTGACATCTAAAGCATTGTCTAGTAACAATGAATTTGATTTTGTTCAATAAAGAGGATTGCATTTCCATAAGAGGGGATGGATGGGTCAATATGGTTGAAATTGGGAATTTTCACAAATTTCCTCTGAATAACCTTTCAGTCAAACTATAGTTCATATTTGATTATTATCGTTACATCAGCAAGGATTGAAGATTCTGTATATCATGGGGCTGGGATATATTGAGGCCCTGTAATTGTGACTTTTACATAGGAGTATTATAGGGAAAACTTAATTTTTTCATTTTGCATCCATGTGTACAAAAAAAACTTCTTTTTAAGATTTGAATCATTTCTTCTCAACCAATCGCTAAGAGTGGGTGATTGAAGTTCTGACAAATTAAGGGGCTGGGTTGTATAAGGGTTTAATACAGGGGACTATATTTTTTTACAGATGAATGGAGTGGGAATTTAAAGTATTTCCTTTTCATAACAATTAAGCTTTTGTTCAGTATGGTTGTGGTGGGGTATTTATCCATAAGTTGTGAAGACGACCCCTCAAAGAGGGTAAATATTGTGGAAGTTAAAACAGTGTTATGGCCACTATGAGTCAGTAGAGCATCCTCAGGCGCTCTTGGACCTCTTGTTTTAATAACACCAATATTTTTTGTCTTTTTAAATGGTTTATTGAAAAAATATATAGACGTCGCGTCGGAAGTTGAAGCTAATAAGACTTAGTGTAACGTCAAAAACGTCATAAAATACAAAACTTCAACCATACGTTAATTTTGATTCACTTTAAAGATAAAGTGTGTAAATACTTGATTTGATGTTTTATTGTACTATATAATAAGTTAATAAAACATTGAGCCAATACTATTGAAGTCATTGGCAAAAAATAACGGTACACATTAGCTCATATGTCAATGGTATGATGGATTTAAATATATTTGCTTGATCTGTAATATGTCTACGTACATACAATGTACAAAGTAATATTTATTGAGATCCTATATAGAGTGTTTTCAAAATTGATAGAGAGTCGTTTACATTGTGACATTTTTACTAGAAATCAATAAACTGATATAACTTTTTATGCGTTGGAGATTTGCGATAATTTTACCACATGTTCTTCTTCATAAAAACACTATTATGTGATTAAAATAAAACTGATATATGTTTAAAAGGAAACATTTTATTTGATGAAAAACTAAGTAGTGTAATTAACAATACACATTTTTTACCATTTGTGTCATTTTTACTAGAAATCATATTTCCATTAAAACTTTTTATATTGGAGTCACCCTGTGGTCAGTCTGTCGGTCTGTCCGTTGCAATTTTCCTTGTCCGGAGCATCACTTGAAAAGTACTGGATGGAATTTCATCAAACGTCATACAATGGTAGAATATAATGAGAGGAAGTGCAGTGTACAAGAAACATAACTCTATTCTTGCTAATTACAGAGTTATTGCCCTTTGATATTTTTTCTTGTCTGGAGCATAACTTGAAAAGTACCGGATGGAATTTCATCAAGCTTCATACAATGGTAGAATATAATGAGAGGAAGTGCAGTGTACAAGAAACATAACTCTATTCTTGCTAATTACAGAGTTATTGCCCTTTGATATATTTCCCTTTTCCGGAGCATTACTTTTAAAGTACTGGATGGAATTTCATCAAACTTCATACAATGGTAGAATATAATGACAGGAAGTGCAGTGTACAGGAAACATAACTCTATTCTTGCAAATTACAGAGTTATTGCCCTTTGATATATTTCCCTTGTCCGAAGCATTACTTTTAAAGTACTGGATGGAATTTCATCAAACTTCATACAGTGGTAGAATATAATGACAGGAAGTGCAGTGTACAAGAAGTTTTCTTCATAAAAAGCCATCAGTGATAACAGTTTAATAAAGTTCATGAAAGAACCAAGTTGATGAATACATGGAGTTCGAGCAAAGCAGGTTCGATATTGTATTCCTAGTGCTCTTGTTTGTTTCTTATCCATAAAATTGTTGTCCCTCAACATAACTCGAAAAAGTATAACATTTATTGATTGCCATGAAAGCTTGTACACTGCACAATAATTAAAAAGACCGTTTTTAATTTTAACAAAACCATAAAAAAATTAACAATACAAAAAACTCAATCCATAACATTCTCTTTTATTAAGTATTTTTTTTGTCTGGAGCATAACTTTAAAACTATTGGATATAATTTAATAAAACTTCATACAATGGTAAACCATTTTCTGTCATGGCGGCGTTCGGGGGTATTCATCACCTTCAGTGATAGCTCTAGTTAAACTTAATTTCTTTTTTTCAATTTTATGAAAATACTCATAAATAACAAGAAAACATGTTTTTTTTTAAATGTACATACAGTCTTGTTTTGTTGAAAAATAAATTTGTGAAATGATTTTAATACATAGCCATATTTTTCTTCATTCCTTTTTCCCCAAAACTCTCATAGTTTTATAGACTGTATATTCCCTTATTATTGCCCCCGGGGGCATTACATTTTACAAGGTGGGGGCGTTTATAAATGATAAAAAAAAAGCAAATTTAACAACAGTTAAAAATACAATAAAACCAATAAAGCCCTGGAAAAAAAACTTAAATCCACGGAAAAGTGGTTCAGAGTTATTTGAGAGTGAATGAAATAATCGACATAGGATGAAAAAATAATGAAAATCTGTATGAACTTACTAGTCTGCATGCTGGAATATCCGAATTTATGGCCAGTGTACTCTTCACTTTAAATTACTCGGAAGCTTGCTCTTATCAATGTAGAACAATGAGCTTTCAGCGTACACAGACTAACTGCATTTTCCAACGTTTTGTAATGTTTTAATCGACAGGCAGCATTTTACTAGTTTTAAACGGCAAATATGGGGAAGTGTTTTTTCAACCAAAAGTGGTTAAGAGGTCACCCAGTATATAAACAATGGGTTAAAGAGTTTAAAGGGGATAAACACTCCGCTAATTGTTGTCTGTGTAACAAAATAATCGATCTGGGAGAGATGGGCGAATACGCACTCAACTCGCATATACGTTTTATTTTTTAATTTTCCTGAAAAATAGGTGGGGGGCGTTTATTACAGTGGGGGCATTAATAAGGGAATACAGGGTAGTTTTAAATTATACTTTTCTATCTTTTTTTTGGACATCATTTCCGCCTGTGCAAATCTCAACGCCATACATGATTTTAAAATGATTTGGCTCCATTTTCACTTTAAAATCTTTTATTAACTCATACCAGTTGCTCTATCATTGTGTTTTTCTGTTGACGCAAAAGTGTAAATGATTTCCCTGATGTCCGTGTTACATGATGGTCAAATAAAAATAATACAATTACAAAGAAAATGAAATTATCTTTAATTTGGTATATAATAATTTATATATGATTGTTCATCAATATGAACAGTCGGCAAATAGCTTTACAGCAAGTTGTTTATGTTTGTAAATCCAACACAAAATAAAGTTTCTTGTATCTTGTAGTTTTTTATTCCCCGTATTATCCTGAAATCAGTGGGATTTTAAAACATATTGATAACTTGTGCCAATTTATTGTAAAATCCCTCCATGTAATACAAGTTATAGAGTAGATTTCAAAATGGTGGATGAAGTAAACAACTGATTCATGCCTGTGGATAATAGTCGTAACCTAGCTTTTTTCAATCAGTTTTGGCTTCAAAATCACCTGCAGATCATTCTTGAGTGCGGATTATACTTGGGAAATATGGTAGATCCATTTCATTTGGCGGATCTACCCTTTAAATCAAGGGGTCCAAGTAGCTCACCTGATTTTACTGTCACTTATTTTCAAATTTGAATCTGTTTTCACATACCGGTAGTGTTTTTATGTAAAATCAAAGTTTCCTTACTGGCTGCCAATGAACACTAGTGCCTTTATTTGAACAAACTTGAAACCACTGCTCACAGGGACCATTATTCAAAATTTGAACAAATTTGGCTGATTCGTTTTTGAGAAAAATATTTTTAGAAATTCACAATTTTATCACTTTTTGAATGACACTTACATGCGTTAAATTCCCTTTTATCGCCCAGTCTCAACTGTAATGACTAAGCAATGCCCCAGACATCAGCATGTTTGACATCATAACATGACGACGTGTCACGAGTAAGACCCACACCCCTACCTCAAAGGTCAAGGTCACAATTTGACTTTGTTTGACAACACTTTGAGTTTGTGTGAGATTTCGGTTCCGGCCAGTAACTTTGTCATGCATAGATGGATTTTGTTGATACTTGCTACAAATGATCAACATAACATGACGACGTGTCTCGAGTAAGACCCACACCCATACCTGAATGGTCAAGGTCACAATTTTACTTTGTTTGACAACACTTTGAGTTTGTGTGAGATTTCGTTTCCGGCCTGTAACTTTGTCATGCATTGATGGATTTTGTTGATACTTGCTACAAATGATCAACATAACATGATGACGTGTCACGAGTATGACCCACACCCATACCTCAAAGGTAAAGGTCACAATTTGACTTTGTTTGACAACACTTTTGAGTTTTTGTGAGATTTCATTTCCGGCATGTAACTTTGTCATGCATAGATGGATTTTGTTGATACTTGCTACAAATGATCAACATAACATGATGACGTGTCGTGAGTACGACCCACACCCGTACCTGAAAGGTCAAGGTCACAATTTGACTTTGTTTGACAACACTTTGAGTTTGTGTGAGATTTCATTTCCGGACTGTAACTTTGTCATGCATAGATGGATTTTGTTGATACTTGCTACAAATGATCAACATAACATAATGACATGTCACGAGTAAGACCTACACCTGTACCTAAAAGGTCAAGGTCACAATTCGACTTTGTTTGACAACACTTTGAGTTTATGTGAGATTTCGTTTCCAGCCTGTAACTTGCATAGATGGATTTTGTTGATACTTGCTACAAATGATCAACATAACATGATGAAGTGTCACGAGTATGACCCACACCCATACCTGAAAGGTCAAGGTCCCAATTTGACTTTGTTTGACAACACTTTTGAGTTTGTGTGAGATTTCTTTTCCAGCCTGTAACTTGGTCATGCATAGATGGATTTTGTTGATACTTGTTACAAATGATCAACATAACATGATGACGTGTCGCGAGTAAGACCCACACCCGTACCTGAAAGGTCAAGGTCACAATTTGACTTTGTTTGACAACACTTTGAGTTTGTGTGAAATTTCGTTTCCGGCCTGTTACTTTGTCATGCATAGATGGATTTTGTTGATACCAGGTACTTGCTACAAATGATCAACATAACATGATGACGTGTCACGAGTATGACCCACACCCTTACCTCAAAGGTCAAGGTCATAATTTGAGTTTGTTTGACAACACTTTGAGTTTGTGTGAGATTTTGTGTCAGGCCTGTAACTTTGTCATGCATACATGAATTTTATTTAAAATATCTACAAATGATCAACATAAGATGATGACGTGTCACATGTAAGACCCACACCCTACCTCAAAGGTCAAGATCACAATTTGAGTTTGTTTGACAACACTTTGAGTTTGTGTGAGTTTTTGTGTCCGGTCTGTAACTTTGTCCGCATAGATGGGTTATATAAATACTTGCTACAATTGATCAACATTACATGACAATGTGTCGCAAGTAAGACCCATATACATACTTCAAAGGTCAAGGTCACACTTTGAGTTTGTTTGACAACACCTCAGTCTGTTTGATATTTCGTGTCTGGCCTGTAACTTTGTCATGCATAGATGGATTTTGTTAATACTAGCTACAAATGACTGACATAACATGACGATGTGTCGCACATTACACCCACAATCCCACTTCAAAGGTCATGGTCACAATTTAACTTTGGTTGATGACACTTTCAGTCTGATTGAGATTTCGTGTCCGGTCTGAAACTTTGTCACCTATGGATAAATTTAAAAAAACACTTGGCTCAATTCATCAGCATGACATTACAAAGTGTCACGTGTAAGACCCACATGCGTACCTCAAAGGTCAAGGTCACACTTTCAGTTTGTTTGACAACACTTTCAGTCTGTGTGAGATTTCTTGTCCGATCTATAACTTTGTCATCTATGGATATATTTTCAAAACACTAGGCTCAGTTGATAAACATGACATAATTAAGTGTTGCATGTAAGACCCAGAACCGTTCCTCAAAGGTCAAGGTCACACTTTCAATTTGTTTGATATTGTGTGTCTGGTCTGTGACTTTGTCTATAACTTGGCTCAATTTATCAAGATGACATGATGACGTGTCATAAGAAAAACCTAGACAATGTCACACTTTGAGTACGTATGACAACACTTTGAATCTGTTTGAAATTTCATGTCTGTCTTATAACTTTATCATGCATGGATGGATTTCAAAAACACTTGGTTCAATTTATCAATTGATCAACAATTGATCTGTAACTTACATTTAGGGATTTTAAAATAGCTTGACACAAGTGATCAGCATGTCATGATAATGTTTCACCTGCATTTAACTGTTGAAATACCCAGACCATTACATCAGATGTCAAAATCAAGGTTACACAAAGGTCAAGGTTATGCTTTAATGTGAAAAAAAAACATGGAATTGTATGTCTAGTCTGAAACATTAGTCCATTACCTTTGATATTCATATATACATCGCTACCTATTATATCATATATTGTTATTTTTCACAGACCATTTGGGGGGCATGTGACACTTAACAGTGACATTTCTTGTTTCTTTTAGACTGTGTTCTTGAACATAAAGCTTTATGCCCAGCTCCTCCATTCTTTGGTAGGCAGAGGAGGAGGTACCTGAGCTGAGGCTCAATGTCAGCTATTGAGATCACTCTTCGTTTGTCATCTGTCCTTTGGTGCGTGTGTCCGTCAATTATAGATAATTGTTTCAAATGACGTCTCTGAATCCACTCATCAAATATAAATGCAACACCATTGGAATGATCCTTGGATGGTCTTCTACTAAATAAGCTAAAACAAACTTGATCTATTTGAAACTTTGGTTCAAGGGCAAAGAAAAGTAAAGACTTTAATTAGCTTCTCCTTCAAAAGCAGTGGTCAAATTTCAAAAAGTTATCAGTTACTGGCGGAGCAACTGGGTGTGCTCGAGTACTGGTTAATCCCAGGAAACAGTGGTTAGGTTAACTGATTGTCTGTTAGCCCTCGATGGCATAAAAATGACGTTTAATACTCAATCAATCAAAGTAATTTGGTACAAATAATCAGTATCTGACCCCCTACTAAAATAGCTGAATTCAACGTGATCTGATTAAAAACATTGTCGCCAGGGAACATAGCTTAATTTTTTTGAGTTGACTGACACAGGTGAGTGATATAAGGATACCTGAGCTGAAAGCTATTGTGATCACTCTTCATTCGTCATTTGTCCTTTGATGCGTGCAGACCATGATTGTGGCCCTCTTGTTTAACATATAAGTGAAAAGCAAAAGCGTATATCCTATGGATATATCAATTTTCTCGTTTATACATTGCATATTAATGTTTTTTCAGGACTGGAACTATATCATGAGAAGAGACATGCAGGTAATTATATTATATTCTTTAGAAATGTTAACATGGGAGAGATTGCTCTTATCATAATATTGGATCATTTAGTTTTGGCTTCGACTACAAATACTATTTGTGCTCTTGGTAATTTTAATCTGGAAGTCGGTCCAAGTCTAATTGAAAGATTTTAAGGTTGAATAAATGTCTCATTACTGGCAGCATATTTATTGCATTTTTCACACCTCACAAAAATTTTAAATTAATATTTATATAGGCCTAAACAATTGCCCCCCTCCCTTTTGCAAAATGCATTGTCTCTGGGAGTGTTTATTTGGAGTATGTGGTTTTCTTGATGTCATATGTCTTGTTCATCAACAGGAGATTATACCAGGCTTGTTCCTGGGACCTTATGCTGCTGCCATGAAATCCAAGGTTAGTATACAGTGATATAGTTGCATAATTTGTGTATGGTATTCAAAAGACTGAAAGGCATATAGTGATTGATTTATCCAACCGTCATCCATCTTTCCATCCATCCACCACACTTTTGTCAAACATATTTTCGCTTTGTTATTATGAACTTTTTAGCTCGCCGGGATGAAGTCCAAGGAGAGCTATTTCCATGACCCCGGCGTCGTCGTCGTCTGAAGAGTACATAGTAGTTATATAACCATAATATGTTGGACAATTTCTTGAACTGGTCAAATCGGATAACTATTGTCACAATAATGGCCTTTGAAAATGTGTTTTTTTAGCTCTACTGGCCAAAGGCCAGAAGTGCTTATGCGATGGCGTGTTGTCTGTCGCCTGTCGTCTGTTAGTAGCACTTTCTCTGAAACCACTAGGCCAATTAAATTGAAACTTGACATGGGTGTTTCTATTGCATAGGAGACTATACAGAAGATTTTTTTTTTTTTCGATCTGAAATTCAAGATGGCCGCCGTTACTAAAAATAGTCCAAAACTTAAAAAATCTTCTTCTCATGAACGGCCCAACAGATTTTCAAAATGTTTATGTAGTAATGATGACCAACTATAGTTTTGTTAGATTTGTACAAATGGTGTCCCTAGGGTTAAATATGACCCCGCCCCGAGGGTTCAGTTAGGGGACACATGTCATTATGATATTTTTTTTTTATGCCCCCCAAAAAAAGTTTTTTGGGTGGCATATAGTAAGCACAGCGTCCGGTATGGGTATTTAAGTGTCTAGGGTTTAGGGTTAGTAATTTTTATGGACAGTTGAAAAGCTGTTGAAAAAACATTACGTGGCTGTTCTAGACACTTAAAAAACAGCTCTTAGGTGGCTTTTTTTCTCTTACATGGCTAAAATTTAGCCACACAAGTAATACGATTGACGCAAAGAAGCCCATTAAATATCCATTTGTGAGAACGTCCGTCCGTCCTTCCGACCGTCCTTCCGGGCGGACAAATGGGTATTTAAGTGTCTAGGGTTTAGGGTTAGTAATTTTTATGGACAGTTAAAATTTAGCCACATAAGTAATATGATTGACGCAAAGAAGCCACTTAAATACCCATTTGTGAGAACGTCCGTCCTTCCGTCTGGGATTTTGTTTCCAGCCTGTAACTTTGTCATGCAAAGATGGATTTTGTTGATACTTGCTACAAATGATCAACATAACATGACGACGTGTCGCGAGTAAGACCCACACCCCTACCTCAAAGGTCTAGGTCACAATTTGACTTTGTTTGACAACACTGACTTTGTGTGAGATTTCGTTTCCGGCCTGTAACTTTGTCATGCATAGATGGATTTTGTTGATACTTGCTACAAATGATCAACATAACATGACAACGTGTCACAAGTAAGACCCACACCCCTACCTCAAAGGTAAAGGTCACATTTTGACTTTGTTTGACAACACTTTGAGTTTGTGTGAGATTTCGTTTCCAGCCTGTAACTTTGTCATGCATAGATGGATTTTGTTGATACTTGCTACAAATGATCAACATAACATGATGACTTGTCACGAGTAAGACCCACACCCCTACCTCAAAGGTAAAGGTCACAATTTGACTTTGTTTGACAACACTGAGTTTGTGTGAGATTTCGTTTCCGGCCTGTAACTATGTCATGCATAGATGGATTTTGTTGATACTTGCTACAAATGATCAACATAACATGATGATGTGTCGAGAGTAAGACCCACACCCCTACCTCAAAGGTCAAGATCACAATTTGACTTTGTTTGACAACACTTTAAGTTTATGTGAGATTTCGTTTCCGGCCTGTTACTTTGTCATGCATAGATGGATTTTGTTGATACTTGCTACAATAGATCAACATAACCTAATAACATGTTGCGAGTTAGACCCACACCCCTACCTCAAAGGTAAAGATCACAATTTGACTTTGTTTAACAACACTGAGTTTGTGTGAGATTTCATTTCCAGCCTGTAATTTTGTCATGCATAGATGGATTTTGTTGATACTTGCTACAAATGATCAACATAACATGACAACATGTCACAAGTAAGACCCACACCCCTACCTCAAAGGTAAAGGTCACATTTTGACTTTGTTTGACAACACTTTGAGTTTGTGTGAGATTTCGTTTCCAGCCTGTAACTTTGTCATGCATAGATGGATTTTGTTGATACTTGCTACAAATGATCAACATAACATGATGACTTGTCACGAGTAAGACCCACACCCCTACCTCAAAGGTAAAGGTCACAATTTGACTTTGTTTGACAACACTGAGTTTGTGTGAGATTTCGTTTCCGGCCTGTAACTATGTCATGCATAGATGGATTTTGTTGATACTTGCTACAAATGATCAACATAACATGATGATGTGTCGAGAGTAAGACCCACACCCCTACCTCAAAGGTCAAGATCACAATTTGACTTTGTTTGACAACACTTTAAGTTTATGTGAGATTTCGTTTCCGGCCTGTTACTTTGTCATGCATAGATGGATTTTGTTGATACTTGCTACAATAGATCAACATAACATAATAACATGTTGCGAGTTAGACCCACACCCCTACCTCAAAGGTAAAGATCACAATTTGACTTTGTTTAACAACACTGAGTTTGTGTGAGATTTCATTTCCAGCCTGTAATTTTGTCATGCATAGATGGATTTTGTTGATACTTGCTACAAATGATCAACATAACATGACGATGTGTCGCGAGTACAACCCACACCCCTACCTCAAAATTTGACTTTGTTTGACAACACTTTGAGTTCATGTGAGATTTGTTTCCGGCCTGTAACTTTGTCATGCATAGATGGATTTTGTTGATACTTGCTACAAATGATCAACATAACATGACGACGTGTCGCGAGTAAGACCCACACCCGTACCTCAAAGTTCAAGGTCACAATTTGACTTTGTTTGACAACACTTTTAAGTTTGTGTGAGATTTCGTTTCCGGCCTGTAACTTTGTCATGCATAGATGGATTTTGTTGATTCTTGCTACAAATGATCAACATAACATGACGACGTGTCGCGAGTAAAACCCACACCCTTACCTCAAAGGTAAAGGTCACAATTTGACTTTGTTTGACAACACTGAGTTTGTGTGAGATTTCGTTTCCGGCCTGTAACTTTGTTATGCATAGATGGATTTTGTTAATACTAGCTACAAATGACCGACATAACATGACAATAACACCCACAATCCCACTTCAAAGGTCAAGGTCACAATTTAACTTTGGTTGATGACACTTTCAGTCTGATTGAGATTTCGTGTCCGGTCTGAAACTTTGTCACCTATGGATAAATTTCAAAAACACTTGGCACAATTCATCAGCATGACATTACAAAGTGTCACGTGTATAGACCCACATGCGTACCTCAAAGGTCAAGGTCACACTTTCAGTTTGTTTGACAACACTTTCAGTCTGTGTGAGATTTCTTGTCCGATCTATAACTTTGTCATCTATGGATATATTTTCAAAACACTAGGCTCAGTTGATAAACATGACATATAATTAAGTGTCGCATGTAAGACCCAGAACCTTTCCTCAAAGGTCAAGGTCACACTTTCAATTTGTTTGATATTGCGTGTCTGGTCTGTGACTTTTTCTTTAACTTGGCTCAATTTATCAAGATGACATGACGACGTGTCATAAGAAAAACCTACACACTGTCACACTTTGAGTATGTATGACAACACTTTGAATCTGTTTGAAATTTCACGTCTGTCGTATAACTTTATCATGCATGGATGGATTTCAAAAACACTTGTTTCAATTTATCAATTGATCAACAATTGATCTGTAACTTACATTTAGGGATTTTAAAATAGCTTGACACAAGTGATCAGCATGTCATGATAATGTTTCACCTGCATTTAACTGTTGAAATACCCAGACCATTACATCAGATGTCAAAATCAAGGTTACACAAAGGTCAAGGTCATGCTTTAATGTAAAAAAAACATGGAATTGCATGTCTAGTCTGAAACATTAGTCCATTACCTTTGATATTCATATATACATCGCTACCTATTATATCATATATTGTTATTTTTCACAGACCATTTGGGGGGCATGTGACACTTAACAGTGACATTTCTTGGGGTTTTTTTAAAATGGAAATGATTTTGCCTATATCTTCACTAAAGCATTGTTAGGTGAAGTAACTTTTCAATGTACAAAAAATAAACTAATGACGTGAAAACGTGCTGAGTCTTTACTTTTGGTATTTGGTATCCGCACACAATTGCTATTTACTACTAAGGCTGAAATGTAGGAGACATGTCCAATACTGTCCATACTAATTAGCATATCACATATCAACAATGACAAAAGTCCCTTGTAGGAGTGTCTGTACTAATCAGCATATCACATATCAACAATGACAATAGTCTCTTGTAGGAGTGTCCGTACTAATCAGCATATCACATATCAACAATGACAAAAGTCCCTTGTAGGAGTATCCATACTAATCAGCATATCACATATCAACAATGACAATAGTCCCTTGTAGGAGTATCCATACTAATCAGCATATCACATATCAACAATGACAATAGTCCCTTGTAGGAGTATCCATACTAATCAACATATCACATATCAACAATGAAAATAGTCCCTTGTAGGAGTGTCCATACTAATCAGCATATCACATATCAACAATGACAATAGTCCCTTGTAGGAGTGTCCGTACTAATCAGCATATTGCATATCAATAATGACAATAGTCCTTTGTAGGAGTGTCCATACTAATAAGCATATCACATATCAACAATGACAATAGTCCCTTGTAGGAGTGTCCATACTAATTAGCATATCACATATCAACAATGACAATAGTCCCTTGTAGGAGTGTCCGTACTAATTAGCATATCACATATCAACAATGACAATAGTCCCTTGTAGGAGTGTCCGTACTAATTAGCATATCGCATATCAACAATGACAATAGTCCCTTGTAGGAGTGTCCGTACTAATTAGCATATCACATATCAACAATGACAATAGTCCTTTGTAGGAGTGTCCGTACTAATTAGCATATCACATATCAACAATGACAATAGTCCCTTGTAGGAGTGTCCGTACTAATTAGCATATCACATATCAACAATGACAATAGTCCCTTGTAGGAGTGTCCGTACTAATCAGCATATCACATATCAACAATGACAATAGTCCCTTGTAGGAGTGTCCGTACTAATCAGCATATCACATATCAACAATGACAATAGTCCCTTGTAGGAGTGTCCATACTAATCAGCATATCACATATCAACAATGACAATAGTCCCTTGTAGGAGTCTACTAATCAGCATATCACATATCAACAATGACAATAGTCCCTTGTAGGAGTCTACTAATTAGCATATCACATATCAACAATGACAATAGTCTCTTGTAGGAGTGTCCATACTAATTAGCATATCACATATCAACAATGACAATAGTCCCTTGTAGGAGTGTCCATACTAATTAGCATATCACATATCAACAATGACAATAGTCCCTTGTAGGAGTGTCCATACTAATAAGCATATCGCATATCAACAATGACAATAGTCCTTTGTAGGAGTGTCCATACTAATTAGCATATCGCATATCAACAATGACAATAGTCCCTTGTAGGAGTGTCCATACTAATTAGCATTTCGCATATCAACAATGACAATAGTCCCTTGTAGGAGTGTCCATACTAATTAGCATTTCGCATATCAACAATGACAATAGTCCCTTGTAGGAGTGTCCATACTAATTAGCATATCACATATCAACAATGACAATAGTCCTTTGTAGGAGTGTCCATACTAATTAGCATATTGCATATCAACAATGACAATAGTCCCTTGTGGAGTGTCCATACTAATTAGCATATCACATATCAACAATGACAATAGTCCTTTGTAGGAGTGTCCATACTAATTAGCATATTGCATATCAACAATGACAATAGTCCCTTGTAGGAGTGTCCATACTAATTAGCATATCACATATCAACAATGACAATAGTCCCTTGTAGGAGTGTCCATACTAATTAGCATATCACATATCAACAATGACAATATCCTGTCCATACTAATTAGCATATCACATATCAACAATGACAATAGTCCTTTGTAGGAGTGTCCATACTAATTAGCATACCACATATCAACAATGACAATAGTCCTTTGTAGGAGTGTCCATACTGATTAGCATACCACATATCAACAATGACAATAGTCCTTTGTAGGAGTGTCCATACTGATTAGCATATCACATATCAACAATGACAATAGTCCTTTGTAGGAGTGTCCATACTGATTAGCATATCACATATCAACAATGACAATAGTCCTTTGTAGGAGTGTCCATACTGGTTAGCATATCACATATCAACAATGACAATAGTTCCTTGTAGGAGTGTGCATACTGATTAGCATATCACATATCAACAATGACAATAGTCCCTTGTAGGAGTGTCCATACTAATTAGCATATTACATATCAACAATGACAATAGTCCCTGATGTAAATGTAATATTACTGGCTTTCTTCATGTCATCAATCATGGTGGATTTTGAATTGATGTTAGAATCAGAAATGTTAAACATTATTACATAAAAGTTCTGTAATAGGCCAAATGTCCTGTAGATTCAGATTCAGTCCATTTAAAAGTATGTAATAAAGTCCTGGAGTAGTCTTTCTGGAAGATCGCCTCTTTCGTTGAACAAATTTTAATTGTAGTGTATTATTGAGAGTATTTTACAAGTAAACAAAACAATGCAATCGTAAAGGGTTTTCTCAGCATCTAATTTCAACAAATATAGGGTAAAATCACCACTTGAAACAGTTTATTTTGTAAACAAATCGTAGAATTTGTTTGAAGCAAAAAGTACAAAAATATCTGGGGGTCGCTCACCTTGAGAAACCTGATCTTGCAAAATAGGCTCCTTCAAAAATCAGATCCTAAAAGTCTGCGTATAGGTAACTGCAATCCCATTTATTAGGGATGTTTTAAGAATTAACTATTAATGTCTTCTTTTATGAAATTTATATTTATTTGGAAATACACAGATACCTAGTGAAAATATTCTTCATTACAGAATCAAACATTAAAAATACAAACTTATTATTTGTATTATTTTCTATGTAGAATAGAAAAACATATACTTGAAATGCACTATTTATGCATCATCGGATACCCCTAAGTGTCAGTTTTATACTTCATGATGGATGGAGAATATCACAGTTGATACCTGGGGGTATCCAATGATGCATTAATGAACACAAAACTTAAACTTTTTTCAACACAAGATGGCATACCCATCCCATACCCACCAAATCTCATTTCTTGTTACATGTGTTTCTAAGAGAAATACTGAAATGTATCTATGTTTTTTATTTGAATTAGCTACGATTTTCTAACCAGAATTGCTTCATAATGGTCAATACCAGTATTTCCCACTGTGACGAGCAATCCTTGGTTCATGACTTTGAATCCCATCCGGCCACAGTCTTCGTGATGATTGATATATGATATTACGTCTCATTGTCACGTCTCACCGCTGATTCAAGTGGGAACAGTATCCGTTAATTGCTGAGATTGGTGTACTCCAGTACTGGTTAACTCTTTACTCTATAAATACTCGTTTTCCAGCACCAATCACAGAAGGCCTTTGAAAACAGTGCAGGAAGAGTTCAGATTGCTTGTAACGAGGCGTCTATATTAGAGGTGTCCAAAGGAAAGTTTATATGAAGTAAAGGGTTAACATTCCAAGATCCCAGGAAAGAGAAGCGTCTTTAGCCCTAGATGGCATAGCAATGACTCTAAATATTCAAATAAACAAACAAATGGTTCCTTTCAGGACCTTGAGTCCTTTGATTATTTGATTCTCATTAAAATTGTGAATTGCATGTCCCTGGGTCTGACGGTTTGTCCCTGGTGTTGGGGCCTAAAAAAATTTAGTGCATCCGTAAACAATTCACATTTTCAACTTCTCAAAAAGCTCAGTTTTAACACAATGATGTACGCAGCTTTGGTACCTAAGGGTGAATCAAAATTGTGAATTGCATGTCTCCATCCCCCTGGGGTCTTTGGGATGGAGCCAAAACTGTAAAATTTAAGGTAAAATCTTCTTCTTAATATAGGAAGCACCGGGAAACAAATGGTGAGCACGATTATGGACACATATGGGTACTCTATAAAAATTGTGAATTCTCATTTTCGACTTCTCTAAAACCATAAGTTCAGTTGTAACAAAATGTTGTATGCAGCTTTGGTACATAAGGGTGATTCACTTAAACTAACACAGTAGTTATATAACAATAATATCTTGGACAAAGTTTTTGAATTGGCCATATTGGATAATTAGTGTTGGAGTTACTGCCCTTGAATTGTGTTATTTGACCTTGTGTGCATCTAGTACTTACAGTTTTTATTTAATCTTCAACAGACTTGCACAGTTATTATATAACCATAGTATATTGAACAAGTTCATGAACTGGTCAATCAGATAAATATTGTTGGAGTTATGGCCCTTGAATTGTCAAAAAATATGTGTATTTGATGTTGGGTGCACTCAAGCACTCACAGTTTATATTTGATCTTCATTAAACTGACACAGTTGTTATATGATCATAATATGTTGGACAATTTGTTGAACTGACCAAATTGGATAATTAATGTTGGGTGTTGTTTAAAGACATATGACAATCAAATACCAAACATACAGTCAAACCTGTATAATCAGTCACCTTTATTAAGCAGCCACTTGTCTTAAACAGCCATATTTGCTATATCCCATTTTAGGTCACCAGAGACTTTGTCTCAAGGGACCTTTTGCAATTGCCTTTTATCCATTGTCATGCGTCCGTAAACAATTGACATTTTCAACTTCTTCTGAAAAACCATATGTTCAATTGTAATGAAATGTAAGCTGTAAGGGTGAATCAATATTGTGAATTGCATGGTCCCCACCTCCTTGGGGCCTTGGGGGTGGAGCCAAAACAGTCAAATTTAAGATAAACTTTAGAAATCTTCTGCTTGATATAGGAAGCACTGGGAAACAAATGGTGAGCATGATCATGGACACATACGGGTCCTTTATAAAAATTGTGAATTGCATGTCCCTGTGTCTCACAGTTTGTCCCCAGGAGTGGGGCCTAAAAAAATTTAGTGCATCTGTAAACAGTTCACATTTTCGACTTCAGTTTTCAAAAACCATAAGCTCAATTGTAACGAAATAATGTATGCAGCTTTGGTACCTAAGGGTGAATCAAAATTGTGAATTGCATGGTCCCCCACCAACCTTGGACCTTGGGGGTGAGGCCAAAACAGTAAAATTTAAGGTAAACTTTAAAAATCTTCTTAATATAGGAAGCACCAGGAAACAAATGGTGAGCATGATTATGGACACACATGGGTCCTCTATAAAAAATGTGAATTGCATGGCCCTGGGTCTCACAGTTTAGTGCATCAGTAATCAATTTACATTTTCAACTTCTTCTCAAAAACTGTAAGCTCAATTGTAATGAAAGTTTGTATGCAATTTTGGTACCTAAGACACACCTACCAATCTCACAGACCGCGTTGTAATACACATCGACATTTTAAGGCGGGGAATTTCTGGTTCCGCAGGCGGTGGAGCCGATTTGAGAATTTTTACAGTAAGTGTTGAAGAACTTCTGAAGTGCTCACAAAAGTTACCACAGTACTGCATCTTGCGATCTTCTTCTGTCATATTATCAAGCAAATACGTTCTTTCCGAGGGTAGACATTTTAGTATAGTTTATGTATGCAAAAGAACAAACTGTCCATCATTGCTCCGGATTGTTCACTTTGCATAATCTTATTCTAGCATAATTAATGAAGCATATCTTTTAATATTTTAACTTGTTCATTCATGGTTAACATGAATTTAGATATCAGCCATCAACATTTTCCTTGTGTACTCTCCTGCTCTTTCATTTGTGTCTGATTAAACTGAGTATCAACTGTTAAGTCCATAAAAATATTGTTTCCTTTCTTGAACCAGCCAAATCCATAAATTTATGCCAGAATGACATTTTTTTTTAATCAGCCACTTTGAAATATATCAATTAGGTCAGAGTTATGTCCCTTGTTATCAATCATTTCAGATGAGCAACATAAGGCCATATGTTATGCTCTTGTGTATATAGTATTTTTCTAAAACCACTGTTTTCTTTCAGATTTAAACGATATGGGACTATAATTATAATTGAAAGCGGAAGAAATGATTAAATGTATGGGTAAAATAAAAAAAATCCACCTACATTAAGCAAAATATTTCCTATTCTAGCGATTCACCTTTTCAAAACAAATAATACTTTCCTTCGCACCTTTAATAAGAACATCAACATTATAATGTTTATCGGATGTATAACCAAATACTTAATAAAATATCAAATACAACATCAGTCAAAGCAAAAACTGCCTTTCACACAAGATTTTGACAAAGATTGGTCTGTTCCAAATGACTTTAGAGAACTATTGGACGAGTTAATTGCCAACAACGATGGTATTGTACATCAAAAGTGTTCTGCCAGTCCTCAATCATTTAATGAATATGAGAATCCAGTTGATGAAGAACTGTATGAGCTGGTTTTTTTAGGAGTGCATTGGACATGATAAATCAAAATGAACAACTTGAACAAATCCTTCAACCAATGCGTTTCATCTTAGCAGTAAAACTGCACATTTATATAAAACATCATATATTATGGATATTCTGTTCAATAATTTATAGTCTATTTTGTCTCTGTAGTGTGAACTTATTTAGATTTTGTTGACTTAATACTAAATCGCAGCCTGCAATAAAGTCACTCATTGGCCAGTATCGGGTTATGCTATAACATTGACGAATAAAACGGAAAATGCTGGAGAATCAACCATTATCTTCGAATGGAACCTTCCTCTTCGTGATTCAGTACACTTTCATCTCTAAGAAACTTGAAGCCGTTGGAAAACATGATGCAATTGAACGTTTCTTCAAGTTGCATGTGCTTTATAACATTTTATAGTATTGTAGCAGAACTAGGCATGTAAGATACAACTGTATATATAAAAATTTCAAACGAACAAGAATGTATACAACTGTATATCTACATAAACAGCATTGATACGAAGAACATAAACACACTGGAGCTTTGACAGACAGTTTGTTCTAATTTATATAGCGCCCCTGTGTTGTAAAGTATCCACCTGCTTTGTACTGTATTTTTTGTCATAATTCTTCATGGAAAGGCCGCCTTTCTGCGTACCTAAACTATATTATATGGTCTACACTCGGAAAGTTCTTATATAAAAACAGGTCTTGTCTGCTTGAAGTTATGACAGAAGATGATCATCAGGTGCACCAATTTGATCAGTTTTGTGACAACTTCAGAAGTGCTCACACTTTCATTTACTGACTAACTGAGGTTAACTTCGGTCAACTATACGTTTGTATAACTTGTCATCTGATGACATTCTTCGATTTTCGAAATAAAGTTTTAAGTAAAACAAATTTCATGAAAATATTAACCACTTACAGTAAAATTCACCAATTTGACTCCCCCGCCTGCATCACCTGAAGTCCCCCCACCTTAAAACGTCAATTTGTAATTATAATGCAGGCTGTGCGATTGGTAGGCGTGTAAGAGTGAATCAAAATTGTGAATTGCATGGTTTCCACCCCCACTGGGGTGGAGCCAAAACAGTCAAATTTAAGGTAGACTTTAAAAATCTTCTTCTTAATATAGGAAACACTGGTAAACAAGTGGTGAGCTTAAATATGAAAACATATGGGTCCTTTATAAAAAATGTGAATTGTATGTCCCTGGGTCTTGCGGTTCGGCTCTGGGGTTGGAACCCAAAATGTTTTAGTGATTCTGTAAACAATGAACATTTTCTACTTCAGTTCTGAAAAACTGTAAGCTCAATTTTAATGAAATGTTAAATGCAGCATTGATACCTAAGAGTGAATCAAAATTGTGAATTGTATGTTCCCCCCCCCTCCCCCCCCCCCCCCCCCCCCTCTTTGAGCCTTGGGGGTGGGGTCAAAACAGTCAAATTCAAGGTAAACTTTAAAAATCCTTAATATAGGAAGCACTGGGAAACAAATGGTAGCAAGATTATGGACACAAATGTGTCCTTTATAAAAAATGTGAATTGCATGTCCCTGGGTCTCATGGTTTGGCCCTTGGGTTGGGCCTAAAAAAATTAATGCATCCATAAACAATTCATATTTTCAACTTTTTCTCAAAAACCGTAAGCTCAATTGTAACAAAATGTTGTATGCAGCTTTGGTACCTTAGGGTGAATCAAAATTGTGAATTGTATGGTCCCCACCCCCCTTGGACCCTTGGGGGTGAGGCCAAAACAGGCAATTCAAGGTAAACTTGAAAAATCTTATTTTCTTAATATAGGAAGCACTGGGAAACAAATGGTAGCAAGATTATGGATACATATGGGTCCTTTATAAAAAATTGTGAATTGCATGTCCCTGGGTCTCACGGTTTGGCCTGGGAGATCGGGCTTTAAAATATTTGGTGCATCCGTAAACAATTCACATTTTTGACTTCTTCTGAAAAACCGTAAGCTCAATTGTAATGAAATGTTATATGCAGCTTTGGTACCTAAGGGTGAATTGCATGGTCCCCTTCCCCCTGGGGCCTTGGGGAGGGGGGGGGGCGGGTCTAAAACAGTCAAATTCAAGGTAAACTTTAAAAATCTTCTTCTTACTATGAGAAGCACTGGGAAACAAATGGTGAACATGATTATGAACACATATGGATCCCTTATAAAAATAGTATGTCCCTTGATCTCATGGTCTGGCCCTGGGTTGGTGCCTAAAAAAATTAAAGGTAACTTTTAAAAATCTTTTCTTATTATAGGAAACAAATTGTGAGCATGATTATTGGCGTCTTTATATAAAATTTCATGTCCCTAGGTTTCTTTACTAAATCTATATAAGAGAAATTGCCAAAAAAAGTGTTATTTCTTATGACTGAATAGATTTATGTGAATGTTTTTTGTATAATCAGGTGACTGTTAAGGCCCATGTACCTCTTGCTATCTTTTCAGTACAAATTCACCTGTATTAAGCAACACCCTGTCTTAAAAGTAACTTTTGCTTCTTCCATTGACTGGCAGCTTAACACAGGTTTGATTTTATTCCCATTGTTGTAAGACATGTGACAGTTAAACACCAAACAGATATTACCTTTGTTTGAAGATATGTGACAGTTACATACCAAACATATATTCCCACAGTTGGAAGATATATGACAGTTAAATACCAAACATACATTACCTTTGTTGGAAGGTAACTGACAGTGAAATGCCAGACATATATTACCTTTGTTGGAAGGTACTTGACATTTAAATACCAAGCACATATTCTCATTGTTGGAAGGCACTTGACAATTAAAGAGATTTTATCATGATTTTTCAAACATTTAAAGTTGGCTAAAAATATATTTTTAGCACGGCTATTAAAAAAATAGAGAGGCTATTGTTCTTGCCCCGGTGTCTGCACGGCCGTCAGTGTTGGTTTTTAGCTCTACTGGCCAAAGGCCAGAAGTGCTTATGCAATGGCACGTTGTCTGTCGTCCGTCGTCTGTCGTCTGTCATCTGACGTCTGTTAGCAGCACTCTCTCTGAAACTGCAAGGCCAATTAAACTGAAACTTCACATGGGTGTTTCTATTGCATAGGAGACTATACAAAAGATTTTTTTTGTTTCGATTTGAAGTTCAAGATGGCCGCCATTACTAAAAATAGTCCAAAACTTAAAAAATCTTCTGCTCATGAGCAGATTTTCAAAATGTTTATGTAGTAATAATGACCAACTATAGTTTTGTTAGATTTGTTCAAATGGTGACCCTAGGGTTAAATATGACCCCAACCCGAGGGTTCAATTAGGGGACACATGTCATTATGATATTTTTTTTTTTAAATGGAAATGATTTTGCTTATATCTTCACAGAAGCATTGTTTGGTGAAGGAGGTTCAGATTTGTAAAAATGACTTGGTTCCACTGTCTTAAGGGGTCAGTAGAGGCCCCAAAAGGGTAAAAATTGGGAATAACTAAATTCGTTTCTTAAGAACCAGTATGTCAGATTTGTTCATATTTTGCATAAATTATCCCTATGTGTAGGGGTTTGATTGCAGATAAGATGGCTGCCATTACTAAAAATAGTCCAAAACTTAAAAAATCTTCTTCTCATGAATGGCCCAACAGATTTTCAAAATGTTTATATAGTTATGATGACCAACTCTAGTTCTGTTAGATGTGTTCAAATGGTGTCCTTAGGGTTAAAAATGGCCCTGCCACGAGAGTTCAATTAGGGGACACATGTCAATATAATTTTTTTTTTTTTTTTTTTAAATGGAAATAATTTTGCCTATATCTTCACTAAAGAATTGTTAGGTAAAGGAAGTTCAGATCTATAAAAATGACTGGGTTCCTATGTCTTGAGGGGTCAGGAGGGGCCCCAAAAGCGTACAAATTGGGAATTAGTAAAATTGTTTTCTTAAAAACTGGTTTGTCAGATTTGTACATGTTTGATATAAATTATCCCTAAGTGTAGGGGTTTGATTGCAGATAAGAATTAAGGGGCTAAAATATATAGGGGTCCTGTAAGGGGACACAGAATTTTACATAGGGATACTGTGGGAAAACAGAAAATTCTCTTTTTTTTCCATTTGTTCTGAAACCACTAGGCCAATTAAACTGAAACTTCACATGGATGTTTCTATTGCATAGGAGACTATACAAAAGATTTATTTTTTCTATCAAAAATTCAAGATGGCCACCATTACTAAAAATAGTCCAAAACTTAAAAAATCTTCTTCTCATGAACGGTCCACATATTTTCAAAATGTTTATGTAGTAATGATGACCAACTACAGTTTTGTTAGATTTGTTTAAATGGTGTCCCTAGAGTTAAAAATGACCCAACCCTGATGTTTCTATTGCAAGGTAGAATTTCAAAAAGTGCTATGGCCACTATGAGTCAGTAGAGCGTCCTCAGGCCCTCTTTGGCCTCTTGTTCAAGTTTTAAGTTTTTTATCAGATAAGATATCTATGCAACCACTCACTGGATATGAATGAAACTTCATATGTGTGTTCAGCATCATCAATGGAACACACAGAGACAAGAACCATAACTCTGAATTGCATTTTGACACAGTTATGGCCCTTTTAAGACTTAAATTTTCAGGTTAAAGTTTTTTATCAAGTAAGATATCTATGCAACCACTCATTGGATATGAATGAAACTTCACACGTGTGTTCAGCATCATCAATGGAACACACAGAAACAAGAACCATAACTCTGAATTGCATTTTGACACAGTTATGGCCCTTTTAAGACTTAAATTTTCAGGTTAAAGTTTTTTATCAAGTAAAATATCTATGCAACCACTCATTTGAAATGAATGAAACTTCACATGTGTGTTCAGCATCATAAATGGAACACACAGAGACAAGAACCATAACTCTGGGTTGCATTTTGGCAGAATAATGTCCATGTTAGACTTAGAAAATTTGGTTTAAGTTTAAATTGAGCAGATACATATTTCATCAACCTATCATTGGGTATGAGTGAATCTTCTCATGTGTGTTCAGTATCATTAAAATCATTGGGATTTTGTTTATAATGATAACAAGATGCTTTTTAACCATTTTAATAATTATATTATTTTTAAGTCATTTATAACGCTTTTTCCTGAAATATTCCCTTTAAATACCAAACAGATATTTCCATTATTGGAAGGCATGTGACAATTAAATACCAAACAGATATTCCCATTATTGGAAGGCATGTGACAATAAATACCAAACAGATATTCCCTTTGTTGGAAGTTGACTTGACAGTTAAATACCAAACAGATATTACCTTTGTTGGAACGTGAATTGACAATTAAATACAAAACAGATATTACCTTTATTGGAAGACATGTGACATTTACATACCAAACAGATATTACCTTTGTTGGAAGGTGACTTGACAGTTAAATACCAAACATATATTCCCTTTGTTGGAAGGTGACTTGACAGTTAAATACCAAACAGATATTACCTTTATTTGAACATATGACAGTTACAAACCAAACAGATATTACCTTTGTTGGAAGGTGACTTGACAGTTAAATACCAAACAGATATAACCTTTATTTGAACATATGACAGTTACAAACCAAACAGATATTACCTTTGTTGGAAGGCATGTGACAGTTAAATACCAAACATATATTACCTTTGTTGGAAGGCACTTGGCAGTTGAATAACAAAAATATATATCCTTTGTTGGAACACACTTGGCAGTTAAATACCAAATGTATATTATCATTGTTTGAAGACACTTGGCAGTTAAATACCAAACAGATATTACCTTTGTTGGAAGGCACTTGGCAGTTAAATACCAAATGTATATTACCATTGCTTGAAGACACTTGACAGTTTAATACCAAACAGATATTACCTTTGTTGGAAGACACGTGGCAGTTAAATACCAAACAGATATTACCTTTGTTGGAAGACACTTGGCAGTTAAATACTAAACAGATATTACCTTTGTTGGGAGGCACTTGGCAGTTAAATTCCAAACATATATTAACTTTGTTGGAAGACACTTGGCAGTTAGATACCAAACAGATATTACCTTTGTTGGGAGGCACTTGGCAGTTAATTATCATTGTTGGAAGACATGTGACAGTTAAATACCAAACATATATTACCTTTGTTGGAATAGATTTGACAGTTAAATACCATAAATATATTACCTTTGTTGGAAAGCACTTGGCAGTAAGATACCAAACATATATTACCTTTGTTGGAATATACTTGACAGTTAAATACCATAAATATATTACCTTTGTTGGAAAGCACTTGGCAGTAAGATACCAAACATGTATTACTTTTGTTAAATGACACTTGACAGTTAAATACCAAACAGACATTAGCTTTGTTGGAAGGTTCTAGCCAGTTAAATACCAAACAGACAGTTACATACTAAAAATGTATATTCTTGACTTTTAAATATTCTTGACATTTAAATACTAAACATATATTACCTTTGTTGGAAGACACTTGACAAATAAATACCAAAAAAGATATTACCTTTGTCGGAAGGTACTTGACAGTTAAATACCAAACATTTATTACCATTGTTGGAAGAATCTTGACAAACAAATACCAAAGAGATATTACCTTTGTTGGAAGATATTTGACAGTAAAATTCCAAACAGATAATAACTTTGTTGGAAGACACTTGCCAATTAAATATCAAACATATATTACCTTTATGGGAAGGTGACTTGACACTTAAATACCAAACAGATATTACCTTTGATGGAAGGTACTTGACAGTTTAACAGCAAACATATATTACCTTTGTTAGAAGGTACTTGACAGTTAAAGATCAAACATATATTACCTTTGTTGGAAGATACTTGACAGTTAAATATCAAACATATATTACCTTTATTGGAAGGTGACTTGACAGTTCAATACTAAACAGATATTAGCTTTGTTGGAAGGTGACTTGACAGTTAAATACCAAACAGACATTAGCTTTGTTGGAAGATATTTGGCAGTTAAATATCAAACATATATTACCTTTGTTGGGAGGTACTTGACAGTCAAATACCAAACACATTTAACTTTGTTGGAAGGTGACTTGACAGTTAAATACCAAACAGATATTACCTTTGTTGGAAGGTACTTGACAGTTCAATACCAAATAGATATTACCTTTGTTGGAAGGTACTTGACAGTTAAATATCAAACATATATTACCTTTGTTGGAAGGTGACTTGACAGTTCAATACTAAACAGATATTACCTTTGTTGGAAGGTACTTGACAGTTAAATATCAAACATATATTACCTTTGTTGGAAGGTGATTTGACAGTTAAAAACAAAACAGATATTACCTTTATTGGAAGGTACTTGACAGTTAAATACAAAACATATATTAGCTTTGTTGGAAGGTGACTTGACAGTTAAATACCAAACAGACATTAGCTTTGTTGGAAGATAGTTGGCAGTTAAATATCAAACATATATTACCTTTGTTGGGAGGTACTTGACAGTCAAATACCAAACACATTTTAACTTTGTTGGAAGGTGACTTGACAGTTAAATACCAAACAGATATTACCTTTGTTGGAAGGTACTTGACAGTTCAATACTAAACAGATATTACCTTTGTTTAAAGGTACTTGACAGTTAAATATCAAACATATATTACCTTTGTTGGAAGGTGACTTGACAGTTCAATACTAAACAGATATTACCTTTGTTGGAAGGTACTTGACAGTTAAATATCAAACATATATTACCTTTGTTGGCAGGTGATTTGACAGTTAAAAATCAAACAGATATTACCTTTATTGGAAGGTACTTGACAGTTAAATACAAAACATATATTAGCTTTGTTGGAAGGTGACTTGACAGTTAAATACCAAACAGACATTAGCTTTGTTGGAAGATATTTGGCAGTTAAATATCAAACATATATTTCCTTTGTTGGGAGGTACTTGACAGTCAAATACCAAACACATTTTAACTTTGTTGGAAGGTGACTTGACAGTTAAATACCAAACAGATATTACCTTTGTTGGAAGGTTCTTGACAGTTAAATACCAAACATTTATTACCTTTCTTGGAAGGTGACTTGACAGTTAAATACCAAATAGATATTACCTTTCTTGGAAGGTGACTTGACAGTTAAATACCAAACAGACATTAGCTTTGTTGGAAGATATTTGGCAGTTAAATATCAAACATATATTACCTTTGTTGGGAGGTACTTGACAGTCAAATACCAAACAGATATTACCTTTGTTTGAAGGTACTTGACAGTTAAATACCAAACATTTATTACCTTTCTTAGAAGGTGACTTGACAGTTAAATACCAAATAGATATTACCTTTGTTGGAAGATACTTTACAGTTAAATGCCAAACTTATATTACTTTGTTGGAAGGCACTTGGCAGTTTAATACTAATTATATATTATCATTGCTTGAAAACACTTGACAGTTTAATAGACAATAGACAATATTTTATTTGAGTAATGTAGGCCTTCGGCCCATAATACATTTTTAAACACATGGTAAACGTGGAATCTAACAAATAAATATTCATAATACGAACATTATAATTTCAATACAGTTTTGATATGATGAATGCAATATATTTATATATATATATATTTTTTTTTTTAACGTATTGACTGTTCTGTTGTTTTGCTCGTTATCAATGTTTGTGACTATCTTATTTCAAATATTGAAAAAAGAAAAAAGGTAATACAAAATTTCTAGATTAAATTCAAGTCATTATGTTTTAAGTCATTTTGTTTTAAGATTGGAGGTAAAGAGTTCTTTTATTAAACATCTCAAATACAAACTTTGCCAGTTTGATTTTCTTGTATACCAAACAGATATTACCTTTGTTGGAAGACACTTGGCAATTAAATACCAAACAGATATAACCTTTGTTGGAAGGCACTTGACAGTTAAATACCAAACATATATTACCCTTGTTGGAAGACACTTGACAGTTAAATACCAAATGTATATTATCATTGTTGGAAGACATGTGACAGTTAAAAACTTAACTTATATTACCTTTGTTGGAAGACACTTGACAGTTAAATACCATACAGATATTACCTTTGTTGGAAAGCACTTGGCAGTAAGATACCAAACATATATTACCTTTGTTGGAAGACACTTGACAGTTAAATACTAAAATGTATATTCTCATTATTGGAAAGTACTTGACAGTTAAATACCAAACATATATTATTTTTGTTGGAAGACACTTGACAAATAAATACCAAAGAGAAATTACCTTTGTTGGAAGATATTTGACAGTTAAATACCATAGACATATTACCTTTGTTTGAAGGCACTTGACAGTTAAATACGAAATGTATATGCTTATTGTCAGAAGGCACTTGACAGTTAAATTCCAAACAGATATTACCTTTGTTGGAAGACACTTGACAGTTAAATACCAAACATATATTACCTTTGTTGGAAAACACTTGACAGTTAAATACCAAACATACATTAGCTTTGTTGGAAGGTTCTTGACAGATTACCTTTGTTGGAAGGCACTTGACAGTTAAATACTAAAATGTATATTTTCATTATTGGAAGGAACTTGACAGTTAAATACCAAACATATATTTCCTTTGTTGGAAGACACTTGACAAATAAATACCAAAGAGATATGACCTTTGTCGGAAGATATTTGACAGTTAAAAACCAGAGACATATTACCTTTGTTTGAAGGCGCTTGACAGTTAAATACGAAATGTATATGCTCATTGTCAGAAGGCACTTGACAGTTAAATTCCAAACAGATATTACCTTTGTTGGAAGACACTTGACAGTTAAATACCAAACATATATTACCTTTATTGGAAGGTGACTTGACAGTTAAATACCAAACATATATTACCTTTGTTGGAAGACACCTGGCAGTTAAATAGCAAACATATATTACCTTTGTTGGAAGGTGACTTGACAGTTAAAAACCAAACAGATTTTACCTTTGTTGGAAGGTACTTGACAGTTAATTACCAAACATATATTACTTTGTTGGAAGGTGACTTGACAGTTCAATACCAAACATACATTAGCTTTGTTGGAAGACACTTGGCAGTTAGATACCAAACATATATTACCTTTGTTGGAAGGTGACTTGACAGTTCAATACCAAACATACATTAGTTTTGTTGGAAGACACTTGACAGTTAAATACCAAACATATATTACCTTTTTGGAAGGTGACTTGACAGTTAAATACCAAACATACATTAGCTGTGTTGGGAGGTTCTTGACAATTAAATACCAAACAGACATTAGCTTTGTTGGAAGACACTTGACAGTCAAATACCAAACAGATATTGACTTTGTTGGAAGGTACTTAACAGTTAAATACCAAACAGATATTACCATTGTTGGAAGGTAACTTGCAGTTAAATACCAAACAGATATTGACTTTGTTGGAAGGTACTTGACAGTTAAATACCAAACAGATATTACCATTGTTGGAAGGTAACTTGCAGTTAAATGCCAAACAGATATTGACTTTGTTGGAAGGTACTTGACAGTTCAAAACCAAATATATATTACCTTTGTTGGAAGGTGACTTGACAGTTAAATACCAAACATATTTTACCTTTTTTGGAAGGTATTTGACAGTTAAATATCAAACATATAGTATTTTTATTGGAAGGTGACTTGACAGTTAAATACCAAACAGAGTTTACATTTGTTGGAAGGTGTCTTGACAGTTAAATACCAAACAGATATTACCTTTGTTTGAAGGCAATTGGCAGTTAAATACCAAACATATATGTCCTTTGTTGGAAGACACTTGGCAGTTAAATACCAAATGTATATTATCACTGTTTGAACACACTTGACAGTTTAATAACTAACATATATTATCTTCGTTGGAAGACACTTCGCAGTGAAATACCAAACAGATATTACCTTTGTAAGGAGGCACTTGCCAGTTAAATATCAAACTTATATTAACTTTGTTGGAAGACACTTGGCAGTTAGATACCAAACAGATATTACCTTTGTTGGAAGATATTTGGCAGATGAATACTAAATGTATATTATCATTGTTGGAAGACATGTGACAGTTAAATACCAAACATATATTACCTTAGTTGGAAAACACTTGACAGTTCAATACCATACAGATATTACCTTTGTTGGAAAGCACTTTACAGTTAAATACCAAACAGACATTAGCTTTCTTGGAAGGCACTTGACAGTTAAATACCAAACAGATATTACCTTTGTTGCAAGGCACTTAGCAGTAAAATATCAAACATATATTACCTTTGTTGGAAGGTACTTGACAGTTAAATACCAAACATACATTGGCTTTGTTGGAAGGTACTTGACAGTTAAAAACCAAACAGACATTAGCTTTGTTGGAAGGTACTTGACAGTTAAAAACCAAACAGACATTAGCTTTGTTGGAAGGCACTTGACAGTTAAATACTAAAATGTATATTCTCATTATTGGAAGGTACTTGACAGTTAAATACCAAACATATATTACCTTTGTTGGAAGACACTTGACAGTTAAATACCAAACATTTATTACCTTTGTTGGAAATACTTGACAAACAAATATCAAAGTGATATTACCTTTGTTGGAAGATATTTGACAGTTAAATACCATAGACATATTACCTTTGTTTGAAGGCACTTGACAGTTAAATACCAAATGTATATGCTCATTGTCAGGAGGCACTTGACAGTTAAATTCCAAACAGATATTACCTTTGTTGGAAAACACTTGACAGTAAAATACCAAATATATATTACCTTTATTGGAAGGTGACTTGACAGTTAAATACCAAACAGATATTATTTTTGTTGGAAGGTACTTGACAGTTTAATAGCAAACATATATTACCTTTGTTGGAAGGTGACTTGACAGTTAAAAACCAAACAGATTTTACCTTTGTTGGAAGGTACTTGACAGTAAATTACCAAACATATATTAGCTTTGTTGGAAGACACTTGGCAGTTAGATACCAAACAGATATTACCTTTGTTGGAAGACATTTGGCAGATGAATACCAAAAAGATATTACCTTCTTGGAAGGCACTTGACAGTTAAATACCAAACAAATATTCCAATTGTTGGAAGGCATTTAAATATGAAACAGGTATTCCCATTGTTGTAAGAAACTTAACAGTTCAATATCAAACATATATTATCCTTGTTTGAAGACATGTGACAGTTCAATACCAAACAGAGATGACCATTTTGGAAGGCACTTGACATTTCAATACCAAACAGATGGTCCCTTTGATGAAATACATTGACAGTAACCCAGACTTGAAATTGAATGTCAAACTTAAAATATTTCAACACATGGGAGGATACCCCTGCCATACCCACCCTATCACATTTTTACACCATATCTTCTGAAATTCCTTGAGGAACCCTAATTTTGAATAAGTAAAATGTTGAATCATTTATTAGCTGTGTAATATAAGCTGTTATGGTAGAATAAATCAATAGCTATGCAAGTGAGTCCTTGAAAATTGGGAAAGAGTCCTGGAAAAGTTCTGGAAAAGAGTCCTGGAAAAATGCTTAACTATTTTTCAACTTAGTCTACCATCAGACAATTGTCTATAGTCACTGTAATTAGCTCCAATGACATGCTGTCTCTTACTTCCAGTTACAAACTCTACAAGAACATCAGATCACACATATTGTTTGCATACGTCAGAATATAGAAGCTCACCATATTCGTTCTAATTTCCCAGACATATTTCAGTAAGTAAAGTATACACTTCTTTCTAAGTTGTTAATGATTTCCTATTTAAAATCAAATCTAATCAATCATTACTTATATTTTTAAAGCAAGCTCCTAAGTAACTTCTGTTCAATGTACAGCAAGTTCTTATCTAAGTAACTACAGGTCATTTATCTCTGAAGGTTTTAATGCAAGCTCCTAACTACTAGTCATTCATTAGTGTAACTACTGTGAATTTGTTGTTTGTCACTGTTAGTTTTACAACAATCTCCTATCTTTGTGTAACTTCTTGTGTGAGGTTGTTGTTTGTCACTGTTAGTTTGACAACAGGCTCCTATCTAAGTGTAACTACTTTAGTAAAGTTGTTATTTGTTGTTATTTGTTACTTTTAGTTTTACAACAAACTCCTATCTTAGTGTAACTGCTTGTGTGAAGTTGTTGTTTGTCACTGTTAGTTTTATAACAAGCTCGAATCTTAGTGTAACTACTTGTGTAAAGTTGTCATTTGTTACAATTAATGTTATAACAAGCTCCTATCTTAGTGTAACTATTGGTGTAAAGTTGTCATTTGTCACAGTAAGTTTAATAACAAGCTCCAATCTTAGTGTAACTACTTGTGTGAAATTGTTGTTTGTCACTGTTAGTTTTACAACAAGCTCCTATCTTAGTGTAACTACTTGTGTGAAGTTGTTGTTTGTCACTGTTATTTTTACAACATGCTCCTATCTTAGTGTAACTACCTCTGTAAAGTTCTTGTTTGTCACTGTTAGTTTTACACAAGCTCCTATCTTAGTGTAACTACTAGTGTAGAGTTGTTTGTCACTGTTAGTTTTATAACAAACTCCTATCTTAGTGTAACTACTTGTGTAAAGTTCTTGTTTGTCACTGTAAGTTTTAAAACAAGCTAATATCTTAGTGTAACTGCTTGTGTAAAGTTGTTGTTTGTCACTGTTAGTTTTACAACAAGATCCCATCTTAGTCTAACTACTTGGGTGATGTTGTCATTTGTCACTGTAAGTTTTATAACAAGCTTCTATCTTAGTGTAACTACTTGTGTGAAGTTGTTGTTTGTCACTGTTAGTTTTATAACAAGCTCCTATCTTAGTTCAGCTGCTTGCATGAAGTTGTCGTTTGTCACTGTTAGTTTTATGACAAGTTCCTAACTTAGTGTAACTACTTGTGTGAAGTTTTTGTTTATCACTGTTAGTTTTATAACAAGCACCAATCTTAGTGTAACTACTTGTGTGAAGTTGTTGTTTGTCACTGTTAGTTTTATAACAAGCTCCTATCTATGTTCAACTGCTCGCATGAAGTTGTCGTTTGTCACTGTTAGTTTTATAACAAGCTCCTATCTATGTTCAACTGCTTGCAGAAGTTGTTGTTTGTCACTGTTAGTTTTATAACAAGCTCCTATCTTAGTTCAACTACTTGTGTGAAGTGTCATTTGTCACTGTAAGTTTTATAACAAGCTCCTATCTAAGTGTAACTGCTTGCGTGAAGTTGTTGTTTGTCACTGTTATTTTTTTAACATGCTCATATCTTAGTTCAACTACTTGTGTGAAGTTGTCGTTTGTTACTGTTAGTTTTATAAAAAGCTCCTGTCTTAGTTCAACTACTTGTGTGAAGTTCTCACTTGTCACTGTTAGTTTTCTTACAAGCTGCTATCTTAGTGTAACTACTTGTGTAAAGTTGTTGTTTGTCACTATTAGTTTTATAACAAGCTCCTATCTTAGTTCAACTACTTTTGTGACGTTGTCGTTTGTCACTGTTAGTTTTATAACAAGCTCCTATCTTAGTGTAATTACTTGTGTAAAGTTGTCGTTTGTCTCTGTTAGTTTTTTAACAAGCTCCTATCTTTGTGTAACTACTTGTGTAAAGTTGTGGTTTGTCACTGTTAGTTTTGTAACAAGCTCCTATCTTAGTGTAACTACTTGTGTAAAGTTTTCGTTTGTCACTGTTAGTTTTATAACAAGCTCATATCTTTGTGTAACTACTTGTGTAAAGTTGTCGTTTGTCACTGTTGATTTTATAACAAGCTCCTATCTTTGTGTGACTACTTGTGTAAAGTTGGTTGTGGTTTGTCACTGTTAGTTTTATAACTAGCTCCTATCTTAGTTTAACTGCTTGCATGAAGTTGTCATTTGTCATCTTAGTGTAACTAATTGTGTGAGGTTGTCGTTTGTCACTGTTAGTTTTATAACAAGCTCCTATCTAAGTGTAATTACTTGTGTGAGGTTGTTGTTTGTCACTATTAACTTTATAACAAGCTGCTTTCTTAGTGTGATTACTTGTATGAAGTTGTTGTTTGTCACTGTTAGTTTTATAACAAGCTGCTATCTAAGTGTAACTAATTATGTAAAGTTGTTTGTCACTTTGAATTTTATTAAAAGCTCATATCTTAGTGTAACTACTTGTGTAAAGTTGTTGTTTGTCACTGTTAGTTTTATAACAAGCTCCTATCTTAGTGTAACTACTTGTATAAAGTTGTTGTTTGTCACTATTAGTTTTACAACAAACTCCTATCTTAGTCTAACTACTTGTGTGATGTTGTCGTTTGTCATTGTTAGTTTTATAACAAGCTCCTATCTTATTGTAATTACTTGTGTAAAGTTGTCGTTTGTCACTGTTGGTTTTATAACAAGCTCATATCTTATTGTAATTACTTGTGTAAAGTTGTCGTTTGACACTTTTAGTTTTATAACAAGCTCCTATCTTAGTGTAACTGCTTACATGAAGTTGTCATTTGTCATTGTTAGTTTTATAACAAGCTCTTATCTTTGTGTAATTACTTGTGTAAAGTTGTGGTTTGTCACTGTTAGTTTTATAACAAGCTGCTATCTTAGTGTAACTACTTTTGTAAGGTTGTCGTTTGTCACTTTTAGTTTTATAACAAGCTCCTATCTTAGTGTAACTACTTGTGTAAAGTTGTTAACACAACACAGTAAATTTCTGGAAAAACTTTTTTTTCCAAAAGCTTTTTTTTTATTATGAACACTAATGTTATAAACTTAATACTTTTGGACAATTATAACTATTATTAAGTAAATTCAAAATTACAGCTCAAAAAGTTTGCGCTTGTATGTGAATGCAGCATTGGCGCTTGTGTAAGTGTGTTTGTGTGTCCGTCATTGTTAGTGAAGCGTATGTGCATTTGAATGATTCTATATGCAGCATGTGCATGAATGCATGTGCGTACATACAAGTGCATTAAAACTAGAAGTAGTAGTGACAGTAACAAGCACAAAAGAAGCATTTATTTTTGTGCGTGCGTGTAGTGTACACAGTTGCAGAAATAACAATAGCAGCAGTAACATCAGAAGCAGCAGCAGTAGTAGTAGTCGTAGTAGTAGTAGTAGTAGCAATAGTAGTAGTAGTAACAGTGGTTGTTGTAGAAGTAGTAGTAGTTGTAGTAGTCATAGTAGCAGTGGTGGTGTAGGTAGTTGTTATAGTAGTAGAAGTAGTAGTGATGGTGGTAGTAATATTAGTGGTGGTGGTAATACGAGTTGTAGTAGTAGTAGTAGTGACGGTGGTGATGGTAGTAGTAGTAGTAGTAGTAGTGATAGTGGTGATGGTATTAGTAGGAGTTGTGGTGGTGTAGGTAGAAGTAATAGTAGTAGTAGAAGTGGTAGTGGTTGTGGAAGTGGTAGTAGAAGAAGTAGTAGTAGTATTAACAGCAGAAGAAGCAGAAGTATTAACAGCAGCAACAGAAGCAGCAGCAGTAGTAGTAGTAGTAGTTGTAGTAGTCGAGGTAGTAATAGAAGTAGAATTAACAGCAGCAGCAGTAATAGTAGAAGTAGTAGTATTAATAGCAGCAGTAGCAGTTATAGTATTAAAAGCAGCAGCAGCAGCAATAGTAGTAGTAGTAGTAGTAGTAGTAGTAGTAACATCAGCAGCAGTAGGAGTTGTAGTAGTAGTAGTAATTACAGCAGCAGCAGCAGCAGCAGCAGCAGCAGTAGTAGTAGTAGTAGTAGTAGAAGTAGTAATAGAAGTAGTAGTAGTATTAACAGTAAGGAAGCAGAAGAAGTAGAAGTTGTAGTAGTACTATTAACAGCAGCAGAAGCAGCAGTAGTAGTAGTAGTATTTGTAGTATCAACAGCAGAAGCAGCAGTTGTATTTACAGCAGCAGTAGCAATAGAAGTAGTATAAACAGCAGCAGCAGTAGAAGTAGTAATAGTATTAACATCAACAGCAGCAGCACAGTAATAATATTAGTAGTATTAACAACAGCAGCAGCAGTAGTAGTAGTAGTATTAACAGCAGCAGTAGTAGTAGTAGTAGAATAGAAGTAGTATTAACAGCAGCAGCAGCAAGAAAAGTAGTAGTTGTAGAAGTAGTAGTATTAACAGCAGCAGCAGCAAAAGTGGTGGTAGTAGTAGTAGTATTAACAGCAGCAGCAGTAGTAGTAGAAGTAGTAGTACTATTAACAACAGCAGCAGCAGTAAAAGTAGTAGTTGTAGTAGTTGTTATAGAATTAACAGCAGCAGAAGCAGTAGTAGTAGTAGAAGTATGAACAGCAGCACCAGCAGTAGTAGAAGTAGTTGTAGTATAAACAGCAGCAGCAGCAGAAGTAGTAGTAGTAATAGTAGCAAGTATTAAAAGCAGCAGCAGCAGTAGTAGAAGTAGTAGTAGTAGTAGTAGTATTAACAGCATCCGCAGTAGTAGTATTAGTAGTAGAAGTAGTAGTTGTTGTTGTAGAAGTAATATTCACAGCAGCAGCAGCAGTAGTAGTAATAGTAGTAGTAGTAGTAACAGCAGCAGCAGCAGTAGTAGTAGTAGTAATATTAACAGCAGCAGAAGTAGTAGTTGTGGAAGTAGTATTAACAACAGCAGCAGCAGTAGTAGTAGAAGTAGTATTATCAGCAGCAGTAGTAGTGGTAATAGTAGTAGTAGTTGTGTCAACAGCAGCAGCAGCAAAAGTAGTAGAAGCAGAAGTAGTTGTATTAACAGCAGCAGCAGAAGTAATAGTAGTAGTAGTAGTAGTAAAAGTAGAAGTATAAACAGCAGCAGCAGTAGAAGTAGTAGTAGAAATAGTATTAGTTGTGATATTAGTTGTAAAGTATATTTACTTTTGTTGCCCCAAAATATTATAAATACCTATCTTTTCAGAAAGAAATGGCAAAAATGTTAATAACGATTACATGCCGGATTACATGCCGGAACTGCATATCTCAAAAACTGCAGACATTATGGCGTCCCGCAGCATGAGCTAATCAGTGACAGTGTGTTATTATAATAGCAATGTTACCAATGACCTAGTAATCTCTGCGCGTGGGGTCATAAAAACGACAAAGACCATCAGTCTTACTTTAAAGGAAACGATCATTGCCATAAAGTGTTGATGTTTTCCGGAGCATCAGTCGAATAGATAATTAATATATGAGTTATTTTTGAAAAGGTGTAAAAAGAACAAGAGAGATAAGATCTTATTAAAATATAAGTAATATAATATAGAAACTTAATAAAAAAAACATTGTTATATGTATCAGTACAACAATGTTTTTTTGTTGTTTTTTTGTGTTGTTTTTTTTTTGTTATATTTAACAGTACAAGCCGGGCCCGATTATCTAAGTCAGTTATGCGTCTGACTATCAATCCAGGGGTCGTGAGTTCGAATCCCTGCCTGGCAACAGTCTCCGGGATGATTGATATACGACATGGTGTCTCATTATCATTCATCTCTCACCAATGATTTTAGTGGGAAAGTTATCAGTTACTTGTGGAGATGGAGTGTGCTTGAGTACTGGTTAATCCCAGGAAACAGTGGTAAGGTTAACTGATCGTCTGTTAGCTCTCGGTGGCATAAAAATGACGCTTAATATTCAATCAATCATTATAAGTACAAATAAGGAATAATGTGTATTAGTAATTGTAATAATAATAGTCACAGTATTAAACATGAAAAGACAAGTCTTATTAAAGATCTCCTGGGGGCAATATTGTCCTAGTTTATGAAAAGATTTACAAATTACAACTTAGGGTATTGTACGGCTGTTGACGAATTTGTTTTATTATTGGGGTTTTATATCTGCTTTAACATATTTAAAGTAAATACAGAGTATCCAGTTTTACTGGTGTAAGAATAAATCAGAATCCTAGTAGAACAACCATACTTTCCATGGGTATCTTTATTTTTTTTTTATATTTATAATTTACCTTAGCTGATCACGCTCAATTTGCCATTTCATTAAAAAAAAAAAAAAATGTATACATTCTCGCTGAAATTAATAAACAAGTTTTATTTTATGTTTTATTTTTATTAAATTTCATAAAGTAAGACAAAATTTGAAGTGAAACAAAATACTGGAAACTGTCGATGTGTTAAGAAAGTCTCGGCGAGTATCGCTCGTTATATTCCGGATATTTCCGATAGCGATTACCTGTAGCAGATGAAATATACATTTTTAAGCAGACGATCTGCGCAGAGTTATGGATATTCGCCATTGACAGCTTATCGACAGTTTCCGTATACATCGCTATCTCGTCTTTTATAAGTTTATTCTGTTCAATCACCCGTAAACTCTTGGTGCCCAGAAGAAATTTGACTTTTAAAGGGATTATATTGGCAAGTAACACAAACACGCTGTTTATCCAGACTTTTCCTGTATGCAGTGTGCATAAAAAAAAAATGCATATGTATTGGCGTATAACCTTTATTTACTTGAAAGTTATCAAATTAACAGTAATTGAATATTGGCGAAATCTTTAATATGTCCCGCAATAAAGTATTGCGCAATGTTTACATTTAACTCCGTAAACTTCCCGAACAAAGCCTCGAAAACGAGATCGGGAACAAGTCTTCACGATGTTATCCGATGAATGATCGGAAACCTGAAAGCAGTTAGTTGAAAACGGCGAATATAAACAAGAACAAAAACAAAAACTCGATAATGAATTCGGTAATAAAGAGGTTATGCAATTAGACACTCAAGACGGGTATATCTCAAGTTATAAGTGTATCTTCATGCTGGGCGTGTGTATGTAGGACAGGGAATTGACGGTAATATGCCAATATAATCCCTTAAAGAAGATAGATATATAGTATTACTCTTGGTAGCAGTAACATAGACATAAACAGATATATGAGTGACTGCAGGTACTAAATTTCAAATGTCACATTTGACGTTGTTTTTTTTTTCAAATATAAGAAACAACTCTTCCTGGACTAAACATAATTTTGTGTTATTTTTTTTAACTATTTTATGGGAAACTTTTCATTTTAGACTGTTAGTTTTATAACAAGCTCCTATCTTAGTCTAACTACTTGTGTGAAGTTGTTGTTTGTCACTGTTAGTTTTATAACAAGCTCCTATCTAAGTGCAACTGCTTTTTTGAAGTTGTTGTTTGTCACTGTTAGTTTTGTTTCAAGCTCCTATCTAAGTGTAACTACTTGTGTGAAGTTGTTGTTTGTCACTGTTAGTTTTATAACAAGCTGCTGTCTTAGTGTAACTACTTGTTTAAAGTTGTTGTTTGTCACTGTAAGTTTTGTATCAAGCTCCTGTCTTAGTGTAACTGCTTGTGTGAGGTTGTTGTTTGTCACTGTAAGTTTTGTTTCAAGCTCCTATCTTAGTGTAACTACTTGTTTAAAGTTGTTGTTTGTCACTGTAAGTTTTGTATCAAGCTCCTATCTTAGTTCAACTACTTGTGTAAAGTTGTTGTTTTTCACTATTAGTTTTATAACAAGCTCCTATCTTAGTTCAACTACTTGTGTAAAGTTGTCGTTTATCACTATTAGTTTTATAACAAGCTCCTACCTTAGTGTAACTGCTTGTGTGAAGTTGTTGTTTGTCACTGTAAGTTTTATAACAAGCTTCTATCTTAGCTCAACTACTTGTGTGAAGTTGTTGTTTGTCACTATTAGTTTTATAACAAGCTTCTATCTTAGTGTAACTACTTGTGTGAAGCTGTTGTTTGTCACTATTAGTTTTATAACAAGCTTCTATCTTAGTGTAACTACTTGTGTGAAGCTGTTGTTTGTCACTATTAGTTTTATAACAAGCTCCTACCTTAGTGTAACTGCTTGTGTGAAGTTGTTGTTTGTCACTATTAGTTTTATAACAAGCTCCTATCTTAGTTCAACTACTTGTGTAAAGTTGTCGTTTATCACTATTAGTTTTATAACAAGCTCCTACCTTAGTGTAACTGCTTGTGTGAAGTTGTTGTTTGTCACTGTAAGTTTTATAACAAGCTTCTATCTTAGCTCAACTACTTGTGTGAAGTTGTTGTTTGTCACTATTAGTTTTATAACAAGCTTCTATCTTAGTGTAACTACTTGTGTGAAGCTGTTGTTTGTCACTATTAGTTTTATAACAGGCTTCTATCTTAGCTCAACTACTTGTGTGAAGTTGTTGTTTGTCACTATTAGTTTTATAACAAGCTTCTATCTTAGTGTAACTACTTGTGTGAAGCTGTTGTTTGTCACTATTAGTTTTATAACAAACTCCTATCTTAGTGTAACTACTTGTGTGAAGTTGTTGTTTGTCACTATTAGTTTTATAACAAGCTTCTATCTTAGTGTAACTACTTGTGTGAAGTTGTTGTTTGTCACTATTAGTTTTATAACAAGCTTCTATCTTAGTGTAACTACTTGTGTGAAGCTGTTGTTTGTCACTATTAGTTTTATAACAAGCTCCTATCTTAGTTCAACTACTTGTGTAAAGTTGTCGTTTATCACTATTAGTTTTATAACAAGCTTCTATCTTAGTTTAACTGCTTGTGTGAAGTTGTTGTTTGTCACTATTAGTTTTATAACAAGCTCCTATCTTAGTGTAACTGCTTGTGTGAAGTTGTTGTTTGTCACTGTTAGTTTTATAACAAGCTCCTATCTTAGTTCAACTTCTTGTGTAAAGTTGTCGTTTTTCACTATTAGTTTTATAACAAGCTCCTATCTTAGTGTAACTGCTTGTGTGAAGTTGTTGTTTGTCACTGTAAGTTTTATAACAAGCTCCTATCTTAGTTCAACTACTTGTGTAAAGTTGTCGTTTGTCACTATTAGTTTTATAACAAGCTCCTATCTTAGTGTAACTGCTTGTGTGAAGTTGTTGTTTGTCACTGTAAGTTTTATAACAAGCTCCTATCTTAGTTCAACTACTTGTGTAAAGTTGTCGTTTGTCACTATTAGTTTTATAACAAGCTCCTATCTTAGTGTAACTGCTTGTGTGAAGTTGTTGTTTGTCACTGTAAGTTTTATAACAAGCTCCTATCTTAGTGTAACTACTTGTGTAAAGTTGTCGTTTGTCACTATTAGTTTTATAACAAGCTTCTATCTAAGTGTAACTACTTGTGTGAAGTCGTCGTTTGTCACTATTAGTTTTATAACAAGCTCCTATCTTAGTTCAACTACTTGTGTGAAGTCGTCGTTTGTCACTATTAGTTTTAGAACAAGCTTCTATCTTAGTGTAACTACTTGTGTAAAGTTGTCGTTTGTCACTATTAGTTTTATAACAAGCTCCTATCTTAGTGTAACTACTTGTGTGAAGTTGTTGTTTGTCACTATTAGTTTTATAACAAGCTCCTATCTTAGTTCAACTGCTTGTGTGAAGTCGTCGTTTGTCACTATTAGTTTTATAACAAGCTCCTATCTTAGTGTAACTACTTGTGTGAAGTTGTCGTTTGTCACTATTAGTTTTATAACAAGCTTCTATCTTAGTGTAACTATTTGTGTGAAGTTGTCATTTGTCACTGTAAGTTTTATAACAAGCTGCTATCTTTATGTAATTACTTGTGTGAAGTTGTCCCATGTCACTATTAGTTTAATATTGAGTCTTGTGTGAAGTTGTTTTTGCCAAAAAGATAAAATTTTCTCTTCATCTGTTGAGGTGTTCCACCCTAGAATAGCACTATTGTTACATTTGATCCCCTATTTAATCTTGCGTAGTAGACCATCCAATATTCAGAATATATTTCACTATATGGTCCTTTTAAATTTTCAGTTATTTGGTGTTAGACATTGCAGATTTACCCACAGAAAACATCATCAAACATATTCCACAGGTAAGATTATTAAACAGAAGATAGACACTAACTCAATCAGTTGTTCTTCCTCTCAAACTGTTTCATACCTTTGTAGTAAAATATTTCCATTATTGACAAATTGTACATTCTAAAACAGAGACGAAACAGATTGTCAAGCAGTTATCTATGTTACTATAAATAAAACAAGGACAGAACAATCCAGGTTGGTGTATGTGCCACTGTACAATACAGGGACATACAGGTCCAGGTGTATGTGTGTGCTATTGTACAATACTGGGAAAGTTAGGTCCAGGTGTGTGTGTATATCCTACTGTACAATACAGGGACATTCAGGTCCAGGTGTGTGTATGTGCTACTGTACAATACAGGGACAAGTAGGACGATGTGTGTGTATGTGCTACTGTACAATACAGGTATATACAGGTCCAGGTGTGTGTATGTGCTACTGTACAATACAGGGACAGGTAGGTGTATGTGCTACTGTACAATAGAGAGACATGTAGGTCCAGGTGTGTATGTGCTACTGTACACTACAGAGACAGGCAGGTCCAGGTGTGTGTATTTGCTATTGTACAGTACAGGGATAGGCTGGTCCAATTGTGTGTATCTACTATGGTACAGAACAAGGAAAGGGTCCAAATGTGTCTATGTAATATTGTACAATACAGGAACAGGCAGGTCTAGGTGTGTGTATGTGCTACTGTACAATACAGAAACAGACACGTCCAGGTGTGTGTATGTGCTACTGTACAATACAGGAACAGACAGGTCCAGGTGTGTGTATGTGCTACTGTACACTCCAGGAACAGGCAGGTCCAGGTGTGTGTATGTGCTACTGTACAATATAGGAACAGGCAAATCAAGGTGTGTGTATGTGCTACTGTATAATACAGGAACATGCAGGTCTAGGTGTGTGTAAGTGTTAATGTTCAATACAGGAACTGGCAGGTCTAGGCGTGTGTAAGTGTTACTGTACAATACAGTGACAGGCCTGTCCAGGTGTGTGTAAGTGTTACAGTACAGTTCAGGGACAGGCAGGTCTAGGTGTGTGTAAGTGCTACTTTACAAAGCAGTGACAGACAGGTCCAGGTGTGTGTAAGTGCTTCTGTACAATACAGTGACTGGCAGGTCTAGGTGTGTGTAAGTGCTACTGTACAATACAGGAACAGGTACGTCCAAGTGTGTGTATGTGCTACTGTACAATACAGGAACAGGTACGTCCAGGTGTGTGAATGTGCTACTGTACAATACAGGAACAGGTATGTGTAGGTGGGTGTATGTGCTACTGTACAATACAGGAACAGGTATGTCCAGATGTGAGAATGTGCTACTGTACAATACAGGAACAGGTACGTCCAGGTGTGTGTATGTGCTACTATACAATACAGGAACAGGTACATCCAGGTGTGTGTATGTGCTACTGTACAATTAAGGAACAGGTATGTCCAGGTGTGTGTATTGTGCTACTGTACAATACAGGAACAGGTACGTCTAAGTTTGTGTATGTGCTACTGTACAATACAGAAACAGGCAGATCTAGGTGTGTGAATGTGCTACTGTACAGACCAGGAACAGTCAGGGGTAGGTGTGTGTATGTGCTACTGTACTGTACAGGAACAGGTAGGTCCAGGTTTGTATAAGTGCTTCTGTACAATACAGAAATGTACGTCCAGGTGTCTGTATGTGCTACTGTACAATACAGGAAAGGCTGGTCCAATTGTGTGTATCTACTACGGTACAGAACAGGGAAAGGGTCCAGATGTGTCTATGTAATATTGTACAATACAGGAACAGGCAGGTCTAGGTGTGTGTATGTGCTACTGTACAATACAGGAACAGACACGTCCAGGTGTGTGTATGTGCTACTGTACAATACAGGAACAGACAGGTCCAGGTGTGTGTATGTGCTACTGTACACTCCAGGAACAGGCAGGTCCAGGTGTGTGTATGTGCTACTGTACAATATAGGAACAGGCAAATCAAGGTGTGTGTATATGCTACTGTATAATACAGGAACATGCAGGTCTAGGTGTGTGTAAGTGTTAATGTTCAATACAGGAACTGGCAGGTCTAGGTGTGTGTAAGTGTTACTGTACAATACAGTGACAGGCCTGTCCAGGTGTGTGTAAGTGTTACAGTACAGTTCAGGAACAGGCAGGTCTAGGTGTGTGTAAGTGCTACTGTACAATACAGTGAATAGCAGGTCTAGTGGTGTGGAAGTGCTACTGTACAATACAGAAACAGGTACGTCCAGGTGTGTGTATGTGCTACTGTACAATACAGGAACATGTATGTCTAAGTGTGTGTAAATGCTACTGTACAATACAGGAACAGGCAGGTCGAGGTGTGCGTAAGTGCTACTTTACAAAGCAGTGACAGACAGGTCCAGGTGTGTGTAAGTGCTTCTGTACAATACAGTGACTGGCAGGTCTAGGTGTGTGTAAGTGCTACTGTACAATACAGGAACAGGTACGTCCAGGTGTGTGTATGTGCTACTGTACAATACAGGAACAGGTACGTCCAGGTGTGTGAATGTGCTACTGTACAATACAGGAACAGGTACTTGTAGGTGGGTGTATGTGCTACTGTACAATACAGGAACAGGTATGTCCAGATGTGAGAATGTGCTACTGTACAATACAGGAACAGGTACGTCCAGGTGTGTGTATGTGCTACTGTACAATACAGGAACAGGTACATCCAGGTGTGTGTATGTGCTACTGTACAATTAAGGAACAGGTATGTCCAGGTGTGTGTATTGTGCTACTGTACAATACAGGAACAGGTACGTCTAAGTTTGTGTATGTGCTACTGTACAATACAGGAACAGGCAGATCTAGGTGTGTGAATGTGCTACTGTACAGACCAGGAACAGTCAGGGGTAGGTGTGTGTATGTGCTACTGTACTGTACAGGAACAGGTAGGTCCAGGTTTGTATAAGTGCTTCTGTACAATACAGAAACATATACGTCCAGGTGTCTGTATTTGCTACTGTACAATACAGGAAAAGCAGGTCCAGGTGTGTGTATGTGCTACTGTACAATACAGGAACAAGTAGATCGATGTGTGTGTATATGCTACTGTACAATAATGGGATATACAGGTCCAGGTGTGTGTTTGTGCTACTGTACAATAAAGAGACATGTAGGTCCAGGTGTGTATGTGCTACTGTACACTACAGAGATGGGCAGGTCCAGGTGTGTGTATTTGCTACTGTACAGTACAGGAAAGGCAGATCTAGGTGTGTGTATGTGCTTCTGTACAATACAGGGACAGGTACGTCCAGGTGTGAGTATGTGCTACTGTACATTACAGGGAAGGCAGGTCAAGGTGTGTGTATGTGCTACAATACAGGAAAGACAGGTCCAGGTGTGTGTATGTGCTTCTGTACAATACAGGGACAGGTATGTCCAGGTGCAAGTATGTGCTACTGTACATTATAGCAACAGGCAGGTCCAGGTGTGTATATGTACTACTGTACAGTACAGGAACAGGCAGGTCTAGGTGTGTGTAAGTGCTACTGTACAATTCAGAAACAGGCAGGTCCAGGTGTGTGTTAGTGCTACTGTACAATACAGTTAAAGGCATGTCCAGGTGTGTGTAAGTGCTACTGTACAGTACAGTAACAGGCAGGTCCAGGTGTGTGAATGTGCTACTGTACAATACAGGAAAGGCATGTCCAGCTGTGTGTATGTGCTACTGTACAGTACAGGGACAGTCAGGTCCAGGTGTGTGTAAGTGCTACTGTACATTACAGTGACAGGCAGGTCCAGGTGTGTGTAAGCGCTACTGTACAATACAGTGACTGGCAGGTCTAGATGTGTGTAAGTGCTACTGTACAATACAGGAACAGGTATGTCCAGGTGTGTGTACATGCTTCTATTTAATACAAGAACAGGTACGTCCAGGTGTGTGTATGTGCTACTGTACAATACAGGAACAGGTACATCTAAGTGTGTGTTTATGATACTGTACAATACAGGAACAGGCAGGTTGAGGTGTTTGTAAGTGCTACTGTACAATACAGGAACCGGTACACCCAGGTGTGTGTATGTGCTACTGTACAATACAGGAAAGGCAAGTCCAAGTGTGTATATGTGCTACTGTACAGTACTGGAATGGCAGGTCCAGGTGTGTGTATGTGCTATTGTACAATACAGGAAAGGCAGGACCAGATGTGTGTATGTGTTACTGTGCAATACAGGAACGGGCAGGTCCAGCTGTGTGTACGTGCTTCTGTTCAATACAGGAACAGGTACATCCAGATGTGTGTACAATACAGGAAAACAGATCTAAGTGTGTGTAACTGCTACTGTACAATACAGGAACAGGTACATCAAGTCGTGTGTCTGTGCTACTGTACAGTACAAGAAAGGCAGATCCAGGTGTGTGTGTAAGTGCTACTGTACAATGCAGGAAAGGCAGGTCTATGTGTGTGTATGTGCTACTGTACAATACAGAAACAGGCAGGTCTAGGTGTGTGTAAGTGCTACTGTACAATACAGGAAAGGCAGGTCCAGGTGTGTGTATGTGCTACAGTACAGTACAGGGACATGCAGGTGTAGGTGTTTGTATGGCTACTGTACAGTACTGGAACAGGCATGTCCAGGTGTGTGTAATTGCTTCTGTACAATACAGAAACAGGCAGTTCCAGTTGTGTGTAAGTGCTACTGTACAGTACAGTAACAGGCAAATCAAGGTGTGTGTATGTGCTACTGTATAATACAGGAACATGCAGGTCTAGTCGTGTGTAAGTCATAATGTTCAATACAGGAACTTGCAGGTCAAGGTATGTGTAAATGCTACTGTACATTACAGGTAAGGCAGGTCTGGGCGTGTGTATGTGCTACAGTACAATACTGGAAAGGCAGGTCCAGGTTTGTGTTTATGCTACTGTACAATACAGGAACAGGTATGTCCAGGTGTGTGTAAGTGCTACTGTACAATACAGGAACAGGAAGGTTTATTTGTTTGTAAGTGCTACTGTACAATACAGGAATGGCTGGTCCAGGTGTGCTACTGTACAATACTGGAACAGACAGGTCAAGGTGTGTTTATGTGCTACTGTACAATACAGAAATAGGCAGGTCCAGGTGTGTGTATGTGCTACTGTACAGTACAGGAACAGGCAGGTCCAGGAGTGTGTATGTGCTTCTGTACTATACAGGAATAAACAGGTCTAGGTGAGTGTATGTGCTACTGTTCAATACAGTGATAGTCAGGTCAAGGTGTGTGTAAGTGCAACTGTACTATATAGGAACAGGCAGGTCCATGCGTGTATATGTACTACTGTACAGTACAGGAACAGACTTGTCAAGGTGTGTGTATGTACTACAGTGCAATATAAGAACAGGTAGGTCCAGGTGTGTGTATATGCTACAGTACAATACAGGAAAGGCAGATCAAGGTGTGTGTATGCACTTCTGTACAATACAGGGACAGGTACGCCAAGGTGTGTATGTGCTAACATACATAATAGCAACAGGCAGGTCCAGGTGCATATATGTGCTACTGTTCAGTACAGGAACAAGCAGGTCTAGGTGTGCGTGTGTGCGACTGTACAATACATGAACGGGTACCTCCAGGTGTTTGTAAGTGCTACTGTACAATACAGAAACAGGCAGGTCCAGGTGTGTGTAAGTGCTACTCTACAATACAGGGACAGGCAGGTATAGGTGTGTATAAGTGCTACAGTACAATTCAGTGACAGGCATGTCCAGGTGTGTGCAAGTGCTACTGTACAGTACTTGGACAGGCAGGTCTAGGTGTGTGTGTAAGTGCTACTGTACAATACAGGAAAGGCAGGTCCATGTGTATTTATGTGCTGCTGTACAGCACAGGAATAGGCAGGTCCTGGTGTGTGTATGAGCCACTGTATAATAGAGAGACAGGCAGGTCCAGGTATGTGTATGTGCTACTTGACAATACGGAGACAGGTAGGTCCATATGTATGTATGTGCTACTGTACAGTACAAGGACAGGCAGGTCCACGTACTACTGTACATTACAGGGACAGTTAGGTCCAGATGTATGTATGATCTATTGTATAATACAGGAACAGGCATGTCCACGTGTGTGTATTTGCTTCTAGACAATACAGAGACAGACAGGTCCAGGTGTGTGTATGTGCTACTGTACAAAACAGGGATAGGCTGGTCCATGTTTATGTATGTTCTACTGTACAATACAGGGACATACAGGTCCAGGTGAGTGTATGTGCTACTGTACAATACAGGTGCATGCAGGTCCAGGTGTATGTATGTGCTACTGTACAATACAGGTGCAGGCAGGTCCAGGTGTATGTATGTGCTACTGTACAATACATGAACAGGCAGGTCCAGGTGTATGTATGTGCTACTGTACAATACAGGAACAGACAGGTCAAGGTGTATGTATGTGCTACTGTACAATACAGGTGCAGGCAGGTCCAGGTGTATGTATGTGCTACTGTACAATACAGGAACAGGCAGGTCCAGGTGTATGTATGTGCTACTGTACAATACAGGAACAGACAGGTCCAGGTGTATGTATGTGCTACTGTACAATACAGGGGCAGGCTGGTCCAGGTGTATGTATCTGCTACTGTACAATACAGGTGCAGGCAGGTCCAGGTGTATGTATGTGCTACTGTACAATACAGGTGCAGGCAGGTCCAGGTGTATGTTTGTGCTACTGTACAATACAGGGATAGGCTGGTCCAGGTGAATGTATGTGCTAATGTACAATACAGGTGCAGGCAGGTCCAGGTGTATTTATGTGCTAATGTACAATACAGGTGCAGGCAGGTCCAGGTGTATGTATGTGCTACTGTACAATGCAGGTGCAGGCAGGGGCAGGTGTATGTATGTGCTACTGTACAATACAGGTACAAGCAGGTCCAGGTGTATGTATGTGCTAATGTACAATACAGGTGCAGGCAGTTCTAAGTGTATGTATGTGCTAATGTACAATACAGGTGCAGGCACATCCAGGTGTATGTATGTGCAACTACAATACAGGTGCAGGCAGTGCCAGGTGTATGTATGTGCTACTGTACAATACAGGTGCAGGCAGGTCCAGGTGTATGTATGTGCTAATGTACAATACAGGTCCAGGCAGGTCCAGGTGTATGTATGTGCTAATGTACAATACAGGTGCAGGCAGGTCCAGATGTATGTATGTGCTACTGTACAATACAGGAACAGAAAGGTCCAGGTGTATATGTATGTGCTAATGTACAATACAGGTGCAGGCAGGTCCAGATGTATGTATGTGCTACTGTACAATACAGGAACAAACAGGTCCAGGTGTATATGTATGTGCTAATGTACAATATAGGTGCAGGCAGGTCCAGGTGTATGTATGTGCTACTGTACAATACAGGAACAGGCAGGTCCAGGTGTATATGTATGTGCTAATGTACAATACAGGTGCAGACAGGTCCAGGTGTATGTATGTGCTACTGTACAATACAGGAACAGGCAGGTCCAGGTGTATATATGTGCTACTGTACAATACAGGTGCAGGCAGGTCCAGGTGAGTGTATGTGCTACTGTACAATACAGGTGCAGGCAGGTCCAGGTGTATGTATGTGCTAATGTACAATACAGGTGCAGGCAGGTCCAGGTGTATGTATGTGCTACGGTACAATACAGAAACAGGCAGGTCTAGGTGTATGTGTATGTGCTATTGTTCAAATCAGGGAAAGGCAGGTCATGGTGTGTATGTATGTGCTGTACAATTCAGGGACAGGTACGTCCAGAGATGTGTGTGTGTGTATGTACAATACAGGACTGACCCTCAGTTTCAGGTATATATATATGTGCTACTGTATGATACGGTAACAGGCAAGTCCAGGTGTGTATGTGCTACTGTGCAATACATGGAATGTCAGGTACAGGTTTGTATTAGTGCTTTTTCAACAGCTATAAATCTTGAGCAAGTGTTGATCATTGACTGAAATTTTACATTATAACCTAACCGTGCATTTTTTTTCTACATGCCCGGGATATTTTTAATACAGTTTCCATATGCATTGATTTAACAAATACTCTAAACATCAAAGTAAACATTTTCTAATTTGATGTTTGCAAGAGTGGTATATATTAAAACGGTATGACCATTTTGCATACATAATGTTCACTTGTCTCAGACTTTTGATTAATTCTGTTGACCTTCATGTTCTTAACTGTTAACAAAATCGAAAATCATTGCTATTTGACTTGTTATAAAAGAAGGGCACATTTTTAGTATAATTTTGATCATGTTAAATATTACCATTTAAACGATGTTATATTTTAGGTTCGTGACTTTATAGATGGCTGTATGAAGTGTGCAGGTAAAGTGTTGGTCCATGGCAATGCAGGAATCTCCAGAAGGTATTCAGTTTCATGTGCTTTTCATATTTCTTCATCTCGGTGCTGTCTGATATTCACACGCAATAAAACTGTGTACTATTCAGCAGAATATATATATATATATATATATATATATATATATATATATATATATATATATATAGCTCTACTGGCCAAAGGCCAGAAGTGCTTATGCGATGGCGCATTGTCTGTCGTCCGTTGTCTGTCGTCTGTTAGCAGCACTTTCTCTGAAACAACAAGGCCAATTAAACTGAAACTTCACATGGGTGTTTCTATTGCATAGAAGACTATACAGAAGATTTTTTTTTTTTTCGATCTGAAATTCAAGATGGCCGCCGTTACTAAAAATGCTGTTGTAGATTGTGGGTGTGTCAATCATTGTATTTATGTAACATGCTGTTGTAGATTATGGGTGTGTCAATCACTGTATTTATGTAACGTGCTGTTGTAGATTGTGGGTGTGTCAATCACTGTATTTATTTTACATGCTGTTGTAGCATGTGAGTGTGCCAGTCTCTGTATTTATGTAACATGCTGTTGTAGATTGTGGGTGTGCCAGTCTCTGTATTAATGTAACATGCTGTTGTAGATTGTCGGTGTGTCAATCACTGTATTGATGTAACATGCTGTTGTAGATTGTTGGTGTGTCAATCACTGTATTGATGTAACATGCTGTTGTAGATTGTGGGTGTGCCAGTCTCTGTATTGATGTAACATGCTGTTGTAGAGTGTGGGTGTACCAGTCTCTGTATTGATGTAACATGCTGTTGTAGATTGTGGGTGTGCAGTCTATGTATTTATGTAACATGAAGTTGTAGAATGTAGGTGTGTTAATCACTGTATTTATGTAACATGCTGTTGTATATTATGGGTGTGCCAGTCTCTGTATTTATGTAACATGCTGCTGTAAATTGTGGGTGTGTCAACCTCTGTATTTATGTAACATGCTGTTGTAAATTGTGGGTGTGCAGTCTCTGTATTTATGTCACATGCTGCTGTAGATTTTGGGTGTGTCAATCATTGTATTTATGTAACATGCTGTTGTAGATTGTAGGTGTGCCAGTCTCTGTATTTATGTAACATGCTGCTCTAGATTGTTGGTGTGTAAATCACTGTATTTATGTAACATGCTGTTGTAGATTGAGCGTGTGTCAATCACTGTATTTATGTAACATGCTGTTGTAGATTGTGGGTGTGTAAATCACTGTATTTATGTAACATGCTGTTGTAGATTGTGGGTATGTAAATCACTGTATTTATGTTACATGCTGTTGTAGATTGTGGGTGTGCCAGTCTCTGTATTTATGTAACATGCTGCTGTAGATTGTTGGTGTGTAAATCACTGTATTTATGTAACATGCTGTTGTAGATTGTGGGTGTGCCAGTCTCTGTAATGATGTAACATGCTGTTGTAGATTGTTGGTGTGTCAATCACTGTATTGATGTAACATGCTGTTGTAGATTGTGGGTGTGCCAGTCTCTGTATTGATGTAACATACTGTTGTAGAGTGTGGGTGTGCCAGTCTCTGTATTGATGTAACATGCTGTTGTAGATTGTGGGTGTGCAGTCTCTGTATTTATGTAACATGAAGTTGTAGAATGTGGGTGTGTCAATCATTGTATTAATGTAACATGCTGTTGTAGATTGTAGGTGTGCCAGTCTCTGTATTTATGTAACATGCTGCTCTAGATTTTTGGTGTGTAAATCACTGTATTTATGTAACATGCTGCTGTAGATTGAGGGTGTGTCAATCACTGTATTTATGTAACATGCTGTTGTAGATTGTGGGTGTGTCAATCACTGTATTGATGTAACATGCTGTTGTAAATTGTGGGTGTGCAGTCTCTGTATTTATGTCACATGCTGCTGTAGATTATGGGTGTGTCAATCATTGTATTTATGTAACATGCTGCTGTAGATTGTTGGTGTGTAAATCACTGTATTTATGTAACATGCTGTTGTAGATTGTGGGTGTGCCAGTCTCTGTATTTATGTAACATGCTGCTGTAGATCGTTGGTGTGTAAATCACTGTATTTATGTAACATGCTGCTGTAGATTGTTGGTGTGTAAATCACTGTATTTATGTAACATGCTGTTGCAGATTGTGGGTGTGGCAGTCTCTGTATTTATGTAACATGCTGTTGTAGATTGTGGATGTGTAAATCACTGTATTGATGTAACATGCTGCTGTAGATTGTTGGTGTGTAAATCACTGTATTTATGTAACATGCTGTTGTAGATTGTGGGTGTGCCAGTCTCTGTATTTATGTAACATGCTGTTGTAGATTGTGGGTGTGCCAGTCTCTGTATTTATGTAACATGCTGTTGTAGATTGTTGGTGGGAATCTCACTATTCTCTGCTGTAATCAGAAAATTATTATTGATCAATGTTTGAAAGTTCAATACCAATTATTGTAAACATATATCTATTTCAGCGCCGCTCTGGTTATTGCCTATGTGATGGAGAAATATGGCCTTTCTTATAAGTGAGTGACACTTTATCTGCATGTTTTTCTTTGGTTAGCAATTAAATTGATCAGAATATTTCTGAACAAACCATCATTTAACTAAACTGGACTCAATACAACTTTAGTTTTATTTTTGTATGAATAGAGGAAGCTTTTGTCGTTAGTGGATAGACATTGTCACACACCTTTATGTCAGCTTAAAAACTGATCAGCTAAATTTGTTGATATTTCATATAGATGATCCCTATGAACAGGGTTTTCAAGTTGATTCAATTAAAGGGACCAGGGTTAATTTTTAGCTCACCTGAGTAATAAAGCACATGTGCACTCTAGCACATGCATTTTTAACTCAACTATTCTATGAATTGGGTAGTTTTTGTACTAGCCACAACATCTGTGTCCCACCTGTGTTACCGGCGTCGGAGTCTTGCGTACAAGCTAATATCTCAGTAACCATTGCATGTATTGAATTGAAACTTCACACAAGTCTTCCCAGTTTTGCGTACAAGTATCATCAAGTCCATATCTTACCAACAACTCCATATATTTGATTTGAATTTTACATAAGCCTTCCCAGTCATCATCCCTACTACAATAACTAAATTAGATACCTGTTGCATGAATATACTATAAATTACTGCCCTTCTTTGACTTAGAATTTTTGGTTTTAGTTATGCGTGCAAATACTGCCAAGTCCATAATTATCAACCAACCACTCAGTGTATTTGATTGAAACTTTATATATGGCTTTGTAGTCATGAAACTAACTAAATTAATCAAGTACGATAACTCTTGCCAGATTTTTTGCAAATTAGGGCCTTTGTTTGACTTAAAATTTTTATAGCTCAGCAGTCACTGCATGTTTTTGATTGAAACTTCATACAAGGTATTGCAGTTAAAAGACCTACATGTACTCAGTTTTGTCAATTTTGTAAGTTAGATAACTCTTATTTGCTTGGATTTGTCATCATTCTCAATCAAATTTGTTCTTTTGTGACAATATTCGAATAGTTGAGCTTGCTGTCCCTCCGACAGTACTTTTTTAGCTCACCTGAGCTGAAGGCTCACAGGTGAGCTTTTGTGATCGCCTGGTGTCCGTCGTCTGTCGTCCATCGTCCGTCGTTAACTTTTTGCTTTCAACAACTTCTCCTCTGAAACCTCTTGGCCAATTTTGATATAATTTCACAGAAATGTTCCTTGGGTGACCCTCTACCAAGTTGTTCAAGCCATCTTGATTCGTCAAAAAAACATGGCGACCAGGGGGTGGGGTTAGTTTACTATATAAGCTATAGTAAAAACTTAAAAAATCTTCTTGTCAGAAACTACTGGCTCGATTTTAAAATAATTTCACAGAAATGTTTCTTGGGTGACTCTCTACCAAGTTTGTTCAAGCCATCTTGATTCGTCAAAAAACATAGCAGCCTGGGGGTGGGGTTAGTTTTATGTCAAATTACTTCCCCTGTTTTATAGCATACATGTCTGTATATAGCAATTATTATAAGAAGAGGTAAAAACTCTTTAAATAAACTTTTTTTTCGCTATTATTATACAATATTATACCAGATATAAGTTTTAAAAGATAATTCATCATAAAAAGATGAATGATACAATTATAATCGATGATTGAATCATTGAAATATTATTCATATATTATGAACCATTTTAAAATAGTTGTTTTTCTGAATATAAAAGTAAGAGTTTTTATGGTTCAAACAGGGATGGTTTACTGCTTCATAACAAAGCAATATCCTATTTTTGCTAGTTTCATCACAGCAAGAAGTCTGCTTGACATTTTCAGTGTCAAAGTGTACTTGAAATCTTGGAGGAGGAGATTAATTGTTTTTGGGGGAGAGTGCACTGCAACAAAGATTCTTTCAAGCGATATACTTTGGGAAGGCTTGTGTTTGATACTCATAGGAATATTTATTGTGCTGGAACTGTGGATTGTTTCATGCACAATAGTTTAGTTTGATGCTTTAGTTTGAAACCGTTCTCAAACATAACAGGTTAGTTTTGTGCTGGAACTGGATTTTTATCTTTGTTCGAAGACTTAGCAGCTACATGTATAGTGAAAACTTCAAAAGCCTTCTTGTCAGAATCTACTGACCTGATTTTGATGTAATTTCACTGACATTTACCATGGGTTAACATCTACCAAGTTTGAACTCTTCTACGCATCTGTTTCATCTTCAAAACAAATCAAAGTTTTTGCCCATCTTTTTTTTCTGGAAATTTGAGAGTACATGTATTATATAATCTACTTAAGTTGGGTGACTCAAGGCCAGTCAGGTGAGCAATATAGGGCCATCTTGGCCCTCTTGTTTAAATCCTTATTAAAATTATACAGTATTATGTAGTTATATATATAATGAACATCAGTTTGAATACTCAAACAAAGTTCACTTGTTTCTGAATTTGAAGTTTATTAAATCACGGTTGTGATTGATCATTTTAATGCCACATGTCAGATTTACATATATTATATTTCATTGGTGGCACGATATTGTTTTTACTGGTGTGACGTCACATAACCATGACTTTCACATGATGTTTGCTGTAAGTTGCTTTAAAAATGCGTGGTCACGTTCAGTGTATTACAAAGTCAGTGTTTGAATGATGACATTGATTTGGCAGTTTAATGCATGTAATGTGCTTTTTAACTCTGCTGGTCAAAGGCCAGCAGGGCTTATGTCATTGTAAATTGTCCATCATCCATTCATCGCCCGTTCTTTAACCTTTTTCTTGTAAACGAGATAGCACCTTTATTTTTCATTGAATCTTAACCAAACTTGCACAGGAGTTAAACAACAACAAGATCTCGGACGAGTTCTTGAACCAGCATGATTCGACCATGAATGCCCCCACTACAGGGCTTATAAGCACATTTTAAGCGAAACTTAAAAAAACATTCTCTCTGAAAGTTCAAGGCCTCAACCGTAGATTTTTGGAAGGCGCGCATAGGGATTGGCAGCCCATAGTATAATTTTATTCTATAACTTTGTTATACTGTTGACTGCAATTCTCTCGACAGATAAAATAGTTTAAAAATTTCACAACGCAATTACCATAGCAGAGACGTTGAATCCAAGTTTGTATTGCGATTTTTGTTCTATCAAACAGAGAGCAAAACACTTCAAATATGTGGTAGTCAAAGCATACAGTTTTCGCTTAAATGACATGAAATTAAAAGGACTACTGCGCATTAATATAGCAACGGTCAACTAGAGAATCAAAGAATCAAAACTGTATACAGTTATGTTGTCTGTAGCAAAATGACTGACAATTCACTAAGGTAGAATATAACTACTAAGCAAAAAAAAATTTACAATTTTATTTTTTACAATTTTATTTTTACACAAAATAAAATTATGAGTATACAGTTAAACAATATATACAATCAACAAAATTTACTCAACATGAAACAGTACTGGTTTAAGATGTAATCATGTTAACATTGTTTACTTTAATCAGCTTTTTCTTATAGATGTCGTATTACTAATTCGTATTACAAATTGCTATTTACTAATATATCACTGATATCGCGATACAAACTGGTATTTACTAATATATCACTGATGTCGCGATACAAACTGTTATTTACTAATATATCACTGATATCGCAATACAAACTGTTATTTACTATTATATAACTGATTTCACAATGCAACTTTCTCTGCAATGATCATGAATGATTTAAATAAGGTTTTATACTTATTAAAACACTACGACCGCATCCAGATGCGTAGGTATATCTCCAATCGTCTCTTCTGGTAATGGATATATTCACAGGGTTTACTTCCTGTGTTCTGTGTAGTACTGAGCTACAAATGCCGACTCCAATCTGACGTCAGGAATTTCAAGTCCATATGAAGAATATGTGGGTTGCGCGCCTATGACGGTACTACCACCTACTGACTCCTGTTACGTTGATAACGTCCTATGTGTGACTTTCATCGCACATACATCAATAAAAATGGCAACAAATATATATTTAAACCCATATTAACTCTTTACTCAATATGCAATAGTATAACATTTTTCACTTACCATCTAACTATTTCATGGTAGTTTCATTATATATCACAACAGTACATTCATTCATTTCTTACCATCTATTACATTTCATGGTAGTTCAATCACTATATAATATCAGTACGTTCATTCATTTCTTACTGTCTATCACATTTCATGGTAGTTCAACAGTGCATTCATTACTTAGAACTGCTTCTACTGAAATATAGCTATCAGACATTTAACTAACTAAACTTCTAGAAAACAATGTAAAATGTACTCACCCAGAAATGCCGCATGTAATAGTCAGTTTATGTGGAAATCTCTGCCACAATGATCTCGCAAAGTTGGAATTTGCTACTGACAATGATTTAAGCTTCTACTCATATATTACAGACCCTAAACCGTTCAAGAACCCCATAATTGCACTCCGTTTGCATTCAGTTTGCGCTCCTTTGCGTGCACTTGATTAAGTGCAATTAATTTAATGCACTCACAAACGCTAGTATTCACTCACGAGAGATGTATATTATCTCTATTATATACTCCTCTCAGCGTTCGCTTTGTCCGTTCAGCGTTCACTCAACATTCAGTCCGCTCATTTCGGTTTCCGGCCCATAACCAATCATTTTATTTATTGCTCCATTTTTAACAGCTTAAATTTAAGAAGTCATTATGGAATCATTTTAAGAGTTGAGATGCAACTCTTAAAATGATTCCATAATGACTTCTTAAATTTAAGCTGTTAAAAATGGAGCAATAAATAAAATGTATACATGGGATTAGGCAAGGTAATTGAATTCATAATCCAATTGTTTGTCTACATATTGTGTCACCCGCTGGGCGAAAGGTTGTAAATTTCAGATAAACCATTACTGATAATAGGGAAGATAAAAGGAAGAGTCTTTATTTTGATATGTGATCAGTGGTCTATGTGATCAAAGAATACAGCACGTTCTACTGACTTCTACTATCCAGACCGAAATCTTTGATATACCGTATTTCGTAAAGTTGTCTGCAAAATTTACAGATACTTCATCTACATAAACTAAATATATTGTAAATGTTATTTAAAATTCAATACCGCATATACATCTTTGGATTAACAGTAATCCATTCATTTGATCAGTATAAGCAGTGACCTAACAATATGTGGATATGTCACTGTTTTTTTAATGTTCAAATTAAAATCAGCTTTATAATCAATAATAAAATTATGCACTGCATGGGTGATGAAAAATTTATTATAATTCATGCAAGAGGATTTGACATATAAAATAATACATTATTTGTGAAAAATAATAATCTTGTAGTGTTTTTCTCGATTTGGGTCTAAATGTGGCTAAACTAAACTTAAAAAAAGATATTCTGTTATTATAAGATTTAATAAATATTTTTGTTATTGTTATGTTTATATAATTATGTACCTGAAATGAACTTTTTTTCTCATTGTTTCCTAAATTATTTTTTAGCTCTACTGGCCAAATGCCAGAAGTGCTTATGCGATGGCGCATTGTCCGTCGTCTGTCGTCTATTGTCTGACGTCTGTCGTCTGTCGTATGTTAGCAGCACTTACTCTGAAACAACTAGGCCAATTAAACTGAAACTTCACATGGATGTTTCTGTTGCATAGAAGACTATACAGAAGATTTTTTTTTTTTTTCGATCTGAAATTCAAGATGGCCGCTGTTACTAAAAATAGTCCAAAACTTAAAAAATCTTCTCATGAATGGCCCAACAGATTTTCAATTTATTTATTACAGTTTATGTAGTAATGATGACCAGCTATAGTTTTGTTAGATTTGTTCAAATGGTGTCCCTAGGGCCTCACCCCAAGGGTTCAATTAGGGGACACATGTCATTATAATTTTATTTATTTTTTTTTTTTTAAATGGATTTGATTTTGCCTGTATTGGGAATTACTTAAATCGTTTTCTTAAGAACCAGTATGTCAGATTTGTTTATATTTTACATAAATTATCCCTATGTGTAGGGGTTTCATTGCAGATAAGAATTAAGGGGTTTAAATTTATAGGGGCTCTGTAAGGGGACTTAGAATTTTACATAGGGATACTTTGAGAAAACAGAAAAAAAATTCTCTTTCATCTTTTCTGAAACCACTAGGCCAATTAAACTGAAACTTCACATGGATGTTTCTGTTGCATAGGAGACTATACAGAAGATTTTTTTTTTCTATCTGAAATTCAAGATGGCCGTCGTTACTAAAAAAGTCTAAAACTTGAAAAATCTTCTTCTCATGAACAGCCCAACAGATTTTCAAAATGTTTATGTAGTAATGATGACCAACTATAGTTTTGTTAGATTTGTTCAAATAGTGTCCCTGGGGTTAAAAATGACCCTGCCCCGAGGGTTCAATTAGTGTCCACAATGTCAATGTAATATATATATATATTTTTTTGAATGGAAATGATTTTGCCTATATCTTCACAAAAGCATTGTTAGGTGAAGGAGGTTCAGATGTGTAAAAATGAATGGGTTCCTATGTCTTAAGGGGTCAGGAGGGGCCCCAAAAGGGTACAAATTAGGAATTACTAAAATCGTTTTCTTAAGAACCGGTATGTCAGATTTGCACATATTTGATAGAAATTATCCCTTTGTGTAGAGGTTTGATTGCAGATAAGAATTAGGGGCTAAAATTTATATGGGCACTGTAAGGGGACTTAGAATTTTACATAGGGATACTATGGGAAAACAGAAAAATCTCTTTTTTTTTCATTATTCTGAAACCACTAGGTCAGTTAAACTGAAACTTCACATGTATGTTTCTATTGCATAGGAGACTATACAGAAGATTTATTTTTCTATCTAAAATTCAAGATGTCCACTGTTACTAAAAATAGTCCAAAACTTAATCTTCTTCTCATGAACAGCCCAACAGATTTTCAAAATGTTTATGTAGTAACGATGACCAACTATAGTTTTGTTAGATTTGTTCAAATAGTGTCCCTAGGGTTAAAAATGACACCGCCCCGTTATTTCTATTGCATAGGAGAATTTCAAAAAGTGATATGGCCACTATGAGTCAGTAGAGCATCCTCAGGCCCTCTTAGGCCTCTTGTTTTTAACGATAGTATGATTCATGTTAATATATTATTTAAAATACAAAATATATTAAACTTGTTTGAAAATATACCCACTGTGCTATACTGCTACTTATATGACACGCAGCAATACTGTGCGCAGACACCCGTGGTGTTAATTACGTTATGTCACATGTCAGTGAGAGCTGTATCAATTAAAGTATACGCCAAAGCGGTGACTTACTGGTCTATTGATCACGAAAGAACCATTCGGATGCTTTTATTTTGATTGTAATTAGCGCCAGACAGACGAATCTTAATTGAACCCTAGTGTGTGATTGAAAAAAAAAGATATAAGAAAAACTGCCAGCCAATTAACAACAAATCAAACAAATTCATTTAAGATATTGGTTATTCGAGGTTTCAGAATGATACTTTAGTATGTAAACCCATGATATTAATATCATTAAATTAACGAAACGAAAACCCAACGTTATAAAATATTACCAGTACTGAGTGAATGGTAGAAAGTGTGACATACACGTATTAAGAGATGTGTATCTAGGGCTGTCAATTTACCACAACTGGCATTCTGGATCTTGACTTTTGATGTAAAATAAATAAATTTAAAACAAAAATAAATCATCGTGCATGCATGTGCATTATACTTAAGATTTAATTGTTTTATTTTACGTAACATTTATTATAAATTACGAACATATTTGACGGTTTTGACAGTTTGCAGTTTTTGTCCATTAATTATCTGTCATTACTCCTGTGGGTTAAATTAACAATTACATTCCCAATCTGCAGAAGATGAATGTCAGCATATCTTTTGATAAAAAAAACAGATAAAACTTAAAAATCAGAATTGTTAATTTCACAAGATAAAAACAATCCTACAATTTTAAAACTAACCGCTCATGGAGTGGGGAACATAGAAATGGGCTGCGTTCGCCCGTGTGTTCCCTGCTATCTCCTTCAATTGTGATTGGAATTTTTAATAACTTGGCACAGATGTTCACTAGGAAAAGACGATGTGTCATGCGAATGACTTGGGTCTGTTTTTCAAAGGTCAAGGTCAAAGTTCACGGTCGAGTGTTTGAAAATCAAATGTATACACTGTGTTTCCTCTTGTTCCATACCGTATCTTTTAAGCTGTGATTGGAATTTTAAATAATTTGTCAGAAATGTTCACTAGGACAAGATGGTGTGTCATTTGACTGACTTGGGTCTGTTCATCAAAGGTCAAAGTCACAGCTCCTTCCGTCCACTGCTGTCCAGACCTTATCTTCTTTAGTTGTTATTAGAATTTAAAATAACTTGGCACAAACGTTCACTAGGACAAGACAATGTGTCATGCGAATGACTTGAGTCTGTTCATCAAAGATCAAGGTCATAGCTCAAGGTCAAGTGTTTGAAAATCCAATGTATACACTGTGTTTCGTCTTGTATTTTCTTTAGTTGTGATTGTATTTTTGAATAACTTGGCACAAATGTTTACTATAACAAGATGATGTGTCATGCGATTGACTTGGGTCTTTTCCTCAAAGGTCAAGGTCACAGTTCTGTTGGTCCGTCTGCTGCTATCCAGACCTTAATCTTCTTAAGTTGTTATTGGATTTTTAAATAACTGGGCACAAATGTTTACTGGAAATATATGATGTGTCATGCGAATGACTTGGGTCTGTTTGTCAAAGGTCAAGGTCACAGCTCCATTCGTCCGTTCACTGCTGTCCGGACCGTATCTTCTTTAGTTGTAATTAGATTATTTAATAAATTGGCACAAATGCTAACCAGTCCAAGAAGATGTGCTATGCGAATGAGTTTGGTCTGTTCGATTTAGAACATCACACCAGTGCTCACTGGGATAAGACATTGTGTCATATTACAGCTAGCTAGATATTTCAATTAGCGGCATTTACATGTGATTTCTGTGCTTGGCGACTTTTTCATTTTGCATAATTAAATCCACGTCTGTGGAAATGCCTCTAAGGGTTAATGAGGTGGTGGGGAATATGACCACATTAGTGGCAACCTCTTCTTTATTCAAGAAATCCACATACCACAGATTTATCTCAAGAAAATCATGGACTTTTATCATCTGATGTCGTATGATACAAATGTACAAAAAAGGCTAAATGTAAACTATGATTAGTTTTACAGTAATAAATTCCTTTACCTTCTGAAATACTCAACAGATTTTAATGAAATAACTGTCCTAGACCTTAGATATTTTACATGTAGAATTGCATGGAGGTCCCCTAAAAAGTTTGTTGAGGTTTGGTCCCTGCAATCAAATTTGGGGCTGCCACAGGGGTCACTGTTTTACATATATAGGGAAAATGTTGTAGACGTGATAGCACCTTCATTTTTCATTGAATCATAACCAAAATTGCACAGCAGTTATGTAACTACAAGATCAAAGACAAGTTTTTGAATTAGTGTGATTGGACCACAAATGCCCCTGCCACAGGACTTATAAGCACATTATAACCGAAACTTTTAAATACATTTTCACTGAAAGTTCAAGGCCTAGACCTTAGATATTTTATGTGTAGCATTGCATGGTGGTCTCCTAAAAGTTTTGTTGAAGAGGATCTTACAAAAAACATTACCTCAGAAATGTTCATCTGTCCATTTGTTGCCAGTAGAGCGATTTAGCCCATTTGGGCCTCTTGGAAAAATAATGTATTAATTTTATCAAAAACAGGTAGAAAATACCATGTAAATACTGGGTATATGCATTAAAAGCACAATTTTGAGTTAACATCTAATGTCTTGCATGTTTTTCATCACCAGATTAAACTCAAAATTGATGTGATTCTTCTCCAGATAATATATATTGATGTAAAGCAACTGCTATGTTAATTTTTGTGTAAATCTGATATCATTGTTAGTCAGTGTTGCAGTTTAACAGTTTTATTAACATGACATATTTTTCAGAACAGCTTTTATGTATGTACAACAAAAGAGATTCTGTATTAATCCAAATGAAGGTTTCACTCAGCAGCTTATTGTAAGTATTCAGTCATTATGCTTGCTCTGTCCATTAGCAAGTATTGGAGGTTACCCATAAGAGGATTATGAAAAGTGAATATAATGCAAATTATTGTCCTTGTTTGACTTAGAAATTCTGTTGTTGTTGTTGTATGGTGTTTAGCATCGCTTTCAACAATTTTTCAGTCATATTGCAATGGTATCTACTTGAGATAGTATTCTAAACGCTGTCACACTGGAGTATCATGCCGCAGACACATGGTATGATACCCCACCCAGTCACATTATACTGACACCGGGCCGACCAGACCTAGAACTCTCCCCTAAATGCTGAGCATCAAGCGAGGAAGCTTCTAGTACCATTTTTAAAGTTTTTGGTATGACCTGGCCGGGGATTGAACCCATGACCTTCCGCATGCAAGGCTTTTGTAAGTTATATTACTCTTATTTGTTTGGATTTGTTATCAGTCTCAATCAAATTTGTATTTTTGTGACAAATATTCAAATAGTCGAGCGTGCTGTCCCTCCGACAGCTCTTGTTTGTTTAATTTGTCGTGAGCCTCGCCAACAACATGAAATTCCCTAGATTCAGCCACAAAAAGATATAAAACAAAATTTTGTTACATCTATTATGTAAGACTCTGTGTCCCAAGCTTTTCCAATATTGTCTACTGGTATTCAGTGTGTGCTTATTGATACTAATGATCTTTTCATCTAAAATCTAAATATTTACTGAAGTGTATTCATTAATTTTAAATATGGAAATTGTGTTTAATATTCTATCCATTTCATTACATTAACTATAAGTGTCAATATCATGTGTTAATTCATGTTTGTTATATTTTAGTAATGGTGAAAGATACTAAAAATTATGGTGATCCATTGGGGCTATCATGGTATATTTATTAATTTAAGTAAAGCTTAAACAACAAAACATTGAAACTACAATCAGAAAAGGCTATATTATTTCAACTTCACCATCATAGTTTTATTGTTTTGACTTTTCACCATTGTAGTTTTGTTGTTTCAACTTTTCACCATTGTAGTTTTGTTGTTTCACCATCATTATTTTACCATCATTGTTTTGACTTTTCACCATCGTTTCGTTTTTTCACTATCATAGATTTGTTGTTTCACCAGTTTTGTTGTTTTACCATCATTGTATTGACTTTTCACCATCCTAGTTTCAACTTTCCACCATTGTAGTTTTGTTGTTTCACCATCGTTATTTTACCATCATTGTTTTGACTTTTCACCATCGTTTCGTTTTTTCACTATCATAGATTTGTTGTTTCACCAGTTTTGTTGTTTTACCATCATTGTATTGACTTTTCACCATCCTAGTTTCAACTTTTCACCATTGTAGTTTTGTTGTTTCGCCATCGTTATTTTACCATCATTGTTTTGACTTTTCACCATCGTTTCGTTTTTTCACTATCATAGATTTGTTGTTTCACCAGTTTTGTTGTTTAACCATCATTGTATTGACTTTTCACCATCCTAGTTTCAACTTTTCACCATTGTAGTTTTGTTATTTCACCATCATTATTTCAACTTTTCATGTTTCGACTTTTAACCATCGTTGTTTCAATTTTTCACCGTCATAGTTTTGTTGTTTCGACTTTTCATCGTTGTTGTTTCGACTTTTCACCATTGTTATTTCAACTTTTCACCATCATAGTTTTGTTGTTTCACTTTTTCACCATCATAGTTTTGTTGTTTTGAATTTTCACCATCATAGTTTTGTTGTTTCAACTTTTCACCATCATAGTTTTGTTGTTTTGAATTTTCACCATCGTAGTTTTGTTGTTTCAACTTCTTACCATCATAGTTTCGATTTTTCAACATCATAGTTTTGTTATTTCAACATTTTTTGTTTTGACTTTTATTTATATGCTGTGATGGCCCTTATGGGACACTGAAAACATACTGTTTTCTTGGAGGGTCTATCAATTTCATTAGTAGTTTTATTTTGTTTTTGTTTATGAAGAAGCCAGTGTGGTTCCAGCTAAGAATAGAATCACTGTCGATCTCTGCAGAGGGGTAGGAATCCTCCGAATGGGTGTCATGTTCATTTTATCATTTTTTGTCATGTTCACTATTGTAGTTAAATTATCTACCCCTGTGTGTTTCCAGGGAGCCATGAGTGATGGCAAGAATAGAATCACTGTGGCTTATGCATGTCGTAAGAAGCGACAAATTGAGTAATATGATATAATTTGCTGAAACTCTGCAGTTCTGCAGGTATCAAGGTTCTAGGTTCATTCTGCATACTCATTTGTTGATGTATTTTTTTAAATCTGTATGTTAATTTGTTGTTTTTGTACATGTAAAGTGAACCTGGAATCTTCCTTCCTGTTGGCTTCCAATAACCTATAATGAGTTGGTACGCCATAAAACCCTGTTCATAATATTCATTATATTGCTTACGAAGAATTAGTATTTTTTGATCACCTGAGCAAAGCTCAAGGTGAGCTGTTCTGATTGCCTGTTATTAGTTGTCCATCGGTGAACTTTTTGTTGTGTGCACTCTAGCACCTGCATTTGTCATTGTATCTTGATTAAACTCATAAAGTCATTATATAACCATAATATCTCGGACTAGTTCTTGAAAAAATGCACTATTTGCATTTTTCATTTGATTCTCACCAAACTTACACAGTAAATACGGGTATAATTTTTTATAACCATAATAATCTCAGGCAAGTTGTTGAACTGTCCAAATCAGATTATAAATGTCAGAGTTATGGCCCTTGAAATATTAAAAAAATGCACTATTTGACCGTGTGTGCACTCTAGCACCAGCATTTTTCAGTTGATTCTCACCAAACTTACACAGTAGTTATATACCCATAATATTTCAGACAAATTCTTGAACTGGCCAAATCAGATTATTAATGTCAGAGTTATGGCCCTTCAAACATTAAAAATGCACTATTTGACCTTGTGTCACTCTAGCACCCTCATTTTTAGCTTGACTATTGTACTCACCCTGGTGTCGGCGTTGGTTTTTCAGGTTAAATTTTTTTATTATTAAGTAAGATATCTATGCAACCACTCATTCAATATGAATGAAACTTCACATGTGTGTTAAGCATCATCAGTGGAACTCACAGACAGAAGAACCATAACAGTTACTCTGGGTTGCATTTTGGCAGAGTTATGCCCCTTTTTGGACTTAATTTTTCAGGTTAAAGTTTTTTAATAAGTAAAATATTTATGCAACCACTCATTCGATATGAATGAAATGTGTGTTCAGCATCATCAATGGAATGCACAGATATAAGAACCATAACTCTGGGTTGCATTTTGACAGAATTATGGGCTTAGAAAATTTGGTTGAAGTTTTTTTAGCAGGTTAAAGTTTTTGAGCAGGTACATATTTGATCAACTTATCATTGAATATGAATGAAACTTCACATGTGTGTTCAGCATCCTTTAGGAAACTCATAGAGACAAGAATCATAACTCTTGATTGCATTTTGGCAGAATTATTTCCCTTTTAGACTTAGAAATTTTGTTTTTTAACAGGTTAAAGTTTGTAGTACAAGGCCTTCAGCTTAGATGTTTGATAAATAGGGTCAGTTTGTGGTTTTCTCTCAGATTTGTTAAAAAACATGACCCTGGGGGCAAAATTGGCTCACACTAAGAGGAAAAAAAAATCACACTTTTTTTTTTTTTTAGATTTATTTTTTTCAATTTCATGTAAGTTTAATTTTCTGTAAATTATTTTCTTCATTTTCATGAAAGGGTATCCAGCTGTGATAAACTGTGCATGCTGGTTCAAGATTATTTTGACTATAGATCCATTTTTTCATGAACTGATACCGATATATTGCCCTCTGATGTAAATTATATTGTATATGTGTATAGAACTGAACAACTTACAATGTAGAAGGAATCCAGCATTGATAAACTGTATGTGTTGGTACAAGACTATAGATCCATGAACAAGAACTGGCACAATATATATATTACCATATAATTTGAAGGTGCATAATTGTATCACATATGTAAAACATTGATAAACTAATCTTGAAACAGAATATCAACCAACTATAGCTTACACTATATTTTGAATTCTTGCTGGAATTATTTCAGGTAATGTTGAATTAGTATTTCTTGATATACTTGACCAATTTATGTTACTCTAGTCATGCAATTGATGTATTTACAGTTATTATATGTGCATGGTGTGCCTTAAGTTAGGTATTGGCACACCTGTTGGGGTTATTTGTCAGCAATGATTAATGAATTTATGAAGCAATTTTAAAGTTTGAAAGACAAATGTAACAAATGACAAATGCTGAATTAAATAATATTAAGGTAATACGAGCCATCCATTCACTTTGTTGTTTTAAAGTGTTGATAACGAAAATAAATAGCGTTGGTGAATTATTTTGCTAATTTATTTTTAACAGACAAGTAATAACTAAAGCTTAATTTTACCACCCCTGAGTTTTAATTGTCTTCCATTTGGTACTTATTTCCTGAAAAAGCTGTTGTTTTGGAACAGCATCAAAATAGTGGAGCATGCTGTCCTTCCAACAGCTCTTGTTTATTTGATTCTCATCAAACTTACTCAGTAGTTATATAACCATTATATCTCGGACAGGTTATTAAACTGGCCAAATGGAATTATTAATGTCAGAGTTATGGCCCTTTAAACATTAAAAAATGCACTATTTGACCTTGTGAGCACTCTAGCACCCTCATTTTTCATATGATCAAATCGGATAACTATTATCTCATTTATGGCCTTTGGATCATCAAAGGTGCGTTATTTGATGTTTTGTACACTCTAGCACTCGCAGTTTCTATTTGATCCTAACACAGTAGTTATATACATATAATATCTAGGAAAAGGTTTTGAACTGGCCAAATTGGGTAATTAGTGTTGGGGTTACAGCACTTGAATTGTCAAAAATTGTGTTATTTGACCTTTTATGGATCTAGCACTTGCAGTTTTCATTTAATATTCCACAGACTTACACAGTTATTATGTAACCATAATATATTTAGCAAGTTCTTGAACTGGCCAATCGGATAAATATTGTCAGAGATTCGCCCCTTGAATTGTCAACAATTGTGTGCATTTGATACTGTGTGCACTCTAGCGCTCACAGTTTATATTTGATCTTCATCAAACTGACACAGTGTAATGTAATCATAATATCTTAGACAAGTTATCGAACTCGCTAAATTGGATAATTAATCCCAGGTGTTATGGTCGTTGAATCAACAAAAGTTGCATTATATGAATTCATGTACACTCTAGCACCTCCAAAAATTGTTGTCTTTTCATTGTCTCCTCTGCCACAGGTGAGCGATTTAAGGTAATTCTAGCCCTCTTGTTTACAAGTGAATTTGTACTGGTCACAAATTATTCACACTGTTAGATATAGGCATGCATTCAATATTGTGCCTATAACATGTTATTATCTTTTAATATCCAATATGTTTAGTAGAACAATACAGGCTCTCATGGGTCTCTAATCAAAACACAATGTAAATTATTTTTTTATGGGTATTTTGGCCATTTACAATGAATTATCTCTGCTTCCAGGAATATGAGCCAATGTATCGAGCAAGACTGAGTATTGAAGCAGAACAAATTTCCCTCGAATCTGGTATGTACTTGGGTATTTGATTTCGTTGTCTAGGTTCCCCTCGAAATCCAAGAAAACTAGTACCCAATGAAAATTAATGATTTCACAGTACCCTGTTGAATCTGCAATGTATCATAAGCATAAATTAAATGGCGAAATCAAGTTCCCAAATTAGACTTAACCCCAACCCTCATTATCACACAACTTTTCATTTCTACAACCCTTATAAATAAGTATCAAATCAAATTGAAGATAGGTGGGTCAAATAAATCATTGAAACTGTCTCTGAGAAATGATGACAAACACAATGTGCTACTTGCAACAGATTATACAGCACTGAAGAAGAGAAAATTATAATTAAGTCACACCCGGACTTAAAAAGCTATAAAATTATTGGTATTAAAATGCATCTACAGTAGTACAAGAAAGTCTATATTTGTTAAAATAACTCTTTTCATGGGAGGCTTTGTATTTTCCACATCAAAGGTTAGTAAAATAACACCAAAATATATTAAACAAGGCATACATATCTAATTGGCTAAAAGGCAAAAGCCACTAGTAGAACTAATTACCTCTATGCAGACTCCTGTGTTGTATAATATAGTACATATCATTGTTACCGCTCAAGCTAATAAAGCACTAACTTACATGATGCAGAATGCAATCATATGAAATATAAAGCTGAGCCACTTTTTAATATAGAATAGTTAAATTGGAAAAATAAACTTTCAGCACTGAACATCTACTGCACCTGTAAACATTAAAATCAAAAAAATCTTCAGCAACTTTAGATATATAAATATTTCATAATCTAGACCAACACTTACATAAGAAACAATTCTATCATTAGGCAATTATATTGTTATCATTATTATATCTAGAGCATATCCAGATAAATGTATATTAGGCTTTCTGTTCCTTTCTCAGCGCAGCAGTACATATAAATGAAACTCTGTGGATGGTATTCAATAAATGTTAAAATAAAATCTTAAGTTGAAAACTGTAACTGTTGTACTGCAAGGCTAAGGAAATAAATACAGTGGTTAAATTCCTATGTATGTTAAATAATAACTCTTGGAGAATTAGTGATTAGTTTGCCAAATCTAACTGTTTTAAATCCAAGCCAGAATTCAGTTTGAACAGAAATGCAGCTGATGTGATCCATAACTGTAATACCTCACGGCCAGGGCTTCTAAAATCACTGGTTTGTTTGCATTAGCCATAACATTTGGAAAAATAGTTGTCCACAGAGTACATACCGTTTAAATATCTTATCCATTACTTTGATATATTTTCTCCATATTACTAACTTCGCAATCCAAAAACATGCTTCAATTTTCAATAAGAAACAACATAAACATGTCACTTTCAAGAATTGAAATCATGTACGTTTCACCCGTACAATATCTCTTTGATGTTAGCTGACGCATGGTGACGTCACAGACATCAAAGAGACAACAGCAAATGTGTTGTTTCATTCAATACTTGCAATGAAATTGTGCAGTTTGTTTGTGTTCACTTAAAATGGGATTTCGTTGATAAGTTTTATATTCCATTTTAAATATCTTCCATTAGATGCAAACAGTTTTTTAATGAATTGATAATACTATGATAGGAGACAGAGTTGAAAGTGGTTGTATGCAAATTTACATATATTAATAGATAGTTTAGGGAGAATAATACTGCTATTGTCTAGTCCGTTTAAATGACACATTCAATAAAAAGTGCTTCTGACAATGTTCAAAGCATTGAATGTGGCATCGACTTGAGACGAACCGAGGCTACATCCCGATACACGATACTTCTGGTTTACATCCTGAATCTATTTTTTTTTGCGTGAAATCGATTGAAACTGGTTCACTCAAATGAGAACACATGATATTGGAAATAATAATGTACATATTTAGAAAAGATTAGTCAAATTAAACAGAGGTAGCATGAAAAATAAACGAACTGATAAAATTGCGCGGTGGGTGGGGTATTGGGATATATATATATACATGCATGGGCATAATGTAGAGTAGTTTTAAAAGGAAAAAGTGTGATTCTTACGGAAATAAAAACCCTGGACAGATTTGCATTTTGGAATTTAAGAAGCCCTGCTCACAGTGTGAGACAAAAACTCACAGTTTTTTAGCTCTACTGGCCAAAGGCCAGAAGTGCTTATGCGATGGCCTGTTGTCTGTCGTCCATCGTCTGTCGTCTGACATCTGTCGTCTGTTAGCAGCACTTTCTCTGAAACCACTAGGCCAATTAAACTGAAACTTCACATGGATGTTTCTGTTGCATAGAAGACTATACAGAAGATTTTTTTTTCTATCTGAAATTCAAGATGGCCACCATTACTAAAAATAGTCCAAAACTTAAAAAATCTTCTACTCATGAAAGGCCCAACAGATTTTCAAAATGTTTATGTAGTAATGATGATCAACTATAGTTTTGTTAGATTTGTTCAAATGGTGTCCCTAGGGTTAAATATGACCCAGCACCAAGGGTTCAATTAGGGGATACAAGTCATTATAATCTTTTTTTATATTTTTTTTTTAAAATGGAAATGATTTTGCCTATATCTTCAAAGAAGCATTATTTGGTGAAGGAGGTTCAGATTTGTAAAAATGACTGGGTTCCACTGTCTTAAGGGGTCAGGAGGGTCCCCAAAAGGGTAAAAATTGGGAATTAACAAAAAACATTTTCTTAAGAACTGGTATGTCAGATTTGTTCATATTTGGCATAAAATATCCCAATGTGTAGGTGTTTGATTGCAGATAAGAATTTAGGGGCTAAAATTTATAGGGGCCTTGTTAATGGACTTAGAATTTTACATAGGGATACTATGGGAAAACAAAAAATTCTCTTTTTCTTTCATCTTTTCTGAAACCACTAGGCCAATTACACTGAAACTTCACATGGATGTTTCCATTGCATAGGAAAATATACAGAACATTTTTTTTGTACGATCTGAAATTCAAGATGGCCACCGTTACACAAAATAGTCTAAAACTTAAAAAAACTTCTTCTCATGAATGGCCCAACAGATTTTCAAAATGTTTATGTAGTAATGATGACCAACTATAGTTTTGTTAGATTGTTCAAATGGTGTCCCTAGGGTTAAAAATGCCCCCGGCCCGATGTTTCTATTGCATAGGAGAATTTAAAAAAGTGCTATGGTCACATGAGTCAGTAGAGCGTCCTCAGGCCCTCTTGTTTTATCAATTCACGGTCTCATGGGTCGTGATCAAAATCTCAAGGTAAAACCATATTTCAAAAGAAGTAGAGAAATTGACCGCTATTTCCCGAGTTTTACAGTTACATCTGCCTTTTAGCCTGTTTACACTTATTGGTTTTGGGGAACTTATCCGAGTAAACCGTATGACGTGCACCTGGTAATTTGCAAAACCAAAACATGTGTCCACAACAATATGCCTCGCGGTAGTAGGTGTTAATTGATTAAATGATTACAATTGGAAGATAATCATTATAATTGAAGTAGGTTTATGACTTAAAGGAAACACATTTGTCTGTGCAGATCATATAGAAAATGAGTGTTTGATAGATGGAGGATTTGTGCACAATTGCCGGTGAGTAAACAGATTTGTATTGTATTTTAATAATTGATTATTAATGCATTGAATTGATGTTTGGTGTTCTTAGGTCCGTCATTGCAGTTTTGTTTTCGTATTTTTAAAGCAATAAATACATTACATTTACTCAGATAATTTATCTATGTTCTACCAAGTTGTTGTTGGAAAGATGATTACACATTTGTCATTCCATGAGGTGTTCTTTGATCCCTTGAGTTCCTGTGTCCAGAGACTAGACATAAGGTACCTGTTTTGGAAGGTGTGTGTATATATGTATTTTAGGTGAATGCACAAGACCAGGATGAAAAACATTCATATTCAAGTGGATGCTGGAAATGCTTAAACATGGAAAAAATGAAAATATTTAAAATTATTTAATATTACCAATGATTATGAATAAAAATAATCAATATGAGACTCCACCTGTAATATATCCTGTCACTTCCAAAAGCTTAAGTGAAACCACAAGTTAAAAAATTGCAGAAAAAAACAAATATTTATTTTATAATAATTGATATTTTTCATTTATATGCTGTGCTAATGATTCCAGACCAGTATTGTCTACCAACCAGGTTGAGGAAGAGACTGAAGAATACACCATTCCCCCCAACAACAGAACTACCAGTTTTGGATAGTGATATTTTGAGTGTCAAAATCAATAATCAGTCAAAAGTATCAAACTGAACAAGATTGTGTCTTTTTAGAACTGGAGAGAGAGAGAGAGAGAGAGAGAGAGAGAGAGAGAGGTCCTTCTATACAGGACCTTGGTGTGTGTAATTAAACTCAGAGTATGGAATTGGAATGTAATAGAAATAATGTAGAAATAAGTAGAAAAATGACATAAATCATGAAAATAAAGTGTGATATAAATAAAGAAAATATTTGTTTTTGAAACTTCTTTTCCTGTTAGATGTTGTAAGTTACTTAATTATACACAGTCTTAATTTTGAACATCATTATGATGCTCATAATTAAATTCATTGATCCACATGGTAAATTTTTATAAGAATGATTGAATTTCGCGTGCTAAAATATACGTTAAAAAAACTCGCAGTTTTAGGCATGAATTCACAGTAAATAACCACTAAATTCACAGGTTGGGGTCCTGAAAATATCACATGTATGGAGATCTGATATCGAAATAATTTTAAATGTATATAAGGATAACTAAACTAACTATTGAAGTCCTATTCAAATGTCAATAGGAATTGTTGGAATTATTATAGCAACTACTAGTGCATATTCAGGAAGATCAGCTGTTATCATTTTAAAAAAAAAGAATAAATCGAATGTCCTCATTCTATACATTGATATGTTCTGAGAGAGACTAGAAAGGGTACCTATAGCCAATGTCTAAAATCTATGTTGATGATCTACCACCGCACATATTATACACGGTAGTGATCATTGTATTAAGCAATTATAAGAATGTCATAGGAAACACAACTTAACTTCATAGTATATCAATCAAACTAGAACTCTGTCAAACTAGCAGTGGGTAATATGTGTAATTGGTCAAGAACATTATGCACATTTATTAAAACAAAGCACAGTGAATTTCGAAGAAATATTGATTTACCGCAGTTCTTACAACATGAACTGTTTTCTGTTCTTCCTGCTCTGATCTAAAGATCTGGTACAGCTTATGACCTTCCTAAACACATGATCTCGGTGATATTCTAGAGTTGTCCAAGGCAAAAGCAGACCAAAAGGGATGCAAACACTGTTGAAATCTTGTGGATATGTTTACTGTATAAATGACACGGCACCAGAAATGGAAATAGTATAGCCAGCTTTTCCACCAGATATGATTCTTTTGCCCTCAAATTGAAAACAGTTCATTGATCTTACTAAAATATGTAAAACATATTTTGTCTAATATCTTGATTACAAAATTGGAACAAGAATGCAGGAATTTCACAACTGGAGAGTTTGCTGTGATTTTTGTTAACAGCAAACCACGTAGAGAAACAGATACTTTAGTGTGAACAAGTGTTGTGACAGTGAATCAATTATTTAAAGAAATCAGCATAGCAATACATAAGAAACATGCTGATCACTAACGTCAAATTATTTAGAACGACCCATAGGTCAAGTGTTTTTCCTGGCAGTTGATAACATATACATTTCAAATCATGTGTATATGATCTAATTAATGAAAAAGGAGGCCATCAAAAGTCTTAATATTCTTACAATGCAATGTTAATGTATTGTGATGTATTTGCAAAGCTCATAACTTAACTAATTACATATTGTGTTGTTGCGATCTTGATGATAGCTGTCGAAACAACATATACCTGTGCATTGTTAAGATATATCAAAACATACTTCCAGCCATGAAGTTTGGTTGAAATACAAAATTATTTGATTTGTTTACGGACACATGGGTACATTGGTCATCAGATTTATCAGTGTACAAGTATTGTGTATAGAAAAGATTTTGTTATTTTAATAAAGGTTAACTATTCTTCACTACATAAAGCTTAGTTTTACTGCAATAACTTCTTTAATTTTTTGTCAATCAAAACACAGATAGACCAATATCATGTTACTGTAAAGGTAAAAACTATAATTGTTTTAAAATTATTTTTAAATGGATAAAAAGCGTTTGATATGTCAAATCCACCAAAACATGACAAAATCAATATTTCAATCGGATGGGTAAACTTGAAACAAAATCCCTATTCTAAAAATAAACAGCACTTAAATATTGTTTGACGACATTCACATCGTCATTCAGACTCACATTTAACATAAATCTGCATGACGGATCAAAATGAAATCACAATTTAATTTAAAGTGGGAAATCTATTTCAGTTTGACCTAGAGGCATAGCGCAAGTTAGGAAATCCCTTTTCAAAATATTATTTTGACATGTTTAAATAGTTATCCTTTTGGCAATATGGGGTCAATAAGTATATAATATAGGCATGATAGGTAGGCATGGCATATTGGTGTCGGGATGGGGGAGTATTTTTAGCCAATTTCAAAGATTGAAAAAAATCTGATTTACTCCCTTTAACTGCCTGTATAAGATATTTTATTTTACTATATATATATATATATATACTAAATGTTGAATAATATTTAAATGGAAACACAATTATATCTAAATTTTAAAAAAGAAATATGAATCACATTGGAAATGGCATTTATAAACATCAACATACTCGAGCCATTTATCAGTATTCTTTCTAGTGTGCACATTTTAACGGAGATAAACTCTCAAGCAAACACTTATTCTGTATGTGTTACATCGCCAGATAATTAAACTATGTTTGTTAAGGTTGATATGATTATTTTTTTCATTAAAACCCTTCATAGCAACTATATTGTTTAAAATTCATAATATCTAAATTCAGTTTTCGAAAGTACTTTGGATACTTTGATTATTTTGGATTTTTTTTGTCCAGAAATTCCCATATAAAGATAACTTTGCAAGTTTATGGTATTTATATTAAGCAAATATATGTATTCCATTAAAATAAATACTCAAATGAAGTCTCTAGTGTTTGAATATATCAGAAACATCGAAACATTCAAAATATTAACTTTTTTTGCGCCTAAGTGACCTTTGACCCCAATTTATGCATTCATAATACAATTTTCTTGGCAACCAATGAAATGTGGTCAAGTAAAGTCTAAAGTCTCTTTCTATTACAACAGACTTCCATGAACATTCCATACCTCATGCAACAATTTTTGGAATTTTTTTTACCAGACTAACCTGGTTGAATCTGGTTTTTACTTGATACATTCTTCTCTTGGATACCCTGTTGAATCTGGTTTTTACTTGATACATTGTTCTCTGGGATATACCCTGTTGAATCTGGTTTTTACTTGATACATTCTTCTCTGAGATACCCTGTTGAATCTGTTTTTTACTTGATACAGTCTTCTCTGGGATATACCCTGTTGAATCTTGTTTTTACTTGATAATTCTTCTCTGAGATACCCTGTTGAATCTGGTTTTTACTGACCCTGGGGTCAAATTTGGACTTGCTCCATCTGTTATACACTACTACGTATGGCAGGAACCGCCATATCCGTCCGACCGATAAAGAGTTTACAAGTTTCAAAATGCATTTACCGTAGCAGAGGACAATATGTCAAAAGATTCAAAGTTTTTTAAATATTGCAGATATTTTTCTTTACACAAGTTCAAAAATATGATACGGGAAGCATACAATTTGCATGGAAATGCGGAAGAATACACTTCTAAAAAAACGCGGCAATTTTCATTGATAAAAAAATGTTTTACGCATTTACTACTATGCATAGTGACGTCATCTGGTGAGGGGGGATATAATCTCTAACACCATTCGACATGTAATCATTAATGGGGTGAAATATTGACATATTTTCGATATAATTACTCGTAGTTTGAGTAAATAGTAGTTGTTAGTGAAATTTTATTCACTACGGATTGTCCTCTTTTAATTTTGATAGTAAAATAACGAAATTAGGTTCGGGGCTACATTTGTTGTTTATAGAAAAACGCGCCAATCTGTCATCTTATGCAAGCAGAGTCTAACGGTGTCATCCCACCATTGATTTTTGTTCTTTATTCTATAGTAAATAATAAAAGTTTGAAGGCTTGTCATTCATAGAGAGACCCAAATGAAAGAAGTGAAACCTACATTTTACTGTTTGTCAACCTCTGCACTATCAAAATATGATGAGAAAAGTAGGGGTCATGTGACATTTAAGAGATTTTTTTTCTGCTCAGTGTGTACACTGGTGACAAAGTGAAAGTAGACTTCCGAAATCATGTATTCGTACCCCAATTTCCAAGCATCAATTTTTTTTTCTAAATTCACAATTCAAACATGACTATGCTATCAAAATGTTCAAAATACATCAATAATACCATTCAAATAAAAAAAGAGCATTAAATTAGGAAAATGCATTTTTAAAGAAGAAGAAATGAGGATTATTTAAAACCGCCATTATGCGACTACCCCACGGAAGCACTTCTTTTTTGCAATGGTGGTACTATGTCTATAAGGAAACTTTTTTTTTTAATTTCATAATTACCTCTTTTTTACTAAGTACTATCAATTTGAAGTTATACTGCCAAGTTGCAGGCATTAAGGAGGAATATACCTTTTAAATTATTTTCGAAATCAGTGGAATATTTGGTATGTAATGAAACTAGAAGTAATTTCCAATTTGAATATGCTTTTTTTTCTGCGGTATATATAACACTTCTTTACCTATGACGTCGTAAACATGGCCATGTTTGGTCTTTTTGACGTCCCAATTTATAGCAGCAAAATCGTGTATTTGTCGACCTAAGTCAAGTTATACCGAATGTACAGAATCGAAACACATATCACCACATACACATTCAACGGATATATGAATTTACATATGCAATAATTATGACAAATGCCAAATTCTGAAAATATACGCGAAAAACGGAAATTATTATTTTCTCGATTTTTTCGAAAAAAAATGCTTCAAATCAAAATTACCAAAAAAACAAACCGAGCAATTTTGAAATAATTTTTATTTGATTTCTAACAATATGCTTCACAGTGATTGTGAGATTTTAAGAACAATTGACAAACTAGATTTTTTTTTTTTTTAATTATTTAACCCCACCCTACGTCAAAAAAGACGTCAACATATTGCATAATTATACACGTTTTTCATAAAAATTTTGGCAGTTGATTAAGGTTGAATTATTTTCTAAATCAGTGGTTCAATTAGTATATTATGTAACTATAAGAAATTTCCAATGTGAATATGTATTTTTTGCAGCGGTCAATAGAATATATATTTATATGTGACGTCGTAAACATGACCATGTTCAGCCTTTTTGACGTCCCAATGTATAGCAGCAAAATCGCGTATTTTTTCGACCTCAGTTGAGTTATTCCGAAATCATGTATTCATACCCCAATTTCCCAGCATCAATTTTTTTTTCTAAATTCACAATTCAAACATGACAATGCTATCAAAGTGTTCAAAATACATCACTAATGCCATTCAAATAAAAAAATGAGCATTAAAATAGGAAAATGCATTTTTAAAGAAGAAGAAATGAGGATGATTTAAAACCGCCATTATGCGACTACCCCACGGAAGCACTTCCTTTTTGCAATGGTGGTACTATGCCTTAATTAGGTCATCCGACCGTTATGATTGTTGTGTTTCTGTGTTGTATTTTTTAGATTGATTAAATCTAGGTCACGCAACACCATTTATAATGCTATTTATTGATTATTTATATTGATGATTGAAAGCTATATGAGAATCGAACATAACTCAAGTCAATATACGCATAAATCTATAAGTAGGTCATGTTTGTTTTGGTCTAGACAAAGAGTTATGAATATGTGTTGTATATTCTCGGACAATCAGGAACTTTTTGTGCTGAATGCTTTTCGTTATCCATAAATCATAACTATTGAACTGGAGATATTAAAAGTGACTGGAGTTGTACATCACTACTCAATTCTTTCGATTTTGGAGAAACATCAGAATATGATGGTTTGTTTGTGAAGCTTTCATATAGGTTATTCATGTTGATAACTTTATGTGGAGATGTGGAAAGGAATCCTGGACCACCATGTTACCTGTTTACAAAATGTCCTGAAATGGATATTTTCACCAGGGTCATCAAATATTCAGTCAATTTTCACATGGAAGACGGTGTGTACCATGGTGTTTGCATTTTTTAAATGCATTATTAAAACCGTTAAATAGCTACTGTTGGAAAAGTATTGATATGGACTTTGAATTGCATGCAGGAGATTATTTATACAGATACACAAAAGAAATATTTAACACACCACATTATTTTCTAAATCCCAATGAAATGCCTTTTTACATATCAGAAATCTAACTAAGGTTTCCAATTTTCCGAACCTACATTTTCGAATTAACACAAGCAGCGAGCCTTCCCTCAGGCCCTTCAGGCCTTTGATTTTTCTTTCAAATTTCAAATATCTTTTCTGAAAATGCAAGGCCTGGAGCTTTGATATTTTGCCTGTAGTATCATCTAATGAATGTGTATTAAGTTTGTTCAATCATTGACCCTAGGGTCAAAATTGGCCCCGCCTCTGGGACATGAAAGTTTTAACATAGGGAAATATACATTTAAAAATCTTCTCAAGAACCGTCCAATCAGATGGTTCATAGTTGGTATAAATGATCCCTATGACTAGGAGTTCCAAATTTGTTCCTGATCTATTTTAGGTATTATTTCAACTATTTTCATGTCTGGAGCATTGCTTTAAACACAAATAGGACCGCGGCGTGGTCTAGTGGTAGAGCGTCTGCCTCGCATGTGGAAGGTCATGGGTTTCTATCCCCTACCGGGTCATACCAAAGACTTTAAAAATGGTACTAGAAGCTTCCTCGCTTGACGCTCAGCGTTTAGAGGAGAGTTCTAGGTCTGGTCGGCCGGGTGTCAGTATAATGTGACTGGGTGGGGTATCATACCATGTGTCTGCGGCATGATACTCCAGTGTGACAACGCTCAGAATACTGTCTCAAGTAGACACCGTCGCGATATGACTGAAAAATTGTTGAAAGCGACGCTAAACACCATTCAACAACAACTTTCAACACAACAGTTGAGACAGGGTCCTTTAAAGGGGATTTGATATAAATAAGGGACCAGCAGGGGCCCATAAAAAGATATAATTGTGAAATTTCAAAAAACTGATGAGCCAAATGTTTTAATATTTGGTTTAAATGTCCCCTATGAATAGGGGTTTCAAAGTTGTTCAAATAAAGGCCTTAGGATATACTGGGGTCCCGTAATGGGACTTTGGTTTTGACATAGGAATACTATGGGTAAATAGATAATTCTGTTTTTAGCTCTACTGGCCAAAGGCCAGAAGGGCTTATGCGATGGCGCATTGTCCGTAAAACCCCGTCCGTCGCCTGTTGTCCATTAGCAATACTTTCTCTGAAACCTGAATTCAAGAAATTCAAGATGGCCACCATTACTAAATATAGTCCAAAACTTCAAAATTCTTGGTCTCATGAACTGCCCAACAGATTTTGAAAATATTTATGCAGTATGATAACCAAAGATAGTTTTGTTAGATTTGTTCAAATGGTGTCTCTGGGGTTAAAAATTACCCTGCCCTGAAGGTTCAATTAGGGGACACATGTCATTATGATAAACATTAATTAAAAAGGAACTGATTTTGCCTATATTTTCACAGAAGCATTGTTTGGTCAAGGAGGTTCCATTGTCTTAAGAGGTCATGAGGGGCCCAAAAAAATGTAAAAATTGTGAATTAAAAAATAGTTGTCTTTAGAACTGGTATGTCAGATTTATTCATATTTGGCATAAATCATCCCTTTGTGAGTGGTTTGAATGCAGATAAGAATTAAAGGGCTCATACTATTGGAAAACGGAAAATTCTCCTTTTTTTATCCATTTGGGCAAAATCATTAATCAATTTGACTTCTGAAGCATCGTCTAGTCATAGAAAATTAATTTATGGTTCATTAAGGAGAATAGACTTACTGTAAGAGGCCAGAATGTGTCATCAAAGGGTTAAAAGAGAAAATTTTCAAAAATTTGTTCATATTTTATATAGATTATCCCAATGAGTATGGGTTTAAAGTTTGTACAAATCAAGGGGCTTGTATTTATAGAGGCCCTGTAAGGGGACGTTGAGTTTTATATAGGATTACTATAAAAAAAGTTTGTTTTCGGTATCCCGACTGACCATATTTTTTGTAGTCCCGACCCTAATCTTTCTAATCTTTTTTGACCGATTTTGCAGAATTTTTTTTTTGAAATTTTTTCATTTACTTTCATTTGATGCCTTTCCACTCATTCATCAAAGGTATAAAGCATTATAAAGTGCTTGTGCTCATGGGAACATCTCAAAATGGTAGTCAACACCGATAAACAGCTTAATGCCTGGTTCCCTAAAATTATCATGTACTGCTTGGTAATGAGGTTGAGCCAGGAAAATGTGTTAAGCCATTACAAATTAATTGCTAGATTGTCATTCAAATTTTTCTTAAAAACGGGGAGAGGAGGATTTTATTTTTATGCCCCCCCCCCCCCCCCCCCCATATAGTAACTGCAGCATCCGTCCGTCCATCTGTCAATCCTTCCATCCGGTATTTCGTTTCCAGCCTTTATCTTTGTCATGCATAGATGGATTTTGTTGATACTTGCTACAAATGATCAACATAACATGACGACGTGTCCTGGGTAAGACCCTTACCAGTAACTCAAAGGTCAAGGTCATTATTTGAGTTTGTTTGAATACACTTTATGTCTGTGTGAGATTTCGTGTCCGGTCTGTAACTTTGTCATGCATATATGGATTTTAATGATACTTGCTACAAATAATCATCATAATATGACTACGTGTCGCAGGTAAAACCCACACCCGTAACTCAAAGGTCAAGGTCACTATTTGAGTTTGTTTGAATACAATTTATGTCTGTGTGAGATTTCGTGTCAGGCCTGTAACTATGTCGTGCATAGATGGATTTTAACGATACTTGCTACAAATGATCAACATAACATGAGGACGTGTCGCTAGTAAGACCCACATTTGTAACTCAAAGGTCAAGGTCACTATTTGAGTTTATTTTACAATACCTCGAGTTTGTGTGAGATTTTGTGTTCGGCCTGTAACTTTTGTCATGAATAGATGGATTTTATAAATACTTGCTACAAATGATCAGCATAACATGATGACTATTCACAAGTAAGACCCACACCTGTACCTGAAAGGTCAAGGTCACAATTTGAGTTTGTTTAACACCACTTTGAGTCTGTGAGATTTTGTGTTCGGCTTGTAACTTTGTCATGTATAGATGGATGTTTATGATACTTGTTATAAATGATCAACATAACATGACGATGTGTTGCACTTAATACCCAAGCTCCAACTTCAAAGGTCAAGGTCATAATTTAACTTTGTTTGACAACACTTTCAGTCATTTTGACATTTCTTGTCTGGTCTGTCATCTATGGATAAATTTTAAAAACACTTGGCTCAGTTGATCAACATGACTTAATTAAGTGTCGCATGTAAGACCCAGAACCTTTCCTCAAAGATCAATGTCACACTTTTAATTTGTTTGATATTGTGTGTCTGGTCTGTGACTTTGCCTTTAACTTGTCTCAATTTATCAAGATGACATGACGACATGTCATAAGTAAGACCTAGACCCATAGCTCAAAGGTCAAGGTCACACTTTTAGTATGTATGACAGTACTTTGAATCTGTATGAGATTTCAATTCAGTCTTTTAACTTTATCATTCATGGATGGATTTCAAAAACACTTGGCTTAATTTATCAACAATTGATCTGTAACTTTTACATACATTTAGGGATTTTAAAATAGCTTGACACAAGTGATCAGCATGTCATGATTGTTAGTGCAGTTTTTATTTACACTCACACTTTTGGCGAGCATTTACAGATGATTAGAAATAAATTGATGATTTTGAATGACATATGAAGGATAAGTAATGATATATGACGATTATAAACATATTTGCTATTTTACATATTTATTAATTACATACGGTAATCAACCTTTCTTTTTATCATGTTTATTTATATGGATTACTTTTGCTTATCTAATCTTTGTACAAGATTTATTGACATATTTATTAAGTAACTGTAAATTCTCTATAAATTATATAAACAATTTTACTTTGATATTCTTTGTGCAAGATATATTTCTACTGTAAAGCATATCCTCCTGTTATATATTAATATTTTATTAATTTAATGAATTGTTAGTCTTGCATAACTCTATATTGAATGCTGATGACACTAATAACGTTATATGACATTCCCTATCACCATTATGCAGTAGTATTTACTGATATTGCTAAACCATATAGCCCTATACTTAAGTATATTGCTATTTATATACTATATGTATATATATTTATAGTACACTATTATATATTTTTTTTTTTTTAAAAATTAGAAAAGAATGAAAAGTGAACTATTTACTTCATTTGAAGTAACACTATATTATCGGCAGGTACTAGGGTTTGTCAAAAGGAAATCACCCGTGGACTAATATACAAGTCATTTCCCAAAATCTGATTGAGTTTTTAAATTGAGTTACATCAGTATGATAAGTGACAATAGTGTGTAATTTACCATACCCTATTTCAGCCTTGCAATATTATATTTAGTACATCGCATGGTTAGGATTTGACCAACCCCTGTTAATCTCCCAGGGTGTGTCACGTAGTGGTACACAATGGTTTAAAATTAAATTAAAGTATTATAAAATTAAACTGTGAAGTTTGTAAATTAGCACCCAGCCGATTGCTCAAACCTAAAAAGCATTCATAAACATTAAAAGCACATATGAGATAACATACAAAACATGTTACAAATACATGATGTACCATTAACACAATCTGGGAATTATTTTGGATGATTTAAATGTGCATTTTTTAGCATGTACATTGTATTGAATAATGTATTTTGGTAAGATAATGTTTCCAGTGTATCATGAGACTAATTGGTGTAAAAAATTTAATGGAATTAGGTTACAAAATTTTTTTTTTGTAAAATTAGTCAAACACATCAAAATTGCATGTCGGTCAACATCTCGCACCTGTATATAATGATCATGTAAAAATTGGAATTTTGACAAAAGTTTCAGTATTTAATGCCTGCAACTTGGCAGTTTTACTTCAAATTGATAGTACTAAGCAAAAAAGAGGTTATTATGAAATTAAAAAAAAAAAGTTTCCTTATAGGCATAGTACCACCATTGCAAAAAGGAAGTGCTTCCGTGGGGTAGTCGCATAAAGGCGGTTATAAATAATCCTCATTTCTTCTTCTTTAAAAATGCATTTTCCTTATTTTAATGCTCATTTTTTTATTTGAATGGCATTATTGATGTATTTTGAACATTTTGATAGCATTGTCATGTTTGAATTGTGAATTTAGAAAAAAAAAATGATGCTTGGAAATTGGGGTATGAATTCATGATTTCTGAAGTCTACTTTTACTTTGTCACCAGTGTACACACTGAGTAGAAAAAAAATCTTTTATATGACACATGACCCCTACTTTTCTCATCATATTTTGATAGTGCAGAGGTTGACAAACAGTAAAATGTAGGTTTCACTTCTTTCATTTGGGATTCTCTATGAATGACAAGCCTTCAAACTTTTATTATTTACTATAGAATAAAGAACAAAAATCAATGGTGGGTTTACACCTTGACCTTGTGTGCACTCTAGCACCCATACTTTCATTTGATCCTCACCAAACATGTTCAGTAATTATATAACTATAATATCTTTGACAGCTCTTGAAATGGCCAAATCGGATTATTAATGTCAAGAGCTATGGCCCTTGAAACATTAATGATACAATTAGTGTCGCAACCGTTTTTTGTTATTTTGAGGGTTGCAGTAAGGGTTGCCACAGGGCAGTGGTTAAATATCATGTCATTAAGTCACTGGTAAAAAATTATCAAATTAAAAAACAACTGTATGCTATATTACAATTTTATGATTTTGGTTTCAGGTAACCTCAAAAGGAAATGCCATTTTGAAAATGATGGTTGTTTACAGAAAGACCCCAACATGATGACATGATATTCTGTTAGATGGACGAGGAAATGTTTCACTCTATCATGTCTCCAGACTGTTTATGTTCAATACCAGATTTGTTTGTTACTTTATTTCAAGTTCATGGTATGCATGGCATTATTCTGACTGTAGTCAAATTTCAATTCATATTCATAATATTGTCGATGCCTTCTGAAACCTACAGAGAGTACTTTGTGAAGATGCACATTATTGTCAAATCTACAGTTTACCCAAGTTACCATTTGTATTGTATAATTTGTGTTTGAATGATGTAAGTCGAATTGTTTTCAAGACAATTTCTATAGTTTTTATCATTTTCTTCCCATGGATAGAATTTGATGAAACTTTTCAGTATTTAAGTTTAATGTATGTTTATGCAATTATAAAGAAGAAATAAAAATTAGAAATTACTGTACAGTTTTTAACTCGACTAATACTAAGAAAAGAGGAATTTTTGTACTTGCCCTGATGTCGGCGTCCAACCTGCATTATAGTGTTGGTGCTAGTTGTTCATTAGTGTGCATATCTTGCAATTATATGCATGACACTTGGTGTAAGTGTGCAGGCATAAGGATCAGGTCCCAGTTTCACTAAACCTGAAGTCCATCCTCAATTTCAAATCTGAGATTTTCCAAAAATAGATTGAAATTTCCTCAAATCTTGTTTCACAAAATGTTTTGAGAAATTTCTCATCTCGAGTCCAAGTATTTCCCTAAAATGTTTTAGGCTTCTCTTAACCTGTCTCAAATCATTTTCTCAAATATGGCAATGATATTAACAAAGCCGGCTTCTGACAGAAATATTGATATATTTCATGCGAACAATCTCCAATAGTGTGGCTTGCGTTTGCACAAGGTCAATGCAATGGAGCAGCTGATGTCATTGTGTATGTTTTATCTACACAATTGTTCGACATTTTGAATTTTCATTGTCTGTCGTCCTTTGTTTTTGATTCAACAAAATCAGTTTGTGTCAAATTAGGGGTTAACTTCGCAACCCTTAATGAAACAAAAATGTTTTGTTACCCTAGTGTTACCCTCGTTCTTCTTGAATTTTGAGTGTACATGTATTGTATGATCTACTAAGTTGGGTGACTCAATGTCAGTCAGGTGAGCGATATAGGGCCAACTTGGCCCTCTTGTTTAAGTTTTTACTATAGCTTATATTTTAAACTAACCCCACCCTCTGGTCGCCTTGTTTTTTGATGAATCAAGATGGGTTGAACAAACTTGGTAGAGGGTCACCCAAGCAACATTTCTGTGAAATTATTTTAAAATCGAGCCGCTAGTTTCTGACGAGAAATTTTTTTTAAGTTTTTACTATAGCTTATATAGTAAACTAACCCCACTACAGACAACGGACACCAGGTGATCACAAAAGCTCACCTGTGAGCCTTCCGCTCAGGTGAGCTAAAAACATAAGGCTTGTTGCATCTACACGGATATTTGACCTTGTTATTCACCATTTCCAAATGTTTCTGGAGGAGGCGGTGGAGCTAGGTTACGTTGGATGGCGGTGGGGTAACATTGAATGATGGTGGGATTTGCGACCAGCGGTAAGAAAACTAACATTTTTAACTATTGTTGATAATTTTGGAAAATCAGAGTCGAGCAAGATGGTGTCGTAACATTTCTGGTTACTCGGCAGCAACAGAACCTGTACAGACTGTAGACGTTTTTTTGATCATTCGGGAAATACGAGGAATTGTCTGTGTAAACACTGGTAGTGTTTTAAAAGTGTGAAAACTGTCTTGTTACCGAACATAATTTGATGTATCATTTTCTTGAAACAAGACCCTCCTCATTATATTTTCACTTTTTTCGATCATCTACTGGTGTAAAACTGATTTAGTGACGTTTTATGGTGAAAAATCAGCGCAACGATGGAGGACGCGGTGGAGCTGTTTAGAAATTCCTGTTGAGAAATAGTAAGAAATTTTTTTTTTTTTTAAACTGAATTAAAGCAACATGCATTTTTTCCAGCACAGGTCATGAATAAGTGCCATGATTGTTACTGAGTGACTATCCTGTGCCGTATGGTTATTACCCCATTAACTAAGTATGGACTTACATGTACCAAGATCTCCACTGTAGCCGGCTCTGTGGCCTATGCTATAGATAGAATGGAGCCGATCTTGGAGGTGGTGTCCATTTAGTTGTAATGTAGATATGGTAATGACGGATTCTTCCCATCGACAAACTGGTTCCCTGGTGGCAAACTAGACTGGTACCGAATCCGCCCGAATTACCCGAAAGGAGTGTAACGACCCACATGGGATGTGCCTGATTTCACCACAGCCGTAATGTATGACTTGATGACATATAGTTCTTAAAATTATGGCATAACTAGAATCATGCTTTTCTTCTATCCTCAATTAAGTATATAACTATAGAAGCTTTTTTTTGTAGTAGTATATAGATTAGACATTAAGATCAAACAATCACCACTTAATGCTGAAAGTACTTTATTTCACTCTGGACATTTTCATTAATTTACACTTAACACCTTTTTCTGAAATTGATGTACTTGACATTAAAATTCCACAGTACATAATTTCATTCCTGGTTTTAGAAAGAGGCAAATTTCTAAGAAATGGTTGAAAGATTTAAAATCATCAGTGACAAAAAGTTTTAAGCTATGTGATAAAATAAAACTAAAGACCACTATAAAATTGTAGTTTTAGAGATCATTTACTCATGTTTTCAAAACTTGCCAGCAAGCACTAGCTTTATAAAATAATAATTACTAATTTTATTAAATTATTATGGTGTGTATCGCAATGATAGGAGGAAAAGTACATATTGATTTATGTGTGGACATGGAGAAATATTAATTTCAACAATCACCATGACATTGTGTCCCTTTAACACCAATATGCTATATAAAGCTCCCCTTTTGTTATTATTGTCGCCATTTGTGTTTGAACCACAACATATCTGTTGAACAATGTCTCTGTCATGACACACACACATGCGTGTGCACATACACACACGCACATATATTCACTATATATATTTGAACAATATTGCAATTCATACATTAATTTAAGGACAGTTATTTATACATTTGGCAGTTAAACACAATAAAACATCAGCAGTAATTCAAATGCAGCATAGGTGTAGGAGCGAGAGGGTGGTTGTGGTGGTGGTGGTGGTGGTGGTGGTGGTGGTGGGGGGGGGGAGGGGGGTATACATGTATAACCGGCTGACCGCCAGTATTTTGAGTCTGCTCGCCAAAATGACTGGTTCAAAGTGTGAGGGTTAATAAAAATTTTACATACATAAAATAATGTTGAGTCAGTCTGGTGTGACAACTCTTGAGGGAGAAGGAGCTGTAAGAAGACTTTGATTAATTAATTATTATTTTGTTAGACAGTACTGGGACTTTGGACCGAGTGTCACAAGTGAATGAGGGATTCTCAGAAGGGCAGTTTTAAACTCAGAGTTGCAGAACCCTCTGAAACTTGTGAACAATGCATCGGGTCCAATCTGTTGGGTGCCATTGGTTGTTTCAAACAGGTGTTGAGGCAGGTTTGGAATACTATTATGTTACTACACAGTCCTGGGCAAGGGTTTGAGACTTAAGTTTGATACCAAATATGCAGCTCGGGGTTTCAAGTTGAGAGTGCTGCAGGATTAGTTTTATTTATTTAAAACACAGTCCTGGGCATTTGTTTGAGAGTGTGCTGCAGAACTACCGGTACATAGTTTTATTTATAAAACACAGTTCTGGGCATGGTAGTTTTGGTGCCTTTGTTTTGAACTCAAATTATGTGACTATTGTGACTGTATTGAAAATCAGGGCTTTGAAGTCTCCCATATACATATTGGTGTGTCACTGGTATGAATCTTCCACTCACAGTTGGTATTTTACAACCTATCTATTAATATTATATCAATATATCAATAAAACACAGCCTTGTATTTGACCAACTGTCAAAAAACAGCTGTTGATAAGACTATTTGAATTTTTGTCATAAAAGTACAAAATTTTATTGAGACTGATGAAAAATCCAAGCAAACAAGAGTTATCTAACTTACTAAATGGAGTAACTGCATTACCTTGTATAAAGTTTCTATCCAATACATGCAGTCGTTGCTGAGTTACTGAATTTCTAAGTCAAACAAAGGCCATAATTTGCAAAATAAATCTGGCATTACTTATCCTACTTGATTTAGTTGGTTTCACGACTACAAAATCATACATAAAGTTTCAATCAAATACATTGAATGTTTTTTTGTGATATTGACTTGATGGTACTTGCACGTAAACCTTTAACCAAAATTTCTAAGTAAAAGAACAGTCATAATTTTCATTACATTCATGCAAATTATCTCACTTAGTTATTTTAGTAGTTTTGATGAGTATGATGTCTTTGTGAAGTTTCAATCAAATACATTGAGTGGTTACTGAGATATGAACTTGATGGTACTTGCACACGCTACTTTAACCAGAATTTCTAAGTCATACATGGATGGATTTCAAAAACACTTGGCTCAATTGATCAATTGATGAACATGACATGACGTGTCGCATGTAAGACCAAGAACCTTACCTCAAAGGTCAAGGTCACACTTTCAGTTTGTTTGATATTTCATGATTGTATGGTCTGTAACTTTGCCTTACATGGAGGGATTTTAAAAAAGCTTGACATGTCATGATGTTGCGTCAGCTGCAGTTGCCTGTAGAAATACTCCAGATGTCAAGGACAAGGTGACACTTTAATGAAAAAAACATGAAATTGCAGGTCAAGTCTGAAATGTTAGTCCATTACTTTGATATTCATGGATACATTTAAATCACTACCTTTTATAAAATATATCATTATTTTCACAGACCATTAAGGGGGCATGTGACACTTACCAGTGACATTTCTTGTTAGAAACTGTGGCCATCTTGAATTTCAGATCGAAAAAAAGAAAATCTTCTGTATAGTTTCCTATGCAATAGTAACATCCATGTGAAGTTAAGCATAAGTCCTTATGGCCTTTAGCCAGTAGAGCTAAATATGGGCAAACTAATAGATGGACAGACAAACAGATTGACAGAGATAAAGTTAAAAAATTTCATTATATTAGACTAAAAATGTTGGAAGAAGTTTTGCAGCAAATGGACAAAAGAATGGGTGGAGTGTTGCATAATCGACTCAACAACTCTTGTATATCATAAGTAAATTTTATTCACATAATTATAAAGTTCTCATAAGTTCAAAGTCACAAGCTAACATTTTTAAACTCGCTACTGCTCGTTTAAACTAAACCTAGACTAGGAGTCTAACTCATGTTACTCTGACCATGGCTAAAACTTAACTAGCTGTCCACTGCATGCAAAAACCAGTCCCTGAAAGAATAAACAGCTATTCTATCATTGGACAATTCATTTCTACATTAATATTGGTCAGTTAACCAATTACCGATCTTATAGTCCAGCCCATAACATTAGTTTGACAACTATACATCAAGATAACCCTAGGCTATCATTTATCTCCAGTAATCTGTCATCCTATCTATTAAACTGTCATAGATTCAAGATTTCTTTACTTATACATATAATGTTTCTCAATACATACATATATCAATATATTTATTTATGTCAAATGAAGTATCTTCAATTCTAACATCTCCCTAGCGTCCCATAATGTTATAGGACAAAGTAATAATGCCAAATTAATGCCACCCCCACCCCCACCTCTCACTATTCACTTTTACAAAGGCAAGGGATAAGATAATTAAAAATTAAAACAAAGGAAATCAGATATTTAAACAAAATGTTCTGGTATGGGTGTTTTTAGTATAATTTTGTTTTTATCATGTGAGGGAGTCAATTTATTAATACACTTTGCGACTTATCCCAACTCTTTTTAAGCGATGTGAAGCTAACCCACACGTACTGGACTATTTCAGACATTTCCCAAGAGTTATCCAATAATTGCCCTTGCACAATTTCATGATATTGGAGATGAACCAAATTAATTCCCTTAGACCGTGATAAAACATACAGGTATCCTTCCGCTCTGACATTAATATTAAGTAGGCTTGATGTGTTATATATGCCATCAGGTATAATATATCTTTTAGTTTTGACAAGGACTTATATAAGTCCTTGGTTTTGATAAACACGTTTTGGTATTTTTGATGTATAGTATAAATCAAAGGACTTAAGGTCCTGAGACGCGCCATTTGTTTGTTTGAATATCTAGAGTCATTGCTATGCCATCTACGGCTAAAAGACAATTAGACAACCCAACTTGGTAGTCTCATATTTTTTGCTTCAAACATTCTTCAGTTTATTTACAAAATAAACTGTTTCAAGTGGTGATTTTATGCTATCTTTGCTGAAATAAGATGCTGAGAAAACCCTTGTTTACTTGTAAAATGCCCTCGATAATATACTACGATTAAAATTAGTTCACAGAAAGGCTTGACGAAAGAGGCTATCTTTCATGACTTTATTATATACAAATGTACTTTTAAATGAAATCCTCTGAATCTGAATCTATACGACGTAGTGCCAATTACAGAACTTTTTTGTGATTATGTTAAACATTTCTGAATCAAATGTGGAAATCAATATTGATGACAGGTTAAACTTTTCGAGGAGAAAATCGGTAACATTTGCTTCAGGACTATTTTTATTGTTGCTTTGCAATATGCTAATTAGTATGGACACTCCTGCACTTCAGCCTTCACTATACTCCATTAAATAGCAATCTTGTGCAGACTGAGATATCAAATATCAAAAGTAATGACTCAAACATGTTGGAACGTTGTTATTTTATTATTCTTTTTAACATTAAAAAGTTACTATCATCCGACAGATACATAAATAATCAAGAACTACTTTTTCTTGAGTAGTTTGAAACTATGAGGAAGCAGTTTTTTGGTGCATATGATATGAGCAATAGATAATCAACCTACAATGCTAAAGAGATGCCAGAATGTCTCACGCCTATAAAGAAATTAATACATTTTACTTAAACGCTAAAATCATTAGATTAAATTTAATGTGTAAAAATATAAGGTAAATTAATGATTTTAATTACTTTAAATATACTTTGATAAAGTTTATTATATTATCAATCAACAAATGAAGATTGATTATATTGTGTTACATAAATAAATCAAAGGACTCACGGTCCTGAGAGGCGCCATTTGTTTGTTTGAATATTTAGAGTCATTGCTTTGTTATGCCATCTAAAAGATGATCAGTTAACCTAACTTCTCTTTCCTGGGATCCTAAAAGGTTAACCAGTACTGGAGTACACCCATCTCAGCAAGTTATGGATAACTTTCCCACTTGAATTAGCAGTGAGATTTGACAATGTGATGGGATTCACGAACAAAGGATTGATAGTTATATGCTCACCACAGGGTGAAATACTGGTATTGACTATTTAAGAAGCAATTCTTGTTAGAAAATTGTAGGTAAGTCAAATAAAAAACATCGATATATATGTAACAAGAAATGAGATTGGGTGAGTACGGGATGGGTATGTCATCCTGTGTTGAAAAAAGTTTTGTGTTCATTAATGCATCCTCGGATATCCCTGAGTGTCCATTGCCATACTCTCCATCCATTACGATGTATAATATTAACACCTATGGGTATCCAACAATGCATAAATAGTGCTTTTCAAGTATATGTTTCTATTCTATATCAAAATACTGTTGCCATAAAAATTATAGTAAAGGATTTTTTTTAATGGACAACTTGTCATATTTTAAAGTTAATACAACTGATAAGTTTGTATTTTTATTGTTTGATTCTGTAATGAAGAATATTTTCATTAGGTATCTGTGTATTTCGATACAACTTTAAATTTCATAACAGCAGACATTATTAGTTGAATCTTAAAACATCCTTCATAAATGAGACTGCAGTAACCTATGCGCTGATGCCCTCAATAATACTACTATTAAAATCAGTTTGACGAAAGTGGCAATCTTCCTTATAGTCCTCCACGACTTTATTACATACTTTTAAATGAACTGATCTGAATCTTTACGACGTAGGGCCTATTACAGCATATTAATGAACTTTCCTGTAATAATGTTTAAAATTTTTGAATCTAACATGAATTTGCAATCAACCATTATTGATGACAGGCAGAAAGTTGGTAATATTCCATTTGCTTTAGGGATTATTTTAAATGTTGCTACGCGATATGCTAATTAGTATGGACACTCCTGCATTTCAGCCTTCACTATGCCCCATTAAATAGCAATCTTGTACAGACCGAGACATCAAATATCAAAAGTAAAGACTCAAACACATTTTTAGATAAAATTATTACAGTAACTTGGATTTGTAAAGGACAAAATGACAATGTCGTAAATCAATCATCGCAGAGACTAGTGTTAGGCGGAGATTTGAATTCACAACCCCAGTTGTTGTATGGTGGTTAGCGTCGCTTTCAACAATTTTTCAGTAATACTGCGATACCCTGGCCCTTATGGAAAGTAAATTCTCTTAATTGAACCATATTTAATTTTCTATGACTAGATGATGCTTAAGAACTCCAACTGATTAATAATTTTGCCTAAATGGGTGAAAAAAACGAGAATTTTCTGTTTTCCCACAGTATCCCTATGTAAAATTCTAAGTCCCCTTACAGGGCCCCTATAAATATTAGTCCCTGAATTCTTATCTTCATTCAAAACCCTGCACATAGGTATAATTTATGCCAAATATGAACAAATCTAACTTACCGGTTGTTAAGAAATCAATTTTTGTAATTCACAATTTTTACCCTTTTGGGGCCCCTCCTGACCCCTTAAGACGGTGGAACCCAGTCAGTTTTACAAATCTGAACCTCCTAGACCAAACAATGCTTCTGTTAAAATATAGTCAAAATCAGTTCCTTTTTTTTAAAAAAGAAATTTAATGTTTATTATTATGACATGTGTCCCCTAATTGAACCCTCGGGGTGGGATCATTTTTAACCCCAGAGACACCATTTAAACAAATCTTACAGAACTATAGTTGGTTATCATTACTACATAAATATTTTCAAAATCTATTAGGCAGTTCTTAAGAAGATTTTTTAATTTTTGGAATATTTTTAGTAATAGCCATCTTGAATTTAAGATAGAAAAAAAAATCTTCTGTAAAGTCTCCTATGCAATAGAAACATCCATGTGAAGTTTAAGTTTAATTGGCTAACTGGTTTCAAAAAGTGCTGCTAAAGGATGACGGTTGACGGACAACTTATCATTGCATAAGCCAAAAACTAACAACAGCAGACTATATCATTACCCCCAATTAAAAGTTTTTCCTCCTGGGCAGGAGTAGGGGATAATTAAGGTCATCTTACCCCATTGATTGAGACTTGAAACACAGAGAGATGGGGGAGGTTCTGGGATTGTTTGTACAAGGATTATTAGATTTGCATATTATTTTACTGATCTTAACAAAACATTTAAAATCAATATGCTGTAATACTTATTAACATTTGATAATGGTCTAAAATAATAAACTTGTATTAAGTTAATTACATGATATCAATGTGATGACTATAAAACAAACATAAAAATGCACAAAATGAAACATGTTTGCTGTTAAAATATTTATTTGAGAACGGATTATCAAACTTAAGCAAGTAATCTCAGTAACATTATGTCTTTAAATAATTAAATAATTTTATTTTTCGTGCCATAAAAACACCATTCATTTGTATTGGTCACATGGAAAATAAATTGGAATTTCACTGTATATTTTATCTCATTTTCAAAGCAAGATATAATTAATATAATTTATTTGCAATAAACGTATACGTTGTATTAGGCTGGCAAAAAATCACAACTAGATTTATAAGACCTGAAAAGTGGCTGAAAACGTGTTTTGAGTAATTTTTATATAGAACATAATTATAAGGAGCATATATGATGTTATAAAATTAAACAAGAGAGCCAGGATTGCTCACCTGTGGCAGAAGGCAATTGTTGCAGGTTCTAGATCGTACATAAATTCATATAATGCAATTTTTGTTGATTCAAGGACCATAACACCTGATAATAAGTTCTAGGTCTGGTTGGCCCAGTGTCAGTATAATGTGACTGGGTGGGGTATAATACCATGTGTCTGCGGCATGATACTCCAGTGTAACAGCGCTTAGAATACTGTCTCAAGTAGACACCGTCGCGATATGACTGAAAAATTGTTGAAGCGACGCTAAACACCATACAACTACAACAACAACTTGACAATTCAAGGGTCATAACTCAGACATTAATTACCTGATTTGGCCAGTTAACGAAACTGTCCAAGATATGATGGTTATATAACAACTGTGTAAGTTTAGTGAGAATCAAATGAAAAATGCTGGTGCTAGAGTGCACACAATGTGAAATAGTGCAATTTCTAATTCAAACAAGGGCAATAATTTGCATTATATTCATGCAAGTGTTATCTATCTTAGTTATTGTAGTACATTAGTCTTGTCTGAAGTTTCAGCCAAATACATAAAATGAATGGTAATTGCATGCAAAACTTTAACCAGAATTTCTAAGTCAAACAAGGGCAATAATTTCGCATTATAGTCATCAAAGAGTTATCCAACTTAGTTATTGTAGTTTGTTTGATGACTGAGAAGTCTTGTGTGAAGTTTCACTATTTACATTGAGTGATTGGTGATATATGGACTTGGTACTTGCATGCAAAACTTTAACCAGAATTTCTAAGTCAAGCAAGGGCAATAATTTGCACTACAGTCATGCAAGAGTTATCTTACTTAACTATTATAGTACGTTTGATGACTGGGAAGTCCTGTCAGAAGTTTCAATCAAATACATTAAGTGGTTGGTAAGATGTGGAATTTCTAAGTCAAACAAGGGCAATAATTTGAATTATTTTCATGCAAGAGTTATGCAATTTAGTTATTATAGTACGTTTGATGAGTGGGAAGTCTTATCTAATTTCAATCAAATACATTACTTGGTTACTTGATGGTACGTGCATGCAAAACTTTAAACAGAATATCAAACAAGGGCAATAATTTTACATAATGGTCATCCAAGTTATCTAACTTAGTTATTGTAGTAAGCTTGATAACAGGGAAGTCTTGTATGAAGTTTTAATCAAATACATTACATGGTTACTGAGATAGGGACTTGATGGTACTTGGACACACTACTTTAACCAGAATATCTAAGTCAAACAAGGACAAAAATTTTGCATTTTTGTCATCCAAGAGTTATCTAACTTAGTTATTGTAGTAGGTTTGATAACTTGGAAGTCTTGTGTGAAGTTTCACTCAAATACATTAAGTGGTTGGTGAGATATGGACTTGATGGTGTTTGCACGCAAAACTTTAACCAGAATTTCCAAGTCAAACAAGGGCAATAATTTGCATTATATTCATGCAAGCGGTATCTTACTTGTCTTGTGTTAAGTTTCAAGTCAATACATGAGTGGTAACATGAGTACATTAGTCTTGTCTAAAGTTTCAGCCAAATACATTAAGTGGATGGTACTTGTGTGCAAAACTTAAACGAAGGTGTGACGCCGACGCCCGGGCGAGTAGAATAGATAAAACAATAGTCAAACTCACAATGTTGTTATTAATATATATAGTACAGAAATAAAGCCCAAAAAGAGGATATCTTCACACTGGTAAAGATTGGTTATTAATAATGCCATTTCCTCAGGCTTGTAATATTTTCTGTGACAACCAGTTTTTGTAATTAAATATTTAATAACTAAATGTTTTTTTAACATTATTATTTTCTTCATCATGAACAATTTAGTGAAACATCAATGCATATGAATAAATATAATGTATTAGAGTGATTTTTTTAAAGATCAATTCAAATACATGTACTATGCAAACACTGGTGAGTTTGAGAGCAGATAGGATCCATATTTCATTATTTAAAGCCTTTCATGCCTTCAAAGTCTATCATATAGGGCACAATGATTGTAGGTAAATGTGGAGCATGGACTATGTTCATCTCACGAATGACTGTCTCCAGGGGTCCATGTACACTGTCCTGCTGAATCATTAATGTTCTAGATGTACGAGACAACATGATACGAGTAGTGACAAGATTTGCCCAGGTCAGACCAAGAGATGGGATGAGGTGAGATCCTTCTGCAGTTATGAAACTGGTTACCTAGAATGTGAAAAAAAAGTATATGCTATTTATTTAACTATAACCATAAACACACTACTAAACATTATATACATATATATTTACAACAACATATCACTATGTACAAGCCACTAAACATTATATATATATATATTTATATATTTACAATAACATATAACTATGTACAAGCTACTAATCATTATATATATCCTTAATATAGCATGTGAGTAGTCGTGAATCCTTAACTGGATCCTACTCATATAAAGCTATCACTTCATGTATGTAAATTTGTCCACCCTGTCCAGATGTGTTGCATGTAATTCCATAGTATATAAGTCATGGTCGACACCAAATTTATTGGTTTGGCATAGGCCTTGATATTGTATCTATGGTTTGCATTGTAGCTAGGCGCACTCGCCGTAGTCTGGTCTGTACATAATTGTCTTGGTTACTCACAAATAATTATCTCCATATATAAATCATGCATTGTGAATGAACATCTGAAAAGATCCCAAAAATCATAAATTCCGTTGTGAATTTAATTATCTCCCTTTATGAAATTAAATATATGAATTCACTGTATCTATATGATCACACGGGTTTATAAATTTGTCCTTAATATAGCATGTGAGTAGTCATGAATCCTTAACTGGATCCTACTCATATAAAGCTATCACTTCATGTATGTAAATTTGTCCACCCTGTCCAGATGTGTTGCATGTAATTCCATAGTATATAAGTCGTGGTCGACACAAAATTTATTGGTTTGGCAGAGGCCTTGATATTGTATCTATGGTTTGCATTGAAGCTAGGCGCACTCGCCATAGTCTGGTCTGTACATTTATGTCTTGGTTATTAACAAATAATTATCTCCATATATATATATTTTTACAATAACATATAACTATTACAAGCTACTAAACATTATATACAACATATAGCAATGTACAAGCTACTAAACATTATGTACATATTATATATTTACAACAACATATAACTATGTACAAGCTACTAAACATTATATACATATATATATTTACAATAACATATAACTATGTACAAGCTACTAAACATTATATACATATATATATTATAATTACAACTTATAACTATGTTCAAGCTACTAAACATTATATATATATTTATTTTTTCCAGCTGTAATAACCCATTTATTCAGAGTGTTACATATTCCTATCAATATATACATAAAGATATACAATTAAACAACAATACCATTACAATATCACTTTCACTCTACACTCACCTTCTATATTTATATTCTTGTGATATTTTTTACTATTAGCAACTGCAAAAGAGGTGTTTTAACTCTAACCTGTGTGCATTGTTACTTTTTGATTGTTGTTACTTCATTTTTTATGCCCCCCCTCCACCCCCCCAAATTTTTGGGATGGCATATAGTAATCGCAGCATCCATCCAGTATTTCATTTCCGGCCTGTATCTTTGTCATGCATAGATGGATTTTGTTGATACTTGGTACAAACTAGACCTATCACTGAAGGTGATGAATACCCCCGAACGCCGCCATGACAGAAAATGGTTAACCATTGTATGAAGTTTTATTAAATTATATCCAATAGTTTTAAAGTTATGCTCCAGACAAAAAAAATTCTTAATAAAAGAGAATGTTATGGATTGAGTTTTTTGTATTGTTAATTTTTTTATGGTTTTGTTAAAATTAAAAACGGTCTTTTTAATTATTGTGCAGTGTACAAGCTTTCATGGCAATCAATAAATGTTATACTTTTTCGAGTTATGTTGAGGGACAACAATTTTATGGATAAGAAACAAACAAGAGCACTAGGAATACAATATCGAACCTGCTTTGCTAGAACTCCATGTATTCATCAACTTGGTTCTTTCATGAACTTTATTAAACTGTTATCACTGATGGCTTTAAAAGTACTTTAAAAGTAATGCTCCGGACAAGGGAAATATATCAAAGGGCAATAACTCTGTAATTAGCAAGAATAGAGTTATGTTTCTTGTACACTGCACTTCCTCTCATTATATTCTACCATTGCATGAAGCTTGATGAAATTCCATCAGGTACTTTTCAAGTTATGCTCCGGACAAGAAAAAATATCAAAGGGCAATAACTCTGTAATTAGCAATAATAGAGTTATGTTTCTTGTACACTGCACTTCCTCTCATTATATTCTACCATTGTATGAAGTTTGATGAAATTCCATCCAGTACTTTAAAAGTAATGCTCCAGACAAGGGAAATATATCAAAGGGCAATAACTCTGTAATTAGCAAGAATAGAGTTATTTTTCTTGTACACTGCACTTCCTGTCATTATATTCTACCATTGTATGAAGTTTGATGAAATTCCATCCAGTACTTTAAAAATAATGCTCCGGACAAGGGAAATATATCAAAGGGCAATAACTCTGTAATTAGCAAGAATAGAGTTATGTTTCCTGTACACTGCACTTCCTCTCATTATATTCTACCATTGTATGAAGCTTGATGAAATTCCATCCGGTACTTTTCAAGTTATGCTCCAGACAAGAAAAAATATCAAAGGGAAATATATCAAAGGGCAATAACTCTGTAATTAGCAAGAATAGAGTTATGTTTCTTGTACACTGCACTTCCTCTCATTATATTCTACCATTGTATGACATTTGATGAAATTCCATCCAGTACTTTTCAAGTGATGCTCCGGTCAAGGAAAATTGCAACGGACAGACCGACCGACAGACCGACCTCAGGGTGACTCCAATATACCCCCTCAAAACTTCGTTTGTCGGGGGTATAATGATCAACATAATATGACGTGTGGCAAGTAAGACACACATCTGTACCTCAAAGGTCAAGGTCACAATTTGAGTTTGTTTGAATACACTTTGAGTCTGTGTGGCCTGTAACTTTGTCATGCATAGATGGATTTTAATGATACTTGCTACAAATGATCAACATAACATGACATGTCGCGAGTAAGACCCACACCTGTAACTTAAAGGTCAAGGTCACTATTTGAGTTTGTTTAACAACACATCGAGTCTGTGAGATTTTGTGTCAGGCCTGTCACTTTATCATGCATAGATGGATTTTAATGATACTTTCTACAACTTATCAACATAACATTACAACGTGTCACGAGCAAGACCCACACCCATACCTAAAAGGTCAAGGTCACAATTTGAGTTTGTCCGGCCTGCAACTTTGTCATGCATAGATGGATTTTTATAAATACTTGTTATAAATTATCAACATAACATGACGACGTGTTGCATTTAATACCCAAACTCCCACTTCAAATGTCAAGGTCACAATTTAACTTTGTTTGACAACACTTTCAGTCATTTTGACATTTATTGTCCAGTCTGTCAAATTTTAAAAACACTTGGCTCAGTTGATCAACATGACATAATTAAGAATCGCATGTAAGACCCAGAACCTTTCCTCAAAGATCAAGGTCACACTTTTAATTTGTTTGATATTGTGCGTCTGGTCTGTGACTTTGCCTTTAACTTGGCTCAATTTATCAAGATGACATGACTACGTGTCATAAGTAAGACCTAGACCCATACCTCAAAGGTCAAGGTCACACTTTTAGTATGTATGACAACACTTTGAATCTGTTTGAGATTTCAAGTCTGTCCTTTAACTTTATCATACATGGATGGATTTCAAAACACTTGGCTCAATTCATCAACAATTGATCTGTAACTTTGTCTTACATTTAGGGATTTTAAAATAGCTTGACACAAGTGATCAGCATGTCATGATGATGTTTCAGCAGCATTTAACTGTTGAAATACCCAGACCATTACATCAGATGTCAAGGTCACGCTTTAATGTAAACAAGATGGCCCTATTTCGCTCACCTGACTGGCCTTGAGTCAACCAACTTAAGTAGATTATATAATACATGTACACTCAAAATTCCAGTTAAACCTGATGGGCAGTAGTTAGAATTTTGATTTGTTTTGAAGATGTAACAGATGCTTGAAGAGTTCAAACATAGAAGAGGTTCACCCTAAACTAGCACTTCACTGTGGCGCATGTTTTTTAACAAATCACAGCAGCTTGAACAAACTTGGTAAAAGGTCATCCAAGGAACATTTCTGTGAAATTGTTTTAAAATTGATCCGGTGGTTTCTGACAAGAAGATTTTTTAAGTTTTTACTATAGCTTATATAGTAAACTATCCCCAACCCCTGGCTGCCATTTTTTTTACGAATCACTACGGTTTGAAAAACTTGGTGAAGGATCCTCCAAGGAACATTTCTGTGAAATTATTTTAAAATTGAGCCAGTAGTTTCTGACAAGAAGATTATTTAAGTTTTTACTAATTAAACTTGCCCCACCCCCTGGCGGCCATGTTTTTTTATGAATCAAGATGGCTTGAACAAACTTGATAGAGGGTCACCCAATGATCATTTCTGTGAAATTATTTTAAAATCAAGCCAGTAGTCTCTGACAAGAAGATTTTTTGTTTTTACTATAGCTTATATAGTAAACTAACCCCATTTCCAGGCCGCCATTTTTTTTGACGAATCAAGATAGCTTGAACAAATTTGGTAGAGGGTCACCTAAGGAACATTTCTATGAAATTATTTTAAAATCAGGCAGAAGTTTCTGACGAGACAATTTTTTAAGTTTTTGCTATAGCTTATATAGTAAACTAACCCCACCCACTGGCCACCATGTTTTTTGACGAATCAAGATGGTTTGAACAAATTTGGTAGAGGGTCACATCTGTGAAATTATTTTAAAATCGAGCCAGTAGTTTCTGACAAGATGATTTTTTAAGTTTTTACTAATTAAACACCTGCCCCCTGGCGGCCATGTTTTTTGATGAATCAAGATGGCTTGAACAAACTTGGTAGAGGGTCACCCAAGGAGCATTTCTGCGAAGTTATATAAAATTTGACCCAGTGGTTTCAGAGGAGAAGTTGTTAGAAGCTAAACGTGAACGACAGACGACGGAGGACAAACACCAGGCGATCACAAAAGCTCACCTGTGAGACTTTGACTCAGTTGAGCTAAAAATATGAAATTGCATGTATAGTCTGAAACATCAGTCTATTACTCTTTATATTCATGGATACATCGCTACCTATTATAACATAATTATATCGTTATTTTTCAATGACCATTTGGGGGGCATGCGACACTTACCAGTGACATTTCTTGTTTTTTAAATATTTAAACTGTTATGTATTCAACTGGCAGGATTAAGTTTGGTCGGACAATATAATAAGTTATCTGTAATAGCTTAATGAAATGGGACAATTTTTTTATTATTCCTAGGTTATATAGATGTAGTTTGTTAAAAAACAATCGATAAATACACAGGTTGTTTAGATAGAACACAGTGAGAACAATGCATGAATGAAACTGTTCTCACAATACTTGTATGGAACTTAATTTATTTACAGAATATTGTTATATTTATGCCAACTCTTTTCAAAAGATGCAAATTTGTTGTTTTTACAATACAATGTATTAATGAAACTGTTCTTACACTACATGTATGTAACTTAAATACGGAGAATATTGTTATATTTATGCCAACTCTTTTCAAAAGATGCAAATTTGTTGTTTTTAACAACATTATATTTTATAGTGTGATCAGCCGCCCGTATCAGTTCATCAAACCGCTTTTGCTTCAGTAATCTCTTTGATAAACCGCTTGCCGCAATGTATTCACTTGTTTGCTCTGTCTTGGGTTTTTTTCCAAGTGGTCAAAGCTGGGACTTTCGGACCGAAAATTGCTTGCGTCATTAAAATATTTAATAAAAACATGTAGTATTACTTGTTTGTTTGAGTTTTTTAACAATGACTTTAATTATAATATTAATGACATTAATTAAGGAAAGTGATCAAACCTGGACTGATTTTATTTTGATGTCGGACCGGAATTGTTTGCGTAAGCCATAACGTTTGGAAAAATAGTTGTCAACATCTATTAATTTGATATATTTCCCATGTTACTAACTTCGCAATCAAAAACATGCTTCAATTTTCAAAATGAAACAATATAACATGTCACTTTCAAGGACTTGAAATCATGTACGTTTCACCCTTACAATATCCCTTTGATGTTAGCCGACACACGGTGACGTCACAGATATCAAAGAGATGACAATAAACGTGTTGTTTCATTCAATACATGCAATTAAATTGTGCAGTTTGTTTCCATATAAACTCTCTCCTTAGGTTGCCCCCATAATAATTGAACCTACACTCATGTGTATATGTTTGTTTTGGTAAAGTTCATACTGGTCCTATTTAGCTTTGGAATACATTCAATGATTTCCTTAACCACACAAATATTGCACATGCATTTAGTCTGTATATTTTATGTATGTACAGAAAAGGAATATAAATGCAGACATATCTAGTCATGCTACCTGGAGCTTAATTATTTTACGCTGATTTTTCATTTCATTTAATTGACGGATTTTGTTAACTAATTATTTTATTAATTGAAAGTATTAACAATATGTTAAAATGATTCGCTTAAATGTATGACAGTTTTCATTATTTCTTTCCTATTTAATCACATGCCGCGGGTTCATTCATCTGGCATGTGTTACAATCAAATATACATATCACCAGGGTTCTTTCGTGATCGGTGTACCAATAAGGCACCAGCTGACTTGCAATTTGACTGATACATGTGGCAATAATATGACATAGCAACGCAGGGGGTCCATATTACTGAGTGCCATACAAGCAGCGGTATAGCACATTGTGTGTTTTTCAACCTAGTTGTAAATCTTTGTCATTACATATAATATAAATATAAATCATAATTTCAGATTTTTTTTGTAAATTTAATTGGACTCCATTTGAGATTGAAATTTTCCAAAAGTACTTCCAGGGCACTTAGTAATTTTTTGCACCCATGTGATACACATATTACATAGTGAAATCACATAAAAACATTATATCAGAAAGTTTTAAGAAGCCACATTCGAACCCCATTTGAGAAAAAAAACAGGTTAAAATTTTAAAGCATTAGGTTCACTTCCAGCGCATTTTTCAAAATTATTTTTTTGCGTCTATGTAAAACAATTATAACATAATAATACCTGGAAATCAATAATGTCAGAAGTCAACTTCCAAGTTCCAGCGCACAGATCATAATATAACTGTATGAATCCATGCATTGTGCATTGAATATAAAACCAATGAAAATTTACAAAATAAATTTGTTTTAATCATATCATTTTGCTACCAACGAGCAATGAACGGGGAAGGGTTGATTTCATCATTTATAAATATTTTTAAGAATCAGTATACAAAAATACTTGTAATCAATCTTGTATACTGAGAAATATAGCAAAAAAATATGTAAAAAAGTATATGTTAAATATGCATACAATGATTTGTTTTTTTAAATAAGTATATGTTTAGATTTTAGTTTCAAAACGATTGCCGACAATGACGCTGTAATTTTATTACGTGATTTATAGGATGGGGGTTGGGAGGTCGGAGGTTATAAATAGCTATTACTAAAGCGGAAGATGGGTCCTCCAGACTTATAATTGCTTGCCTAAACCAGTGACTTAATTAATTGTTTATATGTCTTTGCCTCAACCAAAGAGGACAATGAGCTCTGACATTTCAATATCAAAATGTCAAAAGAACAGACAATTTAGTTTATAGGAACATACATGGCAATGTTGTGTCTATCATATTGGTCATGTATAAGTATCTCTAATTAAAACTTTAACTTTTTTTATAATATATAAAACTTGTGACTAGTGGCGACAAGCTAGTTTTCAAAATATCCGTAGACAAATAAACTATTCAGTCACTGATATCAGTAAAAAAAATCTTATAAATTGTTAAAAGTGGAATAGTTGTTACATTTGTTGTCATGTATGTCTTCGATTATATAAACTATTAACCAATTCCGAGAGTTTTGCCATCTTTCCATAATACAAACGAAATGTACATATACTGCGGTTCCTTATTCCATATAATTTGCATCATATAGCTATTGTTATTAACCAGTTTTGAGTGTCCTTAAAATGAATCAGTTTCAAAATATTGTAGAGGTGTAAAATAGTTGACACATGAAGACATGTGTAAGTACTGTTATGTTCGGTATGCGACAAGGTCATCAGACTACCAATTGGATCTAAATATAAATCAACTATGGCTTTGTAGTAACGTATTAATAAACAGGACAAACTGATGAACACATCGCCATCCTAGACGATGTACATGTAATTGCAGACCTGAGTCATATATATTTATTGAATATTACAGATGCTTGTCCTTTACTGATCAGACTGCAGTTTCGAATCTGAAAAAAAATCAACTGCTTTAATTTATTTTATTGTCGCAAAACATTTACCGGCATTACATAACATATTGTGCATATTATTACAAACTAATTACATATGAAACCCTCAACAAGCGCAAACGTTAAGGTCATTCATTATCATAACAGAATATGGGTATTTATCGTCTTCAACTGATATGCACAAATGACTTTTTTGTCAAACAAAAATATATAATGGTATCTTACATTGTACATAACACAGCCTTTACACTGGATCATATAAGTGTGTAATACATAACTGATACCCATAAAACACACGTTACCGAATCCTTTTCAGTATATGATAATCGTTATCAGCAGACGAGTGCCTACTGACGGGAAAGCCCCAGTTGGTGGTAGTGGGGGAGAGTACCGTGAAAGTAGTCCTTCTGAAAAAAGTAGTACCAAGTTTCATGAAAGTGGTCACGTGACAGTTTACTTAAACGCTCATGGGTAGGAACACGTAATCTGGTCTGTACATTTATGTCTGGTTATTCACAAATAATTATCTCGATATATATACTGGCACATCGGTAAAAATATATATATACGTTATGCAAACAAAATATATATGGGTGAATTAAAAAACAAGAGGCCCAAGAGGGCCTGAGGATGCTCTACTGACTCATAGTAGCCATAGTACTTTTTGAAATTTCACAATATTTACCCTCTTTTGGGATCCTCCTACATTTGTAACAACTTAAAGATAAATACCCCCACTACTAGAGTCCTATACTGAAAAAACTTAAATGCAATGAAAAGGAAATACTTCAAATTCCCATACCATCTGTAAAACAAATATAGTCCCTGTACAGAACCCTTATACACCTTAGCCCCTTGATTTGTCAGAACTTTAATCACCCATTCTTAGGGATTTGTTATGAGCTGAACTGCTTTAGATCTTAAAAAGAAGTTTTTTTACACATGGATGCGAAAATGAAAATGATCAGTTTTCCCAATAATATTCCTATGTAAAAGTAAAAAAGCACTATGCATCCCAGTGCCCCTTGATTGAACCATTTTTTTACCCCCACCCTACCCCTTTTAGAAAGTCAATCCTTGGTATCAAACAAATCCTTATTTGTTATGACTAATAGATGCTTCAAAACTCAAACTGAATAAAAAAAAAGTCATAAATGAATAAAAAAAGGAGAATTTTCCATTTTCCAATAGTATTCCTATATAAAACTCAAAACCATCTTACAGGGCCCCTATCAATACAAGACCCTTGATTTGTACAAACTTTAAACCCAAAATCATTGGGATAATCTATAACAAATATAAACAAACTAAACTGACCATTTGTTGAGAATAAGATTTTTGAAAATATTCTATTTTGACCCTTTTTTGACCCACCCTGGCCCTTTACAGAAAGTCAATTATCCTTCTTGAACCAAATCTTATTTCCTATGACTATATGATACTTCAGAACTCATATTGAATAATAATTTTGCCTAAATAGATGAAAAAAATGAGAATTTTCTTTTTTCCCATAGTATCCCTATGTAAAATTCTAAGTCCCCTTATAAATAAGGCTCCTATAAATTTAAGCCCCTAAATTCTTATCTCGATGAAACCCCTTAACATTGGGATAATTTATGCCAAATATAAACAAATCTGACATACCGGTTCTTAAGAAAACAATTTTTGTAATTCCCAATTTTTACCCTTTTGAGGCCCAACCTAACCACTTAAGACAGTGGAACCCAGTCATTTTTACAAATCTAAAATCTCCTGCATGAAACAATGCTTCTGTGAAGATATAGGCAAAATCATTTCCATTTTAAAAAAATAAATTAATATCTACTAAAATGACGTGTCCCCTAATTGAACCCTTGGGGCAGGGTCATTTTTAACCCTATATAGGGACATCATTTAAAAAAATCTAACAAAACTATAGTTGGTTATCATTACTACATAAACATTTTGAAATCTGTTGGGCCGTTTATGAGAAGATTTTTTAAGTTTTGGACTTTTTTAGTAACAATGGCCATCTTGAATTTCAGATTGTACAGAAAAAAAGTCTTCTGTATATTTTCCTATGCAACTGAAACATCCATGTGAAATTTCAGTTTAATTGGCCTAGTGGTTTCAGAATAGATGAAAGAAAAAGATAATTTTCTGTTTTCCCATTGTATCCCTATGTAAAATTGTAAGTCCCATTACAGTTGCCATCTTGAATATCAGATTGAAAAAAAAAATCTTCTGTATAGCATTATTTGGTGAAGGAGGTTCAGATTTGTATAAATGACTGAGTTCCACTGTCTTAAGGGGTCAGGAGGGGCCCCAAAAGGGTACAAATTGGGAATTACTAGAAGCGTTTTCTTAAGAACTGGTATGTCAGATTTGTTCATATTTGGCATAAAATATACCTATGTGTAGGGGTTTGATTGCAGATAAGAATTTAGGGGCTTAAATTTATAGGGGCCCTGTAATGGGACTTACAATTTTACATAGGGATACAATGGGAAAACAGAAAATTATCTTTTTCTTTCATCTATTCTGAAACCACTAGGCCAATTAAACTGAAATTTCACATGGATGTTTCAATTGCATAGGAAAATATACAGAAGACTTTTTTTCTGTACAATCTGAAATTCAAGATGGCCATTGTTACTAAAAATAGTCCAAAACTTAAAAAATCTTCTTCTCATGAACGGCCCAACAGATTTTCAAAATGTTTATGTAGTAATGATGACCAACTATAGTTTTGTTAGATTTGTTCAAATGGTGTCCCTAGAGTTAAAAATGCCCCCGCCCCGATGTTTCTATTGCATAGGAGAATTTCAAAAAGTGCTATGGACACTATGAGTAAGTAGAGCGTCCTCAGGCCCTCTTGGGCCTCTTGTTTAGGAATAGGACAGGGATGAATCTACAACACCAGATACCAGATGGTCAGATTGTAAATGCAGATTACTATTCAAAGGTAATACTTGAAAAATTAAATCAAATTATAAACAAATAATAGTATGTTATTTAATTAAAATAGAAATAAAGAAATAAAGAAACAATATAAAATAAATTATAAAAACATAGGAATAATTAAATAAAATAAATATTTTCATAATTATTATCTTTACAGGTTCTGAGGAGACATCTGGTTCAGATGCTAAGAAAGAAATGACTCGGACTGTCTTTAGATCATGTTATCTTTCATCAAGACAACGCCCCATCACACAAGGCAAGATCTACTCTTCTAGAAATTAACCTACTTGGGTTTGAACTGCTAAATCATCCGCAATATAGCCCAGATCTAGCTCCAATGGACTTGAGATTATTCTCCGAGATTAAAAAGAACCTAAGAGGTAGATAGTTTGAATCCATAGATGAACTTTAGGTAGAAACCCAGCATATTGTCTCATCATTTGACCAATCATGGTATGCAGATGGGTTACATGTCGTAAAAATGCATACGGATAACTGAGGAGTACCTCGAGTAAGAATGAGAGTCGTTTCCTTTGTATTAAAGGCGCAACGTTGTACATGTACATGGCGTCCTTATGATCTCTGCCGTGCTCCGGGTAGCCATTACTGACTGTAGATAATTTAATGCAGAATTTTAACTGTTTTATGTATCAAACTATAGTTTTTTGCATTTAAGGTAGAATTGAATACACTTTCACAAGATATATAATTGTTTTATTTTTATTCCGAAAGTCTTTCTCTATTAAAAAAGTCCACAAACTTATCAAACAACCCTCATATATATTAGTAATTTAACCATATTTATTTGTCGAGGGTGTATATTTTTCACTTAAACATATAAATAGTTACAAACAACATATATATTTATTTCACTGAATATAGTCACGTTTGGTGCCTCATAACTGTGCTCTTGATCTAATAAGTATACCCTGCATTTTTGTTTTTCTTATATTTTCAAGAGAATCTTTTTTCATATGTAATTGTTCAATGTTATTTTGCTTTAAATTGAATTCTAAATTATCAATATCCTCAATTAATTGCTTTTCTAACTTTTCATTTTCATTCTTTTTAAAACATGAATGAGAAATTGATTTGCCTTTTATTTCCATTGATAATGTTACTAAAAAAAGTTGATCATTTATTGAAAATTGAAGTTGATCATTGGGAATATTTTTTATATTTTCAACTTGATATACTGGTAGTGCATATAGTAATTTAACTTCTTTAATTTTGTCTTTAATTGTTGTTAAATAATCTATGTCTTTAGGTAACTATTATTATGTTTCCATAGTGGTTTTCCTTTTTTAAAAGGTGTGAAAGTAATATTTAAAATAACCATAGAGTGGTCTGACCTATAGCTTTGAGTAATAGTACATTTATAAACAGATGATATTAAATTTTCAGTTATTAAAAAGAAATCCAGTCTCTAGCTTGTTTTAATGGGCTTTTTCTTTTCTCCATGTAGACCAAGTATTTGGGGTTAATTCCCTAAATGGGTCAATTAAGTTGTATTGGTCTTTTATTTCTAATAACTTATGTGATTTAACATTATTCATGCACTTGTAATTAAAATAATCAACTTTAGGGTCTTGCATTAAGTTGAAATCCTTGCAAAAAATAACTGAGGTGTTATCAAAGGTATTAATTTTTAATAAAAGAGTATAAAAAACAAGAGAGCCAACATGGCCCTATATCGCTCACCTGACTGACCTTGAGTCACCCAACTTAAGTAGATTATATAATACATGTACACTCAAAATTACAGAAAAATGAGACGGACGAGTAGTTAAATTTTTTATTTGTTTTGAAGATGTAACAGATGCGTAGAAGAGTTCAAACTTGGTAGAGGTACACCCATGGTAAATGTCAGTGAAATAACATCAAAATCAGGTCAGTAGATTCTGACAAGAAGGCTTTCAAGTTTTTACTATAGATGCTAAGTCTTGGAACTAAGATAAAAATCCAGTTCCAGCACAAAACTAACCTGTTATGTTTGAGACAGTTGCAAACTAAAGCATCAGACTAAACTATTGTGCATGAAACAATCCGCAGTTCCAGCACAATAAATATTCCTATGAGTTTCAAACACAAGCCTTCCCAAAGTCTATCGCTTGAAACAATCTTTGTCGCAGTGCACTCTCCCCCAAAAAGAATTAAGCTCCTCCTCCAAGATTTCAAGTACACTTCGACACTGAAAATCTTAAGCAGACTTCTTGCTGTGATGAAACTAGCAAAAAATATGGTCTTGCTTTATTATGAAGCAGTAAACCATCCCTGTCTGAACCATAAAAACTCTGACTTTTATATTCAGAAAAACACCTATTTTAAAATGGTTCATGATATTTGAATAATATTGATTATAATTGTATCATTCATCTTTTTTATGATGAATTATCTTTTAAAACTTATATCTAAGATAATATTGTATAATAATAGCAAAAAATAAGTTTATTTAAAGAGTTTATTACCTCTTCTTATAATAATTGCTATATACAGATAAAACAGGGGAAGTAATTTGACATCAAAAACTAACCCCACCCCCTGGCTGCCATGTTTTTTGATGAATCAAGATGGCTTGAACAAACTTGGTAGAGTCACCCAAGGAACATTTCTGTGAAATTATTTTAAAATTGAGCTAGCAGTGTCTGACAAGAAGATTTTTTTTAAGTTTTTACTATAACTTATATAGTAAACTAACCCCACCCCTGGCCACCTTGTTTTTTGACGAATCAAGATGGCTTGAACAAACTTGGTAGAGGGTCACCCAAGGAACATTTCTGTGAAATTATATCAAAATTGGCCCAGTGGTTTCAGAAGAGAAGTTGTTAAAAGCTTAAAGTTAGCGCAGACGACAGGCCATCACAAAAGCTCAACTGTGAGCCTTCAGCTCAGGTGAGCTTAAAACAACTAATAACGAAGAATCCGTGGAAAATTAGCAATTTTTATGAGTGAATTCGAATTACCTACCTCACACAAGGCTATGAAAACAGAATGAGGATGTTACTATCACGCATGCACATATTTATAGCAAAGAGTAGTAACTTATAAGAGGATAGTAAAATCTTTCTGTTTTCGTGGATTATAACAAATCGAGTATTAGCATATGTAATGTTGTCGTAAGATATAAATAGACCAATTTGCTTCAGTCATAAGATCAGATCAGAAAAGACAAAGTTAGAATTTGACATAAATTCAAAATTTATCTAAATCAGTAATGCATATAATATTTATAAATTAATTAGAATGGGATCTTTCACAGACGAACAGATAATCAAAAAAATAATTACTTTATTATAATGACCAGCAGACATCATGCTGATCTGCGACACCATATGATTTTATTGCCCCCTTGATGGTATAAAAATTCCAGTCACAGGTGTCAGCTGTGAAAACAGATCAGTATTGTCGCATATTTGTGCATGCATTTGATTAGTCCATATACCCCTAGGACATATACCACGGCTTTGGTAAATTGCTGAACTGTAAACTTACATAATTTACGACACCCCTCCCCAACTTCTAACCGCCTGAAACCATAACAGTAAGTCATGGTAGCGCACAAGATCCTTACCCAGTAGTCGCAATCAAAACAAACATTGAATAATTACCGTATCAATTATCACAGTCAGAATGCATGATTTTTCAAAAATCAGAAAAACAGAGTTGACCTAGATCTTTCTAGAAAATTCCATGATGTCGCGTGGGTATTTATGTCTTGACGCTATTTTTAAATGTAACCTATGGTATCATGCATAACATTACTGTGCGGACTGCTATGCTACGCAAATATAAACAACCAGTCCTTGAAAAATAAATGTATAAATATATATTGTTTTTGCGATTGAAAGTGGGAAGATTTGTGTTATTCCCGCATATCAGAGTGTCACAATTTCAATCCATGCACTTTTCAACAAGTTACTGTTAGGAAGTTTATGCAAACTAACACTGTATTTACAATTTGATTTCCTACAATTTCTGATCGAACAGTTTTCCCATATTGGCGTCCAATATAGAATGGCGAATTTATTTCAGGTGCGCCGATAAGATTTAACTGTGCTATATGGCAACCGGTGTTGGTGCGCACTGGCGGATTATATTTGGAATATCAATTTGAATTGATTAAGCATAAATTATTTTTGCATTTTAGTTACCCTTTACATTTTTACTAATTAAACTTGCCCCGAGTCTGGCAGCAATGTTTTTTGACGAATCAAGATGGCTTGAACAAACTTGGTAGAGGGTCACCCAGGGAAGATTTCTGTGAAGTAATATCAAAATTGGCCCAGTGGTTTCTGACAAGAAGATTTTTAAAGTTTTTACTATAGCTTATATAGTAAAATAACCCTGCCCCCTGGTTACCATGTTTTTTGACAAATCAAGATGGCTTGAACAAACTTGGTAAAGGGTCACCCAAGGAACATTTCTTTGAAATAATTTTAAAATTGAGCCAATAGTTTCTGACAAGAAGATTTTTAAAGTTTTACTAATTAAACTTGCCCCACCCCCTGGTGACCATGATTTTAAGTTTTTACTATAGCTTATATTGTAAACTAACCCTGCCCCCTAGCCGCCATGTTTTTTGACGAAACAATTAGGCTTGAACAAACTTGGTAGAGGGTTACCAAGGAACATTTCTGTGAAATTATTTTAAAAACAAGCCATTAGTTTCTGACGAAAAGAATTTTTAAGTTTTTACTTAATAAACTTGCCCCGCCCCATAGCGGCCATGTTTTTTGATGAATCATGATGGCTTGAACAAACTTGGTAGGGGGTCACCCAAAGAACATTTCTGTGAAATTATATCAAAATTGCCCCCGTGGTTTCTGACAAGAAGATTTTTTAAGTTTTTTCAATAGCTTATTTAGTAAACTAACCCTGCCCCCTGGTGGCCATGTTTTTTGACGAATCAAGATGGTTTGAACAAACTTGGTAGAGGGTCACCCAAGGAACATTTCTGTGAAATTATTTTAAAAACGAGCCAGTAGTTTCTGACGAGACGAATTTTTATGTTTTTACTTATTAAACTTGCCCCGCCCCCTAGCGACCATGTTTTTTGACAAATCATGATGGTTTGAACAAACTTGGTAGAGGGTCACCCAAATAACATTTCTGTGAAGTTATATCAAAATTGGCCTGGTGGTTTCTGACAAGAAGATTTTTTAAGTTTTTTCAATAGCTTATTTAGTAAACTAACCCTGCCCCCTGGCAGCCATGTTTTTTGATGAATCAAGATTGGCTGGACAAACTTGGTAGGGGGTCACCCAAGGACAATTTCTGTGAAGTTATATCAAAATTGGCCCAGTGGTTTCTGACAAGAAGATTTTATAAGTTTTTACTATAGCTTATATAGTAAACTAACCCCATTCCCTGGCGGCCATGTTTTTTGACAAATCAAGATGGCTTTAACAAACTTGTTAGAGGGTCACCCAAGAAACATTTCTGTGAAGTTATATCAAAATGTTTCAGAGGAGAAGTTGTTAGAAGCTAAACGTTAACGACGGGCAACAGACGACGGATGACAGATGATGGACATCAGGCAATCACAAAAGCTCACCTGTGAGCTTTTGGCTCAGGTGAGCTAAAAAATGTAATGAAGACCTGATTTGGACCATATAAAGAGACTAAAGTATATACATATGTATATATCAGGCTTTCTAAAATTGCCGTTTTTTTTTGTTTTTGGACTGATTTCTGAAGTTCAAAACCGGTTTTCATTTCAAAGTTTAATAAAAAATCAGTCCAGATATTTTCAAAGTTTAATAAAATAATTGGTCCAGATATTTTCTATCGGTCGTATAAAATCTCATAAATTGCTCTTAACATGCCATACTGACTTGTGAATTACGCCTTGCGGCATTATCATTTGACCCAATAATCCGATTGTTTTGTCACTTGCTGTGCGAAATGATGTCAGTTTTGACTAAACCAATGACGGTATTAGGGGAGTTTATCGGAAGAGTCTTTCACTATGTAGCACACCTTCGATGTGTGATCAGCATCATTAAAATATTTGATAACACGTGCAGTGTTACTTGTTTGTTTCATTTTTTTTAAAAATAACTTCAATTATAAAAATAATGACATTAATTGATGAAAGTGATTAAACTCGGACCGATTTTGTTTTGATGTGGGACCGAAATTGTTTGCGTTAGTCTTAACTTGTGGGTTTAATTAAGCTAATTGATGGGAAACTCAAATTTATGTAAAATCATATATAAGCTGGTTTTGGTAATTGTACTGAGTGGCCAGCTACAGCACAACGTATATCAAAAATAAAAAGTTGAATGAACTGTTTCATTGGTTTCCACAGTGATTATTTCACGCAGCTTCCAGTACTTGTGACACTTCTGGTTCGATTAAGCATTTATAATATAATGAAAATTATTCTGTAAAGCGGAAACATAATGTCAGTCATTAAAATGTACACATTGTGATAAAGTATGTTATAAATAATACACAAATAAACTTGAAATAGTTCCCTATTAATTAATAAAGGAGAAAATACATGATGCAGATGACATGGTTGGTGGGGTATGCATACATGTAAAGGCATAATGTAAGGCAATTTTAGTGATTTTTTAAAAATAAGTGCGATTCTTACGGTAGTAGAAAACCTGGACTGATTTTTTTTTTTTAATTTTAGAATTATATATATATTTACAACAAACATTAAATATATTATATATCTAAAACAAACATTATATATATACAACAAACATTATATATATTATTTCCCTTTATGAAATTAAATATATATGAATTCACTGTATGTATATGATCCAACGGGTTTATAAACCTGCCCTTTATATAGCATGTGAGTAATCATGAATCCTTAACTGGATCCTACTCATATAGAGCTATCAGTTCATGTATGTAGGCATAGTGCCACCATTGCAAAAAGGAAGTGCTTCCGTGGGGTAGTCGCATAATGGCGGTTGTAAATAATCCTCAATTCTTCTTCTTTAAAAATGCATTTTCCTATTTTTAATGCTCATTTTTTTATTTGAATGGCATTATTGATGTATTTTGAACACTTTGATAGCATTGTCATGTTTGAATTGTGAATTTAGAAAAAAAAAATGATGCTTGGAAATTGGGGTATGAATTCATGATTTCGGAAGTCTACTTTCACTTTGTCACCAGTGTACACACTGAGCAGGAAAAAAATCTCTTATATGACACATGACCCCTACTTTTCTCATCATATTTTGATAGTGCAGAGGTTGACAAACAGTAAAATGTAGGTTTCACTTCTTTCATTTGGGACCCTCTATGAATGACAAGCCTTCAAACTTTTATTATTTACTATAGAATAAAGAACAAAAATCAATGGTGGGGTTACACCTATAAGAGAGACTTGAGTGAAATGGGGGTGATTTTCCAAAATGTTAATTGTAGGTAAAATAACCTCTTTTCTACACTCTCATAGTATTAAATGACAAATTGGAGACATTTGCTTCATAAAAAAACTCATTTTGGCAAGTGTATGCCTCAAATAAAGCATATATGTGCATATTTACATTGAAATTTCATGAAAAATCACAAAATTTTGAAGATTTTTTATTTTGGATGATTTAAATGTGCAATTTTTAGCATGTACATTGTATTGAATAATGTATTTTGGTAAGATAATGTCTTCAGTGTATCATGAGACTGTTTTGGTGTAAAAATTTTAATGGAATTAGGTAAAAAAAAAAATTTATGGGTAAAATTAGTCGAACACATCAAAATTGCATGTCGGTCAACATCTCGCGCCTGTATATAATGATCATGTAAAAAGTGGTATTTTGACAAAAGTTTCAGTATTTAATGCCTGCAACTTGGCAGTATTACTTCAAATTGGTAGTACTTAGCAAAAATGAGGTAATTATGAAATTAAAAAAAAAAGAGTTTCCTTATAGGCATAGTGCCACCATTGCAAAAAGGAAGTGCTTCCGTGGGGTAGTCACATAATGGCGGTTGTAAATAATCCTCAATTCTTCTTCTTTAAAAATGCATTTTCCTATTTTTAATGCTCATTTTTTTATTTGAATGGCATTATTGATGTATTTTGAACATTTTGATAGCATTGTCATGTTTGAATTGTGAATTTAGAAAAAAAAAATGATGCTTGGAAATTGGGGTATGAATTCATGATTTCGGAAGTCTACTTTCACTTTGTCACCAGTGTACACACTGAGCAGAAAAAAAATCTCTTATATGACACATGACCCCTACTTTTCTCATCATATTTTGATAGTGCAGAGGTTGACAAACAGTAAAATGTAGGTTTCACTTCTTTCATTTGGGACCCTCTATGAATGACAAGCCTTCAAACTTTTATTATTTACTATAGAATAAAGAACAAAAATCAATGGTGGGGTTACACCTGTAAATTTGTCCACCCTGTCCAGATGTGTTGCATGTAATTCCATAGTATATAAGTCATGGTCGACACCAAATTTATTGGTCTGGCAGAGGCCTTGATATTGTATCTATGGTTTGCATTGTAGCTAGGCGCACCTGGTCTGTACATTTATGTCTTGGTTATTCACAAATAATTATCTTCATATATATATAGTGCTATAGTTACTATATATTTACAACAAGCATTTTATATATATATATATTTACCACAAACATTATATATGTATAAACTACTTAACATTATTTATATAATGTTTTAATCCAATACATGCAAAGACTGTTGAGTTTTAATCAAATACATTGAGTGTTTGTTGTGATATAGACTTGATGGTACTTCTAAGTTCTTCTATTGAAGCAAGAGTTATCTAACTTAATTATTGTAGTATGTTTGACGATTGGGAAAACTTGTGTGAAGTTTCAATCAAACGCATTAAGTGGTTGATGAGATATGGACTTTATGGTATAATGGTACTTGCACACAAAACTTTAACTAGAATTTCTAAGTCATACAAGGGCAATAATTTGCATTCTATTCCCGCAAGAGTTATCTAACTTAGTTATTGTTGCACATTTGATGACTGGGAAGTCTTGTGCAAAGTTTCAATCAAACACATTAAGTGATTAGTAATATATACACTTGATTGCACTTGCATGCAAACATTTAACCAGATTTTCTAAGTTAAACAAGGGCAATAATTTGCATTATATTCATGCAAGAGTTATCTAACTTAGTTATTGTAGTAGGTTTAATGACTGGGAAGACTTGTGTAAAGTTTATATGAAATCATGCAATGGTTCCTGAGATTAGTACTAGCATGCAAAACTTTAACCAAGGTGCGACGCCAACATCCAGTCCAGGTGAGTATAATAGCTTTAATTATTCTCTGAAAAGTCAAGCTAAAAATGATCACATGTGATGTAACAAGACAATGGAGAATTGTAAGCTATTCATATATGTCCCCTACCAGTTACCGGTAACTGGTAGTTTACCAATTTTGTTACCATAGCAACCACAATTTTACTAAAAAATAAAATAACCTTCATTATCTCCATATTGCCCTCTATCCACATGATCAGTTCCACAAATGTAGCTTGGATTTTTTTGTGTTGTCACAGGATCTAGGTTGTACCTATAATTTTACCAATTTTGTCATGGCAACCACTATTTTTGTCTGACTGAATAAATATGCATTATCTCCTTATTGCCCTAAACCTTTTCCAAAGTATCACAAACCTAGCTAAGATACAGTGTCCATCTGCCCACCCGTCTGGTATTTTGTGTCCAGCCTGTAACTTTATCATGCATTGATGAATTTTGTTAATACTTGAAACAAATGATCACCATAACATGATGACGTGTAGCCAGAAAGACCCACACCCGTACCTCAAAGGTCAAGGTCCAATTTTCAGTTTGTTTGACAACACTTTGAGTCTGTGTGATATTTCATGTCCGGCCTGTAACTTTGTCATGCATAGATGGATTTTATAAAGATCAACATAATATGATAACATGTCACACGTAAAACCCAGACTCCCACTTCAAAGGTCAAGATCACAATTTAACTTTGACAACACTTTCAGTCTGTTTGAGATTTCTTGTCCGGTCTGTAACTTTGTCACATATGGATTAAATTTCAAAAACACTTGGCTCAGTTGATCAACATGACATGATGAAATGTCACTTGTAAGACCCAGAACCTTTCCTTAAAGGTCAAGGTCACACTTTCAATTTTTTTAATATTTGGGACTGGTCTATAACTTTGTCTTTAACTTTGCTCAATTGACCAAGATGACATGACGATGTGTCGCACATAGGACCCGTACCTCAAAGGTCAAGGTCACACTTTGAGTTTGTTTGACAACACTTTGAGTCTGTTTGAGATTTCAAGTCTGGACTGAAACTTTATCATACATGGATAGATTTCAAAAACACTTCGCTCAATTTATCAATTGATCAACATGACATGACAACATGTCAATTTAAGACCCAGAACCTTACCTCAAAGGTTTGTTTGATAAGATATGTCTCTTACATGGAGGGATTTAAAGTAGCTTGACACAAGTGATCAACATGTCATGATGATGTGTCACCTGCATTTACCTGTAGAAATACCCAGAGCTTTACATCAGATATCATGGTCAAGGTTACGCAAAGGTCAAGGTCACACTTTAATGCAAAAAAACCCCAAAAAAACATGAAATTGCCTGTCTAGTCTGACACATCAGTCCATTACTCTTGAAATTCATGGATATATCACTACCTTTTATAAAATATATCATTTTTTTCACTGACCATTTTAGGGGCATGTGACACTTACCAGTGACATTTCTTGTTTCATAATCTTTCTGGCCAGCTGGACACTGGTCAGGCTGATGGTAAACCTTTAGTCCTCTCTGTTGATTGATTGACTGATTGAATATTTAGCATCATTTTTATACTATCAAAGGCTAACAGACTATCAGTTAACCTATCCGCTGTTTCCTGGGATCCTGGAAGGTTAACCAGTACTCAAGCACACCTCATCTCTCTGTAATGTCATATATCAACCATCACAGAGACTCGGGTGGGGTTGGTATTTGAACTCACTACCCCTGGATTGATAGTCAGACGTGCTAATGACTGAGTTAATTGGGCCCGGCCAGTAGGGGACTAACAACAATAACTGACTATTGCCCCACTTTTCGAAGATGATAATAACACTTGTAATAATGAGTGTGTACTTCCATTGATAATCAGAATTTATTGATAATTATAAATATTAATAATCACAATAATCATACTAACAAGACTACAATGCTTTATAACAGGACTTATATGCAATGAATAGGAGAAAACAAAGCAAATTTACTATTGCAATCCCATGGTAGCTATATTCTTTAAATGAACATTTAAAACTAAAATTAATTGGTCAAAAATGTATAAAATGTTTTTGATTTATTGACAGATGGTTTTAAATGATAAAGGTATGTATCATCTGGGCTACTGAAATCGTCTTTTTTTTTGGTTTTGGACCGATTTCTGCTGATCAAAACCAGTTTTCTTTTCAAAATTTAATAAAATATTGGTTCAGATATTTTCTATCGGTCTTAAAAAACCATTAAATTGCCCTTTACTTACTTGTGAAATACGCCTTGTGGCAATATCATTTAATCCTATAAACTGACTGTTTTGCCATCCGCTGTGCAAAAGAAGGTCAATTTTGACTAAACCATTACTGATAGTAGGGGAGTTTTCCAGAACAGTCTATTGCTATATAGCATGCCTTCGATGTGTGATCAGTGACCCACATCACCCATTTTATCAATTCATCAAAATGATTGTGTTTGAGTCTGTAATTTCTTTCATATACTGCTAGCCATAATGTGTTAACTTGTTTGCTTGTGTCATTTTTTTTCAAGTGATCAAAACTCTGATTTTTGGACTGAAAATTGTTTGTGTCATTAAAATATTTGATAAAACATGCAGTGTTACTTGTTTGTTTGAGTTTTTATTTTTTTACTAACTTTAATTGTAAGATTAATGACATTAATTAAGGAAAGTGATCAAACCTGAACCAATTTTGTTTTGATGTCGGACCGGAATTGTTTGCGTTAGTCGTAACATTGGTTTTAATTTAATCTCATTTAATCTCTGTTATAGGGATGAGACTAGCCCCTTTACGTCTCATTTCCATCCAAACAAAACCAAGTGGAAAATTAAACCACATACATACGTCTTTTTCGAAGGCAAATACTTTGTAAACAATCTTTAATTCCTTAAAACATTGATTTATATTGATAAAATAATGAATAATAAATGTGTGCTATGCAAAAAAAAACGTCCTCTGTAGTTTGATATGACCAAGACATTCGAATTAACCTTGTTTAGCTGTCATTTAGCAGCCATTTTACATAAGTGGAGTTAGATGCGAAATTGGAACTTCGACGGAGTGAGCTATATGGGTTATAGAGGAATGAGAATGTTTTCTTCTATCCGATTTTTCTTCATGTATTTAGTTTAAAATCATTGATTATTTTAATGATTATTATTATGATTAATTGTTTTGTTACTGCTGAAGAATAAATGAAAAAATAAGATTTAAATTGAAAAATTTACAGAGAGAAATATATGGGTTATAGCAAGGACTTCTAGTTTAGTTTAAACTTATTTATTTTACTTCGATTGTGAAACAAGTGCTTACAACTTAGACAAATCACGCACGAAGTCCTCCTGGGTTTATTATTATGATTAAGTGTTTTGTTACTGCTGGAGAATAAATGAAAAAATAAGATTTAAATTGAAAAATTTACAGAGAGAAATATATGGGTTATAGCAAGGACTTCTAATTTAGTTTAAACTTATTTATTTTACTTCGATTGTGAAACAAGTGCTTACAACTTAGACAAATCAGGCAAGAAGTCTTCCTGGGTAAAACCAGTACAAAGCATATGCGGAAAAATTGTCTTGCTCAAGGACACCACACATAGCTGTAGCAGAGGATCGAACTCAGGACCCTTTGATCATGGGTTCGGTGCTCTACCGCTGGACCACGCACTCCATATCTCTATGGGTTATAGACAAATAAGAAAAGAAAACATTTTTCTGTCTTATGATATATATTTTGTAATTTGTAATATTTTATTACCCGCACCCCACCCCCACATAAACAGAATAAATTTGATTAAATCAACTAGTTTAAATGTTTGCTTTCAGAGGCATATTTTCTTGTATATGTGCACAGAGCGTGGATTAGTGAAATACTTGCAAAAGTAAACACTCAAAAGTTAAATAAAGTATGGGTGTCGAAAAATAATAATATAAACATTACTTATCCAAGTACTCTGTTTCTGTTATAACGGATGTGCGTGTATTCAACACCGCGTATATTGATGGAAAGGACATGTGAATGCATACAACATTTAGTGTTCTTGTAAACTGTTGATACTAAAGTCTGTACATGAATATCCAGATATGTCTGCCATTTATAGTGGGTTGTGATCAAATACAATAATATTCAGCAGCTTTCATTATTTTAAATAATGTCCATCTGAACAACATTGGATGACAAGCTAGGACTGTTTGGGTATTTATTGCTAAGTTTTCAACTAATTGATACTGTATGTATCGGCCACACCATTTTTAATGATTCTAACTACTTGTTGACTGTATATTAAATTGTTGTTGAAATGGGAATTGTCATAAGCTAACAGTAAAATAAGTTTCTTATATTGTGAATGCCTAATGATGATTTTAAATAATGAATAACATATGTATCATTCAATTTCTAACCATAGAACCGTGCTTGAAGCATTGCATTATTCAACTCACAGATCCCTGACAAGTTATATGGATTGATACCAATTTAGAGCTAATAAGTGTATCATTGACCATAATTCATTAGTACTATACAAGATTATTTTCAATATTCACATAAGCATCAAGGAACTGGCATCAAGTCTTTGACATCGGCTTAACGTACATAAGTTAATATGGTGAAAAAAAAAAATATCATTGTTTACTATTGGTGTATGTAGTTATCTTTTGAAAATTAAGTTTTGCTCTTTTACTATACATGTATGTTCAACAATTATGATAGAAGATTACCAGAGATTTATGAACACATGCTTAACTTTCGGCATGAAAGTATATAAACCTGACATAGATATTATCATTAACTGATGAGCTCCTAAAAGTGATTTAGGAAATATTGGCAGGAGGTAGGAATGGGTGGCTGTACTGGACAACATTATGTCGATCTCATAATATGCTTATAAAAGATCGGTAGCAGACAATAAAAAAAAATTATGAAAATAACGGATATTCCAAAGTCGAAGCAATGCAGAGAAAGACAATGTCATGTGTGTGGCTGCATTATTTGTCAAAGGAAATGTTAGTGTACAGGCAGCATTTTGTTTAAACACTATTTTGTTCACAGTAAACATGGAAGTCATACATTCAATTACAAGTGAAAAAGATCATTAAGAAAGTTATACTATCTTATTATCCGTTTTCTACTTATATAGTACAAGCAACATTTCTGCTACAGACACAATATTTATTAAACTTTAATAGTGATGAATATTGTCATTTTTTGTCAAAACACAAGTATTGGTTTGTCTAATTTGAATACACACTGTGACAGGAAATGTTACTTTCTCGGAACATAATGCGTATTTGCCTACCCTGATAAGTATTGCCTTTCCAATTTACCGCGTAAAGCTTCCATCACAGTGATTCTATTCAAATTGCTATGAAGCTTGAAAAGTGCATGTCACATGATAACTGTCAAACACAATTTTAAAGTAGGACTAAGTTATTTAAGTAACAAAAACAAAAAAAAAGTTATTTAAGTGTTAAATGTGCGATTTTGTGGATATTTTTTCGTTATGGACATATATAAAGTGTTTTTTTAACAAGCGGTAAGAGTTTTTGCTAATGATATTACATATTTTAATCAATATGAGTGTTTTGGCTTCTGCACTAAAATCGGTGCGGAAAATCCACCCATAAAAAAGCGGATGGAGTATGCACATACAGGAAGATCAAATAAAAAATATAAAAATATAAAACGTGCTTTGATATGCACTAGTTTTAATTTAGCTAACTGATGGAAAATGGTATTTCTCAAATTTATGTATATAGTGACTAGCTACAGCACAACACATATCAAAAATAAAAACCTGAATATACCTTTACATTGGTTACCACAGTGATTATTTCACGAAACTTCCAGTACATACGACATTTCTGGTTCAATTCCTCAAATGATCGAGCATTTTTAATAGATTGAAAAATATTCAGTAAAGAGAAAACATGATGTCAGTCATTCAAATGTACACATTGTGATAAAGTAAGTTATAAATAATACAAAAATAAACTTGACATAAATGGAGAAAATACATGGTGCAGCTGAAATGGTGGATGGGTATGCATATGGTAAACGTAGAACATACAAGGTGCAGCTGACATGGTGGGTGGGGTATGCATACATGTAAACGGAGAAAATACATTATGCAGCTGACATGGTGGATGGGGTATGCATACAAGTAGATGGAGAAAATACATGGTGCAGCTGAAATGGTGGATGGGTATGCATATGGTAAACGTAGAACATACAAGGTGCAGCTGACATGGTGGGTGGGGTATGCATACATGTAAACGGAGAAAATACATTATGTAGCTGACATGGTGGATAGGGTATGCATACATGTAGACGGAGAAAATACATGGTGCAGCTGACATGGTGGGTGGGGTATACATAGATGTAAACAGAGAAAATACAAGGTGCAGCTGACATGGTGGGTGGGGTATGCATACATGTAAACGGAGAAAATACATGGTGCAGCTGACATGGTGGATGGGGTATGCAAACATGTAAACGGAGAAAATACATGGAGCAGCTGACATGGTGGATGGTGTATGCAAACATGTGAACGGAGAAAATACATGGAGCAGCTGACATGGTGGATGGGGCATGCAAACATGTAAATGGAGAAAATACATGGAGCAGCTGACATGGTGGATGGGGTATGCATACATGTTAAGACATAATGTAAGATGATTTTAGTGATTTTTTCAAACTAAGTGCAATTCTTATGGCAGTAAAAAAACTGGACCGATTTGTATTTTGAAATTTTAGAAGCCCTGTGTATCCTATATTAATTTACATTCAGATTGACACCAAGGGACAACAATTTAGCTGTGGAGTCATTCAACAGCACCATCACTTTCAGCAAAACTCCTTGTTAAGAGTAGAATGATAGTAATGCTATTAGACATTTAATTATTGACAACTACCTGGTTGATACAAACAACTGGTATCTTGTACTGATGGCTATATTTGTACAGTAAAACTCCAATGCTGCTGATATGTTTGGCTCTCTTCAACATCTCATTGCAATGATAATCACTACGAAAGTGTGCCGCCACCGAATCAATGATCACCAGCTTCACTGCTCCAGATGCCAGAAGAATGGATACTTTCTTGGTTAAACATTCCATCAACCCATCCTGTAAATATGTGTACTTGTTCATCATAATCATTTTTTTACAGTATATGCAAACAAGACAGTAGAGTATTGCAAGCAACACATAAGTCCCCTACCGGTTTACATGTAGGATTTTGTTAATATACATCTAGTTAATGTGTTTCTGTAAATCATGATATAAGATTTGCAGAGCCATGAGAAAAATGTGATTTTTATACTTGTCATAGTAACTACAATTTTTTTCATCTGAAAAAATAGTAAAAGAATTCTACTAGATGTTCTTATTTCTTTCTATCCACATGAAAATTTTAACAAAAGCAGCATGGATACTTTTTGTGTCATCACAGGATCCAGGTTGTATCTGTAAATTTACTTATTTTGTTGCCATAGCAACCACAACTTTTGTCCTATTGAAAAAATAAAATAACCTGCATTATCTCCTTAATGCCCTTTATTCACCTGCCAAGTTTCACAACACTAGCTTTGATACTTTTTGAGTAATATGATAAACCTATAATCCCATCAGGTGAAACCTGTAGGAGACTAACAAATGTATAATAAAGATCTATTATTCAATTTATTATGAAGACTGGTAAGTAGTTATGAAGTAAATGCACCTGTGGTTTAAAATAACATTTTGTTTAATTATTTATTTCATTGTCATCATGGCCACCATAACATAAGGATGTATCCAGATCTTCGAAATTTCATTTCTCATCATTTACTACAAATGCATTTTATCTTCATTTCATTTATCGTTTTGAATTGTTCATTATACACCTGGTATCATTCATTCATCTATGTCCTTGAACCTTTCATTCGAATGCATCGTATGTACATCTTGATTATCGTCTCGTGTAAATTTCTAATGTGTTTATAATACATTTACCATAAATTTAAATGCATTTAGTTTGCATTTGTTTGGTGTACCTTGCTACCTTTGTAACAGCCTGATCACTCTGGTATGTCTAGCATGAAATTATTATCATTCCCATGAATTTGTTTCAGCTAATTCAAATTGCTTTCATCTGCAGTAGCAACTCATTTCGATATTCTTGACATCATTAAATGTTTATCCACCTCCATATTTTATTGCAGGAGGTACTGGAGCTTAAGGTCCCTGGTAATCCATGAAATTAACAAGTGACATGTCACTGAATTTAAGATTACATTATTCATTTTTACTAAGCCTTGGTGTTACTGTGTCATGCGTTCAAGATTGTCTACCTGTTTCAGTGTCTTGCTGTGTGAACTCAGTTGTCATTGCATGTATTTGTCACGCTCAATTTCACGGTCAGGGAACTCTTTAACAACGTAGAGTGATTCGCGTCGACAGTTTGTCACAGATTCACGTCGATCTGATGCGGGAAAACACGGCATATTCTTATGAATATAGTCAATTATTTACTGGATACAGCTATAGGTTTTAAACTTTTTACATGATCGAGTTTCACCTAATATTAACTAGGAATACAATATCCAACCTGCTTTGCTCGAACTCCATGTATTCATCAACTTGGTTCTTTCATGAACTTTATTAAACTGTTATCACTGATGGCTTTAAAAGTACTTTAAAAGTACTGCACCAGACAAGGGAAATATATCAAAGGGCAATAACTCTGTAATTAGCAAGAATAGAGTTATGTTTCTTGTACACTGCACTTCCTGTCATTTTATTCTACCATTGTATGAAGTTTGATGAAATTCCATCCAGTACTTTTCAAGTTATGCTCCGGACAAGAAAAAATATCAAAGGGAAATATATCAAAGGGCAATAACTCTGTAATTAGCAAGAATAGAGTTATGTTTCCTGTACACTGCACTTCCTGTCATTATATTCTACCACTGTATGAAGTTTGATGAAATTCCATCGAGTACTTTAAAAGTAATGCTCCGGACAAGGGAAATATATCAAAGGGCAATAACTCTGTAATTAGCAAGAAAAGAGTTATGTTTCCTGTACAATGCACTTCCTGTCATTATATTCTACCATTTTATGAAGTTTGATGAAATTCCACCCAGTACTTTAAAAGTAATGCTCCAGCCAAGGGAAATATATCAAAGGGCAATAACTCTGTAATAAGCAAGAATAGAGTTATGTTTCTTGTACACTGCACTTCCTCTCATTATATTCTACCATTGTATGAAGCTTGATGAAATTCCATCAGGTACTTTTCAAGTTATGCTCCGGACAAGAAAAAATATCAAAGGGCAATAACTCTGTAATTAGCAAGAATAGAGTTATGTTTCTTGTACACTGCACTTCCTCTCATTATATTCTACCATTGTTTGAAGTTTGATGAAATTCCATCCAGTACTTTAAAAGTAATGTACCAGACAAGGGAAATATATCAAAGGGCAATAACTCTGTAATTAGCAAGAATAGAGTTATGTTTCTTGTACACTGCACTTCCTGTCATTATATTCTACCATTGTATGAAGTTTGATGAAATTCCATCGAGTACTTTGAAAGTAATGCTCCGGACAAGGGAAATATATCAAAGGGCAATAACTCTGTAATTAGCAAGAATAGAGTTATGTTTCCTGTACACTGCACTTCCTCTCATTATATTCTACCATTGTATGAAGTTTGATGAAATTCCATCCAGTACTTTAAAAATAATGCTCCGGACAAGGGAAATATATCAAAGGGCAATAACTCTGTAATTAGCAAGAATAGAGTTATGTTTCCTGTACACTGCACTTCCTCTCATTATATTCTACCATTGTATGAAGCTTGATGAAATTCCATCCAGTACTTTTCAAGTTATGCTCCGGACAAGAAAAAATATCAAAGGGCAATAACTCTGTAATTAGCAAGAATAGAGTTATGTTTCTTGTACACTGCACTTCCTCTCATTATATTCTACCATTGTATGATGTTTGATGAAATTCCATCCAGTACTTTTCGAGTGACGCTCCGGACAAGGAAAATTGCAACGGACCGACAGACCGACAGACCGACCTCAGGGTGACTCCAGTATACCCCCTCAAAACTTCGTTTGTCGGGTGTATAATTAGCATTTTCAATGTTCCAATCAACCAATTGTGAATTAGTATATGTTTAAAACGCAATAATTAATAAATCCTCACTAAATATGTATGTTAAACGAAAGCAGAGATGAAATTGTCAATAAAAACATTAATCAGTGCAAAATATCATTTATAACTGTTGTTTAAGTAATTTTGTTTAAAAAAAGAGTGATAACTAATTGACTTTTTACTTATACCATGTGAGAAATTCCGTTTGAAAAAAGCTTCAAGTGTCACAGGTTTGTGTCGATGTTGATTTAAATGTCACGGATTCTTCTCTACAGGGTCACAGATTCTTGTCGACACTGTTGGCAGGAATGGACATATCTTTTGTCGAAGATTCCTCGCTGTATTGTGATCTAGATCATTGATTAGATATCCTTTCTCAGCCACCAATGAAACAGCTCATATTTTTGAAAATAAAATATTTCATTTTACATTGAATGTCATGACTGTCAGTAGATGTTAACCTCTTTCCTCTGTTGATGACATCCTTCCAGGAACGAGAAAGGAGATCAACTAAGCCGGTTAGAAGTTACGTGGTATTTTCTACTAGCAAAATAATGTCTTACCTATGCATGTGTCTTTAAACGAAAATGTAAATGAGGGATGTACCAAAACCGTTCATTTATTTGCGGATTGATGTCATTTCACTTCGTCTGGCTAGCACGAACATTTTCATAGTGATACCACATGGAAGTCGGTGGGTGTGTTTTAGGGATTGGATGTGGGGGGGGGGGGGGGGGGGGGGGTAAAAATAAAAATCACAAAGTATCAGACACTCATTATGTAATGTTTAGGTCATCGAGTTTGAGTAAGAATTTGTCAATCTACCATTTGAAGGTATAAATTCAATGAGTTTACGGCGTTTCGACGTGACGTAATGCAAAACCAATGCATTTGGCATATTCCTTGATCCCAGTAGCAACGCATAAGCTAAATCACAGAGATTATCATTTTGGTGGTTTAATGACCCAGATATTCTCAATTTTTGCAAGGATCAAGAGAAACTTCCGGCCATGTGAAAACATTGACCTGGTTCAAGTATTGCCTGGTGAACATGGGCTGCCATTTAACTCCAGTTCAGAGGACGTCGCACACATAAAAACATGGCAGCAAGGTAACGTCGGGTCATTATTTGACCAGTTCTAGTGTATGGGTGCCTCGCACTCTAGATGGGAGTTATGACGCAAACGGTAACGAATATTCTGTACTGAAACGCCATGCTGCCAAGCAGCAAAGGTAGCCGTCGCAACAGACACTGACGTAAGCACTTCAACGTTCAGTTCCGGTCTTTTTCTCTACAGGTTTACCGTTAACCAGCTCGATGTGACTGTAAACAGTTCAGGTATATCGGAAACGTGCCTCAGGTCGCTCATTCTATTTGTGACAGCACCATACCTGGAATGCGACCACTATGGCCGTTACCCAACCCACTATCATTTTATCAAAACTTGAAGAAATATTCATAATCAGATTTCAATTTGATCGTATTTTACTTATAATATACTATTTCCCGGAATGTCAAAACTATACTTCATACATTTGATTATATTAACATATCAGCGATTATATCCCCGCTATCAACTAGCAACTGTGACAAAATTTACAAAACAATAATACTGTCGACGTGAATCTGTGACAAACTGTCAACGCAAATCACTCTACGTTGTGACAGAGTTTCCTGACCGTGAATTTGGAGTAAAGATTTTCAAATTTTATTTGTCACATCATATTATTACAATTGTAATTGGTCAACAATCAATGCTAAGACTCATATCAGAAACCCCTATTCACCTTTATATTTAGCTGCAGAATTACTTCATTATACAAATAAGTGTGCCAGTGTAACAGGAAATCTCCCCCCCCCCCCCCCCCCACCTGGGGGCATATTTCCTAGGAAAAACTCCCCCCAGCCTGAAAAAAATCCCCCCCCCCCTCCCCCCAACACACATTTAACTTTAAGCTCAGAGGAGATCAGATTATCTATATTAAATGCTAGTTACTAAATATAATAATATACTGTAGCAGTAAGATGTGTTATAAGCTCTACTGGCAGGTAATGCCAGTACAGCTTATGTCATGGTGGGTTGTCCGTCATCAGTCCGTCAACATTTAAGTTGCAACCACTTAAGTTAGACTGTTAGACCATCATCTCCTGTCACACCCTTATCTCCTGTAAGACCATTATCTCGTTCACGCCATTATCCCCTGTTAGACCATTATCTCCTGTCACACCTTTATCCCCTGTTAAACAATCATCTCCAGTCAAATCGTTAAACCCTGTTAGACCATCATCTCCTGTCAAACCATTATCCCCTGTTAGACCATCATCTCATGTCAAACCATTATCCCCTGTAAGACCATCACCTCCTGTCAAACCCTTATCCCCTGTTAGACCATCATCTCCTGTCACACCTTATTTCCTGTTAGACCATCACCTCTTGTCAAACCCTTATCCCCTGTTAGACCATAATCTCGTGTCAAACCTTATACCCTGTTAGACCATCATCTCCTGTCACACCTTATACCCTGTCAGACCATCATATCGTATCAAACCTTATATCCTGTTAGACCATCATATCCTGTCACATCTTATACCCTGTTAGATCATCATATCCTGTTACACCCATATCTCCTGTTAGACCATTATCTCCTGTCACACATTTATCACCTGTTAGACCATCATATCCTGTCACACCTTTACCCCCTTTAGACCATCATCTCCTGTCACACCCTTATACCCTGTTAGACCATCATCTCTTGTCAAACCATTATCCCCTGTTAGACCATCATATCCTGTCAAACCCTTATCCATTGTTAGACCATCATCTCCTGTCAAATCCTTTAACCCTGTTAGACCATCATCTCCTGTCAAACACTTATCCCCTGTTAGACCATCATCTCCTGTCAAACCCTTATTCCCTGTTAGACCATCACCTCCTGTCAAACCTTTATCCCCTATTAGACCATCATCTCCAGTCAAATCGTTAAACCCTGTTAAACCATCATCTCCTGTCAAACCATTATCCCCTGTTAGACCATCATCCATGTCATACCCTTATCCCCTGTTAGACCATAATCTCCTGTCAAACACTTATCCCCTGTTAGACAATCATCTCTTGTCAAACCATTATTCCCTGTTAGACCATCATCTCTTGTCAAACCCTTATCCCCTGTTAGACCATCATCTTCTATCACACACTTATCCCCTGTTAGACCATCATCTCCTGTCACACCCTTATACCCTGTTAAACCATCATATCCTGTCACACCCTTATCTCCTGTTAAACCATCATATCCTGTCAAACCTTATACCCTGTTAGACCATCATCTCCTGTCACAACATTATCTCCTGTTAAACCATCATCTCCTGTCACACCCTTATCTCCTGTTAGACCATTATCTCATTAACACCATTATCCCCTGTTAGACCATCATCTCCTCAAACCCTTATCCCCTGTTAGACCATCATCCCCTGTTTGACCATTATCCTGTGTCAAACCCTTATCCATTGTCAGACCATCATCTCCTGTTAAATCGTTAAACCCTGTTAAACAATCATTCCTGTCAAACACTCTTCCCTGTTAGACCATCATCTCCGGTCAAACCCTTATCCCCTGTTAAACCATCACCTCCTGTCAAACCCTTATCCCCTGTTAGACCATCATCTCCTGTCAAATCGTTAAACCATGTTAGACCATCATATCCTGTCAAACCCTTATCCCCTGTTAGACCATCATCTCCTGTCAAACCCTTATCCCCTGTTAGACCATCATCTCCTGTCAAACCCTTATCCCCTGTTATACCATCATCTCCTTTCAAACCCTTATCTCATGTTAGACCATTATCTCATTTACACCATTATCCCCTGTTAGATCGTCATCTCCTGTCAAACCCTTATCCCCTGTTAGACCATCATCTCCGGTCAAACCTTATACCCTGTTAGACCATCATATCCTGTCACACCCTTATCTCCTGTTAGACCATCATATCATGTCAAACCTTATACCCTTTTAGACCATCATCTCCTGTCACACCATTATCCCCTGTTAGACCATCATATCCTGTCACAGTCTTATCTCCTGTTAGACCATTATCTCATTAACACCATTATCCCCTGTTAGACCATCATCTCCTGTCAAACCTTTATCCCCTGTTAGACCATCATCTTATGTCAAATCATTAAACCCAGTTAGACCATCACCTCCTGTCAAACCCTTATCCCCTGTTAGATTATCATCTCCTGTCAAATTGTTAAACCATGTTAGACCATCATCTCCTGTCAAACCCTTATCCCCTGTTAGACCATTATCTCCTGTCACACCCTTATCTCCTGTTTGACCATAATCTCGTTCACACCATTATCCCCTGTTAGATCATCATCTCCTGTCAAACCTTATCCCCTGTCAGACCCGTATCCCCTGTTAGACCATAATATATTGTCAAACCCTTATCCCCTGTTAGACCATCATCTCCTGTCAGATCATTAAACCCAGTTAGATCATCATCTCCTGTCAAACCCTTATCACCTGATCACCTGTTAGACCATCATCTCCTGTCAAACCCTTATCCCCTGTTAGACCATCACCTCCTGTCAAACCCTTATTCCTTATTAGATCATCATCTCCTGTCAAATCGTTAAATCCTGTTAGACCATCACCTCCAGTCAAACCCTTATCCCCTGTTAGACCATCATCTCCTGTCAAATCGTTAAACCCTGTCAGACCATCATCTCCTGTCAAACCCTTATCCCCTGTTAGACCATCATCTCCTGTCAACCCTTATCCCCTGTAAGACCATCATCTCCTGTCAAACCCTTATCCCCTGTTAGACCATCATCTCTTGTCAAACCCTTATTCCCTGTTAGACCATCATCTCCTGTCAAATCGTTAAACCCTGTTAGACCATCATCTCCTTTCATACCCTTATCCCCTGTTAGACCATCATCTCTTGTCACACCCTTATCCCCAGTTAGACCATCATCTCCTGCCACACCCTTATACCCTGTTAGACCATCATCTCCTGTCACACCCTTATCCCCGGTAAGACCATCATCTCCTGTCAAACCCTTATCCCCTGTTAGACCATCATCTCTTGTCAAACCCTTATTCCCTGTTAGACCATCATCTCCTGTCAAATCGTTAAACCCTGTTAGACCATCATCTCCTTTCATACCCTTATCCCCTGTTAGATCATCATGTCCTGTCAAACCCTTATCCCCAGTAAGACCATCTTCACATTTTCTTCATTATCTCACCAAGTCTACCCGACACATTCACATTCCTTTCATTATCTCATTAGCTCTACCAATCACATTCACATTTCCTTCATTATCCCACTAGCTCTACAAGTAAAATTCACATTCCCTTCATTATCTCACTAGCTCTACCAGTCACATTTACATTCTCTCTATTATCTCACAAGCTCTATCAGTCACATTCACATTCTCTCCATTATCTCACTAGCTCTACCAATCACATTCACATTCTCTCCATTATCTCACTAACTCTACCAGACACATTCACATTCTCTCCATTATCTCACTAGCTCTACCAATCACATTCACATTCCATTCATTATCTCACTAGCTGTACCAATCACATTCACATTCCCTTCATTATATCACTAGTTCTACAATTCACATTCACATTCCCTACATTATCTCACAAACCTGTTCCAGTCACATTCACTTCATCATCTCACTAGTCTACCAGACACATTCACATTCTCTCCATTATCTCACTAGCTCTACAAGTCACATTTACATTCCCTCCATTATCTCACTAGGTCTACCAATCACATTCACATTTCCTTCATTATATCACTAGCTCTACAAGTCACCTTCACATTCCCTCAATCATCTCACTAGCTCTACCAGTCACATCCACATTCCCTTCATTAACTCACTAGCTCTACCAGTCACAGTCACATTGCCTTCATTATCTCATTAGCTCTACCAATCACTTCCACATTCCCTCCATTCCGGGCAAAAAAATTTTTTAAATCCATCCATGTATGACAAAGTTACAGACTGGAAAGTAAAGTGGGAGTGAATTTTCAGGGGGGGGGGGGGGGGGGGGGAATATTTACTGTTACACCTGTAGTACTGCACAATATCAATACTTTCTAGCAGATATTCACTAAAGACAGGTTCAATACAGTACACTTGCGTAAACAAGATATTTGTAAAAACTGGTGTCATGGGGAGTGAGGTGTAACCCGTTAAAATGGCAAAGCTGAGAGAAAAAGCAACATATTTCAAACTAAATGTTGTAATGATTCCATTTTAGTTGATTGAAATGATTAACATGGTACTAGATTAGTTAATCATGTATCTGTCATACAAGACAATATCATTTCCTCAATGACTGATAAAAACTGTTTTCCAATGATGACAAGGATTCTCCTTCAAGACAACCTAAACAAGATAAAACTGCAATGAATGCTTGTGTCTAGCACTACAAGGCTCAGTCTATATTCTCTATCATTCTTTTAGGCTACTGATCCCACTTCTATGTACTCATTATTTACAAAGAATTAAAAAATTTACAATGTAAAATAAAGTAAGTGTTGTAGTGACAAGACCAAAATGTGCAATTTTTTATGACTGCTTAACCAGAACTCTGATATTTAATCTGCAATCAGGCCGATGTATCCAAATCATTATGGATACATTACCTTCTGAGAAATACAACAAGAGACCAAGAGGGCCTGAGGATGCTCTATTTAATCATATACATCCCAGCTCCTTTCATATTTGTCTAAAATGAAATATTTCAGTTTTCCTTATAATATTCCTAAGTTAGAGTAAAAGTCACCTTGCAGGATCCATATTATCCCAACCCCTTGATTTGCAGAATCATCAATATCTTGCTGATGTAAAGTCATTTTATACCATATATGAACAAGTTGACAGAAAAGTTATTGAGAGGAAGATTTATAAAAAAATCCCAAGTTTAACCATATTGCACCCCCAAACCCCTGGCCCCTTATAGAAATTCAATCCTCTTTATTGAACAATTTACTGTTACTAGACAATGCTTTAGATCTCAAATTGAACAACATATTTACGCAACTGGACAAAAAACAAAAGGATCAAGAGGGCCTGAGGACACTCTACTGGCTCATAATGGCTATAGCACTTTTTGAAATTTCACAATATTAACCCTCTTTCCAGGTCGTCTTAATCTCTTACGGATAAATACCCCCACCCACTGAACAAAAAGTTAACTGTTATGAAAATGAAATACTTTAAATTCCCATACCACTCATCTGTAAAAAACACACACAAAGTCTCCATACAGGACCCTTATACATCGCAGTCACTTGATTTGTCAAAACTTCAATCACCCACTCATAGGGTTTTGCTATGAGCAGAAATACTTTAGATTTTAAATAGAAGTTTTTTGTACACATGGATGCAAAAATGAAAAATCCCCCCCCCCCCCCCCCCCCCCCCCCACTTTCCAACACCTTCCCCCTTATGGAAATTCAATCCTTTTTATTGAACAAAATCAAACTGACTGTTACTATACACTATTATACATTGCTTTAGATCTCAAATTAAACAACAAGATGAAAATATGAGAATTTTCCATTTTCACAACGACATTCCTATGTAAAACTCAAAGTCTCCTTACAGGGCCTGTATACATCACAGTGCCCCTTGGTTTGTACGAATTTAGAACTCTTAATAAGAGAGATAATATATATCAAATATGAACAAATTTGACTTTCCATTGTTGAGATGAAGATTTTGAAAATTTTCTATTTCAACCCTTTTGTTACACACCCTGGCCCCTATTGGAAAGTCAATTCTCCTTATTGAACCAAATCTTATTTTCTATAACTAGATGTGCTTTAGAACTCAAAATGAATGATAAGTTTTGCCCAAATTGATGAAAAAAAAGCAGCTTATGTAAAATTCTAAATCCCAAAGTGGCAACTACATGTTTCCCAATAAAAAAAAAGTATTTATAAGTTTGGAATGAAACAGTTTTATCTTTCACAAAACATACTCAAGATGAAATACTTTGTGAATACGGGGCCTGGTCTTTTTTAAAGAAAATAAAAATGTTAACTATTAAATAGTTATTCTTACATAATCTGCCACATGATCTATAAATATTTTGTCCCCAAGGTTACCACTGTTACATAACTTGTTACCATGACGACTACTGAAGTTCTGTATCATCTGATATAGTCTTTTACTTGGAAACGCATCTTCAGTGCAAATATAAATAGCACCTAGAAAAAAACAGAAAGTAAAGCTTTATAAAGCCATTGGAAGACTCACCTTGAAAAAGACACAAAAAAACAAGAGGCCCAAGAGGGCCTGAGGACGCTCTACTGACTCATAGTGGCCATAGCACTTTTTGAAATTCTGCTATGCAATATAACATCGGGGCGGTGTCATTTTTAATTCTAGGGACACCATTTGAACAAATCTAACAAAACTATAGTTGGTCATCATTACTACATAAACATTTTGAAAATCTGTTAGACCGTTCATGAGAAGAAGACTTTTTAAGTTTTGGACTATTTTTAGTAATGGCGGCCATCTTGAATTTCAGATCGAAAAAATAAAATCTTCTGTATAGTCTCCTATGCAATAGAAACACCCATGTGAAGTTTCAGTTTAATTAGCCCAGTGGTTTCAGAGAAAGTGCTGCTAACAGACGACAGACGACAGATGTCAGATGACAGACGACGGACGACAGACAACGCCCCATCGCATAAGCACTTCTAGCCTTTGGCCAGTAGAGCTAATGATGTGTCATAATTATATACATGTAGCACTATACATCATTTACAGTGCAACATACTGGTTCAGGGAGCACTCACCTTGAGGAAGACACCAAAATAGAGTTATAACAGGTCATATATAGCACCATACTTCATTCATTGGTGGATGGGTAGTGATTACCAAGATATTATCACGCCTAAAAACTAAACTAAAAAAGCTGAATAGTTCCATTTTATAAAAAGCTAAAAATGCAACACAACATTAAACAATGCCATTATTTAATGTGTAAAATACCCCCAGCAAGCAGTCAACTTAAAAAAATTTTATACTGGTAATAACTGAGTTTTAACCCTTTACTCAATAGATATGCGTTTTCCCGCACCAATCACAGAAGCCCTTTGAAAACAGTGCAGGAAGAGTTCAGATTGCTCATAATGAGTTCATAATAAGTTATTACATTGACAAAAATGGTAGGCTGACCAACCTGCATTTAGTCCACCATTCTCTTGAGGTAACTGGGCTGTGAGACTTAACTGCAGACCAAACTGTGTTTTACCACTGGAACTTTTGCCAGAGATCTCTGTAATGCCCTTACATAATATACCTCCTGAAAAAGTGAGGTCATGTTACTACCTTAATAAAGAATTTATGGAATTTAGTTCACTTTCAACAATTTTTCCAATGACACTATAACAAAAGTATTTATTTGAAACAAAATTATAGTGCTTCCACATCCCAGTATAATTCATATTGGCTCAGTTACTGATCAAAATATTGGCATATTGACCAAGGCCCACAGCTGCATTCCAATTTTATTATTAATTGTAATAACTGGTCAGATTTTCAAATATTGACTTCAATTTTCACAAATTTAATATTTTAAGTTAAAAAAAAGAAGATAAGTACATAGGCATACGAGTTCTCCAACTACTGGCGGGTCAACCTGGGAAATATTGAACACAAAATGCTGCACTCTAGTGATGTTTAAAGATAAAATTATGATAGTTATTTATTTATTTTTTGTGATTTTTAAAAGTTTTATTAAATAAATTTTTTTTTTTTTTATTAAACTAGATGCCCAAAAGCTTCAATATCCAGTTTGCCAGTACAGACCAGTGATTAAACGTCTCATAATGGTAAACATTTAAGGCAAATCACAAAGATATGAAGCATAAAATAAATTTTGTACCTATCTCTTACCTTTAACCTCTAAGTGTGACCTTAACATTTGAGCACAAACCTGTGTGTGACACATTGTCTGATTATGGTAAACATTTGTGCCATGTTATTTCAAAATCTGTCAAGTGGTTTACAAGATATGGGGCAGATACGAAATTATGTGCGTATTTCAGACCTTGACCTTTGTGCGACTGACCTGAATATTGCACGAGACACATCGTCTGATTAGGGTGAATATTTGTGACTAGTTATTTCAAAATCTGTCGAGTGGTTTACAAGATATTGAGTGGACACAGAATTTTGTACATATTTCTGACATTGAACTCCTTAGTGTCACCTTGACCTTCGAACTACAAACCTGGATCTTGCATGAGACATCTGATTATGGTGAACATTAATTTTGTAGCATGTTATTTCAAAATCTTGTGAAGTGGTCTAAAAAATATTCACATTTTTAATAGATCATATTAAATTTTGGTTTACAAGATATGGAGCGTACACCAAATTTTGTACCTATTTCTGACCATGAACCTCTGTGTGACCTTGACCTTTGAGCTATGGACCTGGATCTTACACAATACATGTCTTTCCATTATAGTTGTCATTTGTGCAAAGCTACTTCAAAATCCCTCAATGCATGAATAAGTTAATGCCTGAATAAGATTGGACAGATGGACGTACCCACATTTGGGCATTTGGTGGGTCATTTGTCTAACAAATATGTTGGTTACTTGCTGTTGGGTATTATATGTGATCTAAAAGAAGAGCATTGAGTTACTTATTGAGTTACTTACAGGAGACACCAATTTGAGTAGCTGTTCAAGTATACATGGGTAGTTCTATTCAAGGGTGAGCATTAGTTAAGTGTGTTTGACTGACATACCAATTCAACATAAAAATGAATGACATAAACTTGGCAACAATGAAATTTTTTAAATTAGCAAGGAATAAATTTCTTTCATGACATTCTGCACATGGAACAAACTATTGCTCTATTAGTTGAATTATCTTGTTACGTATTCAAATTTGAATAAATTTGAATATTTAAATACATTTGTAGTTTATAAATGTATGCACTTCTGCTTAATTTCCATTTAAATCAAGATGCTGCTGTAGAGACACTTGCATAAAACAAGTTTTATTAACAAAATACGGAAACTCTCAATCAAATTAGATACCAGAAACAAACTGTAGCAATAAAAAAGTTACACTATTATTTGTTTTAATTTCATGATGTTGTTTTTACCTTTTGGTTTAAGGAACATAATGAAAATTGATGTCAAATAGTCTAGCACTGCATAATATGACACCTATGAAACTTCAAGTGATATGTATGGTACACGCCTATATTTCGGAGCTTATTATTTTGTGTGTGTTTTTATTCAAGCTAATACAAGAGGTCATGCATTTATATGCACACATTATGGTACCATGTTCAATTAATAATAACATATATATATATATATATATATATATATATATATATATATATATATATATGTTTACAGCCAATGCACAGGGCAGACATAAAATGTACCAATTTATAAAGCTATGGAACATTTCTCTGAGTCACTTAGCAGTTTACATCCTATGTTTCACCATAATTCTGCATGTTCTTGTTCCGTTCTGGTTGTATAAATCCACGTGCGAGTATTTGATAAAAAAAAAATATGCACATACATGTTTGTTTACACCTAAATTCACAGAGCAGACATAATACGTATCATTTTTACATTTATACCTACCGGTAAATATAGTAACAAAATAAGCTTGTTTTTTGTATGATATAGCTTTAGTCTACAGGTCAGATTAAAAGTCGCGTGTGACGACAGGGCCAAAATCCATATGCGAGGACCAGAAATCCATATGTGAGAGCCAAAAATCTATATTAATTTCTGTCTGTGCTCTAGTGTTTTAGTATAAATGTTTAGCGAATAATGAATGGAATATATGCCAAACCCGTCTTTTTGCACACTCACACGTACTTCCAACGATGACAACCGTTAGCAACAGTTAGAGGGCAAAAGGAGTCATCACCTCTCTGTCTAACACGTTTTTGGAGTTAAACCAACTGATAGCCAGAATAGAAATAATGACTGTGCAAAAGAAGTGCCTGCTGGCACTGTGCAATTTGTGGAAGACATCAAGAGAATTAAATAGAGTGTATATAAAGCCTTGAAGACATGAAGAATAAAGAAAACGCAAAAAAAAATATGTGAAAATGTTTTTGTGCAACTCGCTGAGAGAGTTTACACCAAATACCATGGAAGAACTAAATATGCATTTAGCCTGGTTTTTTTTCATGAATTTACTTCTTGGTATATTTAGTTTTAATCGTTGAATAAATTCCGTTTTGTAAACTGATTTCTAATGGACACGTCATGACGCCCATAAACAAAACAGCGACAACTCAAAAGGAAGTAACTGTATGCTATCTGTTTTACGGGTACGCAGTGGGGTTTATAAACTGTGATATTAACTTATAGCTACTTTAGATATATAAATGATAAAAAAATTATTAAAAAATAAATAGATAGATTGATTAATAAATAAATAAATAAATAAATAAATAAATAAATAAATAAATAAATAAATGAATAACTGAATAAAAGAATAAAAAGAGTAAATAAATAAATTCAATTATCTTTTTTAATAATATATTTATATAGTAACACATGTCATGTAATAAAGAGGTTATAAACTGGGACTGGTGTGCCTCTTGGTGATATTGGCCCATCAAAGCAATATGAGGCCCTTGGGCTAAAATGGGCCAATATCACCAAGAGGCACACCAATCTCAGTTTATAACCTCTTAGTATCTGAAGCTATAGGACATTTTTCTTGGCTGTTTACAATCACCACTATTGTTTTGTTCAGATCGTATGCCCATTGTGTGCATATTTGATGAAAAACACTCCGTGTGTCTTAATAAACTTTTCAACAAATAAAACCACAACAAATGTAATAAGAAGCCCTTGGGGGCCTGAGGACACTCTACTGGCCCATAGTGGCCATAGCACTTTTTGAAGTTTCACAATATTAACCCTCTTCATGGGTCAACTTATGAATAAATACCCACACCACACCCTTACTGAACAAAAAGTTAATTGCTATGAAAAGAAAATACTTTAAATACCCATACCACTCATCTGTAAAAAAAATAATGTCCCCATACAGAAGCCTTATACATCCAAGCCCCTTGATTTGTCGAAACTTCAAACACCAACTCCTAGCAGAAATGCTTTAGATTTTTTATACACATGGATGCGAAATTGAAAAATTTCAGTTTTCCCTATAATATTCCTATGTAAAAGTAAAGGTCACCTTGCTGGGTCCCTATATATCCCAGCCCATTGATTGCAAAATCTTCAATCCCTTGCTGATGTAATGATAATTTATATCAAGTTTGACAGAAAGGTTACTGAGAGGAAGATTTATAAAATCCATATTTTTACCATATTGCCCTTCACCCTCTGGCCTCCTATGGAAATTCAATCCTCTTTATTAAACAAAATCTAATTAACTGTTACTAGACAATGCTTTAGATCTCAAATTGAACAAAATATTTACACAAATGGACAAAAAAAAGAGAATCTTCCAATTTCCTATGTAAAACTCAAAGTACCCTTACACAACCTGTGTACATCCCAGTGTCCCTTGATTTGTACAAACTTATAACTCTTAATCACAAGGATAAATATGAACAAATCTGACTGACCTGTTGTTGTGAATAAGATTTATGAAAATGTCAATCCCAATTATTAAACAAAATCTTACTTGTTATAACAAGAAGATGCTTCAGAATTCAAATTGAATAATAATTTTGCCTAAATGGATGAAAAAATGAGAATTTTCTGTTTTCTCATAGTATCCCTATGTAAAATTCTAAGTCCCCTTACAGGGCCCATATAAATATTAGCCCCTTAGTTCTTATCTTCATTCAAACCCCAACACATAGGGATAATTTATGTCAAATATTAACAAATTTGACAGCTGGTTCTGAAGAAAATGATTTTTGTAATTCCTAATTTTTACCCTTTTGGGACCCCTCCTGACCTCCAAGACTGGAACCCAGTCATTTTTACAAATCTGAACTTCCTTGACCAAACAATGCTTCTGTGAAAATACAGAAAAAATCAGTTCCTTTTTAAAAAAAAAAAATTAATGTTTATTATAATGACATGTGTCCCCTAATTGAACATTCGGAGCAGTCAGTCCTTTTTAATCCCAGGGACACAATTTGAACAAATCTAATAGAATTATAGTTGGTTATCATTACTACTTAAATATTTTCGATATCTGTTGGGCGGAGAAGATTTTTTAAGTTTTGGATTATTTTTATTAATGGTGGCCATCTTGAATTTCTTGAATAGTGTTAATGCAACAGAAAAATCCATGTGAAGTTTGAATTCAATTGGCCTAGTGGTTTCAGAGAAAGTGCAGCTAACAGACGTCAGATGTCTGACAGATGATGGACAATATGCCATTGCATAAGCTCTACTTATACCTTTGGCCAGTAGAGCTAAAAACAGTTGTGCAATTTCGATGCAGCCTTAATCATGACAGATATATTAACGATGTTTAACAACCATATATTTATAAGCAACACATTGCTTTTGTAGGTCCTTTTGGAATATTTTTTTTATTTGATCTGTACTCCAGGGTATTTCAGTTCGCTCTACTGACTATAATCTACACCATCATGACAGTGTTAATGTAACTAGTATAGATTGTTTGTTATATATTGTCAAAGAAAAACACTATAATTGTGATTATATACACAGGATTAAAAACACTAGTCCCGGCATTTTAATGACTATTAAAACGCATTTTTCACTGTACTTCACTGTTTATTACTGTCACTTGTTTCTATTTTCTTTGGTGTTTTCACAATTCATCTTCCAATTGTGTGTAAAATGCTGTTTGAACTTGTAAGACCCTCTCCCCCGCTTGTCCATTGTTTGTTTAATTTGTTTTTTAAACACATTGATGGATGGTGCCGTAGTAACCACACTGCCAGTGCATTTTTTATGCAGCATGTTTTTATGAACTTTCTTTTAAAATTTTTATTTGATTTATTGGAATTTTCTCTATGAATTTTAACAGGATTCAAATTTTCTATCAAAAACAAGATTGACAACATGCCAATTAATAATAGCACAAGTTCTCACAGATGTCAAATATCAGCTATATCCCGAGTTCAATATAGTCTTAATTAGCATTGTAAAAACTTGTGAAATCTAAGTGTTAATAAAAATAATTATTAAGTATTAATAGTAAAATATTTCTAACTTCACTTTTATATAAATACTTTCAAAGACTAAGTGATTATAACAATTTAGAGTGTGAAAACATATTGCTGATTGTATATATTTTATTGCCTTGTTCATTTTAAAACCTAACATATTTTGTTGATTGTTTACGCTTATGTTTTCCTTTGATGATTAATTGTTTGTCTTAACAAATACTGTGCACTGTGTAAAACTAGCACCCATTTAGTATTCAAGAATGGACTGTTAATTATTCAAGGATATAAATAACAGAAGATCGGATATAGGGATATAGCGATACAAGTGGCTGTCGAAGTGGAAGGACGTGTTTACCGGAGCTCCAGCCTTCAAAGTGGGTCAACACCGTATAAGATGATTACTGATAATCTGTGTGAGCAGATGATGATGATGATCAATATACAATGGATGTCTTTGCATTGATGATTGGGAGACATTTATTTTAGAATATCATTGTTTTTACATTTTTAGCATGACCCTAGAAAGGATTGTTTCGACGCAAAGAATGAACCAGCAGTTCTCCAATCAGCGGTACAACAAATGACAACCAGCATATCCGAGACTAAACGGCGGTGTACTCAACCAACGGGGAACCTTCAAGAATCAACTACCTTCAAGAACCGACCAACAAATCTACTTAGACAACTTAACAACCAACATAGAAAATAAACGTCTTATCCAGCCAATAGTGCAGCACCGAGAGAAGTAACAACCCTGCCGAATCTGTCCACTGGCCTATCCTGCTCGTCAAAATGACAAGGATCAAAGTGTGAGGGTAAAGAAAAACTAACGACGATGACAGAGATATAGCGTAATATTTTTGGACATCGTTGGCTGGAATAGTTGCCCTTCAGATCGGAATTAGTGTCAGGACATTGTGAAATTTACTTTAATAACTTTTTGTTTTAATCATATATTTGGATTCCATATATTTGGAGTCATTAATTATAAACTGCGCTGTTAACTTGTGATTTTGAGTGGATTTAATATTTTTGCTAAGATGTTACTGTAACACTGTGACTTTAATTAATCAATACCATATATATTTGAAACTTGATTTGTTAATTAACTTAAATTTGTATCTTTAACTGCAAATTAAAGTGATAGAAATTGACAAGAGTTGTCATATTTGCTGTCTGTGACCTTCAATGTAATAAATTGAGTGTATTCAACTTCATCAACTTTAGCAACATTACCTTACTTCAAATTAGAAGATAGTCGCTCACCACATCTTATTGTCTACTCACGGACAACTGGAGTAATAACGCAAAAGAAAATTCACGTGCCTCATACATTCTAGTACTGTACTATCTTTTGACTAAAAGTTTTTTTTCTTACATCAAACTTAATTCCATTTTTTATTTATATTTTACTTGGATGGCCCCTGGTGGTAGCTCCCTGGTGATTTTGAAATTGGAATAGATTGTTTTTATCTACTTTGTCTATTCCTACCATGAGTTTATAGACTTGAATAAGGTCAGCCCTGATCGGTCTATATTCAAGAGTTGGTTAGCTGAGAGATCTCAATCATTCAGTATAGTTTACACCCTTTAGTGACAGCTTGCGCCATTTTCAATGGCTATCTTGTCTTTTTTATATATTGATGACCATATGGTAGATGCATACTCTAAGTGCGGCTTTACCACTGATTTGTATTGGATGAGAAACATTTCTTTTGACATGTACGTAAAGGCTTTGATAATGATACCAATGTTTCTGTTTGCTATTTTCACTTTGTCTGAGATGTGATGATTAAATTTTAGTTTTTCATAAAATATTACCCCTAGATAATTTTCTTTATCAACTTGTAGTTCAGAGATTTCATTGTTTTCATTTTTTATGTAATATTTATGCTTTTCTTTTTTCACTAAATGTAAGCTTTAACCTTTGTTTTATGTTGGGGCAACTCTTTTGCCATTTTGCTGCCCACTCATTTGCCCCATAAATATTGTTTTGTAGGTCTTGATGGTCATTCTGACTTTTTGTTGATGAATATATTTTCGTGACATCCATAAATAGTTTTACTAGACAGTTCAGTTCTTCAGGAAGGTCTTTTATGTATATAAGAAACAGGACTGGTCCTAGGATAATACCCTGGGGTACTCTGTTGGTCACTCCTGTCCAATGAGATTCTTCCCCATCGACGTTTACTTTTTTCTTTTTTGTCAGTATATATTATAAACAGTTGTGTAAATTTAATTCAGCCTTAATCATGACGGATATAAAAACAGTTGTATAAATTCAATGCACCCTTAATCATGACATATATGTAAACAGTTGTGTAAATTTGATGCAGCCCTAATCACTATGCATGTAAAACAGTTGTGTAAATCTGATGCAGCCCTAATCACTACGGATGTAAAACAGTTGTGTAAATTCGATGCAGACATAATCACGATAAATATAAAAACAGTTGTGTTAATTCTATGCAGTCTTAATCACGACGGATATAAAAGCAGTTGTGTACATTCAATACAGTCTTAATCACAACATATATAAAAACAGTTGTGTAATTTCTATGCAGTCTTAATCATGACAGATCGGTACCAGTTCATGAAAATGTTCTATAGTTGAACTTATCTTGTACCAGCATGCACAGTTTATCACAGCTTGATACCCTTTCGTGAAAATGAAGAAAATTAATCTAATAAAAAAGAAAACAAGAGGGCCAAGGTGGCCCTCTATCGCTCACCTAAGTGACCTTGAGTCACCCAACTTAAGTAGATTATATAAAACATGTACACTCAAAATTCCAGAAAAATGAGATGGGCAAGTAGTAAGAATTTTGATTTGTTTTGAAGATGTAACAGATGCATAGAAGAGTTGTGCTATAACAGTTGTATCCTTGTGCGGATATCTGGATATTAGATATCGAAAGAAAGTTTCCACTATATATCCATATAAAGAAAACCAGCCTCCCTTCCTGGCTATGTTTTTCGACGAATTGCAATGGCTGGAACAAATTTGGTAGAGGTTCCGCCATGGAATATGTCAGTGAAATTACATCGAAATCTGGTCAGTAGATTCTGACAAGAAGGCTTTTGAAGTTTTTACTATGATTTTTATCGAATTGATTTGTTAAAAAAATAAAACGATTTAAAAAAAATCCGAATCCCCAACTGGCAACTGGTTGATAGTTGGCGATTCACCGCGAATCCCCAACTGGAAATTTTGAATTGCCTCCTGGTGAATATACTCATGGTATTGAAGGAAGAAATCAATTCAATTAAAAATAAGTTTATAATAATAAAGAACACGCTTTTGCCGGGTTGGTTTTTCAATATAATGAGTATACTCACCAGACGGCGATTCAAAATGTCCAAATGGGGATTCGCCGTGAAAAGCCAACTACCAACCAGCTGCCAGTTTGGGATTTAGATTTTATATTAATTTACATACATTTATTATTGAACATATTAACACAAGTAAAATATGTAAATGAAATAGTAATTATAATAACTAATCCGAATCCCCAACTGGCAGTTGGTCGGTAGTTGGTTATTCGAATCCCCAACTGCCAACTGCCAACTTCCTACTAACTTTACAGTCATGATTGTAAGGTCAGTCCTATCTAGGATTGTGTTAGGTCAAAACAAACCATGCAGCAAGATTGTAAGGTCAGTACTAACTAGGATCCTCCAGAACGAATGTTAGGTCAAAACAAACGTTGCAGCAAGATTGTAAGGTCATTCCTATCTAGGACCCTCCAGTACCAGTGTTAGATCTAAACAAATGTTGCAACAATATTGTGAGGTCAGTCCTAGCTAGGATCCTCTAGTACGGGTGTTAGATCTAAACAAACCTTGCAGAAAGATTGTCAGGTCAGTCCTATCTATGATCCTCCAGTACAAGTGTTAACTCTAAAGAAACCTTGCAGCAAGATTGTAAGGTCAGTCTTAGCTAGGATCCTGCAGTACGGGTGTTAGATCTAAACAAACCCTTAAAGCATGATTGTAAGGTCAGTCCTAGCTATGATCCTGCAGTATGAGTGCTAGGTCTAAACAAATGTTGCAGCAACATTGTAAGGTCAGTCCTAGATAGGATCCTGCAGTATGAGTGCTAGATCTTAACAAATGTTGCAACAAGATTGTAAGGTCAGTCCTAGCTAGGATCCTCCAGTATGAGTGCTAGGTCTAAACAAACATTGCAGCAAGATTGTAAGGTCAGTCCTAGCTAGGATCCTGCAGTATGAGTGCTAGATCTTAACAAATGTTGCAACAATATTGTAAGGTCAGTCCTAGCTAGGATCCTCCAGTATGAGTGTTAGGTCAAAGCAAACGTTGCAGCAAGATTGTAAGGTCAGTCCTATCTAGGATCCTCCAGTATGAGTGTTAGATCTAAACAAACGTTGCAACAAGATTGTAAGGTCAGTCCTAGCTAGGATCCTCCAGTATGAGTGTTAGATCTAAACAAACGTTGCAGCAAGATTGTAAGGTCAGTCCTATCTAGGATCCTCCAGTATGAGTGTTAGATCTAAACAAACGTTGCAGCAAGATTGTAAGTTCAATCCTAACTAGGATCCTCCAATAAGAGTGTTAGATCAAAACAAATGTTGCAACAAGATTGTAAGGTCAGTCCTAGCTAGGATCCTCCAGTATGAGTGTTAGATCTAAACGAACGTTGCAGCAAGATTGTAAGGTCAGTCCTATCTAGGATCCTCCAGTACGAATGTTAGATCTAAACAAACATTGCAGAAAGATTGTAAGGTCAGTCCTATCTAGGATCCTCCAGCAGAGTGCTAGATCTAAACAAATGTTGCAACAAGATTGTAAGGTCAATCCTATCTATGATCCTCCAGTATGTGTGTTAGATCTAAACAAACATTGCAGCAAGATTGTAAGGTCAGTCCTAGCTAGGATACTCCAGTATGAGTGTTAGATATAAACAAACATTGCAGCAAGATTGTAAGTTCAATCCTAACTAGGATCCTCCAATAAGAGTGTTAGATCAAAATAAACGTCGCAGCAACATTATACATTCAGTCCTATCTAGGATCCTCAAGTATGAGTGTTAGATCTAAACAAATGTTGCAACAAGATTGTAAGGTAAGTCCTAGCTAGGATCTTCCAGTACGAGTGTTAGATCTAAACAAATGTTGCAGCAAGTTTGTAAGGTCATTCCTATCTAGGATCCTCCAGTAAGAGGGTTAGATCTCAACAAATGTTGCAACAAGATTGTAAGGTCAGTCCTAGCTAGGATCCTGCAGTATGAGTGTTAGATCTAAACAAACCTTGCAGAAAGATTGTAAGGTCAGTCCTATCTAGGATCCTCCAGTACAAGTGTTAAATCTAAAGAAACCTTGCAGTAAGATTGTTAGGTCAGTCTTAGCTAGGATCCTGCAGTACGAGTGTTAGATCTAAATAAACCCTTGCAGGAAGATTGTAAGGTCAGTCCTAGCTATGATCCTGCAGTACGAGTGCTAGATATAAACAAACGCTGCAGCAAGATTTTAAGGGTTGTCCTAGCTAGGATCCTCCAGTACGAGTGCTAGGTTTAAACAAACAAGGCAGCAAGATTGTAAAGTGAGTCCTAGCTAGGATCATCCAGTACGAGTGCTAGGTCTTAACAAATGTTGAAGCATGATTGTAAGGTCAGTCTAGCTAGGATCCTGCAGTACGAGTGTTAGGTCAAAACAAACATTGCAGCAAGATTGTAAGGTCAGTCCTAGCTAGGATCCTACAGTAAGACTGTTATCTAACCAAACCTTTCAGAAAGATTGTAAGGTCAGTCCTAGCTAGGATCCTCCAGTACGAGTCTTAGGTGTAAACAAACCTTGCAGCAAGATTGTCAGGTCAGTCCTATCTAGGATCCTTCGGTACGAGTGTTAGGTCAAAACAAACGTCGCAGCAAGACTGTAAGGTCAGTCCTAGCTAGGATCTGGCAATACGAGTGTTAGATCTAAACAAACGTAACAGCAAGATTGTAAGGTCAGTCCTATCTAGGATCCTCCAGTATAAGTGTTATGTCTGAACAAACCTTGCAGCAAGACTGTAAGGTCAGTCTTATCTAGGATCCTGCAGAACAAGTGTTAGATCTAAACAAACCTTGCAGCAAGATTGTAAGGTCAGTCTTAGCTAGGATCCTGCAGTACAAGTGTTAGATCTAAACAAACCTTGCAGCAAGATTGTAAGGTCAGTCCTATCTAGGATCCTCCAATACAAGTGTTATGTCTAAACAAACCTTGCAGCAAGATTGTAAGGTCAGTCCAAGCTAGGATCCTCCAGAACGAGTGTTAGATCTAAACAAACATTGCAGCAAGATTTTAAGGTCAGTCCTAGCTGGGATCCTCCAGAATGAGTGTAAGATCTAAGCAAATGTTGCAACATCATTGTTACGTCAGTCCTATCTAAAATCCTCCAGTACAAATGTTAGGTCAAAACAAACATTGCAGTAAGATTGTAAGGTCAGTTCTATTTAGGATCGTCTAGTACGAGTGTTAGGTCAAAACAAACGTTGCAGCAAGAGTGTAAGGTCAGTCCTATCTAGGATCCTCCAGTATGACTGTTAGGTCGAAACAAATGTTGCAGCAAGATTGTAAGGTCAGTCCTAGCTAGGATCCTCCAGTATGAGTGTTAGATCTAAACAAATGTTGCAGCAAGATTGTAAGGTCAGTCCTAGCTAGGATACTCCAGTACGAATGTTAGGTCTAAACAAATGTTGCAGCAAGATTGTAAGGTCAGTCCTAGCTAGGATACTCCAGTACGAATGTTAGGTCTAAACAAACGTTGCAGCAAGATTGTAAGGTCAGTCCTAGCTAGGATCCTCCAGTATGAGTGTTAGATCTAAACAAATGTTGCAGCAAGATTGTAAGGTCAGTCCTAGCTAGGATACTCCAGTACAAATGTTAGGTCTAAACAAATGTTGCAACAAGATTGTAAGAACAGTCCTAGCTAGGATCCTGCAGTATGAGTGTTAGATCTAAACAAACCTTGCAGAAAGATTGTAAGGTCAGTCCTATCTAGGATCCTCCAGTACAAGTGTTAAATCTAAAGAAACCTTGCAGTAAGATTGTAAGGTCAGTCTTAGCTAGGATCCTGCAGTACGAGTGTTAGATCTAAATAAACCCTTGCAGGAAGATTGTAAGGTCAGTCCTAGCTATGATCCTGCAGTACGAGTGCTAGATATAAACAAACGCTGCAGCAAGATTTTAAGGGTTGTCCTAGCTAGGATTCTCCAGTACGTGTGCTAGGTTTAAACAAACAAGGCAGCAAGATTGTAAAGTGAGTCCTAGCTAGGATCATCCAGTGCGAGTGCTAGGTCTTAACAAATGTTGAAGCATGATTGTAAGGTCAGTCTAGCTAGGATCCTGCAGTACGAGTGTTAGGTCAAAACAAACATTGCAGCAAGATTGTAAGGTCAGTCCTAGCTAGGATCCTACAGTAAGACTGTTATCTAACCAAACCTTGCAGCAAGATTGTCAGGTCAGTCCTATCTAGGATCCTTCGGTACGAGTGTTAGGTCAAAACAAACGTTGCAGCAAGACTGTAAGGTCAGTCCTAGCTAGGATCCGGCAATACGAGTGTTAGATCTTAACAAACGTAACAGCAAGATTGTAAGGTCAGTCCTATCTAGGATCCTCCAGTACAAGTGTTATGTCTGAACAAACCTTGCAGCAAGACTGTAAGGTCAGTCTTATCTAGGATCCTGCAGTACAAGTGTTAGATCTAAACAAACCTTGCAGCAAGATTGTAAGGTCAGTCTTAGCTAGGATCCTGCAGTACAAGTGTTAGATCTAAACAAACCTTGCAGCAAGATTGTAAGGTCAGTCCTATCTAGGATCCTCCAGTACAAGTGTTATGTCTAAACAAACCTTGCAGCAAGATTGTAAGGTCAGTCCAAGCTAGGATCCTCCAGAACGAGTGTTAGATCTAAACAAACATTGCAGCAAGATTTTAAGGTCAGTCCTAGCTGGGATCCTCCAGAATGAGTGTAAGATCTAAGCAAATGTTGCAACATCATTGTTACGTCAGTCCTATCTAAAATCCTCCAGTACAAATGTTAGGTCAAAACAAACATTGCAGAAAGATTGTAAGGTCAGTTCTATTTAGGATCGTCTGGTACGAGTGTTAGGTCAAAACAAACGTTCCAGCAAGAGTGTAAGGTCAGTCCTATCTAGGATCCTCCAGTATGACTGTTAGGTCGAAACAAATGTTGCAGCAAGATTGTAAGGTCAGTCCTAGCTAGGATCCTCCAGTATGAGTGTTAGATCTAAACAAATGTTGCAGCAAGATTGTAAGGTCAGTCCTAGCTAGGATACTCCAGTATGAGTGTTAGATCTAAACAAATGTTGCAGCAAGATTGTAAGGTCAGTCCTAGCTAGGATCCTCCAGTATGAGTGTTAGATCTAAACAAATGTTGCAGCAAGATTGTAAGGTCAGTCCTAGCTAGGATCCTCCAGTATGAGTGTTAGATCTAAACAAACGTTGCAGCAAGATTGTAAGGTCAGTCCTAGCTAGGATCCTCCAGTATGAGTGTTAGATCTAAACAAACGTTGCAGCAAGATTGTAAGGTCAGTCCTAGCTAGGATCCTCCAGTAAGAGTGTTAGATCTAAACAAATGTTGCAGCAAGATTGTAAGGTCAGTCCTAGCTAGGATCCTCCAGTATGAGTGTTAGATCTAAACAAATGTTGCAGCAAGATTGTAAGGTCAGTCCTAGCTAGGATACTCCAGTACGAATGTTAGGTCTAAACAAATGTTGCAGCAAGATTGTAAGGTCAGTCCTAGCTAGGATACTCCAGTACGAATGTTAGGTCTAAACAAACGTTGCAGCAAGATTGTAAGGTCAGTCCTAGCTAGGATCCTCCAGTATGAGTGTTAGATCTAAACAAATGTTGCAGCAAGATTGTAAGGTCAGTCCTAGCTAGGATACTCCAGTACAAATGTTAGGTCTAAACAAATGTTGCAGCAAGATTGTAAGGACAGTCCTAGCTAGGATCCTCCAGTACGAATGTTAGGTCTAAACAAACGTTGCAGCAAGATTGTAAGGTCAGTAGACATAGACAGACATAGACATATTTTATGAAGTAACATAGGCCTCTGGCCCAAAATACAACATGTAAATACATCATATAGAGTGACACAAATTGAATATTATACATTTATACAAGTCAATATTACAGAATTCACATATTCAAGTGAATATAAGCTAATAACATGCCATATAAATCCAAAAATAATAACATTTGTATTAGATCATTTCAGGTTTAAGCATTTCAAAAGTGTTATAAAGTAACAGATGTAACATATATTTTTGAAGATATATGATTTGAAATAAATGTAGCAATATATAAATCCAATATTAAAACTATAATGAACAAGACTATTAAATCATATCATGAATATTTATATTCAAAATAAAGTGAAACTATTTAAATACTGTCTAATTAATAATAATACAGTAGTTTACTCTTGTTAATATTTCTTTAAATCGGCAAATCTAGAATTTCTTTTCTTCTTTTAAAAGCATTTAAAAGATGCCTAGCAATACTGACAATGCTTTTCTCATCTTTCAAGCTAAATATTATGTAATACATGTTAAGCGATCTATTTCTTAACCAATTAGATTTGAAAAAAGTTTGTCTAAAATTTTCATACTCATTACATTCAAAGAAGAAGTGAAACCCATCTTTGACTAAAGAAATATTATTTTTCATACATATAGGACAGAATCTTAAATTTTTATCTATTGATAAGTGTCTTCCCTTCTCAATCATTAAAGTATGGGTCGAACAACGAAAATTTGACAACGTTTTTCTTAAAATATATGATAAATCAATGTCTAAGTATGATTCTGAATACAGATAAGATTTAAAATGTTTATAATGCAGAGATTTAGGAGAATCGCTTAGACCTGCGATCCATCTTTGTAAATAGCAGTCTTTAATGCGTGTTTTAAATAACTGAATAAAATTTATGTCATTTCCAACATCTTGGGCAAGCCAAGCATATCCAAATCCATATGTAAAAAGTAATTCTCTAATATGACTAGCCCAAGTTCTTCTGCCTGCTTCATCTAATTGTTTTAGCATTTTATAACACTGTTTAGGGTATCTATGGTTTTCCATACGTATAATTCTTAGCCAAAATTTTACACAGTTGGGAATATAAGTTATACATAACGGTAATCTTCCGCATTCTCCTAGCGCTAGAATATCAGATGTATTTTGTGATAAATTACAATACTGTTTACAGAATTTGACTTGCACTTTTTCAATTTGTTCAACATACTTGTATCCCCAGATTTCAGAGCCATAACAAAGTATAGGTTTGACCATAGCATCAAATACTTTAAACATATCTACCGAATTTAGATGTCCAAATTTACGTTGAAATCTAAATATACAGGCAACAGACTTAATACCTTGCAATGCCAACATTTCTTGCGTTTTTGACCATAGCAATTTTGGCGTGAAATAAACACCTAAATATTTATAAAATTTAACAACATCTATAGTATCTCCACAATAAGTCCACTTTTCTGTAAGCTTGACGATGCCTCCATTTCTAAAAACAACAATTTTTGATTTATCAAGATTAATTTTCATATCAACAGATGCACAGAATTGTTCAATATAATTAATTTGTCTTTGAAGATGTACAATAGTATCTGAGAAACTTGAAACATCATCAGCAAACATTAAGGCTACTAACTTTTTAATATCATCAGAAACAAATATACCACGATCACATTTAGAATGTAGAAATGTAACTAAATCATTTATAAACATAGAAAAGATTATGGAGCTGGCCACACAGCCTTGCCTGGTTCCAATGTTATATGGGAAAAACTCAGTTAATCCATTATTAACCTTAACACATGATTTTAATTTGCTATACATAGACTGTAAAATTATTAAGAACTTTCCATCGACACATTTTCTTGTAAAAGCATTCTATAGTTTTTGGTGTTGAATACTATCAAATGCTTTAGCAAAATCAAAAAATATACAATAAAAACGTCCTTTTCTCTTAGAAAGATACTTTTGTCCTAAAGCCAATAAAGTAAATATGTTATCTATAGTGGTATATTTTTTCCTAAATCCTGCCTGTGACTCATCAATGACATCAAAAGTATCGCACCATTTAGTTAATCTATTACTTAATATGTGACAGAATATTTTACATAGGGAATCAATAAGTGAAATGCCTCGATAGTTATTTGGGTCATTTACTGGACCTTTTTTATGTAATGGTGTTATAATGCTTTCACTCCAATTTTCAGGAAACGAACCTGAATCAAATATTTCATTAAAAAGTTGATTTAAAAACGGCAATATGCCATTAAGTGTATACTTATACATTTCTATACATATTCCGTCAGGGCTTCCAGAATGGTTAAATTTTAAATGACGTATACTATCGATTATTTCTTGATTATATATAGGTTCGTTTAGGCTGCTAGAATCGTAATGTGTATTTTCAAATATATTATCGTTATGCTCATCATTGTCATTTTTTCTTGAAATAAATAAACTTTACGTCGCAGCACGATTTTAAGGTCAGTCCTAGCTAGGATACTCCAGTACGAATGTTAGGTCTAAACAAATGTTGCAGCAAGATTGTAAGGTCAGTCCTAGCAAGGATCCTTCAGTATGAGTCTTAGATCAAAACAAACCTGGCAGCAAGATTGTAAGGTCAGTCCTATCTAGGATCTTCTAGTATGAGTGTTAGGTCAAAATAAACGTTGCAACATGATTGTAAGGTCAGTCCTAGCTAGGATCCTCCAGAACGAGTGTTAGATCTAAACAAACCTGGCAGCAAGATTGTAAGGTCAATCCTACCTAGGATCCTCCAGTACGAGTGTTAGGTCAAAACAAATATTGCAGCGTGATTGTAAGGTCAGTCTTACCTAGGATCCTGTCGTAAGAGAGTTACATGTATATAGCTTTTGTAACCCCAACGTGTTTTTTTATTACTATTCAACATGTCCAACTGTGTTGTAGAAAACACATAATCAATGACACCAGCCAAAGTGACTGTCTACACAACACAAACCGCTTTGTTGTAGGTCAATGTCTAAAAATGAAGATTTTTCTTCGATAATCACTGAACATACAAAGATGGAGGTGGGGGTTCACTTTATAATGGCCATGGTAAAGTGACCTCCCTCCCCCCAAATTCCTTTTTTTTTAAATTTAACTGTTATGATGAATTTCTTGTAGATTCATGAATGCTAAAACAAATTATGCTCACAAAACATATGTTTAATGTGATAATCACTAAACATAAAAAGATAGGAGTGGATTCACTTTACAATGGCCATGATAAAGTGAACCCCCTCCACCAAATTAATTTTTTTAAAAAACTTAACTGATTGTAATGATGAATCTCTTTTAGAATCACAAATGCTAGAACAAATTATGGTCACATAACACAATTATAGGGGGTGGGGGTCACTATTCAACGGCCATAGTAAAGTGACCCCCACCTCCCACCGCACTAAATATACCTTAATGATTATAATGATGTGGATCAATATCAAATAATTTCACTTTCCCAGTAGAAAATAGGTATAATCAAACAGTAATAACTGCTATAGAGCATACCTAGATATAAAGACAATGGAATGGTCTTGTTTTACAGATGTGAGTGTTTTCTTTAGAGCAATTTTTTTTATTTTTTTTTTTGAAGATTTTTTTTAAATTATTTATCAAGAGATGTATCCATAAACAATAATTAGTCCTTAAACTGAGATGGAAGTAACTTTATTGGTGATAAATCAGTGGGGGTCAATTTGCTATAGGGGGGTTATTTCACACTAGCTGCAAAGTGACCCCAGGGTCATATTACAACAGAGGTCAAAATACTATACGACACCGGAATCAAGAGCAAAATGACAGGTGTTTATTTTTTTCATCTTAAAAAAGTTTGTCCTTTTGATAACAAAAAATAATTCCTGCCGTGGTGTTGATAAGAGAAATGATAAAATACATAAGTACTTCCTACAGAATGGTCAGTTACCTCTTAGTGCCTGATCCAGTACCTCACACCCAGTTGTCAGACATGCATGTCTACCTTTGTTCACTTCTTTCTCAGCTAGCTCCAGTGCTGAAAAAATAATAGCTGTCAGAAAACAGTGTTAACTCGACTATTCTAGCCCCGTCACAGAAAAATATTTCATATCCAAAATAGTAGATGCATGCACATGTATATGGGTTGGTGGGTGTTTTTCTTCTTTTTTTTTTTGAATGGTGTTTTATGCCATTTTCAACAAATTTCAGGTTATATAAGGCATATCCAGTATTATTGGTGGAGGAAGACCTCAGAACTAATTCAAGAAGAACCATCGTCATTCCGCAAGTAACTGGCAAACATTCTCACATAAAGTTTTTGGAGCGAGCAGGACTCGAACATTAGTGGTGAGTGATAAGTGATACCACTTATCCACAGAGGACCCTTACTCAATATTTTTTTTGAAAAAATGTTATGTTCTAATAGGTTTCCGACTGGCTGATTCAAACAACTGCACTACCTCTGCTGTTTGTATTGTATTGTCATTGTTCATTCTCGTATATATTTGGTAAACTGAGTTAGCAACTCACCAGTGTTAACATGTGAAGTTTTGAAGCTCAGTAAAGTGTAAATACCTCATGTCTCGGTGTACCAACACACCATATACCAGTGTTCATCTGTACCAATGCACCAAATATAGTGCCTTCAAGACCCAGTGTACCAACACACTTAATACAGTGCCTTCATTACTCAGTGAACCAAAGCACCAAATACAGTGCATTCATGAATCAGTGTACCAACACACCAAAAATAGTGCCTTCATGTATCAATGCACTAAATATAGTGTCTTCCCGACTAAGTGAACCAACTCACTTAAAATAGTGCCTTCATGACTCAGTGTACCAATGCACTAAATATAGTGTCTTCCTTACTAAGTGTACCAACTCACTAAATAAAGTACCTTCATGACTCAGTGTACCAATGCACGAATATAGTGCCTTCATGACTCAGTGTACCAACACACTAAATATGATACCTTCATGAATCAGTGTAGCAATGCAACAAATATAGTGCCTTCATGACTAAGTGTACCAACACACTAAATATAATGCCTTCATGGTCGGTTTACCAATGCACAAAATATAGTGTCTTCATGATTCAGTGTACCAATACACTAAATATATATTGCCTTCATGACTCTGTGTACCAATGCACTATATATAATAGTGCCTTCATAACTTAATGTACCAATGCATCAAATTTAGTGCCTTCAGGACTCAGTGTATCAACACACCAAAAAAAGTGCCTTCATGACTCAGTGTAGCAATGCACTAAATATAGTGTCTTCCTTACTAAGTTAACCAACTCACTTAATATAGTGCCTTCATGACTCAGTGTACCAATGCACTAAATATAATGTCTTCCTTACTAAGTAAACCAACTCACTAAATAAAGTACCTTCATGACTCAGTGTACCAATGCACCAATATAGTGCCTTCATGACTCAGTGTACCAACACACTAAAAATAGTAACTTTATGAATCAGTGTAGCAATGCAACAAATGTAGTGCCTTCATGACTCAGTGTACCAACACACTAAATAAATTGCCTTCATGACCCAATTTACCAATGCACAAAATATATTGCCTTCATGTCTCAGTGTACCAATGCACTATATATATATAATAGTGCCTTCATGACTCAATGTACCAATACACTAAATATAGTGTATTCCTGACTCAGTGTACCAATGCACTTAATACAGTGCCTTCATGACTAAGTAAACCAATGCTCCAAAAACAGTGATTTCATAACTAAATCAAATCAATGCCCCAAATACAGTGTTATCATGACTCAGTGTACCAAAACACCAAAAAAAGTGCCTTCATGACTGATTGTATCAATGCACTAAATATAGTGTCTTTCTGACTAAATAAACAAACTCACTAAATAAAGTGCCTTCATGACTTAGTGTACCAACACACTTAATATAGTACCTTCATGACTTAGTGTACCAATGCACTAAATATAGTGTCTTCCTGACTAAGTGAACCAAATCACTAAATATAGTACCTTCATGACTCAGTGTTCCAATACACTAAATATAGTGACATCATCACTCATTGAACCGATGCACTAAATATAGTGTCTTCCTGACTCAGTGTACCAACGCACTTAATACAGTGCCTTCATGACTAAGTAAAGCAATGCCCCAAATAAAGTGCGACTCAGTGTAAAAATAGTGCCTTCATGACTCGATGTACCAATGCACTAAATATAGTGTCTTCCTGACTAAGTAAACAAACTCAATAAATAAGGTGCCTTCATGACTCAGAGTACCAACACACTTAATATAGTACCTTCATGACTTAGTGTACCAACACACTAAATATAATGTCTTCCCGACTAAGTGAACCAACTAACTAAATATAGTGCCTTCATGATGTAGTTTACCAATGCACTCAATATATTAGTGCCTTCATGACTCAGTGTACCAATGCACTGAATATAGTGTCATCATGACCCAGTGTATCAATGCACCAATATAATGCCTTCATAACTCAGTGAACCAACTCACTAAATATATTGCCTTCATGATGCAGTTTACCAATGCACTCAATATAGTGTCTTTATGGCACAGTGTACCAATGCACTAAATATAATGCCTTCATGACTCAGTGTACCAATACACTAAATATAGTGCCTTCATGACTCTGTGTACCAATGCACTAAATATAAAAGTGCCTTCATGACTCAGTGTACCAATGCACTAAATATAGTGCCTTCATGATCCAGTGTACCAATGCACCAAATACAGTACCTTCATGGCTCAGTGTACCAACACACTTAATATAGTGCCTTCATGACTCAGTGAACCAACTCACTAAATATAGTGCTTTCATGACTCAGTGAACCAACTAACTCAATACATTGCCTTCATGATGCAGTTTATCAATGCACTAAATATAGTGTCTTCGTGGCACAGTGTACCAATGCACTAAATTTAATGCCTTCATAACTCAGCGTACCGATGCACTTAATATAAATCTCTTTTTGACTCAGTTTACCAATGCAATAAATATAGTCTCTTCAAGGCACAGTGTACCAATACACTAAATATAGTCTCTTCAAGGCACAGTGTACCAATACACTAAATATAGTGTCTCCAAGGCTCAGTGTACCAACCCACCAAATATAGTGCCTTCATGACTCAGTGAACCAATGTACCAAATATAGTGTCTTCATGACTTAGTGTACCCCTGCACTAAATAAAATGCCTTCATGGCACAGTGCACCAATGCACCAAATGTAGTGCCTTCATGACTCAGTGTACTAACACACTAAATATTATGTCCTCCAGACTAAGTGAACCAACTCACTAAATATAGTGCCTTCATGATGTAGTTTACCAATGCACTCAATATATTAGTGCCTTCATGACTCAGTGTACCAATGCACTGAATATAGTGTCATCATGATCCAGTGTATCAATGCACCAAATATAGTGCCTTCATAACTCTGTGAACCAACTCATTAAATATATTGCCTTCATGATGCAATTTACCAATGCACTCAATATAGTGTCTTAATGGCACAGTGTACCAATGCACTAAATATAATGCCTTCATGACTCAGTGTACCAATACACTAAATATAGTGCCTTCATGACTCTGTGTACCCATACACTAAATATATAAGTGCCTTCATGACTCAGTGTACCAATGCACTAAATATAGTGCCTTCATGATCCAGTGTACCAATGCACCAAATACAGTACCTTCATGGCTCAGTGTACCAACACACTAAATATAGTGCCTTCATGACTCAGTGAACCAACTCACTAAATATAGTGCTTTCATGACTCAGTGAACCAACTAACTCAATATATTGCCTTCATGATGCAGTTTATCAATGCACTAACTATAGTGTCTTCATGGCACAGTGTACCAATGCACTAAATTTAATGCCTTCATAACTCAGCGTACCAATACACTTAATATAAATCCTTTTTGACTCAGTTTACCAATGCAATAAATATAGTCTCTTCAAGGCACAGTGTACCAATACACTAAATATAGTGTCTTCAAGGCACAGTGTACCCACACACTAAATATAGTGTCTTCAAGGCTCAGTGTACCAACACACCAAATATAGTGCCTTCATGACTCAGTGAACCAATGTACCAAATATAGTGTCTTCATGACTTAGTGTACCACTGCACTAATTAAAATGCCTTCATGGCACAGTGCACCAATGCACCAAATGTAGTGCCTTCATGACTCAGTGTACCAACACACTAAATATAGTGCCTTCATGACTCAGTGTACAAAAATACTAAATATAGTGCCTTCATGACATAGTGTACCAATGCACCAAATATAGTGCCATCATGACCCAGTGTACCAACATACTAAATATAGTGCCTTCATGACCCAGTGTACCAACACACTAAATATAGTGTTTTCATGACTCAGTGTACCAATACACTAAATACAGGGTGTCCGAAAAGAAAGGTAACACTTTAAAGTTTGCATAAATTTGCCTAATCTTGGGCTATTTTAATCAAATTTATACCAATTTAAAGGTCTTAAATGTAAGTTTTTTTTACTTGCAACAATAACGCGCCAAAATAAATGACGTCTCGATGTCATGACGTCATCAAATATACACATTATTTTCAAGATGGCGAGATTGACGTCGGAACAACGTATTTTTATCGTCAAGCGTTATTATGAAACTAAATGTATAACGGACGTTCAGCGAAAGTTTAAATATCTTTTTAAGAATACAAATGTAAGCAGGAAACATGTCTACAAGATAGTACATAAATTTGAGCAACATGGGTCAGTAGCGGTTGCTCAAAAGCAGGTCGGCCGAGGTCAAGTAGGTGCGACGAAAATGTGAGTTCGCTTCGGGAAATGCTTTTGAAAAGCCCAGAAAAGTCGGTGAGACGTTCTTCCTCAGAGACTGGAATCGCTAAAACGTGTGTTCATGACATAATAAAGAAGGACCTTCAACTTTTTTCTTATAAAATTCAGATAATGCAGAGTTTAAATATCACAGATCAGGTTCAAAGATTAGATTTTTGTCGCTGGGCAGTTGACGTTGCCGATAATTATGCTGACGCATTTCATGATGTTTGGTTTACAGATGAGTCGCATTTCCTGCTGCCTGGCCATGTATGCAAACAAAACATGAGATTCTGGGCAAATGAACAGCCTCACTGTTTTACAGAGAGACCATTACATAGTGAGAAATTAACGGTTTGGTGTGCTATTTCGTCGCACGGAGTGATCGGTCCATATGTGTTTAAGGACACTGTGAATTCACATTGGTACATGTACCTGTTGCTTTTGAAAAATAAGTTTGTTCCAGCGTTTCGAAAGCGAACGGAAAATATGCAAAATGTCTGGTTCATGCAAGATGGTGCGACGGGCACATACATCTAATATTGTATATGATTATCTTCATGAAACTTTCAGCGATAAGGTGATTTCCCAGACGATACCCTGAAGTGAAGAATTGTTGACAATCTTGGCCCGCACACAGTCCTGATCTGAACCCGTGCGAATACTTTCTTTGGGACTACCTGAAGTCGGCTGTTTACAGACCAAAGCCAGTGGACACGGATATGCTGTTGAAAAAAAAATCAAATGGGAAGTGAAGAAAATCAGTGAAGAAATGTGTGTAAATGTTATAAACAATTTCATAGTGCGAGTACAACAGGGAAAAGTGTTGAAGGGCCATCATCTTGAGAACGTCATTAATTATTGACGTGACGCTATTTGACACAAAAGGTACTTTGTACTAAAAATATTGTAAAAATGATGCTGTTGGACATATTTACTTCACTTTTTATAGAAAAAAACTTATATCTTTGCTTTATTTGTGTGTATATTTTGATGCAAATTCTTTAACATTAAAGCAAAGTTCTGAAAGTGAGAAAGTGTTACCTTTCTTTTCGGAGACCCTGTATAATGCCTTCATGGCTCAGTGTACTAACACACTAAATATACTGTTTTCATGACTCAGTGTACCAATAAACAAACAAAATGCCTTCATGGCTCAGTGTACCACTGCACCAAAAAAATGCCTTCATGACTCAGAATACCAATATACTAAATATAGTGTCTTCATGACTCAGTATACCAACATACTAAATAAAGTGTTTTCATGACTCAGTATACCAACATACTAAATAAAGTGTTTTCATGACTCAGTATACCAACATACTAAATATTATTATAGTGCCTTCATGACTCAGTGTACCAACACACTAAATATAGCACATTCATGACTCAGTGTACTAATTCACCAAATACAGTGCCTTCACAACTCAGTGTACCAACACACTAAATATAGCACATTCATGACTCAGTGTACTAATGCACCAAATATAGTGCCTTCATGATTCAGTGTACCAATGCACCAATTATAGTGCCTTCATGACCTGGTGTACCAACACACTAAATATAGTGCCTTCATGACTCAGTGTACCAATGCACTAAATACAGTGCCTTCATGACTCAGTGTACCAACATGCTAAATATAGTGTTTTCATGACTCAGTGTACCAACACACTAAATATTATTATAGTACCTTCCTGACTCAGTGTACAAATTCACCAAATATAGTGCCTTCATGACTCAGTGTATCAATGCACCAAATAAAGTGCCATCATGACTCAGTATACCAACAAACTAAATATAGTGTTTTAATGACTCAGTGTACCAAACACATTAAATATTATTTCCGGTATAGTGCATTCATGACTCAGTGTACAAATGCACCAAATATAATAACTTTTTGACTCAGTGTACCAACACACTAAATATAGTGCGTTCATGACTCAGTGTACCAGTACATTAAATATAGAACCTTCATGACTCAGTGTACCAACAACTTAATAAAATGCCTTCATGACTCAGTGTACCAATACACTAAATATAGTGCCTTCATGACTCAGTGTACCAACACACCAAATAAAGTGCCTTTATGACTCAGTGTACCAACACACCAAAAATAGTGCCTTCATGATTCAGTGAACCAACACACCAAATATAGTGCCTTCATGACTCATTGTACCAACACACCAAATAGAGCGCCTTCATGACTCAGTGAACCAATACACCAAATATAGTGCCTTCATGACTCAGAGTACCAACACACCATTAGAGTGCCTTCACGACTCAGCGTACCAACACGCTAAATAAAGTGCCTTTATGATCCAATGTACCAACACACTAAATATAGTGCCTTCATGACTCAGTGTACCAAACACACTAAATATAGTGTCTTCATGACCCAATATACCAACACACTAAATATAGTGCCTTCATGACTCAGTGTACCAACACACCAAATAGAGTGCCTTCATGACTCAGTGAACCAACACACGAAATATAGTGCCTTCATGACTCAGTGTACCAACACACTAAAAATAGTACCTTCATGACCCAGTGTACCAACACACTAAATATAGTGCCTTAATGACTCAATGTACCAAACACACTAAATATTATTATACTACCTCCATGACTCAGTGTACCAATGCACCAAATATAGTGCCTTCATGACTCAGTGTACCAATGCACCAAATATAGTGCCTTCATGACTCAGTGAACCAACACACCAAATAAAGTGCCTTCATGACTCATTGTACCAACACAGAAAATATAGTGCCTTCGTGATTCAGTGTACCAATGCACCAAATAGAGTGCCTTCATGACTCAATGTACTGATGCACCAAATATAGTGCCTTCATGACTCAGTGTACAAATGCACCAAATATAGTGCCTTTTTGACTCAGTGTACCAATGCACCAAATATAGTGCCTTCATGACTCAGTGAACCAACACATCAAATAAAGTGCCTTCATGACTCAGTGTACCAACACACCAAATAAAGTGCATTCCTGACTCAGTGAACCAACACACCAAATATAGTGCCTTCATGACTTAGTGTACCAACACACTAAATATATAGCCTTCATGACTCAGTGAACCAACACACCAAATAAAGTGCCTTCATGACTCAGTGAACCAACACACCAAATATAGTGCATTCATGACTCAGTGTACCAATGCACTAAATATAGAACCTTCATGACTCAGTGAACCAAGTCACCAAATAAAGTGCCTTCATGACTCAGTGTACCAATACACCAAATATAGTGCCTTCATGACTCAGTGTACAAACACACTAAATATAGTGCATTCATGACTCAGTGTACCAACACACTAAATAAAGTGCCTTCATGACTCAGTGTACAAACACACTAAATATAGTGCATTCATGACTCAGTGTACCAACACACTAAATAAAGTGCTTTCATGACTCAATGTACAAACACACTAAATATAATGCATTCATGGCTCAGTGTACCAACACACTAAATATAATGCCTTCATGACACAGTAAACCAACACACCAAATAAAATGCCTTCATGACTCAGTGTACCATTACACCAAAATTAGTGCCTTCGTGACTCAGTTTACCAACACACTAAATATAATGCCTTCATTGCTCAGTGTTAAAGGAAAGCAGGAGTGTATTGCAGGGTCTTTTATTGGAACAGCAGCAGCACAAAACACTGTTCACCTCATAATCTATACATGTATAAATAATAGTGTTAGCGAAGGATAATTCCCCATATTTAATAAGTTGGCTGCTTTTAAAAAGCATCCAATGGTTAGGTCTTAAAAACAAGAAGCCCAAGAGGGCCTGAGGACGCTCTACTGACTCATAGTGGCCATAGCACTTTTTGAAATTCTCCTATGCAATAGAAATATCAGGGCGGAGTCATTTTTAACCCTAGGGACATGATTTGAACAAATTTAACAAAACTATAGTTGGTCATCATTACTACATAAACGTTTTGAAAATATGTTGGGTCATTCATGAGAAGAAGATTTTTTAAGTTTTGGACTAGTTTTAGTAACAGTGGCCATCTTGAATTTAAGATAGAAAACAAATCTTCTGTATAATCTCCTATGCAATAGAAACATCCATGTGAAGTTTCAGTTTAATTGGCCAAGTGGTTTCAGAATAGATGAAAGAAAATGAGAATTTTCTGTTTTCCCACAATATCCCTATGTAAAATTCTTCCCTTACAGGGCCCCTATAAATTTTAGCCCTTAAATTCTTTTCTGCAATCAAACCCCTACACATAGGGATAATTTATATAAAATATGTGCAAATCTGACATACCGGTTCTTAAGAAAACGATTTTAGTAATTCCCAATTTGTACCCTTTTGGGGCCCCTCCTGACCCCTTAAGACATAGGAACCCAGTCATTTTTACAAATCTGAACCTCCTTCACCTAACAATGCAAAGATATAGGCAAAATCATTTCCATTAAAAAAATATATATATATATTATTTTGACATGTGTCTCCTTATTAAACCCTCGGGGTGGGGTCATATTTAACGCTAGGGACACCATTTGAACAAATCTAACAATACTATAGTTGGTCATCATTACTACATAAACATTTTGAAAATCTGTTGGGCCGTTCATGAGAAGAAGATTTTTTAAGTTTTGGACTATTTTTAGTAATGGCAGCCATATTGAATTTCAGATCGAATATAGTCTCCTATGCAACAGAAACATGCATGTGAAGTTTCAGTTTAAATGGCCCAGTGGTTTCAGAGAAACGACAGACGACTGATGACGCGCCATTGCATAAGCACTTCTGGCCTTTGGCCAATAGAGCTAACAAGAGGGCCAAGATGACCCTATATTGCTCACCTGACTAACCTTAAGTCACCCAACTTAAGTAGATTATATAATACAATGTACACTCAAAATTCCAGAAAAACAAGATAGACAAGAATTTTGATTTGTTTTGAAGATGTAACAGATGCGTAAAAGAGTTCAAACTTGGTAGTGGTTCACCCATGGTAAATGTCAGTTAAATTACATTGAAACTAGGTCAGTAGATTCTGACAAGAAGGCTTTTGAAGTTTTTGCTATATCTGCCTATATAGTAAACTAGCACCTCAATGTGGTGGTCATTTGTTTTAATAAAACACAATGGCTCAAACAAACTTGGTAAAGGGTCACCCAAGGATCATTTCTGCGTAATTTTGTTTTAAAATTGATCCGGTGGTTTCTGACAAGAAGATTTTTTATACTTATATAGTAAATTAACCCCACCTCCTGGCCGCCATTTTTTTTTTTTAAGGAATCACTACAGTTTGAACAAACTTGGTAGGGGTTCCTCCAAAGAACATTTCTGTGAAATTATTTTAAAGTCGAGCCAGTAGTTTCTAACAAGAAGATTTTTTACGTTTTTACGAATTAAACTTGCCCCGCCCCCTGGCCACCATGTTTTTTTTACAAATCAAGATGGCTTGAACAAACTTGGTAGAGGGTCACCCAAGGAACATATCTGTGAAATTATTTTAAAATCAAGCCAGTAGTTTCTGACAAGATGATTTTTTAAGTTTTTACTTTAGCTTATATAGTAAACTAAACCCACCCCTTGGCTGCCATGTTTATTGACGAATCAAGATGGCTTGAACAAACTTGGTAGAGGATCACCCAAGGAACATTTCTGTGAAATTATTTTAAAATCGAGCCAGTAGTTTCTGACAAGAAGATTTTTTAAGTTTTTACTATAGCTTATATAGTAAACTAATTCCACCCCCTGGCCCCATGTTTTTTGATGATTCAAGATGGCTTGAACAAATTTTGTAGAAGGTCACCCAAATAACATTTCTGTAAAGTTATATCAAAATTGGCCCAATGGTTTCAGAGGAGAAGTTGTTAGAAGCTAAAAATTAAAGGCGATCATAAAAGCTCACCTGTGAGCTTCGGCTCAGGTGAGCTAAAAAAACAAAACATATGGTCGTGTTTAAGTATCAATTGCGGTTTGTACATTCCCATAATGCATTGTTTCGAAAAGCAATGGCGACCTTGTATCAAATACCGTGTTTTTAACACGTGATGGTGAAGTTTTAATATGGCTGCGCCCAGAATTAATTTCTAAAGTGACTCTTATATAGTGTTTGGTCATTCATGAGACCTAACCAAAAAGGATATATTAATGTATATAGTCTAAAAAGTCAGAATTCAATGAGCTATGCTACAACTTACCACAACACCAATTTACTGTTGTATACTACAAATACACAAACACGCTTTTAACTTTTTTGCGTGTGATATTTCTGATACTACAAATTAATAACTATAATCCAGTCAGAATATGTATTAGTCATGTTAACACCTGATAGCCATTAATAATATATTGTTCCCTTGATTACAGCTCAGTTCCATTTTACTGAGGTATTTTGACAACATTTTAAATTAAACAAAAATAGTGTCAATACACTGTAGAATAATTTTATAAAAGTGTTAATAGGGTAGTTTTTGTATGAAAGAAATATCATGAAGTTGTTTTTGTTTGAATTTAAACAACACTTTTTTTGCCATTAAATTTAAGCAGAATGTACCAAATATTTGGTGCATTTGCATGAAATGCAATATCTGCCTTTATGATGGATTTACCAAATTATATTTCATCAATTGTAACAAAAGGGCCAGATCCTAATGCTTTATCCTGTGGCAGCCCTTATGGAATCTAAAGTCACCAACATATTGTAACTTATATGTGCCTTATATGAGTCCTATATGGGACATATATGAGACATATATGGTACATATAACTGCCATGAAATCCTGACTATGTGAGTTATATGTATAAGGCCACTATAGGTCTAACTCATCTCCACATATATGTCCCATATATGACAGTTGTATGGGAATGGGGCACATGTAAGTATATAAGGCATTTATAAATTCAGACAATATTGTCTATAAGGTTCATACATACTGGCCACAACTGGTAACATGATACTGTGAGCCCATGATTATGCTGATATAACGGCTATTTCAAATTCATGGAAAAGTTACACACAAAGGAAAAGAAGAAACATGTTTTATATCTAATATTCTGCTAGATTATAAGATATAAAGAGTTTAAACAATTATATTGCAAGTATAATTTTGTTTGATTTGATTTGATTACAATATTTAAGAATTAAATGGAAACTATGGTTATACTATATACATTATTATCTCTCTTTTTCTTGATCTATGAGAATGTTTTGATGTTAATGGTAACTGTCTCTTTTACATCGATACTTATTGTAAATGTTTACAAAAGCAATTTTACTCAAGGATCAAAGGGGACTTGATAAATCATCATCAAATATCAAGCTAACAATTGAAAGATTTCAATAACAATAATTTTCTTGGAATTTACTTGCTTAAATCAAAGCACATCAATATAGATATGTAAATACCTTGATGGTGAAATAAAATACACATCTTATGAATGTAAGAAAATCCAGTGTTTGTATTATATTTGTGGTGGTCCCACTGTACAGCGGAAAGTCAAAGTGATCAAGATGGAGGCTGAGAATTAGTGTATATATGCATGATCCAAAGGTATTCGTTGTTATCAAATCTATACTACAATATCTTCTGTATACATGCTGGCAGAAGCATTGACATATTGAACAGTTTTTAAGCCTATATTGGATTATATGGGACATATATGTCACATATATGTGGTTGTCATATATGTGCCTTATAAGGGATATTCTTATATGTAGATCAGATATAAGTCTTAAGACTTATAAGGGACATATATGACACATATATGGGGCATATATGTGAAATATATTTATAACCCACATATACCGGTATGTTGTTTATAAGTGTCTTATTTTCCGTTTGCATTTAAAATCCATATATTTGACATATATGAAATCTAGCACATATATGTGCCTTATGACTTTCTCATATATGTCACATGTAAAATGTTTCCTTAAGGGAGAGGAGACAATACCAAAGAAGGCAGTGTTTGATAACTCAGACATATAATATTAAAATCCCATGACCCATAACAATATTTATCTGAATTGGCCAGCTCTAAAACTTCATATTATGGTTATTAAACTACTAGGTAACATTTCTGAAGATCAAAATGATAACTGCAAACACTAAAGTGGAGATAAGATCAAATAGCATAATTTTTTATGAATTCAAGGGCCATACCCAGACAAATATTTCATATTTCACTAGGTGGAAAAGTATCGAGGTAACGAACATGATTTTCTAAAAAAAGCATGAACACTTTTTTTAATTGTCAATCGTATAGCAGTACAGCGACTTAAAATCGGTGTTTAGATAAATAGATAAGTTAGGGTTAGGTGTAAGCAGGCCATGCATTACCTGATTGTTTTATCACACATTTACAAGCAAAGGAACGATGCCCTAGGCAATGCTTTTCATCGATAATTCGGGATTAAAACTTATAACAAAGAAATAAATTAAAGCTATTGGAGATAAGATCAAATTATAGCATAATTTTTTATGAATTCAAGGGCCATACCCAGACAAATATTATCCGATTTAGCCAGTTCAAGAACTTGTCTGATATATTTTGGTTATATAACTACTGTATAAGTTTGATTAAGATCAAAAGAAAACAGAAAGTGATGGAGCACACACAAAATAAAATATATACAATTTTTATTGATTCATCTCTGACATTAATTATCTGATTTTGCCAGTTCAATAAACATGTCCAAGATATTATGGTTATATAACAACTATGAAAGTTTGGCGAAGATTAAATGAAAACTGCAGGTGCTAGAGTATATAACGACAAATAATGCAATATTTGACTACTCAAGGGCCACAACTCCATCATAAATGATTCAATTAAGCAAATTCCAGAATTTATCCAAAATATTATGCTTATATAATTACTATGTAAGTTAAATTAAAATTTAAAACAAGAAAATATCGGTGGAACCAATGTATGCTCCCCCAAGTGAGTGTTTGACTCTGTACCATATGGTAATGGTATTGAATGGAGGAAGTAACTGTGTGAGTTCTAAAGAGAAGTAAATACATTATTTTTTATTACGTGATATAATACATTGTAAAAAATACTTTGAAATAGGTCATTATGACCCGTGATCAAACATTTCAGCATATTGTTATTACAAATATACATTCAATGATGGATATAATACTGATTTCATTATAAAGATTCAGTTGTTACATATGGCATATTAATACATGTGTTAGTTTAACAAACACTGCACCACTTTAGTTTTTGTGTGCTAACATATTTATATTAAAAGCAAATGTACTGATCAAGTACTAATATAATATACATAGTCTTTATGTATGTAGTTGCATGAAGAAGTCATTATCTGGAAAATGTTAATATATAACATTTTGTATTGGCAAAAAATGATACTGTGTACTCGTTATTGAACACCCATCCAGTACTGAATGACTATCTCCATTTTCACAGGAAATAATAGACTTTTGAAGAAAAGGAAACAAAACATCACTTTTCAGTCTTTGAATTGATGTAAATAGAAGTATGAAAGTGTTTTATAAGAGAAATGTGATTTTAACTACTGAATTAAATGCCACTTTTTGGGAAAGGTAACCTACGTGTCCTGGAGTGTTTAACTGGGATTATACGGAATTGTAGTGTTAAACGTACACACCATTACAGTAAGGATTGTAGTTTGTTACCAATTCAATCATGGCTGCCTGTTAGTCACAGTAGGCTATAACTTTAGTTGGTTAAAAGCTATTAGATGCATATATAGGCACTCTACCTAAGTGTTTGCCTAATCTGTATTTTCTGAATTAGGGATTATACAGATTATAAGGTTCTGCACTTGACAGAACTCATTCACAAATCATTGAACTGGAACAAAATGGCAATATGCGCAGATCGTAACTAGTTTTACAGAATTAAAACCAGAGGTTGTAGCAAAATAGTGTCATGAAGACAATATGCACATCTCCACTTGGTAATGATAATTCCTAGCAAGTTTCATAAAATCCCAACCAGAAGTTGTAGAAATAGAGCGGAAAAGAATTTGGTCACAGACAGAATGAAAGGGTCATAACTCTGTGAAAAATCATGGAACCAGAACGGGCATCTCCACTTGGTAGTGATGCATCCTATCAAGTTTCATAAAATTCCAACATTGGGTTGTAGAAAAATAGCACGGACAAGAATTTGGTCGCAGACAGAATCAAAGGGCCATAACTCTGTGAAAAATCATCAAACTGAAACACAAAGACAATATGGGCATCTGCACTTGGTAATGATGCATTCTAGCAAGTTTCATAAAATTCCAACGTGACGTTGTAGAGAAATAGCGCAGACAAGAATTTGGGGGAGCATAAAAAATAACAAGTGAGCCAAGATGGCCCTATATCGCTCGTAGATTCTGACAAGAAGGCTTTTCAAGTTTTTACTATAGCTGCCTGTATAGTAAACTAGCACCTCACTGTTGCAGTCATGTTTTTTAACAAATCACAATGGGTTGAACAAACTTGGTAAAGGGTCACCCAAGGAACATTTCTGCGAATTATTTTAAAATCGATCAAGTGGTTTCTGACGAGAAGATTTTCTAAGTATTTACTATAGCTTATGTAATAAACTAACCCCACCCTCTGGTTGCCATGTTTTTTGACGAATCACTACGGTTTCTGAAAAGATTTTACTATAGCTTATATAGTAAACTAACCCCACCCCCTTGGCGACCATGTTTTTTGAAGAATCACTATGGTTTGAACTAACTTGGTAGAGGGTCACCAAAGGAACATTTCTGTGGAATTATTTTAAAATGGAGCCAGGAAATTCTGACAAGAAGATTTTTTAACTTTTTACTACAGTTTATAATTACAGTAAACTAGCCCCACCCCCTGGCCACAATGTTTTTTTTTATGTATCACTACGGTTTGAACAAACTTGGTGAAAGGTCCTCCAAGGAACATTTCTGTGAAATTATTTTAAAATCAAGCCATGGTTTCTGACAAGAAGAATTTTTAAGTTTATACTAATCAAACTTGCCCCGCCCCCTAGCGACCATGTTTTTTGATGAATTAAGATGGCTTGAACAAACTTGGTAGAGGGTCTCCCAAGGAACATTTCTGTGAAATTATTTTAAAATTGAGCCGGTAGTTTCTGACAAGAAGATTTTTTAAGTTTTTACAATAGCTTATATAGTTACCTTACCCCACCCCCTGGCCGCCATATTTTTTAACGAATCACTACAGTTTGAACAAACTTGGTGAAGGGTCCTCCAAGGAACATTTCTGTGAAAATATTTTAAAATCGAGCCAGTAGTTTCTGACAAGAAGATTTTTTAAGTTTTTACTAATTAAACTTGCCCCGCCCCCTGGTGGCCATGTTTTTTGATGAATCAAGATGGCTTGAACAAAAATGGTAGAGGGTCACCCAAGGAACATTTCTGTGAAGTTATATCAAAATCGAGCCAGTGGTTTCTGACAAGAAGATTTCTTAAGTTTTTGCTATAGCTTATATAGTAAACTAACCCCAAACCCTGGCCACCATTTTTTATTACGAATCACTACGGTTTGAACAAACTTGGTGAAGGGTCTGTCAAGGAACATTTCTGTGAAATTATTTTAAAATCAAGCCAGTAATTTCTGAAAATAAGATTTTTTTAAGTTTTTATAATTCGAGGGCTTGGCGCAAAACTATTGTAACTAGGTTTTTGCAAATTGTTCAGGAGGAGGAAAAAACTGTTTTTTATTTTCTTCTTTAGACATTTTTGCTAATATTTTTCAAAATTCAAATGAAAATTGCACTACTTACAATATTAACAAGTGTTATCAATTAAAGCTTTAATATAACTTGATTTATTTGTAAAAGTTTGAGTTACAAACGTGTTGCATTGAAAATTCAATAAAACTGAATTTATATTTGGTGCAAAACTATTGTAACTCAACAATAGTTTTGTACCAAGTTTTATGAGATAAATAATTAATTTCTAAGCTTAAAAATATTGTAACTCAATATAAAACTGTTTAAAATTATGTTGTTATTAATCCAAAACTAATTTTAATTCTATGAAAGGTTAACACAATATAAGAAGTAATGGAAATAAAGAAAAACATATACAAAAGTATATTAAGCTGTATTATTTATGTTTAAGCCTATAAATACAATAATTTTATAGTCCTCATGTTAACGATCAATTTACTTATGTCATTAACCTCGTAAAGCATAATATTTCAGTTATGAAAGTATTAAATTATTTTAATATAAGTTTATATATAATTATATTTCCAAATTCGTATTTAGAAATTGATATTATGTAAATTTATATAGTATGCAGATATTATCTGGACCACATCATAATCGTAACAAACTGTCATGTTTAAGAATATGACATTTTGATATTAATATACCAGTAAATATCAAACAAGATTAAAAAACTATTGTTTTCGGTCTTATAAATTTATTGACGAATTTTTACCTTGGGTGCAATAGACAGTTGAGATCAAATTGAATACTACATGATTGTTTTGATTAAAACCTCATTTTAAGACAAATAGACAAAAAGCTAACTGTGTTTTATTTAATAAAAAAAAATTGGAAAAAGGTTTCATTTAAATTTAAACAAGCGGTAACTGGGTACTGTGCCCCATGGGCCCACTATACCAACATCACCAACACCTGTACCATCTACATTTGTCATACTAACTCCAATTCAAACTGCACCTTCATAATCCCTCATACCAAATTAATTAAACACCTTTTAGTCTTCATACATGTACAAACTCCACCACCATGGTACTGTACCCTTAACACCCACCAAACTAACATCATTATACCCACAGTACCCTATACAACCACCATACCAACATCAACTCTGCACTCTACATCTAGTATACTAGCACCATTTTCAACATCCGCCAAACCAAATCCATAAGACACTATTCCTTTACATTCATTACATGTATCGACTCCATCACCATACCAACTCAACTATCCACAGTGACTATACCTTCAACATCCACCATACCAACCCCACTACCCATTGCATCCACTACATCCATCATACTGTCCTAATTAACTACTGAACCATTACACCCACCAATCCAGTACCATTATCCACTGTAACATCTACATTCACTATATGAACTCTAATGCTCCCTCTACATTACTCAATCATATAGGTACTGTATTCTCTCTACCAACCATTATCTATAATACCAACCAGAACCCCATTACTTACTGTACCCTCTACACCCACCATTCAGACTCAACTACATACTGTACATCAACAATACCAACAGCACTACTCAATGTGCCCTAAACATCCACCATACCAACTTCATTACTCACAATCCAAATTATATCAACATCACTACCCACTTTACCTACTATGTTCACCATACCAACATCAATACCTTCTGTTTCATGGACAATACATCCACCATACTATTTCAACTCTTCACTGTTCATTCTACATCCTCTATAATTCTTTACTAATTCAACTACTCACTACCCCCTTAATATCAACATCACTACCCATTGCAACCATTACATTCGTTATACCAACACCACTACTCAATGTCCACTCTGCATCCACCATACCAATATAACTACTCACTGTACTTACTACATCCACTATACCATATCAACCATCATAATCACTCATTGTTCCCTTTACACCCATAATACCAACTATACTACCTGCAGATGTACCCTTTACAACCTCCATACCAACTACACCACTAGCTTTAATATTGATACCCACCATACCAACTACACTACCAGCTGTACCCTTTACACTCACATTACCAACTGCACTACCAGCTGTACCCTCTACACTCACAATACCAACTACACTACCAGCTGTACCCTTTATTCTCACATTAACAACTACGCTACCAGATGTACTCTCCACACCAGAATACAAACTACACTAGCAGCTATACCCTCCATACTCATAATACCGCCTACACTACCAACTGTACCCTCAACACCCAGAATACAAACTACACTACCAGCTATACCCTCCATACTCACATTACCACCTACACTACCAGCTGTACCCTCTACACCCAGAATACAAACTACACTACCAGCTATACCCTCCATGCTCACAATACCAACTACACTACCAGCTGTACCTGCTTCACCCACCATAAAAAATTTTCTACCAGTCTACCCTCTATACTCACCATACTAACTGTACTACCAGCTGTACCCTCTACACCCACCATACCAACTATACTACAGCTGTACTGTTTATGCCCATGATATCATCGACACAACCAGATGTACCCTCTTCACCCACAATGCTATCAGCCATACCCTGTACACCCACCATAGCAACTACACTACCAGCTAAACACTCTACACCCAAAATACCAACAACATTACCAGCTGTACCCTCTACATCCACAATATCAATTACGCTACCAGTCGTATACTCTACACCCACTATACCAACTATGCTACAAACCATACCCTCTACACCCACCATACCAACTACACTACCAGCTGTACCCACTTCATCCACAATACCAACTACACTACAAGCTGTACCTGCTTCATCCACAATACCAACTACACTACCAGCTGTACCTGCTTCATTCACAATACCAACTGCACTAGCAGCCGTACCATCTACACTCACAACACCAACAACACTACCAGCTGTACCCTCTACACCCACCATACCAACTATACTACCTACTTTAACCTCTACACCCATTATACCAACAACGCTACCAGCTGTACCCTCTACACCCACAATTATGACTACACTACCAGCTGTACTGTCTACACCCATAATACCATCTACACTACCAGCTGTATTCTCTTCACCTACTGTACCAACTACACTACCAGTTGTACCCTCAACACCCACAATACCATCTACATTACCAGCTGTACCCTCAACACCCACCATACCAACTATGTTACATGTCATACCCTCAACACACACTATACCAACTATGCTACAAGCCATACCCTCTACACCCATCATACCAACTATGCTACCAGCTGTACCCTCAACACCCACCATACCAACTATGTTACATGTCATACCCACTTCTCCTACCATACCAACTACACTACCAGCTACCATACCAACTATGCTACCAGTTGTACTATACAAACCCACTATACCAACTACACTACCAGCCATACCCTCTACACCTACCATACCAACTGCATAACCAGCTGTACACTCAACACCCACCATACCAACTACACTACCAACTGTACCCTCAACACCAATCATACCAACTATGTTACAGTTGTACCATCCACACCCACCATACCAACAATGCCACCACATGTACCCTCTACATCCACCATACCCACTACACTACCAGATGTACCCTCTACACCCATTATACCCCCCTATACTACCAGCTGTACCTTCTACACCCACAATACCAGCTGTACCATCTACACCCACCATACCAACTACAGTACCAGCTGTACCCTCTACACCCTCCATACCAAATACAACACCCTGATGTACCCTCCTGATCCATCTTACCAACTACACTACCAGCAGCTGTACCCTCTACACCCACCATACCAACTACACTACAGCAGCTGCTGTACCATCTAGATCCACTTTTCCATTTCAACTATCCGCTGTACACACTGTATCTGCCATACCCCATACCAACCCAACTACCCACATTATGATAATTTATTCAATTGGTATAATTAAAAGTTAACTCTGATAAACCAAAGTTTATCGAAATCTAAAATATATTGTTTTGGTTCTTTAAAAGCCATTTTAAAATAATTAGATAATGTTGACTTCTAGTACTGATATATTAAAAAGAATAATACTGAGTGTACCAGGTAATTAGAATACTATCTCATTCTGGAAGTATTCAAAAGGGATATTTTGATTAAGTAAAGTTATAATTGGTATTAATTAAAAGTGTGTTGAGTGTTATTGTAAGATTGGACGGCTTTTTTATTAAAAAAAATGCAAACCAAAAAATTCACTGTCAATTTTGATAATCAGATTTTTTTAACCAAATATCAACAAATGGTTCTTTTATAGCACAATAACTATATTAATCTTCCATTTCATTGTCACTAATGTCCATATCAATAAAACATTTAACATACTCATCTGACTAAAATTACTTTTTTATGAAAGTAAAATAATTTCAAAGATTAAGTAAAAATAAAAAAAAATATAAAAAAAATGTCTCTATACATGTATTTCTTCAGAATCTTGAAAGATTTTCCTGAACTATCATTTGAAACTTGTATTGCAATATTCATGGACTAAATAAAAGTGTGGTTATACATGATAACTGGGTTTAATGAAATTTAAATTCAAGTTACAATAGTTTTACACCGATATAAATAAAAGTTTCCAATATATTATTTGGTGCAAAACTATTGTAACTCAAGTTACAATAGTTTTGCGCTAAAGAATAAGTGTATTTGAGATACAATATTTTCACCAAAAGTGAGTATCTTCAAAATTATTTAAAATATAAGGACCAAATTTTAACACAAGATGCACATTGTGAAACTAGAGTAATTTATGCAAAAAAAAAACGATTTTTGGAAAAAACGGAGTTACAATAGTGTTGCGCTGAGCCCTCGAAGTTAAACTTGCCCCGTCCCGTGGTGGCCATGTTTTTTGACAAATCAAGATGACTTGAACAAACTTGGTAGAGGGTCACCAAAGGAACATTTCTGTGAAGTTATATCAAAATTGGCCCAGTGGTATCTGACAAGAAGATTACCGGATATTTAAATTTTTTCTATAGCTTATATAGTAAACTAAACCCACCCCCTGGTGGCCATGTTTTTTGACGAATCACTACGGTTTGAACAAACTTGGTGAAAGGTCCTCCAAGAAACATTTCTGTGAAATTATTTTAAAATCGAGCCAGTAGTTTCTGGCTAGAAGATTTTTTAAGTTTTTATTAATCAAACTTGCCCCGCCCCTTGGCGACCATGTTTTTTGACGTATCAAGATGGCTTGAACAAACTTGGTAGAAGGTCACCCAAGGAACATTTCTGTGAAATTATTTTAAAATCAAGCTGGTAGTTTCTGACAATAAGATTTTTTAAGTTTTAACCATAGCTCATATAGTAAACTATAATATAATCCCACCCCTTGGCCGCCATGTTTTTTCACGAATCACTACGGTTTGAATAAACTTGGTGAAGGGTCCTCCAAGGAACATTTCTGTGAAATTATTTTAAAATCGAACCAGTAGTTCTGACAAGAAGATTTTTCAGTTTTTACAAATTAAATTGCCCCGCCCCCTGGTGGCCATGTTTTTTTGAGAATCAAGATGGGTTGAACAAACTTGGTAGAGGGTCACCCAAGGAACATTTCTGTGAAGTTATATCAAAATTGGCCCTGTGGATTCAGAGGAGAAGCTAAAAGTTAACGACAGACGACAGAAGACAGACGACGGACAACGGTCAACAGACGATGGACACCTGGCAATCACAAAAGCTCACTTGTGAGCCTTTGGCTCAGGTGAGCTAAAAATACAGGTGCAAGAGTGCACACGAGGTCAAAAAGTGCAATTTTTTATGATTCAAAGGCCATAACTCTCACAATGGTTATGAGAATAACTTCATTACCTCAGTACAATGTTGTGAGAACAACTTCTATACCCATTTCATCGTTGTGAAAACAACTTCAACACATGGTACAACTTTGTGAGAACAACTTCAATAACCAGTACAATGTTGTGAGAGAGAACACCTTCAATACTCAGTACAATGTTGTGAGAACAACTTCAATACTCAGAGCAAACTTCAATACCCAGTACAATATTGTCAGAATAACTTCAATACCCAGTACAACATTATGAGGACAACTTAAATACTCAGTACAATGTTATGAGAACAACTTAAAAACCTAGTACCAATTTGTGGTAACAACTTCAATACTCAGAAAAATGTTGTGACATCCCTTCAAAAGATTATATTGATTAGCAACATCCTTTAATTGCCATGACATGTTTAACGTCCCAGTGCGACTACCGTTAAATAATCCTATTATGGAAGCCCATCAATAAGTAAACAAGTGACAAGCATGATCTACCAATGATAAATTTACCTATTTCACAGACTTGTCAATCACTCACAAGTGTGAACTCGGTGTGTATACAGGTAAGCCAATCAGAATCAGGCATTTGAAGGTTATATTGCCTCAATATAGAATGGGGTGTCCTGTGTTGTTAAAAGAAATTTCTTGATCTGCGATTGTTTTTTAGGAGATTTGAAATTGATTATTGACAAAGGTGTCGGCATCAATTGGTTTGTGCATCACTTCTCACTTGATTCACTAACCTCCCAATCACGTTGGTGTAGTATGTATGTAAACAATCTTATTTCACCAAATTAGAATAAAGTCCTCACTTAAAGCAGTTTATTTTTAACATAAATAACAGATTTTCATCTATTGTAAATATGGAAATACACGGATGCGGTGATGGTCTAAAAGTTGGCACCGTCAAACTTGGTTACTGCGGTCCCGTTTATGCGGGACATTTAGGGGATAAGGAAAAAAGAATGTTTAAGAATTAACTATTTGTGTTTACTTTTATAAAATTGGTATTCATTTGGAAATATACAAATACTATATGAAAAATTAAATTTTTCCATGTAGAATCAAACATTAAAAGTACAAACATAAAAATTTTAACATTTAAATGGACGAGTCATCTATTAAAAAACTCTCTACATTTCTTTGTATTCATTTTATGGCAGAAATATTCTAAACAGAAACACATACTAAAAAATGCACCATTCATGAATGTCAAATTAAAAAATTTCAACACAGGAGGGGATATGACTCTCATACCCATCCCCTCGCATTTTTAGCAACATGCCTTTAGAAATTTTTGGGGAAACCCTGTGTGATAATAAGTTACGATTGCATATTTAAAATGAATATGGCAACATTTTTTCAAATTATTGAGTGGATGTTATATGTGGGACACCAAAGCAAATGCCACGAAGGGGTACTACAAAAAAAGCACTTATTCATAGAATAGTCGAGATACAAATAATGAAAGTGTAAAATGTGATAAATTATACAATTAAACAAACCCTAGTACCTGTACAAGGTTTCTCCACACCTGTTTTGATGCATCCTGAAAGCTTAATGTTACTTATATCCCTGTTTGACAAACCACCAACTGGACTAGTAACATACAGAACTGAACTGCTTGCATTAGCTTGAACTGAAATGAAAACAAAATATGAGGCAACATCAACAGCCAGACCAAGTAATAATATACGAATTTCTGACTTTTACTTTGGTTACCAGGTACTAAAATCATTCGAACGATAATTCAAGAAATGCTTAAGCTGTCAACAGAAATTGTGTATATAATGATTAGTCTGTGTATCCCAAATTTATATAAGCATACAGACATATGTAATTAAGTCACTGGTTATATTAAATAGTTAACATTGTTAATATCCGGTAAGCAGATTGACCATGTTCTTTTAGGCTTCTAAAAGGTGTTTGATAAGGTTGGTCATGGAGTTAGGAGATGTACCCTTCAGTGGATCAGACATTTCTTTCAGGTAGGATACAAACAGTTGTATGAGCAAATTAGAAGTCAACTGAAGTGCCAGTAACGTGAGGAGTAACCTAAGAATAGGTCCTAGGACCCATTTTATTTCTTATGCATTTTTATATATAAACAACCTCCCTGACATATTTAAGTCAAAGATAAGATTGTTTGCTGATGACACATCTGCCAATTTAGCTATCTCCAACATCAACAATGTACAGATCTACTACAACAATGGGAAACAAGATGCATATGGATCTAAAATGACTTAGATCTACTACAACAATGGGAGACTAGATGCATATGGATCTAACATGACTTAGATCTACTACAACAATTGGAGACTACATGCATATGGATCTTACATGACTTAGATCTACTACAACAATTGGAGACTCGATGCATATGGATCCTTACAACATGACTTAGATCTACTACAACAATGGGAGACAAGATGCATATAGATCTTACAACATAACTTAGATCTACTACAACAATTGGAGACAAGATGCATATGGATCTTACAACATGACTTAGATCTACTACAACAATTGGAGACAAGATGCATATGGATCTTACAACATAACTTAGATCTACTACAACAATTGGAGACTAGATGCATATGGATCTTACAACATGACTTAGATCTACTACAACAATGGGAGACAAGATGCATATGGATCCTTACAACATGACTTAGATCTACTACAACAACGGGAGACTAGATGCATGTGGATCCTTACAACATGACTTCCATGTACTACAACAATTGGAGACTCAATGCATATGGATCCTTACAACATGACTTAGATCTACTACAACAATGGGAGACAATATGCATATAGATCTTACAACATAACTTAGATCTACTACAACAATGTGAGACTAGATGCATATGGATCTTACAACATAACTTAGATCTACTACAACAATGGGAGACAAGATGCATATGGATCTTAAAACATGACTTAGATCTACTACAACAATGGGAGACAAGATGCATATGGATCTTACAACATGACTTCGATCTACTACAACAAGGGGAGACAAGATGCATATGGATCTTACAACATGACTTAGATCTACTACAACAATGGGAGACTACATGCATATGGATCTTACAACATGACTTCTATCTACTACAACAATTGCAGATAAGATGCATATGGATCTTACAACATGACTTCTATCTACTACAACAATTTGAGATAAGATGCATATGGATCTTACAACATGACTTAGATCTACTACAAAAATTGGAGACACGATGCATATGGATCTTACAACATGACTTCTATCTACTACAACCATGGGAGACAAGATGCATATGGATCTTACAACATGACTTAGATCTACTACAACAATGGGAGACTAGATGCATATGGATCTTACAACATGACTTCGATCTACTACAACAATTGGAGACAAGATGCATATGGATCCTAACATGACTTAGATGTACTACAACAATGGGAGACTAGATGCATATGGATCTTACATGGCTTCGATCTAGTACAACAATGGGAGACTAGATGCATATGGATCTTACAACATGACTTCAATCTACTACAACAATTGGAGAAAAGACGCATATGGATCTTACAACATGACTTAGATCTACTACAACAATCGGAGACAAGATGCATATGGATCTTACAACATGACTTAGATCTACTACAAAAATTGGAGACAAGATGCATATGGATCTTACAACATGACTTAGATCTACTACAACAATTGGAGACAAGATGCATATGGATCTTACAACATGACTTAGATCTACTACAACAATTGGAGACTAGATGCATATGGATCTTACAACATGACTTAGATCTACTACAACAATGGGAGACAAGGTGCATATGGATCTTACAACATGATTTAGATCTACTACAACAATGGGAGACAAGATGCATATGGATCCTTACAACATGACTTAGATCTACTACAACAATGGGAGACTAGATGCATGTGGATCCTTACAACATGACTTCGATGTACTACAACAATGGGAAAATGGATGCATATGGATCTTACAACATGACTTAGATCTACTACAACAATGGGAGACTAGATGCATATGGATCTTACAACATGACTTAGATCTACTACAACAATGGGAGACTAGATGCATATGGATCTTACAACATGACTTTGATCTACTACAACAATTGGAGACAAGATGCATATGGATCTTACAACAGGACTTAGATCTACTACAACAATTTGAGACAAGATGCATATGGATCTTACAACATGACTTCGTTATACTACAACAATGGGAGACACGATGCATATGGATCTTACAACATGACTTATATCTACTACAACAATGGGAGACAAGATGCATATGGATCTTAAAACATGACTTAGATCTACTACAACAATGGAAGACTAGATGCATATGGATCTTACATGACTTAGATCTACTACAACAATTGGAGACTAGATGCATATGGATCTTACAACATGACTTCGATCTACTACAACAATTGGAGACTAAATTCATATGGATCTTACAACATGACTTAGATCTATTACAACAATGGAAGACAAGGTGCATATGGATCTTACAACATGACTTAGATCTATTACAACAATGGGAGATTAGATGCATATGGATCCTTACAACATGACTTAGATCTACTTCAACAATGGGAGACTAGATGCATATGGATCTTACAACATGACTTCGATCTACTACAACAATGGGAGACAAGATGCATATGGATCCTTACAACATGACTTAGATCTACTACAACAATGGGAGACAAGATGCATATGGATCCTTACAACATGACTTAGATCTACTACAACAATGGGAGACTAGATGCATATGGATCCTTATCACATGACTTTGATCTACTACAACAATTGGAAACAAGATGCATATGGATCTCACAACATGACTTAGATCTACTACAACAATTGGAGACAAGATGCATATGGATCTTACAACATGACTTCGATCTACTACAACAATTGGAGACAAGATGCATATGGATCTTACAATATGACTTAAATCTACTACAACAATGGGAGACAAGATGCATATGGATCCTTACAACATGAATTAGATCTACTACAACAATGGCAGACAAGATGCATATAGATCTTACAACATAACTTAGATCTACTACAACAATGTGAGACTAGATGCATATGGATCTTACAACATAACTTAGATCTACTACAACAATGGAAGACTAGATGCATAAGGGTCTTACAACATGACTTTGATGTAATACAACAATTGGAGACAAGATGCATATGGATCTTACAACTTGACTTAGATCTACTACAACAATGGGAGACTAGATGCATATGGATCCTTACAACATGACTTAGATCTACTACAACAATGGGAGACTAGATGCATATGGATCTTTCAACATGACTTAGATCTACTACAACAATGGGAGACTAGATGCATATGGATCTTACAACATAACTTAGATCTACTACAACAATGGGAGACTAGATGCATATGGATCTTAAAACATGACTTAGATCTACTACAACAATGGGAGACTAGATGAATATGGATATTACAACATGACTTAGATCTACTACAACAATTGGAGCCTCGATGCATATGGATCCTTACAACATGACTTAGATCTACTACAACAATGGGAGACAAGATGCATATAGATCTTACAACATAACTTAGATCTACTACAACAATGTGAGACTAGATGCATATGGATCTTACAACATAACTTAGATCTACTACAACAATGGGAGACAAGATGCATATGGATCTTACAATATGACTTAGATCTACTATAACAATGGCAGACAAGATGCATATGGATCTTACAACATGACTTAGATCTACTACAACAAGGGGAGACTAGATGCATATGGATCTTACAACATGAATTAGATCTACTACAACAATGGGAGACTACATGCATATGGATCTTACAACATGACTTCTATCTACTACAACAATTGGAGATAAGATGCATATGGATCTTACAACATGACTTAGATCTACTACAACAATGGGAGACTAGATGCATATGGATCCTTACAACATGACTTTGATCTACTACAACAATGGGAGACTAGATGAATATGGATATTACAACATGACATAGATCTACTACAACAATTGGAGCCTCGATGCATATGGATCCTTACAACATGACTTAGATCTACTACAACAATGGGAGACTAGATGCATATGGATCTTACATGACTTCGATCTAGTACAACAACGGGAGACTAGATGCATATGGATCTTACAACATGACTTCAATCTACTACAACAATTGGAGAAAAGATGCATATGGATCTTACTAAATGACTTAGATCTACTACAACAATTGGAGACAAGATGCATATGGATCTTACAACATGACTTAGATCTACTACAAAAATGGGAGACAAGATGCATATGGATCTAACAACATGACTTAGATCTACTACAACAATTGGAGACAAGATGCATATGGATCTTACAACATGACTTCGATCTACTACAACAATTGGAGACATGATGCATATGGATCTTACAACATGACTTAGATCTACTACAACAATGGGAGACAAGGTGCATATGGATCTTACAACATGACTTAGATCTACTACAACAATTGGAGACAAGATGCATATGGATCCTTACAACATGACTTAGATCTACTACTACAATGGGAGACAAGATGCATATGGATCCTTACAACATGACTTAGATCTATTACAACAATTGGAGACAAGATGCATATGGATCCTTACAACATGACTTAGATCAACTACAACAATTGGAGACAAGATGCATATGGATCTCACAACATGACTTAGATCTACTACAACAATGGGAGACTAGATGCATATGGATCTTACAACATAACTTCGATCTACTACAACAATGGGAGACAAGATGCAATTGGATCCTTACAACATGACTTAGATCTACTACAACAATGGGAGACAAGATGCATATGGATCTTACAACATGACTAAGATCTACTACAACAATGGGAGACAAGGTGCATATGGATCTTACAACATGACTTAGATCTACTACAACAATTGGAGACAGGATGCATATGGATCTTACAACATGATTTAGATCTACTACGACAATGGGAGACAAGATGCATATGGATCCTTACAACATGACTTAGATCTACTACAACAATGGGAGACTAGATGCATGTGGATCCTTACAACATGACTTCGATGTACTACAACAATGGGAAAATGGATGCATATGGATCTTACAACATGACTTAGATCTACTACAACAATGGGAGACAAGATGCATATGGATCTTACAACATGACTTAGATCTACTACAACAATGGGAGACTAGATGCATATGGATCTTACAACATGACTTTGATCTACTACAACAATTGGAGACAAGATGCATATGGATCTTACAACAGGACTTAGATCTACTACAACAATTTGAGACAAGATGCATATGGATCTTACAACATGACTTCGTTATACTACAACAATGGGAGACACGATGCATATGGATCTTACAACATGACTTATATCTACTACAACAATGGGAGACAAGATGCATATGGATCTTAAAACATGACTTAGATCTACTACAACAATGGAACACTAGATGCATATGGATCTTACATGACTTAGATCTACTACAACAATTGGAGACTAGATGCATATGGATCTTACAACATGACTTCGATCTACTACAACAATTGGAGACTAAATTCATATGGATCTTACAACATGACTTAGATCTATTACAACAATGGAAGACAAGGTGCATATGGATCTTACAACATGACTTAGATCTATTACAACAATGGGAGATTAGATGCATATGGATCCTTACAACATGACTTAGATCTACTACAACAATGGGAGACTAGATGCATATGGATCTTACAACATGACTTCGATCTACTACAACAATGGGAGACAAGATGCATATGGATCCTTACAACATGACTTAGATCTACTACAACAATGGGAGACAAGATGCATACGGATCCTTACAACATGACTTAGATCTACTACAACAATGGGAGACTAGATGCATATGGATCCTTACCACATGACTTTGATCTACTACAACAATTGGAAACAAGAAGCATATGGATCTCACAACATGACTTAGATCTACTACAACAATTGGAGACAAGATGCATATGGATCTTACAACATGACTTCGATCTACTACAACAATTGGAGACAAGATGCATATGGATCTTACAATATGACTTAGATCTACTACAACAATGGGAGACAAGATGCATATGGATCCTTACAACATGAATTAAATCTACTACAACAATGGGAGACAAGATGCATATAGATCTTACAACATAACTTAGATCTACTACAACAATGTGAGACTAGATGCATATGGATCTTACAACATAACTTAGATCTACTACAACAATGGAAGACTAGATGCATCAGGGTCTTACAACATGACTTCGATGTAATACAACAATTGGAGACAAGATGCATATGGATCTTACAACTTGACTTAGATCTACTACAACAATGGGAGACTAGATGCATATGGATCCTTACAACATGACTTAGATCTACTACAACAATTGGAGACAATGTGCATATGGATCTTACAACATGACTTAGATCTACTACAACAATGGGAGACTAGATGCATATGGATCTTACAACATAACTTAGATCTACTACAACAATGGGAGATTAGATGCATATGGATCTTAAAACATGACTTAGATCTACTACAACAATGGGAGACTAGATGAATATGGATATTACAACATGACTTAGATCTACTACAACAATTGGAGCCTCGATGCATATGGATCGTTACAACATGACTTAGATCTACTACAACAATGGGAGACAAGATGCATATAGATCTTACAACATAACTTAGATCTACTACAACAATGGGAGACAAGATGCATATGGATCTTACAACATAACTTAGATCTACTACAACAATTGGAGACAAGATGCATATGGATCTTACAACATGACTTAGATCTACTACAAAAATTGGAGACAAGATGCATATGGATCTAACAACATGACTTAGATCTACTACAACAATTGGAGACAAGATGCATATGGATCTTACAACATGACTTCGATCTACTACAATAATTGGAGACATGATGCATATGGATCTTACAACATGACTTAGATCTACTACAACAATGGGAGACAAGGTGCATATGGATCTTACAATATGACTTAGATCTACTACAACAATTGGAGACAAGATGCATATGGATCCTTACAACATGACTTAGATCTACTACTACAATGGGAGACAAGATGCATATGGATCCTTACAACATGACTTAGATCTACTACAACAATTGGAGACAAGATGCATATGAATCCTTACAATATTACTTAGATCAACTACAACAATTGGAGACAAGATGCATATGGATCTCACAACATGACTTAGATCTACTACAACAATGGGAGACTAGATGCATATGGATCTTACAACATGACTTCGATCTACTACAACAATGGGAGACAAGATGCAATTGGATCCTAACAACATGACTTAGATCTACTACAACAATGGGAGACAAGATGCATATGGATCTTACAACATGATTAAGATCTACTACAACGATGGGAGACAAGGTGCATATGGATCTTACAACATGACTTAGATCTACTACAACAATTGGAGACAGGATGCATATGGATCTTACAACATGATTTAGATCTACTACGACAATGGGAGACAAGATGCATATGGATCCTTACAACATGACTTAGATCTACTACAACAATGGGAGACTAGATGCATGTGGATCCTTACAACATGACTTCGATGTACTACAACAATGGGAAAATGGATGCATATGGATCTTACAACATGACTTAGATCTACTACAACAATGGGAGACTAGATGCATATGGATCTTACAACATGACTTAGATCTACTACAACAATGGGAGACTAGATGCATATGGATCTTACAACATGACTTTGATCTACTACAACAATTGGAGACAAGATGCATATGGATCTTACAACAGGACTTAGATCTACTACAACAATTTGAGACAAGATGCATATGAATCTTACAACATGACTTCGTTATACTACAACAATGGGAGACACGATGCATATGGATCTTACAACATGACTTATATCTACTACAACAATGGGAGACAAGATGCATATGGATCTTAAAACATGACTTAGATCTACTACAACAATGGAAGACTAGATGCATATGGATCTTACATGACTTAGATCTACTACAACAATTGGAGACTAGATGCATATGGATCTTACAACATGACTTAGATCTATTACAACAATGGAAGACAAGGTGCATATGGATCTTACAACATGACTTAGATCTATTACAACAATGGGAGATTAGATGATTATGGATCCTTACAACATGACTTAGATCTACTACAACAATGGGAGACTAGATGCATATGGATCTTACAACATGACTTCAATCTACTACAACAATGGGAGACAAGATGCATATGGATCCTTACAACATGACTTAGATCTACTACAACAATGGGAGACAAGATGCATATGGATCCTTACAACATGACTTAGATCTACTACAACAATGGGAGACTAGATGCATATGGATCCTTACCACATGACTTTGATCTACTACAACAATTGGAAACAAGATGCATATGGATCTCACAACATGACTTAGATCTACTACAACAATTGGAGACAAGATGCATATGGATCTTACAACATGACTTCGATCTACTACAACAATTGGAGACAAGATGCATATGGATCTTACAATATGACTTAGATCTACTACAACAATGGGAGACAAGATGCATATGGATCCTTACAACATGAATTAGATCTACTACAACAATGGGAGACAAGATGCATATAGATCTTACAACATAACTTAGATCTACTACAACAATGTGAGACTAGATGCATATGGATCTTACAACATAACTTAGATCTACTACAACAATGGAAGACTAGATGCATAAGGGTCTTACAACATGACTTCGATGTAATACAACAATTGGAGACAAGATGCATATGGATCTTACAACTTGACTTAGATCTACTACAACAATGGGAGACTAGATGCATATGGATCCTTACAACATGACTTAGATCTACTACAACAATTGGAGACAATGTGCATATGGATCTTACAACATGACTTAGATCTACTACAACAATGGGAGACTAGATGCATATGGATCTTACAACATAACTTAGATCTACTACAACAATGGGAGACTAGATGCATATGGATCTTAAAACATGACTTAGATCTACTACAACAATGGGAGACTAGATGAATATGGATATTACAACATGACTTAGATCTACTACAACAATTGGAGCCTCGATGCATATGGATCGTTACAACATGACTTAGATCTACTACAACAATGGGAGACAAGATGCATATAGATCTTACAACATAACTTAGATCTACTACAACAATGTGAGACTAGATGCATATGGATCTTACAACATAACTTAGATCTACTACAATAATGGGAGACAAGATGCATATGGATCTTACAATATGACTTAGATCTACTACAACAATGGGGGACAAGATGCATATGGATCTTACAACATGACTTAGATCTACTACAACAAGGGGAGACTAGATGCATATGGATCTTACAACATGAATTAGATCTACTACAACAATGGGAGACTACATGCATATGGATCTTACAACATGACTTCTATCTACTACAACAATTGGAGATAAGATGCATATGGATCTTACAACATCACTTAGATCTACTACAACAATGGGAGACTAGATGCATATGGATCTTACAACATGACTTCGATCTACTACAACAATTGGAGACAAGATGCATATGGATCCTAACATGACTTAGATCTACTACAACAATGGGAGACTAGATGCATATGGATCTTACATGACTTCGATCTACTACAACAATGGGAGACTAGATGCATATGGATCTTACAACATGACTTCAATCTACTACAACAATTGGAGAAAAGATGCATATGGATCTTACTAAATGACTTAGATCTACTACAACAATTGGAGACAAGATGCATATGGATCTTACAACATGACTTAGATCTACTACAAAAATTGGAGACAAGATGCATATGGATCTTACAACATGACTTAGATCTACTACAACAATTGGAGACAAGATGCATATGGATCTTACAACATGACTTCGATCTACTACAACAATTGGAGACATGATGCATATGGATCTTACAACATGACTTAGATCTACTACAACAATGGGAGACAAGGTGCATATGGATCTTACAACATGACTTAGATCTACTACAACAATTGGAGACAAGATGCATATGGATCCTTACAACATGACTTAGATCTACTACTACAATGGGAGACAAGATGCATATGGATCCTTACAACATGACTTAGATCTACTACAACAATTGGAGACAAGATGCATATGGATCTTACAACATGACTTCGCTCTACTACAACAATTGGAGACAAGATGCATATGGATCTCACAACATGACTTAGATCTACTACAACAATGGGAGACTAGATGCATATGGATCTTACAACATGACTTCGATCTACTACAACAATGGGAGACAAGATGCATATGGATCCTTACAACATGACTTAGATCTACTACAAAAATGGGAGACAAGATGCATATGGATCTTACAACATGACTAAGATCTACTACAACAATGGGAGACAAGGTGCATATGGATCTTACAACATGACTTAGATCTACTACAACAATTGGAGACAAGATGCATATGGATCTTTACAACATGACTTAGATCTACTACAATAATTGCAGACAAAATGCATATGGATCTCACAACATGACTTAGATCTACTACAACAATGGGAGACTAGATGCATATGGATCTTACAACATGACTTCGATCCACTACAACAATGGGAGATAAGATGCATATGGATCCTTACAACATGACTTCGATCTACTACAACAATTGGAGACAAGATGCATATGGATCTTACAACATGACTTAGATCTACTACAACAATGGGAGACTAAATGCATATGGATCTTACAACATGACTTCAATCTACTACAACAATTGGAGACAAGATGCATATGGATCTTACAACATGACTTCGATCTACTACAACACTTGGAGACAAGATGCATATGGATCTTACAACATGACTTAGATCTACTACAAAAATTGGAGACAAGATGCATATGGATCTTACAACATGACTTCGATCTACTACAACAATTGTAGACAAGATGCATATGGATCTTACAACATGACTTAGATCTATTACACGATGGGAGACTAGATGCATATGGATCTTACAACATGAATTAGATCTACTACAAAAATGGGAGACTAAATTCATATGGATCTTACATGACTTAGATGTACTACAACAATTGGAGACAAGATGCATATGGAGCTTACAACATGACTTAGATCTACTACAACAATTGGAGACATGATGCATATGGATCTTACTAAATGACTTAGATCTACTACAACAATAGGAGACAAGGTGCATATGGATCTTACAACATGACTTAGATCTACTACAACAATTGGAGACAAGATGCATATGGATCCTTACAACATGACTTAGATCTACTACAACAATGGGAGACAAGATGCATATGGATCCTTACAACATGACTTAGATCTACTACAACAATTGGAGACAAGATGCATATGGATCTCACAACATGACTTAGATCTACTACAACAATTGGAGACAAGATGCATATGGATCTCACAACATGACTTAGATCTACTACAACAATGGGAGACTTGATGCATATGGATCTTACAACATGACTTAGATCTACTACAACAATGGGAGACAAGATGCATATGGATCCTTACAACATGACTTCGATTTACTACAACAACTGGAGACAAGATGCATATTGATCCTTACAACATGACTTAGATCTACTACAACAATGGGAGACAAGATGCATATGGATCCTTACAACATGACTTAGATCAACTACAACAATGGGAGACTAGATGCATATGGATCCTTACAACATGACTTCGATCTACTACAACAATTGGACACAAGATGCATATGGATCTCACAACATGACTTAGATCTACTACAACAATGGGAGACTAGATGCATATGGATCTTATTACATGACTTCAATCTACTACAACAATTGGAGACAAGATGCATATGGATCTTACAACATGACTTAGATCTACTACAACAATGGGAAACTAGATGCATATGAATCTTACAACATGACTTAGATCTACTACAACAATGGGAGACTAGATGCATATGGATCTTACAACATGACTTAGATCTACTACAACAATTGGAGACAAGATGCATATGGATCTTACAACATGACTTAGATCTACTACAACAATGGGAGACAAGATGCATATATGGATCTTACAACATGACTTAGATCTACTACAACAATGGGAGACTAGATGCATATGGATCCTTACAACATGACTTAGATCTACTACAACAATGGGAGACAAGGTGCATATGGATCTTACAACATGACTTAGATCTACTACAACAATGGGAGAATAGATGCATATGGATCTTACAACATGACTTAGATCTACTACAACAATGGGGGACAAGATGAAAATGGATCTTACAACATGACTTAGATCTACTACAACAATGGGAGACTAGATGCATATGGATCTTACAACATGAATTAGATCTGCTACAACAATGGGAGACTAGATGCATATGGATCTTACAACATGACTTAGATCTACTACAACAATGGGAGACTAGATGCATATGGATCTTACAACATCACTTAGAACTACTACAACAATGGGAGACTGAATGCATATGGATCTTACAACATGACTTAGATCTACTACAACAATGGGAGACTAGATGCATATGGATCTTACAACATGACTTAGATCTACTACAACAATGGGAGACTAGATGCATATGGATCTTACAATATGACTTAGATCTACTACAACAATGGGAGACTAGATGCATATGGATCTTACAACATTACTTCGATCTACTACAACAATGGGAGACAAGATGCATATGGATCCTTACAACATGACTTAGATCTACAACAACAATGGGAGACAAGATGTATATGGATCTTACAACATGACTTCGATCTACAACAACACTGGGAAACTAGATGCATATGGATCTTACAATATGACTTAGATCTACTACAACAATGGGAGACTAGATGCATATGGATCTTACAACATGACTTCGATCTACTACAACAACTGGAGACAAGGTGCATATGGATCTTACAACATGACTTAGATCTACTACAACAATGGGAGACAAGGTGCATATGGATCTTACAACATGACTTAGATCTACTACAACAATGGGAGACTAGATGCATATGGATCCTTACAACATGACTTAGATCTACTAAAACAATGGAAGACTAGATGCATATGGATCCTTACAACATGACTTCGATGTACTACATCAATTGGAGACAAGATGCATATGGATCTTACAACATGACTTAGATCTACTACAACAATTGGAGACAAGATGCATATGGATCTTACAACATGACTTTGATCTACTACAACAATTTGAGACAAAATGCATATGGATCTTTACAGCATGACTTAGATCTACTACAACAATGAGAGACAAGGTGCATATGGATCTTACAACATGACTTAGATCTACTACAACAATTGGAGACAAGATGCATATGGATCTTACAGCATGACTTAGATCTACTACAACAATGGGAGACTAGATGCATGTGGATCTTACAACATGACTTAGATCTACTACAACAATGGGAGACAATATGCATATGGATCTTACATGACTTAGATCTACTACAACAATGGGAGACTAGATGCATATGGGTCCTTACAACATGACTTAGATCTACTACAACAATGGGAGACTAGATGCATATGGATCTTACAACATGACTTAGATCTACTACAACAATGGGAAACTAGATGCATATGAATCTTACAACATGACTTAGATCTACTACAACAATGGGAGACTAGATGCATATGGATCTTACAACATGACTTAGATCTACTACAACAATTGGAGACAAGATGCATATGGATCTTACAACATGACTTAGATCTACTACAACAATGGGAGACAAGATGCATATATGGATCTTACAACATGACTTAGATCCACTACAACAATGGGAGACTAGATGCATATGGATCCTTACAACATGACTTAGATCTACTACAACAATGGGAGACAAGGTGCATATGGATCTTACAACATGACTTAGATCTACTACAACAATGGGAGAATAGATGCATATGGATCTTACAACATGACTTAGATCTACTACAACAATGGGGGACAAGATGAAAATGGATCTTACAACATGACTTTGATCTACTACAACAATGGGAGACTAGATGCATATGGATCTTACAACATGAATTAGATCTGCTACAACAATGGGAGACTAGATGCATATGGATCTTACAACATGACTTAGATCTACTACAACAATGGGAGACTAGATGTATATGGATCTTACAACATCACTTAGAACTACTACAACAATGGGAGACTGAATGCATATGGATCTTACAACATGACTTAGATCTACTACAACAATGGGAGACTAGATGCATATGGATCTTACAACATGACTTAGATCTACTACAACAATGGGAGACTAGATGCATATGGATCTTACAATATGACTTAGATCTACTACAACAATGGGAGACTAGATGCATATTGATCTTACAACATTACTTAGATCTACTACAACAATGGGAGACTAGATGCATATGGATCTTACAACATGACTTAGATCTACTACAACAATGGGAGACAAGATGCATATGAATCTTACAACATGACTTAGATCTACTACAACAATGGGAGACTAGATGCATATGGATCTTACAACATGACTTAGATCTACTACAACAATGAGAGACTAGATGCATATGGATCTTACAACATTACTTCGATCTACTACAACAATGGGAGACAAGATGCATATGGATCCTTACAACATGACTTAGATCTACAACAACAATGGGAGACAAGATGTATATGGATCTTACAACATGACTTCGATCTACAACAACACTGGGAAACTAGATGCATATGGATCTTACAATATGACTTAGATCTACTACAACAATGGGAGACTAGATGCATATGGATCTTACAACATGACTTCGATCTACTACAACAACTGGAGACAAGGTGCATATGGATCTTACAACATGACTTAGATCTTCTACAACAATGGGAGACAAGGTGCATATGGATCTTACAACATGACTTAGATCTACTACAACAATGGGAGACTAGATGCATACGGATCCTTACAACATGACTTAGATCTACTAAAACAATGGAAGACTAGATGCATATGGATCCTTACAACATGACTTCGATGTACTACATCAATTGGAGACAAGATGCATATGGATCTTACAACATGACTTAGATCTACTACAACAATTGGAGACAAGATGCATATGGATCTTACAACATGACTTTGATCTACTACAACAATTTGAGACAAAATGCATATGGATCTTTACAGCATGACTTAGATCTACTACAACAATGAGAGACAAGGTGCATATGGATCTTACAACATGACTTAGATCTACTACAACAATTGGAGACAAGATGCATATGGATCTTACAGCATGACTTAGATCTACTACAACAATGGGAGACTAGATGCATGTGGATCTTACAACATGACTTAGATCTACTACAACAATGGGAGACAATATGCATATGGATCTTACATGACTTAGATCTACTACAACAATGGGAGACTAGATGCATATGGGTCCTTACAACATGACTTAGATCTACTACAACAATGGGAGACTAGATGCATATGGATCCTTACAACATGACTTCGATCTACTACAACAATGGGAGACTAGATGCATATGGATCTTACAACATGACTTAGATCTACTACAACAATGGGAGACTAGTTGCATATGGATCCTTACAACATGACTTAGATCTACTACAACAATGGGAGACTAGATGCATATGGATCCTTACAACATGACTTAGATCTACTACAACAATGGGAGACTAGATGCATATGGATCTTAAAACATGACTTAGATCTACTACAACAATGGGAGACTAGATGCATATGGATTCTTACAACATGACTTAGATCTACTACAACAATGGGAGACAAGATGCATATGGATCTTACAACATGACTTAGATCTACTACAACAATGGGACACTAGATGCATGTGGATCCTTACAACATGACTTAGATCTACTACAACAATGGGAGACAAGATGCATATGGATCTTACAACATGACTTAGATCTACTACAACAATGGGACACTAGATGCATGTGGATCCTTACAACATGACTTAGATCTACTAACTACATGGTTGGACTAAAATAGATTTCTTGTTTAAAATGGAAACATATTGTGTGATTCGATTTTGATTTCAATTTGATCCGTTATACAGGTTTAAATAAAAAAAAAAATTTGCACTATAAACATCAAAAATATCCCCCAAATAACAAAAAAGTACTGCAATAAATACCGAATTATTAGCGTTCTTAAGTGCTGTCTATATTTAGAAAACTAGTATTTGGTTCCAATCAAATATTGATTTTGTTATGTTTTGGTAGATTTGACATATGCAATGTTCAGATTTTATTTATTAATGACATAAGTCAGTACATGAGTCACATGATTTCATTTTGGTTTCAATTTGATCTGTTATATACAGGTTTACATGTAGTTAAAATTGTTTCATCTTAAAAAGATTCAGAATGTTGTTCAGAAATGTATTTGAAATTATCACAGGATCACATGTAGAATGAAAATAAGTAAAAGGTTTGTTTTATGTGGAATAGGTGGATACTGTAGAATCTGGTAAATATGTGCTTACTTGAATATAAGCGTATACCAAACTTAAGCGCATATGACCTTACTGTCAACCTATTTGCGATAATAAGCACATGTTATCTCTTACCGTCATTTTGTGTTAGAAATAGGTGCATATCCTCATACAGGTATACAACAAATCAGCGGTTAAAAAATTGGTTACTAGTAAGGTGACACACGTTCTTACTTGTTGACATTTAAGTGTAATCATCTTCCAATAATTATGTTGTTTGAATATGTTTTTGCGACTATAAACCCAAACAAGATGCTAGTAAATTGCTCGAGTTGTTATACATAAAGATTTGTTTGCAGCTATTCTGTGTACATTAATCATGAATAAAACTCCTTTAAAAAGAAAATCATACAATCGAGTGAAAAAAGTGGAGATTATTGTGTTTTATAAAAACGGTAGAAACTAGGGCTGTGCATTGGCATTTTTTCATCTGCGATGCATATCACAATACTTCATTTTCAGAACGATACGTATCATGATACATATTGCCTGTGAAAATAAAAGGTAATGCGTATTGCAATATTTAAGTCACAATGCAATGCACATCACAATACTGATTTTAAACTGTATCTTATGCAATCACCATGATTGTTTAATAAGGTGTATGTAATAGCTATGCACGTATGCAACTTAAAATTACCTTTATGAAACAGAGAACAACAGAACTGATTACAATGCATAACTGCAAGAGTGATGAAATGAACATAGTGTGATAGTGCCTGATGGGAAGGAGATGACAACAATTATATGTTGTCCGTAATATTCGTCACATGTTTAGCCAGTATATATCTGAAAATTTGTCTTGCTTTTTCAACAACCCATTCTTTTTTGTTTCTTAGTTTTCATTAACTAGTCTTTCCATATCATCAAGAATGAAATTGCGACGCACAATATCTGACAATCCCACAAGTTATACCTTTACGCCATAGATACGCGTTTTCCCGCACCAATCACAGAAGGCCTTTGAAAACAGTGCAGGAAGAGTTCAGATTGCTCATAAGGCCAAAACAAAATAATACTGTGGTTCTGGTAACATGCTGAAAAAAAATAGGGTAGGTAGGTAGGAAAAACATTTATTTTTTAAAATTATTTTATTTTGGCTAAACTGGACCAGTAGTATGGATACCACTACCTGATACAGATCATAAGAAGAGGAAAAATATAGTTTAATAAAATATCTTTGGTTGTACAGTTCGGAGTATCTGTTGTTATATGATCGGACATTTTAACTGTAGAATTTTTCGATGTGCAGCTGCAAACAGCTAGACCAAAAATGAGCATTATGGTGGAAAAACTGTAATACATTGTACCAGTCATATGGAAAGTACTTTCTGTGAAGACTAGTCACTTGCCATCAATGTGAGCTTTGAACAGTGTGGCTGATAGATTTTAACTGTTACTTTTAAGTACAAGCTTTCTACATTTTTTTAAACTCTAATTTTTGATGTATGAGCAAGATTATCACCCAGCTTTTCAAGGTTGGGATTGGACAACTGAACAATATCATCAAATCAAATTGAATTCTTTGAACACCTTTGGCGGATGAGCTTCCAAGGAACATCCATGCCAAATATTAACTTCCATCAATTTGTTAAGAAGGAGATGTTGTTTGAAGTAAATATGAATGGATGACGGATAGTAAATGGTCACAATAACTCACCCAGAGCATATGCTCAGGTGAGCTTAAAAGGACATTACTGCTATTTCGTTTTTAAATCTAAAATCAACATTTTATGTCTAAATTAATTATTAAATCTGACAAAATAATAGAGCAATCTTTTAATATTAGTACAAACATGTCTATGTTATACATGTACATTATATTTATAATAAAGCAATATTTATGACAATGTATCTTTCTTTTAAAGCTCAGTACTTTGAAGATACCAAATAAACCTCATGACTGAACCATCATATCTTAAAATTTGGCTGAAAAATAGCTTGCCATGATCAACAGTTCACATGTCCAGATTTGTATTACCAATACACTTTGTGGAATATATGAAATATGAAAATGTCTCTATCAGTATGCCTGACTTGTTATGTTGTATTTTATCTTTGTTCTTTACTGACTATCATTTCTGTTCTGTCGACTCTGTGGCAGTGTGGGAGCAGGAGTTTATTTAAAACATTATTTTAAATACCTTTCTCTTCTTTTCTAATTTTTGCTAACTATCATAACATACAATAATGGAAATGTAAAGTCTACAAAGCTATTCAATCTATTAAAGAGAACTTGGCAATGTGATAAATAAATGCAGTCTATGCCTTCAAACATCTAGAAAGTGCAACTAGTCAACTATATTTCAAATATTAAAAAACACACACATAATTGGTCTTAATTGTTGTTTTCAATACTATATTTAATCATGCCAACGAAAATTATACGCTGAAACTACACTACCAAAAAGCAATAAGAGTTATTACTATTGCTGATATGCCAATAAACTTGTATTGTATTGTACTATAATACCCTACCCACATTTTTCTTTACCATAAACTCGATTTAAATATCGACTTTCACGTTTTCACAGAAGAAAATTTATATACATAGTTCCAATTAATGTAAATCTACGAAATATTTATAAAATTACCAGAAGCTAAAGCTGACATTATACATAATACGATCGATTGCAAATTATCTGCAAAAACATAATCATTTTGGCAAAGGGAGATAATTTTATGCTCTGAAGATTTGAGGGACACCCGCGAGTTACTTCATTGTCTTTTTTTATCTTTGCTCAGGTGCATGGTAAGAAATGTATACCTTGGTCGTAGATATGCGACCAATCAGAGTGGTTATTAAAACTAGATTAATTTATATTCAAAGTTATCTACCAATTACATTAGATGGATAAAAATAGATAATTGAATATGCATAAGAGGGTTTCCCAAGTCGCAATATCGGGCATGTGGTGTGATAAACAACGCAGGGGTCAATTGTTTCTACTGATAAGTTACGGTCTTAAAACAACAGTTTGACCCGTGCCGTATCAAATCGAGATATTTGCAGATCTGTGTATTGAGAAAACTAGCTTGACCGCTTTTATAAAACAAGCCCGATGGGCAAGTTACTTTGAAAAAGGCACATGCCTGGTTCCAGATTTGACAAGCCCCGGACATTGGGCTATCCTATTCTTAGAGCACTGAATGTAATGGCCGGAACTGTCACCGCAGAAAAATGCCATTTCCATGCTTTTCCAATATCGCAAAAAACGTTTTGCAAACGGCACTTGTAAGAATGATACATTTGTGAAAATATTATTGGATTTACCAAATGCCGTATTCGCGTATTGAAAACAGGAAAGTAGTCAATTCCAACAAATGCCATAAAATAATTTAGTGATTTAGTAAATAACATAGTGATAACTATGGAGTAAAGGGTTAAACTCATTGAACTTATTCATATTTATATTGTTTACATTTGATAAATTTTATATTTGTGAAATCAGTTACAAAATAAATGGAGGTAGCACCCACACGTCGGTTAGTTATACTAGTATTTTACTTTTCGTAATCAAAGTGTTGAAAATAGGCACATAGGGCTTATGTATAAGCGCATAAAAATGTCACTAAAATTGATATAACTCATACACTTATTTACCAGATTCTACAGTATATGAAAATGCATTAAAGGCTCATTAAACTTCCGAAACAGTCGTTAAATTTAAGTCAGTTTTACTATTCCAGATGATAGAATACATGTTTATTTGATCACTGAGAGATAAATATAAAACACTTTATTAGTACATAATTAATTTTTTCGGCAGAAAACGGGGAGTTACGAAGCTTGTTCGGAAACGCTTTGGTCGGTAATATATGATCAATTCACTTCAGAGAGAAAAATAGTATGGGGAACTGTAGGGAATGCAGTTAAAAATTAAGTAACCGCTTGCAGTTAAATAGTTTTTGAGAACATCGCCTGTATTCCCTTCAGTTTATTAATGAACTGGAACCCATGCACGTAAGCAATAAATCGTTCATATAAAATTAAAAATAAAATTACTTTTTTGATAACTGTAATAATGACAATGCTAAAGTGATTTGTGACGTAATAGCGTGTACGATAGTATCATACGGATATGCAAGGGAGGATCCTGAGCAAGAGTTACTAGACCAAACTAGTATTCAGTACACATTTTTTTTCAGTGCGTATAAATAATATAATCCATACTAGGTTCGATTCAGTTTTATTGCAGACATCAACAGATTTTTAAAAAAAAAGAAAATGATACCAGGTCAACTTTACAGTCTAAGAAGACTCCTGACCTTTAACCGGAAGAAGATACATAATATTAGTGAAGCCATAACTTTTCTAATCTTGTTAATGAACCTCTTATCTAACGATCTTAATCTGCACAATACCACTGCAGTATTCATTTGTGTACTTCTGAACACTGATGGAAGTACAATCGGAAAGCAATCGAGTCATTACGGAATTACAAAAATGTAAACAAAAGTTAAAGCTTGGTCCGCCATCTAAGAAATACACATTTTGATCCGAGTTATTTATTTTCTCACTTTTTTAAAAACAGTCACTAAAGGGTCTACAGGAATGGTTTTAACAAAACTATAAACACATTTAATGATAATCAATTTTGTTAATATCAAAAAGTGCATTTTGGAAGTTTAATGAGGCTTTAATAAAGTTTATATTTTAAAAAAAAATTACATTCTTTTTAAAATTAGTGTTTTAATTGGTAAAAAATTATTTTAAATAAATAAACAACATCTTGCTGTTAAGTGAATTGTTTTTGTTGTGGAATAAATTATTAATCCGTTGAGAAATAGTCACCCATGTGAAAGGTAAGCTCAGTTTTATCTTCTTCGATTTATATGCACTTCTACAGCCTCATGTCATTTTAGTTTGACACATTACGCAATCCAGTCATGTGATCGAAATCTGGTGACGGCATTTTGTTGGTTCATTTTGGGTTAATGTGATCTAACGTGAATGGTGATGGCAATGAGCATATATTAATTTGTTATCTTTTGGTAGAAAAATATTATTTTATAGTAATTTATACTGGTTATACATATTACCACAAGTCTAAAACTTCCATCAACCATGTAAATGATGGCATCAATAATAAACAATAATAAAGTTACTATATTGTCTTGAATAATCCTTCTAAAAGTTATTTCTTGTAAATATACCTTTGAAAATGATACACTCATGAAAAGACAGTGGTTATTTATGATACACAGTCGGCCATTTTATTATGTATGAAAAATATCATTAAAGATTCAAACCAACATAAACAGTGTGTCTGTACATGTTAAATGAATTTTTGCATCGATTCTCGTTTTGCTAAAAAGAGGGCACAAAAAATATTGACCCTTTCCCAAGAAATCGTTCTTTAAGTGCACCCATCCATTTCAATTGTCACACTGTCCCCAGGTAAGAAATTCTAAGTGCGCATGTGAGATAATGTTATTTTACCAGCATTCACGGTAATACGTATATCGCGGTATTAGATATATAAGGGATACACATTAAATGCAAGCATTTAGTTTTTTGCATTTAGTGTCAACATACATTTTGCATTGTGATATTTAACGTCGATTCTAAAGTGATCGAAAACCGGTAACACCATCAATGAATCATAAATTACAATCACCGCTCATATCATAGTGCTTTATATATCAATTATTACATGTTGACATATTTCAGATAAAAAATACCGTTCGTGGTCATCTCAAGCCACAGTATCAATCGTAAATAACTTTTAACTATCAAAAGAAAAACAATTTGCTTCCATCTTGTTAATGACTGGTTCCCATCTTTATGTAAAGTACAGATAGCAAAAACGGGTCTCACTCTGCCCTCCTGTGTCGTCCGATAGATTTCATTTCTGAGCGAAGCGGAAAGGGGATGATGGCATACTGTATAGTGATATCTGAATAGGCCTATTTATTGTCTGATAACCGCTATAAACGTGCCGATACCGATATTAGTGCAGGGTGCAGTACCTCATTATCTTACAAACTAACTACATGTTTATCGCAATAGGAATATGGGCGAACCCGCACGGTTATATAATAATAGGCTGCGAGCCTCATATGATCAAGTTTGAAACGCAGACGGACATGTGGGTCGATATAAATACACGGCGAAGTAACCTGTGAAAATTAAAAGTCACACTTCCACATTTAGTAGGGTCAAAATAGCCGTATAAACATCAAACTGCGGACTAATTGCAACAGAAAATGTTTTAATAGTTTCTGAAAGTTCAAACCTTTTCCAAATATGTATTGAAAATAGACAAAAATCGGACACCTCTTTCATTTTCATTTTTACCATACAAAATTATACCTATTTTTTAAATTGGCATTTGAAATGAAAGTCGTTTAATAAAAAAAATGGCCACCAGTAAACTTTTAATGGATAAACTGGGCATGTTTCAACACAATATTAGCATGCTATTTTTCTATGAACTGCAGTCTTAAACAAAGTTCAATTTTTTTTTGTGGAAAAATGATAATATACGCAAAATACCATGTCCAATTACCTCACCCACTTTATCATGTTTTCAAATTTTTAATAAAATCTTCCCTTTAACTAGATTTTCCTTTCTTCATAATTTTTATTAGATTTAGCATAACTTATCAATTGGAAACAATTCTCTTAGGAGCCTCGGAAGAGACGTTAAGCCGCTGATCTTGTGTACAGGGAGAATAACTCGGAGAATAACATTAAAAATCCCACTGAACTTCAGTTTAAGCAGTAGTTCAACTACCCGTAAAATTTCCCTCGGAGACGTATATTTTTCATAACATTTTTATCTTTAATATTGTATTTCATAAGTAAAAAATAAATTCGATTTTTGAATTCTACAAATCATTTCATCTATTAAAATGTATATCGACGTGCCGTGAAACAACATTCATTCAGTCAGCCAATTATATATTCATTCATATATATTTTTGTCGTTGTACAATATATCACAAAAACATATGTCTGCGACCGCTCTGTATTTATATAAATCAATCAAGAAACAATTTACTCATTTTCATCGGTGACATTATCCATTGCTATAGAGTTGAAATAACTCACTTCAGGATTAAAAGCCGAATTTTGAGTTTACATCGGTCGATAAAAAAACATAAGGCCCGTTTAATGTTCGTGAATTCGGCTTTTAATCCTTATATTTACATTCTATTTTCAAACTATTTTAGATAAAACTATAACGTTATTTTTGTAATTTTGGTATTTCAAAAGCAAATTATACGCATTAAAACGCAAAGCCAATATCATGAATGTAACGGCGACGTTGTCAACATACTGAATAAGTGCACGCATTTTATAACTTACGGCAAACGTCACGTGAAACTTACGAAAACGTGAAGTCTCACCAGCAAAACAAAATCGTGCAACAAATAAAATGCAAACTGGTCCTCTTTAGCCCCGCTCAGCTGCAAGTGTTTTTCATTGGGAAATAAAATGCAGTAAATATGTATAGTTCATTTAGGCCGATTGCAGTGGGAATGTAAATATTGCACATTGGAGAGCATTCAAGTCCGTGTTTCTTGCATGTGAAGCGAGCATTTCTGCATTCAGTTTTACATTTACATCAGATCAACCTAAGAAATCTATCTGGTGCTGGTTGTCTGTCAGTCTGGCTAGGAAGCATACGCCCATTTGATATTTTCCATCCCCATTCTTGAACGTTCAAATCATTCCTGTCCATATTTGTTCCTGGTAGTATACCATGTACCTATGGTATTTCGCAGCATTTTGGGTTGGTGGCATCTGTTCAGGAGTAACACATTTAATACTCTCTGCAACCTTTTGGAAGAAATTAGACATGTGTAGAGAACTTAAAGTATCTTCCTTTTTGCCATTAAAAAGAATAGATAATGCTTTTGGGCCGGCTTCGCTAATGTCTTCATGAGATTAATCTCCTCGATAAAACGTCATTGAACACTCTTGTATATTACTGCATGTTTCGGGATCTAATTTGTTCTGGGTTCTTGGATATGAATGAATGAATGAATGAATGAATGAATGGATGGTGTTTTACGGCATGTCGACACATAAATAGGTCATTTTGTGCGCGCAAAGATTAATGGACGTGATGATGACAAAAAAAGATTAAATAAATACGGTTAAAAATTTATTAAAACTATTGACAAATAAATCAATGAAAATAATTTACAAATAAATAAATGAAAAATTAATAAATCAGAGATAAAAGGTGAATAATATAATAATTGGTACTAAAAATTAATAAAACGCTTAACCTCTTTAAAAAAAACAAATATATAGGAAACATCTATTTTATCAAATAATTCATTCATACAGTCGGCTCTGTAGTACTTTTCTCGCATTGGAGAAAAGTCCACACAGTCGACCAGTATGTGATTCACAGAAAGCGGTGCAAAAAGGGCACACACTCTGGAACAGGTTCATGTTTTAAAAGATATGAATGTGTACAGCGCGTATGCCCAATTCTACACCGAGCTAATACAAATTCTTCTCGACGAATACTCCTATTGCTAGGATGCCATTCGCCAAGTTTTGGTTTTATAACATTAATTTATTATTAATAGCAAGATCCCAAGAGGACTGCCATGAACTAAATATATATTTATTAATATGAGATTTAAAATCTGTAAAAGGCAGTTTAAAAGTAATAATATTCAAGCTTAAGGCCGCTTTTGTAGCCTTATCAGCTTTATCGTTTCCTCGAACTCCTGTTTGGCTAGGAAGCCAGCAGAAAAACAATAGTATTATCTATACATAGTACATTGTATTTATTTAAAAGTTGAAGTACAAGAGGATTGTCATCTTTCATGCCATCTATGGCTTGAAGAGATGAAAGTGAATCAGAAAATATAATAAACTGTTGTTTTTTTTTCAGATTCATTAATGTAGTTCAATGCAAATTCGATGGCTTTGAGTTCACCTGAAAAGATGGAGGCTCCGGTTGGTAATCGGCTCTTTGAGGTGTGCTGTCCTGTAACAGCAGCTGCAGCCACAGTGTCTCCATCTTTAGAACCATCTGTATATATGTGACAATAATGATTGTAAGATGATTTGATTTCATTAAATTTACTTCGGAAGATAGTGGAGTCTGTTTCAGATTTTTTTTCTTTACAAAGTTCAAAAATGATTTTTGGCTTTTCCAAAGTCCATGGTGGTATTTCTGAGATTTTATACTTAGCAATTAAATTAAGATTAATATTCGCTTCGGTAGGTTTGGTTTGATCCGGAGACCGAAAGTTCGAATAACTTTAGGTTTTTGATCAAAGAGAGTTTCATAATTGGGGTCAACATACGATTAAAAGCAGGATTAGATGGAATTGAATGAAGTTTAATTGCATATTGAAGAGTCAGTTTTTCACGTCTTAAATACAATGATAGTTCATTTGCCTCTTCATAAAGACTGTCGGCTGGGGACGTACGAAAGGAACCAAGGGCGAGTCGTAGTCCTTGGTTGTGTATAGGACCAAGCATCGCTAAGTAAGACTTGCGAACTGATCCATATACACTAGAGCCGTAGTCCAATTTTGATCTGATTAGAGATCTGTAAAGTCTAAGTAAAACTTTACGATCTGCACCCCAATTAGTATTGGCAACAACTTTTAATAAATTTAGTGCTTTATTACACTTTGTCTTAAGATATTAAAGATGAGGAATAAAAGTAAGTTTACGGTCCAAAATAAGACCTAAAACTTTTGTTTCCTCAACAACAGGTATATGTGTCCCGTCTAAAGTTAGATTGGGATCATCGTGATGTTTACGTAGTTGACAAAAATGCACACAATTTGTTTTAGACTTAGAAAATTTAAAACCGTTTTCATCAGACCAAGTCTGAAGTTTATTAATGCAGTGTTGCAGTTGCCTTTCAATAGTTTTCATATTTTTTGAACGGTAACAAATTACAAAATCGTCAATATATAAAGAGCAATCCACACCAGGATGTATGCTCTCAACGATATTATTAATCTTTATATTAAAAAGTGTGACAGACAGAATACTTCCTTGTGGGACGCCCATCTCCTGTTTGTGAACATCAGAGAGGGTCGTGCCCATTCGGACTTGAAACTGTGTATCGTCTAAAAAGTTTAAAATAAAGTTAGCTAAACGGCCACGAAGGCCCATATTATGAAGATCTTTCATAATGCCGTACTTCCACGTGGTGTCGTAGGCTTTCTCCAAGTCAAAAATTACAGCGACTAAATGTTCTTTCTTTATGAAAGCCTGCCTAACAAACGATTCAAATCTAACTAAATGGTCTGTAGTGCCTCTTGGGCGTTGGAATCCACTTTGATACTTAGTAATTAAGTTGTTGGATTCCAAGAACCAAACGCGGCGACCATTAATCATACGTTCCATGGTTTTATTAACACAACTTGTCAAAGCAATTGGACGGTAATTAACTGGATCCGTGTTATCTTTCCGAGGTTTGGGTACCGGAATAACGATAGCTTCCCTCCAAGACTCGGGGAAGTTTCCAGTCACCCAAACAGAGTTAAATATATCAAGTAGAATTAATAAGGACGATTCGGGTAAATGTTTTAAAAGTTGATAATGGATATCATCAGGACCAGCTGATGTATCATGTGCCTTCTTTAAGGAATTTTTCAATTCACCCAAAGAGAATTGCTTATTATATTTTTCTGAATTATTTGATTTAAAGTTTAGTTTCTGTTTTTCAGTCTGATGTTTATGTTTTAAAAATGTTGGTTTGCAATTAGTAGTAGATGAATTTTTTTGAAAACGTATCTGCCAAAGTATTAACGATGTCTTTGGCAGATGTTGCAGTATGATTTACAGTTTTTAAATGGTTAACGCAACCTGGAGTACCCTTACCGTTGGTTTTTCGGACCATGTCCCACGCATTCTTAAGGGAAGTACGAGAATTAAGCCTAGAGACGTAATCTCTCCAGGACTTTCTCTTACTCTCCTTATGAGTACGTCTTGCTTTTGCACGAAACACTTTAAAATTGTCCAAATTATGTTGTGTAGGCCGTAAATTAAATTGATTTGATGCTTTTTTACGATCCTTGACTACATTCTTGCAGTCATCATCATACCATGGTTTTTGAGGGCGTTTTGGATTTGTCGAAGTTTTTGGATAGAATTATCTGCTATACTGTATAATATTGATGAAAACTGACCAGCAGGATCATCCGTACCGTTTAATAAATCAGGCTTAAACTGTTCTTCGCAGAGAGACTGGAACATAGGCTTATCTGCTTTGCGAAGTTCCCATCTAGAAGTGGAGGTCCGATATTTGCAAGAAATATTGGATAATGGTCACTCCCGCAGAGGTCGTTACCAACACTCCATGAAAAGAAGTCTAACAAAAGTGATGGCTCACAAACTGATAAATCGATGGAAGTTTTCGATCCTGAAGCAGGATATAAATATGTATGAGATTTATTATCATTATAAAGACATAGGTTATTTTGATTTAAAATAGATTCAACTTTATTACCTTTATCATTAATGTCTTTACAACCCCATATGTAATTGTGGACATTAAAATCCCCCAAAAGCATAAAAGGTGGTGGCAATTGTGCAATGAGTATATCGAGATCCTTCGGATCATGGCTTGCAGATTAGTGTCCAATGCAAAAGAACTGTGCGGAACGTTTCTATTGACAAGAATAGACACACCACCAGTTGCTTTTTCACCTGTATCACAAATTGTATTATATAAAGAATACTGTTTAAAAGTAGTTTTATCATTTGACTTCAAAAACGTTTCTTGAAGACAAAATGCAATAGGGTTATGTTCATTTAAAAGTAAACTAATCTCATCATAATTTGGTTTTAAACCTCGACAATTCCATTGTATTATTTTATTTGAATTTGAATCGTTCATTTAGGTGGAATAATAGGTGCCAAAGGGGCTTTAGTTTTCACGACCTTGGTAGAATCCGATGGTGCTTCGTCGGTCTCAATATCAAGGTGTGAAAATTTGTTGTGCAAACGTTCAGGGCCATCTGGCGCTTCAGGTTGCCTCCCAGTAACACACAATTTGGCAGAGGCCAGATTTATTTTTCCAGCCCTACGTGGCGAAACCGGACTCTTGGTATTACCAGAGCTCGATGGTTTCAGGGAGCTCGGGACATTCCTCGAGCTCTCCGGTTTTGAGGAGCTCGTGACATTCCCCGAACTAACATGATTTTATTTTCAATACCGCAAATCTACAACCGTGTTTCGTGTTAATGCAAACCTAACAACCACTTATCAAATAGTTCCACCCGTGATAAGCGCTCGAACTAACTTTAAACAGTAGATTAGCCTATTTCAACGAAAACATTAATATTATAACATACAGCGACGATTTATACCTATAAACAATTACGTATCGTATAAATTCCAAGTTTATATCCTGTAGCATTAATCAGCACAAAGGAATTAAAGTGCATGAATACAGACGCGCTGAACTATGGTCACGTGACCAAAAGATTACGCCATATTGTAAATAAAATTCCAGGTCACGAACTATATCGCCAACAAGCACATTGAAAGAGTCGTATATTTCGGCAAGGACTTCAGCTAATAAGTACTTGATTCGGGAGTCTGATTTCGCTTTTTTCTATCATTTTAAAAATGTGTACGGTAACGAAACTTTTCTAAATCTGTCCCTTATGCCAAGGAACTATACTCCTTGCTTATGTCAATAAACAATCAATACTCGTTCTAAAAATAGAGATATGCTAATGCCGATCATGTGACTTGCGGTTTCTCCCAAATGTTTAAAAATAGACTTGTATTCCTAAAAAGAATTCGAGATTGATCGATATATGAATAATGTCAGTGTTTTTTTTTATTATTTAGTAAATATTTCACAAATTTCCAATAACTGGAACGGTAGATAATTTCTACTTAAGCATATAAGAGTTAAAGCATTTGTGTTTCCGTAGCGAAAATACGCAAACATCCAGATGTGTCTAAAATCGGCGCCATAACATTTTGGTTAGTGCGGTTCCGTACGGTTACGGGGTGATATAGGGCCCTAGAAAATATAAATGTACGAATCAATTATTAATGTCGACATACACATTTCTACTTTTCGTCTTTTAAACGAATTGTTTCACTGTTGCGCTAGAGAAATCAATAAAGAATATAGTAAATGAGTATACTCAAAGTGGAATTCATCGTGCTAGATTCAGAGCACTTTGATATTTTATATATACTGTATATGATAGAAAGCTTAGCATTTCTGAAAATACACGAGTTGAGTTGAAGATACAAATCTCATATCATTGAGTTGAACTAATATCTTGAAGTTGGACATTTGCCAAATTTAAGAGTTAATATTCTTACTATAGCAGAAATACACTTTCAAAGGCAAACCATTCAGTTACGTTTCTGACATATTCGAGAAAAAGAGTCAACGTTAAGCATAGGACATGTAGATTCTGTACCATGTATAAGAATCAAAGGTAATCGGGATTATTCTACTTCAACGTATGCAAACTGACCTGCTTGTCTAAAACAATGGCGACATTTTACATCTTATATGCTCCGCCCTCATCAGTACTACAGTGCTTTGATTAAGATTAGGTTTCGGTTGTATGAGAGGTTTTAATACCAATACCAGGCATATAATTAGTATATGGCATTGGTTTATCATTTAGCCAGGTGATATCAATTTGTATCTCAATACACCTTGTTACTTTTTTCTCTACATTTCTACTCACTTCAGCATATAATTTGCCTGAAGGAGCAGATGGAGACTGGATGTTAACAAGGCGTCTTGCTTCTGGAAATGATATTTTTTTCTCCAGCTTAATCCGTTGGACCTCGCGTTCAATTTTCCAGTTTGGACATTCTCTAGAGAAAGCCCCGTGGCTCCCGTTGCAATTAACGCAATAGGCGGGTTTAGTGCACGACGAGAAGTCTGTGTGTCCCGCTTCACCGCATCGGGCACACACCGCGTCTCGTCTGCATCTCTCTCGATGATGTCTAAACTGTTGACAGTTAAAACAACGAAGAGGATTTGGAATGTACATGTCAACAGGTAAAGACAGATAACCAATCTTTATAGTTTTTGGAAGAACTGGGTTGTTAAATGTCAGTATAAATTGTGTTGGTAGGTTTAACAATGCCATTTTTCTTGGTAGTGACCCTGGTAACCTCTGAAACTCCCTGCGATTTCAGATTTACACTCATTTCCTCAGCAGTACACTGTTCCAGTTCCCTGGAACGAATGACGCCTTTGGAGGTATTGAGTGTAACATGAGGACGGACCTCTACCGGTATATCCACAAATCGTTTAACTGAAAGTAGATTGTCCGAGTGTGATTGTTTTTAAACTTTCAATAAAGATTTTATCTGATTTTATTTTCTTCACCTCCCGCGGTTCACCGGCAAAACCAAGTATTGCCTTGTAAATCGGAAAAGGTGAAAGTTTTGTTACTGGTCTATTAGCATCAGTTGAAGTAATGGTCAAGAATCGAGGCCAGTTCACGGTCTGTATATCATCATCTGATTCAGCCCCAACAGAATCGTGTCGAGCACGCTTGTGTAAAGACTGAGCAGGTACAGGTCGGTTAGTATTAATTTGGTGTAATTTTTTTTTTAAGCCATAATGAGTTTGTGTTTGGTTCGTTGTTCACGTTTCTCAACCGCCTGGGAGCCCAACAAGGGGACACATGCTGTGGATATCCGACAGACATGATGCCAAGTATACGTGAACAATATACTCCAGCAAAGTAATACATCAGATCCCGTATACCACCCGATGGATGTAAATTCAAGTCCCGACAAGACAAGAACCGCACCAACATCCATCTAAAATAGCATACGTATAATCATATAGTATTTCACTTTACAAGATTAGCCCATAAGCCATGACAGTTTTCAAGGATTTGAGAGTAAGATTACTAAAATATATAATCATAGAAAATTAATATTGACAAATAAATGAGAATGGAAAAATTCAATGGGGATGAAATAATTGAGAAAGGATGATACATAATAAAATATAATCCAAGAAAATTATCATGACAGACCGATTGATCAAGACCGGGCCCATCCGACCTCCCGTCTTGACTTCAAATCCGGACCAAAGTGGTGTGTTGCGTCGCGGACTCCTGCGGCGCTCAACCACCAGGACTCCTTCATCCAACCGCACAGGTCGCCACCCACGGTCAACAGGTGGGTTCATTTTCGGGGAGGATCTTACCCCTCTGCTTGGAACGAGCAGTCAGCAAATTCTAATCCCTACCGACAGGGGGTTCTTGGATATGCCAGATATATTTCTTCTTTTTTGTTTTGAGTTTGTTTCTGTTTCAAGTAAACATCTTGGCAATTGTCATTAACGTGATAGTAAAGCAGCACCGATAAGTCGGTGTCATCTCCAATCACTGTCACGGCTGAGTTCAAAGCATACATAACCGCTGTTGTTACTATTAACAAACTAGCATCACCTTCTGATTAAGTAGTCTCGATGTACTTAGATTAGATTGTACTTAGGTTCTTAACATGTCAGTGAAGCTTGATTTGTTGTTAAGATTTGCAAGATATATCTCCTTTTTGATATTTTATGTTGTATTGCCATCAAACTTAACGTCAGTGCTAACTCTTACAGAATTTCTCCTTTGGTAGGTACTATCTTTTGTAGATGGAGAATTACAATATCCATCAAAAGTAACAATAACATTTTGGCCATAACATTTCATTGTATACACTGAATATATCTTAGCAATGGTGTTAATGTGACACCACGACTCCATGGACGTTTTTGGATTAATGCCCCGCCATCGAGTACATACTTTGCATTTTCGTTTACAGTACATCTATCCCAGCCAGTTAATTAAAACATTGCATCTTTAAGCTATGGTTTGTTCGGAACTAGCATAATACCATTAGCGTCAAACAATGACGGTGGATACAAACACAACGCGTATGTAAACAGAGACCCGAGTTCATCTTGTGTGATAACTTGATGTGCTGCAGATATTAATCTTTGAAACAACAACTGAGGGTTAATTGTTACGTGGTCGTCGTCGATTTTGACATTTAATTCGTAATCCATTGTTACTGCTTGATTTTTTTTGTTTAAATGAATATTCAAATATCGTTTCATCAGCCATTGCAGTAATTATATTTTGACCCAATTCTTCAGCTCTATAAACATTTACCTGTTCTTCTGTAGTAACTCCACTAAATATGTTTATAATCGTTGAACATTGATTGAATTGGTTTCTGATTTGTGGAAAGTTGGATAGCTTCAACATGTCACTGTTGTCTCTTGTTTGTTTAGCTTTAGATGTGTCGCTGTGTTGATCTTTTGGTGTGTACGTAATGCCAGTAAATTGTTGCATTGCCTGATTCACGCTTACACAGGATGGCGACGAAAGCAGCCATGTTGCCCTCTGGAGTTCTGTCATACCCCTTCCTCTGGTCAGACCAACACTTGTTTTCATACTTCTCATCTGTTCTATTACGATATCAGTTGATAAACCGGCTCCGAATCTATCGCTTCGTCTGACAACATGGTGCCCTTCTTTAAATTTTCTGTAAACTTCAGGATTGATTACAGGCAAATCATACATAGTTTTCACGTACATGTACACCAATTTCGCATACAGGTAGTGCCCCGATTCAGCGAAATAGGGTAACACAATGCCTGTAGCTATTTCATCTTGGTCGATATTGGCCGGTAGCAGAGTATCATATATATTATCCAGAATTAGTGCTGTTACAACTGATTACAACAGCTGTGTCAGCATATATCACTTCTAATAACTCGCGCAAACCAGAACCAAACAATAAAGAACCAATGCTACCAAGAAATCTCATCTCTTCATGAAGGCCACCAATTCTGAGAATAATATTCCGTAACACACTACCTTGAGCTTTATGTTCAAAAAGTCCAGAAGCCTTCCACCATAAAGGTTGATCAAATGTAAGTATCGGTGTTGAATTATACCGTCAAGCCTGTTCACTAACAAAGCATAGAGTTGAGTAAATACAATTCTCGTCGTTGGACTTCATATCAATCATTGGCATGAATAGGACAGTAGATTTGCCTTGATAGAACCTTGTTGCACTGTTTGTTTAAAACAATCCACAGGTCGTTTAGGCTTTATTAGCTATGATATTGTCCACCGAATGTCAATATTGTACGTTTTGTCATTTTGGTGATACACGGGCAATTTCTTGAATTTCAATAGGATTTGAAAGTTTTCCTTTGGTTTAAAGTAAGCAATGTTAGTCTTTCCTACAGCCATTACATCTTCAGACGAAACGGAAACCCTAAGAATAGGCGTGGTTGATTTATTTACTGGTGTTATTGTTGTTATGATACCCATATCATGGAATGTACCGAGACCATTAACCGTTCATATGTTGTGGTCGACATTATCGGCTACATGTTGTATAAACATTCCGGGTTGATGGCCAGTAATTTTAGTACACTGGTGTACAACAGCGCTTCTTTCATACATACATACATACATACATACTTCTGAATATGAAGAACAGAATCCGTGCTGAAATAGAGAATCGATCAGAAATCGGGAACCAAACTGTCTTTGCATTTGTACACCAAGACCGATTTGTAAAGGTACAAGTATACATCGCGGGCAAACGGGTTGCAATATAGCCTGTCCGGTGGATGCAACTTTACAACTTGTATCTTTTCCCGCAAATGTATCATCCAGTAAACATCTTAGAGAACTAGGTAGGTAAGTTAAATTGTCTATTTCTGATTCAATGGCTTCGCAATCAGAATACATGCTTTTATCTGTATCAATTGATTTAATGTCATTTTTAAATAATTTAGCAGCTGTCTCTATGATTCGCATTTTTTCTCCTTCGGAATTATCTTGCTTTGGCATTTTATAGAACTGGTTCAAAATAGAAGAAGCAGTAGCCGTTAATGTCACTATAGTTGTCTTTCCGTAACTATTTGTTATATTTTTTTTATCTCCAAAATGTAATTTTTGTTTTCTTGTGTTTGAAGCTGTATGTCTCATATGTTGTTCCTTCTAGAAACTGTTTCATTTTCATAATAAGATCATTTATCGAAACTTGTTTATCATCATTTTCTTATTTTCTTCAAGAATTTGCACAACACGTAGACATGCGGCGTAAGTTTTATCTATGGATGGCCTTCTAGAACGCACAGGTTCAACTTCGTCAGATGTGAATTGCTTTGGAAATCCCCCTATTTGTTCTGAAGTTGACACTACAAATTTGATGATATATGGCATCTGCTGCGTGTAAATCTTGTACACACTGGATCCTAGCAAATACTATTTCACTCCAAGAGTCTTGTCTTGTAGTGCATACATATGGTACCTTTTGTTGAAAGTCAAAGGCGCGAACGAGATTTGTCATCAATGTAAGTGGATTCACCAAAAAATAAACAATCATCTTTAATTTTAAATATACTTTCCGAACGAATAATTCGCTTAACACTGCTTGTTGATTGGCTTTCTGTTTCAAATAACAGTCGGCATCTCTTGTGCACATATTGACCTGGTTGCAAAGTCATATTATCATTGGATCTTTGCTAGCTCTGTTGATACCCTCACAACCTTTGAATCTCAGTTTAAAAATATCGTAACCATTTTCAAGACGTTCTGTACACATCTGGCATGGTCCATTCTTCTTTTAATGACTATAAACAACTTACAGAAAGATACTATCGTTCAATTGAGTACCTTTATAAAATATCATAACATTAATTGATACCGCATCATTAATTGATACCGCATAGTAAACAGGAATAGAACAATGCTTCGTGAACAATGCTGGATAATGACAACTTTCAAAGAAACGTGTACTACTCGCGCCAGCAGTCGCCAGTGAAAAAAAACAAAAATACCAGATTGATAAATTTTCGTGAATAAATTGATTGAATTTCTATTTGCGGAGCATTTTAATCCGTACAAAAGTATACAATTCGATTGAATTACATAAAATTATGCCAAATTTAATGTTTATTAAAACCGAAAGTACAAAATATGTGACAGTATTCGGATAGTATAACTGTCCAAATTATAACCAAGAATAAAAGTACTTCAATGAGCTCCGATTTTGTCCTATTTTCATTTCTATGGTCAAATTAAGTAATGGTTTCAGAAACTGCAAAAACATTTTCTGTTGCAATTAGTCCGAGGTTAAATTATTTTTATCCATCTAATTAACTTTGAATTGTATTTCATATGCGTATTGCCTTGTTTTCTTCATGCTCGCAGCACAATGTGTTGAAAAAAAAAACTTGACCTCTGAAAAATGACTCCTAGTGGTCCTAGTGGTCAAATACGCGCTTCACATTGCGGGAATTCCAGAGGTGTGAACTCGAGCAGATCACTCAGCGTCAACTCAGAATACTCAAGTACAACCAGTCGCTTTAAATGATTCTAATCCTTGTAATCAACCACAAATAAATGCTTGGCTAATTCAGCCTCAAATGACCTGACCTCAAAACGACAATGGACGTTGCACTGACGTTGACAATCGGAAAAACTGTCAAAATGAAATGATCAAAAGTCGTTTCCGAAATCGTAATTGTATGTATTTTTGTATATTTCATCGCCATAAATGTCATAAAATCATTTGCAAAATTAACATTGAACGTTCATCAACAGTAAATTTTAAAATAAACAAGTTCTTGTTGAATCTCCGAAGAAACTTTTCAATACAAAATGTACGCCATTCTGTTATGTAAGGTATCGAGACGCGCATGCGCAGCTTTCTAATCCCGGGTTAAACATCGGAGTATTTTGCGGTTCCGTGCCGTATCACCGTTTATACTCGATAATCGATTATGAGAAATGGTATCGATTATCGGAAACGGTAAGCTTCTTCACGCCACTAATCGACGTCATCCGATTATCGGCCCACCAATACTATTGATGCATCATAGTTCTTAAGAATGCATTGCATCAGGATGTATTGGAAGTTTCATTTAACACCCAATACACACATTGGCGGAAAGGTGAATAGTGATCCATCGATGAATTGTTTCACCTCTAGTAGAAACCAATATAAGACTTGTAAACAATTTAATTTGAACACTAAAACTTTAATGAAAATGGTGAAATCGGACAGTAAAATTCTTGAGTTATCGAAAGGAGCTTGGAAAATAGGTAGTGGCAGAACGATGTTCTATCCGTTAATGGAGAAAAGGTTAAATGAGGATTTTTTCTTTTAATCATGATCACCTGGCCCTATTAGCTCAGTCGGTAATGTGTCTGACTATCAATCAAGTGGTCATGAGTTCATATCCCCGCCCAGCAACGGTCTCTGTGATGATTGATATACGACATTGTGTCTCATTATCATTCGTATTCACCATTGATTCAAGTGGGAAAGTTATCAGTTACTTGCGAAGATGGGGTGTGCTCGAGTACAGGTTAACCTTTCAGGATCCCAGGAAATAGTAGTTAGGTTAACTGATTGTCTGTTAGCCCTCGATGGCATAAAAATTACGCTAAATATTCAATCAATCAATCAATCAATCAAGCATGATCAAAATAGAGCATCATAGAGACAATGTGGACCTAAAACTGTGTTGAACTGTATTAAACTCATTGAACTTATTCATATTTATATTGTTATTGTGTATTTGATAAATTTTATATTTGTGAAATCAGTTACAAAATAAATGGAGGTAGCACCCACACGTATGTTAGCCATACTGGTATTTTTGTAATCAAAGTGTAAAAAAAAGGCACATATGGCTTATGTATAAGCCCATAAAAACATCACTAAAATTGATTTAAGCGCCTTCACTTATTTAGCAGATTCTACAGTATATGAAAATACATTAAAGGCTCATTAAACTTCCGAGAAAGTCGTTTAATTTAAGTCAGTTTTACTCTCCCACATGATAGAATACATGTTTATTTGATCACTGAGAGACTTTGCAAACGAAAAAATAAATATAAAACACTTTATTAGTACATAATTAAGAACGGGTTTTGTTTACAAATTCATGTTCGTCTCTTTCTGAAAAAACATTTTTTTCGGCAGAAAACGGGGAGTTTGCGGTTAAATAGTTTTTAAGAACATCCCCTGTATTCCCTTCAGTGTATTAATGAACTGGAACCCATCGCGTAAGCGATAAATCGTTCATATAAAATTAAAAATATACAGTCGAAACTCGTTATTTCGATATCGCTTGAATCGATATTCCGGTAATGTCGATATTTTTTGCCAGTCCCAACTATTCCCTTTCTTTGCTTATATAAATAAACTCCTTTTAACTCGATATTGTCTCTGTCGATACTCCGGATATCACAACCCCAGTTTTAGTCCCCGATTGATCATTAAACACCTTTAATTGATTGTTTGTCTCGATATATTTATTGTTGACATAATACTGTGTGTTTTTCCACGCCGCGTGTCATTTTTCACAGTTTGTTTATGACGCAACACTAATTACCGGTCAACGTTAAAGGTGTCAGTTTTAATGACTTACAGAACGTTGCAAACATCGTGTCATCGAATTGGGTGATTGCATGTTAATTTGGTTTAAATATCATTTGATTCAATCGATCAGCCTAAACTTATATTTTACCCTGCCGAGAAATTTGAAGAAGGACCCGGATATTAGCATTTATCACGAAATTGTTATTCTACTGCACGGACCGTAATAGGAAAATACAATTGACACGCGACACTTATATGGACTGCGTTAATTTGTTTGTAAACTTTTGATAACAGAGTACAGAAGTGAACTGAACTGAACAACATGTTCGCTTTTATCGTTAGCTGACAGATTAAACACCTCCGCGAGCTGTTTGCGCGTGTTTAATCACTTGACTTAATGGGAAGAGGAGGGACAACGCCGAATAGATCGATTTCCGTTTACTTTTGTTCGTTAGCTCACCGTTTGCGTTTATAAACAAAGTAAACATGTTTTACCGTGCTGGATGCAGCCCAGTTGATGAAAATAAATATTGATTTTGAGACAAAATCTATGTCGATATTCGGATATCTTTTTTTGGCAGTCCCTCAAATATCGAGACAACGAGTTTCGACTGTAATCACTTTTTTTATAAATACTAAACAAACCACCATTGGTAGCCCCTCAATATTGACTGTGCTAAAGTGATTTGTGACGTAAAAGCGCGTGCGATAGTATCACACGGATATGCAAGGGAGGATCCTGAGCAAGAGTTACTAGACTGAACTAGTATTCCGTACACATTGTTTTTCAGTGCGTATAAATAATATAATGCGTACTAAGTTCGATTCAGTTTTATTGCAGACATCAATAGATTTTAAAAAAAAAGAGAAAATGATACCAGGTCAACTCTACAGTCTAAGAAGACTCCTGACCTTTAACCGGAAGAAGAAGATACATAATATTAGTGAAGCCATAACTTTTCTTATCTTGTTAATGAACCTCTTAACTTACGGTCTTAATCTGCACACTACCACTGCAGTATTCATTCTGAACACTGATGGAAGTACAATCGGAAAGCAACCGAGTCATTACGGAATTACAAAAATGTAAACAAAAGTTAAAAGCTTGGTCCACTCGTCTAAGAAATACACATTTTGATTAAAATTATTTATTTTCTCACTTTCTTAAAAACAGTCACTAAGGGGTCTGCAGTTATAGTTTTAGTAATACTATCAACACATTTAATTATAATCAATTTAGTTATTATCAAAAAATGTGCATTTTGGAAGTTTAATGAGGCTTTAATAAAGTTTATATTTAAAAGAAAGAGTTACATTTTTTTAAAATTAGTGTTGTAATTGGTAAAAAAATATTTTAAATAAATAAACAACATCATGCTGTAAAGTGAATTGTTTTTGTTGTGGAATAAATGATTAATCCGTTGAGAAATAGTCACCCATGTGAAAGGTAAGCTCAGTTTTATCTTCTTCGATTTATATGCACTTCTACAGCCTCATGTCATTTTAGTTTGACACATTACGCAATCCAGCCATGTGGTCGAAATCTGGTGACGACATTTTGATGGTTCATTTTGGGTTAATGTGATCTAAGGTGAATGGTGAAGGCAATGAGCATATATTAATGTGTTATCTTTTGGTAGAAAAATATTATTTTATAGTAATTTATACTGGTTATACATATTACCGTGAGTCTAAAACTTCCATCAACCATGTAAATGATGGCATCAATAATAAACAATATTAAAGTTACTTTATTGTCTTGAATGAATGAATGAATGAATGACTGAATGAATGAATGAATGAATGAATGAATGAATGAATGAATGAATGAATGAATGAATGAATGAATGAATGAATGGTGTTTTACGGCACGTCGACACATAAATAGGTCATTTTGTGCGCGCAAAGATTAAAGGACGTGATGATGACCAAAATTTATTAAATAAATACGGTTAAAAAACTATTAAAACTATTTGCAAATAAATCAATGAAAATTATTTATAAATAAATAAATAAATGAAAAAGGCAATTCAGCGAAAAATGTCAATAATATAATAATTGGTACTAAAAAATGATTAAAAACTTAACCTCTTTAAGAAAACCAAATATATGTGTAACATCAATTTTATCAAATAACTCATTCATACTGTCGACTCACATTGGAGAAAAGTCCACACAGTCGACCAGTATGTGCTTCACAGTAAGCAGTGCAAAACAGGGCACACACTCTGGAACAGGTTCACGTTTTAAAAGATATGAATGTGTACAGTGGGTATGCCAAATTCTACACCGGGCAAACACAACTTCGACAAGTTTTGGTTTTATAACATGTAATTTATTATTAATAGCAAGATCCGAAGAGAACTGCCATGAACTAAAAATGTATTTTTTGATATGAGATTTAAAATCTGTAAAAGGCAGTTTAAAATTATTAATATTCAAGCTTAAGGCCGCTTTCGTAGCCTTATCAGCTTTATCGTTTCCACAAATTCCTGTATGACCAGGAAGCCAGCAGAAAATAATAGTTGTATATTTACACAACACATGATATCTATTTAGAAGTTGAAGAACAAGAGGATTATCATCTTTCATGCCATCTATGGCTTGAAGAGATGAAAGTGAATCAGAAAATATAATAAACTGGTTTTTATCAGATTCATTAATGTAGTTCAATGCAAATTCGATGGCTTTGAGTTCACCTGAAAAGATGGAGGCTCCGGTTGGTAATCGGCTCTTTGAGGTGTGCTGTCCTGTAACAGCAGCTGCAGCCACAGTGTCTCCATCTTTAGAACCATCTGTATATATGTGACAATAATGATTGTAAGATGATTTGATTTCATTAAATTTACTTCGGAAGATAGTGGAGTCTGTTTCAGATTGTTTGTCTTTACAAAGTTCAAAAATGATTTTTGGCTTTTCCAAAGTCCATGGTGGTATTTCTGAGATTTTATACTTAGCAATTAAATTAAGATTAATATTCGCTTCGGTAGGTTTGGTTTGATCCGGAGACCAAAAGTTCGAATAACTTTAGGTTTTTGATCAAAGAGAGTTTCATAATTGTGGTCAACATACGATTAAAAGCAGGATTAGATGGAATTGAATGAAGTTTAATTGCATATTGAAGAGTCAGTTTTTCACGTCTTAAATACAATGATAGTTCATTTGCCTCTTCATAAAGACTGTCGGCTGGGGACGTACGAAAGGAACCAAGGACGAGTCGTAGTCCTTGGTTGTGTACAGAATCAAGCATTCCTAAGTAAGATTTGCGAGCTGATCCATATACAATAGAGCAGTAGTTCTATTTTGATCTTATGAGTGATCTGTAAATTCTAAGTAAAACTTTACGATCTGCACCCCAATTAGTATTGGCAACAACTTTTAATAAATTTAGTGCTTTATTACACTTTGTCTTAAGATATTTAAGATGAGGAATAAATGTGAGTTTACGGTAAAAAATAAGACCTAAAACTTTTGTTTCCTCAACAACAGGTATAGGTGTCCCATCTAAAGTTAAATTGGGATCATCGTGATGTTTACGTAGTTGACAAAAATGCATACAATTTGTTTTAGACTTGGAAAATTGAAAACCGTTCTCATCAGACCAAGTCTGAAGTTTATTAATGTAGTGTTGCAGTTGCCTTTCAATAGTTTTCATATTTTTTGAACGGTAACAAATTACAAAATCGTTTATATATAAAGAGCAATCCACACCAGGATTTATGCTCTTAACAATATTATTAATTTTAATATTAAAAAGTGTGACAGACAGAATACTGCCTTGTGGGACGCCCGTCTACTGTTTGTGAACATCAGAGAGGGTTGTTCCCATTCGGACTTGAAACTGTGTATCATCTAAAAAGTTTACAATAAAGTTAGCTAGCGGTCACGAAAGCCCATATTATGAAGATCTTTCATAATGCCATACCTCCACGTGGTGTCGTAGGCTTTCTCTAAGTAAACAATTACAGAGACTAAATGTTCTTTCTTTATGAAAGCCTCCCTAACAAACGATTCAAATCTAACTATATGGTATGTTGTGCCTCTTTTGCGTCGGAATCAACTGTGATACTTAGTAATTAAGTTGTTGGATTCCAAGAACCAAATGAGGCCACCATTAATCATACGTTCCATGGTTTTATAAACACAACTTGTCAAAGCAATTGGACAGTAATTAATTGGATCCGTGTTATCTTTCCCAGGTCTGAGTACTGGAATAACGATAGCTTCCCTCCAAGACTCGGGGAAGTTTCCAGTCACCCAAACAGAGGTAAATATATCAAGTAAAATTAATAAGGACGATTCGGGTTAATATTTCAAAAGTTGATAATGGATACCATCAGGACCAGCTGATATATCAATGTGCCTTCTTTAAGGAATTGTTCAATTCAATCAAAGAAAATTTCTTATTATATTTTTCTAAATTATTTGATTTAAAATTCAATTTCTGTTTTTCAGTATGCTGAAAAAAATTGGGTTGCAATTAGATGTAGATGGATTTTTCGAAAAAGTATACCAAAGTATTAACGTTGTCTTTGGCAGATGTGGCAGTATGATTTTGAGTTTTTAAATGGTTTACGCAACCTTGAGTACTCTTACCGTTGATTTTTCGGACCATGTCCCACGTTCTCTTAAGGTTAGTACGAGAATTAAGCCTAGAGACGTAATCTCTCCAGGACTTTCTTGCTTTTGCACGAAACACTTTAAAATTGTCCAAATTATGTTGTGTAGGTCGTAAATTAAATTGACTTAAGGCTTTTTTACGATCCTTGACTGCATTAACTTCATTCATGCAGTCATCATCATACCATGGTTTTTGAGGGCGTTTTGGATTTGTCGAAGTTTTTGGGATAGATTTTTCTGCTATAATGTATAATATTGATGAAAACCGACTAGCAGGATCATCTGTTAAATAAATCAGGCTTAAACTGTTCTTCGCAAAGAGATTGGAACATATGCCAATCTGCTTTGCGAAGTTTCCATCGTTGATTTCTATCAAGAAGTGGAGGTCCAATCTTTTCAAGAAATATTGGATAATGGTCACTCCCGCAAAGTTTGTTACCAACACTCCATGAAAAGTCTAACAAAAGTGATGGCTCACAAATCAATGCAAGTTTTCGATCCTGAAGCAGAATGTAAATATGTATGAGATTTATTATCATTATAAAGACATAGGTTATTTTGATTTAAAAAAACATTCAACTGTATTACCTTTATCATTAATGTCTTTACAACCCCATATGTAATTGTGGGTATTAAAATCCCCCAGAAGCATAAAATGTGATGGAAATTGTGCAACGAGTTTATCGAGATCCTTCGGATCAAGGGCTGCACTTGGTGGTGAATATAAACAGCACTTGTATCACATATAGTATTATATAAAGAATACTGTTTTAAAGCAGTTTGATCATTTGACTTCAAAAAACGTTTCTTGAAGACAAAATGCAATAGGGTTATGTTCATTTAAAAGTAAACTAATCTCATCGTAATTTGGTTTTAAACCTCGACAATTCCACTGTTTTATTTTATTTGAATTTGAATCGTTCATTAAGGTAGAATAATAAGTGCCAAAGGGGCTTTAGTTTTTACGACCTTAATAAAATCCGAAAGTGCTTTATCGGTCTCCATATCAAGGCGTGAAAATTTGTTGTGCAACCGTACATGGTCATCTGGCTCTTCAGGTTGCCTCCCCGTGACTCACAATTTGGCAGAGGCCAGATTTATTTCCCCAGCCCTACGTGGCGAAATCGAACTCTTGGTATTACCAGAGCTCGATGGTTTTGGGGAGCTCGGGACATTTCCTGAGCTCCCCGGTTTTGAGAAACTCGAGACATTCCCCGAGTTCTCCGGTTTTGAGGAACTCGGAACATTCCCCGAGTTCGCAGATTTCTGATAAGAAACAGATTAAATATTTTTCTTATTGTTTTTAAGATTAGGTTTCGTTTGTATAAGAGGTTTTATACCAATGTAGAGGTCTGAGTCTCAAATGAGACCTTGGAATTACCAGGCACAGAATTAGCATATGGCATTGGTTTATCATTTAGCCAGGTGGTATCAGTTTGTATCTCCATACACCTTGTTTACTTTTTTCTATACATTTCTACTCACTTCAGCATATGATTTTCCTGAAGGAGCAGATAGAGATTGGATTTTAATAAGGCGTCTTGCTTCTGAAAATGATTTTTTTTCTCCAGCTTAATCCGTTGGACCTCGCGTTCAATTTTCCAGTTTGGACATTCACTAGAGAAAGCCCCGTGGCTCCCATTGCAATTAACGCAATAGGCGGGTTTTAGTGCACGACGAGAAGTCTGTGTGTCCCGCTTCACTGCATCGGGCACACACCGCGTCTCGTCTACATCTCTCTCGATGATGTCCATACTGTTGACAGTTAAAACAACGAAGAGGGTTTGGGATATACATGTCAACAGGTAAAGACAGATAACCGATATTTATAGTTTTTGGAAGAACTGGGTTATTAAATGTCAGTTTAAATGTGTTTGTAGGTTTAACAATGCCACTTTTCTTGGTAGTGATCCTGGTAACCTCTGAAACTCCCTGCGATTTCAAATTGATACTCATTTCCTCAGCAGTACACTGTTCCAGTTCCCTGGAACGAATGACGCCTTTCGAGGTATTGAGTGTAACATGAGGACGGACCTCTAACGGTATATCCACAAATCGTTTAACTGAAAGTAGATTGTCCGAGTGTGATTTTTTTAAACTTTCAATAAGGATTTTATCTGATTTTATTTTTTTCACCTCCCGCGGTTCACCGGCAAAACCAAGTATTGCCTTGTGAATCGCAAAAGGTGAATACTTTGTCACTGGTTTATTAGTATCAGTTGAAGTAATTGTCAGGAATCGAGGCCAGTTCACGGTATTTATATCATCATCTGATTCAGACTCAACAGAATCGCGTCGAGCATGCTTGTGTAAAGACTGAGCAGGTACAGGTCGAGTAGTATTGTTTTGGTGTGTTTTTTTGGAAGTCATAACGAGTTTGTGTTTGGTTCGTTGTCCACGTTTCCCACCCGCCTCGGAGCCCAACAAGGGAACACATGCTGTGGATATCCGACAGACATGATGCCAAGAATACATGAACAATATACTCCAGCAAAGTAATACATCAGATCCCGCATACCATCCGATGGATGTAAATTCAAGTCCCGACAAGACAAGAACCGCACCAACATCCCTCTAAAAATGGCATATGATAACCATATAGTATTTTACTTTACAAGATTAGCCCATAAGCCATTACAGTTTTCAAGGATTTGGAAATTAGATGACTGGAAGTATATTTATTGAAAATTAATATAGACAAGTACATGAGAATGGAAAAATTCAATGGGGATAAAATAATGGAGAAAGGATGATACATGATAAAATGTATTCCAAGAAAAATATCATGACAGACAGATTGATCAAGACCGGGCCCATCCGACCTCCTGTCTTGACTTGAAATCCCGACCAAAGTGGTGTGTTGCGTCGCAGACTCCTGCGGCTCTAAACCACCAGGACTCCTTCATCCAACCGCACGGGTCGCCACACACGGTCAACAGGTAAGTTCCTTTTCAGGGAGGTTCTCACCACTCTGCTGAACGAGCAGTCGGCAAATTCTAATCCCTACCGACAGACATTGTCTTGAGTAATTCTTCAAAAAGTTATTTTTTTGTAAATATACCTTTGAAAATGATACACTCATGAAAAGACAGTGGTTATTTATGATACACATAGTGGGCCATTTTATTATGTATGAAAAATATCATTAAAGATTCAAACATAAACAGTGTGTCTGTACACTTAAGTAGAATTTTTGCATTGATTCTCGTTTTGCTAAAAAAGAGGGCACAAAAATATTGACCCCCTCCCAAGAAATCGTTCTGGTGTACAGTACTTTAAGTGCACCCATCCATTTAAATTGTCACACTGTCCCCAGGTAAGAAATTCTAAGTACGCATGTGAGATAATGTTATTTTACCAGCATTCGCGGTAATACGTATATCGCGGTATTAGGTATATAAGTATGGGAGGATGTCGCCGCCATAAGTCTAAGTCTGCGATTTGTCGTTTGTTCTTTGTGCTATGGATGTAAATGTTTCTTTCTTCTTAATTCTTTGTGGGAAATGAAACATTTCACCTTGGTAACTTTGCTATTTGTCTATCCTACTATATCCTATTCTTGTAAAAGTGTCGTTTGTTCTTTGTGCAATGGATGTAAAAGTTTCTTTATTCTTAATTCTTAATTCTTTGTGGGAAATGAAACATTTCACCTATTTGTCTATCCTACTATATACTATCCTTGTAAAAGCTACATACGTCTTGTCTCTTCGTGTCAAATTAAACATTTCTTGCACTGTGCTGCTACCGAACGTCATCATTGTAATAAACCACAACCTCCCAGTATAACGTTCAGCGGCGCTGCAAAATTACATACAGGTCCCCTGTAAACAACCCAAGAAGTTGCGAATGGAAATATTTTGCTGTAAACAGTCATCGGAATTCGCGACTCTAAACAAAGTCTTTACACACAAATGTAAATATGAGATTTCTTTTTAACATCACTATAAAAGTGCATATGGCAGCAGCTGAAATCGGAAATGTTTTATATTTCCTTAAAGCATGGTCACCAGTTCATCAGTTAGGTAAACATCGGTTTAGAATAATTGTATTTGCTTTTTATTCTAAATAATATGAAATATGTAAAACCTAAATGGCGAGCAAATAGGTAGATGTCAAACACAATTTTCCATCAGTTGTTGGTTAGTAAAAAAATGAGAAAATAAAAATAACGGGGAAAAGATATTGCAATTACTAAGGTAATAATTAAGAATAATACTAACAGTGCTGGCAGTTCTTGGTTTACAAATGAGGGTCAAAACATCATGCTGTTACAGCGGGTATATTATTCATGAGTGTATGTGTTGGCGTATCATGAAAAGCGTTGTATGTAATTAAAACAGTCAGATAATGCATAGTTATTAAAGTATATGTTTATATAAATATTAGCCTTATTAATAATAAGAATGAGCAGTTTGACATTAGGATTCCTGCACATAACAGGAGTTGTCGGATCTAAAGAGCAAAGGTTATACTAAGGCGTGCATTTAAGTAACTTATACTATGGGTTAAAACATATATCATACTGTTAGTTGAAAGGTTAGCCATTGTCATATCACCAACCTAAATTTACAATACAAGTTTGCTTTTGACATATGCACGCACTTCACAAAGTTGTTGATACCGGTAAACAAAGTTATCACGTCCTTTTAAAGTCCCATGTGTCAGCAGACATATCATCATTGTCTTCATGGTCCGAGTCTGTAAGTGTAATTTCACAATCTTCAATTTTTTAAACAATTGTGCAACATATAATGTTATACCATTTTGTATTCAACTCTTGTTTTGCATGTACTCCATCATACCTTTTGGAGTAGCAAAATTTGTTTGTTTCTTTTTTATTTTGACCATGTTTTCCTCTTTTTTAACTTATGTTTTCATTATGTCCCTATTGAGTCTGACAGTCTTAACACAATACTCTGTATTAATTTTACATATTTCTTGATTTATAATCATAATGTCTTTTTTAAAATTATCTGTTGTTGTATTTCCACAGTTGTTAAGTCCGTTTCTGTAAGTCTGTGTTTAAGAATTTGAAAAGATGCATATTTTTTAATAGAGGCACTTGGAATTGTTGCAAGAAAAAGTTTTGTTGTGTCATGTCTCAGTTTCCTGGAAAGTTCATGTTATTCTGTTATAAATGTTTGGACTTTATTTGTTGAATTATATGTAATGTATGTTCCATTTCTGCAGGTCACTTTTTTTGTCAAATTACAAAGGCCAGCTGCTATCAAAATAACTGTTTGCTCATCAGGATAAGAAGCCATTTTATTTTGAACAGCATGATAGTCCTGTGATATTTTACCACCAGAAATGACAATCAAATATACATGATAGTGATCAGGAAATGGATGAAATTTGTTTATGTGTTGATGCAGATACCCCCCTTTCGAATCTGTTCCAATAATTATATGGTGATGCATGCTGTAAATGAATAAAAAAAGAAAAGAAATTACGAATATGCTCTTGACACAGCTGACATGGTACCTGGTAATTAAAATATGTGTGTGTGTTTATTGATTCCAAGTGAATGTTAGATGCATTAACGTTTTGATAAGCGCTTGAGGCCGATTTTTCTTGTTCAGTTAAACTTTTGGTTGATTGGTTTACCTCGTTTGCTATGAGCATTGGTAACAAAATTTTAAAATGGCCATTGTCGAACAACAGATTAATTGGCAATGGTCTTCATTTTCAATTTGTGGTGGTTCATATGTACAAAGTGTATAAGTTTCTCTTGCACCTTTCAGCCAAACTTTAATTTTGCAGTTGTACAGAAGTGATGCTGCCTCAATTTCACAAGCTGTGGCCCATTCATTCAGTTTCAACATTGAGGTCCAATAGGATCTTTTGGTTATAGACAGACTATGAAAAAGTCTTGCTTTTTCTCCCACTGTTCCAGTTAAGGTATATATTGCTGCAGATTGCATGTCTGTGCTGCCTTGCGACTCAGGGGGAAACATCCCAACTTTAGACTCTATATGTAACTGAGACAGTGAAAAAAACAATTTCCATCACCAGGTACAAAATGTACTATTTACAACGAATTTATTGTTGCAAATATTCATGTATTGAACGAGACTCAAATTATTCTTTTTTTGAACTTAAATTGATTTAACAGATACATGTACATAAAAAGATATCTCATTATTTTTGTTTTGAAAGCCAAAAGAAAGAAAGAAAGAAAAAAAAAGAAAGAAGAAGAATCATTTTGCAACTTGAAGTTTTACTTAAATGTATTGATTTAGATTTAGATCTACACTATGTTCAATTTTATGGGAAATAGCGGTGACTAAAACATTAATAACCAGTAGAATATGGAGTGAAATACCCTCTTAACAGTTGTGTTGTTCCTTTACTGTTAACAAACAGAGCAGACGGCGTTTGTTTACTAATTATGCGTTGTCAAATTCCGCTTCGTTTCGATTCACTTCTGGTCATACTCATTTGCACACGTTCTATTTTGCCTGGTTTTCGGACCTTTTCAATAAATCGTCTATATATTTTGTAGGTCAAGGGAACCAGACTAACGTTCTATTTAACTACGTCATCTGGTAAATTTCCCTATACCAGAAATTTATTTGTGAAGTAATAAATTATCATAATGTACGTTTTGTGTATATTTCAGTGTTTTTAAATAAATTATATTTTGTACGTATTTATAAGGAGAGATTTGAAATAACTATGCATGATTCAAGATAAAAAAGTGGCTTTGTAAACTCGGATTTTCGTATAGAATTCCTATATTTTATGTAATCGAATTAAAAACAACCTTCGTAGCCGAGTGTTCCAAATTACGCATGAAAAAAACAGTGAGTATATGTTTGTAAATATATCTTTTTTCTTCAATCTTACGTGATACCATAAGAGCTCGCATACTCGCTATTAATCAAATCCATATGTGCACTATTTCAATTATGTTGTAAAATCGAGAAATGCTTTCTGCTCCGATTTACGTGAAGTCATGACGTCACTTTTAGAACCTAGAAAAATGTTCAATTCGAAAATATTTTCGGTCAAATTGTTGAGATTAATTATATTTTTAGTCGAAAAATAAAGGGCTTAAGTTATTTTCTGAGAGACCAATACGCCAGCAAATACAAAGTGCATTTAAGTCAAGCATATTGCTTCAACAAGCGAATATTTAAGTAATATTAAGCCTTAATAGGGTCGTTTTTAATATTTTCATGGTTAAATAATTACCCCTAGCACACACGTCTTACTATGCACTTAAACTACATATTTCATACTAATGTTAAAGAAAGTTCAGCATGTAGTCCAGATCGCAACGTAAGACAATACGGTGAATTACGAAAAATAATGAGTGTCGAGTTTTTGGTCAGTATACATACACTATATAAACAATATCAGTATTTACAACATATATTGGAGACTATCACAACTACATATTACAATCGCAAAGTATAGTGCACACAGTAAAATGCATGTTGTTTGTAGTAGTATATATGGAGGGGAGGAAAAATAGGAGGTAAATTATGCCACATTTTTTGGGCAAATGCCACATTTTGTGGGCAAACCGAATATGAAGACAATCGATAATCGCCGAAGGCGAACGAACGCGTACGGAAACGGCCGAGCGAGTATCGGCTTTTATTTTACTTCGGACGTAAAAGAAGGAAATAGCTTGAAGTTTTATTTGTTTGCATTATGTATATAACATAAAAAAGCAGACGTTAAAGTTTTCATAATGTTAATTGTTTTATTAGATTTTACAAAATAGAATTCTTATCTCACTTTCGTTATTTAAAGATTACCCGAGTATCTATAATGAGATCGTCTGTCCACGTCGTTGTAGTAGCGTATTACGTTTTGACAGAGACATTTAAACAATTAAGTCACTGTTTTTATTTACCTACGACAAAAGGGTTGTCTGGTTAATGCAGAAAATATCAGCGAAAGATAAACTTACGTATTTAATATATAAAGTTACATTAAGTAACATACATTTTTTTTAAGTATTAAAAAAGGCCACAGAAGCATCCTTACTGCTACCGGATATACAAGAACGACTATATCAACTTTTACGAAGAGTATATTTCTTTGTAACATTTCGTTGTTTATAAAGGAACGAGTTTTGATTGGAACGTTAACATATCTTAAATTTACTGCATGCTTTAAAATACCGTTATTTAAATGTTTGATAAAAATATATTAAAATGTGTCGTTAACTATTTGTCTCTTTATACGTTTAAAGAACCTCTCTGTTCATTCAACATTTTCATTTATTCATATTTATTTCATATATGTATATATGTGCAGAAATACTTCATACTTTCGACTTGCGCTCTGATATAGAAGACAGCGATTTGAGAAAGATCGTTTTGAAGAAAAACAAAATGGTAGACAACGTGTTCATAGCGTTAAGAGAAAACAATTGACGGACATATGAACGTTTATATATGTTTATATTTGCAAGAATATTTCATACCTTCAACCTGCGCCCTGAGCGATATAGAAGACAGCGACTTGAGAAGGATCGTTTTAAAAAAAAAGACGAAATGGATGACAACGTGTTCTTAGCGTTTAGAGAAAACAATTGACGATACTGATAAATGTAACAAAAATCAGTAAAATATATCTTTAACATAATGTATGTTTATCATATTGCTATTTTGATATTAACTATTGTTCGCCTAAACCGTACAAAACTTTGTAATGTAATGTGGTAATAAAAGTTAACATAAATGTTGTTTGTTGTTCCAGTTTAAACCGTTTGTGTTATAAAAGTAATACGGAAAACATGATTAGTATTAAAATCATATCAAACCTTAAGATCTATTTAGAAATCTTGTTTTAACAAAACCGCCGCTCCGGGCTGTAAGTTTTGAATTAATGGAAAATAAAACCGCTTTAGTATACTTGTTCAAGTTCTTAAAATAGCCTTAGCTGAAAACGAACGAACGAATGTACGAACATTATCTCTAGGAAAATGCTACATATTTCAGAGAACGTTGAATTGGAGGATGACAAAAGTAACGGCCTTTTTTTCTTTTTTTTTATCTATATCAGTAGATGGGTTTAAAGCGGAGAAGGGAAAGAGGTTGAAGTTTTATTTTTAAATTATGTATATAGACTAACATAAAAAAGCAGACGTAAAAGTTTTCATGCGTTAATTGTTTCATTACATTTTACAGAACAGTTTTTTTTTTTTTTTTTTAATTGGAGTATCTACATATAACACTCCGTTTCTATAACGGTATCGCCTATCCACGACGATATACAAGCATATTAGGTTTTATTCATCAACGACAAAAAGGATGTTAGGTTAACGCAAAAAAAATAAAATAATACCAGCGAACGTTGAACTGTTAGAAAACACGTATTTAATATATAAAATTACCGTAAATAATATACAGTTAATTATATTTTGCTTATTAGTTTTTTAACAAAAATAGTATTCAGTTTACATAGAACTATAACGCATCGTTCTGTATAATACCAGTAACAATAAGGCATATTGATGACTTATATAAAATATCATAAATATTTGGGTATATTGCTAATGACCTGTTATTCTCATTTTGCTTAAGGCGGTAGAACTTTATACAGGTAATTCAAGTTTTAAAATAGAAGCATAACATGCTATCGGTTTTCAGGTTTTATACAGGGCTTCGATAAGCGTACATACTTAATTTGAAAGTTATTTAAGAGATCGTGCAGTTTTGCGTTCATTTCCGATGATGCACAAATATAGTTATAAGTCAGTTCGTGTTGATAGAGTTGAATCGCATTGTAAACAAAATTGAACGTTTCAATATTGTAGCTGCAAATATTAACTAAGTGAGAGGCTTTTAACATTTTTAAATTTTAACATGCTACACCAGCCTGAATTCAATGACGAGCGATAAAATCGGAACGTTACATTTGTTTGAAAAATAATTTACTTTGAAGATGAGTTTCATGCGCCGTTAGCGTATAATGACGGTGTTATAATTAATGCAAGAACAGTTGTTTCGCATGTAGACTTGGTATTTTATAACGTTTAAATACCTGTTTGTAGGAATAAACTTGTACATGCAATTTACAACATGCATCATGTTTCATTAAACTATTGTATAATAATATTATATGCTCAATCAAGTTGCAATTGATAAGAAATTTTAAAGACGCACATTCATTTTCATTTTTTATATTTAATATTGCGAAATTTAACATACTAAAATTAGTTGACCCTGCGATGTAAATATTTCAGTATGTGTGTAGTAATACAGTTATGCGGCTGACAGAATTACACCATTCTAGCAACACGTTATATCGTAATTATACATTGTTATTGACAAAGACCTTTTATTTGTTAGAACAACACTATTAACGTACAATTAAAAATATCTTAACATAATATTTTGTTGTTGTTGTTGTTGTTGTTGTTGTTGGTGGTGTTGTTGTTGTTGTCTATTGCTATTCTCCAAACTACATGCCAATACGTATATGTTTATCTTGCAAGCTCATACATTCGTCAGTCCGGAGATCGTGTTGTTTGGTTTTGTTTTTTTCTTTTGTTTTTGTTTTTTTATTTATTGTTTTTTTTTTTTAACTTTCATTTCAATTTAGCTGAACAAAATCAGACATATTAACACACAAATAGTTCATGACAATTATATATACATTTAAAATTTCTAATAACCATTGAGTGTCTCACTGACTGTTTGAATTGAATGAGTAACGAACAGTGCCCACTAAATCCATATAATTTATTTGTGTAGTTTAAATCTCAAGAGCCGGCTTATCGTAATTTGTAAAAATGCTCAAACAGAAATCTTCCTCAATCATTTTATTTTTCAGTTTCTCTTTTAATAATTATTTGTAATACAGTCATTACACGTCTGTACTTAATGATAAAGTATAACTTGCAACATAACCAGTAAGTGTGAAGTTTTAGCATTTAAAATATCGCTGAGGAAACTATCAAAATGCGTTAAATTAGGGAAACCAGTCTCAACAACTCAATGGCTAGCAAACATTAAGAGAACTTGTGCATATATGCATTTGTAGACATACAGAACAATATATATGTAATTGAAATCAGTTTTCACGAATTAATATAAAATAGTTGAATATCCTTAAACATTTGGCGGGTTTAATCATTTGTATTAGAGATATTTTGAAACAATAAATATATAAGCTTAAACTCTGCCAACTCCTGAACAAATACTTAACAAATTAGTAAGTACGAAACTTCACATACAAGTCCTTAATAAGTATTCATCCAGTCTAGTAAACATTAATGAGAGCCAACCTTGTTCTGTTATCAAAATGCTTGGCACTTATTATAATGTATAAACTATAAAGCAACAATACATGTTAAATTGAGTGTTGAAACGAAAGTAATGCTTTATTGAAGTTTAAAAACATTAAATAGTTTGTCTTCTTGCAGGTCTAGTCTTGATAATGAGCAGTTAAAAATTATAACTGATTCGAAAAAAGAAAACAAAATATAAAAAAAACACTCTGGAGAGGGGATGGGGACTGATATACATGAATGTCTACAAAATATAAATTGTACTTGTAATCAAACAAATGTGTCTAAATTGAAACTGAAAGAGTAACAGGTAAAATGTTTCAAAGTTATATCAAGATATAAGTTGCTTTCAAATTTCAAATAATATCAAAAGAGTCTATTTTACAATTTATATTTGTGCAAGATACCGTTCTGTATTATACAGATTTATAATATGAGTGTAAATAAATGTCTTTGCAATTAATATTATTTTATTCAAGACTTTGTCAAACTTTTTATTCCTGAACATATGTCTGTATTTGTCCAATTTAAAGTAATGCCTATACATTTTTCGTGAATATGGTACATCAAACACGAGATAAATTGTCTAGAAGTAGTACATTCGATAAAAATATGTTTAATTGTTTCTATTTCTTTGTTGCATAAACGGCAAATATCAGAGTCCTTTATTTTTCAATTTTTAAGAAGAGAATTGTTTCCTAATATTTGGTGGTTTATTCTGTACTGAAACCATTGTAAATTTGTGTCATTTGTTATTTTAAATGGAAGGCAGTAGAATTTTGTTTCAACCAAATTGGTTCTTATATCCAATTCATTTTCCCATTTAGCAGCGGATTGAGGGATTATATTTTCATGTATACAAGACTGATAGATAGTTCTACATCCTTTTGTATCTTTTATAAGTATTGATATTGATAAGTATGTAGGTGCCCCTCAATTACTAGGTAAATTTACAAATGAAGGGTTTAGACAACTACATTTTAACAGATGCTAGCAATCCATGATATTCTATGAAGTTTATATTTATGCTATACCTTTTAATAAAAGCAATCATTGAGTAGAAATTACCATTTGTAATCTTAATTTCATTTATCAATAAAACACCATTAGAGAACCTATGGTTATAAAATATACTTGTGTCTCCGAGCTTAATATTTGTATTAAACCAAATTGGAAATTTTTGAAATGTGTACCAATTTGCAGGCTTTAGTAAGTTTGAATATGTTTGATAACTTTTAAAAATATCTTTCCAGAAAAGATAATGTATTCTGTTTATGTGTCTACTAATAAAAGTCTGAGCCATATGCGGCAATAGTTGACATAAATGGGTACATTGAATTAAATATATCTAGATTTTATTTTTGTTTTAGTTTAAAAGGCGACTTATCCATGTGAGTTTTAATGAGTTAATAAAAATGTCTATATCAAACATTTTGAGACCCTCTTTTATGTAAGAGTTGCAAAGAGTAGTTCTTTTCACGTTATACGATTTGACATCTCAAATAAATTTTAGAAAATACACTTTTAATCTCTTTAATTTTATCTGAGTTAATTTGAGTGTTTGAAGTGTGTTTACAAGTGATTTTTCTGAACCATCAAGAATGAGTGTTGTATTATCGGCATGTTGTGAAATTAAAAAGTTTGTATCGCCACTCTGTATTCCTTTTATATTAGGTTTATTTCTGATTAGAACAGCGAGGACCTCTGCACATAAAACGAATATATATATGGGGTAATGGGTCTCCTTGTCTATAGCCTCTCTGTAAGAAGATACTCTCTGACAAGTGTCCATTGACTATTACACGTGATTCTATATTTGTATAAAATACTTTGACCCATTTTATAAAGGATGGATCAAAGAAAACAGATTCAAGAACAGTAAAAAATAAAAGTCCAGGCAACTGAATCGAATGCTTTCGCGAAGTCAGTCAGTAGTAACATGCCTTGTACATGATTCTTTTGCAAATAAAACATTAGATCATACAATTATCGAGTATTTTCGCCAATATATCGGCCTGACAAAATCCTGTCTGATCCTCATTAATAATAAATGGTAAAATATCTTTTATTCTTTTGACTATACATCCAGATGCTAACTTATAAGAAATATTTAAAAGCGAAATTGGGCGCAATTTAAAAAAAAAAAAAAAAAAAAATAATAACAACAATTTATCTTTATTCCTCTTCGGTAAACATGTTATGACCCCTTGCTTTTGTGAAACTGAAAGTTCCCCCTTAGTGTATCCCTCATTTATAGCACGCAGTAAAAAAATGTCGTACGTCTATCCAAAATAATTTGTAAAATTCAACCGTTTATCCGTCAAAGCCTGCACTTGACCATTCGACATAGTTTTTAAAAAAGCTAGCAGGTAATCTGACCTTCAAGTAATGTTTTCTTAATTCCATTCAATTTTGATATATTTAAATATGAAAAAGTATCATTTAAGTATATATTTTAATTTCCCTAGGTGAATATAATTCTTTATAGAACCGTTTCGTTTCTTTAAGTATTCCATCTTGTGTTTTTAAAATTTGACTATTAGATGCCTGAAGTTGTAACCTTGATTTTGATGTATACTTCCTGTTTTCTAAATTGCAAAAAAATTGAGAGTTCTTCTCTCCTTCTTGCACCCATTTTGCCGGTGATCTGATTCTTATCCCTTTTATCATTTCTCTCTCTCTCTCTCTCTCTCTTTCTTTCTTTATTTCTTTCCTCTCTCTCTCTCTCTCTCTCTCTCTCTCTCTCTCTCTCTCTCTCTCTCTCTTATATCATTTAAAAAAAATTTATTATTATTACTTTTTTTTTCTTTCAGTATTTTTTTTTATTAATTTATTTATTTCATTGATTTTTTCATTTTCATTTTTATTTCTTTCTTTTTATTCTATAAGAATAAAAAAAATAAAAGAATAAAAATGAAAAAATTCAATGAAAAAAAAAATTAATAACTAAAAAAATAAAGAGAAATAAAAGTATAAAAATGAAAAAAAAAAATAATGAAAGAAAAAAAAATTAATAATAAAAAAAAATTAAATGATATGAGAGAGAGAGAAAGAGAGAGAGAGAGAGAGAGAGAGAGAGAGAGAGAGAGAGAGAGAGAGAGAGAGGGTGCAAGAAGGAGAAAAGAACTCTCAAATTTTTTGCAATTTAGAAAACAGGAAGTATACATCAAAATCAAGGTTACAACTTCAGGCATCTAATAGTCAAATTTTAAAAACACAAGATGGAATACCTAATGAAACGAAACGGTTCTATAAAAAATTATATTCACCTAAGGAAATAAAATATATACTTAAATGATACTTTTTCATATTTAAATATATCAATATTGAATGGAATTAAGAAAACATTACTTGAGGGTCCGATTACCTGCTAGCTTTTTAAAAACTATGTCGAATGTTAAAGTGCAGGCTTTGACGGATAAACGGTTGAATTTTACAAATTATTTTGGATAGATGTAGGACATTTTTTTACTGCGTGCTATAAATGCGGGATACACTTAGGGAGAACTTTCAGTTTCACAAAAGCAAGGGGTCATAACATGTTTACCGAAGAGGAATAAAGATAAATCGTTGTTATTGTTGTTGTTGTTTTTTGATGTTTTTTTTAAAAAAATGCGCCCAATTTCGCTTTTAAATATTTCTTATAAGTTAGCATCTGGATGTATAGTCAAAAGAATAAAAGATATTTTACCATTTATTAATAATGAGGATCAGACAGGATTTTTGTCAGGCCGATATATTGGCGAAAATTCTCGATAATTGTATGATCTAATGTTTTATTTGCAAAAGAATCATGTACAAGGCATGTTACTACTGACTGACTTCGAGAAAGCATTCTACTCAGTCGCCTGGACTTTTATTTTTTACTGTTCTTGAATCTGTTTTCTTTGATCCATCCTTTATTAAATGGGTCAAAGTATTTTATACAAATATAGAATCATGTGTAATAGTCAATGGACACTTGTCAGAGAGTATCTACCTACAGAGAGGCTGTAGACAAGGAGACCTTTTACCCCATATATATACATTCGTTTTATGTGCAGAGATCCTCGCTGTTCTAATCAGAAATAAACCTAATATAAAAGGAATACAGAGTGACGATACAAACTTTTTAATTTCACAATATGCCGATGATACAACACTCATTCTTGATGGTTCAGAAAAATCACTTGTAAACACACTTCAAACACTCAAATTAACTCAGATAAAATTAAAGAGATCAAAAGTGTATTTTTTAAAATTTATTTGAGATGTTAAATCGTATAACGTGAAAAGAACTCCTGTTTGCAACTCTTACATAAAAGAGGGTCTCAAAATGTTTGATATATACATTTTTATAAACTCATTAAAACTCACATGGATAAGTCGCCTTTTAAACTAAAACAAAAATAAAATCTAGACATATTTAATTCAATGTACCCATTTATGTCAACTATTGCCGCATATGGCTAAGACTTTTATTAGTAGACACATAAACAGAATACATTATCTTTTCTGGAAAGATATTTTTAAAAGTTATCAAACATATTCAAACTTACTAAAGCCTGCAAATTGGTACACATTTCAAAAATTTCCAATTTGCATTTAATACAAATATTAAGCTCGGAGACACAATTATATTTTATAACCATAGGTTCTCTTATGGTGTTTTATTGATAAATGAAATTAAGACTACAAATGGTAATTTCTACTCAATGATTGCTTTTATTAATAGGTATAGCATAAATATAAACTTCATAGAATATCATGGATTGCTAGCATTTGTTAAAATGTAGTTTGTAAACTTTCATTTGTTAATTTACCTAGTAATTGAGGGGCACCTACATACTTATCAATATCAATACTTATACAAGATACAAAAGGATGTAGAACTATCTATCAGGCTTGTATACATGAAAATATAATCTCTCAATCTGCTGCTAAATGGGAAAATGAATTGGATATAAGAACCAATTTGGTTGAAACAAAATTCTACTGCCTTCCATTTAACATAACAAATGACACAAATTTACAATGGTTTCAGTACAGAATAAACCACCAAATATTAGGAAACAATTCTCTTCTTAAAAATTGAAAAATAAAGGACTCTGATATTTGCCGTTTATGCAACAAAGAAATAGAAACAATTAAACATATTTTTATCGAATGTACTACTTCTAGACAATTTATCTCGTGTTTGATGAACCATATTCACGAAAAATGTATAGGCATTACTTTAAATTGGACAAATACAGAAATATGTTCAGGAATAAAAAGTTTGACAAAGTCTGGAATAAAATAATATTAATTGCAAAGACATTTATTTACACTCATATTATAAATCTGTATAATACAGAACGTTATCTTGCAAAAATATAAATTGTAAAATAGACTCTTTTGATATTATTTGAAATTTGAAAGCCACTTATATCTTGATATAACTTTGAAACATTTTACATGTTACCCTTTCAGTTTCATTAAAGACACATTTGTTTGATTACACGTACAATTTATATTTTGTAGACATTCATGTATATCAGTCCCCATCCCCTCTCCAGAGTGTTTTTTTATATATATATATATTTTTCTTTTCTCGAATCAGTTATCATTTTTAACTGCTCATTATCAAGACTAGACCTGCAAGAAGACAAACTATTTAATGTTTTTAAACTTCAATAAAGCATTACTTTCGTTTCAACACTCAATTTAACATGTATTTTGCTTATAGTTTATACATTATAATAAGTGCCAAGCATTTTGATAACAGAACAAGGTTGGCTTTCATTCATGTTTACTAGACTGGATGAATACTTATTAAGGACTTGTATGTGAAGTTTCGTACTTAATAATTTGTTAAGTATTTGCTCAGGAGTTGGCAGAGTTTAAGCTTATATATTTATTGTTTCAAAATATCTCTAATACAAATGATTTACCCGCCAAATGTTTAAGGATATTCAACTATTTTATGTTAATTTTTGAAAACTGTTTTCAATTACATATATATTGTTCTGTATGTCTACAAATGCATATATGCACAAGTTCTCTTAATGTTTGCTAGCCATTGAGTTGTTGAGACTGGTTTCCCTAATTTAACGCATTTTGATAGTTTCCTCAGCGATATTTTAAATGCTAAATCTTCACACTTACTGGTTATGTTGCAAGTTATACTTTATCATTAAGTACAGACGTGTAATGACTGTATTACAAATAATTATTAAAAGAGAAACTGAAAAATAAAATGATTGAGGAAGATTTCTGTTTGAGCATTTTTACCAATTAATTACGATAAGCCGGCTCTTGAGATTTAAACTACACAAATAAATTATATGAATTTAGTGGGCACTGTTCGTTACTCATTCAATTCAAACAGTCAGTGAGACACTCAATGGTTATTAGAAATTTTAAATGTATATATAATTGTCATGAACTATTTGTGTATTAATATATCTGATTTTGTTCAGCTAAATTGAAATGAAAGTTCAAAAAAAACAAAAACAACAACAATAAAAAAAATACAAAACAAAAAAAACAACAACATAAATACAAGATCAAAAAAACAAAACAAAATTAAAACAACACGATCTCCGGACTGACGAATGTATGAGCTTGCAAGATTAACATATACGTATTGGCATGTAGTTCGGAGAATAACAATAGACAACAACAACGACAACAACATCAACAACAACAACATATTCTGTTAAGAGATTTTTAATTGTACGTAAATAGTGTTGTTCTTACAAATAAAAGGTCTTTGTCAGTAACAATGTATATTTATGATATAACACGTGTTGCTAGAATGATGTAATTCTGTCAGCCGCATAACTGTATTACTACAAGCATACTGAAATATTTACATTGCGGGTCAACTAATTTTAGTATGTTTAGTTTTGCGATATTAAATATATATAAAAAAAGAAAATAAATGTGCGTCTTTAAAATGTCTTATCAATTACAACTTGATTGAGCATATAATATAATCATACAATAGTTTAATGAAACATGATGCATGTTGGAAATTGCAAGTCTACATGCGAAACATCTTTTCTTGTATTAATTATAACACCGTTATTATACGCTAATCTATTACGCGCATGTAATTCATCTTCAAAGTAAATTATTTTTCAAACAAATGTAACGTTCCGATTTTAACGCTCCTCATTGAATTCAGGCTGGTGTAGCTTGTTAAAATTTAAAAATGTTAAAAGCCTCTCACTTAGTTAATATTTGCAGCTACAATATTGAAGCGTTCAGTTTTGTTTGCAATGCGATTCAACTCTATCAACACGAACTGACTTATAGCTATAATGTGCATCATCGGAAATGAACGCAAAACTGCACGATCTCTTAAATAACTGTCAAAATAATTATGTACGCTTATCGCAGCCCTTGTATTAAACCTGAAAACCGATAGCGTGTTATGCTTCTATTTTAAAACTTGAATTACATGTATAAAGTTCTACCGCCTTAACAAAATGAGAATAATAGGTCACTAGCAATATACCCAAATATTTATGATATTTTATATAAGTCATCAATATACCTTATTGTTACCGGGATTATACAGAACGATGCGTTATAGTTCTATGTACACTGAATACTTTTTTTGTTAAAAACAAATAAGCAAAATATTATTAACTGTATATTATTTACGGTAATTTTATATATTAAATACGTGTTTTCTAACAGTTCAACGTTCGCTGATATTATTAATTTTTTTTGCGTTAACCTAACACCCTTTTTGTCGTTGACGAATAAAACCTAAAATGCTTGTACATCGTCGTGGATAGGCGATACCATTATAGAAACGGAGTGTTATATGTAAACACTCAAATGAGAAAACGATACTGTTCTGTAAAATGTAATGAAACAATTAACACATGCAAACTTTTACGTCTGCTTTTTTATGTTAGTCTATATACATAATGTAAAAATAAAACTTCAACCTCTTTCCCTTTTCCGCTTCAGTTCCATCTACTGATATAGATAAAACGTTCTCTGACATATTTTGCATTTTACTAGAGATAATGTTCGTACATTCTTTCGTTTGTTCGTTTTAAGCTAAGGCTATTTTAAGAACCTTAACAAGTATACTAAAGCGATTTTATTTTCCATTCATTCAAAACTTACACCCCGGAGCGGCGGTTTTATTAAAACAATACTTCTAAATAGATCTTAAGGGATGATATAATTTTAATACTAATCATTTTGTATTTTTTCCGTATTACTTTTATAGCACAATCGGTTTAAACTGGAACAACAAACAACGTTAATGTTAACTTTGATAACAACATTACATTACAAACATTTGTACGGTTTAGATGAACAATGAATAATATCAAAATAAGCAATATTATAAAAATACAATATGTTAAAGATATATTTTACTGATTTTTGCCACATTTAACAGTATCGTCAATTGTTTTCTCTAAACGCTAAGAACACGTTGTCTTCCATTTCATCTTTCTTCAAAATTATCTTTCTCAAATCGCCATTTTTTATATCACTCAGGACGCGGGTCGAAGGTATGAAGTATTCCTGCAAATGTAAACGTATATAAACGTTCATACGTCCGTCAATTGTTTTTCTCTAAACGCTATGAACACGTTGACTACCATTTCGTCTTTCTTCAAAACGATCTTTCTCAAATCGCTGTCTTCTGTATCAGGGCGCAGGTCGAAAGTATGAAGTTTTCCTGCAAATATAAACATAATTATATAAACGTTCATATTTTTTTAAAATGAAAATGTTGAATGAACAGAAAGGTTCTTTAAACGTATAAAGAGACGAATAGGTAACGATACCTTTTAATATGCACTAATCGAAACTTCTAACGCCCCCTGCTATATATTTTTGAATAATTGAAATTTTTGGTACCTATCAATTTGAAATTTGGAATAAATAAAACTTATTGTTTATGCAAGGAATACGCAAATTTTTAAACAATTTAAACATCAACTTTTTTTAGCACCGACTGGTTCTGTTACATGACTCTACAAAATAAAATTCACAAAACTAAACCAATGCTTTTACCTGGTGTAAGATACAATACAAACACTCTAAGTTCATTTTTTTATATCACATATCTTGTATACTGTTTAGTAATCATTTGTACAAACAACGATCAAACTTAACAAAATAAATAAACGATAATAAATTCCTTAAAATGTGAGTGCTGAGCTACTCCCTGTCTAGTACCGAGTTTGGCCTCCCCTCGCCCTGACGATCGCCAAACACCTACTGCGCATTGAGAACTCGCGCCATGAAGACAAAAATTGACCTTGACCTTTGACCCAGCAATTTGGAATTTTATAAGGGATATTGTGCTAAATACTTAAGCATGTCTACAAAATTTAAAGGATGTCCGATGCTTTTTCATAAAGTTATAGCCAAAAATCAAAGGCATGTTAATTGCAGGTCGAAATAAGGTGTACGGACAAATGAACGGACAGTACGTTAAAGTAACATCAAGTGTCCGAGTTCAAAGAAAAAATGAATAAAGTAAGACATGAACTAATCACCTGATCAACGAAATCACAAATATCGCGCAGGCAAAATGCAAAATGCGCAGGCAATTTATGTCTTTTATGGTATTAAACGACACGCGGTAAAATTGCTTTACCTGTTGTTGTTCCATGCCGCCTTCCAAAAGACCGATCGCTCTAGCCCTGCTTTGAAGTGATATCCGAACCATTTTATGTTTATCTGCTACACCTTACGACTGACCGTCCAAATTCGATAATTGGTGATATTTTGAAGGGAACACGAGACGCACGTGCAAATTAGCTTATGTTGTTCACTCATCCGTAAAGTCAGTGAAGTGGAAACAAATATGACAATATCATGACATAACGGTATTGGATTTCAGTTCAAATGTACATCTATAAAATTTCGGCACAATACAATTAATAATAAAAAAGTTATACAATATTGAACCAGGGGGCGTTAGAAGTTTCGTTAAGTGTATTTTTATAAAACATTTAAATAACGGTATTTTAAAGCATGCAGTAAATTTAAGATATGTTACCATTCCAATTAAAGCTCGTTACTTTATAAACAACGAAAAATTATTAAGAAATATACTCTTTATAAAAGTTGATATTGTCGTACCTGTATTTCCGGTAGCAGTAAGGATGCTTCTGTGGCCTTTTTTAATACTATAAAAAATAGTATGTTACTTAATGTAACTTTATATTAAATACGCTGATATTTTCTGCATTAACCTGACACCCCTTTTGTCGTAGGTAAATAAAAACAGTGACTTAATTGTTTAAATGTTTATGATAAAACCTAATACGCTAATACAACGAGTAGACAGACGATCTCGTTATAGATACTTGAATAATCTTTAAATAACGAAAGTGAGATGAGAATACTGTTTTGTAAAATCTAATAAAACAATTTGCATAAGAACATTTTTTAAAAACGACTGCTTTTTATGTTACGTTATATAAACATGATGTAAACAAATAAAACTTCAAGTTATTTCCTTCTTTTACCTTCAAACCATCTAACGCAGTAAAATAAAAGTCGATATTCACTCGTCCGTTTCCGTACGCGATCGTGCGCCTTCGGCGATTAGCGATTTTCTTCGTATTCGGTTTGCTCCAAAAGTGTGGCATTATATCTAGGTCAAACCAGGTTATTTTGGCTCCACATATACTACTGTTGTTCGTCAAAAATTTAGCATGTTTCGTGGTAGTTACATATATGCCCGTTTCAATTACATATACGATTTTAGTTACATTTGTGTGCGAATTGCTACATTTGTGCCCTGTATTTTTTCTCTAAATAGTTACAAATGTGCCCTTTTAGTTACATATGTGTCCTTTTAGTTACATATGTGCTTTAGTTACATATGTGACCCCAACAATCGTCTCTGATTCAAGTGTAAAAATTACCAGTTATACATATACACATTAAATCAAAGCTTTATTACTTTGAACCCACAATTATAATGATTGAAAAGAGTTTTAATAGTAACTTTTTTTCCCCTCTTTTTATAACAATTGATAACTCGAAGTTCGAAAGGTCAAGATATGCAATTATAAAGGAAAAAAAGCATAACTTGACCAGGTTGTTTTTATTCTAAATGCAATGCTCCTGTGAGACCTATCAATTTCCAGAATAATAATATGTCAACTATTAGCCCTAGATGCGGTTCGAACCAACAATTCTGAAATGACACAGAATTGTCCAGACAGCTGGTATCAGCATCAAATTTTCAGTGGATATTTCTAAAATACTGACCATTTAACGAGTGTACCTCAAAATCCCCTAGCTCATAATCCCCTAGGTCCAAATATGGCTAGGTAGTCAAAATCCTCTAGGTGTAAAATACAGCATACTCAAAATCCCCTAGATGATATTTTCAAAGTACTCAAAATCCCCTAGACAGAAAGTTCAAGGTAGTCAAAATCCCCTAGAAGAATGATTGTAGATTTTTATTGTCACCACATGTCTTTGACCTCTTAGTGAGTTATCCCTCAACAGATATATTGACATTGTTTTCTGGAATATAGATTTTACTAAAAAAGCTTTTTCTTTAAAAAAAAATTAACATATTCGGATACATCTTCTTTAAACTTATTGTCATAAATTTGATTTTTAGTTGGTGTATACAATGATTTAAAATATGTTCCCCATTTCAACTGGATCTCAATAAACAAAGTTATTAAAATTCATTTCAATACCCGCTGTAGTGCATGATTTATTTTTCCTTGTTTTCAGTAATTTTCAAAATGTTGCCTTTTCCAGTTCTGTGGATTCGTCAATTTCACAATTTAATTTGATTAAATAATCTTCCATAGCCTGTCGGTTCAAATTACGGAATACATTTGTTTCTGCTTTATAAGCTTTATATGATTGCGATTGCGGTTTTCTTGACCTATTCTCTTGTACCCATTTATTGCAGATTTCTTGACCTAATCTCTTGTATACATTTATTGCGGATTTCTTGGCCTAATCTCTTGTATACATTTATTGTGGATTTCTTGGCCTGTTCTCATGTGCCCATTTATTGCGAATTTCTCGGCCTAATCTCTTGTACCCATTTATTGCGGATTTCTTGGCTTAATCTCTTGTACCCATTTATTGCGGATTTCTTGGCTTAATCTCTTGTACCCATTTATTGCGGATTTCTTGGCTTAATCTCTTGTACCCATTTATTGCGGATTTCTTGGCTTAATCTCTTGTACCCATTTATTGCGGATTTCTTAGCTTAATCTCTTGTACCCATTTATATTGCGAATTTCTTGGTCAAATCTCTTGTTACCCATTTATTGCGAATTTCTCGGCCTATTTTCTTGTACCCATTTATTAAGTCGTGGCTTAATCTCTTATACCCATTTATTGTGAATATGTATCATATTTTATGTTGATTTGACAAACTTGTATTCCAATACGGTTTGAGAAATCTCCAAAATTACATGTTTTGTATAAAAAGTTCACCAGCTTAAAGTATGCTAATCACAACAGTATTATATAATTTATCGATTTGGGAGATGTATTTGTTTCCATCTGGAAACAACACACTATTTTTATATAAAAGTTTATTTCGTACTGTAATTGAATATATAATTGTTTAATGCTATCTATTGTTTAATTGTTGTGTAATGGTTGTGAATGTGAAAGTAGTATATAGCAGTACTGTTTGATATAACAATCAGTGATTTCATTATAATGAATGAATTCTGAAGAAATTATTTTTACAGCTCTATCACAATAAATGTATAGGCATTGTTTACAATTTCATCACCAATCAACATTATGTACACACGGCTTTTATTTCACCAATATATTTAAGTATATCCTTAAATGCTTAAAATCTATAAAAATATTCAGGTGATCATGGTATTAGACTTGTTTCAAACAAATGCATTTGATGTTATTAGCATTTATTAAATAATAATTACTTGACCTGTCAAAATTAAGTTACATTTTTAAGTATTTAAGTAAAACTTAAATAAACATGGAAACACAGAAGCCATATTTGAGATTGAGTTTGATTTAACAATATATTATATAGTACTTGAATAAAAACAATAACTTCTGTATACTACATACAGCATAGGAATGTTATTGCGACCAAAGTAGAGTACCAGAGTGCCATATTAAATTAGATAGAAACAAAATGTTACACAAGAAGGTCTTAAGACATAACCATTAAATTGTATAAAGCGTTCAAGACCCAGTTGTTAAATACTTTATGCATAAGGTCTGACAAATTAGCTATTAAAAGTGACAGACATTTCACGTTGCAAAGTCAACAAAGAGCAATACAGACAATATATTCATTTCATGCTGCAAAGTCAACATAAAGCAATAAAGACAAGATATTCATTTCACGCTGCAAAGTCACAAAGAGCAATACAGACAAGACATTCACTTCACGCTGCAAAGTATCTGTCATAATAGCTGGATAAAATTCATGGTTGAATTTATGCTTTTTGTAATAATTTGTTTTGTTTTGCTATATTTTCTTTAGCGATATGTGTAATTATTTGATTGGGATGTTAAGTTGTTATATCGTGTTGGATCATATGACTTTATGTGGTGCATGTGTAAATGCATAGTGAAACTTTAGTTGTCTTAACACTGTCTGACCAAAAATAAAATGAAACGTGCATATGTCAGTACCAGTTTGGTAAAACATAATATAAATGTAAAAAATAACAACATTAGGGAATGAGAGATTAGTTCGAATTTCACTTATTTACTATGTTTTAATGTCAATTTCATAGCAAAGGTCATTGAACCTGTTCAAGGCCATTGAAGAAAGATCAGTGTATTTGTTAATGACAAAGTCTATCAAGTTGTTGGACTTGCTTGCTTACTTGATATTTTGTGGTATATATAATTGTTTTATATGTTTGGTTCAGGGAGCAATGTGATTTGGTGCTAGAAAGTGTTGGATTTCCATGTTAATATACTGAATATCTGTTAAAGCTTCTATATAACCAAGAGTAATACTGAATGCGTCCATGTGTACTTATTACCTACAAGTGTGAGAGAATGCATTTAAAAGGGTAACTATGAGTTAATCAATCAAATAATGGTATAATTTTATAGTTGTTTAACAGCTTTGTTACATAACTTTTGACTAATTAGTAATAAACTCTTAAAAGATAGATTGCTTGTGTTGTTGTTTTTGTTGTTTTTTCATTAACCACAAAAGTGATTATGATTATCCAACTTGGCAGTATAGATCACAAGTATATTCATCTACATGTATTATATATCATTATGAATTCTGGAGCAATCTGATTGGTTGGAAATTAAACACAACTGGTCAATAGTTTTATACTTTGGGTCCTGAATAGTCATTTTCCTTGAATAAATAATTTTAACTATTGACCACTAAGAAGGTAGATAGCTGTATATTATAAAACCCTTGTTTATTTTAACTTTGAAGAATCTAGTTAAGCATCTAGTTTCTGGTTGAATGACATAATTAAATTGTTAGGCATGATTGATTTTGAAATGTTCTTGTATTTTGTACCTGTGCAGAAAATGAGTGATACAAATTCTCAGTGTATTTTTTGCGTGAAAATGTTGTTTACAGAATTTGGATCTATTTGAGAAGGGCTTCGGCAACTTGAATGAACAAATAGAGAATATCAATAACTTTGTGGAGTCACTGTTGTTGTTGTTGCCATTAACGGTTTCGCGTAAGTTTAACATATTTACAAAGTTTGAAATATTTACACTACTGAGCAAGGAAGAAAGGATTTGTGGAACTGTAATGAAAACTCACCAGTGAGCGCCAAAACAATGCAAATTTTGTTCAAATTGTTCCGCAACTCCCATGCCAAGTTTTTGCATCAATCGAACAATATTTATGCTGCCGCCATTCAAAAGGGTGAATGGGCATTAAGTGTTACCCCTGTCCGTCTGTTTGTGGATGCGAGCGTCCGAGGTAGAAACATGGTTTAATTTCTGTGAAATTTAACAGCAACATCATACTAAGGACACATTTTAGTGTTGTTGTTTTTTCTAGCAGGCTAGCAACTAGTTGTAGTATAGAGGCCCTCCCGGGGATTTTGGAGATCTGGAGAACATAGCAATTTATTTTCAGAGATCTGGGGAACATTGGCCATTACTTTCATAGATCCAGGGATCAAAGGCCTAATTTTAGAGATCTAGGGATATTGTCCTTAATGAAAAAAGTACTTAATTTTATCGATTTTATCAGAAACATATAAACGGAGACAACTGGAGGCACTTGTCTAAATTTCAGGTGGCATCTTTTAGCTCTCTTAGTTTAGTTTGAACTTATTTATTTTACTTCGATTTTGAAACAAGTACTTAGACAAATCACACTCGAAGTCTTCCTGGGTATAACCAGTACAAAGCACATGTGGAAAAAGTGTCTTGCTCAAGGATACCACACATAGTCGTGACGAAGGATTGAAATACCCACGACCCTCCAATCACGGGTTTGGTGCTTTACCACTAGATCAAGTGACGTTTTCTAACTCATGGAAACACACATTTTTTTGTGTGATCGTTTTCTATTTTTTAGCCCATTTTTGAAATAAGAAATAAAGATTGATTGATTGATTGAATATTTAGCGTCATTTTTATGCCATCGAGGGCTAACAGACGATCATTTAACCTAACCACTGTTTCCTGGGATTAACCAGTACTCGAGCACACCCCATCTCCGCAAGTAACTGAAAACTTTCCCACTTGAATCAGTGGTGAGAGATGAATGATAATGAGACACAATTTCGTATATCAATCATCACGGAGACTGTTGCCGGGGCAGGGATTCGAACTCACGACCCCTGGATTGATAGTCAAACGCGTAACCGACTGAGCTAATTGGACCGGGCTAAGAAATAAACGAAACCACTTCAATAAATATCAATATGAAACTTTCGCCACTGATGGAAACTTAGCTGCTTCATCTTTCTACCTATTTTTTCTTGTGTTTTGTACGTACATGGCATTTGTTAAATCAAAACTACCGTTTTTTGTTTAAAAATCTTCTTTTTTTTTTCCTGAAATTTCAACATATTTCGATTTCAATTCGTAATAATTTAAATTCAGAAGAAAAATATTAAATAATTGAGAATTGGAATTGGTCATCATTTATATCAGCTTTACTTTGGCACCTACATTGTTAAATTCAGACCAAGATTCGAAGAGTTATTATAGAAGTACTAAAAGTGTCGTGTACATTATATTGCTATTAGCCGGCCAGATTCTGTAATTAAGTTTACTTTTAAAATGATATGTCGACTGCTTGAAACGGCTTTTGACAGCTTTGGAGGATTTTTACGTATTAGTCTGGGCCCCTGCACAACTTCATCCCATAATCGTATGTACCCGAAATAAATTTTGGATGGTAATTCCGACCAAATATATATTTTCAGTACTGATGAGTGAAGGCAGAATAATGCAGTAGTTAATATCGTCAGTTTCGGATCGTAACGACCAGTGTTCAATCCCACTCGGCATCTCCTATTTTTTTGTTAGATCGTGTTTACACATTAAAGTCAATTTTTCATGTGTATTCATAATTATGTATATGTATTTATTGTCTTTTGTAAATTAACCAATCAGCTGTTCATTTTTTTGTCTCTTCTGTCCTTCCATCGATATCTTCTTTGGCTCTACTTGCCAAAGGCTTGCAGGGCTTATGTCGTGGTAAATTGGCTGTCGTCCATCCGTTAACCTTTTTCTTGTAGAAGCTATAGCATTCCCCACATTTTTCAAAGAATCTTATTTAAACTCGCACGCACAGCATTTGTATTACCACAAACTTTTTTGAAGTTCTTGAACCAGCGTGATTGAACCACAAATGCTCCCTGCCACAGGGCTTACAAGCACATTTTCACATTTTAAGGAAATTTAAAAAACACCTTTCCTCTGAAAGTTCAAGCCATAGACCATAGATATTTTAAACAAGGAAAAGAAGACAGTACATGGATTTTGCTTATTATGATGATGTGTAAATAATAATAGAGAAGATTATAGACTAGATTAGTAGAAGTTTTACTTAAGGAAACACTATTTTGTACTTTCAGGGAACTATGTATAAAACATTTGGAGATCTAGGGAACAGTGGAAATACTTTAAGAGATCCAGAAAACAGGGACAAATGTAGTGTCATGTGTATAGTGTCATGTGTATAGTGACAATTGTAATGTCATGTGTAGTGTCATGTGTATAGTGTCAAGTGTATATTGTCAAATGAACAGTGACAAGTGTATATTGTCAAGTGCATAGTGTCAAATGTAGTGTTAAGTCTAGTGTCAAGTATAGTGTCAAGTGTATATGGACAATACTTGGTGTGTGTGTATAGTCCAGTGGTTACTTTTTTTGAAACTGGAAAAACATTTAAATGGTAATTACCAGTAATAAACATAAACATTTACATTTCTTTCACTAAACTAAAGTGGATTTTCTGTAATCAAGTGTGATGCCATCACAGAATCACAGAATCACTGGCCTCACACAACTTAGGTTAAGGTTCGAGCACTCTATGTAAAATGTTTGTCAGTAACATCAGAGTATACAACAATATATACAGTACATAATTCTACCGAAAATACCGTATTCAATCACCCTGTGTATTGGGACAGTTAAATTTTTTTTTTAATAATAAGTATTTGGACTGTTCAAATACATAGGGTAAATATGGTACTTCCAGTTATTCAACTGTTTCATTTATGTACATTTAAGTGTCTTCTTCCACCAATATAACAGGATACTGTACCCAGTAATGTGTTGAAAAATGGTATTTAACACCATTAAACTATGAAAAATATCTACCTTTTTCAATGATAAAACTTTAATTGAAATAACTCATTAAAATGACAATGGTAAGTAAACCTATAAATTAATTAAATGTGTGTCCAATCATATTATAATACTGCGAATGTAATACCGATCAATTAAAAATGTATCTGATCACATTGAAACATGGCAAATGTGATACCTACTAATTAAAAGTGTATCTGATCATATTGAAACATGGCAAATGTAATATCTACCAATTAAATGTGTGTCCTATGATATTGAAAAATTGTTTATTATAAGGTTTGAAATATTGTATCAGTTTCAACATCACTTGAGGTTTAATAGTAGGGTGTGGCCTTCCTTTCCCGCTTGACAGGCATGTCTTCAGACAATATATATTCCTTTCCTCTTCATACACCCACAAATCCTTTGTTATATACGGCTGTAAGTTTAAAAATTTCTTAGTCCTTTGTAACTCCTCTGTAGGGTTTTGCTTGAAGTTGTCACCGTCAATTATCAAAATCTGACTGAGTTTGAAGTATTGCAACCAGTGTCGTAAGATCTTACTGTAGGTAGAGCTAGCAATGTATTGACAGCTTTGATTTATATTTCCTTGAGCATTCAGTACATGTTGTTCAAAAGTTCTTCCTTTTACTAAATGAGGATTGGCGGACTTTTGTTAAAGATAATGGGACATTGCTCTGGCAATAGGGTCTCTTACGATGAGAATCAATTGGATGTTTTTATTGAATTGATAAATACGTTGAGGAGCTTGAAAGTTCATCCAATACTGTGGGGATTTCTCCATAGTTATCTGATCCGTGGTGCTGCATGGCATCTGCTGCTTATACCATTCGATACCTTTCTTGTAATTACTTGTGAAATAAAGTGTTGAACTCATTTTGAACTGCATGGCTATTTGTGGATGAACTGCAAGGAATGTAGTAAATGCTTCCGTACCTCCTTTCATGACTCCAATTATGATACTTTTTGGAAACTTTTTTGTACAATCTTTACTCAATGGCAGTTTCCCCACCTGTTCTAGTTTCCTCAGGTACCGTTTATTGCCTTTTGGCAAGTTTTTCATAGGGTCATCTATCTTAGGGGTTTGTTCCGACTTTTTAATCTTTGAATTGTTAACCATTGTGATTTGGTTCTCATACTTGTTTTCATCAAGAAAGCCTTTATGTGTTGTTAGATCTTCTGATATTTTACTTTCTTTAAGTTCCTTGCTTTGTAAATTGACTTTTACTTTTATTTCTTTTTCTGAGTATTTTCTCTTTGAGTATTCACCACCAGTATTTGTAAACAATGACCTTTTAATGCTGTCTTGATCATCAGATGAATCATTCCGAATTGTATTATTTTTATTTAGTAACTGCAATTTAAATTTGTTATTTTTGTGTGCCAAAACCAAATGGCAGGCTATTATTAGCATCATCAATACTAGTATGATTAGTGTTTGACTGTTTATCTTCACATGTCTTCTAATCTTGGATGGTACAGAACTGAAAAGAATTAGGACAGGCATTAAATAAATGGTTATTACAATAATTAAAAAAGAAAAAAACATTATTAGGGCATCATTCATAAAATGACCATTTTTAGCGCTCATCCCAGCAAATAAAGTTTATACCAACATATGCCCTTTTCGTCGATTATCTAGTATATTTTACCGGCACATTTAGTTATAATACACATTTGTTTAAGTTGGTTAATTAAACAGCATATGGCATGCCTATGGTATACATGGAACAAGATTCATAATAGCATATCACAACATCTCAATAACACTGCTTTTATCATAGAATGAATCTGAAGCTAACCGTTCACGAGCATGCATTCATGGTATATATACGACAAAATTCAAGACGGGTTCAATAAAGGAGTACTCGTAGTAGTATATGTTGAGCTAAAATAGTTGGAAAATATGCAACATTTTTGGGGCAAATACCACATTTAGTGGGCAAACCGAATACGAAGAAAAACAATAATCACCAAAGGCCAACGAACACGATTTTAGTAGTAACTATTACATTTGGAAACGACCGAGCGAGTATCGGCTTTTATTTTACTTCGGTAATTACTTTACTTTTCTTTCTTTAATCGGTCATTAGATTGTTCCAATTTGAATATATTTGTGGTAGGACTGGAAAAGGTCCGTAAGGATTGAAATAAATGGATCGAGATTGGGGTGGAGGAAACTGAAAACATTATAAAAGTTTTGCCTGTTGCTAGAAAATTGATCGGCAGATATACTTCCAAGAGATCCTTGAAACCTATAGATATCCCGTTCGAAACATGTAAAGGCGAGATTGGAGATTTAATCACAGTTCTGTTTGTGAAAGAAAACCCCTACACAAGAGATAAGTTCGTTATAGACATTAGAAAATGCGTCAAAAGAGAAAACGGAACTTATACCTACACATCGGAGGGTGTACGATTCAGCAAAACATTGATACCTGATTTTATCGAACAACTTTGACTTTATCAGTCTTTGGTTGAATCAGAAATCGAGAAAACTTCGGAAGTAATGAAAATGTCCATGGCTCATGCGCTAATTCAAGAAATCACAGAGTTTGTTAAGAGAAATTGTGAAGGGTGTCAAATAAATCATACCTCCCAAAAACTGCACATGGGATTTCAAGGATGTTTATCAGAGGATCAAACCTCATGGGAAGAATTCGTGGATCATGGGGGGGGGGGGGGGGGGGGGGGGGTGCATGCGACATTTCTTGTTTTTGTGTTTTTTAATTAAATCAAATACTCTGCCCCATTTCAACTTTGTAACCGACCCAAAGACCCTCACCCTTAACCGCCTCCCCCCCCCCCCCCCCCCTTTTTTTATTTTTATTTTTATTTTTTTCTATAGAGCGTTATTTATTCATAGAACAGTCATTATAAAATAATTATTATTATTTATATTTCTTCAAATTTGGCCCAGTTATTTTGTTCAGTAGGCCTAGAGATAAAGAGTGATTGGTGAACCGTGGATTATGTGCCTCCCTCGTGTATATTAACGGAAGTGAAGTTCAGAATTGTTTACATTACTTTTTCAAAGCATAGGAATGTCAAACACGAAAATTTAGGCCTCACTGTTAAAATCGGAATTTCCAGGGCGAAAAAATTATTGATGGAAATGCATGACGTGATGTCATTTGCATATGTAAAATTCGCGCATTTTCCATGCAAAGATTTCCTCCATTTTGGATACAGCTGTTGGTGGTTTTGGACGTAGTATTTTGAATATTTTACTTTATCTAGATCGCATTATATATCGGGGAAAGGTAGGTATTATTATTGATGAGTTAAGTTGCATAATAATGATTTATAACAAACAAAACTTATTTGAACTATTGTTTTGCGATGTGCCAGGTTTTGCAAATGGTAACGCCATTCGATGCGTTTGTTAACTTTGTTTTCTCTCTTTTATATGATCGCCTGGTGTTCGTCGTCTGTCGTCCGTCGTCCGTCGTTAACTTTTAGCTTTTAACAACTCCTTTGAAACCATTGGGCCAATTTTGATATAACTTCACAGTAATGTTCCTTAGGTGACTCTCTACCAAGTTTGTTCAAGCCATCTTGATTCATAAAAAAACATGGCCGCCAGGGGGTGGGGCAAGTTTAATTAGTAAAAACTTAAATAATCTTCTTGTCAGAAACTACTTGCTCGATGTTAAAATAATTTCACAGAAATGATCCTTGGGTGACCCTCTACCAAGTTTGTTCAGCCATCTTGATTCGCCAAAAAACATGGCGGCCAGAGATGGGTGGGGTTAGTTTACTATAAAAGCTATAGTAAAAACTTAAAAAATTTCTTGTCAGAAACTACTGGCTATATTTTAAAATAATTTCACAAAAATGTTTCTTGGGTGACCCTCTACCAAATTTGTCCAAGCCATCTTGATTCATCAAAAAAACATGGCAGCCAGGGGATTGGGTTAGTTTTATGTCAAATTAATGCCCTTGTTTTATAGCATAAATGTCTGTATATAGCAATTATTATAAGAAAAGGTAATAAACTCTTTAAATAAACTTTTTGTTTGCTATTATTATACAATATTATACCAGATATAATTTTTAAAAGATAATTCATCATAAAAAGATGAATGATACAATTATAATCAATGATTGAAATAGTATTCATAAATCATGAACCATTTTAAAAATAGGTGTTTTTCTAAATATAAAAGTCAAGAGTTCTTATGGTTCCGACTGGGATGGTTTACTGCTTCATAATAAAGCAATACCATATTTTTAGCTAGTTTCTTTACAGCAAGAAGTCTGCTTGAGATTTTCACTGTCAAAGTGTACTTGAAATCTCGGAGGAGGAGCTTGATTGTTTTGGGGGAGAGTGCACTGCAACAAAGATTCTTTCAATCGATAGGAATGGGAATGCTTGTGTTTGAAACTCACAGGAATATTTATTGTGCTGGAACTGTGGATTGTTTCATGCACAATAGTTTAGTCTGATGCTTTAGTTTGAAACCGTTCTCAAAAATAACAGGTTAGTTTTGTGCTGGAACTGGATTTTTATCTTAGTTCGAAGACTTAGCATCTATAGTGAAAACTTCAAAAGCCTCTAGCTACTTGCCCATCTCATCTTTCAGGAATTTTGAGTGTACATGTATTATATAATCTACTTAAGTTGGGTGACTCAAGGTTAGTCAGGTGAGCGATATAGGGCCATCTTGGCCCTCTTGTTTATCTACTGTACATTTTGTTTAGTTGAAATGTCGTACAATGCAGTGAGTAAATATTTTATAATGCAATTGTAGTTCAATTTATTAACTTTTATGTAAACAACGAATGTTCTTCCGGCTGATTGGAATGGTGATTTTCATTTTTATGCGTTGCGTGAAAGGATTATTTTGTTGTGATTTTTTTAACGGGAATCATAATGTGCATGAGTGTTTTGTGCATTGGATCTTTCTTGCATTCTTTCCTATCTGAATCCATTGCTTGATGTCATCCATGTATCATGCGCCGTCTTGCGCTGTATGTCAAGGTCACAATTGTTTATATGTAATTCTTAGTTTTCGACGTCTGCATGAAGGAATATATACATGTGCGAGTTTTTATTAAATATTGTCATGAATGATAAAACAATAAGCATATGCTTTCCAAAGCAATTGGTGTACATAAAAAAATATATTGCTTGCGATAATGCTTTGCTTCTTGATTGAGGATATTTATGGCCGACATTTCCATAAATTATTTTTTTAAGGTAATGGCCTGTGTGTCTGTAGTTGTTTCGATGTTCCTTGCATAGGTTATGTTCTGCATAATTACTTAAATTTTGTTTCCGTGCATAACAATGGTTAACAACATGGAAAAGCTGCTGTTGCTGTTTTAAGCCATCTGCCATTAATTTATATAGAGAATGAGAGGCAACTGGTCACTTGTGCAGTGATTTATTTACAAATTCCAATGTACGAGTCCCAGGACTCGCTTGACAACAAATCTATGAGTCCAAAAAATGAAAGTGTGAGTCCCATTTTTTGAGATATTTTAACTTAATCATTTTAATTTCAAATGATGCAACATTGTAAAACTGAAGATACTTCACCATTGCACTGTGTGAACCTTTAGCTGTGCACCATTTAAACAACCACAAATGAGAATCAAACAACAGTATACATCGAATAGAACAGTTATAAACATTTAAAAAATCACTTGTGCAGCTTAGTCTGTTAAAAAAAACAACAGACAGTGTGTGTTGAACATTACACACTGTATCTGTATCTGTATCTCCTTTATTGGTTTCTCCTTTATTGACAGTGGCGTAGCTGACTCTAAAATGACGTGCAAGCCCATAGGGTTCTAGAAGGATTTGGGGAGGGGTCTGGGGGACATGCCCCTCTCCCCATCAGAAAATTCAGGATGCATTTCCTGCGTTCTGATGACATTTCCAGGATATATGATGCATTCTCAAAAAAATATGCAAGCCCAGGCATTGTTGCGTAAAGGCAGCTACACCGCTTATTGAAATGTTTATCATAATTATAACACCGTTTCGATTCAGTGAAACTATAACACAAGAAGTATTCAAAGTCGGCAAACAGCTTGCATATTTGCAACTCACAACAGTAGCAGAGACCGTCTGATGACATTGGTAATGCTACATGCGCGCGCATCATTATTTAGAAAGCGGTGCAGTAATAACCCGATGCTCTTGAAATTCATCCGATGATGCGCGCGCACTAGTGATTACAAAGCAGTGTGCAAGAAACACAATGCGTCAGGAATTAAATGTTCATATTTGAGATAATCGGGACATATCATCTGCGATTTTTCTGTGTGCAGGACGCAGGGATAAAAGAAACATTGTGTATTCGCATAAAAATATATCACAGTATCTCACTTTTAATTTCCTTCACTCCCACTCGACTTTGGAACACAAATCATAATTATTACACTGCAAATGAAAATGTCATCAAATCAACACTATTCTTGGAAATTTGTGTTAAAACTGTTGGCGCGCTTGTGGTAACAAAAAATGTGTATACTGCAGCTAAATGTAAGGGCAAGTTACCATGAATTTTCCTTAGAACTTTAATACCTTAATTTAAGAGCATTTCCTGTGGTTAAACATGTGCTACTCACATTTTCACAATTTCCTTTTAATAATTTAAGTTTGAGGCATCAAGGTCATTTGTGCTTACTCTTTCTGACTGCAATCTGTTCAAAAATATATTATATATACAATTTCCATGGACTGTAGTTAACAATATTCTCTTTAAAAAGCTGCTGTAACAAAAGTAGAGCGATTTAACATACAAGGTAATCAGTTTTGGGTTCGAATCCCAGCCGAGGCTATATTTTTTGTCTATTTTGTTTGTTCCTGTTCAGTATTACAACTAGATTGTAGGAGAGTCTGATCGATTAGGTCTTTGAAAAGACATCAAAATATGCTGTGTTTTGTCGCACTAGATCAACATGAATCTGTGACAAACTGTCGACGTGAATCATCCAACGTTGCGACAGAGTTCCCTGACTGTTCATGTGCCATAACCAAAAAATGTGCATCACAGACTGATATGCACAAACCCAAGAATTATGTAAACAATTGTGACCTTGACATTAACCCCATGTGTACAGCGCATAAGGGGGCATGATAAATTGATGACATCTAAAATGTCATGTGTCACAGGTTTGTGTCGATGTTGATTTAAATGTCACATATTCACCCCAACAGGGTCACAGCACTATTGGCAGGAATAATAGACAAATCTTCTGTCTAACATTCCTCACTGTACTGTACTGTTTCTAGATGTATGCCTATCATTGATAACATGTCCTATTTTCTCAGCCAATGAAATTGATCAGATTTTTTAAAATAGTGCATTCCATTTTACATAGAATGTCATGACTATCAGTAGATGTTGACCGATTTCCTTAGCCGATGAAATCTTTCCAGAAACAGAAAGTAGATCAACAACTTAACCGGTTAGATGTTGTACATGGAAATTTCTACTAGCCAATAATTTATAACCTATACATGTGTTTTTGGATAAAAATTGAAATGAGGCATGTTACAAAACCGTATCAAAGAGCAAGAACAATATATATTCATGTAAACAGTGTAAGGTCACTACCACCAGTAGTGGGAATTACAGTAGTCATGTGACGTGTGCACACAAGGCAAAACATTCTGGTCACTTGTGCGACCGCAAGTACAGCGCACTGTTTGATTTAAAAGGAGACAATCGTTCACTACATTTACATATACTCCGATAATATGTGAAAAGTCAATTAATGTATGGCAGAGTATCTTGGACTGACAACACCAACCCTACACACCACAATTTGACACAAATCTTGTATTTGTGTTTGATGTTCACTTGAAAAAAATATATTTATAAAGATATTATTGACATCTTGTTTTTTCTTTAAATGAACATATGTTCTCATAAAACACATACTTTTTTTATACAAGATTTATTTTGTGTTGGTGGTTACGGTGGGTCCAAGGTACGATATTTTTACCTTCATAAATAAGCACATCTCCAGAACCCCAAGTATACTATACTTGCGGGTAATCGTGTTACACTAACTTTCGTGTTTTCTCTGCATATCATCATAGTATGCATTCTGTTATCCGGTAGCAGATGTGATCCCGAAAAGTTTGTTATTATTATGTATAGTTTTAAACTGTGAGTGTAAGTCTGGGGAAACACAACTATTGCTCTTTTGATGAAAGTATCGAGTAATTGTTTTGCTTCTGTGTCAGTTCCATTTTGATGGTCTAGTACTATATGCTGGACAGCCTCTGTGCAAGACCAGAAGTGTGAATGGCAGTATTTTCATAGGGTTGCACTATTCTACAATGTTACAACTCTCTCTTCACTGAATCTCTGACATTGAAAGAAAGATCGACACGCTCTGCCCTGTCGTCACAAAGCTGTGACATTTTAAAAATTAGAAATTTATATAAAATGATAAATGCGTGTTCTGGCATTACCAAAATTAAGCAATAAAAGTGACTACATTTATTATTTTTCATGCTGGTTTAGATTTGATGTGGTAGTTGTGTCAGTTATAAACTAATATTAAAAAAGCTCCAATGACACAAAAATACATTTAAATTGCTTTTAAACTTGAAGAAATAGTCATAATCAAATGTTCAATTTTATCGCATTTTACTTAATAAATACATAACATTCCACCAATGTAAAAAAAAATACTTTGTATTATTGGATATATTTAACATATTCGAAACATCTGTAGTGATGTCCCCGCTATCACCTAGTAGTTGTGACAAAATTTACAAAGAAAAGTTATAGTGTCAACGTGAATTTTTGACAAACTGACAGAGTTCCCTGACCGTGATGAAGGAATATATATATGTACAAGTTTTATTATGTTGACATGAATTATAAAACAAACATATTCCAAAGCTGTTGGTCTACATAGACATTTTTATTCTTGTGATATTGTTTTGCTTTATGATTGAGGATGTTTATATGGCTAACATTTCCATAAATTCTTTTTATTAAGGTAATGTCCTCCAATTTTGTGGATAAAAAAAGTGTTGCAGAGCTAGAGTTATTTTTCTGAGATGTTTATTTTACGTAATTACAACAGAAATGTGAATGTGTGCTTGTTCCGTATCCTTGCATAACAATGGTTGACAGCATTAAGAAGCTGCCGTTACTGTTTAAGACATGCCGTCTGCCATAGAATTGTATAGAAAAGAAAAAGCAATATCTCGTTTTTAATTTATTTTCACTTCCATTCATCTCGGGAGCACAAATCATAATTTTTATACTGTAGAATGAAATTGTCATCAAAACAATATTATTCCCAGAAATTTGTGTTTAAAATTGTTGAAGTGCTTATGATTATAATACGTGTACACTGCAGCTAAAATAACGACAAATTACATAAATTTTCTTCGAAACCTCAATACAGGGCTCTAATTTAAGCACTCGCCACTCGCAAAATGTCAGCTGTATTTTGAAAATGCGAATTGAAATTACTTGAGGTGGCATTTTTTTGCGAGTGGATTTCAAGTTGAGAAAATTACTTTTTATATTTTAAAATAAACATTAATTAACCTGGTAAAATTAACGAGTTCTTGTCAATTTTACCTAATTTCTTTTACTTCTCGCGTCAAATTATCCCCTAGCAGCACGATTGTCAATGACAAGTATTAAATATTTTATATGAGTAGACTGCGCCCAATTGTTTTTGATCTCGAGTTCATTCTGCAAAAAGGAAGTAAAGTTAAAACCTGTCAACAACATAATGAGTCTAGTTTGATCGATCGCGCACTCACTCTATAAAATAAAAGTAAAGTTGAAACCCATCAAATTTATTGTTTACATATTTTGTCAGCTGTTAAAATGGCTGATAAAATAACATCTTTTTCTCCATTGAACCAACGAATGAAAGTGAGTCCCAGCATGAAAAAAGAGAAATAATCCTTCCATCAATACTGTTATGAAATGGGAGCGACAGCTTAATATCTCAATGGGCTATAAACTTGACAATGACAAAATGGTGTGTCAATTGTAGAAACCACGCGATCGACAGATCATCCATAATAATTTAACTATATAACCATGATACCACAACTTTTACACATGTTAAACAATTGTCCTTGGCAAGATCTAGATCTGATTTTAAAACGAACGGCCATTGGTTATATTAATTCTATAAACAGAAATGTGTGTATGTCTCAATCTCAGTCTCTGTACACTTGCTATTGTTGAATCCGTGATTCATATTTTTGTTTATTTATGATATATCTTTGTATGAATTTATTTATGGTAGTATAATAAATAACAAAGACAATTTTATTTTTTAATATTTTGTTTTGTAAAGTACTGCTTTGAAATTGAAATACCTTAACATATATAATAACCTTGATACCATTGTCTATAAAATAATTACAAGCTAATAATGCATATTAAATAACAAGCAGGCTTTGAAACAATTAATTTTAGGGATTATTTAGACATTTAGGACTTAAAGTTTCTGCGAAAATTGGTAGATATGTCCTAAAAACACAAATGTTTCACAAGGTATATACTTTGTAACCTAGGGTACAGGGTACACTCAATTTTGAACCACATAACAACACAGAACTGCAATATAATCAATGCCTGCCCCTATTTATTTTGGGTACTGTTGTGTTTGTGGTATACACAGGAACACATAATAATACTATTGAAGTAATGGAACTAAAATGAACGACACAAGGCGTGTGCTCTAACTAAGATGTTTAATGCTCAGTATCAAAGTAGCAAGTGATTCATGGTATGGAAACGCATGTAATTATAGAGGCAAATTATAAGAGTAGTTCTTATTCTAAGTAAAGGGAAGTAACTACAACATAGAATATGCTAAAGAGTAATCATGAGTTATGAACACATGCATAGATAATACAACATCTCCTTTCTTATGAAAATGAATGAACAATTCTTATGAATGAAATTCTTTGTATGTTACATTACAAATTACTATCAAAATAATTAATCCAACGCGTGTGGCAACATGTGGGGTTTAATTATGTCCGTAATGTCTCATTAGTTCCACTCAATTACTATGTCCAGATAACACTTAAACAGCGTAGTGGGTATCTGTCAGTTCTTGTAAATTAATAGCCACTGACTGTTGATTTAGCATTGCACTGAACTCTAAATGTGAGAGATTATCTAGCTTCACAAAGATTCTATTATTTTTGGCTTAACTGATCTGCCATATCTTGTCACATAAACATTTGGTTGTAAACATGAATTTGATGCATTTGCTGATAGTTCAGGTAGCGTAATGCTATTTTCACTGGGCTGGGAATTTACATTCTGGTAATCAGTGATCAGATTTTCTTCATTTTCTGTATCTGGTGAATGAGATTCACAGGGGTTTGAGTTAGAATCTAATGGTGGTACATGTATGTCTGATTTCTGGTTTGTTTCTGCTGGGGGTGAATGGGGGTATTGTGATGAGGTATTTGTTTTCAGTAAATGACGCCTGTTCCTACAGTATTCTCCACCTTCAGGTGTACGTGCGGTATACGAACGATTGTTGTGTTTTTCTATCACAACTGCGGGTTTCCAAGTTCCGTGTTTAATCCTAACTGGTTTTCCAATCTTAAGGGATTGTAAAGATTTCACATTTTTGTCGTAATACTGTTTCTGTTTAGTTTTTTCTTTGTACAGTTTTTCTCTTACTGTCTTGGGATTTGGGGTACTTGGAATCAGCTGTTTAGGATCAGTAGGTAAGAGCGACCTTATTTTCCTTCCCATTAACAATTCAGCTGGAGAAAAACCAGAGTTTAGTGGGGTTGCCCGGTATTCTAGCAATGCTACTGAAAGTTCTGTACCGGACTGTTTGGACTTTTTGATCATTTGTTTAGCTATCTTGACGCAAGATTCAGCTAAACCATTGGACTGTGCATAGTGTGGAGAGGATCGAACATGGTTAATGTCCCAATCTCTTACAAAGTCCTGAAAATGTTGCGATGTGTAGTAACTAGCTCCGTCTGTCACTAGTTTAGTTGGAATCCCGTGATGGGAATACCAAGTTTTCATGTGCTTAATTACACAAGAGCTGTTTGTGTTGTGTAATTTCCCTAATTCAAAATAGTTAGAGTAATAGTCACATACCAGAAGATAATCTTGACCATCTAATGTGAATACATCAGAGCCTACAGTTTGCCAGGGGTACTCTGGGATTTCATGAGATACCAGAGGTTCCTTGGGGTTTGAACATCTGTGTTCAATGCATATTTCGCAATTACCAACATGGTTGGTAATATCGGCAGTAATGTTTGGCCAAAACATTGTATTTCTAGCGCGTCTCAGACATTTCTCAATTCCAAAGTGACCAGTATGTAGAATGTTAAGCATACTTGTTCTTAATTTCGAAGGAATGATTAACCTTTGACCCTTGAAGATAATGTCGTCCATGACACTGAGCTCATCTCTATAAGTCCAGTAATCATGTAGCTGGGTAGGGCAATATGAGCGCTTTTCCGGCCAATCTGACAAAATAACCTGTTTTAGATGTACTAACTCAGGGTCTTGACCTGTGTGTAATCTTATCTCGTGTAACTTTCTGTCACTATACGGCAAGTTTGTTGTGACAAAATGTACATGAACGGCCCAAAAATGTATTGAACGTTGTTAGGTACGATGACTTGTCGTCAAGTAATAAACTCCAGTAGCCTGATGTACAGTCAAGCTTTGTGAAAACCTTAGCAGTTGAGAGCTGGGGTAGGATGTCATCCAGGGTTTTCATTGGGTAATGTGGTCTTGAGATAGCTTTGTTAAGGTCTTTAGGATCTATGCAGATTCGAACCTTGTCTGAACCTGGCTTGTTTACTACTATCATTGAATTGACCCATTGTGTTGGAGTGTTAACCTTTGCTATGATGCCAGCCTTTTCCATGTTTTTTAGTTCCTTGCGAACTTTGTCCTGAATGGCTACAGGGACACGTCTGGGAGGATGTACTACAGGCGTACAATGTTTATCTACTTTGATAGAACATTTCCCAGGAAGACGACCAATACCACGAAAGAGTGCATTGTACTGTGTCAAAACAGTATCCTTAGTGAGGGGTGTACTGGGGATATCTACAGACATCACAATCTTAATCAAATTAAATTCAATGCAGGTTTGGAGACCTAGGATTGGTGACCTATCTGTACGAACGACATAGAAATCAACTTCTTCAGAGTGTGACTTGTATCTACATGTTAATGTGATACTACCAAGTACATTCAAGTTTGCACCATTGTATGCGGTTAGCTTGCAATTAGCTTTCTTTAGGGAGGCTTTTATGTTGAGTGTTTGCCATTTTTTTCTGTCAAAATGTTGCAATTGGCACCAGTGTCTAATTTGAAAGGAATTGGTGTATGTTTGGGACCAACCTGAATATCAGCAAATACCTGCTTGTCCTTTGAATTAATAACATCCACGTGAAAATCATCACTGTCACTTTCACTATACTCCCCGTTGTTCCTAATGCCATGAACATGACGTTTCGTTTTGGCACGGCACACAGTTTGAAAGTGATTCCTTTTTTTACAAAATAAGCACTGTTTGCCTTTAGCTGGGCATACTGGGTGTGTCCGTTTCTGTCCACAATTTCCACATTTGGTGTTGTTTATGTCCCTTTTGTTGTGGTGTTCTGGATTGCGGGTGGTATTCCTATGTTTGGTGTGGCTCTTGTTCCCCTTCCAGTGTGGCTGCTTGACGTCGCTGACGTCATGTTGTCTTTCCATCGATTTCAGCTGTGTCTGAGAATATTGATAGGTTTGTGCTATTTGAATAGCTTTGTCCATGGATAATCTATCACCTTCCGTAATAAGTTTTTCGCGGATTTTGTTGGAACTTACTCCGAAAACTATTCTGTCTCGGATCATCTCATCCCGTTTATCATACTTGCAGTCATTGGCTGCAATTTTCAGTTTTGTGGTGAAATCTTCAATAGACAATTCACTTTGGCATATATTGTTAAATTGAAAACGTTTAAATACAGAGTTAAGTTTGGGTTGAACGTATTCCCCAAATTTCTTGAACAATGTGTCCAGCTTCTTATTATCCTCTGCGGTTAAATTCCACGATTTATGGATATCTCGTCCCTTCCGACCAATCCATAAAAGTAAGTATGTGCATTTTGTTTCTTCGTCTTTATCCTTTAAAGGACCGTTGAAGATAAGATCTACATGATCTTTATATTGTTGCCATGCTTCAGGCAAGTTTGTGGAAGTCCAGTTCACTTTTGGTGTTGGTACACCGTTAAGTTCCATTGTAATTTCAATTTATGAATGTTGATAAATTTGTGATTAATCCAAAATAATAATGCACAAATGTCACAAATTCAAACTGTAACTTCTGACACCATGTTGTGTTTGTGGTATACACAGGAACACATAATAATACTATTGAAGTAATGGAACTAAAATGAACGACACAATGCGTGTGCTCTAACTAAGATGTTTAATGCTCAGTATCAAAGTAGCAAGTGATTCATGGTATGGAAACGCATGTAATTATAGAGGCAAATTATAAGAGTAGTTCTTATTCTAAGTAAAGGGAAGTAACTACAACATAGAATATGCTAAAGAGTAATCATGAGTTATGAACACATGCATAGATAATACAACAGGTACATGGTAACACAGGGCTACACCAGACAACAACTGGGTATAAGTGGTTACAGTCAGTAAGAATAATTCTTTTCAGTCCATATTTATTTGGGTACATGGTTACACAGGGCTACACCAGGCAACGACTGGGTACAAATGGTTAGTCAGTAAGAAAAATTCTTTTCAGTCTATATTTATTTGGACACATGGTTACACAGGGCTACACCAGGCAACGACTGGGTACGGGCCTTTACAATAAAGCATACCCCCAGAGTAGGATTAGATAATTAAAACAATATAACAAACACAGCTAGGAGTAGGGGTGTAACCAGTGTGCCCTGGGTACAAACTATAAAGTTCCTGTAACAAATGTAACCAGTGTACCATAGGTTACAAAGTATATACCATGTGGAAACTTTTGTGTTTTCGTGCCATATAAAAAAATTGGTTTGGCTAGTTGGTTTCAAATTTGGCCAGTTAAAATTTTAGGCACTGGCCAAAATTGCCAGTGCACAAAAAAGTTCTAGCCCTGTCAATACCTTTAATTTTTGCGTGATCATAACATGTTTAAAGATCTAAGATTACATACAACTTACAGTCTGCATCATAATGGCCAATACCACTATTTTCCCCCTGTGGCGAGCATATTACTGTCAATTGGTTCATGAGTTTGAATCCCCATCCAACCACAGTCTTCAAGATGATTGATACGTTATCCGTTACTTGCTGAAATGGATGTGTCGCGTCTCTCATCGCTAATTCAAGTGGAAATGTTATCCGTTACTTGCTGAGATGGGTGTACTCCAGTACTGGTTAACCTTCCAAGATCCCAGGAAAGAGAAGTTAGGCTAACTGATCGTCTTTTATCCCTAGATGGCATTGTAATGACTAAATATTCAAACAAACAAATGGCGCCTTGATATAAAGTGCATGTACATAAATGTATGTGGAAAATGCAATAACACACACAGCTGATGCTTTAAAGACATTTCTGAGGGTTGTTACTGCACAACGCTAGGTGCATAGTTCCTTTTTGTTACTTTCGGTTTTGGGGTCTAATTTTGTTGTTTGGTTAATTATAGACTGGTCCCCGGTCTCATATAATATAAGAGGCCGGTATGTGCTAATGTTTGACCTAGAATGCGAAGGCAACGCCGAGAGCATTTTGGGTCCGAGAACCAGGCTAGGTTAATTAAAAGTTGAGTTGCATTAGGATATTTACAAAGCAAAGTATTTTCATTTCGAGAAGTAAATTAGACAGGTTTTTGTTAAGGAAGTGATCGACAAGCATGGACGAGTATATTGTTTTATGTTCTAAACCACCAGAAGTGCTTGTACATAACGACGTCGAAGAAACAACTACGAAAATATAATCAATACTCGTAGTGGTAACATTTCGGATAACTGACTTTTGGATATGAATCATTTGTGAATTTGTTCCAAAGCGACGAATACATAATGAATTTACCTGAAACAATATTATTCATACCGGGATGGAGACAAGGAAGAATCAATCTTGAATTTTGACATTTAGCTGACCTGATGCATGTTTGGTTTTGAAGGACATTATTGAAGACACATACATGGGTCAATGTTATACATAAACTGTATATGTGGAAGTATAAGAACAGTGGAAACAAACATGACACATTGATTAAACAAGAAAAGTTCAATATCATTTGACATCAACACAAAGCAATTGAGTATAAGGTAAATTGATTCTTTATCATAACTCACTGATCAATATCGATGTATCACATAAAATGATAACTTACTTTATGATTTCTAAAGATGAACAACTATAGAAAGTGATCGAATGATTGAATATTTGGCGTAATTTTCGTACCATCAAGGGCTAACAGACAATCACCTAACCTTTGTTTCCTGGGATTAACCAGTACTTGAGCACACCCCATCTCCTCAAATAACTGATAACTTTGTCACTTGAATCAGCGGTGAGAGACGATTGATAAAGAGACATAATGTAATATATCTATCATCCTGGAGACTGTTGCCGGGCAGGGATTCGAACAGTATTCTTACATTGAGTAAATGTTAAAAATAAATTTGTATACCATCACTTTCTGTATTTCCTGTTATATAGAAAATTGTTACATAAATTATGAATCAACACATTTCAGAAATGCTAAACAGAAGCTCAAAGCTTGAAATACCAGGTAGTGGTTTCACAAACTATGAAGAGACATGAAAATGAAGTTTCAAGGCCAATCAATATCGTGACATAGACAACGGTTACAGAAGCACTAAATGAAGGAGTGACAATCATCAAAAGGGGCCAATGGTAATTACTAATTAATGTAGTTCAACCTTTTCAGATTATTTTTACTATGGAATACAACAAAATAATCATGAGTACAACAGAGGGTCTGAGGGGGATCAAACCTGTGACCATTTGTTTGGCACACCCTATATCCTTGCAACTAACTGACAACTTTCCCACTTGAATCAGTGATTAAAGATGAATGAACATGAGACACAATGTTGGAATTTGCATATATTTAAATCATCACAAGAGACTGACCAAGCAGGGATTTGAGCTTGCAACCCCTTGACTGCTTGTTACACAACATAACAGTTTTTATTCAGTTTAAAATGTCCACATACACCTAAGTTTATAACCATAAGATTTTGTTCAATGTTTTGAACATACATATCATAACAGGAATTGCTGCTCAGTTATAGCCCTTGAGTTGTCAAACTATACCCATATATTGTGCTGTTTATTTAATTAATATATTATCATATAAAACCCGGCGATTTCTTTAAATATCTAGTTCTTATTATTTATTCTACTGCGGTGTTACAATTGGACAACCAGAGATTATGCGATTGGTGAACATGTCGTGTAAACGTTAAATGGTAAAAGATACACGGTAAACGATACACGCAAAATGATTCGAACGCAAACGCAGGTTAAAATGCATTCACTATTGTTTTGAACTGCATTTTCGTATTTTTTCTAACGTTGATCATAAAAAAAATGCAAACCATTAACGAAACTAAAATGCATTTCAAACGCAAAACAAACGCGTTTGACATGCAAAACAAACGCAATTGAAATGCATTTTTGGTGTACTTGAACGGATTACGGTCTGTATCATGTATAACCACACTTTTATTTATTCTATGAATATTGCAATACAAGTTTCAAATGATTGTTCAGGAAAATCTTTCAAGATTCTGAAGAAATACAGGTATAGAGACTTTTTTTTTTTTTTTTTTTTTTACTTAATCTTTGAAAACATTTTACTTTGATAAAAAAGTAATTTTAGTCTGATGAGTATGTTAAATGTTTTATCGATACAGACATTAGTGACAATGAAATGGAAGATTAATATAGTTATTGTGCTATAAAAGAACCATTCGTTGATATTTTGTTAAAAAATCTAATTTTTAAAAATTTACAGTGAATTTTTTGGTTTGCAATTTTTTTTAATAAAAAGGCCGTCCAATCTAACAATAACACTCAACACACTTTTAATTAATACCAATTATAACTTTACTTAATCAATATATCCCTTTTGAATACTTCCAGAATGAGATATTATTCTAATTACCTGGTACACTCAGTATTATTCTTTTTAATATATCAGTACTAGAAGTCAACATTATCTAATTATTTTAAAATGGCTTTTAAAGAACCAAAACAATATATTTTAGATTTCAATAAACTTTGGTTTATCAGAGTTAACTTTTAATTATACCAATTGAATAAATCCACACAATGTGGGTAGTGGGGTTGGTATAGGGTATGGCGGATACAGTGTGTACAGCGGATAGTTGAAATGGTAAAGTGGATCTAGAGGGTACAGCAGCTGCTGGTATTGTAGTTGGTAAGATGGATCAGGAGGGTACATCAGGGTGTTGTATTTGGTATGGAGGGTGTGGAGGGTACAGCTGGTACTGTAGTTGGTATGGTGGGTGTAGAGGGTACAGCTGGTACTGTAGCTGGTATTGTGGGTGTAAAAGGTACAGCTGGTAGTATAGGGGGTATAATGGGTGTAGAGGGTACATCTGGTACTATAGTTGGTAGTGTGGGTGTAGAGGGTTCATCTGGTAGTGTAGTGGGTATGGTGGATGTAGAGGGTACATGTGGTGGCATTGTTGGTATGGTGGGTGTGGATGGTACAACTGTTACATAGTTGGTATGGTGGGTGTTTAGGGTACAGCTGGTAGTGTAGTCGATATGGTGGGTGTTGAGTGTACAGCTGGTAATGCAGTTGGTATGGTAGGTATAGAGGGTATGGCTGGTAGTGTAGTTGGTATAGTGGGTGTGTATAGTACAACTGGTAGCATAGTTGGTATGGTAGCTGGTAGTGTAGTTGGTATGGTAGGTGAAGAGGGTATGACATGTAACATAGTTGGTATGGTGGGTGTTGAGGGTACAGCTGGTAGCATAGTTGGTATGATGGGTGTAGAGGATATGGCTCGTAGCATAGTTAGTATAGTGAGTGTTGAGGGTATGACATGTAACATAGTTGGTATGGTGGATGTTGAGGGTACAGCTGGTAATGTATATGGTATTGTGGTTGTTGAGGGTACAGCTGGTAGTGTAATTGGTATGGTAGGTGAAGAGAATTCAGTTGGTAGTGTAGATGGTATTATAGGTGTAGACAGTACAGCTGGTAGTGTAGTCATAATTGTGGGTGTAGAGGGTACAGCTGGAAAGGGGACAGGCGGTTGGTTAGCAGGGAGTGAAGGGACTACGTGGTCAGGAGTGAAACCCCTGGAAAAATTAGATCTAGTTGAGTGAGAATGTACACGAGATCTCTGGGTTGCGGTACCAGCACTAGCCCTATGAGACTCCTTTTAGACTGACCTGTAGGTCGAAGATCTAACGGAGGGTGTAATTCCAACACCAAAGATGTCTTTCTTCAAGAGACATTGCTCCATTGGAAGGCCCTTATAATAAATAGGGATATCTCCTCATGGTTAAAACACCAATGTTTTATAGAGATAACCAAGATTATTAGAACTAGTGTAGAGACTCCCTATGACTAGATCTGTCCCTGGATTCCCTATAAAAAGAAGGGTAAAAGAAAACCGAAAGTCGGAGTCTTTTCCCTTAGATGAAGAACAAGAAACTTTACCTCTATTTCTTCTATGTTCCCTTCCGCTCTAACTGGAAGTCTTCCCTCGATCGCCTTCTGTTCTTGTCCTTGTGCTGCTGCTGTACGCTGCTGGGACAGTGATAGCTGATTTTGAGGGAAAACTCTCGATCGCCTGCTGTTCAAGTCCTTGTGCTGCTGCTGTGCGCTGCTGGGACAGTGATAGCTAGTGACTGTGGAGGAGCTCCTGGAGCGTCTTCGTCCACCCGTTACTCTCTGGGTTGTGGTACTATACCTAGCCCATTGAGACTCCTTGTAAACAGACCCAGAGGTTGAAGGTGTACGGAGGGTGTAGCTCCTACACCAACGGTGCCTTCCTCCAAGAGACATTGCTCCATGGGAAGGCCCTTGGGATCTGAGGGGTATCTCCCCATGGTGAAGTTACCTGGGTTATGAGATACCCCTAGATTCCCAAGACTATACGAGCTATGTTCAGACATTTTGTACAAATACATGTATGTGTCAAATGCAGGTTGTACAAATATCCTGAAATAAAAAACAAAATTGGCACACAATTTCGCCGATTAGTTTACAAATATTATTTGAAAAAAACAGTTAAATGACGAAGAAACTCGTCAACTATTTACTTTTTAATAATTTAACAGTGAAATTCTTGCGAAATTAAACTGAGAAATAAAACTGTAAAGCGAATTTATTCGCTGAAAAGAAGTAACACAACTACAAACTATTGAATGTGCAACTTAATAAAACAATAAAACGCAACTATATAACGAAATAACCGTGGAAAATTAGCAATTTTTACGAGTGAATTCAAATTACCTACCTCGCATGAGGGCACGAAAACAGAAAGAGGAAGTTGCTTTCGCACATGCGCGTATTTATAGCAAAGGATAGTAACTCGTTACTTATAAGAGGATAGTTAAGTCTTTCTGTTTTCGTGGATTTTTTTTTTTTTTTTTTTTTTTTGAGTTACCAAATGGCAGCCCGTTTATTTTTTCATTTTCACATTATCAAGTTATTATATAACAATACACATTTATAAACATGAGTACTATAAGCAGTGTTGTGAAAATGTGTGAGAGAGAGAGAGAGAGAGAGAGAGAGAGAGAGAGAGAGATGATGATGATTAATCATGTTCATTTTAAGATCAGTACATATTGATGTTAATTATATAAGGTTGCTATATTGGATTATTCAAATTTTATTGAGTGCCATTTTCTATTATGCGTTTCCAGTTTGGATCTCGCTTGGGCTAAGATTTGTTCTATATTTTTACATTCTTTTAAATATCTAAAATAGTTGTCAAAGCATGGTATATCGCTTTGCATTTTACATTTAAAAATGAAATATTTTGCTAAAAAAATAACAAAATTTATTATTGTTTTTTGTTTTGTGTTGTCGTCAAGGATGCCCAATGATATATTTTTAAAATTAAAAGCTACATTAATACCGTTTTGTGATAAGAAATCATTTGTTTTTGTCCAGAAATGTTGTACATGAGCACAGTCCCAAAATAAATGTGGTACTGTTTCTACATGCATATTGCAGAATTGACATAAACTTGAATTTACGAAATGGCATTTGTGTAAGAATTTATTTGTGGGTATAATTCTATATAAATATTTATATTGAAATAACCTCAATCTCGAATAAATAGTAAATGTAATCGGTGATAAAAAGATTTTTTTCCAGTTCAGATTTTCATAGGAGTCATTCCATTTTTGTTGAGCTTTATTTGTAATATTGGTAGTTGTTTTCGATATATATGTCTCATATATAATTTTATTTGGTTTCAGTACCTTTAAAATCCTGCCAATGAAAAAAGTTCTGTCGTTGTTGTTGTATGTTTCATGTTTAAGTTTTTCTTTCCAAGAGTTCGGTATGGAAGCAATTATTGAGTGGTATTTTAAGAAATCTGAATTGTCTAGATTGTAAAGTTGTTTGATCGTATTAAAATTATAAAAGTTCTTATTTCTGTAATCATAAAGTTGTTTAATATATTTTAATCCTTTATCCAGCCATACTCTATTAAATATTGTTTTATTGTTATTTTGTATAAATGAGTTATTCCATATATTTCATCTGTGATGTTTGTTATTTCCGAATTAAAGTTTACCTTTGCCCAACTTTGTAAAACATCCCTTAAGAAAATATTTTTGAATTTATTGGTTATATCTTTATATGTTATGTTTGATTGTAATAATAATTTCCCACCAAATTTGTTAATTTCATTCATATAATTATCTTTCCAGATTCCGGTATTTTCATCGTTAAAAATTCTTTTGATCCAACTTGCTTTTATTGAGTATAGATATGCATTCAAATCTTTCATTTTTAATCCCCCATCTTTATAGTCTTTTTTAATTGTGTGTCTTGCTATTTTATCTGGTTTATTGTCCCATAAGAATGAATAAAGTTGTTTAGTGATTTCAGTTATTGTGTGATCCGGTGGGTTTTCTAGTACTGTCAATGGGTATGTTATTTTTGGCAGGGCAAATGTTTTTATGACTGTTATTTTTCCTAATAATGATAAGTTATGTTTCTTCCATTTTGTAAGACATGAATACATTTGGTTTATTTTAGTATTAAGATTGATTTCTACTCGTTTGGCTTTATTATTTGTGAAGATGATTCCTAAAGTGGCTGCTTGATTAGATGTCCATGTAAATTTTTTCATTTTGCAATAAATTTTGTCTGTATTTTTTAGGGATCCTGCTCTTAATACTGTGGATTTATTTAGGTTCAATTTAAGGCCGGATATTTTACTAAATTTGTTTATAGTTTTAATAAGAGTATTGAAAGTTTTTTCTGACCCATCAGTAACAAATGTTGCGTCATCAGCAAACAGGCTTTTTTTAATTTCTTTTTCATTAAGTTTGATACCTTTTATATCTTTATTGTTACTAACAGCTAATGATAAAATTTCTATCGATATAATAAATAAATATGGAGAGAGAGGGCATCCTTGACGTACACCACGTCCTATTTTAAAAAAATCAGACATGTAACCATTATTAAAAACACAGCCTTGCATGTCGTTGTAAAAAACATTAATCCATTTTTTAATTGATTCTCCAAAGTTAAAATAATCGAAAGTTTTGTAAATGAAATTGTGATATACACTGTCAAATGCTTTTTCAAAATCTGCAAAGAATAATAAACTAGGGTGGTCGTTTTCATTTACATAATCTAGTACATCATATATAAGTCTTATATTTTCACCGATGTAACGGTTTCTAATAAAACCAGTTTGTGCCTTATCAATTAAAATTGGTAGTACATTTTTTATTCTATTCGCAATTACTTTTGTAGCTATTTTATAATTGGTATTTAAAAGTGAGATAGGCCTCCAGTTGTTTAATGATGTTAAATCTGTATCTTTTTTCGGAATTAAATTTATAACGCCTTGTTTTTGCATTTGAGTGAGGTTACCTTTTTCATAAGAATAGTTGATAGATTTTACATAAAAGCTTTTTATGTCTGACCAAAATATCTTGTAAAAATCTGTTGTTAAGCCATCTGACCCAGGACTTTTATTATTTTGCATTCTAAATAAAGCGTTTACACATTCTGTTTCTGTTAAAGTACCTTTGCATGATAGCTTTTGAATATCATTTAAAACAATATTATTTTCAGGAAAAAAGTTAAAGGTTGATTCCTCTAGAGTTTGCTTAGTGTATAAATTTTCATAAAATTGTTTTGTTTCTTTTAAAATTTCATCTGATTTGGTAATTTCACGATCATTGATTAATAACCTAGATATAAGTTTTTTTTCACTATTTTTCTTTTCTAGATTTGAGAAGTAGTTTTATTTCTAATCTGTCTATTTCTCCGATAGTTTTAGTTTCATCTACTTTTTCTTTTTTCTTTTTTAAACAGCAATAATGGATAGTAACATTACGTATAGTACCTTTAATAAGTTCCCATAATGTATTAGGGTTTGTGTTTGCATTTCTGTCAGTAATATCTTTAATACTTTTTCTAGTTTTATGCTGATATTCCTTGTCTAAAATAACTGAATTATTCAATTTAAAATATCCTGGCCCATAAGGTTGACCTGAAAAATTAATTTCTATCTGTACCAAGGAATGATCAGACCGAATACCTGATGAGACGTTGCATTTAGTAACATTGTTTATCAAATTTGCAGAGATAAGGAAGAAGTCAAGTCTACAGAATATAGGAGGTTTGTTGTTTGAATGCCATGTGAATTGTTTTTTGTCAGTATGTTTTATGCGCCAAATGTCACAAAGTTCATAATTATCTTTGATTGTATTTAGTTTTGCGCTACTTTTTTTTTTTGTGTGTCTTGTCTCCCGTTTTTCTTGTCAATATTAACATCGAGAATAGTATTGAAATCACCCCCTATAATTATTGATTTTTCACTATTGGTTGCTATAATTTGCTCTAGGGTGTTAAAAAAAGTTACGTCATCTGTATTTGGTCCATAAACATTTATAAGCATTATTTCAGTTTCATCGACATTTATTTTTAAAGTTTGCAAACGACCTTCAATTATTTCTTTGTGTTCAATGATATCATAAGAATGATTTAATAAAATACCAACACCTTTACTATTCAAACAATCACCACTTAAAAATAATTTATTTCCCCACTGTTTTTCCCATATATCATATTCTATTTTTCTGCAATGAAGTTCCTGTAAAAAGCAAATGTCATATTGACTATCTTTAAGCCAGCTAAAAATATGTTTACGTTTTTTGACATCACTTAGCCCTTTTACGTTAAATGAACATATATTTGTTTTCATTGGTGATATGTAAAAAACTGTAAAAAATAGACCTGATATATAGCAACCTTAGAAACATACAATGTAAGTTAATGTTGAAAGGCATCAGCCTCCATGAATGTATAAGTAAAGAGATGAGAATTAGAAGAGAGTGACAATAAAAAACAAGAAAATATAGACTTGAGTAACAGTCTATCATTGCAGGAGTATATAATAGCCTAAAATAAAAAAATGATATGTGTACAGGGCCACGAGCCAAAATATCTTCATTTCAGCAATCATCATATATAGTCGAACAAAATTGTAGGATACAGAAGCAAAAACATAGCTATATACACTCAGCTATATATACTCAATTATGTAGTGGTCATACATGTGGATACAAGTGCTTATAATCAGTATAACGTGGTCGATACTCCCGTATATAATGGTTTTGTTTCTATACTTTGCACATGGTTATTATATTTACATAATGAAGTTTTACTTTTGTTTGTATATATGTAAAAGAAGATCCACTGATATATGTGTAGGAAATTATATGAACAAAAATAATATAAAATAAAATAGTATTATGACTTTAAAATTAATTATAAATAAGCAGATAGTTTGCATAAAGGGAGATAATAGCACTGTCTCTCTCCACAATATTTTACTGTGTTAAAGTGACCACTATATAATTTTTCTAACAATAACAGTGAATAGATTATTTTAGAATGTACTTAATTTGCATCTTAACATTCCTAAAGACAAATAATTTTTTGCATAATAAATGAGATTCATACATACTAATACATTTTTTTAACACATAAATGTATTTATATTTTATAAAAAATTATATTCTTCGCACACACATGCACACACATATACATAACCCAACCATTACAATGGCCTATAAATATGCTATTACAAAAGTGGATATCCGTAGATATGCCTAGAGTTGGAACTACTTGGTTTTTTTACTGTATTTAAGTAACGGATGTGATCACTTGCGTCATGATTATTTCAGTATTTGTAAAAATGCCTAGTGAAAAATAAAAAAAAATAAAAACACTAACAAAATTAATCACGATCATCCATATCAGAATATCCAGTTTGATATTTTCTATGACAACACTATTTTTTACAATGTAAAAAAAATAATTCAAAAAGACTAACAAACTCTTTTTAGTTTTTAGGTCCTATACTAATACAATTCTTACATTAATAGAATACTTCCTTATTCTTATTCGATGTATGGTCTTACCCGATACAGGCAGTTTTAGAAACATATTCACACATGGGCATGTACATGTAAATTGAAACTGTTTAACACTAGTAGGCTAAAGTGTACAAAATATTGTGTATTTTCTTTCAGAATCACAAAATATGTCATATAATAGTTTAAAGTACATTGTCGGTTTTTTAGCCAGACCAATTAGCTCAGTCCGTAGAGCACCAATCTTCTAGCTCAGGGTTGAGAGTTTGATACCTGAGGCTGGCTAACTTGCAGTGCTAACAATCATTCAGATGGGACTTTAAACAGAGGACGTTTATGATGGTGTTATATACTGAGCTAAAGAACCAGGTGAAACATATTGGGTTTCTATGATATTTATTTCCTGCACTATCCCCCACAAACCTAAAAAGATTTAACTGTTCACTCTTCTGGGAGCATCACCCATGTTGGAAACTGGTGGCGATGTAAATTAAGTTTACATACAATTTGTCAAACAAACATTGTCATTTATTTCTTTATCTCATATAAACTTTCTTTAATTTTCAGTGATGAAGTCAGTCAAACCAGGCCAATTTATTACAATATGTGTTGCCATAAGCATGGATTGTGACAGTAAATCAGATATTGGGACCATGTGAAGAAAAAGTATTCGAAAAACATATGATGTTTTTTTCAAAAGACTGTAGGAAATGCACATATTATGAAAAATTAAGAACAATCACTACCAGTTCACCAGTGTTCTAAAATTTTAATGACAATTCAAAGATTAATGTTGGATGTAGCCCAGTACAGGAATAAAAAATGTCCAAGTTAATGTAATAATAATGGATGAGGGTGTGACTACTATAGCCAAGATAAATACCAGAAAAAAATGACTTGAATGGACTTGTAGATAAAACTCTGAAGATATTATGTTGAGTAGCAGGTCACTGGTGATCCAACCTTGATTGACAGTACATGGTTTTACCACTAGGCCTCTAACATTTCAAACTATTACTCACAAATATTGATGTTCATCAATTTTCCGGTATATATGAAATGTATAAAAGCAACATAACAGTTATTACATTATAAATTACAAATATTAGGCCTAGAATAATAAACATTTCATACTGAAAAAAAATTGGGTCGGTAGGTAGGACTATTTTTTTTTTGCTGATTTTTTTAGATGCAAAATCAAAGGGTCTGTGTTTTTTGGTTAATTTTCTTCATTTTCTCTCGCATGTACTCAATTTTGCATGTGAAGTAATTACACCTTTTTTCAAAAGCATTTAGTGACAACATAATGTATACTTTTGTAGTTTGTCTGCTTTTGTAGTTCGAATGTTTTCCTTTCCACTTTCAATATATTCTCATTTGTTCTGCACCATGTGCAGCATATTGGGTATTCAACAGAATTTGTTAAAAAAGGTATTATTAAATATATAAAAGGTATTTCATTTTATATATTTAATATATCTGTGAAAATATTTCAAAACTACCAACCAATTTCGACACTTGGACATAATCCTGAATTTCAAAGTTTGTGTCAGAGTTTGTGTTCATTTCACATGTAAAAATGCTTCCTTTTTGGCCTTCCTCAGGTGCAGGGTGGAACAGAAAGTTTGACAACACTTTGAGTTTGTGTGAGATTTCGTTTCCGGCCTGTAACTTTATCATGCATAGATGGATTTTGTTGATATTTGCTACAAATGATCAACATAGTATAACGACGTGTCGCAAGTAAGACCTACACCTGTACCTCAAAGGTCAAGGTCACAATTTGAGTTTGTTTGACAACACTTGAGTTTATGTGAGATTTCATTTCTGGCCTGTAACTTTGTCATGCATAGATGGATTTTGTTGATACTTGCTACAAATGATCAACATAACATGACGTGTTGCGAGTTAGACCTAAACCCATACCTCAAAGGTCAAGGTCACAATTTGAGTTTGTTTGATAACACTTTTGAGTTTGTGTGAGATTTCGTTTCCGGCCTGTAACTTTGTCATGCATAGATAGATTTTTTTGATACCTGCTACAAATAATCAACAAAGTATAACGACGTGTCGCAAGTAAGACCTACACCTGTACCTCAAAGGTCAAGGTCACAATTTGAGTTTGTTTGACAACACTTGAGTTTATGTGAGATTTCATTTCTGGCCTGTAACTTTGTCATGCATAGATGGATTTTGTTGATACTTGCTACAAATGATCAACATAACATGACGTGTTGCGAGTTAGACCTAAACCCATACCTCAAAGGTCAAGGTCACAATTTGAGTTTGTTTGATAACACTTTTGAGTTTGTGTGAGATTTCGTTTCCAGCCTGTAACTTTGTCATGCATAGTTAGATTTTGTTGATACCTGCTACAAATGATGAACATAACATGACGACATGTCGCGAATGAGATCCACACCCATACCTCAAAAGTCAAGGTCACAATTTGAGTTTGTTTCACAACACTTTGAGTTTGTGTAAGATTTTATTTCAGGCCTGTAACTTTGTCATGCATTAATGGATTTTGTTGATACTTGCAACAAATGATCAACATAACATGACGACGTGTCACGAGTAAGACCCACACCCATACCTCAAAGGTCAAGGTCACAATTTGAGTTTGTTTGACAACACTTTCAGTTTATGTGAGATTTCGTTTCTGGCCTGTAACTTTGTCATGCATAGATGAATTTTAATGATACTTGCTACAAATGATCAACATAACATCAGGACATGTACCTCAAAGGTCAAGGTCACAATTTGAGTTTGTTTTACAACACTTTGAGTTTGTGTGAGATTTTGTGTCCTGTCTGTGACTTTGTCACGTATAGATGGGTTTTTAGCTCGTCGGGACAAAGTCCAAGGATACTATTGTCATGACCCCGGGTTCGGCTGTAGACAATCAGGTTAAACTTTTGCGTTTAAGTTTCAGTTATCTATGCAGCCACTCATTGGATGTCAATGAAACTTTGCATGTGTGTTCACAAGAACCATAACTCTGGATTGCATTTTGGCAGAGTTATGGCCCTTTGACACCAGGTTAAACTTTGCATTTAGTTGCGTTAAAGTTTAAGATATCTATGAAACCACACATTAGATGTAAATGAAACTTCACAAGTTTGTTCACCATCATCAATGGAACACACATAGACAAGAACCATAACTCTGGATTGCATTTTTGCACAGTTATTGCCCTTTTTGGACTTAGACACCCTGGTTAAACTTTGAGTTTAGTTGCGTTTAATTTTAAGATATCTATGCAACCACTCATTGGATGTGAATGAACCTTCACATGTGTGTTCACCATCATCAATGGAACACACACAGATACAAAAACCATAACTCTGGGTTGCATTTTGGTACAGTTATTGCCCTTTTTCAACTTAATTTTTCAGGTTAAAGTTTTTTATCAGGTAAGATATCTATGCAACAACTCATTGGATATGAAAGAAACTTTGCATGTGTGTTCACCATCATCATTGAAACACACAGAGACAAAAACCATAACTCTGGGTTGCATTTTGGCACAGTTATGGCTCTTTTTTTACTTAATTTTTCAGGTTAAAGATTTTTATCACGTAAGATATCTATGCAACCACTCATTGCATATGAATTAAACTTCGCATGTGTGTTCACCATCATCATTGAAACACACAAAGACAAGAACCATAACTTTAGGTTGCATTTTGGCAGAGTTATGGCCTTTTAAGACTTAATTTTTCGGCTGTACACACCCAGGTTAAACTTTTGCGTTTACATGCGTTTAAGTTTTGGTGTTTGCCTCCAATCTCAATCTTTGCATTGCTGATGAGTTTTATCCCATCTGCGAGCTATTGTTGTCTTTTGACAACTCTTGTTTAAATACTTACTACAAATGATCAACATAAAGTGTCGGGAGTAAGACCCATACCCATACCGCAAAGGTCAAGGTCACACTTTGAGTTTGTTTGACAACACTTTCAGTCTGTTTGAGATTTCGTGTCTGGCATGTAACTTTGTCATGCATAGATGGATTTGTTAATACTAGCTACAAATGACCAACATAACATGATGATGTGTTGCATGTTACACCCACTTCAAAGGTCAAGGTCACAATTTAACTTTGGTTGATGACACTTTCAGTCTGATTGAGATTACGTGTCAGGTCTGAAACTTTGTCACCTTAGGATAAATTTCAAAAACACTTGGCTCAATTCATCAGCATGACATTACAAAGTGTCACGTATACGTATAAGATCCACATGTGTACCTCAAAGGTCACGGTCACACTTTGAGTTTGTTTGACAAAACTTCCAGTCTGTGTGAGATTACTTGTCCGATCTATAACTTTATCATCTATGGTATATTTTAAAAACACTTGGCTCAGTTGATAAACATGACATAATTAAGTGTTGCATGTAAGACCCAGAACCTTTCCTCGAAGGTCAAGGTCATACTTTCAATATGTTTGATATTGCGTGTCTGATCTGTGACTTTGTCTTTAACTTGGCTCAATTTATCAAGATGACATGACGACGTGTCATTAGTAAAACCTAGACACGGTCACACTTTGAGTATGTATGACAACACTTTGAATCTGTTTAAGATTTAAAGTCTGTCCTTTACCTTTATCATACATGGATGGATTTCAAAAACACTTGGCTTAATTTATCAACTGATCAACAATTGATCTGTAACTTACATTTAAGGAAGGTTTTTAAAACAGCTTGACACAAGTGATCAGCATGTCATGATAATGTTTCACCTGCATTTAACTGTTGAAATACCCAGACCATTACATCAGATGTCAAGGTCAAGGTTACACAAAGGTCAAGGTCATGCTTTAATTTAAAAAAAAAAATGGAAATAGCATGTCTTGTATGAAACATTAGTCCATTACTCTTGATATTCATGGATACATCGCTTCCTATTATATCATATATTTTTATTTTTCACAGACCATTTGGGGGGCATGTGACACTTAACAGTGACATTTCTTGTTTATTTTATTTTATGATATTGTTTGTTGTTGTGCTTCTTTGTAGAAAGAATGAAACAGTCTCTACGTTGGAACATTTTTTATTATTGAAAATGCATCGATTGCGGCCATTTTATGCAAAGGGGAGGTAACATTTAGCACTGTAACTTTGTAACAAGTATGGTGACCTATATTTTTTATTTTATTTTCGATTTGTATTGTTAAAGTGCTTCTTTGTAAAAAGAATGAAACAATTCTCCGCATTAAACTGTTTTTATTATTGAATTATTGTGAAAATGCACCAACTAAGGCCATTTTATGAAAAAGGGAGGTAATATTAGCACTGTAACTTAGTAACAAGCATGGTGACATATATATATATATTTTTTTTTTTTCTGATATGGTTTGTTATAGTGCCTCATTTTAGAAAGAATGAAACAATATTTGAGGCCAAATTTATAATTGTAGCAATTTATGAAAATCATTGTATGAAAAGTGAAACCTAAAATAGCATCATGATTTTTTATGTTTTAGATACTTTAACTTTTGTTACATCGATGACAACAATATTTTGTTGAAATATATCACTCTTTTAGTAAATTAAACATGATTTATAACTTGCATCCCTTTGCTCTCTTTTCTTTAAAAAAATATGAAACGGTGTAGTTTAAAATTAGTCATAGCAAAAAAACAAACATGGTGACCTATATTTTTTTGTAGTGTTTTAAACTTGTCTTACTTCAAAGTACTTGTGTGCAAAATTTTAAAAAAAAATCTGCACTAGAAGTAACTCAAAGAAATGTCTTGAAATGTTTATTTAAACCTGATTTGAAACAAATGTATATATTTTGATTAAAGACTGACTTACAGTTTGGTTAGGCTTTTTTTCCACCATTTAAAGGGATGAGTAGACCTGGTTTTTTATTTGATATTATACTATAAATTATTAGAAAACATGTGCTGCTGTGAGTGTGTGTTACAAGAGTGTATTTTATAAATAGAAAATGGGACTTGTTTAAATACTTCTAACTTTTAATTTACATAATTTGGTCTGGTAAATATTGGAGTTATTATCTTAGTACAACATGATATGCTTTCGTGGTGTAACTGGCAAACACATCTACACTTTTGTAGAAATTCTGGGTTCAAGTCCCAGCATTTGCAAACAACATGGAAAAGAGATGGCTTCGATATGGTGAAAAAGTTGTTTTTTAATGAAATAATTCTCTATTAAATATCTCTATAATTAATACATATATATATAATATGTTTTTATGCCACCCCAAAAATTTTTAGGGTGGCATATAGTAATTGCAGCGTCCGTCCGTCTGGTATTTCGTTTCCGGCCTGTAACTTTGTCATGCATAGATGGATTTTGTTGATACTTACAACAAATGATCAACGTGTCGCGAGTAAGACCCACACCCGTACCTCAAAGGTCAAGGTCAAAATTTCAGTTTGTTTGACAACACTTTCAGTTTATGTGAGATTTCGTTTCTGGCCTGTAACTTTGTCGTGCATAGATGAATTTTAATGATACTTGCTACAAATGATCAACATAACATCATGACATGTTGGGGGGCATGTGACACTTAACAGTGACATTTCTTGTTTAATAATGTTTTTTGCTGCATGGACAACATATTTTTTAAAACTTGTAGTTATCAGTGTTACAGAAATTTTTGTTGAGCTGCTAACATTTTCAATCTTACTTTTAATATTTTAAGTTTAATGAGGCATCAGGGTTTTTTGTGCTTAGTTTCTTTCTGACTGCTATACATTAAAAATATATATTTTATATACATTTTCCGTGGACTTCAGTTTACAATTTTCTCTTTAAAAAGATAGTGTTATAAAGGTACAGTGATAAATATACAAAGTAATTAGATTTGGATTCAAATCCCAGCTTATGCTATATTTTTTGTCTATTTTGTTTGTTCCTGTTTAGTATTACAACTAGATTGTAGGAGAATCTGGACAAGAACTGAAGGAAACTTATGTCCCCGCTCCAGTGGACAGATAACTTATGAACAGATTTTATATTTCATTCAATTAAACCTGTGTAAAGCAGCCAGTCAAGGAAATGAGCAAGTGACCGTGTGAAGTTGTTGCTTTATACACGTTATTAAATTAATTTACTCTAAAACATAGAAATGGGAAATAGAAAACATGATTGCTTATGACAGGTGGCTGCTTAATAAAGGTGGTCGTCTACATGGGTTTGGCTGTATTTGGATACTTCAGCTGCTAATTTTGGAATTTAAGTACATGTGTACAGTCATGCTTTTATGGTGACAATGTAAATATAGTATTCCTTGGTACATGGGAGATGGAGGTCCAAATTACTGATGTGTCCAAAGACTTCTTTTAAATTGTTTTTCTAGTCAAGTGATCCTGAAGTTTCCAACATTTGATTAATCCTGTCCAGAGAAATATATTTAATACATGTAGTAATTGTTTAACATTTAAACCACAACAACTCTACTAATACTTGAATACAGCATGAATGCTGGTGTTTAGAATTATACAAATGGGTCTTGCGGTGGCAGTGTTGTCCAAGGCGTTGTTGTCAAATGGCCACTTACTTCTCACCGCTTAAATTGTTGGTCAAGTCCCCGCTCCAGTGCACAGATAACATTTTGTGTGAAAATTATTAGGAGGTAACTTGCAGAAGAATAGTGGCTCTACTGAGATTCATTACTAGGTTTTGTTTTGAAATTGGTGTTAAACCCTATTAAAATAAATACTGGCTATTGACACAGTGTAAATTATAGTATAGACTTTGTTTATGTTACCGGACAAGAAAAATATGCAGTCAGTCTGTGACTCAACCCGGAACTTTTTGCTTACAAGGCAAATGCTCTACCGACTGAGCTAACCAGACTGCTGACATTTAATATTTGTCTCCTAACAGGTTAGGTACACACAGGACATTTAAATTATGCAAAAACAAATTAATTAAACAGGAGAAAAAACCATGTCAGGAGGTCCTGAAAACATTTTGTGACCAGCACCCATTTATGATAATATAAATGTTTGTTTATATGTGTAAGTGTATTTTCAAATATAAACCCAGTTTTGATAACATTTTAGGGTACCATTTTTAACTTAATGCCCAAAGTCCCTCGTCTATCATCCTTTAGCAGCACATCAATTGAAACCACTAGGTCAATTAACATGGATGTTTCTATTGCATAGGTGATTTTTATTTCTCAATCTGAAACTCCACATGGTGTCCATTACTAAAAATTTTCAAAAACTTAAAAAAAAAAAAAGTCCTCTGATAAACTGCTTTTGAAAGTAAATAGGTAGTAATGATACTCAACTATAGTTATAATAAACATTAATACTTTTTTTAATGGAACTGCATTTGCCTATATTAACATAAGTTGCAGTTTAATGTTTATACAAAAAGAGTTAAAATAGACCATTTTCAAAAGTTTTTTTCTAAACAACAGGTCAGCCAAATCTGTTCATAGTTGTCCATATGAGAAGGGGTTTAAAGTTTGTACAAATCAAAGAGTTTGCGTGTATAGGGGTCCTATAAGGGGACTTCAGTTTTACATAGGAATACTATGGGGAATGGAAAATTCTATTGTTTTCATCCATTTATGATTTTTTTTTTATTCAGTTTGAGTTTTGAAGCATTATCTAGTCGTGACAATTTTCCTCTTCATGTTGAACTTGTTCATATATGATATAATTTATCCTAGCATCAGCAATTGATTGGAGATTCTGCAAATCAAGGGGCTAGGATATATTGGGACCCTGTATAAGATGACATTTACTTCTACATAGGAACATTATTGTGAGAAGTGATTTTTGAGGTGCCAGAATTTTTGGCAATTCCTTCAGTATCGTAAGTTAATTATGTGTTGCTCATTTCATATTTACCAAAGAACTGCTTCCTCATGGTTTCATACTACTCAAGAACAATATTTAATGGAGCGTAGCAATGGCTGAAATGCAGGAGTGTCCATACAAATTAGCATATCAGATAGCAACAATGAAAAAATCCCTGAAGCAAATGTTACCGACTTTCTGCTTAAAAAGTTTAACATGTCATCAAAACTAATTTCAACATTCTATTTAGAAATGTTTAACATTATCACAGAATAGTTCTGTAACAGGTGCTACGTCGTATAGATTCAGATTCAGATAATTTCATTTAAAGTACATTTGTTTGTAATAAAGTCGCGGCAGATCACCTCTTTCGTCAAATTAATTCTTTATTCGAAGTGTATTATCAAGGACATTCATCTTGTTGCTCGTTTTTCATAGTCTATGTAAATAGGCTATGATTTTTCTTGTTAGTTTTGTTTTTTATTAAATCAAATACTCTGCCCCATTTCAACTTCGTAACCAACCCAAAGAAGACCCTCAACCCAACACCCCCACCCACCCACACACATTCCCGCCCATAATTTGTAAATAGTTTTCAGCATGTCATGATGATGTTTCAGCAGCATTTAACTGTTGAAATACCCAGACCATTACATCAGATGTCAAGGTCAAGGTTACACAAAGGTCAAGGTCATGATTTAATGTAAAAAAACATGAAATTGCATGTCTAGTCTGAAACATCAGTCCATTACTCTTTATATTCATGGATACATCGATACCTATTATAACATAATTATATTGTTATTTTTCAATGACCATTTGGGGGGCATGCGACACTTACCAGTGACATTTCTTGTTCTATCTAAAATTCAAGATGGCCGCCATTACTAAAAATAGTAAAAAACTGATAGCATCCCTGGGTTTAAAACCGGGGGTTCAATGTGATTATGATTAACATTGATATTATTTTTAAAAATGGTAATGATTTTGCCCATATTTTCACAGAAGCATTGTTTGTTCAAGGAAATTCAGATTTGTTAGAATGACTGCGTTACACTGTGTTATGGTGCCAAGAGTGGTCCCCAAAGGATCAAAATGGGAATTTCAAAAATCATTCTTTTTAAGAACCGGATGGTCAATTTTTTTCATATTTGACATAAATTATTCGTATAAAGATGAGGATCAAATGGTTTGTGTTTGTAAGGGACCTGTAAGGGGACATAAAATTTTAGGGATATTATTATAAAACAAAAACAAAATTACTTTTTCATCTATTTAAGCAAAACTTTTATTCAGTTCAAGTTCTGAAGCATCATCTAGTTATAGCAAATAAGATTTTCCATAAGGGGTCAGGTGGTGTCACAAAAGGGTTAAACTTAAAGTTTTCAAAAAAATTTCTTCTCAACAGTCAAATAGGTTCATATTTTATATACTGGTATTTTATCTCTATGAGTAGAGGTTTGAAGTATGTACAAATCAAGGGGCTAGCATTTTTGTGTAAATATGATGTTTAACTTGATCTAAAGCATTGTTTAGTAAGACAGAATTAGATTTGATTCAATAAAGAGTATTGAATTTCCATAAGTGGTCTGTATGGTTAAACATGTTTTTTTTATATAAATGTTTTTTTTCCTCAACAACCAGTAAGTTAAGTATGTTCATAATTGATATAATTATTCCTATGAGGAATGCCTTTGGTAGTTCTAAGATAATAAAGCATTTCCTTTTCAAAGTAAGTAGTAGAGCTCTTGTTAGAAATAGAGTTATGTGAAAATTTACCAAAATTGCCTGTTTGTCCCTTTAACACCATTAATTAGCTTACAGGTTTATTGACAAAAGTTCCGGATTGGTAATTACTTCCATAAAAATAAACAAAAAATCACTTACAAAATATATGAAGAAATTTTTATTTCCTTTTCTGTATCCATTGTGTGATTCTTAAAATGTCCCCTTGCCTCTATGGTTTCATAAGCAGTTATTTATCAAAATTGAGTCACAAAATAATGTTTTTGTAATGTATAACACCTAATCTCTGTCCCCCTTGTAGAACTACAATATGTAAATACACTGTTCAACACTATTAAAAATATAAAAATGAAAATTGAAAAAAACACCACTGAGAAGGCAAACTAAAATTAGACCATAAACCACAAGAGAAAATGTCAAGTTAATTAAACTAATAAGATGTAATTATAGATATTATATTCACGCAGCCAGTAGTTTCCCCCGGGCATCTCTTTTTATGTAATTGTTTTAAAGAGACACTCAGCAATGTTAAAATCGCTTTTTGTTCACGTTTATACGCACCAATACACCTATGGATGTATAACTATATATTAATCTCCAAATATTATTATCTAGAAGTTTAAGAAGTTAGTAATACTTTTTAATATACAAGTTAACTAGCGAATTCACGTTAGGGTTAGTTTTAATGAATAAAATTTCTTAACATATACACATTGTTGACATGATCTATATATTTTAAGTTGACAATAAGCGCCATTTCCCCATGACCCAACATAACATTCAACACGGGTCCCGGCCTAAAATGCTATGTTTAAAAAGGGCGCAAAAGGGTACACTGGAGAAAATGACATCATTTTCGGTAAGAGACGCTTTTTTATACAAAAAACTTAATGGCCTTAATACTACCGTCAGACTGGGGTGGCGTTCTTACTGCGCTACCGCGACGGAAAATGGGCCCAGGGTGTGTCAAGGTCGCCATAAGCATGGTATAAGTGTGGTGTAAAATGCCACCGTGCTGTGGTCGCCAATGATCGCAGAGTCACGGTGTTTGTTTTGAGCATGTTCAAGCACCCCAAAGTTCAGCGATCTGACCCAGAACGCGGTGGGGTCGCGAAGGTCATGAGACAAGTGTCGTAACATCTCCATGAACGTAGAACACGTGCAGCAAAGACGCTGCAAAAATGGTAACATTTGCAACGGCGACTTCATTGCATCCTCACCACGACCCTCGCATGTCTGCAATGACCCCACCACGCGTTCAGAGTCCTGATGGCGTTGGCAGGGCGATGTTACGATGATTTCACCACTGTTGTGCCAGTGCGCCTATTACGTTCTTATGGGGTTCCCAGTGCTTTTATGGAGTTCTTAATACGACCATGGCGTGGTTAACCAAGTTTGCACTATGCTCCTATGGCGAATATGCTTTTTATGTGCAACTTGCTATAAAAACTGGCGTTTCAAAGTTGATTCATCAGTGTGTCTGTCATCTTGTATAGTCGCCGTGATCAAGTGATAGAAATGCCGCGAGGTCGCCGTGCAGTCGCGATACATGTAGAAGACGCGTGATAAGAACCCAATGAGCGTGGTGAGAGCGCCATGGGATGGCTGGTGATGGCTGGTGAACACCGTTCCCAAGCCCATAGATCTCAATAGAAATGCCATAAGCGCGGAGAGGTCGTGAGAACGAGGTATGATCGCATTTGTTGCGGTAAGAGCACATCTTTTTTATAAAGTTTGTATTTTTTGGGGACCTTTTCTCACACTGTCTTCACGTTTACCGGCAAACTTGTACATATTCTGGTCGCGGATGGTCGCCGTCCAGTCTGACGGTTGTATAACCACGCACATGCTAAATGTCCCGAAAAAAATAGACGATTCGTCAATAAAGTCATACTAAACAGTCAATATGAAGAATAGTGGATAATACTAAAGCTATGCCTGTGTTCATTGTTTTACTATATGGTACTTGATTAAAAAAATCTCTTGTGATTATGAGATATTATATTATTCCCATAGAAAAATGGTGTTGTCCAGTAACGCTATTTGAAAAACAGAATTGAAACGTATTTGATTAATTTAATTATTTAGGCACATATACATTTTAAAATTATATCATAATAAAGTACAGTGGATTACGCTTATGTGGAATGTAATTATATTCACTTTGCTCTGAATCATTTATATTTTGTATTTAAAATGTCCACTACGATTTGCCGCCCCATGGCATTTTTATCGGAAAATATCGAGGCCCTCCCGGGGGTTTTGGAGATCTGGAGAACATGGCCATTTATTTTCAGAGATCTGGGGAACATTGTCCATTACTTCCAGAGATCCAGGGATCAAAGGCCTAATTTTAGCGATCTAGGGATATTGTCATTAATGAAAAAAAGTACCTAATTTGATCAATTTTATCAGAGACATATAAACATAGATAGGCAACTGGAGACACCTGTCCAAATTTCAGGTAGCACATTTTGGCTTTTTCTAGTTAGGTTTGAACTTATTTATTTTACTTCGATTTTGAAACAAGTTCTTACGACTTAAACAAATCACGCTCAAAGTCTTCCTGGGTATAGCCAGTACTAAGCACTTGCTCCAGGACACCACACATAGTCGTGGCGAAGGATTGATATACCCACGACCCTCCGATCACGGGTTCGGTGCTTTACCACTAGATCACGTGGCGTTTTCTAAATCATTGAAACATTCATCCTCCAGAGTCAAACAACATAATTTTATGATTATTGTATCAAAAGAAAGAGCTTGATTTGGGAGATTATTTTTTTTCTTTTTTGAATTTAAAGAAATGAAGAATTTTACGCTTAAAGTTTTTTTGTGTGATCGTTTTCTCTTTTTTTTAGCCCATTTTTGAAATAAGAAATAAAGGATACCACTTCGATAAATATCAATATGAAACATTAGTCACCAATGGAAAACTTACTGCTTCATCTTTCGACCTAATGTTTCTATTTTTATTGTGTTTTGTTTAAACGTACATGGCATTTGTTAAATCAAGACTACCTTTTTTTGTTTTAGAATCTTTTTTTTTTGGTGAAATTTCAACATATTTCGATTTCAATCAGTAATAATTTAAATTCAGAAGAAAAATATTAAATAATTGATAATTGGAATTGGTCATCATTATTATCAGCTTTACATTGTCACCAAAATGGTTTAATTCAGACCAAGATTCGAAGAGTTATTATAGAAATACTAAAAGTGCCGCGGACATTATATTGCTATTTGCCTGCCAGTTTCTGTAATTAAGTCACTGATTTTATGTATAGTTTTTATACTTGATCATAATTTACTTTTAAAATGAGATGTCGACTTCTTGAAACAGCTTTTGACCGCTTTGGAGGTTTCTTACGTGTAAGTCTGGGCCCCTGCACAACTTAATCCCATAATCGTATGTACCTGAAATAAATTTTGGATGGTAATTCTGACTAAATATATATTTACAGTACTGATGAGTAAAGGCAGAATATTGCAGTGGTTAATATCATCTATTTCGGATCATAAGGACTGGTGTTCAATCCCACCCAGCATCTACTATTTTTTATTAGATGGTGTTTACACAATAAAGTCAATTTTTTATGTGTATTTATAATTATTTATGTGTATTTATTGCCTTTTGTAAATTAACTGTTCAGCTGTTCATTTTTTGTGTCTCTTCTGTCCTTCCATCAATATCTTTTTTGGCTCTACTTACCAAAGGCCAGCAGGGCTTATGTCGTGGTAAATTGTCTGTCGTCAATCCCTTAACCTTTTTCTTGTAGAAGCTATAGCATCCCCCACATTTTTCAAAGAATCTTATCCAAACTCACACAGCATTTGAATAACCACAAACTCTTGAAGTTCTTGAACCAGGGTGATTGAACCACAAATGCTCCCTGCCACAGGGCTTACAAGCACATTTTTAAGGAAACTTAAAAAAACACATTTTCTCTGAAAGTTCAAGCTACAGAGCATAGATATTTTATACAAGGAAAAGAAGACAGTACATTATGATGATGTATAAATAATAATAATAGAGAAGATTAAAGTAGACGTTTTACTTAAGGAAACACTATTTGGTACTTTCAGGGAACTATGTTTAAAACTTTTGGAGATCTAGGGAACAGTGGAAATACTTTAAGAGACCTGGGGAACATGAACAAAATACTTTTTGGGAACTTTGGCAAATACTTTTTGAGATCTCGGGAACAATAGGCATTACTTTAAGAGATCCAGAGAACAAGTGTCCTTTATATATGAAAGATATTTTAGTTTTTGTTAAAGATGTGCACTCTTATTCTACTAGGGCAAATTTATATAATTTAAGTGTACCCAATTGCTATGAGAAAGAGAATGTAACATTCTTTTACACTGCAATCAATGATTGGAATGCATTGCCTGCTGATTAAGAAGATTGATAAAATTAGTCTCTTTAACAGTTCTGTCAAGATCCACTTATTGGACAGAGCTAGGAAAGAATAGTTGAATTATTGTACTTGTTGACTAGATATGTTGGATGTTTTAATTCTATTTTCATATTAATACTAAATTCGTGATAATAATAATATATTTGTAAACGGCAAATGTATTATGAAAACATTCCTCGTGGTAACTTCAAACTTCCAAAATCTTCAACTTTATACAGTGTTTATTTAATTTAATTGCAATTTTGTAATGTATATTCTTAGTAAGTATAATACCAAGACCTCATTGGAAGTAAGCATTTGGGTTTTATGGGCACTCCAAGGTTATTTTACAATATTATGTACACCCAAAGTTGCATTAATTGAATACTTCTTTGAGAATTTCATTCATTTCATGTAAGTTACTCTTGTATATTCTATTACAATAGATCATTGACTTTTAACATTGGATTCTGTCAAAACAATAACATTAGAATTGCATTCTGTAGTACTTTAAATTGAATAATTAATTTCATATAGTATGGATGATAGTTATAAAATTACCTCTAACTAATTTATCTACATTTTATTTGTAATTGAATATGCGTATTTATTGTAACCTTTATATTTTAACCTGAATAAAAATCAATCAATCACATTTTTAACACAGAACATGGTCTTTTGAAAATTATATTTACGAATTAATTTAGTTTCTGTTGGTGTCCCAAAATTAATCTCCTTCGCAGAGTTATCGTGAATGAAATGTGTTAGACTGTGTTATCCCAATATCTAAAAAAAATGGGAAATCATTTACACTTCGTATCCAGCATCTCCGATATTAACGTCTTTAATTTGACGTTTTAAAACGGCGAAAACTTATAGACGCCGCGTTTTATGTACTTAGTTTAATCTATTCTAATATATCAAGTTTTGCAAGTATGTTTTTGGAGTACGCTAATAAACGTCAAATGCAGTTTATGGGGAATTAGGGCGATATTCATTAACTGAAATAAGTAGGGAAAGGTTAAAGTTAATGAGTAATGTTAACTCACCTATATACAGCATTTATTATACCAATGTAATAACATAAATGGGAGCTGTTGGGTAAATCGGAAACTTTTATTGACAATCTTGGTTATTCGAATTTAACAAATGACTTTGGGACCAACGCCAATTATTTCCCTTTACTTAAATGGCGATTACGAGACAAGTTTATCCAAGAATGGAGTATTAGTATACATAACTCACCGTAGCTTGACTATTATGTAAAATTTAATAACATATTTTCCTGTGAAGACTATTTTGATAAATTTAAAAATAATTCACTACGAAAGCAATATACGTGCTTAAGATTAAGTTCACACTCTCTTGAAACTGAGACCGGATGATATAATGGTATTGATTGTGCTAATAGGTTATGTAAACTTTGCAACTAGAATATCATTTCTTGCTGTGTTGTACTAAATACAACGATGTTCGTACTAAATACTTAGGCCGTATGGCTTGGCCTACACTCAATAAATTTACAGATATCATGTCGTCTAAGAATGAAAATAAATATTGTTAGAAATTTCAAAATTTACTCAAGAAGCTCTTGTAATAAAAACAATACTCTTGAAAATATGATTGTTTCGCAAGATTAATGTACATGTGTACATGATGTTATTTGTGTAATGTTTGTTTTATATGTTTATTACAATATGTATTGTCTTTGTAAAACTTTGTAAATGGCCAACCGTAAAATTTGCCGATTGCTGAATAAACTTGAATTGAATTTAACTGAATCTAATAATTCACATAGCTAGAAGAATACCATTGGTTTTGATACATTTAGTATCCCCGAAATATCATGATTCCATTGAAGTAACTAGTACTCGGTTATTTTCTTATAAATATACGAAATACATGAATAAAAATAGGTGCCGTTTTATACAATTTTAACGTCCATCGTGTTATCCTAAAGACTTTATTATGCTCTTCGTATTTGTTTGTCTTATTATTTTTAATTGAATAAGTGAAATAACAAAAGTCCATCTGATAGTCTTAAATCTTATCTTATCTTATCGTATGTATTAGTTCAGGAAATATACATTATGCAACAAAGCGACAGCTGTCAGAAAATAAACGCTTATGCGAATCCGCCGTCTCTTGTTACTTTGTAGTTATCTAAAGAATGGTATATGTTGTTTAAAAATGTAACTTGTTTTGACACGAATTATTCTACGAGACGTTAATCACGAAAATACATTAAAATGCTTTACATGAAAACACCAGAATAACATAATTTGAACATTGCAAACGTATTTTCTAGATATATTTAATCTATAATCAGTCTTGAACTGTATGTACTTAATTTCATTTTAATATGCCTTGATTGTTAGTTATTAAATACCATTATAAGGAAATTATTTTCAAATATCAAATAAATGAAAGAGTTTAACATTATTACACAAAATGACATGAATTCTGAGTGTAAAAAAATACATAACTAATGGGCGGCACTACTGTACCATTAATGTGCGCGACGTCCATATATTTACAAGAGCAATATATTTCCCTGTACAAAAAAGAAACACAATATGATATTAATCAATCATGTAACTATTTATTATGTCAAAAACGTCTTAACGATATAACAATAACCCTTTCAACAGACGTAGAGAGTTCATATTACTTCTAGAGAAATCGTTGATAAGAGACAACGTACTTTCTGGAAAAGACAAAAGTTAAGGTATGTTTGTGTAATTACGCATGAATAAAAGATGACTAAAGAAGTGGTTGTGATTATACAACATATGGTGGATAAGGCAGGTAAGGCATTCATGATCAATACTCGTAATGAAGGCGTAACTTAACTACAATACCGCCGACTGGTAACAGATGGCACCGAGACGTCTGATGCACAAGTTTTCTAGAAATCGGAGCGTTCTCTCGACAAAGTCATTGTACCATGGGGTTTATAAAAATAGCCGGGACTTTTCTGCCACATAAAGTCACATATTCATGATAGTTTCTTTTAGGCTTCTGTTCATATGCATACATTTCATAAACAGTTTTATTAATTGAAATATTTTCTATATACTATGAATCCTCTATTTATTACACGCTTGCTTCAAACCCGGTGTAACATTAAATTTTTATCCCGTTGAAAAATTACCCGGGTCACATTCCAACATTAAATTCTGATCAAAACAGTCGTTGAAAACTGATCAGTGTTGAATTTTGATCAAACACAGGGTCCTTTTTAACGGTTTGTTAAATATAAGCAAAACATCACATGACTGATGTCGTATGTTGCAACAATAAAACATATGCCTTGGTAAGCTTTTCGATCGACATTAAATACACAACATCCATCTATTATCCATTTATTACACACAAAAATGCTAACATAGGAGTACTTCTTTGTCACACGGAACTAATCTAATGTCGCGTAAATTTGAAGAAGAAAAAAACCGTATATTCTTTATTTTCAATGTAACTATTTCGATTATTAAATTCCCTAGGAAAATACCAGCTATCGTTTTTATTTAAATTTAAAAGATGTTTGTAAACATATTCTATTTTTATATATAATATAGAAATTGGGTTGGACTACAAGGTCTTCCAACATTAAAGTTGGCCCTCTCCGTGGGTCAGTTGAGTGTTAAATATGAAAAATATACAAATGCAGAAAATGGGGATAATTGTTGTCAAAATCACCATCAGAGGTATGGGACATAGCTGGGAGACTATGTTTGATAACACGAGGGCGTTAGTGTAGTTTCAAATCAATCGCATATGAGGTTACTGAGATATGTCAACATGCATTATACTGAAGTTGCACGAGAGAGAGAGAGAGAGAGAGAGAGAGAGAGAGAGAGACGTAGGAACACTTCGTCGCATTTTTAACTTGTGAAACAGCATCCACACTAACGAAACGCAATTCAAATAAACACCATTCCGATACCACACATATAACGTTATCAACAATAAAACAACGTATCTATAGCATACCGGCCATTATTTATATATATATATCGTATACCAACAATTTCCGGTTATAATTCACACTTTATATCCACGAGAACATCGTAATTTATAATAGCAGTTTTCATAGTGGAAATGTGCTCCGACCGGCTATTCGGTCAGTTTCCAGCTGTTGGTGATCAGATTTTAATTAGAGTCAATTTTTCACGTGTAGGTGGGTCATTAAATAACGGTCATGCGGGGTCAGTTTTCAATGCTAAAAATGGATCACTCATCTGGTGAAAAATGACCCATGGGGTTAAAATTCCATGGGGTTAAAATGTAATGTTTCACCGGTAACAAAGCTTACCAAGGCTTATTTATTGCTGCAACATGCGACACAAGTCATGTGATGTTTTGCTAATATTTAACACACCGTTAAAAAAGGACCCTATGTCTGATAAAAATATAACACTGATCTGTTTTCAACGACTGTTTTGCTCAGAATTTAATGTTGGAATGTGACCCGGGACAAAATTTAATGTTGCACCGGCACTTGATGTACAAGTGCGTGTTGTTTGGCTTATTTAATACGTATTTTACAAGACACATATCTCTGGTGCGACTTTATTCAGTGTTGTTAGAGCAACACCAAACTATGGGTGTTTAGAGATACACGTGGCAATGTTCAGTACCGATTTTATTCAGCACGTATACTTATCAAATAATTCACACCAAAGATGCCCCTATATAAATTCTTAGTCAAATCATTCGAACCAAAGATGCTCCTACGTAAGTTCATAGTCAAATCATTCACACCTGAGATGCCCCTACATAAGTTCTTAGTCAAATCATACACACCAATGATGCCGCTACATAAGTACTTAATCAAATCATTCACACAAAAGATGCCCCTACATAAGTTTTTAATCATTCACACCAAAGATGCTCCTACATCAGTTCTTAATCAAATCATTCACACCAAAGATGCCCCTGCATAAGTTCGTAGTCAAATCATTCAAACCAAAGATGCCCCTATATAAATTCTTAATCATTCACACAAAAGATGATACTACATAAGTTCGTTGTCAAATCATTCAAACCAAAGATGCCCCTATATAAATTCTTAATCATTCACACCAAAGATGATACTACATAAGTTCGTTGTCAAATCATTCACACCAAAGGGGCTCTACATGAGTTCTTAATGAAATCATTCACATCAAAGATCCCCTTAAATAAGTTCTTAATCACATCATTCACACCAAAGATGCCCCTACATAAGTTGTTATTCAAATCATTCACACCACAGATGCCCCTACATAAGTTCTTTGTCAAATCATTCACACCAAAGATGCCCCTACATCAGTTCTAAATGAAACCATTCACACCAAATATGCGCCAACATAAGTTCTCAATCATTCAAACCAAAAATGCCACTACATCAATTCTCTTAATCATTCGCAACAAAGATGCCCTACATCAGTCCTTAATCAAATCATTCACACCAAAGATGCCCCCTACATAAGTTCTTAGTCACATCATTCACACCTATTATGCCCATACATAAGTACTTAGTCAAATCATCCACACCAAAAAATGACCTTACGTAAGTTCTTAGTCGAATCAATTACACCAAAAATGTCCCTACATACGTCCTTAATCAAAATTATTAACACCAAAGATGCCCCTACATAAGTTCTTAGTCAAATCATTCACATCAAAATGCCCCTACATAATTTCTTAATCAAATCAATCACACCAAAGATGCCCCTACATAAGTACTTAGTTAAAGGATTCACACCAAAGATACCCCTACATACGTTCTTAGTCAAATCATTCACACCAATGCTCTAAGTTCTTAGTCAAATTATTCACACCAAAGATGCCCCTACATAAGTTCTTAGTCAAATCATTCACACCAAAGATGCACCTTCATCAGTTCTTAATCAAATCATTCACGGCAAAGATGCCCCAACATCAATTCTCAATCATTCACGCCAATGATGCCACTACATCAGTTCTTAGCCAAATCATTCACACCAAAGATGCAACTACAATGTACATCAATTCTTTTAATCATTTGCACCAACGATGCCCCTACATAAGTTCTTAATCATTCACACCAAAGATGCCTTTACATCAGTTCTTAATAAAATCATTCACACCAAAGATGCCACTACATAAGTTCTTAATCAAATCATTAACACAAAAGATTGCCCTACATTAGTTAGCAGTCAAATCATTCACACCAAAGATACCCCTACATAAGTTCTTAATCATTCGCACCAAAGATGCCTTTACACCAGTTCTTAATAAAATCATTCACACCAAAGATGCCACTACATAAGTTCTTAATCAAATCATTCACACCAAAATGCCCTTACATCAGATGTTAATGAAATCATTTACACCAAAGACACCCCGACATAAGTTCTTAGTCAAATCATTCACTCCAAAGATGCCCCTATTAAGTTCTTAATCAAATCATTCATACCAAATGCCCCTACATAAGTTTTTAGTCAAATCATTCACACTAAAGGTGCATTTAGTTCTAAGTCAAGTCATTCACACCAAAGATACTCCTACATCAGTTCTTAGTCAAATCATTCACACCATAGATGCCACTATATAAGTTCTAAGTTAAATATTTAACACCAAAGATGCCCACACATAAGTTCTCAATCATTCACACCAATGATGGCCCTACATCAGTTCTTAGTCAAATCATTCACACCAAAGATGCCACTATATCAATTCTTTTAATCGTTTGCACCAACAATACCCCTACATAAGTTATTAATCATTTAACCAAAGATGCCCCTACATCAGTTCTTAATCAAATCATTCATACCAAAGATTATCCTACATCAGTTCGCAGTCAAATCATTCACACCAAAGATGCCCCGACATAAGTTCTTATTCAAATCATTCACTCCAAAGATTTCCCTATTAAGTTCTTAATCAAATCATTCACACCAAAATGACTCTACATTAGTTTTTAGTCAAATCATTCACACTAAAGGTGCCTTTAGTTCTTAGTCAAGTTATTCAAACCAAAGATGGTCCTACATCAGTTCTTAGTCAAATCATTCACACCATAGATGCCACTATATAAATTCTCAATCATTCACACCAAGGATGGTCCTACATCAATTCTTTTAATCATTTGCACCAACAATACCCCTACATAAGTTATTAATCATTTAACCAAAGATGCCCCTACATCAGTGTTTAATCAAATCATTCACACCAAAGATGAACCTACATCAGTTTGCAGTCAAATCATTCACACCAAAGATGCCCCGACATAAGTTCTTAATCATTAACACCAATAAAGCCACTACATCAGTTATAAATCATTCTCACCAAATATGCCCCAACATAAGTTCGTTGTCAATTCACACCAATGATGCCTCTACATCGGTTCTTAATAAAATCATTCACACCAAAGATGCGCCTACATCAGTTCTTAATCAAATCATTCACACCAAAGATGCCCAAGCATAAGTTCTTAGTCAAATCATTCACACCAAAGATGCCACTATATCAGTTCTTAATCAAATCATTCACACCAAAATGCCCCTATATAGGTTCTTAGTCAAATTATTCACACTAAAGATGACCTAAATTGTTAGTCAAATTATTCACACCAAATATGACCCTACATAAGTTCTTAGTCAGAACATTCACGCCAATGCTGCCCCTACATAAGTTCTTAATCAAATAATTCACACCTAAGATGCACCTTCATAAGATCTTACTCACATCATTCAAATCTCAGATGCCCTTATATAAGCTCTTAGTCAAATCATTCACACCAAAGATGCCCCAACATAAGTTTTCAATCATTCAAACCAAACATGCTCCTGCATTAGTTCTTAGTCAAATCATTTGCGCCAAAGATGCCCCTACATAAGTTCTTTATCAAATCAATAACACCAAAGATGCCCGTACATATGTTTTTAATCAAATTATTCACACCAAAGACGCCCAGACATAAGTTCTTAGTCAAATCATTCCCACCAAAGATGCCCCTACTTCAGTTCTTAATCAAATCCTCCACAGCAAAGATGCATCTACATAAATTCTTAGTCAAACCATTCACATCAAAGATGCCCCTACATCAGTTCTTAATCAAATCATTCACACCAAAAATGCCCAAAAAATGTTCTTAGTAAAATCATTTACATCAAAGATGTCCCTACATAAGTTCGTAGTCAAATCATTCACACCAAAGATGCACCTTCATAAGTTTTTAGTCAAATCATTCACACCAAAGAGGCCTCTACAGAAGTTCTTAATAAAAACATTCAGATCAAATATGCCCCAACATAAGTTCTTAATCAAATCATTCACACCAAAGATGCCCCAACATATGTTCATAGTCATATCTTTCACACCGAAGATGCCCCTACATCAGTTCTTAATCTTTCACACCAAAGATGCCCAAAAAAACGTTCTTAGTCAAATCATTCACACAAAAATGCCCCTTCATCAGTTGTTTATGAAATCATTCACATCCAAGATGCCACATACATAGGTTCTTTTTCAAATTATTTACTCCAAAAACGCCCCAACATCAGTTCTTAGTCAAATCATTCACACCAAAGATGCCTCTACATAAGGTTTTTAATCAAATAATTCACATCAAAATGCCTCTATATCAGTTCTTTGTCAAATCATTCACATCAGAGATGCCCTATATAAGTTCTTATTCAAATCATTCATACCAAAGATGCCCTTACATAAGATTTTCGTCAAGATATTCACACCAAAGATGCTCCTACATCAGTTCTTAGTCAAATCATTCACACGATAGATGCCCCTATACATGTTCTTAGTCAAATCATTCACACCAAAGATGCCCTTACATCATTTCTCAACCATTCACACCAAAGATGCCCATACATCAGTATTAAGTCAAATCATTCAAACAAAAGATGCCCCTGTATAAGTTTTTAATCAAATCATTCACACCAAAGATGCCCTAAGTTCTTCAGTTTTTAATCACTCACACCAAAGATGCCCCTACAAACGTTCTTAATGGAATCATTCACACTAAAGATGCCCCTATATACGTTCTTAATGAAATCATTCACACCAAAGATGCACCTACATAAGATCTTACTCACATCATTCAAATCTCAGATGCCCTTATATAAGCTCTTAGTCAAATCATTCACACCAAAGATGCCCCAACATAAGTTTTCAATCATTCAAACCAAAGATGCTCCTGCATTAGTTCTTATTCAAATCATTCGCGCCAAAGATGCCCCTACATAAGTTCTTTATCAAATCAATAACACCAAAGATGCCCGTACATATGTTTTTAATCAAATTATTCACACCAAAGACGCCCAGACATAAGTTTTTAGTCAAACCATTCACACCAAAGATGCCCCTACTTCAGTTCTTAATCAAAACATTCACACTAAAGATGCCCCTACATCAGTTCTTAATCAAATCATTCATACCGAAGATGCACCTACATATGTTCTCACTCAAATCATTCACACCAAAGATGCACCTACGTATGTTATTAGTCAAACATTCACACCAAAGATGCCCCTACATACGTTTTTAGTCAAATCATTCACATTCACACCAAATATGTCCCTTATATAAGATCTTTGTAAAATCATTCATACCAAAGATGCCCCAACATAAGTTCTTTGTCAAATCATTCTCACCAAAGGTGCCCTTACATATGTTCTAAGTTAAATCATTCACACCAAAGATGCACCTACATAAGGTATTAGTCAAATCATTCACAACAAAGATGCACCTACATAAGTTCTTAGTCAAATCATTCAAATCGAAGATGCACCTACATAAGAACTTAGTCAAATCATTCACACCAAAGAATCCCTTTCATAAATTCTTAGTTAAATCATTCACACCAAAGATGCACCTACATAAGATCTTAGTCAAATCATTCACACCAAAAATGCACCTACATACGTTCGTAGTCAAATCATTCATACCAAAGATGCCCCTAACATAAAATCTTCGTCCAATCATTCACACCAAAGTTGCCCCTACATATGTTCTTAATCAAATCATTCATACCAAAGATGCCCCTGCATAAGTTCTTAGTCAAATCATTCACACCAGTATGCACCTACATAAGTTCTTAGTCAAATCATTCTCACCAAAGAAACCCCTAACATAAGATCTTAGTCAAATCATTCACACCAAGGAAGCCCCTACGTAAGTTGTTAGTCAAATCATTCACACCAAAGAAGCCCTTACATAAGATCTTATTCAAATCAATCACACCAAAGATGTCCCTACATAAGTTCTTAGTCAAATCATTCATACGAAAGATGCACCTACATTATTTCTTAATCATATCATTCATACCAAAGAGGCCCCTACATAAGTTCTTAATCATTCACACCAAAGATGCCCTTACATAAGTTGTTAGTGAAATAATTCACACCAAAGATGCCCCTACATAAGTACTTCGTCAAATCATTCACACCAAAGATTTCCCTGCATAAGTTCTTAACCATCCACACCAAAGATACCCCTATATAAGTTCTTAGTGAAATCATTCACACCAAAGATGCCCCTACATAAGTTCTTAACCATCCACACCAAAGATACCCCTATATTAGTTCTTAGTGAAATCATTCACACCAAAGATGCCCCTACATAAGTTCTTAGTCAAATCATTTACACCAAAGATGTCCTTACATAAGTTCTTAAACATATTTAAGGTAATATAATATTATATGAAGATACCTTAATAATACAAAATAATCATTCCTTGGTATTTATTAAACTGTAAAGATAAAAGTTGTTTTTATAATATCATGTTAAGAGTCGCTTTCAGCAAATAATCTGTCATTTCGCGACTGTACTCAAGAGAGTATTCTAAGCGCTGCCATACTGAAGTATCATAGCGCAGCCACGTGGTACATTACCCCGCAGCCCTCTGAGGGAGTAATTTTTCAACCGTTTCGCGTCGCGTCACATCTGTGATAATGTAGAAAAATGTCGGCCTCAAAATCGGTCAAACGATTGCCTTGTACCCCATCCAGTCACATTATACTGACACCGTGCCGGCCAGACCTGGAACTATCCTCTTTATACTGAGCGCCAAATCGAGGAAGCTTCTAATACCATTTTAAGTCTTTGATATGACTCAACCGACATAAATGGCACATATATTGAATTGGTTGATGGCATAGTATTGTGTCCTTTGTTTGCATTGTAGCTTGGCGCGCCCGCCGTTGTCTGGTCTGTACATTTGTGTCTGGTTGTTCACAAATGATTATCTCCATATATATTTTACAGTGCTAAAACTTATAACGAGATATCCTGAGCTAGCTTTTGGCTTTATGCCTTCATCAGAGGACAAAAATAAAAGAAAACAACAACAAAACAACAACATAAGAATAAACAGTTTTCTATATATAAAATACTAAAGACAGACTGACAAACCTGCTGTAAAATATTACAAACTAAAACATTTAACTATATATACTACAAATGCGCGCGACCACGCGCCAATAACCCATATGACGGTAGTATCCAATAAATTTGTTGTTGTTTATTTTTTAAAAATGGTAGAAGTAATATTAGCAACAAGTAGTTAAAATTATTGTGACTTACTTAACACAGAGGTAGCATTTACAGGAATGAGTCTGATTAGAAAACCGCAGAGTGGTTAAAAATAGAATTGCAGACAATTGCGTGTAGGTTTTGTACAGCGACATTTATTTTAAATTGAATATTAGATGAAAACTGTATATAAATGGAATAAACCGTCAATTGTGATTGCTATATATTATGTAACTATGAACACTATTAATATTAAATATTAAAGCAGTTTCCTTATCAATTTGTTGCTTCATAAACGTTATGAACAATTATTGATAACACCTATTTAAGATTGCTGTGCATGTCGAACTTATCGGCTCACCGCTGATGAGCATGTAATCAGAGGAATCAATTCAATTAATGGCCCTCTTTATTGTGTGTCAAAAGTTGCCCGCCTTTATCGATTTAATTCAATTCAATTCTTTTATTTAGCATAAACATCATACAATGTTCATCGCCTTTACAATTCAAATTAGGCGGTTATATAATGAGAAGAGTATGACATATTATAACATGTAAATAAATAGCGAAATTTGATTGCCAATATCTTAAGCCTATTACCCAATATGTTTTCACATGTTATTAATGCACAATTTTTATTCTCGCAAACAAGATGGTAATATGTTATATATGCACTATATACTGATATATCGGCTCACACAAAACGTACAAGCTGATCTAAGTCGACATCTCAGCATAAAGCGAAAAACGCTAGTGCGTCCACCCGGGTCGTAATGAAACAAAGAAAAACAGACAATGACCATGCATATTTCTGTTAAATGAGAAGTAACCCCCTTTACCGTTTTTTCTCGACATATCGGATCGGACCAAACGTACAAGCTAATCCGAACCAATACAAGGACCCAATGAGAAAAGGGTGTATAAATATACACTACTATTGTCAATAAACATACAGTCATTGATTGATACACTTCACTGGACAGCACTACTCGCAACAAGATAGGTATTACATAATATTTACAAACATAAGTACAGCAAGGCTTATGCATGAATTGTTTGTTATTCAACACTTTAGTAAATCATTATTTCATTATATGTAATAAAATCATTATAGTGTTAATAGTTATATTCAAACTGGATTATACATTCAAATGGATTTACGAAAATATCATAGGTAAGTATGTTATATACAATTAAAGCAAAAATAATATATTAAGGTCTAATATTAACATAAACAATCGTTCATTTGACAAAATATACATTTGCGCAAAAAGCTGTCAATATTCCTTTACCGTCCCTCTTCAATAGCTAGATTATGAGCCGAGCATATAAGTTTTGTAAATGCAATGCAGTATTTTTTTCTTTGTTTACATAGTTGTAATACTTTTCATATTCAAAATTAGTCTTAATTTTTTATAAGCTTTCAGTTTTGATGATGTATCCAATTGTGAGTACCACTGTTGAAGGTATTGGTAATACAGTATTTCTATTACTTTCGATAATTGTAACTTTGTAATCTGATTATTGTTCCACATATAACTAAAACCGAGATCATTCAGCATCGTTTTAACTTCAAGAATTCCTTATATCATTATTTAATTAATCCATATATATTTCATTAATCAGTGTGCCGTGTGATTTAACGATTTTAAACCAAAATTTGAGGATTCGTTCCTTTCATACAATATTGAAAGGAAACTTCTCAAGCTCTCCATAGACTGAAGCATTTGTTGTTTGAGTTCTTACTTTCAAAATTTGTTTAAGAAATTTCATATAAACTTTTTCTATATCAGGACCTTTATGGAACCCCCATATTTCCGCCCCATAGTTCAAAATTGGTAATATCATACTGTTGTATAGTTTTAATTTTTCACTCATTTTTGATGGGAGAACGTCAAAAAGTGAGTTCAATGAATACGTATCTCTTAAAGTTTGATCGGCTAGATTCTTTTGTGATCTAAAGAATTTTCCATTTGCTGACAGATTCATACCGAGATAAGTAAAATTTGAGACGATATTTAGTTTCGCATTATTATAATATAAATCTACATTTTCTATTCGTGTACCTTTTTTACATACCATAGCTACCGTTTTATTTGTGTTTACTATAATATGCCATTCTTGACATTATATATGTGATTTATTAAGTAACATTTGCAGGCCTTTAGCCGAATATGAAAAGAGTACAGTATCATCGGCAAACAATAATAAATAAATCTGAAGTTAATTAAGGGTTATAGTATCAGCGTCAGGCTCGATGATGTATGATGACATATCGTTTATAAACATTATAAATAATAAAGGCGACAACATTTCACCATGTTTAACACCTAGAAAACTGTCAAAATAATCAGATATATTTTTATTTGCTTTTACACATATGCTTACAGTTGAATACATCGATCTTAACATATTCACTAGTTTAGATGATACATTATTATTGATAAGTTTAAACCATATTCCATGCCTGTAAACAAGATCAAATACTTTTCTTGAAATCAATGAAAACACAATATATTTTTTTTTCTTTCATGTTAGATAACTTTATTTATAATAGATTGTAGAACAAATATACAATCAACAGTGCTTTGATTTTGTCTGAAACCAAATTGATTTTCAGAAAGTATATTATTATCATCAGCCCATTTCCTTAATCGTGTATCTAACAACAACGAAAATATTTTTTGAAAATACACTTGTTAACATAATGCCTCGATAATTATCAATATCATTTATATCATCTTTTTTTTGGTATTGGTTCTAGTAGGCCCTTTATCCAAGAATCTGATTAAACGCCTTTTTCATAAATAAAATTAAAAAGTTTACACAAAATTGGTGACAGTATTTGTTTCGCCTAAATAAATATTTCAGGAATTAATAAGTCAACTCCTGAGCTTTTACCTCTTTTAAGTGAGATTAATACTCTTATAACTTCATCATTAGTAAATTCGCAATCTAACTGGTCTACTCTGTTATCATAAATAATACCATTTAAAACATTTTCGACGTGCTCATTTCCCAAATTATCGCTCTGGAAATAGCTCTTTAAAATGGATGAAAAATTCATGTGCAGAATTAGTATTATTCTTTTTAACATTTTTCTTATATTTACGAACAAAATTCCAAAACATTTTCGGATTATTCTTAGCAGTATTATGTAAATCGGCCTTTTGATTATTTCTGTACTTAATTTTAGCGTGACGTTTAACTTTTTTAAAGATACGGCGTTTTCCAATAACCAAATGTTCAAATTCATTCGTCCTAAATCTCCGTAACATTTTATTTGCATGCTTTAAGTCTCGCCTCGCATTCTCACATGCTTCCGTGTACCATGGAGTTATATGTTTACGTCTAGTGAACCGGTAATTGTCAATGACAAAACGCCTTGTCGCGCCACACTTTTATACAGTACGTCTGCAAAAGTATTTATACCACTTGTTAGGTTAACATTTTCCAAAATCACATCGGTTATAACTGATTTAAATTAGCTTCTTCATTTAATAAAATGTCTTTGTAATCATTTGCCTTATCTGAGTCCCATTCTATTTTATTTGTAATAATAGGAGTACTATGAACATTAACGTTATTATATTGAACTTTAAAATTAAGTTGCACTGGTGTGTGAGATGAGCATGAGAATAGGTCATGTACAAAATAATTTTTAATAATAGGGAATAATGAATAAGACGCAAGAGCATAGTCAATCACGCTTTTACCAGTAGAAGCTAAAAATGTGAATCTACCTGTCACTTTATCATCACCCACTCGGCCATTTACAATTCTCAAATCAGTACTTTTACAACTGTCCAAGAGCTTTAAAGCAGATATATTATATACTTTGTCCTCGCTAGATCTTTCACCAATAACGATATAACACTCGTCTGTCTCCTTATCAAGAGTACGAATAAATTTATAAAAAATAGTACTAGAGTGTACAAAATCATTCCTCTCAGCTGCATTTAAATCTCCAATGACAATTACTTGACCTGTATCAGAATATATTCTAATATCAATTTCTAATTTTTCTAAAAATCCTATACCATGTGATTTAAAATATACAGATTCATTTGGAGGAATATAAGCAAACCACATACATATATCATCGTTCATGTTAAAATAACCTTTATCAAACCTAACACAGATTAACTCATTAACATCGTTTTCTAATACAGTAATACTATTCATAACATTTTCTTTAATGAACACTTACACTTACGATCGATATCAATAGGTTTAAGTTTCAAGTTTATTCAGCAATCGGCAAATTATGCCTTTGGCCATTTACAAAATTTTACAAAGAAATATGGCAAAGACAATTTATATGGTAACAAACATATAAAACAAACATTACACAAAAAACAACACATCACATGTACATTAATCCTGCGAAACAATCATATTTTCAAGGGTAAATTTTCTTATTACAAGAGCTACTTGAATAAATTTTGAAATTTTGAACAACATTTTTTCATTCTTAGACGACATGATATCTATAAATTTTTAGTACGAACTTCGTTGTATTTATTACAACACAGCACGAAATGATATTCTGACTCAACAACATTCTGGTTGCAAAGTTGACATAATCTATTAGCACGATCATATATCTTCCGGTCTCAATTTCAAGAGAATGTGAACTTAATCTTAAACATGTATATTGCTTTCGTAGAGAATCATTTTTAAATTGGTCAAAATAGTCTTCATAGAAAAATATGTTTTTAAATTTTACGTAATAATCAAGTTTAGGTGAGGTATGTATACTCATACTCCATTCTTGAACAGACTGGTCTCGTAATCGCCTTTTAAGTAAAGGGAAATAATTGACATTGGTCTGAAAGTCGTTAGTTAAATTCGAATAACCAAGATTGTCAATAATAGTTCTAATCCGATTTGCCCAACAGCTCCCAATAATGTTATTACATTGGTCAATATAAATGCTGTATATAGGTGAGTTAACATCACCCATTATCTTTAACCAAAATTCCCTACTTATTACAGTTAATGGAAATCGTCCTAATTCCCCATAAACAGCATATCTGTTTGTTGACGTACTCCCAAAATATACTTGCAAAATTTGATATGCACTTTATCCATTTTTTTATCATTATAGACGCCCCAGACTTCAGTTTCATACAATAAAATTGATACAACCAATGACAGTTTTGTTTTAATATCTAACGGTACTCTGTCAAACACCGACAGTAAACTATGATATGCCCTAAAGGCTTGATTAGATAAAGTTTTAACAGCGTTCGACAGGTTACCGGTGTGAGTAAAGTTAATACCTAAATATGTAAATTTATCTACCATTTCATTTTTTTTTTCGCCATTTATAAAAAAAATCCACATTATGATTTGTTTTCCTTTTTTCGAAAACACATACTTTAGTTTTATTTACATTTATTTTCAAACTCTATTAATGCAAGTATTTTGCAATTCTAATCGATTTGCGCAGAAATAAGATTTGTTGTTAATGTGTTTACTGTTAATACAAAGTTTGTTTCGCTTTGTTACTCTGTCACACAATCATAATATACAAGGATTTTTATCTCTGTATTATTTTTTATTTTAATAGTAAATTTACAATATATGGCATAGGGAGTTAATAAAATCTTTATTTCGACATGAGAATAACACTGATAGGTATATTAACCAAGGAAGTATATATAAAACATTCTATATAAATCATTGATGTCAACAAATGAACGTATGAAGTTCATTTTCCCAAGGATTTATTGATTTCCTTGATTGTCCATAATACCACTTATCATATAAAAAACATTATCCAAAGCACCTACAGAAAAGGAGAACTAATAACGAATACACTGCTCCAGTGTAAAAACAGGGCTATATATTATTGCTGTAATTTTTTATTATAGCTTATTTCAACATAGAAACAGTGACTTAATTAATCTTGTACAAAATATCATAAAATAATGCATATGCTCCTCACTTACATACATTTACCTTGCAAACACAATTCTTTACAATATTACAAAATACGATTTATATCATAGCAGATGTTCATAACTTAAACATATTGTTCATGTAATAAACCATCACAATATATATTATTTATGTACACTTTATCACCAACACCCCGTTGAGAATTGCCCCTAAGACATTTGCCACTTCCCTTTAATTCCCAAATATACAAATTGACAGCCAATCAGTAATTATCAGCCAGCATTTACTACAAACAAGGACTTGTATCTTTATATAATTTCTTGCTACAAAGGATTAAAAGGATTAGATGAACAATTTACTTAAATTGCAATAGCACTAAAATCATCTATAAATCAGAATTTTTTTTTAAAAGAAAGTATAATTTAAATAATAGTTTATTGTAATTTTATCGCGCCAGTTTAGAAAAATTATTAAAAAAACGAGTATCAGATTCAAATTTTGATCATATATGCTAGACAGAGACTAGAATGACAATACAGATAACAACATAGTAGGTATCCTCCAGAACAGGCACTTTCCATTCAGTATGAATATTGCTAAATGTGACCGATGCAACATTTGTCACACCTCACACTCACCTGTTAATTGCTCATTGATTAGTTAGAACCAGATATACAAACTAATTAAAAAAATGTATCATGTTGTTTATTGGCATTAACCAAATGAAAGTATGTTTTTTTGTTTTAAGACTGAAAGCTGCGATTAATTATATATTAATTAGATATTATATGTATTTCGACGTCGTTACGCGAAACGTCTGCAAAGTTCTACAGAAATATTTTATAAAACTATTGAATCATTTTTTTTAAATAACATCTATTTATTCCTTTTAAAGGAGTTTTATGCAAAATAACATCCCTTTTAATTCCTAATACTTAATAAAATACATAAAAAAATATATACAATGACCATAGAATTTTTTTTATAAATTTTAAGCAATTCTATGTGCATGTACGTATTTTATCCCCCAATAATACAATTTAAATTGCTTTATAACTTGAAAACACAAGAAATATCGCAAATAATCAATATAAATTACCGTGCGGTAATCTGGAATATGTAGTCACGAGAAATCTCGAAGGTTGCCGATGTTTGCCGACTTACAAAAAAATATACTAGTGTTTCTAAAAAAGTGTAAAAAGGACCAAAAAGATAAACTCTTATTTTATTAAAAATAATATCAATGGAAAGCTTAATAAGATACTTGTTATGCTGATAAGTACAAATTCGTAATAATGTGGTTGAAATATGGTGTTGGAGATAAAATATCCAGTTTCTCCCAAAAATTTCTGCATATTGTATAGAACATATAGAGAAATTGGGTGATTGTTTTAAATCTTAAAAAGGACCAAAAAATAATTAATTTAAAATTATGAAAAAATAACCAACTTGTAGAGGACATTTTAAACAAAATTTTATGATAAGTACAAATTTGATATTTTAAACAATTATTGATTTATAAAGAATAAACTAAAATCGTCCTTCTTTGTTTATAGTAAAAATATTATCGGATTTTCATGCGACACCGAAAGCTGGGTATGCTCCACATTACATATAGAGTCATTTGTGTTTGCAGAATCGCAGAGCAATTCCAAAATTCTATTGCGTGTAGTATACATGTATACACCGAAATTTATTATAAACTGAATACTAAACCAAATTTATATTGATGGAATAAAGCCAAAAAAAAGTTTGTTGAAGACCAATACGTGAACGCCGACATTTAGTCAAAGCATCACATTAAACAAAATATATGTAAATTGAGTAGAACTGTGTAAGATTTAAACTATTGCAGCACTGGCAAAGTATATTATTTGTGTATAGCAACATGTACGTCGTCCCCTTTGTTCAGGCCAAAAAGTTGAATAGTATTTAATCTGCAGATCCAGTACGATTATCGTACTTTGCACTTCTAAGGTTATGATGGATGTCTCCGAGAATACATGTCCCGTGGAGCAGAGGTGATCAGTCACACTTACGGGTCGGTGCGTGTTAACTCTCAGATTAAGAGGAGTTTTCGTTTCATCGACATACTGTTTTCACATTGTTTACAAGTGATCAAGTAGACAACATTACTTGTTTTACAGTTGGCGTTAGATGTCAGATGTATAATTGCATCAGTCCTTGATTGTTTAAAACAGTTAGTGACAGGCAGATCTCAGATGTATTGTTGATCATTGTTGCACCAGTCTTTGATTGTTTAAAACTGTTAGTGACAGGCATGTGTTTGCATGTTAGGCATCTGGGTGAACTGCAAGGGCCTGACTGCTGGTGCGACGTCACGTTGCCATTAGGTTCACGTCACGTTTGCCGTGCACTTATTCAGTACGGCGCCGTTGCATTCATGACATTGGCTTAGACTGGTCCCCGATCTCATATAATATAGATACGAAGGCAACGCCGAGAGCATTTTAGGTCCGAGAACCAGGCTTGACATTGGCTTTGCGGGTTAATGCGTATAACATGGTTTTTAATTGGCAAAAAATAACGTAATAGTTTTATCTAAAATAGTTGGGACATATAATGTAAATATAATTGTATAACAAATTATTAGATCTACACAATGTATATAGAGATCTATGTATGTAAATTTGTCCCCCCAGTCCAGATGTGTTACATGTAATTACATAGTGTATAAGTCATGGTCGACACCAAATTTATTGGTTTGGCAGATACCTTGATATTGTGTCTATGGTTTGCATTGTAGCCGTAGTCTGGTTTGTATATTTATGTCTTGGTTATTCACAAATAATTATCTCATATATATATGTATATATTTCATTTTATCCTCGATTCATATACATATAATATATCATTAATATCCCTGGGAGGAATCATTGTTTACATTCCTATCAAATAGGTGATATCACTTGTTCGTTTGAAATAAGTGATATCACCTATTCGAAACAAACAAGAAATAACTTATTCTAACAGGTGATATCACTTCACTTATTCATTTTAAATATGTGATATATTATGGGGTGCCGTTTTACTATTTAACCTCAATAAGTGATATCACTTATTTGAATAGGTGATATCACTCATTTGAACAAGTGATATCACTCATTCATTTCTAATAGGTGATATCAATTATTCTAATAAATATCACCTATTCTTATAAGTGATATCACCTATTCAAATGATTGATATCACTTATTCGAAAATAATTTAGAGAATGATTTCTCCCAAGAATGTTAATATATTTGATAAAATATAGATGTAGATCTATAACGAGAATAAAATGGATATCACTTATTTGAATAGGTGATATCACTCATTTTTAATAAGTGATATCACTCATTCATTTCGAATAGATGATATCAATTATTCTAATAAGTGATATCACCTATTCTTATAAGTGATATCACCTTTTCGACTGATTGATATCACTTATTCGAAAATAATTTAGAGAATGATTTCTCCCAAGGATGTTAATATATTTGATAAAATATAGATGTAGATCTATAACGAGAATAAAATGGATATCACTAATTTGAATAGGTGATAATACTCATTTTTAATAAGTGATATCACTCATTTTAATAAGTGATATCACTCATTCATTTCGAATAGATGATATCAATTATTCTAATAAGTGATATCACCTATTCTTATAAGTGATATCACCTTTTCGACTGATTGATATCACTTATTCGAAAATAATTTAGAGAATGATTTCTCCCAAGGATGTTAATATATTTGATAAAATATAGATGTAGATCTATAACGAGAATAAAATAGATATATCAAATATATTGTGTAAAAAAAATATAATGTTATAAAATAAATATTATTGTGAATGTAGAATATATATAGTGGCTTGTTCTTTAATCATTTTATAAGACCATTTATTTTGACGGCTTAGGGTCATATATTCACTGCTGAATCATTTAAGCAGGGATCAGTCTGTTTTTTCTTGGTTGATAAATCGAATAAGTGATATTCGAATAGGTGTTATCACTCATTTAAATAAGTGATATCACTCATTTGAATATGTGATATCACTTATTAGTTTCGAATAGGTGGTATCACTTAATCTAATGAGTGATATCACCTATCCGAATGAGTGATATCATTTATTCATTTCAAATAGGTGATATCACTCATTCAACTAGGTGATATCACTCGAATAAGTGATATCACTCATTTGAATAAGTGATATCACTTATTTGAATTTGAATAAGTGATATACCACTTATTCGAATGAGTGATACCACTTATTCGAATGAATGATATCAACTATTCAAATGAGTGATATCATTTATTGAGGTTAAATAGTAAAACCGCACCCCATAATATATCACTTATTCGATTAAGTGAAGTTTAATAGTAAAACGGCACCCCATAGTTTTGGACATATGTATTTTAAATGAAGGAAGTCTTAAAAGAACTATAGAATATCGCAAATATAAAACACCGAACACATGGGCAGTGTTTCGGAAGCTGACGTGACACCAGCTTTTTTCGTCATCATGGGACGTAACTCTTAACACTCTCTCCGTGGTAGTCCACATAGCGGGTAGGTTGCCAGTTACCAATGTTCAGGGACTCGAGACAATTTTTGTATTTTTACACCCAAATACCGGATTAGAAAGTTCAAATATGTGATTGAATACCCTTTAAGATCAATAGAAAAAGGTTTCTTTGTCCACTTATTTTTAACGGTGTACAGAATATAAACCTACAGGTATGTGCACAGGTAGTCCAGGTGCACAGGTAGTCTAGATTTGATTACCATACTTTGTTATATCTAATTAACGCCCAGAGTCGAACATATTAAACAGTGATATTAATAAAACATCTTGGACTTATCTAACAGTGCGACAGTTGGAAATAACTTGGGTAGATCTACAGTTTTGGCTGAAGGGTTTTGTAATTCATAGTAATTGTAAACAATGTTGTTTAATAGAAGACTACGTGATAAATGCTTGTAAACCTACTATAGGCGTATTGATTATTTGTCTATTGTTTTCATCCCTGGTCCAATACCTCGGAACCAGGTGAAGTTAACTACCTTTAATAACTGGGACGCCCGACGTGGGAAGAGGCAAATTGATTTATTTATATGCAGATTGTCAACAAAGAAAGGCTGAATAGAAGGAAATGTACAATGCCATCAATGGAATACTGTGGACAATGATATATCTTTAAAAGTTTTAAAGGAATTTTTGAGAAGAGGGATTTATTTGTGTTCAACTGTTCAGTTTCAATTATTTGCACAATGGATGTGCAGTTTATTAATTGTGCGGTATCCCCAACAGTGTTTGAAAATTGTGGTTTTATCAATAATCAACAAAAAAATGGAAAATATCAGTTCCATAGGAAACAATGTAATGAAGGCAGATTTGAAAAGTTGCATTTGAGACAAATGTATTATAAAGATATCCCGAAATCTGTATTTGTGTTCACTTTTATATTATTGTTTTTAATACAAATACTCTCTGTTTGCGGACAAACAGTTAATCAAAATATTCGTCCATTTCCACCACTTTTCAATGCTGCACAAAACCGTCCAATTTTGACTGAACCGTCTCAGGGTACCTGTGGTGTGCAGGAACGTTCGGCATTCTGTAAGAGTTCCATATTTCCCATCTCTGTTGACATGTGCAATCAAGATTTCTGTGTACAACAATGTCCAGGTCGAGAGGAACTCCCGAGTTATCTAAATCTGCTTGTTCAAACAGCTGTTTTCAGTGATTGTGTGTTTTTGGACACAAAAAACACTCGTCCTCAAAGTGCGTTCCAGTCTGCGTCTACATCATTCCTCAGCAGTGGACCAAAGTGCTTTGTTACTCCAACCATCACACCAGATTTCTCTTCAACACAGGAGTTTACAATGACAGTGTGGATATGGCAGAAACAGAATAATAATGGGTAAAGTATTAATAAATAATATCAGAGTTTTCTAGTTCCCTTGTGCTACCATTTCTCCGTGTTTCCAAGGGTTTTCCATGACCCTCATTTTTTATTTTTTTGTTGCACTATCAAACCTTAAATTATAAATTTTCATCATATTCATATGGGGTATAAATGATCTTCAGTGGGTGATAAGTGATCCTCAATGGAGGATAAATGATACTCATTGGGGGGGAAAATGAACCACAATGGGTGATAAATGACCCTTAGTTTATACGTTTTGGATGCGCTATCAAAAATCCAAACTGCATATTTATAAAGTTTCATCATATTCAAATGGGGGATAAATTACCCTCAATGGGAGATTAATGTTACTCAATTGGGGATACATGATACTCAATGGGGGATAACTGATCCTCTGGGGGACAAATTATCCTCAGTGGGGGATAAATGAACCTCTTGGGGACAAATGATCCTCAATTGGGGATAAATGATCCTCAATTGGGGGTAAATTACCCTCAATGGGGGGGGGGGGGGGTAAATGATCCTCAGTAGGAGATTAATCATCCTTAATGGGGGGTAAATTACCCTCAATGGAGTATAAATGATCCGTAATGGAAGATAAATGACCCTCATTGATGGAAAAGTGACCCTAAATGTGGGATACATGATCCTCAATGTGGTAAATGATACTCAATGGGTGATAAATGATCCTCATAGGGAATAAATGACCCTCAATGAGGGATAAATTATCCTCAATGAGGGTAAATTAGCCTTAATGGAGGGTAAATGATCCTTAATGGAAGATAAATGATCCTAAATGGGAGGCAAATGACCCTCATTGGGGGATACATGATCTCAGTGGGGGATAAATGACCCTCAATGGGGGATGAACGATCCTGATTGTGGGTAAATGACATCAGTGGGGAATAACTGATCCTTAATAGGGGATACATGACCCTCAATTGAGGATAAATGATCCACAATGGAGGATAAATGACCTTAAATAAGAGATCACGTATAGGGGATTAATTACTCTCAATGGGGGATAAATAGCCATCATCAATTTTTTACGTTTTAATTGCACTAACAAACCTCCAATCTGCATAATTCTAAAGTTTCATCATATTCATATGGGGGATAAATGATCTTCAATTGGGGATAAATGATCTTCAGTGGGGAGGAGGGGGGTGTTAATGACCCTCAATGGAGGATAACTGACCCTCAATTTTAAAGTGTGAGGGAAAACCCTGTTTTTGTTCATCAAACCTTTAATCTGCATAATTAAAAAGTTTCATCATAATCATATGGGGGATAAATGACCTTCATTCGGGGATAAATGATCTTCAATAAAGAATAAATGTTCCTCAATGGGGGATAAATGATTCTCAGTCATGGATAAATGATCCTCAGTGGGAAAGAAATGCTCCTCAATGAGGGATAAATGATTCTCAATGGGGGATAAATGATCCTCAATCGAAACACATGACCCTCAATTGGGGATAAATGACCCTTAATTGGGGATAAATGATCCTTAATGGGGGAGGGGGGGGGTGTAATTGAAACTCTGTGGAGGATAAATGACCCTCAATTTGAAAGTGTGAGGGGAAACCCTGTTTTTGTTGATCAAACCTCTTATCTGCATAATTTTCAAATAAAGTTTCATCATATTCATATGGGGGATAGTTGACCCTCAATGGGAGATAAATAATCCTCAATAAAGGATAAATTCTTCTCAATGGGAGATGAATTATCCTCAATATGGGATAAATGATTCTCAATCAAAGATAAATGACCCTCAGTGGGGAAGAAATGCTCCTCAAGGGGGGATTTATTATCCTCAAATGGGGATAAATGACCCCTAGTGGGAGATACTGATCCACAATCATGGATACCTGACCCTCAATGGGGGATTAATTACCCTCAATGGGGGATAAATGATTCTCAGTGGAGGATAAATGAACTTCAATGGGGAATAAATGATCCTCTATGGGGGATAAATAGCCCTAACTGGGGGTATAAATGACCCTCAGTGGAGGATAAATGATCCTCATTGGATGATAAATGACACTCAATGATCCTCTATGGAGGATAAATTACCCTTAATGGAGAATAAATTACCTTCAATGGGGGATAAATGACCCTCAGTGGCAGATAAATGACCCTCAATGGGGAATAAATAATCATCTTTGGAGAATAAATGATCCTTAATGGAGGATAAATGATCCTCAATGGGAGATAAATAACCCTCAATGGGGATAAATTATCCTCGTTTGGGGGGTGAATGACTCTCAATTCTAAAGTGTGGGGGAAAACCCTGTTTTTGTTCATCAAACCTGCAATCTGCATAAATATAAAGTTTCATCATATTCATATGGGGATAAAATTTTAGTTATCCTCAATGGAGGATAAATGATCCTCAGTGGGGTATAAATGAAACTCAATCTGGGATAAAAGACCATCAATGTGGGATAATGATCCTCAATGGGTTGTAAATGATCCTTAATGGGAAACAAATGACACTATATTTCAAAGTATGAGGGAAACCCTATTTCTGTTCATCAAATGTCTCTCTGTCCACCCATACATATATTCACTTGTCTGTTGGTTAATTGATTGATTGATTCATTCATTCATTCATTTATTCATTGATTGATTCATATATTCATTTATTCATTCAATCATTTCATTCCATCAAGGATTTAGGTCTTTGATTCTATTGATTCACATTAAAACATTAATTAATCCATAGACAGGTCTGTTAGTGATAAGTCTGTCAATCCAGGGCTCATGACTAGTCTCTGTGAAGATTGGCAATGAACTTTGTTCGACGATCATGAATCTCTCACCTCTAAAAATGTGGGGAAGTAGTAAGTGACTTGCAGAGTTAAGGTATCTAGTGCTGGCTTACCCCTGACTGCTTTTATATAACTGAATTACTATTGCCAAAAGACACAAACAAACTCTCCATCCATCTGTATTGAATTAATATGGCAATATCTGGGGTTTGGAATTAGTTGTTTATGGCTGCTGCTTATGTAGTAACTATTTTGTACAAATGTAGCTAATATTTTTGGTTTAAATGGCTTTTCTTTTTTTCAAACATAAGAAAAAATGCATAAACTCACAATAGGATATCCAGTTGATTGTCTGAGAAATAAGGGTTAGAACATGAATGATTGCTCCTTACGCCTTCAGTTGAAGAGCTACCAGTATATAAAACTTGGTACAAAGCTCCCCAACCCCCAAATAGGATATCCATCTGTATGCTTGAGACATTATAAACTCTCTGTGACTAAAAAAATATTTTTACATGATCTCAAGGTGTGTCTTATGAAACTATTTGTCTTTTTTTTAATATTGTAATAGATTACCATATACAGTTGCCAGTTGTTACCCTTGTCCTCCCGGATCATAGTGGGGACTTTGACATTTCTCTCTGAGAGCCCATGTAAAGATACTTTTCTGGTATTTATGTAATGAAGCCTGTTCAAAAAAGGATACAAAGAGGGGCATCTTTAGGGCAGTGGGTAGTGCTGGTCACTCACACTGGAGGTTGCGGGTTTAATCCCCAGCTCGTCTGGATGGTCTCTTAAAGAAACAAAACTCAGTGTTGGTTCTACCCAGGAGCCAACTCCAGAACAGTTCATATAAGCTCTGAGCTTTTATCATAAGCTAAAATAAATAAGTATAAACTAAGAAAGGATGCACCGCTGTAATCAGAGTAGCACTTTCTCAGCACTGCAGGAATGTTGATATAGTGTTAACAAAAACAGAGTCCTCCCTTCACTTTGAGAATGGGGTCAGGACCCACTGAGGGGAGAATTTTATATATATAACAATTTGAAAAGAAGGGACACAGATTTCCTTAGTCTCTTTAACCAAATAATTCCCCCCTTAAAAGAGTAATTGAAAATTAAAAATTAATTTGTTTCCAGGAGGAAATTGTCAGTAAAATTAGGGGGAAAAAATATTCCAGGGCAGGGGGAATGGTGCCAAATTTTTGGCTCATAAAAACGAAGGCCTTGTAAGAGCCTGTCTCTTTAACCCCACTCTCACCTGCTCTGTCTTGGTGTGGGAGGATCCGGGGTAACAAATGACTGGCCAGTGCATAATTAAACCTCGAATAAACTATTACAAAGAAAAGGAAAACATGTCATAAAATTAATATACCGGTACATGGATTTTTTATCAAACATACATATATGGGTTTAATCAGTTATGAAAAAATTAAGCTAGAAAATGACTTCTAGTCTACTATATTTTTAAATCAGTCTCAGTGGTTTAGATAAAATAATATGTGTCAATGTATTGTCTTGCAACAGGAAAAAAAGGATAAGGTAGTCTACTAAATCCATTTAGATTTACCTGCTTATATTACATTTAGATTTACCTGCTTTTATTACAGAAGGATTTAATGTACCCCTAGGTTACTCTGGGTTTGGGCTTCATATGATAAAGCTTTGCCTGTTACTTGCAGAAGGAATATGGTTTAAATCAAAATTGGCCCTGAGGTGTGCCCCATCAGTAAAATGTATGCTATACAATCAATCTGCAATGGGTTGAAAATGGTAAAAAAACCATCAATAAATTTCCTTTTTAAAGGACCGACTTGCCTTTATAGTAACGTAGCGTAACTATAAGTATTTTGTAAGTAAAAGACACTTAAATGGGTGTAGGAGCACTTCAGTTATTTTGGGGGGAGGCAACCTGGGGGTAGTGTGTGGGAAGAGTGTCCCTCCTGCCGGATGGCGGTAATTCTACTCTACTCCCGCTACCGCTATTGGAATAAGGGAATCGCTCTGAAAAATGTTTGATAACATAAACACTAACTGCTGAATTCTGCTCATTTCTTTGAAAAAATGGTTATTTATGCCAATGTTTTATTTTTTTACTTTTATGCACACGCACTCACGCACGCACACACGCACGCACACACACGCCACTTAGATTAAAAGTTATTCTGCAATGAGTATCAATACAGTGTTACCAGTTCTGATTGTGTCCACAAACTATGTACAGTGCATGTTACCAGTTCTGATTGTGTACACAAATACATACAGTGTTACCAGTTCTGATTGTGTCCACAAACTATGTACAGTGTTACCAGTTCTGATTGTGTCCACAAACTATGTACAGTGTTACCAGTTCTGATTGTGTCCACAAACTATGTACAGTATTACCAGTTCTGATTCTTTGTGTTCACAAACTATGTACATGTACAATGTTACCAGTTCTGATTGTGTCAACAAATCATGTACAGTTTTACCAGTTCTAATTATGTCCACAAACTATGTACAGTATGTGTTATCAGTTCTGATAGTGTTCACAAACTACGTACAATGTTACCAGTTCTGATTGTGTCCACAAACTATGTACACTGTTACCAGTTCTGATTGTGTCTACAAACTATGTACAGTGTTACCAGTTCTGATTGTTTGTGTCCACAAACTATGTACAGTGTTACCAGTTCTGATTGTGTCTACAAATTATGTACAGTGTTACCAGTTCTGATTGTGTCCACAAACTATGTACAGTATGTGTTACCAGTTCTGATTGTGTCCACAAACTGTTTACAGTACATGTTACCAGTTCTGATTGGTTTCACAAACTATGTACAGTGTTACCAGTTCTGATTGTGTCAACAAACTATGTACAGTGTTACCAGTTCTGATTGTGTCCACAAACTATGTTCAGTGGTACCAGTTCTGTTTGTGTCCAACAACTATGTACAGTGTTACCAGTTCTGATTGTGTCCACAAACTATCATACTGATCCTTGATTTTTAATGGAAATGGGTTATAGAGACTACTCGACCAGGGATTTGCACTGAGGCCACCTTCAAGAAAACCTATATTGATATAAGCTTGCAGCCCAATAGTCATGGTAACCAAGATTTAACATCATGACAGCAAATCAATATTAAGACAGCTTACTTGTTGAATATTTGATGAGGTTTCATGCTACACAAACATAATTAACTTTCTTCCCATTAATTGCCCTAGTTTCACTGCTTATGGTATTTATTAACTTACTGGTAATGTAGAGGGGTGTGGTGTGTGTGTGTGTGTGTGTGTGTGTGTGTGTGTGTGTGTGTGTGTGTGTGTGTGTGTGTGTGTGTGTGTGTGTGTGTGTGTGTGTGTGTGTGTGTGTGTGTGTGTGTGTGTGTTTCTCTGTGTTTCTCTCTGTGTGTGTGTGTGTGAGTTGGGTGGGGGGGGGGGGCTGAAGGAAGAGAAAATGGTGAAAAACATACTTGCACAGCAGTTAGGTAACTACAAGATATCAGGAGAGTTCTTGAACCAGCTTCATTTGACCATAAATGCCCCGTCACAGGGCATATAAGCACACTTTAAAGAAAACTTTAAAAACATTTTCTCAGAAAGTTCAAGCCATAGAGAAATGGGCTGTGTCCTTGCTTCCACAACATATCTCCTTCAGTTGTTATTGGAATTTTAAATAACTTGGTACAAATGTTCACTAGGACAAGACAATGTGGCATACAAATGACTTGGGTCTGTTCGTCAAAGGTCAAGATCATAGCTCAAGGTCAAGTGTTTGGAAATCCAATGTATACACTGTATTTCCTCTTGTCTGGACCATATCTTCTTCAGTTGTAATTGGAATATTAAAGTACTTGGCACAAATGTTCATTAGGGCAAAACAATGTGTCATGTGAATGACTTGGGTCTGTTCATCAAAGGTCAAGGTCAAAGCTCTGTCCGTCCTTCCGCTGCTGTCCTGACCTTATCTTTTTTAGTTGTGATTGGAATTTTAAATAACTTAAAACAAACCTTCACTAGGACAAGATGATTTGTCATGCCAATGACTTGGGTCTGTTTGTCAAAGGTAAAGCTCATAGCTTAAGGTCAAGTGTTTGAAAATCCAATGTATACACTGTGTTTTGTCCTGTCTGGACTGTATCTTCTTTAGTTGTGATTGCATTTTTAAATAACTTGGCACAAATGTTTACTATGACAAGACGATGTGTCATGCAACTGACTTGGGTCTGTTCATCAAAGGTCAAGGTCATAGCTCTGTCTGTCCGCCCGCTGCTGTCCAGACCTTATCTCCTTTAGTTGTTATTGGATTTTTAAATAACTGGGCACAAATGTTTAACTAGAACAAGATAATGTGTCATGCGAATGACTTGGGTCGGTTCTTCAAAGGTCAAGATCACAGCTCCGTCGTCCGTCCACTGCTGTTCAGACCGTATCTTCTTTAGTTGTGATTGGACTTTTTAATAAATTGGCACAAAGCCCAAGATGATGTGTCTTGCGAATAAGTTGGGTCTGTTCGTCAAAGATAATTTTTCTTTTGTTTTGGGTTATAACTTACATATTTATGGTTTGATTTAGAACATCACACCAGTGCTCACTGGGACAAGACAATGTGTCATATAACAGTCGACTATGTATTTCTGTTTGCGGCATTTACATGTGATTTATGTGCTCGGCGACTTTTTCATTTTGCATAATTTAAATCTACTTCTCTGGAAATGCCATTAAGGGTTAACAAGGTGGCAGGGGATATGACAACATTAGTGGCAACCTCTTGTACATATAGCATTGCATGTTGGACCCTAAAGGTTTGTGGAAGCCACATCCATGAGAATAAATTTGGATCATACATCGGTGGCTTATAAGCACAATTTTTGGAAAACTAATCAAAAAAAAAAAAAATCATGTAGCGATTGGTTTCAAGCAGAATGATTCAAGCCCTCAACCTCTTGTTTTTTTTGTGACTTATAGTTTTCAGATATAATTTTTATTTAAATAATTCCAGTAATATTGAAAAGGGAGCTTTTTGGAGTAACAATCCAGGTATCGGCCTGCTGCTCTACTGTAGCAACCCCAGTAGATTGATAAATCATCAGATAAATACCTGGAAAAATGCATATTAGTGGAGTATTTGGTTTATAAAATCTTAATTTTTCAAAATATCTCTATGCAGTTTTCTTCTTTTAATAGCAGACAGATTTCTAAACTTGGGAACAATGGTGTCAACTGACTCAACATCTCTTGCATAGAAATGATGGACAAAAATTATTGCAATCATTTTTATTGATACCAATTAATTTGGCAAAATAAACACTGAGCTTTTGTGATAATTATGTTCTTGAGTCCATTTCCTTGGTGTTGTTTTTACAAAATCACCCGCAACCTCTAACGTGAGCAACAAGCTTTCTATCCACTGCACCCTGGTGTTCAATTTCATCATTAACATTATCTCTACTTAGAGGTCTCATGTATACATACTTTAGTCATTTGGGAAGTGTGCTTTATTTACCAGTATATGTATGTAATAAGTTTCAAACATGCAAACCAATTTCAAACAACTTCAATATCACTTAAATGAGTTTCTTTTCAAGGTATGCATTAATATTGCTAACTTTAATATGACAAATTGCATTTAATATCTCATAACATTTAGAGTCTAAGCAATAATACCCTGTTAAATGAAAATGTTTACGTTTTACCATTCAAAGGATAGGAGTGGATATAGCCATATATTTATATATGGCATGTCAAAAGAGGACCTTAAACATTATAATCGAACTGAAATCCTACCGTCAACTCATTAAGTTTCCTTCACAAAATATATCTCAACCATCAACAGGGCAAGTGGTTTAAAAGCAGACAGTAACAAGACACCTCAAGTTACATAAGCTTATAGTAAAAATTCCTTTAAGAGTGAACAATTACATTTCAGAGGGTATCGCTAAACAGCAGTATTTAATGTTCACTTATTTATATACATGTATTTTGTTATTCAACACATGAAACCAGTCATCACAAGACACTGGTATTCATAGATGGTGAATATATCAAGTGTATCCTACACGCAGGTCACCACTTATATATTGTTATTGAAAAATAGAAAATCATGCTGCTTTTCTTGCAAGATTGTTTCACTCCATTTCAAGATTATGGCCTTTTCTAATATATATTCTGGTGTCAACTTGAATAAATATGAACTAAGAATTAATAAAAGATAAAAAAAAAAGGATAAATGTTGGATAAATATTGGAAATATCGGGGTGTAATAGTTTGGACTGAGAGAAAATTTGTATGACATTGCAGTATTGCAATAAATAAAAATTTAATTGTTATGAAAAATATAAAACATCTCTGAAGTAAGAAAGAAAACAACCAATTAGTTCTTGAACATGCACATGTTTAACAATAGGAGATTCAAACTTTTAAAATTGGCCTTAGTATAATAACTGAGATGGATACCTCCTTGTAACCTGTTTCTAAGTTACTATTAACAATCTAACTCTCTCCTTTCAATTTTGTTTTTTTGATTAAATCTTTAAATACATGATATTGTACTGTACACATTTTTGTCCACTATAAATTACTGATTCTGAAATGCAGTCTGATTTATGAATAGTGTCACATTCATTGACCTGGTAGGATTTCTCTTATTTTTATGACTTTGACCATCTGTGATTGTTACAGGACATTGATACAGAAAGTATCCAACACGACAGGTGAGATCATATTTGAACTAAACATCCGCCAGTCTATACTCAACTTTGTTTACAAGAGCACACTTGGTCTTCTCACTGTTGCCTTTCCAGACAAGATCCCACCAGAGACATGGACACATGTTGCTATACAGGTAACTATGACAATCTCATTGATATTTATAATCATATCCTATTGTTCATTAAGTTGATACACCTCTTTATAGGCTGTTGTTTATGCTCCTACCATTAAATTACCATAACTGTAACCATTATAAAAACTAAAACTATAACCATAACTGTAACCATAATCAAAACTAAAACCATAACTGCAACCATAACTGTAACAATAACTGTAACTGTAATCAAAACTAAAACCATGACCATGACTGTAACCATAATCAAAACTAAAGCCGTAACTGTGACCATAACTGTAATGTAATCAAAACAAAAACCATGACCATAACTGTAACCATAATCAAAACTAAAACCATAACTGTAACCATAACTGCAACCATAAACTCCTCGTTCGGCCATTAAATTAGTTTCCAAGTAGTAACTTAGGGTCTATGAATTCAATTAATATTCTGTGGTAGTTGTATTATAATTAAAAAATATTAGAATTTGGGAAGATGGGAAAAGGGCAACATTAGTGTTTAATACCACATTTAAGAGTGAATATGTTTTTATCCAAATTTATGTTTCACATCAAGCAAATACAAATTCTACATATTTATATTGCTTTAGATTTAAATTAGCAACATACATAATTTTCCTATACATTCCTGTTTAAAATTTTCTACTTTTAAACTGTCGTTACTATTGTATGAAGTTATTTGATGGAAACTCTATAGCTGGCATCAAGTGCAAACATTATTAAAAAAACAGTCAGAGTATGTGTGAGTTTGAAAATGTCTTCATCTAATGCATTCATTAGTTGCTTTAAGCTTGACTGATTGTAAAAATAAGGAGGTATATTGTACACACATTGGCACATTTCATTGTTGTTTGTTGGAATAGTGTACACACATTGGCACAGTACATTGTTCTTTGTTGGAATGCTGTACAAGCATTGGCACACTACATTTTTGTTTGTTGGAATGCTGTACAGGCACTGGCACACTACATTGTTGTTTGTTGGAATGCTGTACAGCGATGTAATGCGATGGCGCGTTGTCTGTCGTCTGTCATCTGTTGTCTATCGTCTGTTAGCAGCACTTTCTCTGAAACCACTAAGCCAATTAAACTGAAATTTCATATGGGTGTTTCTGTTGCAAAGGAGACTATACAGAAGATTTTTTTTTCGATCTGAAATTCAAGATGGCTGCCGTTACTAAAAATAGTCCAAAACTTAAAAAATCTTTTTCTCATGAACGGCCCAACAGATTTTCAAAATGTTTATGTAGTAATGATGACCAACTATAGTTTTGTTAGATTTGTTCAAATGGTGTCCCTAGGTTTAAATATGACCCCACCCCGAGGGTTCAATTAGGGGACACAATCATGTCATTATAATATTTTTTTATTTATTTTTTTTTTAAAATGGAAATGATTTTGCCTATATCTTCACAGAAGCATTGTTTGGTGAAGGAGGTTCAGATTTGTAAAAATGACTGGGTTCCACTCTCTTAAGGGGTCAGGAGGGGCCCCAAAAGGGTAAAAATTGGGAATTACTAAATTCGTTTTCTTAAGAACCGGTATGTCAGATTTGTTCATATTTTGCATAAATTATCCCTATGTGTAGGGGTTTGATTGCAGATAAGAATTTAGGGGCTAAAATTTATAGGGGCCATGTAAGGGGACTTAGAATTTTTCAAAGGGATACTATGGAAAAACAGAAAATTCTCTTTTTCTTTCATCTGTTATTAAACCACTAGGCCAATTAAACTGAAACTTCACATGGGTGTTGCTGTTGCATTGGAGACTATACAGAAGATTACTTTTTTTCGATCTGAAATTCAAGATGGCCGCCATTACTAAAAAAAGTCCAAAACTTAAAAAATCTTCTTCTCATGAACGGCCCAACAGATTTTCAAAATGTTTATGTAGTAATGATAACCAACTATAGTTCTGTAAGATTTGTTCAAATGGTGTCCCTAGGATTAAAAATGACCCTGCCCCGAGAGTTCAATTAGGGGACACATGTCAATATAATATTTTTTTATTTTTTTTAAATGGAAATAATTTTGTCTATATCTTCACTAAAGCATTGTTAGGTAAGGGAGGTTAAGATTTGTAAAAATGAATGGGTTCCTATGTTTTAAGGGGTCAGGAGGGGCCCCAAAAGGGTACAAATTGGGAATTAGTAAAATTGTTTTCTTAAGAACCGGTATGTCAGATTTGTACATATTTGATATAAATTATCCTTAAGTGTAGGGGTTGGATTGCAGATAAGTATTTAGGGGCTGAAGTATATAGGGGCCCTGTAAGGGGTCTTAGAATTTTACATAGGGATACTGTGGGAAAACATAAAAACATTTTTTTATTTATTCGGAAACCACTAGGCCAATTAAACTGAAACTTCACATGGATGTTTCTATTGCATAGGAGACTATACAAAAGATTTATTTTTTCTATCTAAAATTCAAGATGGCCATCATTACTTAAAATATTCCAAAACTTAAAAAATTTTCTTCGCATGAACGGTCCAACACATTTTCAATATGTTTATGTAGTAATGATGACCAACTATAGGTTTGTTAGATTTGTTCAAATGGTGTCCCTAGAGTTAAAAATGACCCCGCCCCAATGTTTCTATTGCATAGTAAAATTTCATAAAGTGCTATGGCCACTATGAGTCAGTAGAGCATCCTCTTGTTGTTTGTTGGAATGCTGTACAGGCACTGGCACAGTACATTGTTGTTTGTTGGAATGCTGTACCGGCATTGGCACAGTGCATTGTTGTTTGTTTGAATATTGTACACACATTAGCACAGTTCATTGTTGTTTGTTGGAATATTGTACACACATTTGCACAGTACATTGTTGTTTGTTGGAATAGTGTACATACATTGGCACAGTACATTGTTGTTTGTTGGACTACTGTATGTACATTAGCAATATGCATTGTTGTTTGTTGGAATATTGTACACACATTAGCACAGTTCATTGCTGTTTGTTGGACTAGTGTACACACATTGGCACAGTACATTGTTGTTTGTTGGAATTCTGTACAGCATTGGCACACTACATTTTTGTTTGTTGGAATGCTGTACAGGCACTGGCACAGTACATTGTTGTTTGTTGGAATGCTGTACCAGCATTGGCACAGTACATTGTTGTTTGTTGGAATATTGTACACACATTGGCACAGTACATTGTTATTTGTGCAAATGCTGTACAGGCATTGACACAGTACATTGTTGTTTGTTGGAATGCTGTACAGGCATTGGCACAGTACATTGTTGTTGGTTGGAATATTGTACACACATTGGCACAGTACTTTGTTATTTGTTGGAATGCTGTACAGGCATTAACACAGTACATTGTTGTTTGTTGAAATGCTGTACAGGCATTAGCACAGTACATTGTTGTGTGTTAGAATATTGTACACACATTGGCACAGTTCATTGTTGTTTGTTGGAATGCTGTACAGGCATTAGCTCAGTCCATTGTTGTTTGTTGGAATATTGTACACACATTGGCACAGAACATTGTTGTTTGTTGGAATGCTGTACAGGCATTAACACAGTACATTGTTGTTTGTTGGAAAGCTGTTCACACATTGGCACAGTACATTGTTGTTTGTTTGAATAGTGTACACACATTGGCTCAGTACATTGTTGTTTGTTCGAATGCTGTTCAGGCACTGGCACAGTACATTGTTGTTTGTTCGAATGCTGTACAGGCATTAGCACAGTACATAGTTGTTTGTTTGAATATTGTACACACATTAGCACAGTACATTGTTGTTTGTTGGAATGCTGTACAGGCATTAGCAAAGTTCATTGTTGTTTGTTGGAATATTGTACACGCATTTGCACAGTACATTGTTGTTTGTTGAAATAGTGTACACACATTGGCACAGAACATTGTTGTTTGTTGGACTATAGTACGCACATTAGCAATGTTCATTGTTGTTTGTTGGAATATTGTACACACATTAGCACAGTTTATTGTTGTTTGTTGGAATAGAGTACACACATTGGCACAGTACATTGTTGTTTGTTGGAATGCTGAACAGCATTGGCACACTACATTTTTGTTTGTTGGAATGCTGTACAGGCACTGGCACAGTACATTGTTGTTTGTTGGAATGCTGTACCGGCATTGGCACAGTACATTGTTGTTTGTTGGAATATTGTACACACTTTGGCACAGTACATTATTATTTGTTGGAATGCTGTACAGGTATTGGCACAGTACATTGTTGTTTGTTGGAATGCTGTACAGGTATTGGCACAGTACATGGTTGTTTGTTGGAATGCTGTACAGGCATCGGCACAGTTCATTGTTGTTTGTTGGAAAGCTGTACAGGCATTAGCACAGGTCATTGATGATTGTTGGAATATTGTACACACATTGGCACAATACAATGTTGTTTGTTGGAATAGTGTACATACATCGGCACAATACATTGCTGTTTGTTGGAACAGTGTACAATTTTGGCACAGTGTGTTGTTAGTTGGAAAAGTGTACATACATTGGCACAATACATTGTTGTTTGTTGGATTAGTGTACATACATTGGCACAGTACATTGTTGTTTGTTGGAATAGTGTACACACATTAACACAATACATTACTTTTTGTTGGAATGCTGTACATACATTTGCAACAGATTGCTTTTTGTTGGGATAGTGTACATACATTGGCACAATACATTGCTGTTTGTTGGAATAGTGTACACTTTTTGGCACAGTACATTGGTGTTTGTTGGAATAGTGTACACACATTGAAACAATACATTTCTTTTTGTTGGAATGCTGTACACGCATTGGCACAATACTTTGTTGTTTGTAAGAATTGTGTACATACATTGGCAAAATAGATTGCTGTTTGTTTGGATAGTGTACACACATTGGTATAATCCATTGCTATTTGTTGAAATATTGTACACACATTGGTACAATACATTGCTGTTTGTTGGAATGCTGTACACATTGGCACAGCACATATGTGAATGTTAGAATAGTGTACACACATTGGCACAACACATTGCTGTTTGTTGGTATGCTGTACATACATTGTTTGTTGGAATAGTGTACATATATTGGTATAATACATTGTTCTTTGTTGGTATATTGTACACACATTGGTACAATACATTGCTGTTTGTTGGTATGCTGTACATACATTGTTTGTTGTAATAGTGTACATACAGTGGCACAATACATTGCTCTTTGTTGGAATGTTGTACACACATTGGTACAATACATTGCTCTTTGTTAAAATAGTGTACATACATTGGCACAATACATTGTTTTGTTGGTTTGTTGTACACACATTAGTACAATGTATTGCTGTTGTTTGGAATGTTATACACATTGGTACAATACATTGCTGTTTGTTAGAATAGTGCACAGTACAATGTTTTTTGTTGAAATATTGTACACATATTGGCGCAATACATGCTGTTTGTCGGAATAGTGTACACACAATAGTACAATACAGTGCTGTTTGTTTGGAATGTTATATACACATTATTACATTACCTTAAACAGACATTGTACACACATTGGTACAATACCTTATACACACATTGTTACAATACCTTATACAGACACTTTACACACTTTGTTACAATACCTTGTACAAACGCTATACACACATTGTGACAATACCTTGTACCGACACTGAACACACATTGTTACAATAACTTGTACACACACTGTACACACATTGTTACAATAGCTTGTACACACACTGTTAACACATTGTTACAATACATTGTACAAACACTGTACACACATTGGTACAATATATTGTATGCACACTGTACACACATTGGTACAATACCTCGTACACACACTGTACACACATTGGTACAATACCTTGTACACACATTGGTTCAATACCTTGTACACACACTTCACATACATTTTTTACAATACCTTGTACACACACTGTAAACACATTGGTATAATACCTTGTACACACACTGCAAATATATTTTTTACTATACCTTTTACACACACTGCACACACATTTGTACAATACCTTGTAGACACACTGTACACACATAGGTACAATACCTTGTACACAAACTGTACACACATTGGTACAATACCTTGTACACACAATGTACAAACATTGATACAATATATTGCACACACACTGTACACACATTGGTATAATACCTTGTACACACAATGCACACACATTGGTTCAAAACGTTGTACACACACTGCACATACATTTTTTACAATACCTTGTACACTACCTTTACACACATTGGTACAATACCTTACACACACACTGTACACACATTAATACAATACCTTGTACACACACTGTACACACATTGGTTCAATACCTTGTACACACACTGTACACACATTGGTACATTACCTTGTACACACTCTGTACATACATTGGTACAATACCTTGTACACACACTGTACATACATTGGAACAATACCTTGTGCACACACACTGAACACACATTGGTACAATACCTTGTTCACACATTGTACATATATTTGTACAATACCTTGTACATACACTGTACACACATCGGTACATACCTTGTACATACATTGGTACAATGTCTTGTACAGACACTGTACACACATTGGTACAATACCTTGTACACACACTGTACATACATTGGTACAATACCTTGTACACACATTGTACAAACATTGGTACACTACTTTGTACAGACATTGTACACACATTGGTACAATACCTTGCACACACACTGTTCACACATTGGTACATTACCTTGTACACACATTGTACACACATTGGTACAATACCTTGTACACACAGTCTACACACATTGTACACACATTGGTACAATACCTTGTACAGACATTGGTACAATACCTTGTACACACATTGGAACAATACCTTGTACACACATTGGTACAATACCTTGTACACACACTGTACACACATTGGTACAATACCTTGTACACACATTGGTACAATACCTTGTACACACATTGGTACAATACCTTGTACACAAATTGTACACACATTGGTACTATACCTTGTAAAGACATTGATACAATACCTTGTACACACATCGGTACAATACCTTGTACACACACACTGTACACAAATTATACACACACTGGTACAATACCTTGTACACACATTGGTACAATACCTTGTACACACAATGTACACACATTGATACAATACCTTGCACACACACTGTAAACACATTGGTACAATACCTTGTACACACAATGCACACACATTGGTTCAAAACCTTGTACACACACTGCACATACATTTTTACAATACCTTGTACACTACCTTTACACTTATTGATACAATACCTTACACACACACTGTACACACAATAATACAATACCTTGTACACACACTGTACACACATTGGTTCAATACCTTGTACACACACTGCACACACATTGGTACATTACCTTGTACACACTCTGTACATACATTGGTACAATACCTTGTACACACACTGTACACACATTGGAACAATACCTTGTGCACACACACTGAACAAACATTGGTACAATACCTTGTACACACATTGTACATATATTGGTACAATACCTTGTACACACACTGTACACACATCAGTACATACCTTGTACATAAATTGGTACAATATCTTGTACAGACACTGTACACACATTGGTACAATACCTTGTACACACTGTACATACATTGGTAAATACCTTGTACACACATTGTACAAACATTGGTACACTACCTTGTACAGACATTGTACACACATTGGTACAATACCTTGTACACACATTGTACACACATTGGTACAATACCTTGTACACACATTGTACACACATTGGTACAATACTTTGTACACACATTGGTACAATACCTTGTACACACATTGGTACAATACCTTGTACACACACTGTACACACATTGGTACATTACCTTGTACACACATTGTACACACATTGGTACAATACCTTGTACACACAGTGTACACACATTGTACACACATTGGTACAATACCTTGTACACACATTGGTACAATACCTTGTACACATATTGGTACAATACCTTGTACATACACTGTACATACATTGGTACAATATATTGTACAGACACTGTACACACATTGGTACAATACCTTGTACACAAATTGTACACACATTGGTACAATACCTTGTACAGACATTGGTACAATACCTTGTACACACACAATGTACACACATTGTACACACACTGGTACAATACCTTGTACACATATTGGTACAATATCTTGTACACACACTACACACACATTGGTACAATACCTTGTATACACACACACTGTATACACATTGGTATAATACTTTGTACACACATTGGTACAATATCTTGTACACACACACTGTACACACAATGGTACAATACCTTGCACACACACACACTGTACACACATTGATACAATAAATTATACACACACTGTGCACACATTGGTACATTAACCTGTAGTTTGATATTGCTTTCTGAAGACAAGAATGTTATAAAATTTAAAAAACAACAACATTTGAGCCAATTCCAATTTTATATGATCATGGAAACAAATGTCCAAAATTGCTATAACTTCAAAAGTGTTCAAGATAATTTCTTGAAACTTAGCCTTTTGTTATGAAGGACTTTTTATTTTTAATATTTTTTTGTTATCATGAATGGGAACAATTAGCCAAAATTGCCAAATTCTCCAATTCTGGAGCATGACTCAAAAAAAAATAATGTTTACTCCAAGAAAATTTGAACAAACATTTCAAATTAGTTTTTATTTTCAATATTAGTTTTGTTACAATGGAAACAAATTATTCATTATTCTGTATTCAGGTTTATGGAACCAGTTTAAGCTTTTTCTTGAATGGACTGGGACCAGGATATTCAGCAACTCACACAGTAATGCTTGTGAGCCAGGTACAGGAAACTGGAGCCTCTTGGGTAAGAGTGGGGCTCACACTAAGTGGTAAGTATTATTAAATAACTAAACTGAAGCCTCTTGGGTGAGAGTGGGGCTCACACTAAGTCGTTAGTATTATTAAATAACTAAAACGGATCCTCTTTGGTGACAGTGGGACTCAAAGTAACTGGTTAGTATTATTAAATAACTAAAATGGAGCCTCTTGGATGAGAGTGGGGCTCACACTAAGTGGTAAGTATTATTATATAACTAAAATAGAGCCTCTTGGGTGAGACTGGGGCTCACACTTAGTGGTAAGTATTATTTAATAACTAAAATGGAGCCTCTTGGGTGAGAGTGGGACTCACACTAAGTGGTAAGTATTATTAAATAACTAAAATGGAGCCTCTTGGGTGAGAGTGGGGCTCACACTAAGTGGTTAGTATTATTAAATAACTAAAATGGAGCCTCTTGGGTGAGAGTGGGGCTCACACTAAGTGATTATTATTATTAAATAACTAAAATGGAGTCTCTTGGGTGAGAGTGGGGCTCACACTAAGTGGTGAGTATTATTAAATAACTAAAATGGAGCCTCTTGGGTGAGAGTAGGGCTCACAGTAAGTGGTTAGTATTATTAAATAACTAAAATGGAGCCTCTTGGATGAGAGTGGGGCTCACACTAAGTGGTAAGTATTATTATATAACTAAAATGGAGACTCTTGGGTGAGAGTGGGACTCACAGTAACTGGTTAGTATTATTAAATAACTAAAATGGAGCCTCTTGGGTGAGAGTGGGGCTCACACTAAGTGGTAAGTATTATTAAATAACTAAAACGAAGCCTCTTGGGTGAGAGTGGGGCTCAAACTAAGTGGTAAGTATTATTAAATAACTAAAATGGAGCCTCATGGGTGAGAGTGGGGCTCACACTAAGTGGTTAGTATTATTAAATAACTAAAATGGAGCCTCATGGGTGAGAGTGGGGCTCACACTAAGTGGTAAGTATTATTAAATAACTAAAATGGAGCCTCTTGGGTGAGAGTTGGGCTCACACTAAGTGGTAAGTATTATTAAATAACTAAAACGAAGCCTCTTGGGTGAGAGTGGGGCTCACACTAAGTGGTTAGTATTATTAAATAACTAAAATGGAGCCTCTTGGGTGAGAGTTGGGCTCACACTAAGTGGTTAGTATTATTAAATAACTAAAACGAAGCCTCTTGGGTGAGAGTTGGGCTCACACTAAGTGGTTAGTATTATTAAATAACTAAAATGGAGCCTCTTGGGTGAGAGTTGGGCTCACACTAAGTGGTAAGTATTATTAAATAACTAAAACGAAGCCTCTTGGGTGAGAGTGGGGCTCACACTAAGTGGTTAGTATTATTAAATAACTAAAATGGAGCCTCTTGGGTGAGAGTTGGGCTCACACTAAGTGGTTAGTATTATTAAATAACTAAAATGGAGCCTCTTGGGTGAGAGTTGGGCTCACACTAAGTGGTAAGTATTATTAAATAACTAAAACGAAGCCTCTTGGGTGAGAGTGGGGCTCACACTAAGTGGTAAGTATTATTAAATAACTAAAATGGAGCCTCATGGGTGAGAGTGGGGCTCACACTAAGTGGTTAGTATTATTAAATAACTAAAATGGAGCCTCTTGGGTGAGAGTGGGGCTCACACTAAGTGGTTATTATTATTAAATAACTAAAATGGAGCCTCTTGGGTGAGAGTGGGGCTCACACTAAGTGGTTAGTATTATTAAATAACTAAAATGGAGCCTCTTGGGTGAGAGTTGGGCTCACACTAAGTGGTAAGTATTATTAAATAACTAAAATGGAGCCTCTTGGGTGAGAGTGGGGCTCACACTAAGTGATTAGTATTATTAAATAACTAAAATGGAGTCTCTTTGGTGAGAGTGGCGCTCACACTAAGTGGTTAGTATTATTGAATAATTAAATTGGAGCCTCTTGAGTGATAGTGGGGCTCACACTAAGTGGTTAGTATTATTAAATAACTAAAATGGAGCCTCTTGCGTGAGAGTGGGGCTCACAGTAAGTGGTTAGTATTATAAAATAACTAATATGGAGCCTCTTGGGTCAGGGTGGGGCTCACACTTAGTGGTTAGTATTATTAAATAACTAAAATGGAGCCTCTTGGGTGAGATTGGGGCTCACACTAAGTGGTAAGTATTATTAAATACTTAAACTGGAGCCTCTTGGGTGAGAGTGGGGCTCACACTAGTGGTTAGTTTTATTAAATAACCAAAATGGAGCCTCATGGGTGAGAGTGGGGCTCACACTAAGTGGTTAGTATTATTAAATAACTAAACTGGAGCCTCTTTGGCGAGAGTGGGGCTCACACTAAGTGGTTAGTTTTATTAAATAACTTAGCTGGAGCCTCTTGGGTGAGAATGGGGCTCACACTTAGTGGTTAGATTTATTAAATAACAAAAATGGAGCCTCTTGGGTGAGAGTTAGGCTCACACTTAGTGGTTAGTTTAATTAAATAGCTAAAATGGAACCTTTGGGTGAGAGTGGGTCTCACACTAAGTGGTTAGTATTATTAAATAACTAAACTGGAGCCTCTGGGGTGAGAGTGGGGCTCACACTAAGTGTTTAGTATTATTAAATAACTAAACTGGAGCCTCTTGGGTGAGAGTGGGGCTCACACTAAGTGGTTATTATTATTAAATAACTAAACTGGAGCCTCTTAGGTCAGGGTGGGGCACACACGAAGTTGTTAGTTTTATTAAATAACTAAAATGGAGCCTCTTGGGTGAGAGTCGGGCTCACACTAAGTGGTTAGTATTATTAAATAACTAAAATGGAGCCTCTTGGGTGGTGACAGTGGGCTCTCAATAAGTGGTTAGTATTATTACATGACTAAAATGGAGCCTCTTGGATGAGAGTGGGTCTCACAATAAGTGATTAGTATTATTGAATAACTCAACTGGAGCTTCTTGGGTCAGGTAGGGGCTCACACTTAGTGGTTAGTATTATTAAATAACTAAAATGGAGCCTCTTGGATGAGAGTGGGGCTCACACTAAGTGATTAGTATTATTAAATAACTAAAATGGAGTCTCTTGGGTGAGAGTGGGGCTCACACTAAGTGGTTAGTATTATTAAATAACTAAACTGGAGCCTCTTGGGTGAGAGTGGGCTCACACTAAGAGGTTAGTATTATTAAATAACTAAAATGGAGCCTCTTGGATGAGAGTGGGGCTCACACTAAGTGGTTAGTATTATAAAATAACTTAGCTGGAGCCTCTTGGGTGAGATTGGGGCTCACACTTAGTGGTTAGTATTATTAAATAACTAAAATGGAGTCTCTTGGGTGAGAGTTGGGCTCACACTAAGTGGTTAGTATTATTGAATAACTCAACTGGAGCTTCTTGGGTCAGGTAGAGGCTCACACTTAGTGGTTAGTATTATTAAATAACTAAAATGGAGCCTCTTGGGTGAGAGTAGGGTTCACACTATGTGGTTAGTATTATTAAATAACTAAACTGGAGCCTCTTGGGTGAGAGTGGGCTCACACTAAGAGGTTAGTATTATTAAATAACTAAAATGGAGCCTCTTGGATGAGAGTGGGGCTCACACTAAGTGGTTAGTATTATAAAATAACTTAGCTGGAGCCTCTAGGGTGAGATTGGGGCTCACACTAAGTGGTTAGTATTATTAAATAACTTAACTGGAGCTTCTTTGGTGAGAGTGCGGCTCACCCTAAGTGGTTAGTATTATAAAATTACTAAAATTGAGCCTCTTGGGTGAGAGTGGGACTCACACTAATTGGTTAGTATTATTAAATAACTAAAATGGAGCCTCTGGGTGAGAGTGGGGCTCACACTAAGTGGTTAGTATTATTAAATAACTAAAATGGAGCATCTTGGGTGAGAGTGGGGCTCACACTTAGTGGTTTGTATTATTAAATAACTAAAATGGAGCCTTTTGGGTCAGGGTGGGGCTCACACTAAATGGTTAGTGTTATTAAATAACTATAATGGATCCTCTTGGGCGAGAGTGGGGCTCCCACTAAGTGGTTAGTGTTATTAAATAACTATAATGGATCCTCTTGGGCAAGAGTGGGGCTCCCACTTAGTGGTTAGTATTATTAAATAATTAAACTGGAGCCTCTTGGGTGACAGTGGGGCTAACACTAAGTGGTAAGTGTTATTAAATAATTTAAAGGGAGCCTATTGGGTGAGAGTGGCTCACACTAAGTGGTTTATATTATTAAGAAGCTAAAATGGAGCCTCTTGGGTGAGAATGGGGCTCATACTAAGTGGTAAGTATTATTAAATAACTAAAATGGAACCTCTTTGGTGAGAGTGGGGCTCACACTAAGTGGTTAATATTATTAAATAACTAGACTGGAGCCTCTTTGGTCAGGGTGGGGCTCACACTTAATTGTAAATATTATTAAATAACTAAACTGGAGCCTCTTGGGTGAAAGTGGGGCTTACACTAAGTGGTTAGTATTATTAAATAACTAAAGAGAGCCTCTTGTGTGAGTGTGGGGCTCACACTAAGTGGTTAGTATTATTAAATAACTAAGCTGGAACCTCTTGGGTGAGAGTGGGGCTCACACTAAGTGGTAAGTATCATTAAATAACTAAACTGGAGCCTCTTGGTTGAGAGTGGGGCTCACACTATGTGGTTAGTATTATCAAATAACTTAGCTAGAGCCTCTTTGGTGAGAGTGGGGCTCACACTAAGTGGTTAGTATTATTAAATAACTAAACTGGAGCTTCTTTGGTGAGAGTGGGTCTCACACTAAGTGGTTAGTATTATTAAATTACTAAACTGGAGCCTCTTGGGTCAGGGTGGGGCTCACACTAAGTGGTTAGTATTATTAAATAACTAAAATGGAGCACCTTGGGTGAGAGTGGGGCTCACACTTAATGGTTAGTATTATAAAATAACTAAACTGGAGCCTCTTGGGTGAGAGTGGGGCTCACACTCAGTGGTTACTTGATTCCTTATATTTATTTTAAGGAATTATCTAAAAATGTAACAAGAGAATATTTTTTTTTGTCCTTTGACATTAGATAAATTTTCATTATCAGGTACATACCAGTTTCTTGGACGACTGCAAGACTTTCGATTTTACCCTGTCACTTTATCTAACAGAGAGATAGCGGAGGATTATTCTAATGTATTTCCATCCCTTCGTGTGCAGTCTAACTGCAGGTGCCCTGCGTCACATCCACGTGTTAAACCATTACAGGTAGGTTGGTTGCAGAGACTTTGATAATGATGCTTAGTTAATGATTGCCTTTATAATCTATTAATGGTATCTCAGCAATAACAAGAACTTAATTGTACTATGTTATTATGTTATTGATGATATAATTATGACAATAGTTTATTTTAAGTGATTTAGGCCACCGGCCCATAATACAAATACACTCAGATATAGTTGTATAAGAATGTATGCGGAAAATAAATTTACCAATAGTAACAAACATGAATAATTGAGTTATGTTTAGTTCTTTTTATGCCCCCTTCATTTTCAATGGGGGGGAATATAGTATCACCGCTGTCCGTACAAACGAAAATGGTTTCCGACATGGTGTGTGACCTCACATTCAGGTTATACAGGTCAAGTTCGTATTTCATTTCGGTCTGATGATTTTTGCTGGAGTTATCCCCTCATTGGACTTGGATTATTGACAAATGTCAAGAAATTGGTTTCTGCTCGATATCTCTTGAAGGATTGGATGGATTTGATTCATATATGGTAGAAAGATGAATGTTGATAAACTACAGCTCCAGTTCGATTTCTGTAAAAATCCCTGCATATTAATTAGGTGTTCTGGGCTCTGATTGGCTGATAGTTTCCGACCTCTAAAGTCTTTATTTATTCGACTGATTTTGAAAATTTGAAAATTCATATTTGGTTTTATATCAACAAGACCCAGGTCAAGTTAAATAATGGATGGAATTGGCGCATATTAATTAGGTGACCTGGACTCTGATTGGCTGATGGTTTCCAACCTCTAAAATCTTTATTGATGGACCGATTTTGATGAAACTTGATATTTCACTTTATTGATATCTACATATCTATGTAGTTACAAAGTTAGGGCATCTGTGTCCCTTGGACACATTTCTAGTTTCTGAATAAACAGCTTACATTATAGACACTAAAGTTCATAAACACATTCATATTACATTTACTTGCATTTTTAGCTTGACTATTCGTAGAATAGGGGGGCTATTGTACTCGCTCTGGCGTCAGCATCAGTGTTAGTTTTTAAGGTTGAAGTTTCTTATCAGGTAAGATATCTATGCAACCACTCATTTTACTTAGAGTTATGTAGGGAAAACTTAAAAAAGCTTGCGACAAGCTTGCACAAGTTAAATAGCAAACTTAAATATAAGCTTGCGCAAGCTAAAAGGCAAGCTTGCATCATGCTTAGTTCTGACAATCACTTGTATGATAAAAGATCATAAAAATGTAACAAATCTAATTATAAATAAATTATGAACATGACATAATTAGTTTTAACTTTAATTGAGAATATCACATCATCAAAATTTCAACAAACTAAAACAAGGAAAATTTGCAATCTGTACAAAGACTCCTGTCTTTAGATTCCATTGTATGCTGTGAAATGAATGAATGAATGAATGAATGAATGAATGAATGAATGAATGAATGAATGAATGAATGAATGAATGAATGAATGAATGAATGAATGAATGAATGAATGAATGAATGAATGAATGAATGAATGAATGAATGAATGAATGAATGAATGAATGAATGAATGAATGAATGAATGAATGAATGAATGAATGGTGTTTTACAGCACATCTACACATAAATAGGTCATTTTGTGCACACATTGTGGAAATGTGCAGATTTAAAAGTTAATAAATTCTTAAGTTATATAAATGTATAAAAGTTATATGATTTTCTTTGAGGATAAATATAAATATCTAAATATGCATTTTTCTTTGTTTATCAAGTTTAAATCCCATCATGTTCATTTTCACAACCAAGATGACAAACACAAATGAAAAGTCTTGACAAAAGACAAATTGATAACAATGTCTGAATATTTTGTTAGCTCACAGGTGAGCTTCTGTGATCGCTTGTGTCCGTTGTCTGTTGTCCGTCGTTAACTTTTAGCTTTTAACAACTTCTCCTCAGGGCCAATTATGATATAATTTCACAGAAATGTTCCTTGGGTGACACTCTACCAAGTTTGTTCAAGCCATCTTCATTTTCGTCAAAAAACATGGCGACCAGTTGGTGGGGTTAGTTTACTATATAAGCTATAGTAAAAACTTAAAATTTCTTCTTGTCAGAAACTACTGGCTATATTTTAAAATAATTTCACAGAAATGTTCCTTGGGTGACTCTCTACCAAGTTTGTTCAAGCCATCTTGATTCGTCAAAAAACATGGCAGCCAGGGGGTGGTGTTAATTTTATGTCAAATTAATGCCCTTCTTTTAAAGCATAAATGTCTGTATATAGCAATTATTATAGGAAGAGGTATTAAACTCATTAAATAAACTTTTGTTTTGCTATTATTATACATCATTATACCAGATATAAGTTTTAAAAGATAATTCATCTTAAAAAGATGATTGATACAATTATAATCAATGATTGAAATATTATTCATAAATCATGAACCATTTTAAAATATGTGTTTTTCTGAATATAAAGTCAGAGTTTTTATGGTTCAGACAGGGATGGTTTACTGCTTCATAATAAAGCAATACCATATTTTTTGCTAATTTCTTCACAGCAAGAAGTCTGCTTGAGATTTTCAATGTCAAAGTGTACTTGAGATATTGGAGGAAGAGCTTAATTGTTTTTGGGGGAGAGTGCACTGCGAAAAAGATTGTTTCAAGCGATAGACTTTAGGAAGGCTTGTGTTTGAAACTCATAGGAATATTTATTGTGCTGGAACTGTGGATTGTTTCATGCACAATAGTTTAGTCTGATGCTTTAGTTTGAAACCGTTCTCAAACATAACAGGTTAGTTTTATGCTGGAACTGGATTTTTATCTTAGTTTGAAGACTTGGGTTTGGAACAGTCTCCAAACGTATAGGCAGCTATAGTAAAAACTTCAAAAGCCTTCTTGTCAGAATCTACTGACCTGATTTTGATGTAATTTCACTGACATTTACCATGGATCTACCAAGTTTAATCTCTTCTACGCATCTGTTACATCTTCAAAACAAATAAAAATTCTAACTACTTGCCCATCTCGTCTTTCTGGAATTTTGAGTGTACATGTATTATATAATCTACTTAAGTTTGGTGACTCAAGGTTAGTCAGGTGAGCAATATAGGGCCATCTTGACCCTCTTGTTTATTTATACAGGTCTTTCCAGCAATCTTTTACTGCAGAATCTTTCAAGAAAGTGCATTTTTAATATCCCGTGACATTTTTTTTTGTTCTTTCAACATAGCCGACTTGCTCCAAAATGGCATCTTTCATATCACTGTCCTTAGCCACACCTCTTTACCTCTCAGCATGGTCTGCATGGATAATTCAGATAATCTGAAAAGTAAAAAGATAAAAATAACTCCTTGATCTGGTCATAAAGAAAAAAGGCAGGTTTTATTTCTGTAATTCAACTTTAATAAAATTGTAAAAGACAAAATTATAATAGGAATTGTTTGTTCTACCTGTCAGTTTTTAAGACTCCTGGTAATGAATTTTAAATTTGAAACAAGAAAAATATCAATGGTACTCAAATGCCCCTGACTTGCTTTGACTTTCAGTATGCATGCAACTTAATCAAGTTATTAAGTAAAAACCATTTCAGAACATTACAACAGACAGACGGACAAATGAACAGACTGATAATACAAATGGATGAACTAACAGACATGATATCACTACAAGTTCCTCCACAACTCATTCTTTGACAACTGGGGGCATATAAACAGTCAGAAATGGTGCCAATTGAGATAACTGGGTCAGGCTTAAATGTATAAGATTTGCTAATTCATTGAATCTCCTGTCATTTTTACATTTTATCAAATTCAATCTTCACCATAAATTTTGTTGATTACATGACAGGGGTCCTCCATTGCCGAGTTGTCTAAGGGGCCGTCTTAAGAAAGTTACCTCTCACCACTGACACCGCATTAGGCTTTAACCTCATTAAAAAAGATGGATACGACAGTACTGTGTTTGAATGAGACAACTTTAACAAAATGATTTGGCAATCAGAGTATTTGTATATATGTGCCCAAATGATGAAATACATCTAAAATAATATCTTCCACAACTTTTAAGGTCTTTGCTGAATCCAGTAGGTGTTTAATATCATCTTAGAATCCTTCTGTTGTAACACTTGACCACTGACATTACCAGTTCTCGTGTTGTAAACAGTCACTGTTGGGTACCATGCAGCTTGTTAGCACTATCTTCAGTAGTTGAATGTTTACACTTTAATTTCCAACTTCTTTTCTGAAAGAAAAACATTCTCAAAAAATAAAAAGTTATGTCTAACAAGAAGTCTTAACGAATGTTAGTATCCAACGAATGATACACTTGGGTCCCGTTATAACGCCGTTCTTGGGGTCCACAAAATGAAACCGCGTTATAAACGGACCGCGTTATAGCGATAACTACCTTGAAAAAGAACGATGTCAGTTATTCACACCTATCGTGCTGTCCGACTCTAAGTGAATGCTATTGTTTACATTGTAATATGATACAACTCGTATTTGGATACAACAGATACACTTAGATATGTATAAAATAAATACAAAAAAAGAAAATAAAGAAAAACGTTTTCATGTTTTGATTATAGGCATAGTACCACCATTGCAAAAAGGAAGTGCTTCTGTGGGGTAGTCGCATAATGGTGGTTATAAATAATCCTCAATTCTTCTTCTTTAAAAATGCATTTTCCTTATTTTAATGCTCATTTTTTTTATTTGAATGGCATTATTGATGTATTTTGAACATTTTGATAGCATTGTCATGTTTGAATTGTGAATTTAGAAAAAAAAATGATGCTTGGAAATTGGGGTATGAATTCATGATTTCGGAAGTCTACTTTCACTTTGTCACCAGTGTACACACTGAGCAGAAAAAAAATTTCTTATATGACACATGACCCCTACTTTTCTCATCATATTTTGATAGTGCAGAGGTTGACAAACAGTAAAATATAGGTTTCACTTCTTTCATTTGGGATTCTCTATGAATGACAAGCCTTCAAACTTTTATTATTTACTATAGATAAAGAACAAAAATCAATGGTGGGGTTACACCTATACTAAAATTGGCAGCCATTTCCGTTTAACCCGGAAGGAGAAAAAAACGGTGTCTTTATAAAAAATCGCACTTCAATTTAAACTCAACGCTGTTAGTATAAAAATATTAAAAATATAAATCTGAAGTATTAACAACAATAAAATAATAAAAATAAGTTTGTGTTTACGATCCGATAAGATACCCACGATATATTAATACCTGTCAACCGCTTCGTTGCTTGATCACGTGACCACTCGACAATAACAAAGTTTACATCTGGCTTCCGTGTTTGGCGCGTGTCAGCATTTATTGAAGCACTCGGGATTATTACAAACTGTTAATTGTCAATGCTGGCATGAATCAATCCCTTAAACTATCCTTTAAACCACCATGAGGTAATGGTTATAACAGTTTGTTATAATCGAGGCTAACTGGTGAGTAGAAGATGAGCAATTATCAAATCAAAACATGGCGACGATCTATTGTTTGGTTGTCATTTGATCATTCTTGCAGATTTTCAAGTTTTATATCACGACTTTTCTCCCCGCCGAAAAAATGGGAGCCAAGCAAAAACCACGTTATAACGGAATTCGCGTTATATCGGACCGCGTTATAACGGGACCGCAGTGTATATTGTTTGTCATACACATATATCTTCAATGTCCTGTTCCTATTTGTATGTATTTCATATTACATGCTGTGATCATTGTGCTGGTAAAACACTGACCAATAATCTTATCTTTAATTAATCAGTAGTTTACAAAGCCATCACTCCAAACCTCTAATTTATATTTATAATTACAATTTTGAGATAAAAGGCAAACAAAGCACACACTTTTGACCTGTATCATAACTAGAATTAACAACATCATTGCTCAAACTGTATGCCCCAACATACAACCAAAGATGTAAATTAAAGCTCTCAATCTAAGGGTAAAACAGTTAGTCCTCCAATAACCATGGATTCTAAATATAAGGCATAGATATCATTGATAAAAATGAAAAATTAAACAAATGTACCACAAAATTATTACTATTTATATTTTACTTACCAACAATTTTCTCATTGCCTCTGGCCCATATAGAATTTCAATTGTTTCCATATTTTCCATTGATTCTCTAAGAAGTTCCAACTGTTGACTTTTTGTCCTTATAATAGTCAGCCTGTTATCTTTGACACAACAAACACAAACAAGCATGTTTTTCCCAGTTAACTAATAAACACATTTGATCATGTACACTGCAAATGTCTGTAAGATTTGAAACTGACCTGTGTAAGATTTCTGGGATAACATCTGGGGTAATTAAGGGGTTACTGATAGGGAACTTGGATATAAATTGCCTGCACAGCATGGGTCATTAATGCAGATATTCCTTACAGTGCCTCCCTGAAAAGCAGTTTCTTATTTCTGGTGGTCAGCGGCCTCATGGTGGGTTGTATCAATACAGTCATGTATTTCAGAGCATACCCTGAGTGGCCAATAAAGTTGTGGCAAAAATGATTTGAATTCAGTTATTATTCTTTATGTAGTTCTGGAGTATATAGAGTTGAGACCATAATTATATTGCATGTATGCAATAAGGGATAACTCTAAATTGGCGAAACAGTACTTTCTCTGCCCTAGCTTTTATTGTTATTTGGTTGAGCTAAATAGAGTTGTAGTTTTTACATACAAATATACAGTGATTTACAACTACACAAATGTATATTGGTATGAGTTTGTTAATATTCATAGTCTCTTGAAACTATAAATTAAAAAATTCTTAGATATGAAAATGCAGGTAAAAATACATTGAGATTTTGCTAATACTGACAATATTAAATCAGACCTAAAACCACAATAATAGGATTTGTTGTATAAAAGACTAAATAGGGTTATTGAAGGGGCTGTCTGGTGGTGTTTATTATGACAATGTGATTCAAACTGTGACTCTGTCTTGCTGTCTCTTTCAACATTAGACAGTATCCATGCATCATTTGTTTTTTACGGCTCTTGAACTATGAAGAAATTTATTACTTTATATATATATATGTCGCTAAAAATTCAAAAAGGAGTTTAAGCAATCTGAGTACACAGCTGTTCATGTTTGCATATAATGAGGACAAAAATGTTGTGGTATCACTAAGAACTAGTATAATTATATACTGTTGGAAGAAATTGAATTTTATATGTGCACAAAATGTCCTTACATAATTCAAAGAAACAATAAAATATTATGCAGTCATATTTACTATGATTAAAATCGAAAATTACTAAAACATATATGTACAATAAAAAAAATCATTTGATGCATTGCTAAGTATGTATGTGTTTATTATTAATTTGTGGCAAATAAAAGTAAAATATAGGAAGATGACATTACTTTGTAAATGATTCATTACCTCCCTTTTATACACACCACTATATATCTTAAGGCTGTTAGGTATATTAATTTATTTAGCTTATTGGTAAAATAGAAAAAAATATATAATAAAGTACTGCATGCTTGCAAAAAGTTTACATGTTCAAATTAAGCTTGCAAAAGATTTACAAACTTGCAGAGGAATTGGCAAGCTTGCAAAATAACATGCAAGCTTGCAACAAAAGTCCAAATACATTGGTAAGCTTGCGCATGCTTTCAGTATGCTTGCAGCAAGCTGATATATTCGATGCAAGCTTGTGGCAAGCTTGTGGCAAGCTAGTTGTAAGTATGCATTTTGGTTTGGGGCGTACGCCCATGGAGGTCAAATATAATTTTTCACTTCTTATTTAGAGAAACAAAGTTTTGATGAAAGTTTAATTTTTTTTTTCATCATCATTAAAGGATATCCAGCTGTGATAAACTGTGCATGCTGGTACAAGATTATTTCAACTTTAGATTTTCACGAACTGGTACTATTATATTGCCCCATGGTGTGAAATTAGTGCATATATTATATATGTAAAACATTGATACAACGTAAAATGTGAAAGGGTATATAGCTGTGATGAATTGTGCATGTTGGCAAAAGATTATTTTTACTATTCATTTTCATGAACTGATACTGATATATTGCCCTATGATGTGAAGTTGGTGCATATATTGTATATGTAAAAAACTGAATAACTTAGAATGTGGAAGGATATCCAGTATTGATAAATTGTATGTGTATCGATTCATTTACAAGAACTGGTATATTACCATATGATTTAAAGTTAGTGTATATATGGCATATGTAAAACATTGATAAACCCTTGAAACAGAATATCATCTCAACTATAGCTTACACTATATTTTAAATCCTTGCTGGAATTATTTCAGATAATATTTATTGAGTAGTTGTAGTTGTATGGTGTTTAGCGTTGCTTTCAACAATTTTTCAGTCATATTGCGATGGTGTCTACTTGAGACAGTATTCTAAGCGCTGTCACACTGGAGCACCATGCCGCAGACACATGGTATGATACCCCACTCAGTCACATTATACTGACAACGGGCCGACCAGACCTAGAACTCTCCTCTAAATGCTGAGCGTCAAGCGAGGAAGCTTCTAGTACCATTTTTAAAGTCTTTGGTATGACCCGACCGGGGATTGAACCCACGACCTTCCGCATGCGAGGCGGATGCTCTTCCACTAGACCACACCGCGGTCATCTTTATTGAGTAAAGCTTGATATGCTTGACCAACTTGTATTATTCTATTCATGCAATTGTAGTATTTACGGTTATTATCTGTACATTGTGTGCCTTAAGTTAGATACTGGCACATCTATTGGGTTATTTGTCAGCAATCATTTAGTTATCCAACAGTTATATCATTTAAACCTATCCTGAGTAATATAAGTTATAAAGAAGCATTGAGCAATCTATTGAGTTATAGAAAATTTAGGTAAGAAAATAGTAATGTTTATCAAATCAATCAAATCAGTAAGCCTTAGCAAAAGTTTAATCTGATGTGCAAGAAATGTGTTCATCCATGTGTATACAAGGGGCATTCAATAAATTCTGTCATTAATGGCCTTCTGTAGAAACAATGTTGCGTAAAAACATGAAAAACTTGAGCAATTGTTTGGAGATGTTTATTCAATACACCTGGGAATTCTCAAACTAATCGGATTATAGTTGACCAAGATATTCATTGTAGATTTATACACACTTATGTACAATTGCTATATTTCAATGTCATAATGAAACCTGAAGAAAAATTAGAAATAAGGGCTTACATTAAAGCCCGAGTTTCTTTGCAGTTAACGCAAAAGAGATTTATACTGAATTGTGTTGTATACATGATAGTTCTACCGTAACATTAAGAACAGTTTTTCGTTGGGTTAAGAATGTTAAGGGGGGTCAGCATAGCCTGTAAGAAGATAACTGCCCAGGAAGATCTGTTGTTGCAGCAACAAAGGAAAATATTGGTGCTGTTAGAGCTATGGTAGAAGAAGATGGACAGTGAACTGTTTCCCAGATAGCTTATAGTCTAGGCATTTCAGAAGGCATCGTACATCATATTCTGACTAACTGTTTGAAATTAAAGAAGCTTTGTGCTAGATGGACCCCCCACTTGCTGACACTTGCTTTTAGATTGTGCTAAAATACTTCTTAAAAAAACATAAAAATTGTAATCCTAGGAAAATTTCTGACTTTCTCACTTGGGATGAAACTTTGGTTTATTATGCTGTCCCAAAGTGGGGAAGCATATTGTCGCCGCTTCGTCCGTGCATGCATCCCCAAGTTTTTGTCCAGGCTATTTCTCTACAACCTCAGGTTGGAATTTTATGAAACTTGCTAAGATGCATCATTACCAAGTTTGATGATTTTTCACGGAGTTATGGCCCTTTGATTTTTCCTGTGGCCAAATTCGTCTCCGCTCTATCCAAAGGGGGAAGCATATAGTCACCGCTTCGTCCATGCATATGTGCGTCCGTCCGTACGTCCCCAAGTTCTTGTCCGGGCTATTTCTCTACAATCTCTGGTTGGAATTTTTTTAAACTTGCTAGAATGCATCATTACCAAGTGGAGATGTGCATGTTGTCTTCATGATGCTATTTCGCTACAACGTCTGGTTTTAATTTTGTAAAACTAGCTAAGCTATCATTTGTTCCAGTTCAATGATTTGCGAATTAGTTTTGTCAAGTGCAGAGCCTTATAATCTGTATAATCCATAATTCAGAAAATACAGATTAGGCAAACACTTTGGTAGAGTGCCTATATATGCATCTGATAGCTTTTAACCAGCTAAAGTTATAGCCTACTGTGACTAACAGGCAGCCATGATTGGATAGGTGACAAACAGCAGTCTTTACTATAATGGTGTGTATGTTTAACACTACAATTCCGTATAATCCCAATTAAACACTCCAGGACGTTACCTTTTCCCAAAAGTGGCATATAATTCAGTAGTTAAAATCACATTTCAATTATAAAACACTTTCACAGTTCTGATTTACATTCATTCTAACAACTGAAAAGTGATATTTTGTATCCTTTTCTTCAAAAGTCTATTATTTCCTGTGAAAATGGAGATGGTCATTCAGTACTGAATGGGTGTTCAATAATGAGTACACAGTATCATTTGTTGCACCAATATTTACTTGTTATTTTGAGCCCAAACCGCGCATCAATAACAAACAATGGCTTGGTAACAATTGGGCTAGGCCAGTCATAGCAAAGTGAATCCCCGCAAGGCAACAGTCTCCGTGATGATTGAAATACAACATTGTGTTTCATTATCATTTGTCTCTCACCACTGATTCAAGTGGGAAAGTTATCAGTCACTTGCGAAGATGGGGTGTGCTCGAGTACTGGTTAATCCCAGGAAACAGTGGTTAGGTTAACTGATCTTCTGTTAGCCCTCGATGGCATAAAAATGACGCTAAATATTCAATCAATAAATCAATCAATCAATTCTAGCGGTCCTGTTGTACAAACTCCTTGCAAAGAGGATAGAACAATTACAGGTAAGTTTTACAAAAATAAAGTACTTTGATCTGTCAAAAAGTTTTATCAATTGAAACGCCCAAGTAATGGAAGGCATACAGCTTATTTATGACAATGCTTCTGCCCACAAAGTAAAAGTGTACAATCTTTCTTAGAAAAAGAAATGGTTATTCAGGTTGAACACCTCCCTTATTCCCCTGCAGGTAAGCAGGTAAGCGCTATGCTACTAGAAATGCCCTTGGGTCTGCAATTCTTCAGTGTCTAAACAGTATACAAAGGGGAGACTACATTGTGGCATTTAGGTAATAGACAGCAAGACTTCAGAAGTGTATCTGAGCGGGGGGAATACTTTGAATGGTTAGCCTGAAAAAAATACCATATCCTGTGAAAATCTTAAATATTCGAAGACCAGTGACAGAATATATTGAATGCCCCTCATATTAAGGGAATCCTGAAAATCCAATTATATGTTATTGTAGGTGCATTACTGCATAAAGAATGGAGAGCCTGACAACACCAACGATGACGTACTACGTCTGAACACTGAAGCCCACCCTCTAGACTATGTCAATGATGGAGATGTTAACAGTATATGGATCTCCGATTTCATGAATAATGTCAACCTTGTTGTCGATCTTGGAGATGAATTTCAGGTTTGTCACATCATGCTGTTTCTCAACTTCATGCTGTTTCTCAACTTCATGCTGTTCTCTCAATTTCATGCTGTTCTCTCAACTTCATGCTGTTCTCTTTTTTAGCTTGTCTTTTTAAAAAAAAAAAGAGCTATTGTCATGACCCTGGCGTCATTGCCGTCATTGTCGTCGTCGTCCGCTGGTTAAAGTTTTATGTTTAGCTCAGATTTTTCTGGACAAACAACTCATGTTAAGGTGACTAAACTTCATAAACACATTCATATCATGTTATACAAACAATGTATAATAGCTAACTTACATAAATTAACTTTGGGCTCTAAAACCTTTGGTTGAAGTTTTTTGTTTAGCTCAGGGTTTGGTTAAAGTTTTATGTTTAACTCAGTTTTTTCTCTGTTTCTTAACACACTACTCATGTTTTGGTGACTAAACTTCATAAACACATTTACATTATGTTGTAGAAACAATATATATAGCTAACTTACACAAATTTCCATACTTTGGACTTTAAAACCTTAGGTTTAAGTTTTTTGTTTAGCTTGGGTTTGAATTTTTTTTTTTTTAAATCAATTTTTTTTCCAGTAATACTATTAATTCTGTAAGTTGATCACCATCAACTAAAAAAAGTTTACATCACTGACCTTGACCTATTTAATGGATTTTTCTGCCCAAACCCATCCAAGACCCCCACCCAGCTGCCCATTTTTTTATTTATTTTTTTCAAATTTGTTTTCTATTAAATCAAATACTCTACACCATTTCAACTTTGTGACTGGCCCAAAGACCCTCACCCCTACCCATACCCCTAACCACCCATCCCCATCCCCACCCATTTTTTTTTTTTTTAAATTTTATGTATTAAATCAAAATACTCTGCCTCATTTCGACTTTGTTACCAACCTCACCCCTAGCCCCACCCCACCCCCCATCCCCGCCCATTTTTTTATTTTTTTTTTGTATTACTGGTAAATCAAATACTCTGCTCCATTTCAACTTTGTTACCGACCCAAAGATCCTGACCCCTACCCCCACCACCACCACGCCGCACCCCCCACCCATCCCCATCACTGCCTTTTTTTTTAAAATTTTGTTTTGTATTAAATCAAGTACTCTGCTCCATTTCAACTTTGTTACAGACCCACAGACCACCACCCCTAGCCCCCACCCCACATCTCCGCCCATTTTTTTTTTAAATTTTTTTTGTATTAAATCAAATTCTGTGCTCCATTTCAACTTTGTTACCAACCCAAAGACCCCTACCACACCCCATCCTTGCCCATTTTTTTAAAAATTTTGTTTTGTATTAAATCAATAAAATACTCATTTCAACTTACCCATCCAAAGACCCTCACTCCTAGCCCCAAACCCATCCCCGCCCATTGTTTTATTTTTTTGTATTAAATCAAATACTCAGCCCCATTTCAAATTTGTTACCAATCCAGTAATAGTATTGATTTTTTATACTAATTGTAATCACCATCATGTTTAAAAAGTTTACTTCACTGACTTTGACATTCATAATAGATTTAGAAAAAAGACGAACTTCAGCACCCTTTTGCGGTGCTCTTGTTAAGTTATTAATGGCATACAGTTTAATTTTTCTTAAGTATGGTAATAAGAATTGGAGAGTAAATAAAATCTACAGCACAAGTGTGTTTAAATGTGCTGTGGTCAAATTTTTTTATTTTAATGTGACCTTGACCCTTAACATTTAGTTTACATTCATCTGGATATATGTAAATACTGATGAGAAATAGTTTTTCTTGTAACTATAATTATCCCCCACCACCGCTCGTAGAGCGGAGCGGGGGGGTATAGAAATGGGCTGCGTCCATCTGTCCTTCCGTGCGTCCTCTGCTATCTCCTTCAGTTGTGATTGGAATTTTAAATAACTTGGCACAAATGTTCACTAGGACAAGATGATGTGTCATGCAAACAACTTGGGTCTGTTCGTCAAAGTTCAAGGTCAAGTATTTGGATGTGTCATGCGAATGACTTGGGTCTGTTCGTCAAAGGTCTGGGTCATAGCTCAAGGTCAAGTGTTTGAAAATCCAATGTATACACTGTATTTCCTCTTTTCTGGACCGTTTCTTCTTCAGTTGTGATTGCATTTTTATATAACTTGGCACAAATGTTCACTATGACAAGATTATGTGTCATGCGACTGAAGGTCAAGGTCACAGCTCTGTCCGCTGCTGTCCCCACCTTATCTTCTTTAGTTATTGGATTTTAAATAACTCAGCACAAATGTTTACTAGGACAAGATGATGCTTCATGCAAATGACTTGGGTCTGTTCTTCAAAGCTCAAAGTCACAGCTATGATTGGATTTTTAAATAAATTGGCACAAATGCTAACCAGCCCAAAGCGATGTGTCATGGGAATGAGTCTTTTCATCAGAGATAGTTTTTGTTTTGTTTTGTGGTTATAACTTACATATTTATGGTTCGATTTAGAACATCACACCAGTGCTCACTGGGACAAGATAATGTATCATATTACAGTTGGCTACGTATTTCAGTTTGCATGTATTTTAGTTTACATGTGATTTCTGTTCTTGGTGACTTTTTCTATTTGCATGATTTAAATCCACTTCTCTGGAAATGTTTCTACGGGTTAACGAGGTGGCGGGGGATATGACCATGTTAGTGGCAACCTCTTGTTTGTTTGTATCCTTCAGGTATTCTATGTGGTGCTGTTGTTCTACAGCCCATTACCCATGTCAGTAGAGATAGAACGTAAGAAAGATGGGAGTTCATCATCCCAGTGGGAAACATGGCAGCAGTTTGCCAGTGATTGCCAGCTGTACTTCAACACATTAGATGATGGGCCACTACCAACACCTGCATCAACCAACTGTCTACGCATTTCTACAGAGTTAGTATCTGCCTAAACATTTTTGGTTTTGGTCTTTTTATTTCAGTAATGTATTTAAATGATTTATTAATCTTAATCCAACTAAAATGTCATATATATATATAACCAAGACATAAATGTACAGACCAAACTACGGCGAGTGCGCCTAGCTACAATGCAAACCATAGATACAATATCAAGGCCTCTGCCAAACCAATAAATTTGGTGTCGACAATGACTTATATACTATGGAATTACATGCAACACACCTGGACAGGGTGGACAAATTTACATACATGAAGTGATAGCTTAATATGAGTATGATCCAGTTAAGAATTCATGGTCGACACCGAATTTATTGGTTTGGCAGAGGCCTTGATATTGTATCTATGGTTTGCATTGTAGCACACTTGCCGTAGTCTAGTCTGTACATTTATGTCTTGGTTATTCACAAATAATTATCTCCAAATATATATCATGCATTGTGAATGAGCGTCTGAAAAGATCCCATAAATCGTAAATTCCGTTGTTGTGAATTTAGAAAAATTTTAAAATCTTTAAAAAAAGAATTATTGTCCTCACTCTCTGGCAGCATTGTTGTCATCCAGTTAAAGTTTAATGTTTAGCTGAGCTTTTTTCTTTATTTCTGACTAAACTTCATACAAATGTTAATAATATGTTATACAAATAATGTATATAGCTAAGTTACCTAAGTTTCCATAGTTTAAGTTTAGTCTCTAAAAACTTAGGTCAAGGTATTTTGATTTTTGAAAAGTATTTGCCACATTCCGTTAAATTTTATGATTGGGTCATTTTTTTCTAAACAAATACTTCTGCTATAGTGACTATTTTTCATAAACACTTACATATCAATGTATATGGCCAAGTTAACTAAGCTTCTATAGTGACTATATAGTGACTATTTTTCATAAACACTTACATATCAATGTATATGGCCAAGTTAACTAAGCTTCTATAGTGACTATTTAGTGACTATTTTTCATAAATACTTACATATCAATGTATATTGCCAAGTTAACTAAGCTTCTATAGTGACTATATAATGACTATTTTTCATAAACACTTACATATCAATGTATATTGCCAAGATAACTAAGCTGCTATAGTGTAGTCTCTAAAACCAAAGGAGAATTTTTTTTTTAAATTCATTTAAAAATACTTTTTAAATCTTTTTTGTTTCAGTTATAATATTTATATTTTAATCGTGTTAATATTACCGACCTTGACCTATTTAATGAACAATTTTGATGTTTGTGGGTTGTTACTTTGTAAGTCCTATTTATTTATTGATTTTACAAACAGTATTCCTATTTTGCATATATAACTATTTCACAGAAGATGAAATGTACATTGTCATACTTTTACACTTTGCAACATATAAATAGCAATAAAAGATGAGCATCTGCTACCCACTTGCTTTTGTTCCACTGAGTGTTGTATTGTCCTATGCATCGTAGTTTCATCATCATAACTTACTTTACAATGTATCTACAGTCTACCTGAATATTCAAAAGGCAACATCACGTTTAATATTCTAAATCCGGAACCTGTACCTCGTCCTGGTTACAATGACTTCTACCACACACCGGAACTGTTTGAGTTTGTATCTGCATCTTCTGTCCGAGTGAAATTGAGCGACCACTTCTTTGTTACCAATGAGAGACACAGATACTACGGCTTGTATGACTACACCGTTATAGCTAGGTATGAGTTTCTTTGATACATGCAAACATATTTATTCACAATTATGGTGTAATTGATCAAGCTACATTCTATATAAGATGTAATAATTCTTATGATATATATATGTTTATACATTTTTCATGCATTTGATCTGATTTGAAAAGTATTGAATATTCCTTTGTCTATTCTAAACATTGTTTTCTATGCTAATTAAATAAATTTTTGGAACAGAATGAAAATTAAGTAACATTAATGTATTAATTTGTATATTTAAATACTTATATTATTTAGATGCGAGTGTCATGGGCATGCCAGCACCTGTGAACATTCTACTCTACCGTACCAGTGTAACTGTTTGCCAGAGAGTCATACCCAGGAGAGAAAGGTAAGTTTATGTCCTATATATATTATATGATGAAGTTTATGTCCTATATATAGTATATGTCCAAGTTTATGTCCTATAAAGAGTATATGTCCAAGTTTATGTCCTATATATAATATATGTCCAAGTTTATGTCCTATAAAGAGTATATGTCCAAATTTATGTCCTATATATAATATATGTCCAAGTTTACTTCCTATACTTAAAGGGAGATAATTAAATTCACAACAACGGAATTTAATTATCTCCCTTTATGAAATTAAATATATATGAATTCACTGTATCTATATGATCCAACAGGTTTATAAATCTGTCCTTAATATAGCGTGTGAGTAGTCATGAATCCTTAACTGGATCCTACTCATATAAAGCTATCACTTCATGTATGTAAATTTGTCCACCCTGTCCAGATGTGTTGCATGTAATTCCATAGTATATAAGTCATGGTCGACACCAAATTTTTTGGTTTGGCAGAGGCCTTGATATTGTATCTATGGTTTGCATTGTAGCTAGGCGCACTCGCCGTAGTCTGGTCTGTACATTTATGTCTTGGTTATTCACAAATAATTATCTCCATATATATATATATAATATATGTCCAAATACATAGGTAAAAGCATACAAGTTTTATATCTTGGTAAGAAATACGCCTATTTTTTGGATGAGAATATTATGTACCTACTTGGGTAAAAATGTATTTGCCTATTTCAGTAAAAAAGGTATCATCATCAACATGCTTATTTTGTTAATAAAAAGTATGTACATATCTTAGTATGAAAAAGTATGTGCATATCTTAGTATGAAAAAAATATATGTACATATGTAAGTATGAAAAAAAGTATGTACATATGTCAGTATGAAAAAGTATGTGCATGTCTTAGTATGAAAAAGGTATGTATATATGAAAGTATGAATAAGTAAGTACATAGCTAAGTATGAAAAAGTATGTACAGGTCTTAGTATGAAAAAGGTATGTACATATGTAAGTATGAATAAGTATGTACATAGCTTAGTATGAAAAAGTATGTACATGTCTTAGTATGAAAAAGGTATGTACATATGTAAGTATGAAAAAGTATGTACATATGTCAGTATGAAAAAGTATGTACATATGTCAGTATGAAAAAGAATGTACATATGTAAGTTTGAAATAGTATGTATATATATAAGTATAAAAAGGAACATACATATCTTGGTATGAAAAAAGTATGTACATATGTAGGTATGAAAAAAGTATGTACAAATGTTTTTGTATCTAAGTATGAAAAAGTATGTATATATCTTAGTATGAAAAAGTATGTTCATATCTTAGTATGAAAAACTATTTGCATATCTTAGTTAGAAAAGTATGTACATATCATAATATGAAAAAAGTGTATATATATATGAATGTATGTTACAACTTGACTGATATATATATATTTGTACGGTTTGTTGAGGGATGGCCCACCCCAACCCTCACAGACCTGTTACGGGGTGATTAAATGGATCACTTTTCAGTGATTGAAATTAAAAAAAAAAAAATAATAATATGAAAAAAGTATGTACATATCTTAGTATGAAAAAAGTATGTGCATATCTTAGTATGAAAAAGTGTGTACATATCTTAGTATGAAAAAGTATGTACATATGTCAGTATGAAAAAGTATGTATATATGTAAGTATAAAAAGGAACATACATATCTTAGTATGAAAAAAGTATGTGCATGTCTTAGTATGAAAAGGGTATGTATATATGTAAGTATGAATAAGTATGTACATATCTTAGTATGAAAAAGTATGTACATGTCTTAGTATGAAAAAGGTATGTACATATGTAAGTATGAAAATGTATGTACATATGTAAGTATGAAAAAAGTATGTACATATTTATTTTTTTTATGTACATGTAAGTATGAAAAAGTATGTACATATTTTTATGTACATGTAATTATGAAAAAGTATGTACATATCTTAGTATGAAAAAGTATGTACATAGCTTAGTATGAAAATGGTTTCTGACTGATATCTTTAATTTTAATGAACAGATTTAAATCAAATTTGGTGTGTGACTTCACATTCAGATAATACAAGTCAAGTTCGTATTTCGTTCCGGTCAAGGCTAAAAAAAGCACTGAAATAATTAGATAAACTGACAGAAATATCCTTTTATATTCAGTGTAATGAGTGCCAGCCCCTATATAATGATAAGCCATTTCACCGTGGTGACCAAATCGGTGCCTACAGTTGTCGGCCATGTGAATGTTACAGCCATGCCAAATCTTGTATATACAATGCCACACTGGATCTATTCCCGGACGATCACTATGCTGGTGGGGGTGGAGTTTGTGTGAACTGTCAACACAACACAGAGGGGAGGTACTGTGAAACTTGTATACCCCTGTACTACAGACCAACGGGAAAAAGTATGTTTGCCGAGGATGTGTGTAGCCCATGCCAGTGTTTTATCATTGGTGTTAGTAACCTACAAATGGATTGTGCCAAGGTGGGTGGAAAATTAAAGATTTAAAGGTTTGGAAATGTAAATATGATATATATTTGAATTATTTTTGTCCTTAATTGTCTTTGTCGCCTAATTTTGTCACTGACTAATTTTGTCACTGACTAATTTTGTCACTGATTAGTTTTGCACAGTCCTCTTTATAAAATGTTTGTTTCTTGAGCATTTCAAGTGAGCCTCATGGTTGCTAGAAGTTATACATGTCATCTCAAAGAGAAATATAACAACTCTTCTATAGCTTGGGGTGGGGCTTGTTTCAGCCCAATGTTTTTAGCTCACCTAAGCAAAGCTGTTCTGATTGCTTATTGTCCATCATCAGTATCTCGGTGAATATTTGTTGTGTGAGCTTTAACACTTTCATTTTTTTGTTGGATCCTCAACAAACTTACATAGAAGTTCTTGAATTTGCCAAATCTAATAATTAATGTCCTAATTACAGTCTTTGAAACATAAAAATAGTGCTATTTGACCTTGTGTGCACTCTTTACATCCACAATTTTCATTTAATCCTTTTTCATTTAAGTTCTTGGACTGGCCAATCCAGATAATTTTTTAGTTGCCGGGACGAAGTCCAAGGAAAGCTATTGCCATGACGTCGGCATCATCTGTAGACACCCAGGTTAAACTTTTGCATTTAAGTTTAACATGAATGAAACTTTGCAAGTGTGTTCACCATCATCAGTGGAACACACGCAAATAAGAACCATAACTCTGGATTGCATTTTGGCACAGTTATGGCCCTTTTTCGACTTAATTTTTCAGGTTAAAGTTTTTTATCAGGTAAGATATCTATGCAGCCACTCATTGGATGTGAATGAAACTTCGCATGTGTGTTAACCATCATCAATGGAACACACAGAGACAAGAACCATAACTCTGGGTTGCATTTTGGTAGAGTTATGGCCCTTTTGGACTTATTTTTTTTTGTCTGTAGACACCCAGGTTAAACTTTTGTGTTCAGTTGAGCTTAAGTTTTGGTGTTTGTCTCCGATCTCCATCTGTGCATGGATGGTGAGTTTTATCCCATCAGAGAGCTTTGTTGTTTTCTGACAACTCTTGTAATGCTCCCCCAAAGGGGGGATGCATATAGTAGCCACTTCGTATGTGCGTCCCCAAGTTCTTATCCAGGCTATTTCTCTACAACCTCTGGTGGGAATTTTATGAAACTTGCTAGGATGCATCATAACCAAGTGTCTTTGTGTTCCAGTTTGATGACTTTTCACAGAGTTATGGCCCTTTGATTCTGTCTGTGATCAAATTTTTGTCCAGGCAATTTCTCTACAACCCCATGTTGGAATTTTATGAAACTTGCTAGGACCATCATTACCAAGTGCAGATGTGCATATTGTCTTTGTGTTCCGGTTCGATGATTTTTCACGAAGTTCTGACCCTTTGATTCTGCCTGTGACCAAATTCTTGTCCGGCCTATTTCTCTACAACCCCCATGTTGGAATTTTATAAAACTTGCTAGGATGCATCATTACCAAGTGCAGATGCGCATATTGTCTTTGTATTCCGGTTTGATGTTTTTTCATGGAGTTATGGCCCTTTGATTCTATTTGTGACCAAATTCTTGTCCGCGCTATTTCTCTACAACCCCATGTTGGAATTTTATGAACTTTGTGAAGATGCATCATTACCAAGTGCAGATCCACATATTGTCTATGTGTTCCGGTTCAATGATTTTTCATGGAGTTATGGCCCTTTCATTGAGTCTGTGACCAAATTATTGTCCGCGCTATTTCTCTACAACCCTATGTTGGAATTTTATGAAACTTGCTATGATGCATCATTACCAAGTGCAGATGTAGATATTGTCAATGTGTTCCAGTTCGATGATTTTTTATGGAGTTATGGCCCTTTAATTCTGTCTGTGACCAAATTCTGGTCTGCGCTATTTCTCTACAACCCCATGTTGGAATTTTATGAATTTGCTATGTTTGTGTTCTGGTTCGATGATTTTTCACGGAGTTATGGTCCTTTCATTCTGTCTGTGACCAAATTCTTTTCCGCTCTATTTTTAGCTCAATTGAGCCAAAGGCTCTCAGATGAGCTTTGTGATTGCCTGGTGTCCGTCATCCATCGTCAGTTGTCTGTCGTCCGTTGTTAACTTTTAGCTTCTAACAACTTCTCCTCTTTAACCACTGGGTCAGTTTTGATATACCCTCACAGAAATGTTCTTTGGGTGACCCTCTACCAAGTTTGTTCAAGCCATCTTGATTAGTCAAAAAACATGGGCGCCAGGGGGCGGGGCAAGTTTAATTAGAAAAAACTTAAAAAATCTTCTTGCCAGAAACAACTGGCTCAATTTTAAAATAATTTCACAGGAACCTTGGGTGACCCTCTACCAAGTTTGTTCAAGTCATCTTGTTTCTTCAAAAATCATGGCGTCCAGGTGGTGGGGTTAATTTACTTTATTAGCTATAGTAAAAACTTAAAAAATCTTATTGTCAGAAACTACTGGCTCGATTTTAAAATAATTTCACGGAAATGTTCCTTGGGTGACATTCTACCAAGTTTGTTCAAGCCATCTTGATTCAACAAAAAACATAGCCGCCAGGGGTGGGGAAGTTTGATCAGTAAAAAACTTAAAAAATCTTCTTGTCAAATACTACTGGCTCGATTTTAAAATAATTTCACAGAAATGTTCCTTGGGTGACCCACTACAAATTTTGTTCATGCCATCTTGATTTGTGAAAAATCATGGCCGCCAGGGCGTGGGGTTAGTTTACTATATAAGCTATAGTAAAAACTTTAAAAAAATTTCTTGTCAGAAACTACTGGCTCGATTTTAAAATAATTTCACAGAAATGTTCCTTGAGTGACCCTCTACCAAGTTTGTTCAAGCCATCTTGATTCATCAAAAACCATGGCGGTCAGGGGCTGGGGTTAGTTTACTATATAAGCTATAGTAAAAACTTAAAAAATCTTCTTGTCAGAAACTACTGGCTTGATTTTAAAATAATTTCACATATATGTTCCTTGGGTAACCCTATTCCAAGTTTGTTCAAACCATCTTGATTCATCATAAAACATGGCAGCCAGGGGGTGGGGTTAGTTTACTATATAAGCTATAGTAAAAACTTAAAAAAAATTTCTTGTCAGAAACTACTGGCTCGATTTTAAAATAATTTCACAGAAATGTTCCTTGGGTCACCCTCTACCAAGCTTGTTCAAGCCATCTTGATTCGTCAAAAAAAATGGCCGCCCATGGAAGGGCAAGTTTAATTAGTAAAACTTAAAAAATCTTCTAGTCAGAAACTACTGGCTCGATTTTAAAATAATTTCACAGAAATGTTCCTTAGGTGACCCTCTACCAAGTTTGTTCAAGCCAACTTGATTCTTCAAAAAATATGGCTGCCAGGGCGTGGGGTTAGTTTACTATATAAAATAAAGTAAAAACTTAAAAAATCTTCTTGTCAGAAACTACTGGCTTGATTTTAAAATAATTTCACATGAATGTTCCTTGGGTGACCCACTACCAAGTTTGTTCAAGCCATCTTGATTCGTCAAAAAAAATGGCCACCAGTGGCAGGGGCAAGTTTAAGTAGTACAACCAGGGCTCGAATTTAAGCACTCGCCACTCGCAAAATGCGAGCTGTATTTTGAAAATGCGAGTTGAAATTACTTAAGCTGGCATGTTTTTGCGAGTGGATTTCAAGTTGAGAAAATTACTTATTGTATTCATTTTATTGATTTTTGAAAATAAACAAGTATTATCCTGGTAAAAAATAACGAGTTCTTGTCAATTTGACCAAATTTCTTTTGCTTCTCGCGCAAAATTACCCCCTAGCAGCACGACTGTCAATGACATGTATTAAATATTTAATATGTGTAGACTGCGTCCAATTGTTTTTGATCTCAAGTTCATTCTGCAAAAAGGGAGTAAAGTTAAAACCCATCAACAACATAATGAGTAGACTGCGTCTAGTTTGATTGATCGCGCACTCACTCTATAAAATAAAAGTAAAGTTGAAACCCGTCAAATTTATTGTTTACATATTTTGTCAGCTGTTAAAGTGGTTGATAAAATAACATCTTTTTCTCCATTGTACCGACGAATGAAAGTGAGTCCCAACAAGAAAAAAAGACAAATAATCCTTCCGTTAATACTGTAATGAAATGGGAGCGACAGCTCAATATCACACAGGGCTATAAACTTGACAATGACAAAATGGTGTGTCAATTGTAGAAACCACCGCGATCGACAGATCATCCATAATAATTAAACTATATTACTATGATATCACAACATTTACACATGTTAAACAATCGTCCTTGGCTAGATCTAGATCTTATTTTAAAACGAAAGGCCATTGGCTATATTAATTCTATAAATAGAAATGTGTGTATGTCTCAATCTTAGTCTCTGTACACTTGTTATGATTTATATTTTGGTTTAGATAAAGTGTTTATTTATGATATATCATTGTATGCATTTGTTTATGGTAGTATAATAAATAACAAAGACATTCTTTTTTTTAAATATTTTGTTTTGTAAAGTACTGCTTTGAATTGTACCTTAACATATATAATAACCTTGATACCATTGTCTATAAATAAAAAAAAGCTAATAATGCATATTAAATAACACGCATGCTTTGAAACAATTAATTTTGGGTTTATTTAGACATTTAGGACTACAAGTTTTTGCGAAAATTGGTTTGGCTAGCTGGTTTCAAATTTGGCCAGTTGAAATTTTAGGCACTGGCCAAAATTGCCAGCGCACAAAAAAGTTAAATTCTAGCCCTGACAACTTAAAAAATCTTCTTGTCAGAAACTACTGGCTTGATTTTAAAATAATTCCACAGAAATTGTTCTTGGGTGACCCTTACCAAGTTTGTTCAAGCCATCTTGATTCATCAAAAAACATGGTGACCAGGGGGTGGGGTTAGATGACTATATAAACTATAGTAAAAACTTAAAAATCTTCTTTTTAGAAACTACTGGCGCGATTTAAAATAATTTCACAAAAATGTTCCTTGGGTAACCCTCTACCAAGTTTGTTCAAGCCATCTTGATTCATCAAAAAACATGGCAGCCAGGGGGTGGGGTTAGTTTACTATATAAGCTATAGTAAAAACTTAAAAAAATTTTCTTGTCAGAAACTACTGGCTCGATTTTAAAATAATTTCACATATATGTTCCTTGGGTCACCCTCTACCAAGTTTGTTCAAGCCATCTTGATTTGTCAAAAAAAATGGCCGCCCGTGGCGGGGCAAGTTTAATTAGTAAAGCTTAAAAAATCTTCTAGTCAGAAACTACTGGCTCAATTTTAAAATAATTTCACAGAAATGTTCCTGAGGTGACCCTCTACCAAGTTTTTGAAGCCAACTTGATTCATCAAAAAACATGGCTGCCAGGGCGTGGGGTTAGTTTACTATATAAGCTATAGTAAAAACTTAAAAAATCTTCTTGTCAGAAACTACTGGCTCGTTTTTAAAAAAAATTCACAAAAATGTTCCTTGGTTAACCTTCTACCAAGTTTGTTCAAGCCATCTTGATTCGTCAAAAAACATGGCAGCCAGGGGGTGGGGTTAGTTTACTATATAAGCTATAGTAAAAACTTAAAAAATCTTCTTGTCAGAAACTACTGGCTTGATTTTGAAATAATTTCACTGAAATGTTCCTTGGGTGAACTTCTAAAAAGTTTGTTCAAGCCATCTTGATTCATCGAAAAACATGGCTGCTAGGGGGCGGGGCAAGTTTAATTAGTAAAAACTTAAAAAATCTTCTTGTCAGAAACTACTGGCTCGATTTTAAAATAATTTCACAGAAATGTTCCTTGGGTTACCCTTTACCAAGTTTGTTCAAGCCATCTTGATTCGTCAAAAAACATGGCAGCCAAAGGGTGGGGTTAATTTACTATATAAGCTATAGTAAAAACTTAAAAAATCTTCTTGTCAGAAACTTCAGGCTTGATTTTAAAATAATTTCACAGAAATGTTCCTTGGGTGACCCTCTACTAAGTTTGTTTAAGCCATCTTGATTCATCAAAACTCATGGTGGCCAGGGGGTGGGGTTAGTTTACTATATAAGCTATAGTAAAAACTTAAAAAATCTTCTTGTCAGAAACTACAGGCTTGATTTTAAAATAATTTCACAGAAATGATCGTTGGGTGACCTTCTACCAAGTTTGTTCAAGCCATCTTGATTCGTCAAAAAACATGGCAGCCAGGAGGTCGGGGCAAGTTTAATTAGTAAAGACTTAGGAAAAATATTTTTGTCAGAAACTACTGGCGCGATTTTAAAATAATTTCACAGAAATGTTCCTTGGAGGACCCTTCACCAGGTTTGTACAAACCGTAGTGATTCGTCAAAAAACATGGCGGCCAGGGGAAGGGGTTAGTTTACTATATAAGCTATAGTAGAAACTTAAAAAATCTTCTTATCAAAACCACAGGATCGATTTTAAAACAATTTCCCAGAAATGTTCCTTGGGTGACCCTTTACCAAGTTTGTTCAAGCCGTTGTGATTTGTTGAAAAACATGTCTGCCACAGTGAGGTGCTAGTTTACTATATGGGCAGCTAAAGTAAAAACTTCAAAAGCCTTCTTGTCAGAATCTACTGACCTGATTCTGATGTAATCGCATTGACCATTGATGAACCTCTACCAAGTTTGAACTCTTCTACGCATCTGTTACATCTTCAAAACAAATCAAAATTCTAACTACTTGCCCATCTCCTCTTTCTGGAATTTTGAGTGTTCATGTGTTATATAATCTACTTAAGTTGGGTGACTCAAGGTCAGTCAGGTCAGCGATATAGGGCCATTTTGGCCCTCTTGTTGTTAGAGTTATAGCCCTTGAATTATCTAAAATGTACTGTTTGTCCTTGTGTGCACTCTAACATCCACAGTTTTCATTAAATCCTCAAAAGTTCTTGGACTGGCCAATCCAGATAATTTTTGTTATAAATATAGCCCGTGAATCATCTAAAATGTACTGTTTGCCCTTGTGTGCACTCTAGCATCCATAGTTTTCATTTAATCCTCACAAATTCTTGGACTGGCCAATCCAGATAATTTTTGTTATAGTTTTGACCCTCCAATCATAGAAAATGTACTATTTGTCCTTGTGTGCACTCTGACATCAGCAATTTTGAACCTCATCAAGCTTACATTATTATAGTACATGTAGTTACATGTATATCTTGAACGATATCTGAAGCTGAAGTTATACCCTTGAGTCATCAAAAGTTGCATTATTTGATGTGATGTACACACTAGTACTTACCTTTCTTAAAATTTTGATCTTCACCAAACTTACACAAGTGATATAACTAAATTTTCTCAGACGAGTTCTTGAAAGGACAAAATAGTTAACAGTGTTACAAATCTTGAATCATAATAATTGAGTTATTTGACATTGTGTGTACCTGCAGTTTTTGATATACTGCAAACTTACACAATATACAGTATCATAGACAAGTTCTTCAACTGGTCAAATGTGATAAATATTGTTATAATTATGGCCCTTTAATCATAAAAAAATGTGTGTATTTAATATTGTGTGCACTCCACCAGGTTTCATATGATTTTAACCATATTCTATTCACACATTAGTTATATATGTAAAATCATTAATTTTCATTGTGAAATTTTTTTTTTTCAAGGACATATTTGTGGGTACTTAAATTTGTTGAAAACCAAATTGAGAAAAAAAAAATCATTAACATTTTGAATTTTGAATATTGTGACTGTGCTAGGGAAAATTTATTCGCAAATTCTATTTAATCGTTTATCTGTATGGTCACAAAAATATGAAAAAAACCAATTTGGTTTTCAAAAGGGTAAATCTACCGTAGATTGTATGTATGTATATCTTTCTATTATTGCGAAGGTGTTGAGTTCGGGCAGGAAATTGTATTAATTGTGCTTTCATAGACTATGAAAAGGCTTTCGATAGAATATTACACCCTTTGTTATGGAATAAATTGTTAACACAAAATGTTGCTAAAAAAAATGGTAAATGCTATTAAATGTATGTACACTGTAGTGAAGTCATGTATAAGGTATATATGGAATCACATGTTGGAGTGAAAAAGGAGAGCTAAGCTCACCTCTCATGTTCATGATGTTCATTAATGATATTGTTATAAATATTAATCTTGACTTAGAAAAATATCTTCATGATTGGTGACCTTAAACTATTTATTCTCCTATATGCAGATGATGCCATATTATTCCCTTTATCTCCAGATACACTACAATCAATGTTAATGATTTGGAATCATAGTGTGACACAGGGAGGTTGAAAATATATATATACATCCAAAACAAAAATGATGATCTTTGAAAGAGGTCGCCATACTAGGTTTGAATTTCAGCTAATAATATTACATGTACCGGTACATCAATTCATTTAAATATCTTGGGATTAATTTTTTCAAAAATGGAAATTGGTTTAGAACACAAAACTGACTATCACAACATGCATCATTTGCACTTGAAGTTGAATTACCAACTTGTGATAATGTAAACTTTTTGACACTCTGGTAGCTTCTATACTAAATTACAGTTCTGAAGTTTGGGATTCACACGATGGAAAAGATATCAAACTAATACATACTAAATTTTGCAGGAAACTTTTATGTGTTAAGAGATCAACAAATCTTACTGACTTATATGGGGAATTATGAAGAACTCCTTATACATAAATAGAAAACTTAACTTGATAAAATATTGGCAAAAAATACTGAGACTAAAAGATAACAATATTGTTTAGAAAATTTATGAAACACAAAAAAATTATGCCGATAATGATTCTTATAATGGATCAAACTGGGCTTTTCATATCAAATCAATATTAGAAACTTTAGGTATGACAGATATTTGGCTCTATCAGTATGATATAGAACAAACAAGCTTTGCACACATAAAAAACAGAATCTTAGACATATATCATTAAAGTAGGTACGCAGAAATAGATAATTCGAATGGACTATCATCTTACTGTCGTTTCAAGTGCACTTTTAACTTAGAGTCTTACTTAGATATCGATATAGAGAAAATAGTTTAAAATAGCTCTTACCAGATTTAGATTATCCTCCCATAATCTTGCCATAGAAAGTGGTAGATACGAAAATATTAAAAGAAATGAAATGATATGTCCTTTTTGTAACATGAATTTAAAAGAAATGAATATCACATGTTACTCATTTGTCCCTTCTATAAAGAATTAAGACAAAAATATTTTAAACATTACTATGGCCAAACGTAAACAAATTCTATATGCTAATGACAACTATAGCAAAACGTACTGTTCTTAACTTAGCGAAATTTATTTATTTTGCTTTCAGATTATGAAACATATAACCTAATGTATAGATTAAAAAAAAAATTAAATAAATTTTGTGCTTCTTGGTTACTCTGATCTAAGTTGATGTTATAGGTATAACTAATGATAGGTTTAATTGTTCATGTTCACACTATATTCATATTTTCATGTTATTTGTGTAGGCTATAAACATGTTGTATGTTTAATAAAATTCAAATATTTTGATTACAGAACATGCTTTAATTATTGATCTCATGTTGCAGACACTCAACAGGCAATGCACATCGTGATGTGGGGTAATCATGGGGAGAGATGTCAATTACTTGACACTTATGTGTTGCAAGTTTTTATTAAAATGCTATGCAAACAAGGTTGGAGGGGATGTTTCAAATGTTGAATACTTATTTTTGAATGGTTGTGACCACAAATTCACTTGATAAAAATTCTAATTATTAATGGATAGAAAAACAAAACATTCAATTGAATACAAGAAATTCAAATCCTATTTCTTCATATATATGCATTTTTAACTCAACTGTTCTATGGATAGGGGAGTTTTTGTACTCACTCGGTGTCGGCGTTTGTGTCTGTGGTGTCTGCGTCACACCTGTATTGAAGATTTGGTGCCATTTGTTCATAAGTGTGCATAGCTTACAGTTATATGCATGGAACTTTGCATGAGTGTGCATACTTATACTCTGAGGCAGTATGTAAGATATCAGGCTCCTCAATATAAAGTCAAGATCATATTGCAGGGTGAAAAAATCATATTTTGTCTTCAACTAAGTTTGCATTAAAGTTTTGGTGCAAGTTGTTCATTTGACCTTGTAGACATTATGTGTTTGTATATTGTTAATATAAAATAGTTATGAATGAGGTAAAGACAAAATAAGTCAGGTAAAACAAACTATAGAACATGTTATATTACAGTCATGTATGCTGTGGGAAAACTAAACAATAATGAATAGGAATAAAATGAAGTAATTTATGTTTTCCTTAGGAGGGAGGTCAGTGCATGTGTAAGGGGAATGTTGAAAGTCGGCAATGTGACACATGCATGCCCGGGTACTTTAACTTGACAGGAGATAATGTGGATGGATGTCAAGAGTGTAGCTGCATGTTGGATGGTACTATCAGTGGAGACAGCACATGTGATGCCAAACTTGGACAGTGTAACTGTAAAGTTAATGTCAGAGGTATACACTATTTTTGAATTTCTTCAGCTCTTAAGAATTAATTGAATCCATTTGATAAAGTAACAAAGACTTCACAAATTTAGTTTTATTCTTAAATCATAATACAGATCAGCATAAATGCTACCTGAAAACCTTCTCCATGACTGAGTGTTTATTAAACACATACATGTTACATGAAAAGCTTCTCCATGACTGAGTGTTTATTAAACATATACATGTTACATGAAAAGCTTCTCCATGACTGAGTGTTTATTAAAGACATAAATGTTACATGAAAAGCTTCTCCATGACTGAGTGTTTATTAAAGACAAACATGTTACAGAAAAGTTTCTCCATGACTGAGTGTTTATTAAAGATATACATGTTACATGAAAAGCTTCTCAAAACTTCTCCATGACTGAGTGTTTATCAAAGACATACATGTTACAGAAAAGCTTCTCCATGACTGAGTGTTTATTAAAGACATACATGTTACAGAAAAGCTTCTCCATAACTGAGTGTTTATTAAAGACATAAGTGTTACATGAAAAGCTTCTCCATGACTGAGTGTTTATTAAAGACATACATGTTACAGAAAAGCTTCTCCATAACTGAGTGTTTATTAAAGACATAAGTGTTACATGAAAAGTTTCTCCATGACTGAGTGTTTATTAAAGATATACATGTTACGTGAAAAGCTTCTCAAAACTTCTCCATGACTGAGTGTTTATCAAAGACATACATGTTACAGAAAAGCTTCTCCATGACTGAGTGTTTATTAAAGACATACATGTTACAGAAAAGCTTCTCCATAACTGACTGTTTATTAAAGACATAAGTGTTACATGAAAAGCTTCTCCATGACTGAGTGTTTATTAAAGACAAACATGTTACAGAAAAGCTTCTCCATGACTGAGTGTTTATTAAAGACATACATGTTACATGAAAAGCTTCTCAAAACTTCTCCGTGACTGAGTGTTTATCAAAGACATACATGTTACAGAAAAGCTTCTCCATGACTGAGTATTTATTAAAGACATACATGTTACATGAAAAGCTTCTCAAAACTTCTCCATGACTGAGTGTTTATCAAAGACATACATGTTACAGAAAAACTTCTCCATGACTGAGTGTTTATCAAAGACATACATGTTACAGAAAAGCTTCTCCATGACTGAGTGTTTATTAAAGACATACATGTTACAGAAAAGCTTCTCCATAACTGAGTGTTTATTAAAGACATAAGTGTTACATGAAAAGCTTCTCCATGACTGAGTGTTTATTAAAGACATACATGTTACAGAAAAGTTTCTCCATGACTGAGTGTTTATTAAAGACATACATGTTACATGAAAAGCTTCTCAAAACTTCTCCATGACTGAGTGTTTATCAAAGACATACATGTTACAGAAAAGCTTCTCCATGACTGAGTGTTTATTAAAGACATACATGTTACAAAAAAGCTTCTCCATGACTGAGTGTTTATTAAAGACATACATGTTACATGAAAAGCTTCTCAAAACTTCTCCATGACTGAGTGTTTATCAAAGACATACATGTTACAGAAAAGCTTCTCCATGACTGAGTGTTTATTAAAGACATACATGTTACAGAAAAGCTTCTCCATAACTGAGTGTTTATTAAAGACATAAATGTTACATGAAAAGCTTCTCCATGACTGAGTGTTTATCAAAGACATAAATGTTACATGAAAAGCTTCTCAAAACTTCTCCATGACTGAGTGTTTATCAAAGACATACATGTTACAGAAAAGCTTCTCCATGACTGAGTGTTTATTAAAGACATAAATGCTACCTGAAAACCTTGTCCATGACTGAGTGTTTATTAAAGACAAACATGTTACAGAAAAGTTTCTCCATGACTGAGTGTTTATTAAAGACATCAATGTTACAGAATAGCTTCTCCATGACTGAGTGTTTATCAAAGACATACATGTTACAGAAAAGCTTCTCCATGACTGAGTGTTTATCAAAGACATGAATGCAACCTGAAAACCTTCTCCATGACTGAGTGTTTATTAAAGACAAAAATGTTACAGAAAAGCTTCTCCATGACTGAGTGTTTATTAAAGACATAAATGCTACCTGAAAAGCTTCTCCATGACTGAGTGTTTATTAAAGACAAACATGTTACAGAAAAGCTTCTCCATGACTGAGTGTTTATTAAAGACATCAATGTTACAGAAAAGCTTCTCCATGACTGAGTGTTTATTAAAGAGATAAATGCTACCTGAAAAGCTTCTCCATGACTGAGTGTTTATTAAAGACAAACATGTTACAGAAAAGCTTCTCCATGACTGAGTGTTTATTAAAGACATCAATGTTACAAAAAAGCTTCTCCATGACTGAGTGTTTATTAAAGACATCAATGTTACAGAAAAGCTTTTCCATGACTGAGTGTTTATTAAAGACATCAATGTTACATGAAAAGCTTCTCCATGACTGAGTGTTTATCAAAGACATAAATGTTACAGAAAAGCTTCTCCATGACTGAGTGTTTATTAAAGACATAGATGTTACATGAAAAGCTTCTCAAAACTCCATGACTGAGTGTTTATCAAAGACATACATGTTACAGAAAAGCTTCTCCATGACTGAGTGTTTATTAAAGAAATAACTGTTACATGAAAAGCTTCTCATAACTTCTCCATGACTGAGTGTTTTTAAAGTCATACATGTTACATGAAAATCTTCTCTATGACCGAGTGTTTATCAAAGACATACATGTTACAGAAAAGCTTCTGCATGACTGTGTGTTTATCAAAGACATACATGTTACAGAAAAGCTTCTCCATGACTGAGTGTTTATTAAAGACATCAATGTTACATGAAAAGCTTTTCAAAACTCCATGACTGAGTGTTTATCAAAGACATACATGTTACAGAAAAGCTTCTCCATGACTGAGTGTTTATTAAAGACATACATGTTACAGAAAAGCTTCTCCATGACTGAAGTGTTTATTAAAGACATACATGTTACATGAAAAGCTTCTCCATGACTGAGTGTTTATTAAAGACATAAATGTTACATGAAAAGCTTCTCCATGACTGAGTCTTTATCAAAGACATAAATGTTACAGAAAAGCTTCCCCATGACTGAGTGTTTATTAAAGACATACATGTTATAGAAAAGCTTCTCCATGACTGAGTGTTTATCAAAGACATAAATGTTACAGAAAAGCTTCTCCATGACTGAGTGTTTATTAAAGACATACAAGTTATAGAAAAGCTTCTTCATGACTGAGTGTTTATTAAAGACATAAATGTTACATGAAAAGCTTCTTCATGACTGAGTGTTTATTAAAGACATAAAGGTTACAGAAAAGCTTCTCCATGACTGAGTGTTCATTAAAGACTTACATGTTACAGAAAAGCTTCTCCGTGACTGAGTGTTTATTAAAGACATAAATGTTACATGAAAAGCTTCTCCGTGACAGAGTGTTTATTAAAGACATAAATGTTACATGAAAAGCTTCTCAATGACTGAGTATTTATTAAAGACATAAATGTTACATGAAAATCTTCTCCATGATTGAGTGTTTATTAAAGACATACATGTTAAATGGACATATTCTCCATGACTGAGTGTTTATTAAAAACATTAATGTTACATGAAAAGCTTCTCAATGACTGAGTGTTTATTAAAGACAAATGTAACATGAAAAGTTTCTCCATGACTGAGTGTTTATTAATGACATCAATATTACATGAAAAGCTTCTCCATGACTGAGTGTTTATCAAAGACATACATGTTAGATGAAAAGCTTCTCCATGATTGAGTGTTTATTAAAGACATAAATGTTACATGAAAAGCTTCTCCATGAATGAGTGTTTATTAAAAATATACATGTTAGATGAAAAGCTTCTCCATGACTGAGTGTTTATTAAAGACATACATATTACATGAAAAGCTTCTCCATGACTGAGTGTTTATTAAAGACATACTTGTTACATGAAAAGCTTCTCCATGACAGAGGGTTTATTAAAGACATACATGTTACATAAAAAGCTTCTCCATGACTGAGTGTTTATTAAAGACATACATGTTACATGAAAAGCTACTCCATGACTGAGTGTTTATTAAAGACATAAATGTTACATGAAAAGCTTCTCCATGACTGAGTGTTTATTTAAGACAAATGTTACATGAAAAGTTTCTCCATGACTGAGTGTTTATTAAAGACATACATGTTACAGAAAAGCTTCTCCATGACTGAGTGTTTATCAAAGACATAAATGTTACAGAAACGCTTCTCCATGACTGAGTGTTTATTAAAGACATAAATGTTACAGAAAAGCTTCTTCATGACTGAGTGTTTATTAAAGACATACATGTTACATGAAAAGCTTCTGCATGACTGAGTGTTTATTGAAGACATAAATGTTACATAAAAAGCTACTCCATGACTGAATGTTTATTAAAGACATAAATGTTACATGAAAAGCTTCTCCATGACTGAGTGTTTATTAAAGACATACTTGTTACATGAAAAGCTTCTCCATGACTGAGTGTTTATTAAAGACCTGCATGTTACAGAAAAGCTTCTCCATGACTGAGTATTTATTAAAGACATAAATGTTACACGAAAAGCTTCTCCATGACTGAGTGTTTATTAAAGACATACATGTTACATGAAAAGCTTCTCCATGACTGAGTGTTTATTAAAGACATGCATGTAACAGAAAAGCTTCTCCATGACTGAGTATTTATTAAAGACATCAATGTTACTTGAAATGCTTCTCCGTGACTGAGTGTTTATTAAAGACATAATTTTACAGAAAAGCTTCTCCATGACTGAGTTTTTATTAGACATAAATGTTACATGAAAAACTTCTCCATGACTGAGTGTTTATTAAAGACATAACTGTTACATGAAAAACTTCTCCATGACTGAGTGTTTATTAAAGACATACAGATTACATGAAAAGCTTCTCCATGACTGAGTGTTTATTAAAGACATAACTGTTACATGAAAAGCTTCTCCATGACTGAGTGTTTATTAAAGACATACAAATTACATGAAAAGCTTCTCCATGACTGAGTGTTTATTAAAGACATAAATGTTACATGAAAAGCTTCTCCATGACTGAGTGTTTATTAAAGACATACTTGTTACATGAAAAGCTTCTCCATGACTGAGTGTTTATTAAAGACCTGCATGTTACAGAAAAGCTTCTCCATGACTGAGTATTTATTAAAGACATAAATGTTACACGAAAAGCTTCTCCATGACTGAGTGTTTATTAAAGACATACATGTTACATGAAAAGCTTCTCCATGACTGAGTGTTTATTAAAGACATGCATGTAACAGAAAAGCTTCTCCATGACTGAGTATTTATTAAAGACATCAATGTTACTTGAAATGCTTCTCCGTGACTGAGTGTTTATTAAAGACATAATTTTACAGAAAAGCTTCTCCATGACTGAGTGTTTATTAGACATAAATGTTACATGAAAAACTTCTCCATGACTGAGTGTTTATTAAAGACATAACTGTTACATGAAAAACTTCTCCATGACTGAGTGTTTATTAAAGACATACAGATTACATGAAAAGCTTCTCCATGACTGAGTGTTTATTAAAGACATAACTGTTACATGAAAAGCTTCTCCATGACTGAGTGTTTATTAAAGACATACAAATTACATGAAAAGCTTCTCCATGACTGAGTGTTTATTAAAGGCATACATGTTACATGAAAAGCTTCTCCATGACTGAGTGTTTATTAAAGACATGCATGTTACAGAAAAGCTTCTCCATGACTGAGTGTTTATTAAAGACATACATGTTACAGAAAATCTTCTCCATGATCGTGTGTTTATCAAAGACATACATGTTACAGAAAAGCTTCCCCATGACTGAGTGTTTATTAAAGACATACATGTTACAGAAAAGCTTCTCCATGACTGAGTGTTTATTAAAGACATACATGTAACAAGAAAAGCTTTTCAATGACTGAGTGTTTACCAAAGACAAACATGTTAAAGAAAAGCTTCTCCATGACTGAGTGTTTATTAAAGACATACAGGTTACATGAAAAGCTTCTCCATGACTGAGTGTTTATTAAAGACATACATGTTACATGAAAAGCTTCTCAATGACTGAGTGTTTATTAAAGACATAAATGTTACATGAAAAGCTTCTCCATGACTGAATGCTTATTAAAAACATAAATGTTACATGAAATGCTTCTCCATGACTGAGTGTTTATTAAAGACATACATTTTACATGAAATGCTACTCAATGACTGTGTGTTTGTTAAAGACATAAATGTTACATCAAAAACTTCTCAGTGACTGAGTGTTTATCAAAGACATACATGTTACATGAAAAGCTTCTCCATGACTGAGTCTTTATTTAAGATATAAATGTTACACAAAAAGCTACTCCATGACTGAGTGTTTATCAAAGACATACATGTTAGATGAAAAGCTTCTCCATGATTGAGTGTTTATTAAAGATATAAATGTAACATAAAAAGCTTCTCCATGACTGAATGTTTATTAAAGACATAAATGTTACAGAAAAGCTTCTCCATGATTGAATGTTTATTAAAGACATAGATGTAACATAAAAAGCTCCTCCATGACTGAGTGTTTATTAGAGACATACATGTTACAGAAAAGCTTCTCCATGACTGTGTGTTTATTAAAGACATGCATGTTACAGAAAAGCTTCTCCATGACTGAGTGTTTATTATAACATAATGTTACATGAAGAGCTTCTCCATGATTAAGTGTTTATCAAAGACATAAATGTGACATAAAAAGCTTCTCTATAACTGAGTGTTTATTAAAGACATACATGTTACATGAAAAGCTTCTCCATGACTGAGTGTTTGTTAAAGACATACATGTTACAGAAAAGCTTCTCAATGACTGAGTGTTTATTAAAGACATACATGTTAGATGAAAAGCTTCTCTATGACTGTGTGTTTATTAAAGACATACATGTTACAGAAAAGCTTCTCCATGACTGAGTCTTTATCAAAGATATACATGTAACATGAAAAGCTTCTCCATGACTGAGTATTTATTAAAGATATACATGTTACATGAAAAGCTTCTCCATGACTGAGTGTTTATTAAAGATATACATGTAACATGAAAAGCTTCTCCATGACTGAGTGTTTATTAAAGATATACATGTTACAGAAAAGCCTCCCATGACTGAGTGCTTATTAAAGACATAAATGTTACATAAAAAGCTTCTCCATGACTGAGTGCTTATCAAAGACAAACATGTTACAGAAAAGCTTCTCCATGACTGAGTGTTTATTAAAGACATACATGTTACAGAAAAGCTTCTCCATGACTGAGTGTTTATTAAAGACATACATGTTACAGAAAAGCTTCTCCATGACTGAGTCTTTATCAAAGATATACATGTAACATGAAAAGCTTCTCCATGACTGAGTATTTATTAAAGATATACATGTTACAGAAAAGCTTCTCCATGACTGAGTGTTTATCAAACACTTACATGTTACATGAAATGCTTCTCCATGACTGAGTGTTTATTAAAGACATACATGTTACATGAAAGCTACTCAATGACTGTGTGTTTATCAAAGACATAAATGTTACATGAAAAGCTTCTCCATGACTGAGTGTTTATTAAAGACATAAATGTTACAGAAAAGCTTCTCCATGACTGAGTGTTTATTAAAGACATAAATGTTACTTGAAATGCTTCTCCGTGACTGAGTGTTTATTAAAGACATAAATGTTACATGAAAAGCTTCTCCATGACTGAGTGTTTATTAAAGACATAAATGTTACATGAAAAGCTTCTCAATGACTGAGTGTTTATTAAAGATATACATGTTACATGAAAAGCTTCTCCATGACTGAGTGCTTATTAAAGACATAATTGTTAAATGAAAAGCTCTCCATGACTGAGTGTTTATTAAAGACATCAATGTTACATGAAAAGCTTCTCAATGACTGAGTGCTTATTAAAAACATAAATGTTACATGAAAAGCTTGTCCATGGCTGAGTGTTTATTAAAGACATACATGTTACATGAAAAGCTTCTCCATGACTGGGTGTTTATTAAAGACATAAATGTTAGATGAAATTTTTCTCCTTGATTGAGTGTTTATTAAAGACATACATGTTACATGAAAAGCTTCTCCATGACTGAGTGTTTATTAAAGACATAAATGTTAGATGAAATTTTTCTCCTTGATTGAGTGTTTATTAAAGACATACATGTTACATGAAAAGCTTCTCCATGACTGAGTGTTTATTAAAGACATACAGGTTACATGAAAAGTTTTTCCATGACTGAGTGTTTATTAAAGACATACATGTTACATGAAAAGCTTTTCCATGACTGAGTGTTTACCAAAGACATACATGTTACAGAAAAGCTTCTCCATGACTGAGTGTTTATTAAAGACATACAGGTTACATGAAAAGCTTCTCCATGACTGAGTGTTTATTAAAGACATACTTGTTACATGAAAAGCTTCTCCATGACTGAGTGTTTATTAAAGACATAAATGTTATATGAAAAGCTTCTCCATGACTGAATGCTTAGTAAAAACATAAATGTTACATGAAACGCTTCTCCATGACTGAGTGTTTATTAAAGACATACATGTTACATGAAAAGCTTCTCCGTGACTGAGTGTTTATTAAAGACATACATTTTACATGAAAAGCTTCTCCATGACTGAGTGTTTATTGAAGGCATTTCAAAACCAATGACCTTTTACCTTTGAGATGTTGGCGTCTAGCCCAGTTTGTTTACTTGCTACTGTGAGCAGTCTTTAAATAGCTTTTGATTTCCTGTAAGGTACCTTTACAAAATGACACAAGTCAGTATAATGCAATACAGTGCAGGGTACCATGAAAATGTTAAAATCGGCTGTATTTGATGCTTTATTTAACAATTTACGGACTAGTCTTGATGATCTTCTACCCTTTTTTCTTAAAGATCTGTTTATCTAAATTTATCAAATCTTACATCCTAATTTGTTTTTTTATAAATAGACTATTACACTGTCTGTAAACATAATGTTCAGCGATATCAGTTAGCGCTATGTGACAGTTGTGACAGGACATTTATCTAATATCGGTTGTATCTATTTATAAATAGTATTTTATGTAAACATGAAAGCCAGGACAGGGCGACGGCAATGTTCAGGTCAGGTTAGGTGAGCAGGGTCAGTCTATAATATGTTGTCGCCACATATCAATTTTTATTGAAAATGTATAAATAAATGGTGAAGCTGCAAGAGGTATATAAACACTGTACCGGCACACTTATTCCTAGAGGCATATAAACACTGTACCAGCACACTTATTCCTGGTGGCATATAAACACTGTACAGGCACACTTATTCCTAGTGCAAAGTTATTCCTAGTGCCATATAAACACTGTACAATCACACTTATTCCTAATGGTGTTTAAACACTGTGCAGGCACACTTATTCCTAGAGGCATATAAACACTGTACATGCACACTTATTCCTAGAGGCATATAAACACTGTACATGCACACTTATTCCTAGAGGCATATAAACACTGTACAGGCACACTTATTCCTAGTGGCATATAAACACTGTACATGCACATTTATTTCTAGAGGCATATAAACACTGTACATGCACACTTATTCCTAGAGGCATATAAACACTGTACAGGCACACTTATACCTAGTGGCATATAAACACTGTACATGTACATTTATTCTTAGAGGCATATAAACACTGTACATGCACACTTATCCCTAGAGGCATATAAACACTGTACATGTACACTTATTCCTAGAGGCATATAAACACTGTACATGTACACTTATTCCTAGAAGCATATAAACACTGTACAGGCACACTTATTCCTAGAGGCATATAAACACTGTACAGGCACACTTATTCCTAGAGGCATATAAACCCTGTACAGGCACACTTATTCCTACAGGCATATAAACACTGTACAGGCACACTTATTCCTACAGGCATATAAACACTGTACAGGCACACTTATTCATAGTGGCAGCAAATTGTGTTTGAATGAATTTCAAGCCACCATCCATTAACTGGAATGTTTTTGGCAGGGTTACAAATTCTAGATTCATGGTATATCCATACAATGAGATGTTAATTGTAGTGTGCAAGTTACAAGTTGTTAATTCATGAAAGGTATCAGATTTGAATCCCGCTGAAGCTTGTTTTATCATGAACATTTACTAGAATGCAGAAGGTGCCATTTTAAATATCAAAATTATCAAAAGTATTCCAACCAGTGGGAGAGGGACAACCTTACCATCACCACCTCCCAGGTGATCTTTCCCCAATAATTGAAGAACTCTTACATTCATTGAAGTATTGTTTACCTAAAAATACTTACAATAAGAAGGCAAGCTGCTCGATCCTTTTAAAAGTTCAAACTTCATTTATTTCAGAAGACAGATAATGATAGGTAAAAAAAAATTGTTTTAAAATTAGGGTAATGTGAAAAAGTTTGAACTTAAAATGTTATATCTAACCAGCTTAAGTGTATTTATAATGTTTACTCTCTATGCACTTACCAATGGAATGGTGAAGAGGCATTACCCCTGTCTGTCCATTAGTTTGTTTATATGTCCATCTGCAAAATTGGTTTACAATCATAACTTCTAAATTAATTTATATTTCGTGTGTACTTGTATAATTATAAAATACAAATTCAATTCAATATTTATCAATGTCAGTCAAATTTTGAAGGAGTTATGGCAACCATACATTTTCGGTAAAATATTGGTTTCAATAGATTAGGCATATGTGGCCACAGGCACATTTCTGGTTAAATGAAAACTTGTTTTATTGACAGGATTAAAGTGTGAATCTTGTCAGTATGGTTTCTTCCTGATGAACGTCTCCAATCCAGAAGGCTGTCAAGCTTGTAACTGTAACCCATTTGGCTCAACTAATCAGTACTGTGAACCCCTCAATGGCCAGTGTCTGTGTAAAGTGCATGTGACAGGTCGGCAATGTAACGAGTGTGAGGATGGATACTGGGCTTTCGAGGATGGATGCCTCCCGTGTAACTGTAACCCCACTGGGACAGAACCTCCCAGTAAATGTGACAAAAACACGGGACAGTGTGTATGTAAGGCCAACACAAAGGGACTGAAATGTGACGTGTGTAAAGATGAAACTTTTGGTTTTGGAATGTCGCCAGAGCTTGGATGTGTGGCATGCACATGCAACCCTTCTGGAACTGTCAATGGCTCCATGCTTTGTGACAAGGTAACATTGTACAAGAAAGATGTAAATATTTAAACATGCATTCCTGTTACCTATCATGGCCAGGTGCAATAGAGTATAGTTCATGTAAAAATATATATTTATATCAGGGTTTTTTTGCATGTAGTATCACCTGATCAGTTTCTCTCAGATTTGTTCAAGTTATAACCCTAAGGTCAAAATTGGCCTAGCTTCGAAACATGTTAGTTTAACATTGGGAAATTTTCACTTATAAATCTTTTTCTCAAGAACTGACCAGCCAAATTTATTAATCCCTATGACTAGGGGAAAAAGGACTTTTAATTTTTAAATAGGAATAGTATGGGAAAACAGGAAATTATATTTTTCTCACCGATTTTTGGTATTAAACCAATCTTATTGATGTCTAAAGCATTGTTTAGTTACTACTACAAAATATACACCATTATCACCATAAAATAACTACAACATATACATCACAAGCATAACCTATACTACAACAAGTTCACCACCAATACTACAACAACATATACACCACTATTACCACCAATATAACTACAACATATATACCACTATCATCACCAATATAACTACAACATATACACCACTATCATCACCAATATAACAAATACATATACACCACTATCATCACCAATATAACTACAACATAAACACCACTATTACTACCATATAACTACCATATACACCACTATCATCACCAATATTACTACAACATATACATCACTATCATCACCATTATAACTACTAATATAATTACAACATATACACCACTATCATCACCAATAAAACTACAACATATACACCACTATTACCACTATATAAGTACAACTTATACACAACTTTCATCCCCAATATAACTACAGCATATACACCACTATCATCACCAATATAACTACAACATATACACCACTATTACCACTATATAACTACAACATATACACAACTATCATCACCAATATAACTACAACATAAACACCACTATTATCACCAAGATAACTATAACATATACACCAATATCATCACCAAACCTACAACATATACACAACTTTCATCCCCAATATAACTACAGCATATACACCACTATCATCACCAATATAACTACAACATATACACCACTATTACCACTATATAACTACAACATATACACAACTATCATCACCAATATAACTACAACATAAACACCACTATTATCACCAAGATAACTATAACATATACACCACTGTCATCACCAATATAACTACAACATATACACCATTATTACCACTATATAACTACAACTTATACACAACTTTCATCCCCAAGATAACAACAACATATACATCACTATCATTACAAGTACTACAACATATACACCACTATATTCACCAAGATAACTACAACATATACACCACTATTATCACCAATACTACAACATATACACCACTATCATCACCAAGATAACTACAGCATATACACCACCATTACCACCAATATAACTACAACATATACACCACTATCATCACCAATACTACAACATATACACCACTATCATCACCAAGATAACTACAACATATACACCACCATTACCACCTAGATAACTACAACATATACACCACCATTACCACCAATATAACTACAACATATACACCACTATCATCACCAATACTACAACATATACACCACTATCATCACCAAGATAACTACAACATATACACTACCATTACCACCAAGATAACTACAACATATACATCACTACAGACCGTAATCTGTTCAAGTACACCAAAAATGCATTTCAATTGCATTTGTTTTGCGTGTCGAACGCGTTTGTTTTGCGTTTGAAATGCATTTTAGTTTCGTTAATGGTTTGCATTTTTTTATGATAAACGTTAGAGAAAATACGAAAATGCAGTTCAAAACGATATTGAACGTATTTTAGCCTGCGTTAGCGTTCGAATCGTTTAGTGTGTATCGTTTACCGTGTATCTTTTACCATTTAACGTTTACACGACATGTTTACCAATTGCATCATCTCTGGTTGTTCAATTGTAACACCGCAGTAGAATAAATAATAAGAAATAGATATTTAAAGCAACACATCCACGTTTGAACTTTTAAAATAAAAAATTTAATTGAGTTATGAGCACATTTCCCATACAAACATATGATCAATTAGCTGTATATGAGCATATAAACACAATCCGGAACAAAATGATGCCCAAATTATAATGCGTGACTAACACTTTATAAAACAAGCGTGTAACTCACCCGAGTCAAAAATAATTGTCAAAATGACTTTCAAGGTAGGTAAAGTACACTACGCACTAAAACGTGAAGTTTTTTAATACGACTCGCATAATTCAATTTGAAGCCAAGTTGGAATCCTCGGCAATTTAAAAATAATTTATAAAGCGTTTGTCACGCTTTATAATTTGGACATCTTTTTTTATAATTCTAAAGCGTTCTGGATAGTGTTTGTTAGCACATATACAGCTCACTGACCATATATTTATGTATGGGAAATGTGCTCACAACTCAATTGAAAAACTTTTTAAAAAAGTTTAAACGTGGATGTGTTGCTTTAAAGAAATCGCGGGTTTTATTATGATAATATATTAATTAAATAAAATAAAATAATATTGATTAAAATCTTTCTGAAATATTGATTAAAATCATTCTGAAATATTGCTAACTAAGCCACCCTAAGTTAGATATGGTCTTCCATTTAGTTGATGATTTGTAGCGTGACAGCAGATTAATATGTTTCATAAAACTCAATCATTGAAATTTAATACACATGGTACAGGGCATGTCAATTACATCAGATAAACACGTTACGGTCATGTAATCATTAGATTGGCCAAACATTGCCAGACTGGATTTCACTAACCTTAACATTACGGTATCAAAAAAGTATATAGTAAATAAATGTGAACCAGTCCGTGTTTTTTTATATATCTGCAGTGGTGTATAATCTGCTATTATGCAAGAAACAGAGTATAGATGCCTCAGCAAGTATTTATTTTATTTACAGGAATAATGCATTATTTACAGGTATTTTTCCAATTTTAATTCCAGTTATGAATTTCGATAGATTGTCATGTTAAACAATTATAACAATTCATTAAACAAAATAATTTATATAATCCGCAAAGATAAATATATTTACAAATACATATGCCTTAATTTATGTAGCGAATGCACACACTTTATGTCTATAACTCCGACAAAATTTATTAATGACCTCGTGGCAATGTGCAATGTCATCACTCTGACAGTTTGCGTCATTTTACGTCGCGTTCTATTTCACTACAGTAAATGCATGGGGGAGGCGGGGATGTTTCCATAAAAAAGATGCCTTTTAGGATAAAAGTTTTATGTCTTGTGGCATGGCTTCTAAAATCACGGTACATGTACTTCTGTCTGATGCTTTCAAGGACTTTTATGTACATTACACCGATAGAATTCCTCTGATATCCTTCCATCAAAAATTTCCAAGATACCCACATAGTGAATAAAATGTTTGTTTCACTGGTGACGTCATCCGACATTTGCACAAGGTGATAGTGAAAGGGACAGTGTGTTCATTCTGTACAAAAATTTAGGTATGTTTAGTTATTAATAACTATCAGCTTAATAGTAATCTTTTTTTAACAAATGCCTATGTTGAAAACAAACATTTTGGAAGACACCCAGTTACAAACAAACACCAACCCTTTACATGTGTTTGTTATAGATATATGAACTATTTTTATATACAACTCTGGAAAGGCCCTAAGTGGAAAGGTTTTGGTGTAACAAACAGATTTTCTAAAATTGCGTGAAAACTTTTCCTGATTGGCAATCATATAACAGAACAGCAACATAAATCGGTGTTCAGATAATTAAATCAGTTAATTGGGGGTAGTTGTGTAAGCAGGTCATGTGTCATCTTTACAAGTAAAGAAACGATGTCCGAGGCAATGTTTTTCACGGATAATTCGGGATTAGAAATTAAATTAAAGTTACAGGTATAGCAATTTAAAGATTTTTAATGACAAAGAGAGCAATAATTTCGTTTAATTATTTATTTCGTTGTCAATATAACTACGACAATATTAGAGGATATCCAAATCTTTATTTTTTGATGCGTTTAAAGTTTGCATTATCGTTTTGTACCGTTCATGGATCGTTCACTCTGTTGCTTCCGTATATCGTTTCGTTTATCGTTTTGTTTATCATTTCATTTATCATTTCGTTCGCATTTTAGTCCGTTTGGATATCGTTTAAAACGCGTTTGATATTTGTTTCGTTTGCATCCGTTTGGTGTACCTGAACGGATTACGGTCTATATCATCACAAATACTACAACATATACACCACTATCATCACCAAGATAACTACAACATATACACCTACCTTACCACCAATATAACTACAACATATACACAACTATCATCACCAAGATAACTACATCATATACACCACTATCATCACTAAGATAACTACAACATATACACCACTATCATCACCAAGATAACTACATCATATACACCACTATCATCACTAAGATAACTACAACATATACACCACTATCATCACCAAGATAACTACATCATATACACCACTATCATCACCAAGATAACTACAACATATACAGCGCTTTCATCACCAAGATAACTACAACATATACACTGCTATCATCACCAAGATAACTACAACATTAAAACCACTATCATCACCAAGATAACTACAACATATACACCACCATTACCATCAAAATAACTACAAAATATACACCAATATCATCACCAAACCTACAACATATACACAACTATCATCACAAATATAACTACAACATATACATCACTATCATCACCAACATAATTACAACATATACACCACTATCATCACAAATATTACTACAACATATACACCACTATTACTACCATATAACTACCATATACACCACTATCATCACCAAGTTAACTACAACATATACACCATTATCATCACCAAGATAACTACAACATATACACCACTATTATCACCAATATTACTACAACATATACACCACTATTATCACCAATATAACTACAATATATACACCACTATCATTACCAATTCTACAACATAAAAACCACTATCATCACCAAGATAACTACAACATATACACCACCATAACCTCAAAGATAACTACAACATATAGATTACTATCATCACAAATACTACAACATATACACCACTATCATCACCAAGATATCTACAACATATACACCACCATTACCACCAATATAACTTCAAAATATACATCACTATCATCACAAATATAGCTACAGGATATAAACCACTATCATCACCAAGATAACAACAACATATACACCACTATCAACACCAATACTACAACATATACACCACTAGCATCACAAATATAATTACAAAATATACACCAATATCATCACCAATACTACAACATATACACTATCACCACCAATATAATTACAACATATACACCACTATTACCACAAATGTTGCTACAACATATACACTGCTATCCTCACCAATACTACAACATAAACATCACTATCATTACCAATATAACTACAACATATACACCACTATCATCACCAATATAACTACAATATATACACCACTATCATCACACATATAATTACAAAATATACACTAATACCATCATCAATACTACAACATATACACTATCACCACCAATATAACTACAACATATACACCACTATTACCACAAATGTTACTACAACATATACACTGCTATCATCACCAATACTACCACATATACGCCACTATCATCACAAATATAACTACAAAATATACACCAATATCATCACAAGTACTACAACATATACACCACTAGCATCACAAATATAACTACAAAATATACACCAATATCATCACAAGTACTACAACATATACACCACTATCATCACAAATATAATTACAAAATATACACCAATATCATCACAAGTACTACAACATATACACCACTATCACCATAAGTATAACTACAACATATATTCAGAAGAGAGACGTTGTATAAGGTTGAAATAGCTTTTTTTTCAATTCAATTTAAATAACTATATATGTAATATGTTGAAAATGAATAAATATTGTTTAAACTAACATATACACCACTATTACCACAAATGTTACTACAACCTTTACACACTTTTATCACCAATACTACAACATATACACCACTATCATCACAAATGTTACTACATCATATACACACTATTATCACCAATACTACAACATATACACCACTATCATAACAAATATAACTACAGCATATACACCATTATCATCTCAAATAATACAACATACCCACCAGTATCATCAGAAATATAACTACAACATCAACACCACTATTACCACCAATATACATACAACATATACACCACTATCATCATCAATATAACTTCAACATATACACCATTATCATCTCAAATAATACAACATATACACCACTATCATCACCAATACTACAACATATACACCACTATCATCACAAATATAACTACAACATATACACCACTATCATCACCAATAATACAACATATACACCACTATCATCAGAAATATAGCTACAACATCAACACCACTATAACCATCAATATACATACAACATATACACCACTATCATCATCAATATAACTACAACATATACACCACTATCATCACCAAAATAACTACAACATATACACTACTATCATCACCAATACTACAACATATACACCACTATCATCACAAATATAACTACAACATATACACCATTATCATCTCAAATAATACAACATATACACCACTATCATCAGAAATATAACTACAACATCAACACCACTATTTCCATCAATATACATACAACATATACACCACTATCATCATCAATATAACTACAACATATATACCACTATCATCACCAAAATAACTACAACATATACACCACTATCATCACCAATACTACAACATATACACCATTATCATCACAAATATAACTACAACATACAACCACTATCATCACCAATAGTACAACACAAACACCACTATCTTCACAAATATAACTACAAAATATACACCAATATCACCAATACCACAACATATACACCACTATCACCACCACTATAAATACAACATAAACACCACTATCATCACCAATATAATTACAACATATACACCACTATCACCACCAATATAACTACAGCATATACACCACTATCACCACCAATATAACTACAACATATACACCACTATCACCACCAATATAACTACAGCATATACACCACTATCACCACCAATATAACTACAGCATATACACCACTATCACCACCAATATAACTACAACATATACACCACTATCACCACCAATATAACTACAGCATATACACCACTATCACCACCAATATAACTACAACATATACACCACTATCACCACCAATATAACTACAGCATATACACCACTATCACCACCAATATAACTACAACATATACACCACTATCACCACCAATATAACTACAGCATATACACCACTATCACCACCAATATAACTACAACATATACACCACTATCACCACCAATATAACTACAGCATATACACCACTATCACCACCAATATAACTACAACATATACACCACTATCACCACCAATATAACTACAGCATATACACCACTATTACCACAAATGTTACTACAACATATACTCTACTATCATCACCAATACTACAAAATAAACACCACTATCATCACCAATATAACTACAACATATACACCACTATCATCACCAGTATAACTAGAACATATACACCACTATTACCACCATATAACTACCATATACACCACTATCATCACCAAGATAACTACAACATGTACATCACTATCATCACCAAGATAACTACAACATGTACATCACTATCATCACAAATATTGCAACATCTACACCACTATCATCACCAATATAACTACAACATAAACATCACTATCATCACAAATACTACAACATGTACACCACTATTACTACCATATAACTACCATATACACCACTATCATCACCAAGATAACTACAACATGTACATCGCTATCATCACAAATACTGCAACATATACACCACTATCATCACCAATAAAACTACAACATATACATCACTTTCATCACAAATACTACAACATATACACCACTATTACTACCATATAACTAACATATACACCACTATCATCACCAAGATAACTACAACATGTACATCACTATCATCACAAATACTGCAACATATACACCACTATCATCACCAATATAACTACAACATATACATCACTATCATCACAAATGCTACAACATGTACACCACTATCATCATCAAGATAACTACAACATATACACCACTGTTACCACAAATACTATAACGTATATACCACTATCACCACCAATATAAGTACAGCATATACACCAATATCATCACCAATACTACGGACCGTAATCCATGTAAGTACACCAAAAATGCATTTCAAATGCGTTTGTTACAATATTCAAATGCGTTTGTTACATGTTCATGGTCTGCATTTTTTTATGATAAACGAAAATGCGAAATGCAGTTCAAAATGATACTAAACACCTTTTAGCATGCGTTTGCGTTTAAATCATTTACCGTGTATTGTTTACCTTGTATCGTTTACCGTGTATTGTTTACCATTTATCGTTTACACGGCATGTTCACCAATCGCATCACTTCTGGTTGTCCATTTGTAACACTCATTACAAAATATTTGGTTGCAGTAGAATAAATAGTAAGAATTATATATTTAACGAAATCGCCGTGTTTTATTTGATAATATTAATTAAATAAATTAAATTAATATTGATTAAAATCTTTCTGAAAGATTGTTAACTATGCCACCCTATTTTAGATATGGTCTACCATTTAGGTGATGATTTGTAGTGTGACAGCAGATTAATATGTTACATCAAACACAGTCTTAGCAATTAAATACACACGGTAAGGGCATCATGTCAATTTCATCAGTTAAACACGTTACGGTCACGTTATGATTAAATGGCCACTCAAAGTCAGACTGGTTTACACTAAAGTTAACATTATGGTATTGAAAACATATATAATAGGTAAATGTGAACCAGTCCGTGTTTTTATATCTCAATTATAGATGACGCAGGCAAGTATTTATCTTATGTACAGAAATAATGCATTAATTACCGTTTTTTATGACCCCTCAAAATTTTTTGGATGGCATATAATAATCGCAGCAACCGTCGATCCTTCTTTCCGTCCGTCCAGTATTTTGTGTCCGACCTGTAACTTTGTCATGCATAGATGGATTTTGTTGATACTTGCTACATATGATCAACATAACATGAGGACATGTCGCGAGTAATACCCACACCAGTTCCTCAAAGATCAAGGTCACAATTTGTGTTTGTTTGACAACACTTTTAGTCTGTTTGAGGTTTCGTGTCTGGCCTATAACTTTGTCATGCATAAATGGATTTTGTTAATACTAACTACAAATGATCAACATAACATGATGATATGTCGCATGTTACACCCAGAATCCAACTTCAAAGGTCAAGGTCACAATTTAACTTTGATGACACTTTCAGTCTGATTCAGATTTCGTGTTCTGTCTGGAACTTTGTCACCTATGGATATATTTCAAAAACACTTGGCTCAATTCATCAGCATGACATAACAACATGTCACGTGTAAAACCCACATGCGTACCTCAAAGGTCAAGGTCACACTGAGTTTGTTTGACAACACTTTCAGTCTGTGTGAGATTTCATGTCTGGCCTGTAACTTTGTCATGCATAGATGGATTTTGTTAATACTAGTTACAAATGAGAACATAACATGAGGATTTGTCACCAGTTACACCCGATTCCAACTTAAAAGGTCAAGGGTACAATCTGACTTTGATGATACTTTCAGTTTGATTGAGATTTGGTATCTGGTCTGTAACTTTGTCACCTATGGATAAATTTCAAAAACACTTGGCTCAATTCATCAGCATGACATGACAACGTGTCACATATCAGATCCACATGCGTACCTCAAAGGTCAAGGTCACAATTCAAGTTTGTTTGACAACTCTTTCAGTCTGTGTGAGATTTCATATCCGGCCAGTAACTTTGTCATGCATAGATGTATTTTATAAATACAAGCTGTAATTGATCAACATAACATGACGACATGTTGCACTCAATACCTAGACTCCAAATTCAAAGGTCAAGGTCACAGTTTAACTTTGTTCGATGACACTTTCAGTCTGATTCAGATTTCATGTCTGGTCTGTAACTTTGTCACCTTTGGATAAATTTTAAAAACACTTGGCTCAATTCATCAGCATGACAGGACGTGTCACATGTAAGACCCACATGTGTACCGCAAAGGTCAAGGTTTCACTTTGAGTTTGTTTGATAACACTTTGAGTCTGTTAGATTTCATGTCCAGCCAGTAACTTTGTCATGCATAGATGGATTTTATAAATACTTGCTACAAATGATCAACATAACATGATGACGTGTTGCACTTAATACTCAGACTCCCACTTCAAAGGTCAAGGTCACAATTTAACTTTGACAACACTTGCAGTCATTTTGAGATTTCTTGTCCTGTTCTGTAACTTTGTCGTCTATGGATAAATTTTAAAAACACTTGGCTCAGTTGATCAACATGACATAATTAAGTGTGGCATGTAAGACTCAGAAACTTTTCCTCAAAGGTCAAGGTCACACTTTTAATTTGTTCAATATTGCGTGTCAGGTCTGTGACTTTGTCTTTAACTTGGCTCAACTTATCAAGATGACATGACAATGTGTCATAAGTAAGACCTAGACCCATACTTCAAAGTTCAAGGTCACACTTTTAGTATGTATGACAACACTTTGAATCTGTTTGAGATTTCAAATCCATTGTTATCATACATGGATGGATCTCAAAAACACTTGGCTCAATTTATCAATTGATCAATAATTGATCTGTAACTTTGTCTTACATTTTAGGGATTTTACAATATCTTGACACAAATGATCAGCATGTCATGATGATGTTTCACCTGCATTTAACTGTTGAAATACCCAGACCATTACATCAGATGTCAAGGTCAAGGTTACACAAAGGTCAGGGTCATGCTTTAATGTAAAAAAAACCCATGAAATTGCATGTCTAGTCTGAAACATCAGTCAATTACTCTTGATATTCATGGATACATCGCTACCTATTACAACATATATTGTTATTTTTCACAGACCATTTGGGAGGTATGCGACACTTACCAGTGACATTTCTTGTTTTGCAATTATAATTCCAGTTATGAATTTCGATAGATTGTCATGAAAAACAATTATAGCAATTCATTAAACAAAAGAATTTATATAACTGCAAAGATAGATATATTTACAAATACCCATGCCTTAATTTATGTAGCAAATGCACACGTTATATGTCTATAACTCCAACACAATTTAATTTTGACCTTGTGTCATTGCGCAATGTTGTCAATCTGACAGTTTCTTGCGTCATTTTATGTCGCATTCTATTTCACGAACAGTTTTCAAGAAATAAATGCATGGGGGGTCGGATGGTAGTATGATTAAAATTTTATGCTTGGTTGGTGTTTTCATAAAAAAAAAGATGCCTTGAAGGGTAAAAGTTTTATGCCTTGTGGCAAGGCTTCTAAAATCTCTGGTACTTCTGTCTTTAGACCTTTTTTCTTCTGGGAATTTTATAAATTGTCTCTCCAGATATTTCCTATAAATCATATTAAAACTGTAAAATAACATTTGATCCATAACCCAATTGTTTGTCATCAGGTGTGCAAAATGGGGTCAAATTAGGCTAAACCATTACCGATAGTAGGGAAGCTATCGGAAGAGTCAATCGCAGTATTAATAGCATGCTTCTTGTATGTGATAAGTGAGCCACATCAGACAGAAATGTGTTTGATCAGTAATTTCTTTGATCCACAAGCTCTGTTAGTTGAAATCCTCCCCCCACCACCCCCTCATCCAAAAGTGCATTGATGCATACTCACTGTAAACTATATATATATAGAGAGCATTTGAAATAAAAATAAAATTACCGGTTTATCATCATTGACTTAACTTTAATCCATTACTTTTAATTGGCACATGGTGTTAGTGAAAATAAACATTTTAGAAGACATTCAGTTACAAATGTACACTAACCTTTACTTATGTTTTTATATTTATATATATATATATATATATATATATATATATATATGAAATATTTATATGTATATATATATTTTTAATTCTGGAAAAGCCCGAAGTTTAAAATTTTTGATGTAACAAACAAATTTTCTAAAAATAGCATGAAAACTTTTCCTAATTGCCAATCAAATAACAGAACAGCGACATAAAATCGGTGTTAAGATAAATAATTTAATTGTGGGAGTTGTGTAAGCTAGCAGGCCATGCGTCACCTGATTGTTTTATCACACTTTTACAAGCAAAGAAACGATGCCCGAGGCAATGTTTTTCAGAGATAATTTGGGATTAAAACTTATAATAAAGAAATTAAATTAAAGTTACCGGTACGAACGGCAATTTATAGACTTTAAATAACAAAGAGAGCAATCATCTAGTTTAATTATTTATTTCATTGTCAATACGATAATATTAGAAGATATCTGAATCTCCAAGGCATTCCAAAAAACGCATTTAATCTTTGTTGCATTTAATGTTTGCATTATCATTTTGTATCGTTCTTGGATCATTCATCCTGTTGCGTCCGTGGAACATTTCGTGTATCATTTTGTTTATCATTTCGTTTATCTTTTTGTTCGCATATAATGTTTAAAACGTGTTTGATATTCGTTTCGTTTGTGTCCGTTTGGTGTACTAGAACGGATAATGGTCTGTTCTACTGACATCACAACTACCACTATCACCCCCAACACTACTAACATCACCACTACCACTTACATCACCACTTCAACTATCACCTCCAATACCACTAAAATTACCACTACCACTAAAATCACTACTACTACCATCACCACTACCACTGCTAATACTACTAACATCACCACTACCATTAAAATCACCATTACTACTTTCATCACCACCACCACTAACATCACCATTACCACTTTCATCACCAATACTACTAACATCAACACTACCACTAACATCACCATTGCTACTAACATCATCACTACCACTAACATCACCACTACCACTAACATTACCACTTCGACTTACATCACTTCTACTACAACCAATAGTAACAACATCACTACTACCACTATCACCACCAATACTACTTACATCACCACTACCACTATCACCAAAAATACTACTAACATCACCACTACCACTTACATCACCACTACCACTTTCACCGCCAATACTACTAACATCATCACTACCACTAAAATCACAACTACTACTACCACTGCCAATACTATTAACATTACCACTACCACTACCACCAACAATACTACTAACATCACCACTACCACTAACAACACCACTACTACTAACATCACAACTACCACTAACATCACCACTACCAATACTACTAACATCACTACAACTACCTACAACAATACTATAACATCACCACTACCACTACCACCAACAATATTACTAACATCACAACTACCACTAACATCACCACTACCACTATCATCAACAATACAAGTAACATCACAACTACCACTAACATCACCACTACCAATATCACTTACATCACTACCACTACCACCAACAATACTACTAACATCACCACTACCACTTACATCACCACTACCACTATCACCAACAATACTACTAACATCACCACTACTACTACAGACTGTAATCCGTTCAAGTACACCAAACGGACGCAAACGAAACGAATATCAAATGCGTTTTAAACGATATACAAACGGACTAAAAATGCAAACGAAACGATAAACGAAAAACGAAAGGAAACGATAAACGAAACGATACACGGACGCAACAGGGCGAATGATCCACGAACGATACAAAACGATAATGCAAACTTAAACGCATCAAATAATAAAGATTCGGATATCCTCTAATATTGTCGTAGTTATATTGACAATGAAATAAATAATTAAACGAAATGATTGCTCTCTTTGTCATTTAAAATCTTTAAATTGCTATACCTGTAACTTTAATTAAATTTCTTTGTTATAAGTTTTAATCCCGAATTACCCATGAAAAACATTGCCTCGGGCATCGTTTCTTTACTTGTAAAAGTGTGATAAAACAATCAGATGACGCATGACCTGCTTACACAACTACCCCAATTAACTGATTTAATTATCTGAACACCGATTTATGTTGCTGTTCTGTTATATGATTGCCAATCAGGAAAAGTTTTCAAGCGATTTTAGAAAATCTGTTTGTTACACCAAAAACCCTTAGGGCTTTTCCAAAATTGTATATAAAAATAGTTCATATATATATAACAAACACACGTAAAGGGTTGGTGTTTGTTTGTTACTGGGTGTCTTCCAAAATGTTTGTTTTCAATATAGGCATTTGTTAAAAAAAGATTACTATTAAGCTGATAGAGTTATTAATAACTAGACATACCTTAATTTGTGTACAGAATGAACACGCTGTCCCTTTCACTATCACCTTGTGCCAATGTCCGATTACGTCACCAGTGAAACAAACATTTTATTCACTATGTAGGTATCTTGGAAATTTTTGATGGAAGGATATCAGAGGAATTCTATCGATGTAATGTACATAAAAGTCCTTGAAAGCGTCAGACGGAAGTACATGGACCAGCGATTTTAGAAGCCATGCCACAAGACATCAAACTTTTACCCTTAAAGGCATCTTTTTTTATGGAAACATCTCTGCCTCCCCCATGCATTTAGCATAGTGAAATAGAACGCAACGTTAAATGACGCAAGAAACTGTCAGAGTGACAACATCGCACATTGCCACGAGGTCAGAAATAAATTGTGTCGGAGTAATAGACATAAAGTGTGTGCGCTCGCTACATAAATTAAGGCATGTGTATTTGTAAATATATTTATCTTTGCGGATTATATAAATTATTTTGTTTAATGAATTGTTATAATTGTTTAACATGACAATCTATCGAAATTCATAACTGGAATTAAAATTGGAAAATACTTGTTAATAATGCATTATTCCTGTAAATAAAATAAATACTTGCTGAGGCGTCTATACTCTGTTTCTTGCATAATAGCAGATTATACACCACTGCAGATATAAAAAAAAAACACGGACTGGTTCACATTTATTTACTATATACTTTTTCGATACTGTACTATTAACGTTAGTGTAAACAAGTCTGGCAATGTTTGGCCACTCTAATGATTACGTGACCGTAACGTGTTTATCTGATGTAATTGACATGCCCTGTACCATGTGTATTAAATTTCAATGATTGAGTTTTATGTAACATATTAATCTGCTGTCACGCTACAAATCATCAACTTTATGGTAGACCATATCTGACATAGGGTGGCTTAGTTAGAAATATTTCAGAATGATTTTAATCAATATTTCAGAAAGATTTTAATCAATATTATTTTAATTTATTTAATTAAAATATTATCATATAAAACCCGGCGATTTCTTTAAATATCTAGTTCTTATTATTTATTCTACTGCGGTGTTGCAATTGGACAACCAGAGATGATGCGATTGGTGAACATGTCGTGTAAACGTTAAATGGTAAAAGATACACGGTAAACGATACACGCAAAACGATTCGAACGCAAACGCAGGTTAAAATGCATTCACTGTCGTTTTGAACTGCATTTTTGTATTTTCTCTAACGTTTATCATAAAAAAAATGCAAACCATTAACGAAACTAAAATGCATTTCAAACGCAAAACAAACGCGTTTGACACGCAAAACGAACGCAACTGAAATGCATTTTTGGTGTACTTGAACGGATTACTGTCTGTATCACCGACAATACTACTAAATTACCACTACCACTATCATCAACAATACCACTATCAGCAACAATATTACATCACAACTACCATTAACATCACCACTATCACCAACAATACCACTAACATTACCTCTACCACTAACATAACCACTACCACTAACATCACCACTACCACTTTCACCAACAATACCACTTACATCACCACTACCACTAACATAACCACTACTACTAACATCACCACTATCACTATCACCGACAATACTACTTACATTACCACTACCACTATCACCAACAATACTCTTAACATCACCACTACTACTAACATCACCACTACCACTATCACCAATAACTACTAACATCAACACTACCACTATCACCGGCATACTACTAACATCACCACTACTACTATTACCAACAATACTACTAACATCACCACTACCATTATCACTGCCAATACTACTAACATCACCACTACCACTACCACCAACAATACTCCTAACATCACCACTACTTCTAACATTACCACTACCACTATCACCAGCAATACTCCTAACATCACCACTACAACTAACATCACCACTACCACAACCACTGCCAATACTACTAACATTACCACTATTACTTACATCACCACTATCACTGGCATTACTGCTAACATTACCACTACTACTGTCACCAACAATACTACTTACATTACCACTATCACCTTCAATTCTACTACATTCACACCACTATCATCACCACTGCTACTAATATTAACACCATCACCACCACTACAGCAACATTTACACCACTATCACCACCAATACTACAAACATTTCCACTACCACTTCACCGGCAATACTATTAACACTACTACTTTCACCAACAATACTACTTACATTACCACTATCACCTCCAATTCTACTACATTCACACCACTATTATCACCACTGCTTCTAATATTAACATTATCACCACCACTACTGCAACATTTACACCACTATCACCACCAATACTACAAACATTACCACTACCACTTCACCGGCAATACTATTAACATTAACACTACTACTTTCACCAACAATACTACTTACATTACCACTATCACCTCCAATTCTACTACATCCACACCACTATCATCACCACTGCTACTAATATTAACACTATCACCACCACTTCAGCAACATTTACACCACTATCACCACCAATACTACAAACATAACCACTTCCACTTCACCGGCAATACTGTTAACATTAACACTACTACTTTCACCAACAATACTACTTACATTACCACTATCACCTCCAATTCTACTACATTCACACCACTATCATCACCACTGCTACTAATATTAACACTATCACCACCACTACAGCAACATTTACACCACTATCACCACCAGTAATACAAACATAACCACTTCCACTTCACCGGCAATACTATTAACATTAACACTACTACTTTCACCAACAATACTACTTACATTACCACTATCACCTCCAATTCTACTACATTCACACCACTATCATCACCACTGCTACTAATATTAACACTATCACCACCACTACAGCAACATTTACACCACTATCACCACCAGTACTACAAACATTACCACTACCACTTCACTGGCAATACTATTAACATTAACACTACTACTTTCACCAACAATACTACTACATTTACACCACTATCATCACCACTACCGCTGTCACAACAAATACTACTACATTTGCACCACTATCAACTCCACTACCACTAGTACTTTTACTACATCTATACCTCTATCATAACCCCTAACAGCAGCACAAATACTACTAAATATGCAACACTATCACCACCACTACTACTAACATTACCACTACCACCACCAGTTCTACTAACACTACCACTATCAACGCCACTACCACTATCACTGCCACTACAACTATCAGCCACTATTACTTACATTACCATTATCACCACCAATACTACTACATATACACCACTATCATCTCCACTACCACTGTCACAACAAATACTACTACATTTGCACCACTACCACCACCACCACTACTAACATTACCACTACCACCGCCAGTACTACTAACACTATCACTATCACTGCCACTACCACTATCACCGCCACTACTACTATCATCACCAATACTACTACATTTACACCACTTTCATCACCACTACCACTGTCACAAATAATACTACATATGCACCACTACCACCACCACCACAACTACTAACATTACCACTACCACCGCCAGTACTACTAACACTATTACTATCACTGCCAATACCACTATCACCGCCACTACTACTATCATCACCAATACTACTACATTTACACCACTATCATCACCACTACCACTATCACAACAAATACTACTACATTTGCACCACTATCACCACCACTACCACTAGTAATTTTACTACATCTATACCTCTATCACCACCCCTAACAGCAGCAGTATCTCTGTAATAACCATTATTATTACAAGTTCCACTGTTGATATCAAAAGCAGTACCACTCTCACTACCAGTACCATTCTCACTACCACTACCAGTACCACTCTCACTACCACTACCACACCACTCTCACTACCAGTACCATTCTCACTACCACTACCATTCTCACTACCAGTTTCCAGTACTACTCATTACCACTACCAGTACCACTCTCACTTTCACTACCAGTACCACTCTCACTACCAGTACCACTCTTACTACTACTACCATTCTCACTACCACTTCCAGTACTACTCATTACCACTACTAGTACCACTCTCACTACCAGTACCATTCTCACTACCACTACCAGTACCACTCTCACTACCACTACCACACCACTCTCACTACCAGTACCATTCTCACTACCACTACCATTCTCACTACCAGTTTCCAGTACTACTCATTACCACTACCAGTACCACTCTCACTTTCACTACCAGTACCACTCTCACTACCAGTACCACTCTTACTACTACTACCATTCTCACTACCACTTCCAGTACTACTCATTACCACTACTAGTACCACTCTCACTTTCACTACCAGTACCACTCTCACTACCAGTACCACTCTCACTCTCACTACCACTACCAGTACCACTGTCACTACCACTACCACACCACTCTCACTACCAGTACCACTCTCACTACCACTACCAGTACCACTCTCACTACCACTACCACGCCACTCTCAATACCACTACCAGTACCACTCTCACTACCACTACCATTCTCACTATCACTTCCAGTACTACTCATTACCACTACCAGTGCCACTCCTCTCACTACCAGTACCACTCTCACTACCCATACCAATACCACTCACTCTACCCATACCAGTACCACTCACACTACTACTACTTGTACCATTCTCACTACCACTACAAATATCTCTCTCACTACCTTGAGCAGTATTACTCTTACTACCACTACCAGTACCAACCTCAGTACCCCTTCCAGTAACACTCTCACTACCCCTACCAGTACGACTCTCATTACCCTTACCAGTACCATTCTCACTACCACTACCAGTACCACTCTCACTACAACTATCAGTACAACTCTCAGTACCCCTACCAGTACCACTCTCACTACACCTACCAGTGCCACTCTCACTAACATTACCAGTGCCACTCTCACTTCTACTACCAGATCCACTCTCACTACCACTACCAGTACCACTCTTACTACCAGTACCACTCTCCTACCAGTGCCACTCTTAGTACCAGTACTACTCTTACTAACACTCTCACTACCACTACAAGTGCCACTTTCATTACCACTACCAGTGCCACACTCACTTACCCTACCAATACCACTCTCACTACCACTTCCACTCACTAACACTACCAGTTCCACTCTCACTACTACTACCAGAACCACTCTCACTACCACTATCAGTACCACTCTTACAACAAGTACCACTCTCACTACCAGTGCCACTCTTACTACCAGTACTACTCTTACTACCAGTGCCACACTCACTACCACTACAAGTGCCACTTTCATTACCACTACCAGTGCCACACTCACTACTCCTACCAATACCACTCTCACTACCAATACCATTCTCACTACCACTACAAATATCTCTCTCACTACCTTGAGCAGTATTACTCTTACTACCACTACCAGTACCAACCTCAGTACCCCTTCCAGTAACACTCTCACTACCCCTACCAGTACGACTCTCATTACCCTTACCAGTACCATTCTCACTACCACTACCAGTACCACTCTCACTACAACTATCAGTACCCCTACCAGTACCACTCTCACTACACCTACCAGTGCCACTCTCACTAACATTACCAGTGCCACTCTCACTTCTACTACCAGATCCACTCTCACTACCACTACCAGTACCACTCTTACTACCAGTACCACTCTCCTACCAGTGCCACTCTTAGAACCAGTACTACTCTTACTAACACTCTCACTACCACTACAAGTGCCACTTTCATTACCACTACCAGTGCCACACTCACTTACCCTACCAATACCACTCTCACTACCACTTCCACTCACTAACACTACCAGTTCCACTCTCACTACTACTACCAGAACCACTCTCACTACCACTATCAGTACCACTCTTACAACAAGTACCACTCTCACTACCAGTGCCACTCTTACTACCAGTACTACTCTTACTACCAGTGCCACACTCACTACCACTACAAGTGCCACTTTCATTACCACTACCAGTGCCACACTCACTACTCCTACCAATACCACTCTCACTACCAATACCATTCTCACTACCACTACCAGCACCACTCTCACTACCACTACCACTCTCACTACCAGTACAATTCTCACTTTCACTACCAGTACCTCTCTCACTACCACTATTACTGTCATTGGCAGATCCACTGTCACTACCACTATAACTACAGCACTGTTACTACCAGCAGCACTGTCACTACAACACTGTTACTACAAGTACCACTGTCATTGCCAGTTCCACTGTCACTACCAGTACCACTCTCACTACCAGTACCACTCACACTTGTACTACTTGTACCACTCTCACTATCACTACCAGTACCTCTCTCACTACCATTACCAGTACCACTCTCACTACCATAACCAGTACCACTTACACTACCAGTACCACTCTCACTACCCTTACCAGTACCACTCTCACTACTACTTTCTGTACCATTCTCACTATCAATACCAGAACCTCTCTCACTACTTCTATCTGTACCATTCTCACTACCCCTACCAGTACGACTCTCACTGTTACTATCTGTACCATTCTCACTTCCCCTACCAGTACCACTCTCACTACCCCTACCAGTACTACTCTCACAACTACTATCTGTACCATTCTCACTACCCCTACCAGTACCACTCACACTACTACTATATGTACCATTCTCACTACCCCTACCAGCGCCACTCTCACTACCACTCTCATTACCACTACCAGTACTATTCTCACTTTCACTATCAGTACCTCTCTCACTACCACTATTACTGTCATTGACAGTTCCATTGTCACTACCATTATCACTACAACACTGTTACTACCAGTACCACTGTCACTGCAACACTGTTACTACAAGTACCACTGTCATTGCCAGTTCCACTGTCACTACCAGTACCACTCACACTACCAGTACCACTCTCACTACTATTACTTGAACCATTCTCACTATCACTACCAGTACCACTCTCACTACCCTAACCAGTACCACTCGCACTACCAGTACCACTCTCACTACTACTATCTGTACCATTCTCACTACCCCTACCAGTACCACTCTCACTACTACTATCTGTACCATTCTCACTATCACTACCAGTACCTCTCTCACTACTTCTATCTGTACCATTCTCACTACCCTTACCAGTACCACTTTCACTATTACTATCTGTACCATTCTCTCTACCCCTATCGGTACCACTCTTACTACCCCTACCAGTACCTCTCTCACTTCTACTATCTGTACCATTCTCACTACCACTACCAGTACCACTCTCAATACTACTATATGTACCATTCTCACTACCCCTACCAGTACCATTCTCACTACTACTACCAGTACCATTCTCACTACCCCTACCAGTACCAATCTCACTACCACTACCTGTTCCATTCTCACTACCCCTACCAGTACCACTCTCACTACCACTAGCAGTACCACTCTAACTACCCCTACCAGTACAACTTTCACTACTACTACCAGTACCACTCTCACTCCCCCTACCAGTACCACTCTCACTTCTATTAGCAGTACCACTCTTACTACTGCTACCTGTACCATTCTCACTTCCCCTACCAGTACCATTCTCACTACCACTAGCAGTACCATTCTCACTACCCCTACCAGTACCACTCTCATTACTACTACCAGTACCACTCTTACTACCCCTACCAGTACCACTCTCACTACTACTATCTGTACCATTCTCATTACCCCTACCAGTATCACTCTCACTACTGCTACTTGTACCATTCTCACTTCCCCTACTAGTATCACTCTCACTACCACTACCTGTACCATTCTCACTTCCCCTGCTAGTACCACTCTCACTACTACGATCTGTACCATTCTCACTAGCACTAGCAGTACCATTCTCACTACCCCTACCAGTGCCACTCTCACTACTACTATCTGTACCATTTTCATTACCCCAACCAGTACCACTTTCACTACCACTACCTGTACCATTCTCACTACCCTTACCAGTACCACTCTCACTACTACTACCTGTACCACTCTCACTACCACTACCTGTACCATTCTCACTACCCCTACCAGTACCACTCTCACTACTACTACCTGTACCATTCTCACTACCCCTACCAGTACCACTCTCACTACTACTACCTGTACCATTCTCACTATCACTACCAGTACCACTCTCACTACTACTACCTGTACCATTCTCACTACCCCTACCAGTACCACTCTCACTACTACTACCTGTACCATTCTAACTATCACTACCAGTACCACTCTCACTTCTATTACCAGTACCACTCTCACTACTACTACCTGTACCATTCTCACTATCACTACCAGTACCACTCTCATTACTACTACGTGTACCATTCTCACTACCCCTACCAGTACCACTCTCACTACTACTACCTGTACCATTCTCACTATCACTACCAGTACCACTCTCACTACTACTACCTGTACCATTCTCACTACCTATACCAGTACCACTCTCACTACTACTACCTGTACCATTCTAACTATCACTACCAGTACCACTCTCACTTCTACTACCAGTACCACTCTCACTATTAGTACCTGTACCATTCTCACTATCACTACCAGTACCACTATCACTACTACTACCTGTACCATTCTCACTACCCCTACCAGTACCACTCTCACTACTACTACCTGTACCATTCTAACTATCACTACCAGTACCACTCTCACTTTTACTATCAGTACCACTCTCACTACAACTACCTGTACCATTCTCACTATCACTACCAGTACCACTCTCATTACCACTACCACTACAACACTATCACTACCAGTACCACTCTCATTACCACTACAGCTCTCACTACCACTACCACTACCACTACAACACTGTTACTACAAGTATCACTGTCATTGACAGTTCCACTGTCACTACCACTATCACTACAACACTGTCACTACCAGTTCTACTCTCACTACCACTATCATTTTCATTATCACTACCAGTACCACTCTCACTACCACTACCACTGTCATTGCTAGTTCCACTCTCACTACCACTATCACTACAACACTATAGCTACCAGTACCACTCTCACTACCACTATCACTACAAAACTATCACTACCAGTACCACTCTCACTACCACTATCACTACAATACTATCACTACCAGTTCCACTCTCACTACCACTGTCATTGCTAGTTCCACTCTCACTACCACTATCACTGCAACACTATCACTACCAGTACCACTCTCACTACCACTATCACTACAACACTATCACTACCAGTACCACTCTCACTACCACTATCACTACAACACTATCACTACCAGTACCACTCTCACTACCACTATCACTACAATACTATCACTACCAGTATCACTCTCACTACCACTATCACTACAATACTATCACTACCAGTACCTCTATCATTTCTACTACAGCTCTCACTACCACTCTCACTACCACTACCACTACAACACTGTTACTACCAGTTCCACTCTCATTATCACTACCTGTACCATTCTCACTACCCTTACCAGTACCACTCTCACTACTACTACCTGTACCACTCTCACTACCACTACCTGTACCATTCTCACTACCCCTACCAGTACCACTCTCACTACTACTACCTGTACCATTCTCACTACCCCTACCAGTACCACTCTCACTACTACTACCTGTACCATTCTCACTATCACTACCAGTACCACTCTCACTACTACTACCTGTACCATTCTCACTACACCTACCAGTACCACTCTCACTACTACTACCTGTACCATTCTAACTATCACTACCAGTACCACTCTCACTTCTACTACCAGTACCACTCTCACTACTACTACCTGTACCATTCTCACTATCACTACCAGTACCACTCTCGTTACTACTACGTGTACCATTCTCACTACCCCTACCAGTACCACTCTCACTACTACTACCTGTACCATTCTCACTATCACTACCAGTACCACTCTCACTACTACTACCTGTACCATTCTCACTACCCATACCAGTACCACTCTCACTACTACTACCTGTACCATTCTAATTATCACTACCAGTACCACTCTCACTTCTACTACCAGTACCACTCTCACTGTTAGTACCTGTACCATTCTCACTATCACTACCAGTACCACTCTCACTACTACTACCTGTACCATTCTCACTACCCCTACCAGTACCACTCTCACTACTACTACCTGTACCATTCTAACTATCACTACCAGTACCACTCTCACTTTTACTATCAGTACCACTCTCACTACAACTACCTGTACCGTTCTCACTATCACTACCAGTACCATTCTCATTACCACTACAACACTATCACTACCAGTACCACTCTCATTACCACTACAGCTCTCACTACCACTCTCACTACTACTACCACTACAACACTGTTACTACAAGTATCACTGTCATTGACAGTTCCACTGTCACTACCACTATCACTACAACACTGTCACTACCAGTTCTACTCTCACTACCACTACCATTTTCATTATCACTACAAGTACCACTCTCACTACCACTACCACTGTCATTGCTAGTTCCACTCTCACTACCACTATCACTACAACACTATAGCTACCAGTACCACTCTCACTACCACTATCACTACAGAACTATCACTACCAGTACCACTCTCACTATCACTACAATACTATCACTACCAGTTCCACTCTCACTACCACTGTCATTGCTAGTTCCACTCTCACTACCACTATCACTACAACACTATCACTACCAGTACCACTCTCACTACCACTATCACTACCAGTACCATTCTCACTACCACTATCACTACAATACTATCACTACCAGTATCACTCTCACTACCACTATCACTACAATACTATCACTACCAGTACCACTATCATTACTACTACAGCTCTCACTACCACTCTCACTACCACTACAACTACAACACTGTTACTACCAGTTCCACTCTCATTATCACTACCAGTACCACTCTCACTACCACTACCACTGCCATTGCTAGTTCCACTCTCACTACCACTATCACTACAACACTGTCACTACCAGTACCACTCTCACTACCACTATCATTACAACACTGTCATTACCAGTTCCACTCTCACTACCACTACCAGTACCATTCTCATTATCACTACCAGTACCACTCTCACTACCACTACCACTGCCATTGCTAGTTCCACTCTCACTACCACTTTCACTACAACACTGTTACTACCAGTACCACTACTTTTTCTTCTTTTACTACTACCACTACTAATGCAGTAACAATGGCCAGTCTAATTTTTATAACAACTACCATTACTAAATTAAATACTGTAGAATCTGGTAAATAAGCACATACTTGAATATAATCGTATACAAAAATTAAGTGTATATAGCCTTACTGTCTTTCTGTTTGTGATAATAATGCATGCTAAAATCTTTCTGTAATTTTATGTTTAAAAAAGGGGCATATCTCATTATAGGTATACAAACAAAATTTGCTAATGATCTTTATCAATACTGTGATAATTGCTACTAGTATTGTATGTAAAGGTGACAAGTAGAGTAACCTGTCAGCATCAAATATTTATCATCATATTAGTATTTCACAACTATTGAGTGTAATCCTTTTCTGATAATCATGTTGTTTGAATAGTAGCAACTAGATGCTCATATATTGCTCGAGTTATTATTCAGTTTGTTTTAGATCTTTGTGTGTGCATTAAACACTAATAAAACTTTTTGAACAAGGAAATCTTACTCCTGATCAAAAAAGAGCAACATAGAGACCATGTGTAACATACATAGTGTACATTAACTGTAACTGAGTTACTCTTGTTTTCATGACTGAGGTAAGCATTGATCAAGGTGTCAAATATAGGCACATAGAGCTCATGTATAAACACATTTAAAATAAAGGCACATAGGGAGGGCTATGTTTAAACGCATATCAAATATAGGCACATAGGGCTTATGTACAAATGCATATCAAATATAGGCACATAGGGCTTATGTACAAAGGCATACCAAATATAGGCACATAGGGCTTATGTACAAATGCATATCAAATATTGGCACATAGGGCTTATGTACAAATGCATACCAAATATAGGCACATAGGGCTTATGTACAAAGGCATACCAAATATAGGCACATAGGGCTTATGTACAAATGCATATCAAATATAGGCACATAGGGCTATGTATAAGCGCATATCAAATATAGGCACATAGGGCTATGTATAAGCTGTATCAAATATAGGCACATAGGGTTTATGAACACATGCATATCAAATATAGGCACATAGGGCTTATGTACAAAGGCATACCAAATATAGGCACATAGGGCTTATGTATAAGCACATACCAAATATAGGCACATAGGGCTTATGTACAAATCCATACCAAATATAGGCACATAGGGCTTATGTACAAAGGCATACCAAATAAAGGCACATAGGGCTTATGTACAAGCTCATATCAAATATAGGCACATAGGGCTACCGGTATGTATAAGCCCATATCAAATATAGGCACATAGGGCTTATGTACAAATGCATATCAAATATAGGCACATAGGGCTTAAATACAAATGCATACCAAATATAGGCACATAGGGCTATGTATAAGCGCATATCAAATATAGGCACATAGGGCTTATGTACAAAGGCAAACCAAATATAGGCACATAGGGCTTATGTACAAAGGCATACCAAATATTGGCACATAGGGCTTATGTACAAATGCATTTCAAATATAGGCACATAGGGCTATGTATAAGCGCATATCAAATATAGGCACATAGGGCTTATGTACAAATCCATACTAAATAAAGGCACATAGGGCTTATGTACAAAGGCATACCAAATATAGGCACATAGGGCTTATGTACAAAGGCATACCAAATATAGGCACATAGGGCTTATGTACAAACGCATATCAAATATAGGCACATAGGGCTATGTATAAGCACATATCAAATATAGGCACATAGGGCTTATGTTCAAAGGCATACCAAATATAGGCACATAGGGCTTATGTTCAAAGGCATACCAAATATAGGCACATACGGCTTATGTACAAAGGCATACCAAATATAGGCACATAGGGCTATGTACAAAGGCATATCAAATATAGGCACATAGGGCTTATGTACAAACGCATATCAAATATAGGCACATAGGGCTATGTATAAGCGCATATCAAATATAGGTACATAGGGCTTATGTACAAAGGCATATCAAGTATAGGCACATAGAGCTTATGTACAAAGGCATACCAAATATAGGCACATAGGGCTATGTACAAATGCATATCAAATATAGGCACATAGGGCTTATGTACAAAGGCATACCAAATATTGGCACATATGGCTTATGGACAAAGGCATACCAAATATAGGCACATAGGGCTATGTACAAACGCATATCAAATATAGGCACATAGGGCTATGTATAAGCGCATATCAAATATAGGCACATAGAGCTTATGTACAAATGCATATCAGATATAGGCACATAGAGCTTATGTACAAAGGCATACCAAATATAGGCACATAGGGCTTATGTACAAACGTATATCAAATATAAGCACATTGGGCTTTGTATAAGCGCATATCAAATATAGGCTCATAGGGCTTATGTATAAGCGCATATCAAATATAGGCACATAGGGCTTATGTACAAGCTCATATCAAATATAGGCACATAGGGCTTATATACAAGAGCAAAGTTATATAGGTGTATTATAGTTCAGTGGCTCAGTGTAAGCCCTTACCAATAAAAAGGGCATAAAAGTGTCACTATGCATATGCTTATTTACCAGATTCTACAGTATTTGTACTATTACATCATTTTCTTTAAGTGCTGCATGTTTAAGTGTTCATGTTTTAATGTTGATATTTATGTCATTGTTGGCAGGGTAATGGGGATTGTGTGTGTAGAGCCAATGTACAAGGAGCCAGCTGTAACCAATGCAAGGGCAACACATGGGGTCTTAATATGAATAACACAGAAGGGTGCATACCATGCAAGTGTGACCTGACTGGTACCCAGCTAGGAGATAAGCTGACTGTTGAGGCCCTGTCGTGTCACCAGAATACTGGACAATGTACCTGTCTGTCCAACAGGGTTGGGCGCCAGTGTGATGATTGCCTGAGTGGTGGGTGGCACATTTGTAAATTATTATGTACTCAACCAAAGTTTGTACAATATCACATATAAGAATGACTATCAATTTAAATCTTAAATCTTTAAAATGTGTCTGTATTTAAACATTAATATGATAACAAAATAACTTGTCAAAATGATAAATTAAAGGGCAAAAGAAAGGGATGCAGTGAAAATGAATGACGAATAAATAATCCAAGAGATCAGCATGCCAGTTATATAGGGCTGATTTCTGATAAAAAACACAAATACAGTATTGATTGATTTACATATTACATGTTGAGAATATTACATTAACTAGTCAGAGTTAAGCTGTAACATAGTTTCATTTAGATTGTTTACTGAGCATAAGCACAGCACGATCTAGACTGTAAATTTAGTTCACAAGGCATCATTGAAATCTTGTGTACTTTAGTTGAGCTGTAATAATGATTTCAACATAACGTTGGTAGTGTTTCAGGTAACATTTTTACAATCTTTTGTGGAGTCCACACGAGGTGAGCTCGACATAGTCATAATAATGGAGATTTAGTGTCCATCCATTTGATCATGTCCAGACCATAATTAGGCGATGTGTCATGAGCAAGACCCAGGTCCCTGTCTAAAAGGGCAATATCATAGTTAGAGGTTAAGGCCAGAAATAAGTACAAAATTTCATGTCCCCTCCATATCTTCTAAACCATGCAACAAGATTTTGAAAAAAACATGGTACAAATGTTGACGATGTTTCACACACTAGACCCAAGTCACTAGCTCAAAGGTCAAGTCACATTTAAAGGTTAAAGGTCAGAAATATGTACAAAATTTTGTGTCTATTCCATATCTTGTAAACCACTTGACAAATTTTGACAGAACATGGCTCCATTATTCACCATAATCAGATGATGTGTTGCTACAACACCCAGGTTTGTAGGTCAAAGATCAAGGTCATATTTAAAGGTTCTTGTAAACCACTTGACAAATTTAACAGATGTTCATAATCAGACAATTTGTCTTGTGCTCATAGCATGAAAGGTCAAGGTCAGAAATATGTACAAAATTTCATGTCCCCTCCATATCTTGTAAACCACTTTATACATTTAAAATAACATGGCACAAATGTTCACTATAATCAGATGGTGTGTCTTGTGCAAGACACAGGTTTGAAACTCCAAGGTCACGGTCACACAAGTTCAAGGTAATAAATAGGTATAAAATTTCCTGTTCATTCCATATCTTGCAATGTGTCATAAATGTTCACCATAATCAGACAAAGTTTGATCACAGGTCTGTACGGACATTATAATAGCCCATTGTGATCTAGTATCGTATTTTATTTGTTACTATATAGGCTACCATGTCAGTTTGGATCCTGGAGGTGGATGTTTAAACTGTCAGTGTAACAACAAAGGTACTCTGCCCCTCACACAGTGTCACTCCAAGACTGGGCAATGTGAGTGTCGCCGAGGCAATTCAGGGGTGACAGGTCTTGCATGCGATGAATGTCTTGAGGGTTACTATGGATTTAATGGAAGAGAGGGCGTGTAAGTTTGATCAATTATATTTAACAATTACTTTATAATGTTTATGTTCATATTTACTGTATATGTCATGTTAATAAGGTACAGACCCTAAATCGCTCAAGTACTCCATAATTGCTCTCCGTTTGCGCTCAGTTTGCACTCTGTTCACGCTCCGTTTGCGTGCACTCGATTAATTGTGGTTAATTTAATGCACTCACAAATGTAAGTATTCGCTCACAAGCTGTGTATATCTGAGTGTTCTGTACTATCTTTATTTAATACTCCTCTCAGTGTTCACTTTGGTCATTTAGCGTTCACTCAACATTCAGTGCACTCAATTCGGTCTCCGGCCCATAACCAATCGCAACATCTCAACTCTAAAAATGATTCCATATTGACTTTTTAATTTAATCTGTTCCAATGGAGCAATAAATAAAATGTATCCATGGGATTTAGTCAAGGTAATTGAATTCATAATCTGATTGTTTGTCTACATATTGTGTCACCCGCTGGGCGGAAGGTTGTAAATTTCAGATAAACCATTTCTGATAGTTATAGGGAAGATTAACGGAAGAGTGTATATTTTAATATGTGATCAGTGGTCTGTGTTATCAAAGAATATAGCACGTTCTACCAACTTCTATTATTCAGACCGAAATGTTTTTGCATCAGTAACTTCTTTGATAAACCATAAGCCTTTTTGTTACAGGAAAGCAAAATAAGTTGTCCACAAAGTTTACAGATGCATCATCAACATAAACTAAATATATTGTAATTGTTATTTATAATTCAATACCGCTTATACATCTTTGGATTAACAGTAATCCATTCATTTGATCAATATAAGCAGTGACTTAACAACATGTGGATATGTCACTGTTTTTGTTAATGTTCAAACTAAAATCAGCTTTATTATCAATAATATGCACTGCATGTGTGATGAAAAATTTATTATAATCCGTGCAATGGAATTTGACATATTATAAATGATTTTTAAAAAATAATAATCTTATAGTGTTTTTCTCAATTTGGGTCCAAATGTGGCTTCATTAAACTTAAAAAAGATATTCTGATATTATAAGATTTTACAAATATTTTCATTATCATAATGTATATATATGTACCTGAAATGAACTTTTTGTCAGTGTGTTTCTCAATTATTTTTTTTACTGACAGTATGATTTATGTTAATATATTATTTAAAATACCAGCTATATTGAACTTGGTTGAAAATATACCCACTGTGCTATACGTCTACTTATATGACATGCAGCAACACAGACACCCTTGGTGTTAATTAAGTTGTGTAACATGCCAATGAGAGCCATGTCAATTAAATTATATGCTAAAATGGTGACTTATCTGTTTATTGACCATGGAAGAAGTTTGAAAGAAAAGAAAGATATAAGAAAAACTGCCAGCCAGTTAACAACAAAACAAACAAATTCAATTAAGATATTGGTTATTCGAGGTTTCAGAATGATACTTTAGTCTGTAAACCCTTGATATTAATATCATAAAATTTACGAAATGAAAACCCAACCTTACAAATATTATTATGACACATGCTATTTCACTTAGTGGGTATCTTTGAAATTTTTTATGTAAGGATATCAAAGGAATTCTATCAGTGTAATGTACATAAAACTCCTTAAAAGTGTCAGACATGTTTATGTCATTTATTTTTTAAAAATTAAACACTAATCAGATTCTGTAGGAAATTTATAAAAATAACAGATTAAAGTTAAATCAACGATGATAAACCGGTATGGGATTTATTTCAAATGCTTTTTATATTTTACTTACAGTGACTACTCATCAATGCACTTTTGTAGGGGTGGGGGGTATTTGCCGTAACACCGCTTGTAGATCAAAGAAATTACTGATCAAACACATTTCGATCTGATATGGCCCACTGATCACATACCAGAAGTGTGCTATTACTACTACTATTGACCCTTCCGGTAGCTTCCCTACTATCAATAATGGTTTAGCCTAATTGGACCCCATTCGGCACACCTGATGACAAACAACTGGGTTCTGGATTTATACAATTTGTAGGAAATATCTCGACAGACAATTTATGAAATTTCAAGATGAAAAAAGATCTAAAGAAGGAAGTACCAGCGATTTTAGAAGACAAAGCATAAAACTTTTACCCTTCAAAGTATCTATTTTTATGAAAACACCAACCAGGCATAATTTTTTAATCAAAATGCCATCAGACCCCCCATGCATTTACATTAGTGACATAAAACGCGACGTAAAATGACGCAATAAACATGACACATTAGAACGAGGTCAGAAATAAATTGTGTCGGAGTTAAAGACATAAAACATGTGCATTCACTATATAAATTAAGGCATAGCGTATTTGTTAATATATTTATCTTTGCGGATTATATATATATTCTTTTGTTAAAGAATAGTTATAATTATTTTGTATGACAATATATCGAAATTCAAAGCAGGAATTATAATTGCAAAAATACCGTTAAATAATGCATTAAGATTAATACTAGCCTGAGGCATCTATACTCCGTTTTATGCATAGAAGCAAATTATAAACCACTCCAGATACATGTTTAAAAACACGGACTGGTTCACATTTATTTAGTATATACTTTTTTAATACCGTAATGTTAACTTTAGTGTGAACCAGTCTGGCTTTGAGCAGCCATAGAATTATTATGTGACCATAATGTGTTTATCTAATGAAATTGACACTTACTGTGCTTACTGTGTGTATTTAATTTCAAAGATTGATTTTATATACAGACCGTTATCCGTTCAAGTACACCTAACGGACGCAAACAAAACGAATATCAAACGCGTTTTAAACGATATACAAATGGACTAAAAATGCAAACGAAACGATAAACGAAACAAAATGATTCACGGATGCAACAGGGCGAACGATCCACGAACGATACAAAACGATAATGCAAACTTTAAACGCATCAAATAATGAAGATTCGGATATCCTCTAATATTGTCATAGTTATATTGACAATGAAATAAATAATTAAACGAAATGATTGCTCTCTTTGTCATTTAAAATCTTTAAATTGCTTTACCTGTAACTTTAATTTAATTTCTTTGTTATAAGTTTTAATCCCGAATTATCCGTGAAAAACATTGCCTCGGGCATCGTTTCTTTACTTGTAAAAGTGTGATAAAACAATCAGATGACGCATGACCTGCTTTCGCAACTACCCCAATTAACTGATTTAATTATCTGAACACTGATTTATGTTGCTGTTCTGTTATATGATTGCCAATCAGGAAAAGTTTTCAAGTAATTTTAGAAAATCTGTTTGTTACACTAAAACCTTTCCACTTAGGGCTTTTCCAGAATTGTATATAAAAATAGTTCATATATATATATAACAAACACAAGTAAAGGGTTGGTGTACATACACATACTACACATACACATAAATTTGTGTACAGAATGAACAGGCTGTCCCTTTCACTATCACCTTGTGCCAATGTCCGATGACGTCACCAGTGAAACAAACATTTTATTCACTAAGTGGGTATCTTGGACATATTTGATGGAAGGGCATTCTGGATATTGACTTTTAATGTAAAATAAATAAATTTAAAACAAAAATAAATAAAAGTGCATGCATGGGCATTATACTTATGATTAAGTGGTTTTATTTTACGTAACAAATGCATTTATTATAGATTACGAACCTATTTGCAGTTTTAAATGTTAGTACCAAGCCCTGCATGGGAGATATGCTTATTTAAGTGATAATAAACACAGTTTTGATAGCAGTTTTTTGTAAGTTAATTATCTGTCATTAGTCCCGTTAGTTAAATAAACAAGTCAATTACATTCCCAATCTGCAGGAGATGAATGTCAGCATATCTTTTGCACCAATATTTTATTACACATTAGAAAAAAACATATATATCACATATTTTTAACTCGCCAGGATGAAGTCCAAGGAGAGCTATTGCAATGACCCCGGCGTCTGTAGGCACCCAGGTTAAACTTTTGCGCTTAAGTTTAAGGTATCTATGCAACCACTCATTGGATGTGTATGAAACTTCGCATGTGTGTTCACCGTCATCAATGGAACACACACAGACAAGAACCATAACTCTGGATTGCATTTTGGCAAAGTTATGGCCCTTTTTGGACTTAGACACCCAGAGGCGAGCTTTGTTGTCTTCTGAAAAATCTTGTTTATTTAAAGAACAGAGTGTTGTAAATGAATTCATGACATGATAGCGATTTCGTATAAAAAACAGATTAAACTAAAAATCAGAATTGTTGATTTCACAAGATAAAACAATTCTACAATTTTAAAACTAATAAAAATATGTTATTTTATTTGTATTATTATTTGTTTTATTTTTTTGGAATATTATTATCATTGGATCTATTATCATAAAATATATATTGACTTCTTGATTTGTCACAGCTTTTATATTGGATACGTGCGTGCGTGTATTTCGATTATATTTGTACCCTATGAATGAATCTTAATTTAACCTGCAACATGGGATTGAATAAGAAATATAAAGTCAAAATCAATACTAAAAAAATGCAGATTTTTTTTACAATACATTATTATCATCATCATTATTACTATTTATTATTAATATTGTTATTATTATTTAATATAACTCGAAATAAAAGGAAAACGTGCAGCATTTTCTATGTTTATTGAATATATATAGTTACATTTGTGCAGTAACAAACTGCGAGATAATAAACAATCATAATCTATACTATTAAAAGGTAAAAAAAGGTTGGAATGTTTAGGCCGCTCTATGGTGTATAGTTTCCTCCACCAAAAGGCGACCAGGCGCTACAGGCAAACTCCCATTAACAGAGACCCAGCTTTTGATTAAAATGAAGGCAACTTGAAGCAACACGCAATACAACACAAGTCAACAACGGACTGGCTGACGGCATCAAGCACACAGACTCCACCAGAATGCATGACCATAGGCCCCAGCTTACAACGGCTACGCACCAGAAACCAGTGCCACATTGAAAGTTAGGGTCTACTGCCATACATCCGGTGCTAAAAGGGGTGCCGACAACTGCTATTCTAGTTATTCAATACCGGTGGGAATGACAGCCCATCCTACGGTTTACCAGCATAACAGTGGTTACTTTAACCACCATAAACTCGTATAACAATACGGTTACACGTACAACTGACCAACTTTGGTATGCCCTTCATGATGCATTGAGTCACCAAGCAGCAACGCAATCTAGGTCTTACCAGTACTATAAGGGCCTAGTGACCCGAAGCAACTCGAGTCTACCATTATCAAGTGGCAACATGCATCATGTACAATTTTCAGACAGATACACAAACGCAACAAACCGCAACTGCATCAAACACACAAAATACGGTCTGGGTGCAAACTTTTTGATTCAAAACGTGGGCACACCATATGACACAGCTCAAGATCAACAGCAACGGTATAATGCGTGTTGCCACAATATCTAGTACAAGGTACCAATTTTTTCAATCTGTGACAATAACACCATTGAGAACCACAGTTATACAAAAATAAAATATTTGACTATTAACAGAACGCCTGATCCCTTCCGATCAACCCGACTTGAGGGACAGTTCTAGCAATTAAAGTTTAAAATAAATACTTTTGATCAACACTTTATATCATACTTATAGCAAACTGTTCTTAATGTTAGTGAGGCATTAACCATATTTAATTGTAAATAAATATTAAACAACAAACGCCAACTCAAACATTCTGTGCCATTTAACGATAGTGTAAGTCACTTTCAAATCCGATATCCAGGCATTAGGTACACAATGCATGTAACGTATCATCCTGTGCCACAACGATTAACAAAGTGTCTGTTCGTACAAGGTAGAAGTAGGATAATGTTCCCAAAGTCGGTACCCGTGGCGGAAGATCCATGATAGTATATACGTGGCAGTGAACTGGATATTGGAGACCATCTAATGCACATCAGTTGTTACCACATCTGTTAAATCTCAATGTACAAGATCCTGAAAAATATACTGGGAACAGCAATTCTGACACAAAATCATGCATATATGTAACCAGGATTAATAAGTCCTTATCACATACACTAGTTGCCATTGAACATGCAATAAAAAACATCTTCTAGGGGTGTGGCGGGCGGGTAATTTTGTAAACTCTTGTGTCATGTAGATAAAAGTGAGAAGGCTGCATGGGATTTGCATTTAAATACCGCGGTTGGACAGATTGTTTTCCGATTCTGTATTGTATTATTAAACAATGTGTTTATTGAAAGGGGAACCAGTTTAACGGACGATAAAATCTGAAGAGCTACGAATCCGTAGCAACGGACAAACGTTATTACTCAAATAAATAAACCAAATTATTTTAAGGGAAATAATTTTTATTATTTAATATAACGCGAAATAAAAGGAAAACGTGCAGCATTCTCTATGTTAATGAACATATATAGTTACATTTGTGCAGTAACAACTTGCAAGATAATAAACAATCATAATCTATACTATTAAAAGGTAAATAAAGGTTGGCATGTTTAGGCCACTCTATGGTGTATAGATTCCTCCACCGAAAGGCGACCAGGCGCTACAGGCAAACTCCCATTAACAGAGACCCAGCTTTTGATTAAGATGAAGGCAAATTGATGCAACACGCAATACAACACAAGGCAACAACGGAGTGGCTGACGGCATCAAGCACACAGACTCCACCCGAATGCATGACCATAGGCCCCAGCTTACAATGGCTATGCACCGGAAACCAGTGCCACATTGAAAAATAGGGTTTACCGCCAAACATCCGGTGCTAAAAGGGGTGCCGACGACTGCACCATTTATTTTACGCCTGGTCACCCTCGGCCGATAGAATTTTTTCCACCACAATAAATGAAACATTTATCCCCGAAAAATTCTAATGAACGGAAGACCTATTTTTCAATAGTGATTCTCTTATAAAAATATAGGTAAAAGTCGAGACCGACCTTGTTAAGATGCACACCATCGGCACGAAAGAAGTTGGTTTTGGTATCAATGTCTGGACTTTTGATATCACTTTTCCCAAACTTGTGTACAATGGTGCGGCCTAATCTATTAACCCGCTTGCGTTTTGCGTCCATAAGTTTAAGGCTGAAGTCCCCTCATTGTTATATTATTGTTGCTAATACATTTCAACTTCAGTTATGTTTATTGTTATATTATTGTTACTGATTCATTTCAACTTCTGCTATGTTTATTGCTATATAATTGTTACCACGACATTTCTACTACTGCTATGTTTATTGCTATATTATTGTTGATATTACTTTTCTACTTCTGCTAGGTGTATTGCTATATTATTTTTACAACAATTTATTATGTCTGCTTTCTTTATTGCATATTATTGTTACTAATACATTTCAACCTCTGCTACGTTTATTGTTATATTATTATTACTGATGCATTTCAATTTCTACTATGTTTATTGCTATATTACTGTTATACTACTTTTCTATTTCTGCTAGATTCATTCCTATATTATTGTCACTACTACTACTACTTTTCTATTTCTGCTAGATTCATTGCTATAGATTAATTGCTATATTATTGTTACTACTTCTACTTTTCTATTTCTGCTAGATTCATTGCTTTGTTATTTTTACTACTACCTTTCTACTTCTACTAGGATTATTGCTATATTATTGTTACTTCTACTACTATTCCATTTTTGTTAGATTCATTGCTATATTATTGTTACCACTACTACTTTTCTATTCCTGCTAGGTTCATTGCTATATTATTGTTACAACTCCTTTTCTGCTTGTTCTATGTTCATTGCTATATAATTGTTATTACTACTTTTCTACTTCTGCTATGTGTATTGCTATATTATTGTTACTACTACCTTTCTACTTCAGCTATATTATTGTTCCAACTACTGTTCTACTTCTGCTATATTTATTGCTAAAATAGTGTTACTACTACTTTTCTACTTCTGCTATGTTTCTTGCTAGATTATGGTTACTACAACTTTTCTAATTCTGCTTTGTTTCTTGCTATATATTATTGTTACTGTTACTTTTCAACTTTGGCTATGTTTATTGCTATAATATTGTTACAACTACTTTTCTACTACTTCTATGTTTATTGCGATATTGTTGTTATTATCACTTTACTACTTCTGCTATATTTATTGCTATATTATTGTTACTACCACTTTTCTACTTCTACTGTGTTTATTGATATACTATTATTACTATTATTTTTATTCTTCTGCTAGGTTCGTTGTTATATCATTGTTAAAACTACATTTCTACTTCAGCTAGGTTTATTACTATAATAGTATTACTACTACTTTTCTAATTATACCCCCGACAAACGAAGTATATTGGAGTCACCCTGTGGTCGGTCTGTCGGTCGGTCGGTCTGTCCGTTGCAATTTTCCTTGTCCGGAGCATCACTTGAAAAGTACTGGATGGAATTTCACCAAACGTCATACAATGGTAGAATATAATAAGAGGAAGTGCAGTGTACAAGAAACATAACTCTATTCTTGCTAATTACAGAGTTATTGCCCTTTGATATTTTTTCTTGTCCGGAGCATAACTTGAAAAGTACCGGATGGAATATCATCAAGCTTCATACAATGGTACAATATAATGAGAGGAAGTGCAGTGTACAAGAAACATAACTCTATTCTTTCTAATAACAGAGTTATTGCCCTTTGATATATTTCCCTTGTCCGGAGCATTACTTTTAAAGTACTGGATGGAATTTCATCAAACTTCATACACTGGTAGAATATAATGACAGGAAGTGCAGTGTACAGGAAACATAACTCTATTCTTGCTAATTACAGAGTTATTGCTCTTTGATATATTTCCCTTGTCCGGAGCATAACTTTAAAACTATTGGATATAATTTAATAAAACTTCATACAATGGTAAACCATTTTCTGTCATGGCGGCGTTCGGGGGTATTCATCACCTTCAGTGATAGCTTTAGTTCTTCTTGGTTTAATGCTATATTATTGTTACAACTACTTTTCTACTTCTGCTATATTTATTGCTATAATAGTGTTAGTACTACTTTTCTACTTCTTCAATGTGTATTGCTATATTATTGCTACTACTTCTTTTCTACTTGTGCTATGTTTATTGCTATATTATTGTTACCACAACATTTCTACTTCTGCATTGTTTATTGCTATATTTTTGTTGCAACTACTTTTCTACTTCTGCTAGGTGTATTGCTATTTTATTGTTACAACTATTTTTCTACGTCTGTTTTGTTCATTGCATTTTATTGTTACTAATACATTTCAACCTATGCTATGTTTATTGCTATATTATTGTTACTGATGCATTTCAACTTCTGCTATGTGTATTGCTATATTACTGTTATACTACTTTTCTATTTCTGCTAGATTCATTGCTATATTATTGTTACTACTACTACTTTTCTATTTCTGCTAGATTCATTGCTTTATTATTTTTACTACTACTTTTCTACTTTTGCTAGGTTTATTGCTATATTATTGTTACTTCTACTACTTTTCTATTTCTGCTAGACTCATTGCTATATTATTGTTACTCCTACTACTTTTCTATTCCTGTTAGATTCATTGTTATATTATTGTTACAGCTCCTTTTCTGCTTCTTTTAGGTTCATTGCTATATTATTGTTACTACTACTTTTCTACTTCTGCTAGGTTTATTGCTATATTATTGTTATTACTACTTTTCTACTTCTGCTAGGTTTATTGCTATATTATTGTTATTACTACTTTTCTACTTCTGCTAGGTTTATTGCTATATTATTATTACTACTACTACTTTTCTATTCCTGTTAGATTCATTGTTATATTATTGTTACAGCTCCTTTTCTGCTTCTTTTGGGTTTATTGTTATATTATTATTACTACTACTATATTTGTTCTGCTATGTTTCTTTGTTAATTTGAGACATAATTATACCCCCGACAAACGAAGTTTTGAGGGGGTATACTGGAGTCATCCTGAGGTCGGTCTGTCGGTCTGTCGGTCTGTTGGTCTGTCGGTCTGTCGGTCTGTCGGTCGGTCTGTCCCCAATTTTCCTTGTCCGGAGCATAACTTGAAAAGTACTGGATGGAATTTCATCAAACTTCATACAATGGTAGAATATAATGAGAGGAAGTGCAGTGTACAAGAAACATAACTCTATTCTTGCTAATTACAGAGTTATTGCCCTTTGGTATTTTATATTGTCCGGAGCATAACTTGAAAAGTACCGGATGGAATTTCATCAAGCTTCATACAATGGTAGAATATAATGAGAGGAAGTGCAGTGTACAGGAAACATAACTGTATTCTTGCTAATTACAGAGTTATTGCCCTTTGAAATATTTCCCTTTGATATTTTTTCTTGTCCGGAGCATAACTTGAAAAGTACCGGATGGAATTTCATCAAGCTTCATACAATGGTACAATATAATGAGAGGAAGTGCAGTGTACAGGAAACATAACTCTATTCTTGCTAATTATAGAGTTATTGCCCTTTGATATATTTCCCTTGTCCGGAGCATTACTTTTAAAGTACTGGATGGAATTTCATCAAACTTCATACAATGTTAGAATATAATGACAGGAAGTGCAGTGTACAAGAAACATAACTCTTTTCTTGCTAATTACAGAGTTATTGCCCTTTGATATATTTCCCTTGTCCGGAGCATTACTTGAAAAGTACTGGATTGAATTTCATCAAACATCATACAATGGTAGAATATAATGAGAGGAAGTGCAGTGTACAAGAAACATAACTCTATTCTTGCTAATAACAGAGTTATTGCCCTTTGGTATTTTTTCTTGTCCGGAGCATAACTTGAAAAGTACCGGATGGAATTTCATCAAGCTTCATACAATGGTAAAATATGATGAGAGGAAGTGCAGTGTACAGGAAACATAACTCTATTCTTGCTAATTATAGAGTTATTGCCCTTTGATATATTTCCCTTGTCCGGAGCATTACTTTTAAAGTACTGGATGGAATTTCATCAAACTTCATACAATGGTAGAATATAATGACAGGAAGTGCAGTGTACAAGAAACATAACTCTATTCTTGCTAATTACAGAGTTATTGACCTTTGATATATTTCCCTTGTCCGGAGCATTACTTTTAAAGTACTGGATGGAATTTCATCAAACTTCATACAATGGTAGAATATAATGAGAGGAGGTGCAGTGTACAAGAAACATGACTCTATTATTGCTAATTACAGAGTTATTGCCCTTTGGTATTTTTTCTTGTCCGGAGCATAACTTGAAAAGTACCGGATGGAATTTCATCAAGCTTCATACAATGGTAGAATATAATGAAAGGAAGTGCAGTGTACAAGAAACATAACTGTATTCTTGCTAATTACAGAGTTATTGCCCTTTGATATATTTCCCTTGTCCGGAGCATTACTTTTAAAGTACTGAATGGAATTTCATCAAACTTCATACAATGGTACAATATAATGACAGGAAGTGCAGTGTACAGGAAACATAACTCTATTCTTGCTAATTACAGAGTTATTGCCCTTTGATATATTTCCCTTGTCCAGAGCATTACTTTTAAAATACTGGATGGAATTTCATCAAACTTCATACAATGGTAGAATATAATGACAGGAAGTGCAGTGTACAAGAAACATAACTCTATTCTTGCTAATTACAGAGTTATTGTCCTTTGATATATTTCCCTTGTCTGGTTCAGTACTTTTAAAGTACTTTTAAAGCCATCAGTGATAACAGTTTAATAAAGTTCATGAAAGAACCAAGTTGATGAATACATGGAGTTCGAGCAAAGCAGATTCGATATTGTATTCCTAGTGCTCTTGTTTGTTTCTTATCCATAAAATTGTTGTCCCTCAACATAACTCGAAAAAGTATAACATTTATTGATTGTCATGAAAGCTTGTACACTGCACAATAATTAAAAAGACCGTTTTTAATTTTAACAAAACCATAAAAAAATTAACAATACAAACAACTCAATCCATAACATTCTCTTTTATTAAGAATTTCTTTTGTCTGGAGCATTACTTTAAAACTATTGGATATAATTTAATAAAACTTCATACAATGGTTAACCATTTTCTGTCATGGCGGCGTTCGGGGGTATTCATCACTACAGTGATAGGTCTAGTTATATCAGGATTCAACGCTGTAGAGCGTAAATTTTTCGAATCCTGTGGTAACCTTGGTCCACTGTACTGAATGGGAAAACCCTGTGAAAAACTCTGAATTAAAAAGTTTGTCTCAATGTGACCGTCGGCTGTTAATTTAAAAATGCCCCCTTTGCAAAAATTAGACAGTTCTACTGCCCCTTTGAGTAAAAGGGCTAAATTTATATATTCACCCTTGCCGATCTGTTGCTTTAGAGATGAAGGGACAAAAGCTGCCAAATCATCACAAGCCAAACGGACTGAAGGCGCAGTTTGCACGTTACTGGTCAGAGAATACTGACCGGTTTGGTTCGAAATTTGACCTGGCGGCCAGACAGGCAACTTCTTGCCGCGCACATCGCCACACCCCGATTTATCACCTGAATTCTCTAAAACAGTATTTCTAAGAGGTAAAATACCAGAACTTTGTAAAACATTTTCAAAATCAATAAAATTGTTATTACACCCACCGGCATCATCCTGGAGCAGCCTGTTGTCACCAGCGTCGAGTTCGTGCGTCTGGCCTTGCGCGCCCATGTGTCTCTCCACACCTGCAGCATTGTCGTCCTGCCGTTGTACCTCGTCGGCATTCCGTTTCCTGCCTCTTGATCGCAGGCGGTTGTCCTCGTTTTGTTGAGGCTGGGCTGCCTGCCTAGCATTTTGTCTGTTACATTCCCGGCCCTCTCTCTGGACTACTCGCCGCCTCAATCTTCCACATGGCATTCTAAGCTATGCCTTATTTAAAATTCAGTTTAATTTTGTAAACTCTTGTGTCATGTAGATAAAAGTGAGAAGGCTGCACGAGATTTGCGTTTATATACCGTGGTTGAACAGATTGTTTTCCGATTCTGTATTGTATTATTGAACAATGTGTTTATTGAAAGGGGAACCAGTTTACTAGACGATAAAATCTGAAGAGCTAGGAATCCGTAGCAACCGACAAACGTTATTTCTCAAATAAATAAACCAAATTATTTTAAGGGAAATAATTTTTATTATTATTATTGTAGCATTTTGTTTTATTATTATTATTATTGATTACTGTTATTATCATTATTATTATTATCATTATTATTATTATTATTATTATTATTATTATCATTATCAATATTATTATTATTATTATTATTATTATTATAATTGTTGTCATTTCTTACTTGTTGCCCACAGCTTTTATATTGGATAAGTTGTTACTTGCTTACGTGCACGTGAATAAGCGTATCGATTTTGTAGGAAAGCAATATATTTACTATTTTATAGGCAATTAACACGTGTTCTGTTTTGTTTATTTAAACTTTCCACATGATCAAAAGCTATTCCTTTTCTGATGTTCTTTAGTCAATATAAAATCACCACCTCAAATCACAAATGACGAAAGGTCACCTAGAAATATACGTTGACTAGTTTTTATTTCCTGTGTTATATCGGCCTGTTGTGTTATTTTGGCATACATACATTTATTTTACATTAATTTAATTTAGCTTGATTGTGAAGTAAGCTCAGAGCTTATGCATATCATTCTCCAGTGCAATCCCTTATTAGATTTGGTACGGAATTATGTTTCGAGAGGTCATAGGGTAGAGCCTGGGTCAAACTTGCGACCTCTGCCGTCTGAAGCCAGCACTCTATCTGCTGCACTACTGACCCACTTTATATTTAAGAATACAATTAATTTGGTACTATTATTTGCATTATTGAATGAGATGTGCATGAGTATACTGTACATTTGTTCACAACTAAGCACAGACTCTGTGTTTTGAGAAAATATAAAACTAAACTCCTAATTGATTTAAAAATGGGTAATTTTTATTTTGCCAAAATACTCAAACAAATAGAATCATAGTCATGTAATTTTCAGCATATCTATGTTTTGTTTGATTAACAAATGCATTGATTTTTTTTGTGTTTGGAGCTGTATACGCTTAAATTCAATGAAAATATATGTTCTGTATGTTCTATAACTAATTTATATCGAAAAAACAAGGCAAATAGTGATTTCATATTACATCTTTTCGAATTGTTATTTACATAATATATAGAATTATTTATATTTTTGTTGCTCTAACCAAATCATGTTTAAATGTGCAACTAAATAAGCCTTGAAACCGTAGATAACCATTGATGCGTCGTCTGTTGTATAAAAGGTTTTTTAAACATATTATATTGATTAGCTAAATATTGATATTTATGATATAATTGACAAACTGTTGACTAAAATTAGTTTTATCATGCGTTATACCAAAAAACATTTATATAATCTACATGGTTTATATTGATGTGAAAAGAAAATTATTTTTTAGCTCACTTGAGCTGAAAGCTCACAGGTGAGGTTTTGTGATTGCTTGGTGTACGTCATTTGTCGTCCGTCATCCATCATTTACTTTTAGCTTTTAACAAGAAATGTCCTTGGGTGACCCTCTACCAAGTTTGTTGAAGCCATCTTGATTTGTCCAAAAACATGGAGGCCAGGGGGTGGAGTTAGTTTACTATATAAGCTATAGTAAAAACTTAAAAAATCTTCTTGTCAGAAACTACTGGCTCGATTTTAAAATAATTTCACAGAAGTGTGCTTTGGGTGACTCTCTACCAAGTTTGTTCAAGCCATCTTGATTTGTCAAAAAACATTGCAGCCAGGGGGTGAGGTTAGTTTGATGTCAAATTACTTCCCCAGTTTTATAGCATAAATGTCTGTATATAGCAGTTATTATAAGAAGAGGTAATAAACTCTTTAAATAAACTTTTTTTTTGCTATTATTATACAATATTATACCAGATATAAGTTTTAAAAGATAATTCATCATAAAAAGATGAATGATACAATTATAATCAATGATTGAATATTATTCAAATATCATGAACCATTTTGAAATAGGTGTTTTTCTGAATATAAAAGTCAGAGTTTTTATGGTTCAGACAGGGATGGTTTACTGCTTCATAATAAAGCAATACCATATTTTTAGTTAGTTTCATCACAGCAAGAAGTCTGCTTGAGATTTTCAGTGTCAAAGTGTAAATGAAATCTTGGAGGAGGAGTTTAATTGTTTTTGGGGGAGAGTGCACTGCGACAAAGATGCTTTCAAGCTATATACTTTGGGAAGGCTTGTGTTTGAAACTCATAGGAATATTTATTGTGCAACTGCGGATTGTTTCATGCACAATAGTTTAGTTTGATGCTTTAGTTTGAAACCCTTCAAGGTTAGTCAGGTGAGCAATATAGGACTATCTCCGCCCTCTTGTTTTATCAACTCCACTCTCAAATAATGAAAAAAGAGTGTATCCAAATGAGTGAGTGCACTCAGTAGGACACGAAAAGTTTTGTCATCAGTTATATTACTGTGTCTAGGGTATATTGCATATACTGCGCATCTGAGTGCACTCAGCGTGCCATGTCTGAGTGCACTCGATCTATTTCATGCGTTCAGGAGTGTGTTTATTATTCAAAATCCAGCATTCGCTAATGGTCCAGGTCCTCTTCGTCAGCACTTAATCTGTGCTCCGTTCACGCTCCATCTGCACTACGTTTGCGCTCCATTTACAGTCTGAGTGCACTCCATTTGCGTGCATTTGGGGTACTTGAGCGGTTTAGGGTCAGTATAATACAGTACGGTTATTCTTGAAATGCATCTTTTCAAGGACATGCAGTATTGATGTAACCAGTGGTCACCTTGATCATTAAATATGTTTGACTGCACATGCATAATCATTTACTCTTCAGCAGTTCAGATCTGTAACTCACTTCAAGTGCAGTTATACTGCATTTATATTGACATTGTCAAGACTGCAACTGTTCCACCCCTGGAAGTGTAAATAGTACCTGTGATCCATTTATATTGACAGTTGTCATCATTGCGACTGTTCCGCTGCTGGAAGTGTTAATAATACATGTGATCCATTTATATTGACAGTTGTCATGACTGCGACTGTTCCGCTGCTGGAAGTGTTAATAATACATGTGGTCCATTTATATTGACAGTTGTCATGACTGCGACTGTTCCGCTGCTGGAAGTGTTAATAATACATGTGGTCCATTTATATTGACAGTTGTCATGACTGCGACTGTTCCGCTGCTGGAAGTGTTAATAATACATGTGGTCCATTTATATTGACAGTTGTCATGACTGCGACTGTTCCGCTGCTGGAAGTGTTAATAATACATGTGATCCATTTATATTGACAGTTGTCATGACTGCGACTGTTCCGCTGCTGGAAGTGTTAATAATACATGTGGTCCATTTATATTGACAGTTGTCAAGACTGCGACTGTTCCACTGCTGGAAGTGTTAATAATACATGTGGTCCATTTATATTGACAGTTGTCATGACTGCGACTGTTCCGCTGCTGGAAGTGTTAATAATACATGTGGTCCATTTATATTGACAGTTGTCATGACTGCGACTGTTCCACTGCTGGAAGTGTAAATAGTACATGGATCCATTAACATTGACAGTTGTCAAGACTGTGACTGTTCCACTGCTGGAAGTGTAAATAGTACATGTGATCCATTTATATTGACAGTTGTCATGTCAAGACTGTTACTGTTCCACTGCTGGAAGGGTAAATAGTACCTGTGATCCATTTATATTGACAGTTGTCATCATTGCGACTGTTCCGCTGCTGGAAGTGTTAATAATACATGTGGTCCATTTATATTGACAGTTGTCAAGACTTCGACTGTTCCGCTGCTGGAAGTATTAATAGTACATGTGGTCCATTTACATTGACAGTTGTCATGACTGCGACTGTTCCACTGCTGGAAGTGTAAATAGTACATGGATCCATTAACATTGACATTTATCAAGACTGCAACTGTTCCGCTGCTGGAAGTGTAAATAGTACATGGATCCATTAACATTGACATTTATCAAGACTGCGACTGTTCCGCTGCTGGAAGTATTAATAGTACATGTGGTCCATTTACATTGACAGTTGTCATGACTGCGACTGTTCCACTGCTGGAAGTGTAAATAGTACATGGATCCATTAACATTGACATTTATCAAGACTGCAACTGTTCCGCTGCTGGAAGTGTAAATAGTACATGGATCCATTAACATTGACATTTATCAAGACTTCGACTGTTCCGCTGCTGGAAGTATTAATAGTACATGTGGTCCATTTACATTGACAGTTGTCATGACTGCGACTGTTCCACTGCTGGAAGTGTAAATAGTACATGGATCCATTAACATTGACATTTATCAAGACTGCAACTGTTCCGCTGCTGGAAGTGTAAATAGTACATGGATCCATTAACATTGACATTTATCAAGACTGCGACTGTTCCACTGCTGGAAGTGTAAATAGTACATGGATCCATTAACATTGACATTTATCAAGACTGCGACTGTTCCACTGCTGGAAGTGTAAATAGTACATGTGATCCATTTATATTGACAGTTGTCAAGACTGTGACTGTTCCACTGCTGGAAGTGTAAATAGTACATGTGATCCATTTATATTGACAGTTGTCATGACTGCTACTGTTCCACTGCTGGAAGTATAAATAGTACATGTGATCCATTTATATTGACAGTTGTCATGACTGCGACTGTTCCACTGCTGGAAGTGTAAATAGTACATGTGATCCATTTATATTGACAGTTGTCATGTCAAGACTGTTACTGTTCCACTGCTGGAAGGGTAAATAGTACCTGTGATCCATTTATATTGACAGTTGTCATCATTGCGACTGTTCCGCTGCTGGAAGTGTTAATAATACATGTGATCCATTTATATTGAGAGTTGTCAAGACTGCGACTGTTCCACTGCTGGAAGTGTAAATAGTACATGTGATCCATTTATATTGACAGTTGTCATGACTGCGACTGTTCCACTGCTGGAAGTGTAAATAGTACATGTGGTCCATTTATATTGACAGTTGTCATGACTGCGACTGTTCCACTGCTGGAAGTGTAAATAGTACATGTGGTCCATTTACATTGACAGTTGTCAAGACTGACTGTTCCACTGCTGGAAGTGTAAATAGTACATGTGATCCATTTATATTGACAGTTGTCATGTAAAGACTGTTACTGTTCCACTGCTGGAAGGGTAAATAGTACATGTGATCAATTTATATTGACAGCTGTCATATGACTGCGACTGTTACACTGCTGGAAGTGTAAATAGAACATGTGATCCATTTGTATTGACAGTTGTCATGACTGCACCTGTTCCACTGTTGAAAGTGTAAATAATACTTGTGATCCATTTATATTGACAATTGTCAAGACTGCAACTGTTCCACTGCTGGAAGTGTATTAGTACATGTGATCCATTTATATTGACAGTTGTCATGACTGCAACTGTTCCGCCACTGGAAGTGTAAATAGTACATGTGATCCATTTATATTTGACAGTTGTCTACACTGCGACTGTTCCACTGCTGGAAGTGTAAATAGTATATGTGATCCATTTATATTGACAATTGTCATGACTGCGACTGTTCTTTTTTGACAGTTGTCAAGACTGCGACTGTTCCTCTGCTGGAAGTGTAAATAGTACATGTTATCTATTTATATTGACAGTTTGAATGACTGTGACTGTTCCGTCACTGAAATTGTAAATAGTACATGTGATCCATTTATACTAACAGTTGTCAAGACTGTGACTGTTCCACTGATGGAAGTGTAAATAGTACATGACTTTGTGATCCATTTATATTGACAGTTGTCATGATTGCAACCGTTCTACTGCTGGAAGTGTAAATTGTACATGTGATCCATCTATATTGACAGTTGTCATGACTGCAACTGCTCCACCGCTTGAAGTGTAAATAGAACATGTGATCCATTTATATTGACAGTTGTCATGACTGTGACTGTTGCACCACTGGAAGTGTAAATAGTACATGTGATCCATTTATATTGACAGTTGTCAAGACTGTGACTGTTCCGCTGCTGGAAGTGTAAATAGTACATGTGATCCATTTATATTGACAGTTGTCATGACTGCGACTGTTCCCTGCTGGAGGTGTAAATAGTACATGTTGTCCATTTATATTGAAAGTTGTCATGAATGTGACTGTTCCGCTGCTGGAAGTGTAAATAGTACATGTGTTCCATTTATATTGACAGTTGTCATCATTGCGACTGTTCCGCTGCTGGAAGTGTTAATAGTACATGTGATCCATTTATATTGACAGTTGTCAAGACTGCGATTGTTCCGCTGCTGGAAGTGAAAATAGTACAAGTGATCCATTTATATTGACAGTTGTCATGACTGCGACTGTTCCGCTGCTGGAAGTGTAAATAGTACCTGTGATCCATTTAAATTGACAGTTGTCATGACTGTTACTGTTCCGCTGCTGGAAGTGTAAATAGTACATGTGATCCATTTATATTGACAGTTGTCAAGACTGCGATTGTTCCGCTGTTGGAAGTGTAAATAGTACATGTGGTCCATTTATATTGACAGTTGTCATGACTGTGACTGTTCCACTGCTGGAAGTGTAAATAGTACATGTGATTTATTTATATTGACAGTTGTCAAGACTGCGACTGTTCCACTGCTGGAAGTGTAAAAAGTACATGTTGTCCATTTATATTGACAGTTGTCATGTCAATACTGTGACTGTTCAACTGCTGAAAGTGTAAATAGTACATGTTGTCCATTTATATTGACAGTTGTCATGTCAGTACTGTGACTGTTCAACTGCTGAAAGTGTAAATAGTACATGTTGTCCATTTATAATGACAGTTGTCATGTCAAGACTGCGATTGTTCCGCTGCTGGAAGTGTAAATAGTACATGTGGTCCATTTATATTGACAGTTGTCATGACTGTGACTGTTCCACTGCTGGAAGTGTAAATAGTACATGTGATTTATTTATATTGACAGTTGTCAAGACTGCGACTGTTGCACTACTGGAAGTGTAAATAGTACATGTGATCCATTTATATTGACAGTTGTCATGTCAAGACAGTGACAGTTCCACTGCTGGAAGTGTAAATAGTACATGTGATCCATTTATATTGACATTTGTCAAGACTATGTTTGTTCCACTGCTGGAAGTGTAAATAGTACATGTGGTCCATTTATATTAACAGTTGTCAAGTCAAGACTGCTGGAATTGTAAATAATACATGTGATCCATTTATATTGACAGTTGTCATGATTGCGACTGTTCCGCTGCTGGAAGTGTAAATAGTCCATGTGATCCATTTAGATTGACAGTTGTCATGACTGCTACTGTTCCACTGCTGGAAGTATAAATAGTACATATGATCCATTTATATTGACAGTTGTCATGTAAAGACTGTGACTGTTCCACTGCTGGAAGTGTAAATACTACATGTGATCCATTTTATTGTCATTTATCAAGACTGCAACTGTTCCACTGCTGGAAGTATAAATAGTACATATGATCCATTTATATTGACAGTTGTAATGTAAAGACTGCGACTGTTCCACTGCTGGAAGTGTAAATACTACATGTGATCCATTTTATTGACATTTATCAAGACTGCAACTGTTCCGCTGCTGGAAGTGTAAATAGTACATGTGATCCATTTATATTGACAGTTGTCAAGACTGCGACTGTTCCACTGCTGGAAGTGTAAATAGTACATGTGATCCATTTATATTGACATTTATCAAGACTGCAACTGTTCCACTGCTGGAAGTGTAAATAGTACATGTGATCCATTTATATTGACAGTTGTCAAGACTGCGACTGTTCCACTGCTGGAAGTGTAAATAGTACATGTGATCCATTTAGATTGACAGTTGTCATGATTGCGACTGTTCCACTGCTGGAAGTGTAAATAGTACATGTGATCCATTTAGATTGACAGTTGTCATGATTGCGACTGTTCCACTGCTGGAAGTGTAAATAGTACATGTGATCCATTTATATTGACAGTTGTCAAGACTGCAACTGTTCCAATGCTGGAAGTGTAAATAGTCCATGTGATCCATTTAGATTGACAGTTGTCATGATTGCGACTGTTCCACTGCTGGAAGTGTAAATAGTACATGTGATCCATTTATATTGACAGTTGTCATGATTGCGACTGTTCCGATGCTGGAAGTGTAAATAGTCCATGTGATCCATTTAGATTGACAGTTGTCATGACTGCTACTGTTCCACTGCTGGAAGTATAAATAGTACATGTGATCCATTTATATTGACAGTTGTCAAGACTGCGACTGTTCCGCTGCTGGAAGTATAAATAGTACATGTGATCCATTTATATTGACAGTTGTCATGATTGCGACTGTTCCACTGCTGGAAGTATAAATAATACATGTGATCCATTTATATTGACAGTTGTCAAGACTGCGACTGTTCCACTGCTGGAAGTGTAAATAGTACATGTGATCCATTTATATTGACAGTTGTCATGACTGCGACTGTTCCACTGCTGGAAGTATAAATAATACATGTGATCCATTTATATTGACAGTTGTCAAGACTGCGACTGTTCCACTGCTGGAAGTATAAATAGTACATGTGATCCATTTATATTGACAGTTGTCAAGACTGCGACTGTTCCACTGCTGGAAGTATAAATAATACATGTGATCCATTTATATTGACAGTTGTCAAGACTGCGACTGTTCCACTGCTGGAAGTGTAAATAGTACATGTGATCCATTTATATTGACAGTTGTCATGACTGCGACTGTTCCACTGCTGGAAGTGTAAATAGTACATGTGATCCATTTATATTGACAGTTGTCAAGACTGCGACTGTTCCACTGCTGGAAGTATAAATAATACATGTGATCCATTTATATTGACAGTTGTCAAGACTGCGACTGTTCCACTGCTGGAAGTGTAAATAGTACATGTGATCCATTTATATTGACAGTTGTCATGACTGCGACTGTTCCACTGCTGGAAGTGTAAATAGTACATGTGATCCATTTATATTGACAGTTGTCAAGACTGCGACTGTTCCACTGCTGGAAGTATAAATACAACATGTGATCCATTTATATTGACAGTTGTCAAGACTGCGACTGTTCCACTGCTGGAAGTATAAATAATACATGTGATCCATTTATATTGACAGTTGTCATGACTGCGACTGTTCCAATGCTGGAAGTATAAATAGTACATGTGATCCATTTATATTGACAGTTGTCAAGACTGCGACTGTTCCACTGCTGGAAGTATAAATAGTACATGTGGTCCATTTATATTGACAGTTGTCAAGACTGCGACTGTTCCACTGCTGGAAGTATAAATAGTACATGTGATCCATTTATATTGACAGTTGTCAAGACTGCGACTGTTCCACTGCTGGAAGTATAAATAATACATGTGATCCATTTATATTGACAGTTGTCAAGACTGCGACTGTTCCACTGCTGGAAGTATAAATAATACATGTGATCCATTTATATTGACAGTTGTCAAGACTGCGACTGTTCCACTGCTGGAAGTATAAATAATACATGTGATCCATTTATATTGACAGTTGTCAAGACTGCGACTGTTCCACTGCTGGAAGTATAAATAATACATGTGATCCATTTATATTGACAGTTGTCAAGACTGCGACTGTTCCACTGCTGGAAGTATAAATAGTACATGTGATCCATTTATATTGACAGTTGTCAAGACTGCGACTGTTCCACTGCTGGAAGTATAAATAATACATGTGATCCATTTATATTGACAGTTGTCATGACTGCGACTGTTCCACTGCTGGAAGTGTAAATAGTACATGTGATCCATTTATATTGACAGTTGTCAAGACTGCGACTGTTCCACTGCTGGAAGTATAAATACAACATGTGATCCATTTATATTGACAGTTGTCAAGACTGCGACTGTTCCACTGCTGGAAGTGTAAATAATACATGTGATCCATTTATATTGACAGTTGTCAAGACTGCGACTGTTCCACTGCTGGAAGTATAAATAGTACATGTGATCCATTTATATTGACAGTTGTCAAGACTGCGACTGTTCCACTGCTGGAAGTGTAAATAGTACATGTGATCCATTTATATTGACAGTTGTCAAGACTGCGACTGTTCCACTGCTGGAAGTATAAATACAACATGTGATCCATTTATATTGACAGTTGTCAAGACTGCGACTGTTCCACTGCTGGAAGTATAAATAATACATGTGATCCATTTATATTGACAGTTGTCATGACTGCGACTGTTCCACTGCTGGAAGTGTAAATAGTACATGTGATCCATTTATATTGACAGTTGTCAAGACTGCGACTGTTCCACTGCTGGAAGTATAAATACAACATGTGATCCATTTATATTGACAGTTGTCAAGACTGCGACTGTTCCACTGCTGGAAGTGTAAATAGTACATGTGATCCATTTATATTGACAGTTGTCAAGACTGCGACTGTTCCACTGCTGGAAGTATAAATAGTACATGTGATCCATTTATATTGACAGTTGTCAAGACTGCGACTGTTCCACTGCTGGAAGTGTAAATAGTACATTTGATCCATTTATATTGACAGTTGTCATGACTGCGACTGTTCCACTGCTGGAAGTGTAAATAGTACATGTGATCCATTTATATTGACAGTTGTCAAGACTGCGACTGTTCCACTGCTGGAAGTATAAATACAACATGTGATCGATTTATATTGACAGTTGTCAAGACTGCGACTGTTCCACTGCTGGAAGTATAAATAATACATGTGATCCATTTATATTGACAGTTGTCAAGACTGCGACTGTTCCACTGCTGGAAGTATAAATAGTACATGTGATCCATTTATATTGACAGTTGTCAAGACTGCGACTGTTCCACTGCTGGAAGTATAAATAGTACATGTGATCCATTTAGATTGACAGTTGTCATGACTGCGACTGTTCCACTGCTGGAAGGGTAAATAGTACATGTGATCCATTTAGATTGACAGTTGTCATGACTGCTACTGTTCCACTGCTGGAAGTATAAATAATACATGTGATCCATTTATATTGACAGTTGTCAAGACTGCGACTGTTCCGCTGCTGGAAGTATAAATAGTACATGTTATCCATTTATATTGACAGTTGTCATGACTGCTACTGTTCCACTGCTGGAAGTATAAATAGTACATGTGATCCATTTATATTGACAGTTGTCAAGACTGCGACTGTTCCACTGCTGGAAGTGTAAATAATACATGTGATCCATTTATATTGACAGTTGTCAAGACTGCGACTGTTCCACTGCTGGAAGTATAAATAGTACATGTGATCCATTTATATTGACAGTTGTCAAGACTGCGACTGTTCCACTGCTGGAAGTATAAATAATACATGTGATCCATTTATATTGACAGTTGTCAAGACTGCGACTGTTCCACTGCTGGAAGTATAAATAATACATGTGATCCATTTATATTGACAGTTGTCAAGACTGCGACTGTTCCACTGCTGGAAGTATAAATAGTACATGTGATCCATTTAGATTGACAGTTGTCATGACTGCGACTGTTCCACTGCTGGAAGGGTAAATAGTACATGTGATCCATTTAGATTGACAGTTGTCATGACTGCTACTGTTCCACTGCTGGAAGTATAAATAGTACATGTGATCCATTTATATTGACAGTTGTCAAGACTGCGACTGTTCCGCTGCTGGAAGTATAAATAGTACATGTTATCCATTTATATTGACAGTTGTCATGACTGCTACTGTTCCACTGCTGGAAGTATAAATAGTACATGTGATCCATTTATATTGACAGTTGTCAAGACTGCGACTGTTCCGCTGCTGGAAGTATAAATAGTACATGTGATCCATTTATATTGACAGTTGTCATGATTGCGACTGTTCCACTGCTGGAAGTATAAATAGTACATGTGATCCATTTAGATTGACAGTTGTCATGACTGCGACTGTTCCACTGCTGGAAGTATAAATAGTACATGTGATCCATTTATATTGACAGTTGTCATGATTGCGACTGTTCCACTGCTGGAAGTATAAATAGTACATGTGATCCATTTAAATTGACAGTTGTCATGACTGCGACTGTTCCACTGCTGGAAGTGTAAATAGTACATGTGATCCATATATATTGACATTTGTCATGATTGCGACTGTTCCGATGCTGGAAGTGTAAATAGTCCATGTGATCCATTTAGATTGACAGTTGTCATGACTGCTACTGTTCCACTGCTGGAAGTATAAATAGTACATGTGATCCATTTATATTGACAGTTGTCAAGACTGCGACTGTTCCGCTGCTGGAAGTATAAATAGTACATGTGATCCATTTATATTGACAGTTGTCATGATTGCGACTGTTCCACTGCTGGAAGTATAAATAGTACATGTGATCCATTTAGATTGACAGTTGTCATGACTGCGACTGTTCCACTGCTGGAAGTATAAATAGTACATGTGATCCATTTATATTGACAGTTGTCATGATTGCGACTGTTCCACTGCTGGAAGTATAAATAGTACATGTGATCCATTTAGATTGACAGTTGTCATGACTGCGACTGTTCCACTGCTGGAAGTGTAAATAGTACATGTGATCCATTTATATTGACAGTTGTCATGATTGCGACTGTTCCGATGCTGGAAGTGTAAATAGTCCATGTGATCCATTTAGATTGACAGTTGTCATGACTGCTACTGTTCCACTGCTGGAAGTATAAATAGTACATATGATCCATTTATATTGACAGTTGTCATGTAAAGACTGTGACTGTTCCACTGCTGGAAGTGTAAATACTACATGTGATCCATTTTATTGTCATTTATCAAGACTGCAACTGTTCCACTGCTGGAAGTATAAATAGTACATATGATCCATTTATATTGACAGTTGTGATGTAAAGACTGCGACTGTTCCACTGCTGGAAGTGTAAATACTACATGTGATCCATTTTATTGACATTTATCAAGACTGCAACTGTTCTGCTGCTGGAAGTGTAAATAGTACATGTGATCCATTTATATTGACAGTTGTCAAGACTGCGACTGTTCCACTGCTGGAAGTGTAAATAGTACATGTGATCCATTTATATTGACAGTTGTCATGTCAAGACTGTTACTGTTCCACTGCTGGAAGAGTAAATAGTACCTGTGATCCATTTATATTGACAGTTGTCAAGACTGCGACTGTTCCGCTGCTGGAAGTGTAAAAAGTACATGTTATCCATTTATATTGACAGTTGTCAAGAATGCGACTGTTCCACTGCTGGAAGTATAAATAGTACATGTGATCCATTTATATTGACAGTTGTCATGACTGCGACTGTTCCAATGCTGGAAGTGTAAATAGTACATGTGATCCATTTATATTGACAGTTGTCAAGAATGCGACTGTTCCACTGCTGGAAGTATAAATAGTACATGTGATCCATTTATATTGACAGTTGTCAAGACTGCGACTGTTCCGCTGCTGGAAGTGTAAAAAGTACATGTGATCCATTTATATTGACAGTTGTCATGACTGCGACTGTTCCACTGCTGGAAGTGTAAATAGTACATGTGATCCATTTATATTGACAGTTGTCATGACTGCGACTGTTCCACTGCTGGAAGTATAAATAGTACATGTGATCCATTTATATTGACAGTTGTCAAGACTGCGACTGTTCCGCTGCTGGAAGTGTAAAAAGTACATGTGATCCATTTATATTGACAGTTGTCATGACTGCGACTGTTCCACTGCTGGAAGTGTAAATAGTACATGTGATCCATTTATATTGACAGTTGTCATGACTGCGACTGTTCCAATGCTGGAAGTGTAAATAGTACATGTGATCCATTTATATTGACAGTTGTCAAGACTGCGACTGTTCCGCTGCTGGAAGTGTAAATAGTACATGTGGTTCATTTATATTGACAGTTGCCATGACTGCGACTGTTCCGCTGCTGGAAGTATAAATAGTACATGTGATCCATTTATATTGACAGTTGCCATGACTGCGACTGTTCCAATGCTGGAAGTGTAAATAGTACATGTGGTTCATTTATATTGACAGTTGTCAAGACTGCGACTGTTCCGCTGCTGGAAGTATAAATAGTACATGTGGTCCATTTATATTGACAGTTGTCATGACTGCGACTGTTCCAATGCTGGAAGTGTAAATAATACATGTGATCCATTTATATTGACAGTTGTCAAGACTGCGACTGTTCCGCTGCTGGAAGTGTAAATAGTACATGTGGTTCATTTATATTGACAGTTGTCAAGACTGCGACAGTTCCGCCACTGGAAGTGTAAATAGTACATGTTATCCATTTATATTGACAGTTGTCAAGAATGCGACTGTTCCACTGCTGGAAGTGTAAATAGTACATGTGATCCATTTATATTGACAGTTGTCAAGACTGCAATTATTACACCATTGGAAGTGTAAATAGTACATGTGATCCATTTATAATGACAGTTGTCATGACTGTGATTGTTCCACCGTTTGAAGTATAAATAGTACATGTGTTCCATTTTTATTGACAGTTGTCAAGACTGCGATTGTTCCGCCGCTGGAGTGTAAATAGTACATGTGATCCATTTATATTGACTGTTGTCATGACTGCGACTGTACTACATTGACAGTTGTCAAGACTGCAACTGTTCCAATGCTAGAAGTTTAAATATAAAGTAATTGTGATCCATTTATATTGACAGTTGTCAAGACTGTGACTGTTCCACTGCTGGAAGTGTAAATTATACATGTGATCCTCTTGATGGCCAGTGTTACTGTAAGGAGTTTACTTGGAAGCGTCGCTGTGACAGGTGTGTGTCAGGCTCCAGCTTCCTTGAGGAGATAAATCCATATGGATGTAGTAAAGGTAAGCTATGGCTGTAGTAAAGATATGTTATGGCTGTAGTAAAGATATGTTATGGCTGTAGGAAAGATATGTTATGGCTGTAGTAAAGATATGTTATGTCTGTAGTAAAGGTATGTTATGGCTGTAGGAAAGATATGTTATGGCTATAGGAAAGATATGTTATGGCATTAGTAAAGGTATGTTATGGCTGTAGGAAAGATATGTTATGGCTGTAGGAAAGATATGTTATGGCTGTAGTAAAGATATGTTATGTCTGTAGTAAAGGTATGTTATGGCTGTAGGAAAGATATGTTATGGCTATAGGAAAGATATGTTATGGCTGTAGGAAAGATATGTTATGGCTGTAGTAAAGATATGTTATGTCTGTAGTAAATGTATGTTATGGCTGTAGGAAAGATATGTTATGGTTATAGGAAAGATATGTTATGGCATTAGTAAAGGTTTGTTATGGCTGTAGGAAAGATATGTTATGGCTGTAGTAAATGTATGTTATGGCTGTAGTAAAGGTATGTTATGGCTGTAGGAAAGATATGTTATGGCTGTAGTAAAGGTATGTTATGGCTGTAGTAAAGGTATGTTATGGCTGTAGTACAGATATGTTATGGCTGTAGTAAAGATATGTTATGGCTGTAGTAAAGGTATGTTATGGCTGTAGTAAAGGTATGTTATGTCTGTAGTAAAGGTATGTTATGGCTGTAGTAAAGATATGTTATTGCTGTAGTAAAGATGTGTTATGGCTGTAGTAAAGGTGTGTTATGGCTGTAGTAAAGGTTTGTTATGGCTGTAGTAAAGGTATGTTATGGCTGTAGTAAAGGTATGTTATGGCTGTAGGAAAGATATGTTATGGCTTTAGGAAAGATATGTTATGGCGTTAGTAAAGGTATGTTATGTCTGTAGTAAAGGTATGTTATGGCTGTAGTAAAAGTATGTTATGGCTGTAGTAAATGTATGTTATGGCTGTAGTAAAGATATGTTATGGCTGTAGTAAAGATATGTTATGGCTGTAGTAAAGATGTGTTATGGCTGTAGTAAAGGTAGGTTATGGCTGTAGTAAAGGTATGTTATGGCTGTAGGAAAGATATGTTATGGCTATAGGAAGGATATGTTATGGCATTAGTAAAGGTATGTTATGGCTGTAGTAAAGGTATGTTATGGCTGTAGGAAAGATATGTTATGGCTATAGGAAGGATATGTTATGGCGTTAGTAAAGGTATGTTATAGCTGTAGGAAAGATATGTTATGGCTGTAGTAAATGTATGTTATGGCTGTAGGAAAGATGTGTTATGGCTCTAAGAAAGATATGTTATGGCTGTAGTAAAGGTATGTTATGGCTGTAGGAAAGATATGTTATGGCTGTAGTAAAGATATGTTATAGATGTAGTAAAGGTATGTTATGGCTGTAGGAAAGATATGTTATGGCTGTAGTAAAGGTATGTTATGTCTGTAGTAAAGGTATGTTATGTCTGTAGTAAAGGTATGCTATGTCTGTAGTAATGGTATAGTAAAGGTATGTTGTGGCTGTAGTAAAGGTATGTTGTGGCTGTAGTAAATGTATGTTGTGGCTGTAGTAAAGGTATGCTATGTCTGTAGTAATGGTAAAGTAAAGGTATGTTGTGGCTGTAGTAAAGGTATGTTGTTGCTGTAGTAAAGGTATGTTATGTCTGTAGTAAAGGTATGTTATGGCTGTAGTAAAGGTATGTTATGTCTGTCGTAAATGTATGTTATGGCTATAGTAACGGTATGTTATGTCTGTCATAAAGGTATGTTATGGCTGTAGTAAAGGTATGTTATGGCTGTAGTAAATGTATGTTATGGCTGTAGTAAAGGTATGTTATGGCTGTAGGAAAGATATGTTATGGATGTAGTAAAGGTATGTTATGTCTGTAGTAAAGGTATGTTATGGATGTAGTAAAGGTATGTTATGTCTGTCGTAAAGGTATGTTATGGCTGTAGTAACGGTATGTTATGTCTGTCATAAAGGTATGTTATGGCTGTAGTAAAGGTATTTTATGGCTGTAATAATGGTATGTTATGTCTGTAGTAATGGTATGTTGTGGCTGTAGTAAAGGTATGTTGTGTTGTAAAGGCATGTTGTGGCTGTAGTTAAGGTATGTTGTGGCTGTAGTAAAGGTATGTTGTGGCTGTAGTAACGGTATGTTGTGGCTGTAGTAATGGTATGTTGTGGTTGTAGTAAAGGTATGTTATGGCTGTAGTAAAGGTATGTTATTGCTGTAGTAAAGGTATGTTATGGCTGTAGTAATTGTATGTTGTGGCTGTAGTAACGGTATGTGATGGCTGTAGTAAAGGTATGTTATGGCTGTAGTAATGGTATGTTGTGGCTGAAGTAAAGGTATGTTATGGCTGTAGTAAAGATATGTTATTGCTGTAGTAAAGGTATGTTGTGGCTGTAGTAAAGGTATGTTATGTCTGTAGTAATGGTATGTTGTGACTGTAGTAAATGTATGTTATATCTGTAGTAAAGGTATGTTATGGATGTAGTAAAAGTAAGTTATGGATGTAGTAAAGGTATGTTGTACCTGTTGTAAAGGTATGTTATGGCTGTAGTAAAGGTATGTTGTACCTGTAGTAAAGGCATGTTATTGCTGTAGTAAAGGTATGTTATGGTTGTAGTAAAGGTTTGTTATGGATGTAGAAAAGGTTTGTTATGGCTGTAGTAAAGGTATGTTGTACCTGTTGTAAAGGTATGTTATGGCTGTAGTAAAGGTATGTTGTACCTGTAGTAAAGGCATGTTATGGCTGTAGTAAAGGTATGTTATGGTTGTAGTAAAAGTATGTTATGGATGTAGAAAAGGTATGTTATGGCTGTAGTAAAGGTATGTTGTGGCTGTAGTAAAGGTATGTTGTGGTTTTAGTAAAGGTATGTTATGGCTGTAGTTAAGGTATGTTATGGCTGTAGTAAAGGTATGTTATGGCTGTAGTAAAGGTATATTGTGCCTGTAGTAAAGGTATGTTGTGGTTGTAGTAAAGGTATGTTATGGCTGTAGTAAAGATATGTTATGGCTGTAGTAAAGGTATGTTATAGCTGTAGTAAAGGTATGTTGTGGTTGTAGTAAAGGTATGTTGTGGTTGTAGTAAAGGTATGTTGTGGTTGTAGTAAAGGTATTTTATGGTTGTAGTAAAGGTATGTTATGGATGTAGTAAAGGTATGTTATGACTGTAGTAAAGGTATGTTGTGGCTGTAGTAAAGGTATGTTGTGGTTGTAGTAAAGGTATGTTATGGCTGTAGTAAAGGTATGTTATGACTGTAGTAAAGGTATGTTATAGCTGTAGTAAAGGTATGTTGTGCCTGTAGTAAAGGTATGTTGTGATTGTAGTAAAGGTATTTTATGGTTGTAGTAAAGGTATGTTATGGATGTAGTAAAGGTATGTTATGGATGTAGTAAAGGTATGTTGTGGTTGTAGTAAAGGTATGTTGTGGTTGTAGTAAAGGTATGTTGTGGTTGTAGTAAAGGTATGTTATGGCTGTAGTAATGGTATGTTATGGATGTAGTAAAGGTATGTTGTATCTGTAGTAAAGGTATGTTATGGCTGTAGTAAAGGTATGTTATGGCTGTAGTAAAGGTATGTTGTATCTGTAATAAAGGTATGTAATGGCTGTAGTTACGGTATGTTATGGCTGTAGTAAAGGTATGTTGTATCTGTAATAAAGTTATGTAATGGCTGTAGTAAAGGTATGTTATGGCTGTAGTAATGGTATGTTGTGGCTGTAGTAAAGGTATGTTATGGCTATAGTAATGGTATGTTGTGGCTGTAGTAAAGGTATGTTATGGCTGTAGTAAAGGTATGTTGTATCTGTAGTAAAGGTATGTAATGGCTGTAGTAAAGGTATATTATGACTGTAGTAAAGGTATGTTGTATCTTGTAAAGGTTTGTTATGGCTGTAGTAAAGGTATACAACAAAATTAATTGTTATTCTTTGAAGCCATTATAGAATTAAATTTATTTAATGAGGGCCATACTTGATTGCCTAAGTCCTATTTCAATTATCAGTATACTTGGTACAACATAATAAGAAGTGATATTCTGTTTCAACTACGTTTTGTGTACAAAATCTATTTGAATGGTCAATTCCATTAGAAATCGAAATAGGACTTCAAGCGCGGCCCTCATTATATAAATTTAAATCTATAATGTCTTCCAAGAATAAACATTTGTTATAAAAAGCCTCCAAATATAAAAGAAGCCTTCTTTATTCATAAAACTATTTTTAATGATTTAGTTACTTATTAAAATGATTGATATGTTTTATTGTTTATTTTGTACATAGAGCGGGTTTGGGTTTATATCAGAAAATGTTTGCAAAAGCATCTACATGACATTGATTGTGTCTAGAAGACAGCCAAGTAGAGACGAAGAGATTTATATTGATTCTTGTCTGCTCGGCTGTCTTATTATAGGTAATTAAATATTGAAGTTTGTTGACAAATATCTTCATTTTAACATTTTTATGAAAAATGATTAAATGGCTGAATAGACTTGACAAACAGCTGTACAGAGCCGAAAGTTGCCATCTAGTACTGATTGCACCTTATCATATAGCATTGACTGGTTATCATTATTGCTAAATTGCCATTCCAGTTGTAAGTAGCGCAGTCCAATGTATTTTTATAAATAGACAATTATGAAATCGAAAGTAGAATAGTTCACATATTGATACTTATAGCTTAGACATCAGATAACTTATTTATCTATATTTAATTTGTATTATTTTGTGGTTTTGTATTTATTGCTATCTTTGCCATATTTCATCTAAAAATAAATTTTGTAAATGAGCAAAGACTTTATAATGTTGCTGATTTGCTAATAAAACTTGACCTGTATTATTTTAAAAAAACATCATGGTGTGTGGGGTGGCAATGTTCTGATAGTGTTTTATTTCTGTTCTAGCCCCTACCCAGCAGCCCCCACCCTCCCACAAACCTCTCAGCTCTACAACAATGAGACTGACCTGGAAGGCCCCCGATTACCCAAACGGTCTCATAGAACAATACAGAGTAATCAGGAATGGCACACTTATATTTTCTGTGGCTGGAGATGGTAAGCTAGCAAAGATTTATGTCTTAATATCATTTGTATATATAGCTGATTTGAAAGGAGTCATAATGAATTGCTTTTCAAAGGTAGTTTCATGTTAGTTTTAGCTCAACTAGTTAAAAAATTTCCGAGATCTCATGTTCTCTCTTCTCAGTCCCCATGGCTTCAGTTTTATAATTGTTCCCTGATCCGTTATTCATATACTCACTTATTCTGTACTTATACTATAAACCTTGCTCTGCTATAGGATCTGATACTGCTATAGGACCTCAAACTGCTATGTCTTGTTCTGTAATAGGCCTTGTTCTGCTATAGGCCTTGCTTTGCTATAGGACCTTGAACTGCAATATGTCTTGTTTTGCTATAGGACCTTGTGTGCTATCGACCTTGCTCAACTATTGGCTTTGCTCTGCTATAGGACCTTATACTACTATAGGACCTTGCTCTACTATTGGCCTTGCTCTGCTATTTGCCTTGTCCTGCTATTGGCCTTGCTCTGCTATAGAACCTTATACTACTATTGGCCTTACTCTGCTATTGGCCTTGCTCTGCTTTAGGACCTTATACTACTATTGGCCTTGCAATGCTTTAGGACCTTATTCTACTATTGGCCTTGCTCTGCTATAGGACCTTATACTACTATTGGCCTTGCTCTGCTATAGGACCTTATACTACTATTAGCCTTGCTCTGCTATAGGACCTTATACTACTATAGGACCTAGTTCTACTATTGGCATTGCTCTGCTATAGGACCTTATACTACTATAGGGCCTTGCTCTACTTTTGGCATTGCTCTGCTTTTGGCCTTGCTCTGCTATAGGACCTTATACTACTATAGGTTTTGCTCTGCTATAGATCATTGCTCTGCTATAGAACCTTGATCTATCTGCTATTGGTCATGTTTTGCTATAGGCCTTGTTCTACTATAGGCCTTGCTCTGCTATTTGCCTTTTTCTGCTATTGACATTGCTCTCCTATAGGACCTTGTTTTGCTAAAGGACATTGATCTGCTATAGGTCTTGCTCTGCTATGGACCGGACTATATGCCTTGCTCTGCTGTAGGCCTTGCTCTGCTATGGGCTTTGCTCTCCTGTAGGACCTCATACTGATAAAGGGCCTTGCTCTGCTATAGGACCTTATACTGATATAGGACATTGCTCTGCTATAGTACAGTACCTTATACTAATATAGGACCTTGCTCTGCTATAGTACCTTATACTGATATAGGATCTTGCTCTGCTATAGTACCTTATACTGATAAAGGACTTTCCTCTGTTATAGGACATTCCTGTTCTGCTATAGTACCTTATACTAATATAGGACCTTGCTCTGCTATAGAACCTATACTGATACAGGACCTTGCTCTGCTATAGTACCTTATACTGATATAGGACCTTGCTCTGCTATAGTACCTTATACTAATATAGGACCTTGCTCTGCTATAGTACCTTATACTGATATAGTACCTTGCTCTGCTATAGTGCCTTATACTGATAGATGACCTTGCTCTGCTATAGTACCTTATATTGGTATAGAGCCTGCTCTCTTACAGGACATTATACTGATAAAGGACTTTTCTGTAGTATAGTACCTTATACTGAAATAGGACCTTCTTCTGCTATAGGACCTTGATTTGCTTTAGTACATTATACTGATATAGGACCGTGCTCTGCTATAGTACCTTATACTAATATAGGACCTTGCTCTGCTATAGTACCTTATACTGATAAAGGCCTTTGCTGTGCTATAATACCTTATACTAATATAGGACCTTGCTCTGCTATCATACGTTATACTGATATAGAACTTTTTTCTGCTATAGTACCTTATACTGATATAGGACCTTGCTCTGCTATAGTACCTTATACTGATATAGGACCTTCCTCTGCTATAGTAACTTATACTGATATAGGTCCTTGCTCTGCTAAATTACCTTATACTGATAAAGGACCTTGTTCTGCTATAGTACCTTATACTGATATAGGACCTTGCTCTGCTATAGTACCTTATACTGATATAGGACCTTCCTCTGCTATAGAACCTTATACTGATATAGGACCTTGTTCTGCTATAGTACCTTATACTGATATAGGACCTTGCTCTGCTATAGTACCTTATACTGGTATAGGGCCTTGCTCTCCTACAGGACATTATACTGATAAAGGAACTTGCTCTGCTATAGTACCTTAAACTGATATAGGACCTTCCTCTGCTATAGTACATTAAACTGATGTAGGGCTTTGCTCTGTTATAGTACCTTATACTGATATAGGACCTTGCTCTGCTATAGTACCTTATACTGATATAGGATCTTCCTCTGCTATAGTACCTTATACTGATATAGGACCTTGATCTGCTATAGTACCTTATAATGATATAGGACTTTGCTCTGCTATAGTACATTAAACTGATGTAGGACCTTGTTTTTCTAAAGTACCTTATACTGATATAGGACCTTGCTCTGCTAAAGTACCATATACTGGTATAAGACCTTGCTTTGCTTTAGTATCTTATACTGATATATGACCTTGTTCTGCTATACTACCTTATACTGATATAGGACCTTGCTCTGGTATAGTACCATATACTGGTATAGGACCTTGCTTTGCTATAGTACCTTATACTGATATAGGACCTTGTTTGCTATACTACCTTATACTGATATAGGACCTTATACTATAATTGATCTTGCTCTGCTATAGGACCTTGGTCTGCTATAGAACCTTGATCTGTTATTGGTCTTGTTTTTCTATAGGCATTGTTTTGCTATAGGCATTGTTCTGCTATAGGCCTTGCTCTGCTATTTGCCTTGTTCTGCTATTGGTCTTGCTCTGCTATAGAATATTTTGATCTGCTATGGGTCCTGCTCTGCTATGGACCTGGCTTTAGTCCTTGCTCTGCTGTAGGCTTTGCTCTGCTATGGGCCTTTCTCTGCTATAGGATATTGATCTGCTATGGGTCCTGCTCTGCTATGGACCTGGCTGTAATCTTTGCTCTGCTGAAGGCTTTGCTCTGCTATTGGCCTTGCTCTGCTATAATTCCTTTTACTGATATATGACCTTGCTCTGCTGTAGTACCTTATACTGATATATGACTTTGCTCTTCTATAGTGCCTTATACTGATATATGACTTTGCTCTGATATGGTACCTTATACTGATATAGGACCTTGCTCTGATATAGGACCTTGCTCTGCTATATGACCTTATACTGATATATGGCCATGCTCTGCTATAGTACCTTATATTGATATAGGACCTTCCTTTGCTATAGTGCCTTATACTGATATATGACCTTGCTCTGCTGTATGACCATAATAATTATACTGCTTTATACCTTGCTCTGCTATAGAACCTTATACTGATAAAGGACCTTGCTCTGCTATAGTACCTTGTACTGGTATAGGACCTTGCTCTGCTAGAGTACCTTATACTGATATTGGACCTTCCTCTGCTGTATGACCATAATAATTATACTGCTTTATACCTTGCTCTGCTATAGAACCTTATACTGATAAAGGACCTTGCTCTGCTATAGTACTTTATACTGATATAGGACCTTCCTCTTCTATAAGACCTTGCTCTGCTATAGTACCTTATACTGATATAGGACCTTCCTCTGCTATAAGACCTTGTTCTGCGATAGTACCTTATACTGATATAGGACCTTGCTCTGCTATAGTACTTTATACTGATATAGGACCTTCCTCTTCTATAAGACCTTGCTCTGCTATAGTACCTTATACTGATATAGGACCTTACTCTGCTATAGTACCTTATACTGATATAGGACCTTCCTCTGCTATAGTACCTTATACTGATAGCGGACCTTGTTCTGCTATAGTACCTTATACTGATATAGGACCTTGCTCTGCTATAGTACTTTATACTGATATAGGACCTTCCTCTTCTATAAGACCTTGCTCTGCTATAGTACCTTATACTGATATAGGACCTTACTCTGCTATAGTACCTTATACTGATATAGGACCTTGCTCTGCTATAGTACACTATACTGATATAGGACCTTGTTCTGCTATAGTACCTTATACTGATATAGGACCTTACTCTGCTATAGTACCTTATACTGATATAGGACCTTGCTCTGCTATAGTACCTTATACTGATAGCGGACCTTGCTCTGCTATAGTACCTTATACTGATATAGGACCTTGCTCTGCTATAGTACCTTATACTAATATAGGACCTTGCTCTGCTATAGTACCTTATACTGATATAGGACCTTCCTCTGCTATAGTACATTATAATGATATAGGACCTTGTTCTGCTATAGTACATCATACTGATATACGACCTTGTTCTTCTATAGTACCTTATACTGATATAGGACCTTGCTCTGCTATAGTACCATATACTGGTATAGGGCCTTATACTCATATAGGACCTTGTTCTGCTATACTACCTTATACTGATATAGGACCTTTCTCTGCTATACTACCTTATACTGATATAGGACCTTGCTCTGTTATATTACCTTATACTGATATAAGACCTTGTTCTGCTATACTACCTTATACTGATATAGGACCTTGCTCTGCTATAGTACCATATACTGATATAGGACCTTGTTTTGCTTTAGTACCATATACTGGTATAGGACCTTGCTTTGCTATAGTACCTTATACTGATATAGGACCTTGCTCTGCTATAGTACCATATACTGGTATAGGACCTTGCTTTGCTATAGTACCTTATACTGATATAGGACCTTGTTCTGCTATACTACCTTATACTGATATAAGACCTTATACTATAATTGGTCTTGCTCTGCTATAGGACCTTGATCTGTTATTGGTCTTGTTTTGCTATAGGCCTTGCTCTGCTATTGATCTTGCTCTGCTATAGGACATTGATCTGCTATGGGTCCTGCTCTGCTATTGACCTGGCTAAAGTTCTTGCTCTGCTGTAGGCTTTGCTCTGCTATGGGCCTTGCCCTGCTATTATACCTTATACTGTTATAGGACCTTGCTCTGCTGTAGTACCTTATACTGATACAGGTCCTTGCTCTGCTGTAGTACCTTATACTGATATATGACCTTGCTCTTCTATAGTGCACTATACTGTTATATGACTTTGCTCTGATATAGTACCTTGCTCTGCTAAAGTACCTTATACTGATATAGGACCTTCCTCTGCTATAGTGCCCTATACTGATTTAGGACCTTGCTCAGCTGTAGTACCTTATAGTGATATAGGACCTTGCTCTGCTGTAGTACCTTATACTGATATATGACTTTGCTCTGATATAGTACCTTGCTCTACTATATGACATTATACTGATATATGGCTGTGCTCTGCTATAGTACCATATACTGATATAGGACCTTCCTCTGCTATAGTGCCGTATACTGATATAGGACCTTGCTCTGCTGTATGACCATAATAATTATACAGCTTTATGCCTTGCTCTGCTATAGTACCTTATACTGATATAGGACCTTGCTCTGCTATAGTACCTTATACTGATATAGGACCTTGCTCTGCTATAGTACCTTATACTGATATAGGACCTTCCTCTGCTATAAGACCCTGCTCTGCTATAGTACCTTATACTGATATAGGACCTTGCTCTGCTTTAAGACCTTGTTCTGCTATAGTACCTTATACTTATATAGGACCTTCCTCTGCTAAAAGACCTTGCTCTGCTATAGTACCTTATACTGATATAGGACCTTGCTCTGCTATAGTGCCTTATACTGATATAGGACCTTCCTGTACTATAAGACCTTGCTCTGCTATAGTACCTTATACTGATATAGGACCTTGCTCTGCTATAGTGCCTTATACTGATATAGGACCTTCATCTGCTATAGTACCTTATACTGATATAAGACCTTGCTCTGCTATAGTGCCTTATAATGATATAGGACCTTCCTTTGCTATAAGACCTTGCTCTGCTATAGTACTTTATACTGATATAGGACCTTGCTCTGCTATAGTACCTTATACTGATATAGGACCTTGCTCTGCTATTGTACCTTATACTGATATAGGACCTTGCTCTGCTTTAAGACCTTGCTCTGCTATAGTACCTTATACTTATATAGGACCTTCCTCTGCTATAAGACCTTACTCTGCTATAGTACCTTATACTGATATAGGACCTTGCTCTGCTATAGTACCTTATACTGATATAGGACCTTGCTGTGCTATAGTGCCTTATACTGATATAGGACCTTCCTCTGCTATAGTATCTTATACTGATATAGGACCTTGCTCTGCTATAGTGCCTTATACTGATATAGGACCTTCCTTTGCTATAAGACCTTGCTCTGCCATAGTACTTTATACTGATATAGGACCTTGCTCTGCTATTGTACCTTATACTGATAAAGGACCTTGCTCTGCTATAGTACCTTATACTGATATAGGACCTTCCTCTGCTATAGGTCCTTAAACTGATATAGGACCTTCCTCTGCTATAGGACCTCATACTGATATAGGGCCTTGCTCTCTTATAGGACCTTATACTGATAAAGGACCTTGTTTTGCTTATGTACCTTATACTGATATAGGACCTTGTTCTGCTATTGGGCCTTATACTGATATAGGACTTTTCTCTGCTATTGTACCTTATACTGATATAGAACCTTGCTCTGCTATTGTACCTTATACTGATATAAGACCTTGCTCTGCTATAGGACCTTATACTCATATAGGACCTTTCTCTCTATTGGACCTAATACTGATATAGGACCTTATACTGATATAGGACCTTCCTCTGCTCTAGAACCTTATACTGATATAGGACCTTCCTTTATTATGGGACCTGATACTGATATAGGACCTTCCTCTGCTCTAGAACCTTATACTGATATAGGACCTTCCTTTATTATGGGACCTGATACTGATATAGGACCTTCCTCTGCTATGGGACATGATACTGATATAGGACCTAATACAGATATAGGACCTTATACTGATATAGTACCTCACTCTGCTATTGGACCTTATACTGATATAGGACCTAATACAGATATAGGACCTTATACTGATATAGTACCTCACTCTGCTATTGGACCTTATACTGTTATAGGACCTTATACTAATGTAGGACCTTGCTCTGCTATAGTTCCTTATACTGATATTGGACCTTCCTCTGCTATGGGACCTTATACTGATATAGGACCTTGCTCTGCTATAGGACCTTCCTCTGCTATGGGACCTTATACTGATATAGGATATTGCTTTCCTTTAGGACTTTATACTGATATAGGACCTTCTTCTGCTATAGGACCTTATACTGCTATAGTACCTTATACTGATATTGGACCTTCTTCTGCTATAGGACCTTATACTGATATAGGACCTTCCTCTGCTATAGGACCTTATACTGATATAGGACCTTCTTCTGCTATTGGACCTTATACTGCTATAGTACCTTATACTGATATTGGACCTTCTTCTGCTATACTACGTTAAACTGATATAGGACCTTCCTCTTCTATAGGACCTTATACTGATATAGGACTTCCTCTGCTGTAGGACTTATACTGATATAGGACAGTGCTCTGATAAAGGACCTTATACTGATATAGGACCTTCCTCTGCTATAGGACCTTATACTGATATAGGACCTTCTTCTGCTATAGGACCTTATACTGCTATAGTACCTTATACTGATATTGGACCTTCTTCTGCTATAGGACCTTATACTGATACAGGACCTTCCTCTGCTATAGGACCTTATACTGATATAGGACCTTCTTCTGCTATAGGACCTTATACTGCTATAGTACCTTATACTGATATTGGACCTTCTTCTGCTATACTACCTTATACTGATATAGGACCTTCCTCTTCTATAGGACCTTATACAGATATAGGACTTCCTCTGCTGTAGGACTTATACTGATATAGGACATTGCTCTGATATAGGTCCTTATACTGATATAGGACCTTCCTCTGCTTTAGGACCTTATACTGATATAGGACCTTCCTCTGATATAGGACCTCATAGTCATAAAGGACCTTCCTCTGCTATAGGACCTTATACTGATATAGGACCTTCTTCTCCTATAGGACCTTTTACTGCGATAGTACCTTTTCTGGTATAGGATCTTCTTCTGCTATAGGACCTTATACTGATATAGGACTTCCTCTGCTATTTGACCTTATACTGTGATAATATATTTTACTGATATAGAGCCTTCCTCTGTTATAGGACATTACACTGATATGGGACCTTGTACTAATATAGGACCTTGCTCTGCTATAGTACCTGTTCTGCTTTAGGTTTTGTTTTGCTATAGGCCTCTTTCTGCCATAGGCCTTGCTCTATATTTGCCTTGTTCTGCTGTTGGCCTTGCTCTGCTATAGGTCCTTATTCTGCTATGGGACATTGATCTGCTATGGGTTCGGCTTTGCTATGGGCCTGGCCATATGCCTTGCTCTGCTATGGGCCTGGCTCTGCTGTAGGCCTTGCTATGCTATAGACCTTGCTCTGCTATATGCCTTGCTCTGCTATAGGACTTGCTCTGCTGTGGACCTTGCTGTGCTTTATACCTTGCTCTGCTTTAAGCCATGCTCTGCTATAGACCTTGCTCTGCTATAGCCCTTTCTCTTCTATAGAACCTTGCTCTGCTATATGACTTGTTCTGCTATATGACCTTGCTCTGCTATTAGCCTTGCTCTGCTATAGAACCTTACTCTGCTATAGGACCTTGCCCTGCTATTGATTTGCTCTGCTATAGGTCTTGCTCTGCTACAGGCCTTGCTCTGCTACAGGCCTTGCTCTGCTATAGGTCTTGCTCTGCTATAGGCCTTGCTGTGCTATAGGACCTTGCTCTATTATTGACTTGCTCTGCTATAGGCCTTGCTCTGCTATAGGTCTTGCTCTGCTATAGGTCTTGCTCTGCTATAGGCCTTGCTCTGCTACAGGCCTTGCTCTGCTATAGGTCTTGCTCTGCTATGGGACCTTACTGTGCCATAGGTTTTTCTCTGCTATAGGACCTTGCTCTATTATTGACTTGCTCTGCTATAGGCCTTGCTCTGCTATAGGTATTGCTCTGCTATAGGCCTTGCTCTGCTACAGGCCTTGCTCTGCTATAGGTCTTGCTCTGCTATAGGACCTTACTGTGCTATATGTTTTTCTCTGCTATAAGACCTTGCTCTATTATTGACTTGCTCTGCTATAGGCCTTGCTCTGCTATAGGTCTTGCTCTGCTATAGGCCTTGCTCTGCTATAGGTATTGCTCTGCTATAGGCCTTGCTCTGCTATAGGTATTGCTCTGCTATAGGCCTTGCTCTGCTATTGGTATTGCTCTGCTACAGGCCTTGCTCTGCTATAGGTCTTGCTCTGCTATAGGCCTTGCTCTGCTACAGGCCTTGCTCTGCTATAGGCTTTGCTCTGCTATAGGTCTTGCTCTGCTATAGGCCTTGCTCTGCTACAGGCCTTGCTCTGCTATAGGTCTTGCTCTGCTATAGGACCTTACTGTGCTATATGTTTTTCTCTGCTATAAGACCTTGCTCTATTATTGACTTGCTCTGCTATAGGCCTTGCTCTGCTATAGGTATTGCTCTGCTATAGGCCTTGCTCTGCTATAGGTCTTGCTCTGCTATAGGCCTTGCTCTGCTATAGGCCTTGCTCTGCTATAGGTATTGCTCTGCTATAGGCCTTGCTCTGCTATAGGTATTGCTCTGCTATAGGCCTTGCTCTGCTATTGGTATTGCTCTGCTATAGGCCTTGCTGTGCTCTAGGTATTGCTCTGCTATAGGCCTTGCTCTGCTATAGGTATTGCTCTGCTATAGGCCTTGCTCTGCTATAGGCCTTGCTCTGCTATAGGTCTTGCTTTGCTATAGGCCTTGCTCTGCTATAGGCTTTGCTTTGCTATAGTCCTTGCTCTGCTACAGGCCTTGCTCTGCTACAGGTATTACTCTGCTCTAGAGCTTCCTTTGCTATAAATCTTGCTCTGCCATAGGACATTGTTCTCCTCTAGTTCTTACTCTGCTATAGGTCTTGCTCTGCTATAGTCTTTGCTCTGCTTTAGGACCTTGCTTTGCTATAGGCCTTGCTCTGCTAAAAAACCTTGCTCTGCCGTAGGCCTGATTCTGCTATAGGTCTTACTCTTCTATAGGTCTTTCTCTGGCAACAAAGCATTATTTGGAATATTTATGTTCATCTTGCAGTCATTTCCTTACACATTACATGTACAGTGTGATGGATTAGCCTTTACAAATTATTAGATTGATAACATTCATTAATCTTAACTGTAATAAATAAGAAATACTAAAATAATTGTTATTGGAATATTCGTGTTGAATATGTTCACCTTGCAGTGATTCCCCGACACTTTACATGCACATTGTTACATTGTATACTGTGAAATTATTAATTTTTGATGGGGGACTTATTTTTTCGTGGATTTTGTGTGGAGCCTGGACAACGAAAATAAATCCCAATGAAATGGTTGTGGGCAAAATTGTGTAACATCCGTAGTGCATAACATTTACCTGTACCTAAAACATAGACCTAGTACTCTGAGCTAGATCTATATGATAGTTTCTATTTTGTGTGCGCATTTAGCTATTAAATCTATTGAAAGTTAAATTTAAATTTTTAATATTTAATTTAGTGCATTGATTAAGTTAAAGTACTGTATTTTACTCAAATGTATTTTATTTTGATCACTGTGGAAAGTGATAAAAATAAATAGAACATTTCTTGGAAGAATAGGTCAATTACAATAGTAGATGACACATTTTACTTCAGCGTGACATATTTTTCCTGCATTCTTTTAAGTAGTTATCTTTAAAAGAGAAAATATGCATGCAAATAAATATGATACAGATTTTAAGTATTTAATTTAAAAGTAGCCTATTAGGCTATTGTGTTTTTATTTCTTTTTGTTGACAAATGAATTTGTTCTGGTCTTGACTAATAAACACCTTCAATTTGTGGCACATCCTCTCCAAATGCTATTTTCATAACAGTTTGATTAAAACTTGTAATGCTAAAACACATCTAATTGACATCTCTCCCAACAATTACCCCATGTTACGAAAAGCATTTATTACTGCATGTGTTACAGGCAGCGACTTAAAACTGGTACAGATCAGTAATTGAAACACGTTATGAAATAGAAATTCTCCTGTTAGTCAAAAATCACACTATAGTCTGGCAGATACAGCACTGAACCTTGTATAGAAGTGTATTTTGGTGATTATGGTAGTTTAGGCATTGCTTAAGAAAAATCAGCTTGATGACATTTTGTCATCATTAAGTATTTTGAAATATTCAAGATGGCGCCAACATGGCGGCAAATGAATTGAAAATTATGTTTTCTGCACATTTTACTTTTATAAGTGCAAATAAAATGTTTTCGATTAATTCATTTTATTTAGTAAATATGTCACTACCATCTAAATTATAAAACTTACACAATTGACAATATATACGAATGAAATATTCTTAAAATATGTCGGAAATTGTCCAAATTTCTCACTACAACGATATAGGTATATATACAGCTGTTGTAATACCTTGGTGAAGTCTATCTCTGATTTGTTTTACTTCTCTTGACAAACTACATAATTTGTACTTAGTAATTAACTTTCACGTGGAATAGAAAAAAGGTAAATGTAATGTTCATGTTAATGATAAGTAGACAGTTTTCATCATAATGTACATGCTATAATTTGTTGGGATAGCGAACAGTTCTCTGAAAACATCATATCATTATTTAAGCAGTGGAGTTGTTTATGTGAAACATTTTAATATTAAGAGTTTGAAACTGATCTAAACAATTTTAACAGAGAGAAGTAAAACAACGAAGTAATGGGTAGATATACAATGGGTATGTACATCAGAGATGAGAGAAAAGCTGACTGGCCTTTGCATTTGGTATGATGCCATCTTTCTTTCGCAGCTAGCCATATAAATTACGCATGGTATGGAATATACAACCTCTGGTCCATGGAAAGTACTTGGGATTATTCTGAAGTAATCGGGATTGAGCTTGCATGTTTGCAGTAGAGTTGAAGATATTGTGTCAAGTATAAGTACCAATGATGATTAATGCAAAGACCTATCCAATCATGACTTTAAACTTTTATTGAACAACGCAACTAAACTAAACACCCTAATCTATTATGTTAATATCTTCAGAGGTTAAATAGCTCCACAGGAGTAAATGCTGATAAAGCAGTTGCCACAGCAATTTCCATCAAATGATTTTGTAAACTGTTTAACCATAGTCTGTGTCAAAGAGACACATAAAGGCAGGAGATGCTAAATTATTTGATACGACTCTGATATACTCAAGATAAGGATTGCAAACAAGTTCATGTTATATAGATATTACGAACCTGTACCGACATCATTGTTTATTGATACAGGAGATCTCAGAATCGCGAAATCAATGAAATTATTGCAGAAAGAAGTATTGGTGCGACATAACTCAAATCAACTAACAGACAACTAAGTTTATTTATAGTCTGCTGTTCTGTAAAGGCCAATAGATGGTACTTGGAAAGACTATTATGAGAACTTTAAGGTCTAATACATAGAAACTAAGATTTTTACCTAGTTTTCCACAGATATTCGCCATTCAGCACAAAATGTATCACATGCTCTAGTAGAGAAAACACAGGCATGCAGGATACACCTTAACAACTCAACTAAATATGCCAGTTCAAGCTCAGAAAATAATTATAACAGTAACAGAAATAGTTCCCTGAAAGACATACACACGTTCATAAACTTGTTGTTACATGTTTTGGAGAAAATGACATACCAGTTGAGATAAATAAATATATTGTTATTAAATGGGATGACATTAAAATCACACACGAGGAGACAGATAATATCCTTGCAATAGTGATCATAGTAGCACATAAACTAAAGAGATATAACGGCAATTTCAATTGATACTGATGTATTCAGTGGCGTATCTTCCTATAGGCACTGTGGGCACGTGCCTACACTTTTTATTCCTAGGGATCAAATTTTTATTACATTTTTAGCACAGTTGTAAGGGATCCAATTCATGCTCCCCCGAAACTTTTTTTCAGTAAACTATAAATTCGCAACAAAAACATCATTGAATATGATCCAGATATTTAACATTATTTTATCAATTTATTTGGTTATAAAACAGTAAATTCAAAGTTATGGTAATATTAAGGATAAACAGGCCCCGTAAAAACATAAGAAATATATGCCTAAACTGCGGCCTAGCTGAAAAAAGTTTTGGTGGAGCATGAATCGGATCCCTTACAACTGTGCCCACACATCATTTTCAGCCAAGCTACGCCTCTGGTATTTGTACTTTAACTTCATCATTATATTCAGGAAACTCTAATAAATATGTGCAAAGGGGATTACATGTTAGGGAACTGTAGGCATGAATATAACGACCATGGGCTTTCTGTTTGCAATAACATGGTAGGGTATTGTGGTATCTGAAAAGGAATAGTCTTAAAAATATGAGGCTTCAGTAGTCACTAAAGTTGGTAGGTGATGTTAATTGTAAAACAATACATACTTTAAATAATTTAACACTAACAACATATTCTGAAGCTTTGCTGGAAATGTAAAAAGAACTCACAGACAGGCATGTATATGGAAACATTGGATTCTGACCAACCAAGCATTGATACCCAAGCACTTTCTTAAGGCAGTTCCAACAGAGCTAGCATTTTCTCCTGCAGAATAATTGAAGATGATCAAATGTTAACATCCGATGGCATAAAATAATGCTAGATATTCAAACAATCCAAACTTGTTTAGGAAAATGGTGGTCATATTAAAGGCCATGTGCTTTTAATTGCTAATGTGTTTGTCACCTAAACACCAAACACATCAAGTGTATGAATAGTTCATACTAATAGTTATATCCATCTTGATATTGCATTTCTTGTTTAGTTCAAAATGTTCAATGACACAATGTCTTCCCAGTCTGTCACCTAAACATCAAAAACATTAAAATTATCCTTTGGTATGGAATTTTTAATATACTTTTATATCTTTTATATATTTTTTATCTGAATATCCAACATAAAATCAAAGAACTATATAATTATAGACTATCATTTTAGCAATAAAATATTACTATATTCTATCATGTGTGAATAATTGTAAACTTAATAGTAATTCACATTTAAATATTGCATTTCGAGCAAATTGGTGGCCATTTTGGATGCCATCTTGTTTATTTCAAAATGCTCAGTGATGACAAAATTTCATTCAACATAAAATCAAAGCACTAAATATAGACTATCATTTTAGCAAAAACATATAACTATACATTGTCATGTATGAATAATTTTATACTTAATAGTAATTTCCATCTAGATATTCCATCTTATTTTTTCAAAATGTTCAATAATGACAAAATATCATTACAGTTTGTCATTTCAACATCAAACACATAAAAAATGCTCTTTAGTATAAATAATGTCATACCTAATAGTAATTCTCATCCAAATATTGCATTTCGAGCAAATTGGCGGCCATTTTGGACACCATCTTGTTTTTTCAAAATGCTCAATGATGACAAAATGTCATCTGACATAAAATCAAAGAACTATTTATAGATTACCATTTCAGCAAAAAAATATTTCTATACACACTCATGCAAGGTTCAGTAAAAATACCCGGATTATCTGAAGGACTACTAAAACTTTTTTTTTCTAAAATTTGTTTTCAATGAAATTAACAGTCAGGACCCACAAATATGTCCTTGAACCTAAAGCAACAAATATTAAAACCAACAAAATGTAATGATTTCACAGTATATAGTGACAAAATATATTATAAAAATCATAACATTGATAATGTTCAGCAATATCTCAAGTGTTACATTTAGAATCACTTAAATCATTTTCATTGGCATATTCATGCTGAATACATTCATCTTGCAATGATACCCCGACCCTTTATATGTGTTATATAATTATATAGTGACAGAATACATTACACAAATTAGTTTTTTATTTGACTTGTACTACCTTTTTCTTGGTATGAGAATCTATAATGAAGTTATTTATCAAACTCTAACTTGTACTTTTATCTTGGTATGATAATCTGTAATGAAGTTATTAAGAAAACTCTAACATGTACTTTTATCTTGGTATACTAATTTTTAATGAAATTATTTATAAAACTCTAACTTGTTCTTTTATCTTGGTGCGAGAATCTTAAATAAATTATTTATGATGAAGTTATTTATAATGAAGTTATTTACAAAAACACTTACTTGTACAACTTGTATCTTGATAAGAGAATCTATAATGACGTTATTAATAAAATTTCTTAACTTGTACTTTTATCTTGGTATGATAATCTATAATGAAGTAATTTATAAAACTCTAACTTGTACTTTTATCTTGATATGATAATCTATGATGAAGAAATTAATAATGATGTTATGTACAAAACTCTAACCTTATTTTTATCTTTGTATGCAAATCTATAATGAAGTTATTAATAAAACTCTAACTTGTACTTTAATCTTGGTATGATAATCTATAATGAAATTATTTATAAAACTCTAATGTGTACTTTTATCTTGGTATGATAATCTATAATGAAATTTTTTATAAAACTCTAATTTGTACTTTTATCTTGGTGTAATAACCTAAAATAAAATTATTTATAATGAAGTTATTTATAAAAGACACTTAACTTGTACAACTTCTATCTTGGTATGAGAATCTATAATGAAGTTATTTATTAGACACTTTCATACTATTTTCATTGTTGTATAAAAGTCTATAAAGAAGTTATTTATAAGACACTACTTACTTGTACTACTTCTATCTTGGCATCAGAGTCTCTGCCAGGTAAAGTACAAGTAACAACTTACATGTACCTTATATAACAATAAGGTCTGTCTTGTATCAGCATGTAGTATTGGATGTAAAGCAATGTCAAATCTGTCATGTCCAAGTGTATGGCATATTATCAGCCTTCATGTCCAAGTTTATTATGTAAATTTGTCAGCCTTCATGTCCAGTACATGATGTAATTTTGTCAGCTTTTATGTCCAAGTGTATGATATAATTTTGGCGGCCTTCATAACTAAGTGTATGATGTCAACTTATATTCAATTTAATAACTCAATTTTGTCAGCTTGCATGTCCAAGTTATGATGTAATTTTGTCAGCCTTTATGTTCAAGTGTATGATGTAATTTTGTCAGCCTTTATGTCCAAGTGTATGATATAATTTTTCAGCCTGCATGTCCGGATGTATGGTGTAATTTTGTCAGTCTTTATGTCCAAGTATATGATGTAATTTTGTCAGCCATTATGTCCAAGTGTATGGTGTAATTTTGTCAGCCTTCATGTTCAAGAATATGATGTAATTTTGTCAGCCTTTACGTCCAAGTGTATGATGTAATTTTGTCAGCCTTCATGTCAAAGTGTATGATGTAATTTTGTCAGCCTGCATGTCCAAGTTTATGATGTAATTTTGTCAGCTTTCTTGTTCAAGTGTAACTATGATGTAATTTTGTCAGCCTGCATGTCCAAGTATATGATGTAATTTTGTCAGCCTGCATGTCCAAGTTTATGATGTAATTTTGTCATCCTTTACGTCCAAGTATATGATGTAATTTAGTCAGCCTGCATGTCCAAGTTTATGATGTAATTTTGTCATCCTTTACGTCCAAGTGTATGATGTAATTTTGTAAGCCTTCATGTTCAAGTATATGATGTAATTTTGTCAACCTGCATGTCCAAGTATATGATGTAATTTTGTCAACCTGCATGTCCAAGTTTATGATGTAATTTTGTCAACCTTCATGTTCAAGTATATGATGTAATTTTGTCAGCCTTCATGTTCAAGTTTATGATGTAATTTTGTCAGCCTGCATGTCCAAGTTTATGATGTAATTTTGTCATCCTTTACGTCCAAGTGTATGGTATAATTTTGATGGCCTTCATGTCCAAGTGTATGATGTAATTTTGTCAGCCTTCATGTTCAAGTATGATGTAATTTTGTCAAGTTTTATGTCCAAGTGTATGATGTTATTTTGTCAGCCTTCATGTTCAAATGTATGATGTAATTTTGTCAGCCTTCATGTCCAAGTTTATGATGTAATTTTGTTGGCATTCATTTCTTAGTGTAAGATGTAAACTTGATAGCCTTCATGTCTAAGTGTATGATGTAAACTTGTCAGCCTTCATGTCCAAGTGTGTGAATAAGTTTTGTCAGTCTGCATGTCCAATTGTATGATGTATTTTTGTCAGCCTTCATATCCAAGTGTATGATGTAATTTTGTCAGCATTCATGTCCAAGTTTATGATGTAAATTTGTCAGCCTTCATGTCCAGCATATGGTGTCATTTTGTCAGCCTTCATGTCCAGTATATGATGTAATTTTGTCAGCCTTTATGTCCAAGTGTAAGATATAATTTTGTCAGCCTTAATATCCAAGTGTATTTTGTAATTTTGTCAACCTTCATGTCAAAGTGTATGATATAATTTTTCAGCCTGCATGTCCAAATGTATGATATAATTTTGATGGCCTTCATGTCTAAGTGTATGATGTCAACTTATATTTTGTAATTCTGTCAGCCTTCATGTCCAAGTGTATGATGTAATTTTGTCAGCCTTTATGTCCAAGTGTATGATATAATTTTTCAACCTGCATGTCCAAGCGTATGATGCAATTTTGTCAGCCTTTATGTCCAAGTGTATGATATAATTATTCAGCCTGCTTGTCCAAGTGTATAATATAATTTTGGCAGCTTTCATGTCTAAGTGTATGATGTTAACTTATATGGTGTAATTTTGTCAGCTTTCATGTTCAAGTATATGATGTAATTTTGTCATCTTTTGTGTTCAAGTGTATGATGTAATTTTGTCAGACTTCATGTGCAAGTGTATGATGTAATTTTGTCAGCCTGCATGTCAAAGTTTATGATGTAATTTTGTCAGCCTTCATGTTCAAGTTTATGATGTAATTTTATCAGCCTTCATGTTCAAGTGTATGATGTACTTTTTCAGTCTTCATGTTCAAGTATATGATGTTATTTTGTCAGTCTTTATGTCCAAGTGTATGATATAATTTTGTCAGCCTTCATGTCCAAGTATATGATGTAATTTTGTCAGCCTTCATGTCCAAGTGTATGCTGTTGTTTTGTCAGCTTTTATGTCCAAGTGTATGATATAATTTGTCAGCCTTTATGTCCAAGTGTATGATGTAATTTTGTCAGCATTTATGCCCAAATATATGATGTAATTTTGTCAGCATTCATGGCCAAGTGTATGATGTTATTTTGTCAGCCTTCATGTCCAAGTGAATGATGTTATTTTGTCAGCTTTCATGTCAAAGTGTACAATGTAATTTTGTCAGTCTTCTTGTCCAAATGTATGGTTTAATTTTGTCAGCCTTCATTCATCCAAGTGTATGACATAATTTTATCAGCCTTTATGTCCAAGTGTATGATATTTTTTTGCAGACCTTCATGACAAAATGTATGATATATTTTGTCAGCCTTCATGTCCTAGTGTATAGCTGTATTTTGTCAGCCTGCATGTCAAAGTGTATAATGTAATTTTGTCAGCCTTCATGACCAAGTGTATGATGTAAATTAGTTAGCCTTCATGTCCAAGTGTATAATGCAGTTTTGTTAGCCTTCATGTTCAAGTGTATGAAAAAATTTAGGCAGCCTTCATGTTCAAGTGTATGTTTGTATTTTGTCAGTCTTCATGTCCAAGTGTATAATGTAATTTTGTCAGCCTTCACGGCAAAGTGTATGATGTAATTTTATCAACTGTCTTTAATGGATGTTCATAGAAACATAAATCAACCAGAGATATGAGGTTATAGTTAGAGGTTATTGTATGGTAGAGGTGTGCCTGTTGGTCATATTGGCACTAGTTTCCATATTGACCCGACAACCAACAGGCACACCTCTACCATACTATAACCTTTTTATTACATTTATACCTATATAAAATTATGTGTATATGACGACTTTGAATTTCTATGATATACTATGGTCTCTTTTTTATTAAAAAGGAAAGAGCTTACAATAGAAAAAAAATACTAAAATTGTTTTATCCTGTTGGGGGAATATAAATACTAAGAGAGTTATGATTTTTTATTGAAACTTCCTTTAATCAATCAATAATAACATTAAATAAACGAAATGAGTTTACAACATATTAGCAAATCCTTCTGTTTTATTATGTTAATCTTGTCATCTGTAAAAGCGTTGACCTATGCCTCTTGTTTCTAAGTCCAGTTCGTTTCAGACTGCCTTCCTTCTTGAATGCTAAAACAAATCATCCTTCATAATATTCCATTGGTAATCGTGGTCTTGTAGCTACCAATGTATACTGGACTGGTACGACTTGATTGTATCTGGCTCATATTCAAAATCGTCATTTTTCCTTATAGCCTACTCAATAAAATAGGACTAAAGCCATATTCAAGACAATTTGAGTCATTTCTTCAAAATGAATAGTCAAGTCTTAGCTGCACAGCCAGTTTTGAATTTTTCCAACGTCGCTCCTTGTCTTTAGTTTATTGTTAGTGTTTTTCATATTTTCCATGTATCTGCAGGTGTCCTGACCTCCGTTATATGTCTGGGTTTTGTAAAGATTTGCGTTAAATGGCTCCATCCAAAGCCAAAAGGCAATTTGCCTTAGCTTTCCAACGTCTTTTCTGTCATTTTTTAAGTTTTCACTTTTCTAGTGATGGCATTCAGTTGCTTGGACGATGACGGGTTATTTATCATTGTTTGCTGGAATTGTATGGAGTATGTATGCAGTCTGATTAACACCAGGGCCAATATGGAATTGTACCGGGGCCATAATGGCCTCGGTATTGATCACGATGCCTCAATACCAGCGCGTGATTTTAAACATATTTTGTTAAAAAAGTTCTATTTTTGTTACTATGTTTAGATATAAATGTAATAATTACTTATATAGCATGGAGTGCATGTTCTAGTGGCAGTGACGAACCCAGGATATAAGGGTTGTAGGTTTGATTCCCCACAAGCTCTTTTAAGCTCACCTGAGCAAAGTTCAAGGTGAGCTATTCTGATCGCCTGTTGTCCATCGTCTGTTGTCAGTCGTCCGTCCGTCCATTAACTTTTTTGTTATGTGCACTCAAGCACCTGCATTTCTCATTGGATCTTCAGTAAACTTATGTAGTAGTAATATAACCATAATATCTCTGAAAAGTTCTTGAACTGGCCAAATCAGATTATTAATGTCAGAGTTATGGCCCTTGAAACATAATAAAAAAATGCACTATTTGACCTTGTGTTCACTCTAGAACCCACATTTTTAGCTCGAATATTCTCAGATTAAAGAGAGCTATTCTACACACCTAAGCGTCAACGGTTGCATCAGAGTCACACCTAAGTTGAAGTTTTGCATGCAGTTCCTGATCTCAATAACCTTTTTCATGTATTGACTTGAATCTGTACAAAAGACTTCCAAGTCATCAGCCCTACTACAATAACTAAGTTAGATTACTCTTGCATGAAAATAATGCAAATTATTGCCCTTGTTTGACTTAGAAATTCTGGTTTAAGTTTTGCGTGCACATACTATCAAGTCCATATTTACCTACAACCTTATGCATTGATTGAAACTTTACAAAAGCCTTCCCAGTCATCAGCCCTGCTACAATAACTAAGTTAGATTACTCTTGCATGAATATAATGCCGATTATTACCGTTGTTTTACTTAAAAATTCTGGTTAAAGTATTTGATTGAAACTTTACACAAGTCTTCCCAGTCATCAAACCTATTACAATAACTAAGTTAGATAACTCTTGCTTGAATATAATGCAAAATAATTGCCCTTATTTGACTTAGAAAATTTGGTTAAAGTTTACGTGCAAGTACCATCAAGTCCATATCTCACCAACCATTCAATGTATTTGATTGAAACTTCACACAAGAAATCTATTACAATAATTAAGTGAGATGAACTCTTGCATGAATATAATGCAAATTATTGCCCATGTTTGACTTAGTTATTCTGGTTAAAGTTTTACGTGCAAGTACTATCAAGTCCATATCTCACCAACCACTCAATATATTTGATTGAAACTTCACACAAGCCTTCCCAGTCATCAAACCTATTACATTAACTAAGTGAGATGAACTCGCAAATAATTGACCTTGTGTGACTTAGAACTTCTGGTTAAAGTTTTACGTACAAGTCCCTATCTCAGTAACCAATACATGTATTGACTTAAACTTTACACAAGACTTCACAGTCATCAAACCTGCTACAATAACTAAGTGAGATAACACTTGCTTGAATATACTGCAAATTATTGCCCTTGTTTGACTTAAAATTTTTGGTTACAGTTTTGCGTGCAAGTACCGTCAAGTCCATATCATACCAACCACTCAATGTATTTAATTGGAACTTTACATATGGCTTTGTTGTCATGAAACCAACTAAATTTATCAAGTAGGATCACTCTTGCCGGATTTTTTTTGCAAATTATGGCCTTTGTTTGACTTAGAAATTTTATAATTCAGCAGTCACTGCATGTATTGGATTGAAACTTCATACAAAGTATTGCAGTTATAAGAACTACTGAATTTTGAAAGTAAGATAACATTTACTTGCTTGGATTTGTCATCAGTCTCAATCAAATTTGTACTTTTGTGACAAATATTGAAATAGTCGAGCGTGCTGTCCCTTCAACAGCTCTTTTTTTATTTGATCCTCACTTAATTTACACAGTACAGTCAAACCTGTCTTAAGCAGCCAGCCAAGGGAAAGGACCAAATTGGCCGCTTAAGACAGGTGGCTGCCTACTACAGGGTCATCAATTTTCGCCGAGATTAGCAAAGTATTTTTGTATATTGGCACAATTTCACAACCTCAACACGTTCATCCAAAGTCAAACACTTTTTTTTTTGGTGGCATTGTTAACACGCTGACAATCAAAACATTTATGATTTAAGTCACAATAAATTATTTCCAAATTTTATATTTTTCCACAATTAGCGCTTTTTTACAAGTGTGAACTTAATGAGTTAATTCCTTATCGTTCGTTAAAAGCACGAACAAACTGCCATTCTAATTATCGTCTCAAAAACGTTAGCTTCTTTAATCTTTTTATATGCCGACTTTTTCACAGTTAACGTGTTTACACAAAACACTTTGATCTGTCTATTTGTCCAATTACACGAGCTAAAAATAGAGATGTGAAAATTATCACGCACTACACTCGTGTTTGAGTCGGAAAAATTGCGATTATGTAGAACACAATAACAGCTTTGTTTGGTTTGTTTACAGCCAATTAAGAAAGTTTAAACTAAAAGAAACTTATTTTAAATTAAAGATATATTATAATTATTTGATTTATTTGGTTTTTAGTACTTTAATTAAATATTAATTCTGTGGCCGTAATGAAATTTTTATATGTCAAAATCGATATTTTACGGTAAAATTTGTTCATTTGGTGGCCGTTTTAGGAGGTTTTTAATGCATTTGGGACCAAAAATGTTGGCCGCTGGCCGCGTCGACCAGGTGACCGCCTATTGCAGTTAAATTATATAGTAAATTTCGATGGGAGGGTCTGAAACTGGCCGCTTAAGGCAGGTGGCTGCTTATAACAGGTGACCGTTAGTACAGGTTTGACTGTAGTTATATAACCATAAAACCTTGGACAAGTTCTTGAACTGGACAAATCTGATAATTAATGTCTGTGTTATGGCCCTCGAATCGTCAAAAATTGCATTATTTGATCTTGTGTGCATCTAGCACTTGCAATTTTCATTTAATCTTTGACAGACTTACACAGTTATTATGTAACAATTGTATATTGAACAAGTTCTTGAACTGGCCAATCTGATAAATATTACACAGTTGTTTTATGACCATACTATCTTAGACAAGTTCTTGAACTGGCTCAATTGAATAATTAATGTCGGGTGTTATGGTCCTTGAATTGATTAAAATTGCATTACATCAATTTGTCTAGCACCTGCAAAAATTGCCTTTTTTTAGTATTGTCTCCTCTGCCACAGGTGGTCAATTTAGGGCCAAACTGGCATTTTTGTTCCTTAAATAATCTTTTATCTCCAAAAATAAATTTACGTCAATTTTATATATAAAGTATGTATGATATACCTACAAGTATATAAAAAGATCTTTCAGATGTGGAAATAAGCAACATAATGGCGTATGTTTGTGTTCATTGACAAATAAATTGACAGACGAAAGTCACTGAAACACTTGTCCAAATCAACAACAAATTTGCAAAATATTTAAATTTTTATCTCAATTATTTGTAAATTCAGTTATGTTGATTTAAATTATATACATATTTTATAAAAAAATTTCAATTTGTATAATGGCCCTTGAAACATTAAAAAATGCACTATTTGAATGTATGTGCACTCTAGCACCCACATTTTTCATTTGATCCTCACCAAACTTGCACAGTAGTTATATAAACATAATACCGGTATCTGGGACAAGTTATTGAACTGGCCCAATCAAATTTTTAATGTCAGAGTTATGGCCCTTGAATTATTAAAAAATGCACTATTTGACATTGTGTGCACTCTAGCACTCGTATTTCTTATTTGATTATCAATATACTTACACAGTAGTTATATAACCATATTATCTTGAACATGTTTTTGAACAGGCCAAATCGGATTATTAATGTCAGAGTAATCACCCTTGAAACATTAAAAAATGCACTATTTGACCTTGTGTTCAGTTTAGCACTCACATTTTTCATTTGATCCTCACCAAACTTGCACAGTAGTTATTTAAGCATAATATCTCGGACACTACAGCAAGTTCTTGAATTGGCCAAATCAGATTATTAATATCTCCTGTGCAACAGGTGAGTGAAATTAAAATGAAATACTTAAAAAAACATGCTATTTAATACTGACATAAAATATGACGTCGTCCGAAATAGCTGGCAAAACATTGTATGTTTTTAAGTGGTTTTGGTGCAAAGGACAAAGAAACAATATTTGTGGTGATTACAATTTAGTTCAAGAACCAAAATTAGATCATTATAATTACAAATGAAAATGTATTAAAAAAAGCTTCATAACAAAGTTTTAGAAATCAAGTCCATTTACAATTTAATTGACCCATATAGAGAATATAACCCATCCAGTATTTAAAGCATCCTGCATGGAGAAAGAAAACCTCCTCCAGCAACAAAGATTACATACCTCCCACAGTTCTGCAAGCCTGCATGATGTTGATGGTCACTAAGCAAATGTACTATTGAATTTAAGGGCTTGATGTTCGGGCTGCAGCTATATATGTAATCATGGGTATATAAAAGATGAGTTATCAGTTACAAAAAAAACATGGAACTACACATATTGCACTTATTCCAAAAGATAATAAACCTAAAATTGTAGTCAACTATCTCTTTTAAATTTACAAGATAGTCTTTGGGGCAATAGCAAATAGAATTAAATCAATTCTCAATAAACTTATCCATGATAATCAAACAGGTTTAATCCAAGGCAGATTAATTTGGGGGGGGGGGGGGGGGGGGGAGACTGATACTTCTAGTAGATACAATTATTACATCATTCAATCAGCAGAAGATAATAATATTCCAGGACTGATACTTCTAGTAGATATAATCATTACATCATGCAATCAGCAGAAGATAATAACATTCCAGGACTGATACTTCTAGAAGATACAATTATTACATCATTCAATCAGCAGAAGATAATAATATTCCAGGACTGATACTTCTAGTAGATATAATCATTACATCATGCAATCAGCAGAAGATAATAACATTCCAGGACTGACACTTCTAGTACTTAAAATCATTACATCATGCAATCAGCAGAAGATAATAACATTCCAGGACTGACACTTCTAGTAGATATAATCATTACATCATGCAATCAGCAGAAGATAATAACATTCCAGGACTGACACTACAAGTAGATACAATTATCACATCATGCAATCAGCAGAAGATAATAACATTCCAGGACTGATACTTCTAGTAGATATAATTATTACATCATGCAATCACCAGAAGATAATACTATTCCAGGACTGATACTTCTAGTAGATATAATTATTACATCATGCAATCAACAGGAGATAATAACATTCCAGGACTGATACTTCTAGTAGATATAATCATTACATCATGCAATCAGCAGAAGATAATAATATTCCAGGACTGATACTTCTAGTAGACTAGTAGATATAATTATTACAACATGCAATCACCAGAGGATAATAATATTCCAGGACTGATATGTATAGTAGATATAATACTTACATCATGCAATCAGCAGAAGATAATACTATTCCAGGACTGATACTTCTAGTAGATATAATCATTACATCATGCAATCACCAGAAGATAATAATATTCCAGGACTGATACTTCTAGTAGACTAGTAGATATAATTATCACATCATGCAATCAGCAGAAGATAATAACATTCCAGGACTGATACTTCTAGTAGATATAATCATTACATCATGCAATCAGCAGAAGATAATAACATTCCAGGACTGATACTTCTATTAGATATAATTATCACATCATGCAATCAGCAGAAGATAATACTATTCCAGGACTGATACTTCTAGTAGATATAATCATTACATCATGCAATCAGCAGAAAATAATAATATTCCAGGACTGATACTTCTAGTAGATATAATCATTACATCGTGCAATCAGCAGAAGATAATAACATTCCAGGACTGACACTTCTAGTAGATAAAATCATTACATCATGCAATCAGCAGAAGATAATAACATTCCAGGACTGACACTTCTAGTAGATATAATCATTACATCATGCAATCAGCAGAAGATAATAACATTCCAGGACTGACACTACTAGTAGATACAATTATCACATCATGCAATCAGCAGAAGATAATAACATTCCAGGACTGATACTTCTAGTAGATATAATTATTACATCATGCAATCACCAGAAGATAATACTATTCCAGGACTGATACTTCTAGAAGATATAATTATTACATCATGCAATCAACAGAAGATAATAACATTCCAGGACTGATACTTCTAGTAGATATAATCATTACATCATGCAATCAGCAGAAGATAATACTATTCCAGGACTGATACTTCTAGTAGACTAGTAGATATAATCATTACATCATGCAATCAGCAGAAGATAATAACATTCCAGGACTGACACTACTAGTAGATACAATTATCACATCATGCAATCAGCAGAAGATAATAACATTCCAGGACTGATACTTCTAGTAGATATAATTATTACATCATGCAATCAGCAGAAGATAATACTATTCCAGGACTGATACTTCTAGTAGATATAATCATTACATCATGCAATCAGCAGAAGATAATAACATTCCAGGACTGATACTTCTATTAGATATAATTATCACATCATGCAATCATCAGAAGATAATACTATTCCAGGACTGATACTTCTAGTAGATATAATCATTACATCATGCAATCAGCAGAAAATAATAACATTCCAGGACTGATACTTCTAGTAGATATAATTATTACATCATGCAATCAACAGAAGATAATAACATTCCAGGACTGACACTACTAGTAGATACAATTATCACATCATGCAATCAGCAGAAGATAATAACATTCCAGGACTGACACTACAAGTAGATACAATTATCACATCATGCAATCAACAGAAGATAATAACATTCCAGGACTGACACTACTAGTAGATACAATTATCACATCATGCAATCAGCAGAAGATAATAACATTCCAGGACTGATACTTCTAGTAGATATAATTATTACATAATGCAATCAGCAGAAGATAATACTATTCCAGGACTGATACTTCTAGTAGATATAATTATTATATCATGCAATCAGCAGAAGATAATAACATTCCAGGACTGACACTTCTAGTAGATATAATTATCACAACATGCAATCACCAGAGGATAATAATATTCCAGGACTGATATGTCTAGTAGATATAATTATCACATCATGCAATCAGCAGAAGATAATAACATTCCAGGACTGATACTTCTAGTAGATATAATTATTACATCATGCAATCAACAGAAGATAATAATATTCCAGGACTGATACTTCTAGTAGATACAATTATTACATCATGCAATCACCAGAAGATAATAATATTCCAGGACTGATACTTCTAGTAGATATAATACTTACATCGTGCAATCAGCAGAAGATAATAATATTCCAGGACCAGGCCTTCTAAAATTGCCGGTTTTTCGGTTTTTGGACCGATTTCTGAAGTTCTGAACCAATTTTCATTTCAAAGCTTAATAAAAAATCGGTCCAGATATTTTCAAAGTTTAATAAAAAATCGGTCCAGATATTTTGTATCGGTCGTATAAAATCTCATAAATTGCTCTCACCATGCCATACTGACCTATGAAATACGCCTTGCGGCAATATCATTTGACCCAATAATACGTTTGTTTTGTCACCTGCTGTGCAAAATGATGTCAATTTTGACTAAACCATTAATGATACTAGGGGGAGTTTGTCGGAAGAGTCTATCGCTATGTAGCACGCCTTCAATGTGTGATCAGCGACCCATAGTGTTCTGTCGGTTCATCAAAAGATTATGTTTGCGTCCGTAATTTCTTTGATATACTGCTTGCCAAAGCTGGGACGGTCGGACCAAATATTGTTTGCGTCATTAAAATATTAAATAAAACATGCAGTGTTACTTGTTTGTTTCACTTGTTTTAAAAATAACTATATATACGAGCTGGTTTTGGTAATTGTACATAGTGGCTAACTACAGCACATCGCATATCAAAAATAAAAAGTTGAATGAACTGTTACATTGGTTTCAACGGTGATTATTTCAAGCAGCTTCCGGAACTTGCGTCACTTTCGATTCGATCGAGCGTTTTTAATATAATGAAAATTATTCAGTAAAGCGGAAACATAATGTCAGTCATTAAAATGTACACAATGTGATAAAGTATGTTATAAATAATACACAAATAAACTTGAAATAGTTTACCGATTTGCATTTTGGAATTTTAGAAGACCTGTCCAGGACTGATATGTTTAGTAGATATAATACTTACATCGTGCAATCAGCAGAAGTTAATAATATTCCAGGACTGATATTTCTAGTAGATATAATAATTACATCATGCAATCAGCAGAAGATAATAATATTCCAGGACAGATACTTCTAGTAGATATAATAATTACATCATGCAGTCACCAAAAGATAATAATATTCCAGGACTGATACTTTTAGTAGACTAGTAGATATAATAATTACATCATGCAATCACCAGAAGATTATAATATTCCTGAGGACTGATACTTCTAGTAGATAAAATTATTACATCATGCAATCACCAGAAGATAATAATATTCCAGGACTGATACTTCTAGTAGATATAATTATTACATCATGCAATCACCAGAAGGTTATAATATTCCAGGACTGATACTTCTAGTAGATAAAATTATTACATCATGCATTCACCAGAAGATAATAATATTCCAGGATTGATACTTCTAGTAGATATAATTATTACATCATGCAATCAGCAGAAGATAATAATATTCCAGGACTGATACTTCTAGTAGATATAATTATTACATCATGCATTCACCAGAAGATAATAATATTCCAGAACTGATACTTCTAATAGATATAATTATTACATCATGCAATCACCTGAAGATAATAATATTCCAGGACTGATACTTCTAGTAGATATAATTATTACATCATGCAATCACCAGAAAATTATAATATTCCAGGACTGATACTTCTAGTAGATAAAATTATTACATCATGCAATCACCAGAAGATAAAACTATTCCAGGACTGATACTTCTAGTAGATATAATTATTACATCATGCAATCAGCAGAAGATAATACTATTCCAGGACTGATACTTCTAGTAGATATAATTATTACATCATGCAATCACCAGAAGATAATAATATTCCAGGACTGATACTTCTAGTAGATTTTCAAAAAACATTCGACCTAATGTCTTGGTCTTTTATCCAAAAAATACTCACTATTTTTAACTTTGGTAACAGTTCTAAAAAGTTGATTGAAGTTTTATACAAAAATGCAAATCTTACTGTCAATGAGGTCACCTATCAGAATGTTTCTATATAGGGAGAGGTTGTCTACAAAACAGTTCCTTGTCACAGTATATTTTTGTCCTCTGTGCAGGGATCTTCACTTCAAAAATTTTACATAAAAATAATAAAAAGAGCTTTGACATTAATAATAATGAATTTAAATTATCAAAGTTTGTGGGCGATAAGTTCTACACTCAAACAACATTAGGAGAACTTGTTTTTATGCTAGCGTTTCTGGATTAAATGTCAATTTTAATAAGACATATGTTACAGACCCTAAACCGCTCAAGTACCCCATTGCATGCAAACGGAGTGCACTCAGAGCGTAAGCGGAGTGCAGACGGAGTGCGAACGGAGCGCAGATTTAGCGCTGAGGGAGTGGACCTGGACCGTTCACGAGCGCTGGATTTTGAATAATTAACCCACTCCTGAACGCATGAAATAGATCGAGTGCACTCAGACATGCTGAATGCACTCAGATATGCTGAGTGCACTCAGATGCGCAGTATACGCTAGACACAGTAAGATAATGATTGATTGATTGATTGAATATTTAGCGTCTTTTTTATGCCATCAAGGGCTAACAGACGATCAGTTAACCTTACCACTGTTTCCTGGTATTAACCAGTACTCGAGCACACCCTGTCTCCGCAAGTAACTGATAACCTTCCCACTTGAATCAGTGGTGAGAGAAGAATGATAAGGAGACGCAATGTCGTATATCAATCATCACGGAGACTGTTGCAGGGCGGTGGATTCGAACTCACTACCCCTGGATTGATAGTCAGACGCGTAACCGACTGAGCTAATCGGGCCTGATAACATAACTATTCGTGCGCTACTGAGTGCACTCGTTCATTCAGATACACTTTTTTTTCATTTTTTGATCGTAAAGTGGATACTTAAATTGAGATAAAAAAGAAATGTTCTTTCACATAAATATAAACCATGTAGTTTATATAAATGTTTTATTGTAAACGCATGATAAAACTTATTTTCAAATCAATATTTAGCTGATCAATACAATAATGTTTAAAATACCTATTATACAATAGATGACACATCAATGGTTATCTACGGTTTCAAGGCTCATTTAGTTGCATGTTTAAACATGGTTTGGTTTGCGCAACAAAAATATAAATAATTATATATATTGTGTAAATAACAATTCAAAAAGATGTAATAGGAGTTCACTATTTGCCTTGTTATTTCGATATAGATTAGTTATAGAACATACAAAACATATACTTTATTTCGATTTAAGCGTATACTGCTCCAAATACAAAAATATCAAAGCATGCGTGAATCAAACAAAACATAGATATGCGTAAAATTATATGATTATGATTCTATTTGTTTGGGTATTTTGGCTAAATAAAAATTACCAATTTTCAATTTAATTTGAACTTTAGTTTTATATTTTCCCCAAACATAGTTACACCTAGTTTGTGCTTAGTTGTGAACAAATGTACGTAAAACTGTTATATTGCAATTAAAGTGGAAACATACTCGTGCACATCTCATTAAAATAATAATAATAAATTAATTGTATTCTAGAATATAAAGTTGGTCAGTAGTACAGCGGATAGGGTGCTGGCTTCAGATGGCAGAGGTCGCGAGTTTGACCCAGGCTCTACCCGACCTCTCGAAACACAATTCAGTACCAGATCTAATAAAGGAATGCACTGGAGAACGATATGCATAAGCTTCGAGCTTACTTCACAATCAAGCTAAATTAAATTAATGTAAAATAAATGTATGTATGCCAAATTAACCCTTTTCTCCATGGATATGTGTTTTCCCGCACCAATCACAGAAGGCCTTTGAAAACAGTGCAGGAAAAGTACAGATTGCTCATAACGAGCAATCTGAACACTTCCTGCACTGTTTTCCACTCTGTCAGTTTATATAAACATAATTCACCCAATAATTCAAAAGCCTTCTATATTAGTTGTCAAAAGGCGTCTATATTAGAGGTGTCCAAAGGCGTCTATGTGAAGTAAAGGGTTAACACGACAGACCGAAATAACACATTAGACACAGGAAATAAAAACTAGCAAACGTAAATTTCTAGGTGACCTTTTTGAGGTTGTGATTTTTATATTGACTAAAGAACAGCTTTTGATCATGAGGAAGGTTTGAATAAACAAAAAAGAACATGTATTCACTGCCTATAAAATAGTAAATATATTGTTTTCCCGCTTTCCTATAAAATCGATATGCCTGATCACGTGCACGTAAGCACGTAACAATTAAGCCACCACAAAAGCTGTGAAAGGGGCAACAAGTAAGAAATGACAACAATAATAAGAAGAAGAATAATAATAATAATAAAGAAGAAAAAATACTCAGATAATAATAATATAATAATATAATAATAAAGTAATATAGCAATAATAATAATAATATTAATAATATTAGTAATAATAGTAATAAATAATAATAAAATATATAATAAATATTAATAATAATGATGATAATAATAATAATATTTTGAAAAAAATCTGCATATTGTAGTATTGATTTTGACTATATATTTTTTATCCAATCACATGCCGTGGGTTAAATAAAGATTCATTCATCTGGCACAAATTATAATCAAAATGAAAATTACACACCGGCAGGGTTTTTCGTAATCAATGGACCGATAAATCACCAATTAACTATTAATTGACATACATGTGGTTCTCACCATTGGTATCTGTTTTGATGATTTATGCAACACTGCCTTCATTGTAGTAATTAAATTGTTATAATAATTGTGAACGACTGACCACATGCACGTACGCAACGTATCCAATATAAAAGCTGTGACAAATCAATAAGTCAATATGTATATTATATAATAGCTCCAATGATAATAATATTTAAAAAAATAAAACAAATAATGAAAGTAAAAAATAATACAAATAAAATACTACAATTTTACAAGGAATTATTTAGAGACATGTCTTTAATTTTTATTAATTTTAAAATTATAGGATTGTTTTATTTTGTAAATTAACAATTCTGATCTGTTTTTTATAAGAAATCGCTATGGCAGCTTTGACAAAATGACAGCCCTGAATACACATCCCTTAATACGTGTATGTCACACTTTCTACCATTCACTCAGAACTGGCGTGGGGTTTTCGGTTCGTTAATTTAATGATATTAACATCATGATATTTACATACTAAAGTGTTCTGAAACTTCGAATAACCAATATCTTAAATGATTTTTTATTTGTTGTTAATTGGCTGGCAGTTTTTCTTTTTTATCTTTTCTTTTCAATCACATAATGTTGGCTCAATTAAGATTCATCCATTTGGCACGAATTACAATCAAAATGAAATCATACATATCTTCCATGGTCAATAGACCGATAAGTCACCGCTTTAGCATATAACTTAATTGACACGGCTCTCACTGGCATGTGACATAACGTAATTAACAGCACGGGTGTGTTGCTGCGTGTCATATAATTAGTGATATAGCACAGTGGGTGTAGTTTCAAACAAGTTTAATATAGTTTGTCATTTTAAATAATATATTAACATAAAGCATACTATCAGTAAAAGAATAATTTGAGAAACCCACTGAAAAAAGTTCATTCGAGTATATTTATATACATAATGATAAAGAAAATAATGATAAAAACTTAAAATATCAGAATATCTTTTTTAAGTTTAGTGAAGCCACATTTTGACCCAAATCGAGAAAAACACTGCAAGATTATTATTTTTCAAAAATCATTTATTATAATGGCGAATTGCATTGCACGGATTATAATAAATTTTTCATTACCTATGCAGTGCATATTATTGATTATAAAGCTTAGTTTAGTTTGAACATTAACAAAACCAGTGATATATCCACATGTTGTTAAGTCACTGCTTACACTGAGCAGATTTATGGATTATCATAAGGCCAAATAGGTATCAACATTATGGAATTATTAATTAAATTTAATTATTAATAACAATATATTTAGTTTATGTTGATGATGGATATGTAAATTTTGTGGACAAACTTTATTGCTTTCCTGTAACAAACGGCTTACGGTATATCAAAGAAGATACTGACGTAAACACATGTCGGTTTGGATAACAGAAGCCGGTATAACATGGGATATTCTTTGACCCAGACCACTGATCACATATCAAAACATAGACACTTCCGTTAAACATGCCTACTATCAATACTTGTTCAACCTTTCGCCCAGCGGGTGACATAATATGTAGACAAACAATCGGATTATGAATTAATTTACCTTGACTAAATCCCATGAATACATTTGATTGCTCCATTGGAACAGATTAAATTAAAAAGTCAATATAGAATCATTTTAAAGAGTTGAGATGTTGCGATTGGTTATGGGCCGGAAACCGAACTGAGCAAACTGAACATTGAGTGAAGGCTGAACAAAGCGAAGGCTAAGAGCAGTATTAAATAGAGCACTCAGCTATACAGCGCTCGTGAGCGAATACTTGCGTTTGTGAGTGCATTAAATTAACCGCGTTTAATTGAGTGCACGCAAACAGACCGTGAACGGAGCGCAAAATAAGCATGAACGGAGTGCAAACTGAACGCAAACAGTGCAATTATGGGGTACTTGAGCGGTTTAGGGTCTGTAGTTGGATAAGTGCAAAAATATAGCTCAGTCACAATCAAAACCAAAAGAAAACTGTTTTGGGGAAGTCAACAATTTAAACTAGCTCATAATACATAACCAGGGTGGTTGTGTGGGAAGGGGATATGCATACACTCTAAACAGTCAGTAGAAGTTATATAGAGGCAGGTTGCATTGATATTGTGGTTTTTTGGGTGTTTTTTTTTTTTTTAAAAATATGCATGTTAATTGGTTGTTGTACAGTACTTTAATTCACTTTTTATTTATTCGGTTCTAGTTTCATAATCATTCGTAAACAAAACCAAATTTGAAGCAAGTTCCATTCATTTGTAAGATTTCAGTTTTAATGGATACATAAATATACACAATCTCATACTTTTTAATGTGTCATTTGAAAGATAATTGATCAGATGTAATTTTCAAGTAACATAAAAGTTATTTTTTTACATTTATATATGCATTATAACTTTTATATTGTGTGGCGACAACTTTGTCAAAAGAAGCCACATTCTAGTGATATAAAACATTCATTTATATCTCTTTTATTCAAATATTTTCTTATTATATTACGTTCATGAAAAATAATAAAAATCTGTTTATTTTAGTTTAATGATAGATAAAAGACGATATTTAACTAATATTTACACATATGTCTTGTATTCTTTTGTATTTCATTCCAAATGCTATCCAGACTTTAGGTCTTTTTTCTACAAAAGATGACAATAATTACAATAATTAATTGTTCAAAGTTTTGTGCAGAAAATAATTGTATGAAATCTGGACAGTTTTAATTACTAAGCAACAAAGATATATGACTGATTTCATACAAATCCTGATTCCTTCAGAGAGGACCGTTGTGGACATGGACTTGCAGCCGTTCACAATCTACTCGTACGTTATTGATGCCACAAATGCATTTGGAAGTGTACAGAGTTCTCCTATATCATTCCGTACCCCAGCTGGTGCCCCATATGGAGTTGTGATCCTCAATGCCACTGACATCCAGGCAAAGAGTGTGAAATTCTCATGGATAGAGCCTCAGATCATGAATGGTCCTCTGTGGAAATATGTTTTATACTCCTGGACAGAGCATGATCCCACCAGGTAAATGTAATTGTTGATAATGTTCTTGTATCTGTCCATATTTAACCAATTAAAAGATAATGTTCTTGTATCTGTCCATATTTAACCATTAAAAGATAATGTTCTTGTATCTGTCCATATTTAACCAATTAAAAGATAAGGTTCTTGTATCTGTCCATTTTTAACCAGTAAGAAGATAAGATTCTTGTATCTGTCCATATTTAACCAATTAAAAGATAATGTTCTTGTGTCTGATCATATGTAACCAATTAAAAGATAATGTTCTTGTATCTATCCATATTGAACCAGTAATAAGATAAGATTCTTGTATCTGTGTATATTTAACTAGTTAAAAAGACTCCTGATTTTAAATGTTTTCATATCAAACCAAGTAAAACAAATTCTGGTCAAAGTTTTGCGTGCAAGTACTATCAAGTTCATATCTCACCAACCCTATAAAGTATTTATTTGAAACTTCAAACAAGCCTTCCCAGTCATCAAACCTACTACAATAACTAAATTAGATAACTCTTGCATGAATATAATGCAATTATTACCCTTGTTTGGCTTAGCAACTATGGTTAAAATTTCGCATGTAAGTACCATCAAGTCTATATCACAACAAACACTCAAAGTATTAGATTGAAACTTCACACAATACTTCCCAGTTATCAAACCTACTTAAATAATTAAGTTAGATATCTCTTGCATGAATATAATGAAAATCATTGTGCTAATTTGACTTAGAAGTTCTGGTTAATATTTGCATGATGTACCATCAAATCCATATCTCACCAACCACTCAATGTATTAGATTATATTTTCACACAATATTTCCTAGTCATCAAACCTACTAAAATAAATAAGTGAGACAACTCTTGTGAGAATATAATGGAACTTATGGCCTTTCTCTGACTTAGAAAGTTTTGCATGCAAGACTACCATCAAGTCCATATCACAATAATGACTCAATGTATTTGATTGAAGCTTTACATCTGGCATTGTAGTCATAAAACCAACTAAATTAATCAAGTGGAATAACTCTTGCCATATTGTTTTGCGAATTATGGCCTTTGTTTGACTAAGACATTATATACCTCAGCAGCTAGTACTGTATACAACTTTATACAAGATATTGCAGTTATAAGACCTACTCAATTTAGTACGTTAAATAACTCTTGTTTGCTTGGATTTTTCATCTGTCTCAATCAAACTTGAACTTTTGTGACAAATATTCGAATAGTCTAGCACACTGTCTTATCAACAGCTCTTGTTTTTATTCAGTTTGAGTTCTAAAATATCTTCTAATCTTAACAATTAAGATTTTATTTGATAAAAAGTACTGACTTTCCAAAAAATGGTTAATATTTTTCTTAACAAACGGATTTGTTTATATTTGATGTATTCTCTTTGAATAGAGGTTTGGAATTTGTACAAATGAAGAGGCTAATATTTATAGGGGTCATTTAATGGGTACTACTAAAACCCGGTCAAATTCCGGCCGATCCGGTCAATTTTCCGGCCATGGGGAAATGGCAAATGTGGCGTGTATACTCAAAATTCCCCTACAAGGCCCGTAATACCTAGCCCCTGGACTCGCAAAATCTTCAAACCCAATTATTATATCAAGTATGAACATATGACTGAATGGCTGTTGAGAAAAAAACATTTATGAAAATTCACAATTTTAACAAACCCCCCCCCACTAGCTCTTCATGGAAATTCAATCCTCTTTATTGAACAAAATCAAATTTACTGTTACTAAACAATGCTTTAGATCTCAAATTGAACAACATATTTACACAAATGGACAACACAATTAGAAATTTCTGTTATTTTCCCCATAGTATTACTGTCCGTTAAATGAGGGTACTACTAAAACCCGGTCAAATTCCGGCCGATCTGGTCACTTTTCCGGCCATGGGGAAAAGGCAAATATGGCGTGTATACCAGTGATTATAATGTTAAACTGCCCTAATCCCATTAATTATGTAATGCCCTTGACATATATATCAAAAAAATATATGAAAAAATAAAATAATGCCATAAATCTGGTCTTGAAGTTTACATTTTTATGACGTTTTTGACGATTTTTCGCCGTTTTTGACTAATTCCGGCTGTGTTTGAATGGCTTTTATAAGTATATTCATTGTAAATAACCATGGTTTTAATCAATTCTTACAAAGATTAAGATATGCTGAATCTATAACAATGAAAATAAAAACCAATATCATTTAATTGTTTATTTCGCTCGATACAGAGAACATATGTTTTTTATAAAAACATGGCGATTTCACCGGTGTGGCGTATTTACCGCACGTTGTAAGATTTAGACAATATTTACAAGACGTAACAAAACATTGAAGATTTAGACACTATTTACAAGACGTAACAAAATATTGTAAGATTTAGACACTATTTACAAGACGTATCAAAACTTTATAACAAAGTTAAACGAATAAAAAATACAACATTATGTGCATGTAGATTATATGCTGTATAGAACGTTTAGCTTTACGAATCATATTTATACATTTTAACGATACAACATGTAGTAACAAAAGGTACAAGCAGTCATATACAAAGAAATGCTACAAAAATAGGGGAATATAATATATAGTACACGATAGATTATTAATATAGAATTTACAAATGACCAAAATTCTGACATGAAATGAGATTGTCAACAAAGTCTGGCATTCTGCAGTGGCACCATAATTGGATGTTTATAACTTTGGGGTTGAAGCACGAATGACTTAAATTTCTTCCGCGCTTTGGTTCCTTTGGAAAAGGTGTCATTTTACAACTTTCAAGGCAATTAATAAAATGCTAGTGCATTGCTGGTACAGTATATATGTTTCGAAAATTAAATGAATGGGGTGAATGACAAAACTCTACTTCATTCGCAATCGCAAATAATCCACAATCAAAGGAGTTAGGCTGTTGTTGAACTCTGGGAATTTTAACGTTAATAAATTTATCATTAAGCGTTGCGTATATTTGTGACAGCTGAATTTTTACGTTTAACTTGATGTCTTTCATATTTTCTCCTAAACTGTCTATATAGTAAATGAAGTCGCTGTCGGAAGATGTTTTAAAACTCATCGCCCAATGATTAGAGCCGTTAAAGTGAATTTGGCAAGCAGGTTCTATTTGGTGTCTAAAAGTTTTCTGAATATTCCATTTGTTTTTCTCATCTATAAAAAACGGGGAATTTGTAGTTTCTTGTAAACTATTGACATTAGGAAATTGCATTTTTAAAATTATATTTACCGCCGACATATGTTTATCGTTTAACCATTTACATTTTGATATGTCATGTTTATCCGAAGATTTAAGATCATAATATAATTATAAATTTAACCACCAGTCATCGGATTCTGTAAAGCTGCTGTTCGGACTATCAATTGTAGCGATGTCATCATCTAAAACTTCTGTGACAGGGTTGGTAAAATTAATTTTACACGCTTACTATCTGTTGAATTATAATTTGACGGTGATTGCTTACGTTTACTATAGCTATTTGTAGGTGTAGTATGATCTTTGATAACAGATAAAGCTGGTTTATTGTTATATTTTTTAATACTTGAAATAGGAAGACGTCTTTGAGGTGTTTTATTGGTAGTTAATTTGTTCCCGGAGTTAATAGGTGTGGATGATGTAGTTGGCATATCTTTGTTTGATATATAATTATTTGTTTTAATTGGCGGTACGTACCTACATATGTATCTTCAAGATTTAATGACTTTTCCTCTAAAATTGTAGCCAGTTTAAAATCTGGTTCAGGGGCAATCTCGTAATCAGAAGGTTTTGGTATCTTTTGACCGAGTCTTTTTTGGGAGCGCGGTCTATTTTTGTAACGCATTAAACTTATTGATTTATTCTGTTTTTGACCTGTGATAGTTTGCATACCAATACATTTTTTGGCTGCAATTATGTGATAACAAGTATTAGATGACATACACTGACACGATTCTTTTGGAAACAACGTAACTGCATATTTTTTACCCCCCGTCCCTTCAACAAGAAATGTCCCCATTTCAGGGACAAATTTAATGCAATTATTTTTTAAAACACTATCAGCTAAAATATGTTGACTGACAAATTTTTCCTTGTTTTTTTTTCTGAATCAGATTTATCCAGAATATTAGTGACGTTCAAATTATCAGTCTCAAAAATGCTGTCATCCTCTTCTTTAATGTCATGTAGTAAAGGTTAACGTTTTCTGAATATATATTATTTATGTTTTCTTTAACGGTTTGTACAATATCATTTATTTTAATTAGTTTGTGAGGAAATTTCAATTGAGTTAATTCTATTCCGGTAAATTTGTATTCCGTTTTTAATATATAATTACCTAAGCCAGCCCTACCCCTTAGCAAATTAGATTTGGTTCAGTATACAGGATTGAATTTCCAAAAAGGGTGAAAGAACACTGAAAGAGTTGAAATGTTGAGTTGAGGCTGGGATGTGTAAGGATCCTGTGTGGAGGCTGGGATGTGTAAGGATCCTGTATTGAGACTGCAATGTGTAATGGTCCCGTATGGAGACTGGGATGTGTAATGGTCCCGTATGGAGACTGGGAGGTGTAAGGATCCCATATGGAGACTGGAATGTGTAAGGATCCAGTATGGAGACTGGGATGTGTAAGGATCCTGTGTGGAGGCTGGGATGTGTAAGGATCCTGTATGGAGGCTGGGATGTGTAAGGATCCTGTATGGAGACTGGGATGTGTAAGGATCCTGTACTGAGACTGGGATGTGTAATGGTCCTGTATGGAGACTGGGATGTGTAAGGATCCCATATGGAGACTGAAATGTGTAAGGATCCAGTATGGAAACTTGGATGTGTAAGGATCCAGTATGGAGGCTAGGATTTAAGGATCCTGTATGGAAACTGGGATGTGTAATGGTCCTGTATGGAGACTGGGATGTGTAAAAATCCCGTATGGAGATTGGAATGTGTAAAGATCCAGTATGGGGGCTGAGATGTGTAAGGATCCTGTATGGAGGCTGGAATGTGTAAGGATCTTGTATGGAGGCTGGGATGTGTAAGGATCCCGTATGGAGACTGGAATGTGTAAAGATCCAGTATACTGACTGGGATGTGTAAGGATCCTGTATGGAGGCTTGGATGTGTAAAGATCCTGTATGGAGGCTTGGATGTGTATGGATCCTGTACTGAGACTGGGATGTGTAAGGATCCTGTATTGAAACTGGAATGTGTAATGATCCTGTATGGAGGCTGGGGTGAATAAAGATCCTGTATGGAGGCTGGGATGAGTAAGGATCCTGTATGGAGGCTGGGATGTGTAAGGATCCTGTATGGAGGCTGGGATGTTTAAAGATCCTGTATGGAGGCTGGAATGTTTAAAGATCCTGTATGGAGGCTGGGATGAGTAAGGATCCTGTGTGGAGGCTGGGATGTGTAAGCATCCTGTATGGAGACTGGAACATGTAAGGATCCTGTATTGAGACTGGAATGTGTAAGGATCCTGTATGGAAGCTGGGATGAGTAAGGATCCTGTATGGAGGCTGGGATGAGTAAGGATCCTGTATGGAGACTGGAATGTGTAAGGATCCTGTTTTGAGACTGGAATGTGTAAGGATCCTGTAATGAGACTGCGATGTTTAAAGATCCTGTATGGAGGCTGGGATGAGTAAGGATCCTGTATGGAGGTTGGGATGTGTAAGAATCCTGTATTGAGACTGGGATGTGTAAGGATCCCATGTGGAGACTGGAATGTGTAAGGATCCAGTATGGAGGCTAGGATTTAAGGATCCTGTATGGAGATTGGGATGTGTAATGGTCCTGTATGGAGACTGGGATGTGTAAGGGTCCCGTATGGAGACTGGAATGTGTAAAGATCCAGTATGGAGGCTGGGATGTGTAAGGATCATGTATGGAGGCTGGGATGTGTAAGGATCTCGTATGGAGACTGGAATGTGTAAAGATCCAGTATAGAGACTGGGATGTGTAAGGATCCTGTATGGAGGCTGGGATGTGTAAGGATCCTGTATGGAGACTGGGATGTTTATGGATCCTGTGTAGAGGCTGGGATGTGTATGGATCCTGTGTGGAGACTGGAACGTGTAAGGATCCTGTATTGAGACTGGAATGTGTAAGGATCCTGTATGGAGGCTGGGATGAGTAAGGATCCTGTATGGAGGCTGGGATTTTTAAAGATCCTGTATTGAAGCTTGGATGTTTAAAGACCCTGTATGGAGGTTGGGATGAGTAAGGACCCTGTATGGAGGCTGGGATGTGTTAGGATCCTGTATGGAGACTGGAACATGTAAAGATCCTGTACTGAGACTGGAATGTGTAAGGATCCTGTATGGAAGCTGGGATGAGTAAGGATCCTGTATGGAGGCTGGGATGAGTAAGGATCCTGTATGGAGACTGAAATGTGTAAGGATCCTGTATTGAGACTGCGATGTTTAAAGATCCTGTATGGAGGCTGGGATGAGTAAGGATCCTGTATTGAGACTGAAATGTTTAAGGATCCTGTATGGAGACTGGAACATGTAAGGATTCTGTATTGAGACTGGAACATGTAAGGATCCTGTATTGAGACTGGAATGTGTAAGGATCCTGTATTGAGACTGGAATGTGTAAGGATCCTGTATTGAGACTGGAATGTGTAAGGATCCTGTATTGAGACTGCGATGTTTGAGGATCCTGTATTGAGACTGGATTGAGTAAAGATCCTGTATTGAGACTGGAATGTGTAAGGATCCTGTTTTGAGACTGGAATGTGTAAGGATCCTGTATTGAGACTGCGATGTTTAAGGATCCTGTATGGAGGTTGGGATGAGTAAGGATCCTGTATGGCAGTTGGGATGAGTAAGGATCCTGTATGGAGGCTTGGATGTTTAAAGAACGTGTATGGAGGCTGGGATGAGTAAGGATCCTGTATGGAGGCTGGGATGTGTAAGGATCCTGTATTGAGACTGAAATGTTTAAGGATCCTGTATGGAGACTGGAACATGTAAGGATCCTGTATTGAGACTGGAATGTGTAAGGATCCTGTATGGAGACTGGAACATGTAAGGATCCTGTATTGAGACTGGAATGTGTAAGGATCCTGTATTGAGACTGGAATGTGTAAGGATCCTGTATGGAGGCTGAGATGAGTAAGGATCCTGTATGGAGACAATATTTTTTACAAATAATTAGAAATTAACATTTTGTTCAGTAAGGGTGTGAGTGGGGTATTTCTCCATAAGAGTTTAAGATAACCCCCAAAGAGGGTTAATGTTGTGAACTTTCACAAAGCGTCATAGCCACTCATATTGAGCCAGTAGAGTGTCCTCAGGCCCTCTTGTTTTTTACTATATTCCACCAAACAGATGGCATTGCCTTGTAATCTGTTCAAAATCAATCAGAAAAGTGACATTGATCATGTTTTTATGCCCCCACCCCAAAAAAAATTATTATAGTAATCGCAGTGTCCATCCATCTGGTATTTCATGTCAGGCCTGTAACTTTGTCATGCATAGATGGATTTTGCTAATACTTGCTACAAATGATCAACATAGCATGACTATATTTCGCAACTAATACTCACACCTGTACACAATTCATCAGCATGACATGATGACCTGTTGCGCATAAGACCCAAACCCGTACCTCAAAGTTCAAGGTCACACTTTGAGTTTGTTTGACAACACTTTGATTCTGCGTGAGATTTTGTGTCTGGCCTGTAACTTTGTCATGCATAGATGGATTTTATAAATGCTTGATACAAATGGTCAGCATAACATGTTGACTTGTCGTGCATATTACCCTGACTCACACTTCAAAGGTCAAGGTCACAAATTAACTTGTAGTCTGTTTGAGATTTTGTGTCCTGTCTATGTTTGTCACCTATGGATAATTTCAAAAACACTTGGCTCAATTCATCAGCATTACATGATGACGTGTCATAATTATGTAAGACCTGCACCCATACCTCAAAGATCAAGGTCACACTTTGAGTTTGTTTGACAACACCACTTTGATTCTGTGTGAGATTTTGTGTCTGGCCTGTAACTTTGTCATGCATTTATGGATTTTATAAATACTTGCTACAAATGATCAGCATAGCATGACGATGTGTTGCACATAACACCCAGACTCCCACTTCAAAGGTGAAGGTCACAATTTAACTTTGGTTGACAACACGTTCCGTCTGTTTGAGATTTTGTGTCTTGTCTGTAACTTTGTCACCTATGGATAAATTTCAAAAACACTTGACTCAGTTGATCAACGTGGCATGATTAAGTGTCACTTGTAAGACCCAGAACCTTTCTCCCGAGATCAAGGTCACACTTTCAATTAGTTCGATATTTGCGTCTGATCTGTAACTGTCTTTAAACTTGGCTCAGTTAATCGTGATGTCATGACAACACGTCACACGTAAGACCCAGACTCGTACCTCAAAGGTCAAGGTCACACTAAGAGTTTGTTTGACAACACTTTGAGTTTGCCATGATGATGTGTCACCTGCATTTACCTGTAAAAATCTCAGACCTTTACATCAGATTACAAGGTCAAGATTGCACAGAGGTCAAGATCACAATTTAATGTAAAAAAATCATGAAATTGTGTGTTTAGTCTGAAAAATCAGTTCTTTACTCGTTATATTCAGATATACATCGCTACCTTTTATAAAATATATTGTTATTTTAGCAGACCATTTGGGGAGCATGTGACACTTACCAGTAACATTTCTTGTTTTCCATTTTCTACACAGTTGATAAATGTAAAATCATTATTCAATAAAATTCATTCATAAATCAAAACTTTTTTATTCCCATTTATTGATGCTTCTAGGATTGATCAATGGGAAGGACAAGAATTACAGATAACTTTGACCAGCCTCATCCCCTTCACCAACTATATATTTCATGTTGACTCATGCACCACTGGGGGATGCCTGACAAGCGAGCCCGTCATGTTTACCACAATGTCTGCAGTTCCTGAAGGGATGTCCCCACCAGTAGTACTGGCCATCAACAACACAGCTCTTCACATAAGTTGGATACCTCCAGACTTTCCAAATGGTAATATTGGAAAAAATATATAACATTATGAGAGACCTAAATCTAAATTCATTATTAAACATAAAGAATATGGACTTAAGGAGGAATATACCTTTTAATTTATTTGTGAAATCAGTGGTATAATTAGTATATTATGAAACTAGAAGTAATTTCCAATGTGAATATGTATTTTTTTTCAGTGGTAAATATAAAATATATTTATATGTGAAGTCATAAACAAGGCCATGGCCTTTTTGACGTCGCAATTTATACGAGATGTGCAGAATCGAAACATACATCACCATGTTCACATTAGAAGTATGTATGGATTTTACAGATGCAAAAGTTATGATGAAAATAGCCAAAAAAAGGAACTATTTTTTTCTTGATTTTTTAAAAAAAATCACAAAAATTTACAAACTGGATTTTTTATAATATTCAATTATTTAACCCTACCCTTTCTAAAAAAAAACATTTTAAAACAAACGTCAATGTCAGTATAGCGCATTAGGCATACAGTTTGTGATAATTAGACAAGTTTCTTCTTACCATTATGCTTGTATTTTGTGCACTCTAGTTATATATACTCCTGCTGTTTAGTGGCAACTTATTTGTCTATAGCATTTATAATAGCGTGTCTGTTTGGTACACGTATAACGGAACTTACACGGAACTGGATTCCAAAACAATATTTTCATTTCTGATTACCTCCATGACTGTTAGTGAAATGTGGACATTATGGTTTTCAATTACTAGAACAACATGTCTGGTTTTTCTGAAGTTTGGATCAAACTGTTTCACATTCATAAAATGAGCTTGAAACAATACCCACAATAATTAGCAGTGAAAAGCCATGATCCAGGTATATCGTCATTGTACATACAGTGGAGCACCCCTCCACCCATCTCGTTGGAATAATTTTACTATTGCTTGTAAAACTGTTTCATTTGCAGGAACACGCAAGTGGGCAGTCGTGTGGTCAGCTGTTACTACTTCCGAATAAATACACTTCCAAGCGGTTTTGGTCAAATCACCCTTTCTCAGATTTATTACTTTCCAAAACATTAAGTTGTACTAAAGTTAAATTCAATATTTAAAATAAATATGATGGAATTACAGTTTAATTTTTTTTTTCCGAAACAGCAATTAAAATAATACATATAAGATTCGGAGACACATAATTAGTAATGTTGTAAGGCTCATCGACCCTTTTGATGATGAATGAACAGACGAGGACTGGTAATCTGTTTGGCCATTAAGACAATCAAACCCGCGACCTTTGGAGTAAGTTGTCAACACTCTTTCAACTGTGCTACCACCCTTCTATAATGTAATTATGCTCTTAAAGAAACTCACCCCAATGTTAAACACCATTTTACTTAGGTTTCCACATCAAACGAAGCATTGAGTGTATAGACGATCAGTCAAACCAATATTTCCTGCGATCTTAGAAGGTTAACCAATACTCGAGCACAATCATTTCCACAAGAAACGGTTAATTTTTCGCTTTGAATCAGCAGTGAGAGACGAATGACAATGTGACGCAATGTAATACATGTATATAAAAATCATCACAGAGATTTTGACCTGCTGATGATTCGAGGATTGTAATTTTAACAAGTGAAGTCTTGTTAGTTTTGAATGTACCTGTGAAAATGCTTAAAAATATAAAATGATATTTCTTTGGATTTGTTTTTTATACTGAAGTATTTAATTTCATATAAAATTTCATATTTCATTCTAAAAATGAACATAAGTTTCTGGTTGGTTGACCGTCATAAATCTTTGTTGCCAACCCTATTTTTTTCCCAAACACGGACACTGCATTATACTTAACAAAATGTGGATTTTGAACATTCTAATGGTGTGCTGTACGATACCAAAACATGGCCGCCCAGAGAGACCGAGAATACTGCCCCGAACAAATGGTTATTTTGTTATTCAGAGCAGCACGGTGAATCTTTAATGTACCTATCTCAAAAATATAACTTGGTTAGCATACAACTACAACCAATGATTGGCTTGCTCTGAACATTACTGGTACATCAAGAGTGAAAAAAAGAAAAGAAAGTCATACGTGGTATACATTTTTTTTTAATGGCTAAGCAGAAACGGATATATTATTATTTTGGCCTAAGTAATTTTAGAAATTGCTTTAAGTGAAAATGTGTTAAAATAGTGATGTGTCCCTATAAAATAATAAAATTTTGTAATTTAACTCATATACTAGATTTACAGTGAAGTGTTCAAAGAGAAGTGGTCAGTGATCAATTTTCTATCAATTTTTGAGATACATGTGCATTACTTCTATCAATTTTTTGGGGGAAAGAAAAAAAACACAAACATAAAACAGCTGTGTGTGCAGGTTCTTTTTAGCCGCTTGACGTATTTTGTCCACAGAAAAAATAGAAATATGTCAAATTTTGTCAACGTCATGTTGTCTTCAGAAATTTTATGACATTGAAGACTGCTGTCTGCATCAAGATAAATGTCGACATATTTCTATTTTTTCCTGTGGATAAAAAGCTTTAAGCAGACAAAAAAAGTCACAGGTGTGCAAATAGCCGACGTCTATTTACAGATTAATGAAAACGCAGGTTTTCTCCTAACTGATTTTTACATGACACTTGTGATATTTCATAGAGAATAGAAAATTAATGTAATTAAATCAAAATATTGTTGGTTGAAGGAAAGATGTAGTATTGGATCTATAGCGACTTTTATATAGAATAAAAAAAAAAAAAGGGATGTTAAGAAAGTCTAAGCAAAAAACGATGATGATGAAAACAATGATAATGATGAAAACAATGATGATAATGATGATGATGATAATGATGGTGATGATTACGGTGATGATTTTGATAATGGTTGATGATGATATTTTGCTTTTTTATTACGATGATGTTAATCACCATCTAGTAAGGGACCTTTTTATTTTTGAATGTTTGTTGACTGGCTCAAAATAATATGCCACTAAACATTAGTGCAATAGAAGATATAACTAGTGTGAAAAAAATACATGTTTTTGTAGAATGAGGTTTAACATCATTTTCAATATATTTATAAGGTTATGTATTGCGTATCCAGTTTTACTTAATGATCACAAACCCAACATTTAATGAGCTATACCAACGTTGATGTTTTGCTTTAAAACGTTTTTTTATGTAGTGTAGGGTTAATCAATTAAATATTATAAAAATTCTAGTATGTAAAGTTTTCTAAAAATATCACAATAATTGTACAATATATTGTATAAAATCATTGACAAGTTATGCAGAAATCTCTCCATTTGTTTTGTAGTAATTTTTATTTGAAGCCGTTTTTTCAAAGAAATCGAGAGAAAAATAGTACTCAGTTTTCACTAGTATTTTCAGAATTTGGCATTCGACATAATTTTTTGCATTTTTAAATCCACCCATCAGTCAAATTATACGTGGTGATGTTTGTTTCCCTTCTGTACGTTAGGTATCACTCAACTGAGGTAAAAAATATGCGATTTTGCCGCTATAAATTGGGATGTCAGAAAGGTCAAACATGGCCATGTTTACGACGTCACATAAATATATGTTAAATTTATTGCAGAAAAAAACATATTCATATTGGAAATTACTTCTAGTTTCATTATATACCAAATATACTCCTGATTTCGAAAATAATTTAAAAGGTATATTCCTCCTTAAAAGGGAATTTTATGTCACAGCAATTTTCGAATTATGATTTCTTAAAACTGCAATATCTTGAATGTTTTGTTATAGCAGATGATCAAACTTGGCTGTGAATGATATTATGATGCAGTTCAAGTGTAGAAGTAATTACAAGCCTGCATAATTTTAAAAAAAGTAAGATGTGGCAACTTTACATAACATTCATGTTAACTTGATGAGATGATTTGTATCTATATCAAGTTTGTCTCAAAGGGGTTAGTCATACCTATAAAAAATAAAATGAAAAATTATGCATTCAGCAACACTTGATTTTAAGTGGTTTTCAGCAACACTTGATTTTAAGCGGTCTTATTTTAAGTGGTCTTCAGCAACATTTTATTTTAAATAGTCTTCAGCAATACTTTATTTTAAGTGGTTTTCAGCAATATTTGATTTTAAGTGGTCTTCAGCAACATTTGATTTTAAGTGGTCTTCAGCTACACTTGATTTTAAGTGGTCTTCAGCTACACTTGATTTTAAGTGGTCTTCAGCAACACTTGATTTTAAGTGATCTTCATGCTTTTGATATTATGTTCAAGGTTCATTTACCATTAACACTACAATGTCCGTTTTCTATATTAGTAGTCCATTTACCATTAACACTACAAAATCAGTTTTCTATCTGAGCAGTCAATTTACAATTGACACTACAATATTAGTTTTCTATCTGAGTAGTCCATTTACCATTGACACTACAATATTAGTTTTCTATCTGAGAAGTCCATATACCATTAACACTACAATATTAGATTTCTGTCTGAGTAGTCCATTTACCATTAACACTACAATATCAGTTTTCTGTCTGAGCAGTCCATTTACCATTAACACTACAATATAAGTTTTCTATCTGAGTAGTCCATTTACCATTAACACTACAATATCAGTGTTCTGTCCGAGCAGTCAATTTACCATTAACACTACAATATTAGTTTTCTATCTGAGCAGTCCATTTACCATTAACATTACGTTATTAATATTCTGTCTGAGCAGTCCATTTACCATTAACAATAAAATATTAGTTTTTCTATCTGAGTAGTCCATTTACCATTAACACTACAATATCAGTTTTCTGTCTGAGCAGTCAATTTACCATTAACACTACAATATCAGTTTTCTGTCTGAGTAGTCCATTTACCATTAACATTACAATATTAGTTTTCTGTTTGAGTAGTCCATTTACAATTAACACTACAATGTCAGATTTCTATCTGAGCAGTCCATTTAACATTAACATTAAAGTATCAGTTTTCTGTCTGAGCAGTCCATTTACCATTAACACTACAATATTAGTTTTGTATATGAGCAGTCCATTTAACATTAACACTACAATATCAGTTTTCTGTCTGAGCAGTCCATTTACCATTAACACTACAATATTAGTTTTCTGTCTGAGTAACCCATTTACATTTAACACTACAATATCAGTTTTCTATCTGAGCAGTCCATTTACCATTAACACTACAATATTAGTTTTCTGTCTGAGTAACCCATTTACATTTAACACTACAATATTAGTTTTCTATCTGAGCAGTCCAATTAACATTAACATTACAATATCAGTTTTCTGTCTGAGCAGTCCATTTACCATTAACACTACAATATCAGTTTTCTATCTGAGTAACCCATTTACATTTAACACTACAATATTAGTTTTGTATCTGAGCAGTCCATTTAACATTAACACTACAGTATCAGTTTTCTGTCTGAAGAGTCCATTTACCATTAACAATACAATATTAGTTTTGTATCTGAGTTGTCCAGTTACCATAAACACTACAATATTAGTTTTCTATCTTAGTAGTCAATTTACCATTGACACTACAATATTAGTTTTCTATCTGAGAAGTCCATATACCATTAACACTACAATATTAGTTTTCTGTTTGAATCGTCCATTTACCATTAACACTTCAATATCAGTTATCTATCTGAGCAGTCAATTTACAATTGACACTACAATATTAGTTTTCTATCTGAGTAGTCCATTTACCATTGATCCACAATATTAGTTTTCTATCTGAGTAGTCCATTTACCATTGACACTACAATATTAGTTTTCTATATTAGTAGTTCATTTACCATTAACACTACAATATCAGTTTTCTATCTGAGCAGTCAATTTACAATTGACACTACAATATTAGTTTTCTATCTGAGTAGTCCATTTACCATTAACACTACAATATTAGTTTTCTGTCTGAGCAGTCCATTAACCATTAACACTACAATATTAGTTTTGTATCTGAGTTGTCCAGTTACCGTAAACACTACAGTATCAGTTTTCTGTCTGAGCAGTCCATTAACCATTAACACTACAATATTAGTTTTGTATCTGAGTTGTCCAGTTACCGTAAACACTACAATATTAGTTTTCTATCTCAGTAGTCCATTTACCATTGACACTACAATATTAGTTTTCTGTTTGAATAGTCCATTTACCAATAATACTTCTATATCAGTTTTCTATATTAGTAGTCCATTTACCATTAACACTACAATATCAGTTATCTATCTGAGCAGTCAATTTACAGTTGACACTACAATATTGGTTTTTTCTATCTGAGTCATTTACCATTGACACTACAATATTAGTTTTCTATATAAGTAGTCCATTTACCATGAACACTACAATATCAGTTTTCTATCTGAGCAGTTCATTTACAATTGACACTACAATCTTAGTTTTCTATCTGAGTAGTCCATTTACCATTAACATTACAATATTAGTTTTCTGTTTGAGTAGTCCATTAACCATTAACACTACAATATCAGTTTTCTATCTGTGCAGTCCATTTATCATTAACATTACAATATCAGTTTTCTGTCTGAGCAGTCCATTTACCATTAACACTACAATATCAGTTTTCTGTCTGAGCAGTCAATTTACCATTAACACTACAATATCAGTTTTCTGTCTGAGCAGTCCATTTACCATTAACACTACAATATCAGTTTTCTATCTGAATAGTCCATTTACCATTTACACTACAATATCAGTTTTCTGTCTGAGCAGTCCATTTACCATTAACACTACAATATCAGTTGTCTGTCTGAGCAGTCCATTTACCATTAGCACTACAATATCAGTTTTCTGTCTGAGCAGTCCATTTACCATTAACACTACACTATCAGTTTTCTATTTGAATAGTCCATTTACCATTAACACTACACTATCAGTTTTCTATTTGAATAGTCCATTTACCATTAACACTACAATATCAGTTTTCTGTCTGAGCAGTCAATTTACCATTAACACTTTAATGTTAGTTTTCTGTCTGAGTAGTCCATTTACCATTAACACTACAATATTAGTTTTCTATCTGAGCAGTCCATTTACCATTAACATTACATTATTGGTATTCTGTCTGAGCAGTCCATTTACCATTAACAATATAATATTAGTTTTCTGTCTGAGTAGTCCATTTACCATTAACACTACAATATCAGTTTTCTATCTGAGCAGTCCATTTACCATTGATTCTACAATATCAGTTTTCTATCTAAGTAGACCATTTACCATTAACACTACAATATCAGTTGTCTATCTGAGCAGTCTATTTGCCATTAATTCTACAATATCAGTTTTCTTTCAGAGCAGTCCATTTACTTTTAACACTACAATATCAGTTTTCTATCTGAGCAGAACATTTATCATTAACACTACAATATTAAGTTTCTATCTGAGCAGATCATTTGCCATTAACACTACAATATTAGTTTTGTATCTGAGCAGTCCATTTACCATTAACACTACAATATTAGTTTTCTATCTGAGCAGTCCATTTACCATTAACACTACAATATTATTTTTCTGTCTGAGCAGTCTATTTACCATTAACACTACAATATCAGTTTTCTGTCTGAGCAGTCCATTTACCATTAACACTACAATATTAGTTTTCTATCTGAGCAGATCATTTACCATTAACACTACAATATTAGTTTTGTATCTTAGCAGTCCATTTACCATTAACACTACAATATTAGTTTTCTATCTGAGCAATTAATTTACCATTAACACTACAATATTATTTTTCTATATGAGCAGTCCATATACCATTAACACTACAATATTAGTTTTCTATCTGAGCAGTCCATTTACCATTAACACTTCAATATTAGTTTTGTATCTGAGCAGTCCATATACCATTAACACTACAATATTAGTTTTGTATCTGAGCAGTCCATTTACCATTAACACTACAATATCAGTTTTCTATTTGAGCAGTCCATTAACACTACAATATTAGTTTTCTGTAACAGGTATAATCATCCTATATGAACTGTGGATAAGAGGATCACTTGAATATGATGGTACAAGAAACCCCCCAGATACACGAATTTTCCATCCCAGTGGTCAGTTTAATCCCCGCCCCACAAAGATCCCCCAGGAAAATGCTCTTCCACCTCCCGACACTGAGTATATCCTGACAGGGCTCAAACCATTTACCATTTATGAATTTCAGGTAAGGCTTTGTGATGAGTTTATAACCTGCAATTAGTAGTTTCAAACAGTAACAAAAAAGTTTAATAACTGAATAGTTTTGTGGAAAAAATGACATAAAATAACATTTTTATTAATTTTTTTGCAATCATGCCTTGTGCATCAGTAAACAATTCACATTTTTTACTTCTTCTCAAAACTCATAAGCTCAACCATAATGAAATGTTGTATGCAAGCATGAATCAAATTTGTGCAAAGCTGAAGGTGAGCTATTCTGATTAACTGTTGTCCGTTGTCCATGAAGTTTTTGTTGTGCGCACTCTAGCACCTGCATTTTTCATTGAATCTTCACTAAACCTATAAAGTAGTTATATAACTATACTATCTAAAACTAGTTCTTAAGCTGGCCAAGTCGGATTATTAATATCAGAGTTATAGCCCTTGAAACTTGCACTAATTGACTTTGTGTGCGCTCTAGCCGCCGCATTTTTCATTTGATCTTCATCAAACTTGCACAGTAATTATATTACCATAATATCTTGGGACAAGTTTGTAAACTGGCCAAATCAGAATATTTATGTCAGAGTTATGGCCCTTGAAACTTGAAAAAATGCACTAATTGACCTTGTGCATACTCTAGCATCCACATTTTTTTTTTATCCTCATTAAACGTGCACAGTTGTTACATAACCATAATATCTTGAACTGGTCAAATCGGATCAATCGGATATTGTCACATTCATGGCCTTTGGATTATCAAAAATGTGTTTTCTGTTGTTGTGTACAGTTGTGTTTTTATTTGATTCTCATTAAACTAATACAGTAGTTATATAACTATAATATCTAGGACAAGTTTTGAACTGGCCAAATGGGATAATAAGAGTTTGAATGTAACGGCCCATGAATTGTCAAAAATTATGTTATTTGATCTTGTGTGCTTCTAGTACTCACAGTTTATATTTGATCTTCATTAAACTTACACAGTTGTTATGTAGCCATAATATCTAAAACAAGTTCTTGAATTGGTCAAATTGGATAATTAATATCTGGTGTTTTGGTGATTGAATCAACAAAAATCGCATTATATGAATTTATGTACACTCTACCACCTGCAGAAATTTGACATTGTCTCCTCTGCCACAGGTGAGCGATTTAGAGCCAATCTGGCCCCCTTGTTTCAATTGTTTATGTGCTAACCATTTTTTCTATGTTTGTATAATTTTAACGTTGTTTAGAAGGTCATGTGGTAGATGAGTTTTAAATTGTTGTATGATCTTAATATGTCACCTTCTTAAGATAAAGATATTATTATTGTTATTGTTATTATAACTTGCATATGGATGTTGTTTATTGTGGGGTACCATAAATTTTCAGGTTTTGGCTGAGAACAGTGCTGGTAAGTCAGCCAGTCCGTGGGTGTCGGGACGTACAGGGGCATCTACTCCTGTATCGGCCCCTCCTCCAACCATTATCAGCATAAGCCCCTTTACCTTAAATGTTACCTGGGTACCACCAGCAGACGACCAGTCAAGGGGGATCATTCTGGTGTACCGAGTTTATTACTACACAAAGACCAATCTGCTAGAGAACCCATTTGCACCTCCTTTTATGTGGAAGTTGATGTATGAGACAGGCCCAGAGCATATGTTCTACCTGCTAGGTGGGCTGAGCCCATATACAAAGCATATGCTAATTGTGGAAGCGTGTAACTCAGTGGGATGTATTAACAGTACAGAAAGTATAGGCAGAACACAGCAGGACAGTAAGTATAAGTCGTGTTTTGTTTTCAAAATGGTATTCATTTTTAGGTATAAATTATAAATTTTCCTCTTTATAATTAAATCACTTCATTATATAACATTTTTGATGTCAAGTATCACTCATTATTCTGTACACAACTTGAGACTTGTGTATTGGCATACTCATGTATATTAATACACAACTTGAGGCTTGTGTATCTCAATACACAACTTGAGGCTTGTGTATCTCAATACATATCTTGAGACTTGTGCACATCTTTAGGCTTGTGTATATCAATGCATATCTTTAGGCTTGTGTATCTCAATACGCAACTTGAGGCTTATGTATCTCAATACACAATTTGAGGCTTGTGTATATCAATACACATCTTGAGGTTTGTGTATCTCAATACACAACTTGAGGCTTGTGTATCTCAATACATATCTTGAGACTTGTGTATATCAATGCACATCTTTAGGCTTGTGTATATCAATGAACATCTTGAGGCTTGTGTATATCAATGCACATCTTTAGGCTTGTGTATATCAATGCACATCTTTAGGCTTATATATCTCAATACACAACTTGAGGCTTGTGTGTATCAATGCACATCTTTAGGCTTGTGTATCTCAATACACAACTTGAGGCTTATGTATATCAATACACATCTTTAGGCTTGTGTATATTATTGCACATCTTTAGGCTTGTGTATATCAATGCACATCTTTATGCTTGTGTATATCATTGCACATCTTTAGGCTTGTGTATATCATTGCACATCTTTAGGCTTATATATCTCAACACATAACTTGAGGCTTGTGTATATCAATGCACATCTTTAGGCTTGTGTATCTCAATACACAACTTGAGGCTTGTGTATATCAATACACATCTTTAGGCTTGTGTATCTCAATACACAACTTGAGGCTTGTGTATATCAATACACATCTTTAGGCTTGTGTATATCATTGCACATCTTTAGGCTTATGTATCTCAATACACAACTTGAGGCTTGTGTGTATCAATACCCAACTTGAGGCTTATGTATCTCAATACACAACTTGAGGCTTGTGTATATCAATACACAACTTGAGGCTTGTGTATCTCAATGCACATCTTTAGGCTTGTGTAAATCAATGCCAATCTTTAGGCTTATGTATCTCAATACACAACTTGAGGCTTGTGTGTATCAATACCCAACTTGATGCTTATGTATCTCAATACACAACTTGAGGCTTGTGTATATCAATACACATCTTGAGGTTTGTGTATCTCAATACACAACTTGAGGCTTGTGTATATCAATACACATCTTTAGGCTTGTGTATATCAATGCACATCTTTAGGCTTGTGTATATCAATACACAACTTAAGGCTTATGTATCTCAATACACAACTTGAAGCTTGTGTATATCAATACACATCTTTAGGCTTGTGTTTATCAATGCACATCTTGAGGCTTGTGTATATCAATGCACATCTTGAAGCTTTTGTATCTCAATATACAACTTGAGGCTTTTGTATCTCAATACACAACTTGAGGCTTGTGTTTATCAATACACATCTTTAGGCTTGTGTTTATTAATGCACATCTTGAAACTTGTGTATATCAATACACATCTTGAGGCTTGTGTATAACAATGCACATATTTAGACTTATGTATCTCAATACACAACTTGAGGCTTGTGTATATCAATACACATCTTTAGGCTTGTGTTTATCAATGCACATCTTGAGGCTTGTGTATATCAATGCACATCTTGAGGCTTGTGTATATCAATGCACATCTTGAGGCTTTTGTATCTCAATACACAACTTGAGGCTTGTTTATCTCAATGCACATCTTTAGACTTGTGTATATCAATGCACATCTTGAGGCTTATGTAAATCAATTCACATCTTTAGGCTTATGTATCTCAATACACAACTTGAGGCTTGTGTATATCAATACACATCTTTAGGCCTGTGTATCTCAATACACAACTTGAGGCTTGTGTATATCAATACACATCTTGAGGCTTGTGTATAACAATACACATCTTGAGGTTTGTGTATCTCAATACACAACTTGAGGCTTGTGTATATCAATACACATCTTTAGGCTTGTGTATATCAATGCACATCTTAAGGCTTGTGTATATCAATGCACATCTTGAGGCTTGTGTTTATCAATGCACATCTTTAGACATGTGTATATCAATGCACATCTTGAGGCTTGTGTATATCAATGCATAACTTGAGGCTTGTGTATATCAATACACATCTTGAGGCTTGTGTATATTAATACACAACTTGAGGCTTTTGTATCTCAATACACATCTTGAGGATTGTGTATCTCAATGCACATCTTTAGACGTGTGTATATCAATGCACATCTTGAGGCTTGTGTATATCAATGCACAACTTGAGGCTTGTGTATATCAATACACATCTTGAGGCTTGTGTATAACAATGCACATATTTAGGCTTATGTATCTCAATACACAACTTGAGGCTTGTGTATATCAATACACATCTTTAGACTTGTGTTTATCAATGCACATCTTTAGGCTTGTGTATATCAATGCACATCTTGAGGCTTGTGTATATCAATGCACATCTTGAGGCTTTTGTATCTCAATACACAACTTGAGGCTTGTGTATCTCAATGCACATCTTTAGACTTGTGTATATCAATGCACATCTTGAGGCTTATGTATATCAATGCACATCTTTAGGCTTATGTATCTCAATGCACAACTTGAGGCTTGTGTATATCAATACACATCTTTAGGCCTGTGTATCTCAATACACAACTTGAGGCTTGTGTATATCAATACACATCTTGAAGCTTGTGTATAACAATACACATCTTGAGGTTTGTGTATTTCAATACACAACTTGAGGCTTGTGTATATCAATACACATCTTTAGGCTTGTGTATATCAATGCACATCTTTAGGCTTGTGTATATCAATGCACATCTTGAGGCTTGTGTATATCAATGCACATCTTTAGACGTGTGTATATCAATGCACATCTTTAGACTTGTGTATATCAATACACATCTTGAGGCTTGTGTATATTAATACACAACTTGAGGCTTTTGTATCTCAATACACAACTTGAGGCTTGTGTATCTGAATGCACATCTTTAGACGTGTGTATATCAATGCACATCTTGAGGCTTGTGTATATCAATGCACAACTTGAGGCTTGTGTATATCAATACACAACTTTAGGCTTGTGTATATCAATGCACATCTTTAGGCTTGTGTATATCAATGCACATCTTTAGGCTTATGTATCTCAATACACAACTTGAGGCTTGTGTATATCAATACACATCTTTAAGCTTGTGTTTATCAATGCACATCTTGAGGCTTGTGTAATCAATGCACATCTTGAGGTTTTTGTATCTCAATACACAACTTGAGGCTTTTATATCTCAATACACAACTTGAGGCTTGTGTATATCAATACACATCTTTAGGTTTGTGTTTACCAATGCACATCTTGAGGCTTGTGTATATCAATGCACATCTTGAGGCTTGTGTATAACAATGCACATATTTAGGCTTATGTATCTCAATACACAACTTGAGGCTTGTGTATATCAATACACATCTTTAGGCTTGTGTTTATCAATGCACATCTTTAGGCTTGTGTATATCAATGCACATCTTGAGGCTTGTGTATATCAATGCACATCTTGAGGCTTGTGTATATCAATACACAACTTGAGGCTTGTGTATCTCAATGCACATCTTTAGACTTGTGTATATCAATGCAAATTTTGAGGCTTGTGTAAATCAATGCCAATCTTTAGGCTTATGTATCTCAGTACACAACTTGAGGCTTGTGTATATCTATACACAACTTAAGGGTTGTGTATAGATATACACATTTTGAGGCTTGTGTATATCAATACACATCTTGAGGCTTGTGTATCTCAATACACAACTTGAGGCTCGTGTATCTCAATACACAACTTGAGGCTTGTGTATTGGCATACTTGCTTATCTTGATACACAACTTGAGGCTTGTATATTTGCATACTTGCTTATCTCACTACACAATTGAAACTTATGTATTGGCATACTTGCTTATCTCGATACACAATTGAAGCTTCTGTAATGGCATACTCAAGTATTTAAATTGATACACAACTTGTGACTTATGTATTGGCATATGAGAATATCTTGATAAACAAGTTGAGACTTGCGTATTTGCAAACTCGAGTATATTGATACACAACTTGAGACATGTATTTGCTTACTTGAGTATTAGGATACACAACTTAGGCTTGTGTATTGGCGTATATGAATATCTTGATACACACATTGAGACTTGTGTATTTGCATACTCAATTGAGTATGATGATATACAACTTAGGTTTGTGTATTGGCATATAAAATTATCCCGATAAACACCTTGAGACTTGTTTATTTGCATGCTCAATCTAGTATGACGATACACAACTTGCGGCTTGTGTGTTGCCTTATAAGAATATCTCAATACACAACTTGAGACTTGTGTATTGGCATACTTCAGTATATTGATACACAACTTGGCATATTCAAGTATATTGATACACAACTTGAGACATGTATTTGCATACTCAAGTATTACAATACACAACTTGAGACATGTATTTGCATACTCAAGTATTACAATACACAACTTGAGACTTGTATATTTGCATACTCAATCTAGTATTAGGATACACAACTTGAGGCTTGTGTATTGGCATATAAGAATATCTCGATACACAAGTTGAAACTTTTGTATTGGCATACTCATGTATTGGGATACACAACTTAATGGTGTTTTGGCATAATCAAGTACCTTGATACATACACAAGGCCTTAAGTTATGTCTTGATATGAATTATGCATGTTTATTTCTCTCCATTACAGGACCTGAGGGACTAACTAGACCATTAGTTGATGGTCTTAACTCCTCTTCCATGGATGTAGCCTGGTCAAAACCGGCCTTTCCTAATGGTCCACTACCATTTTACACCTTGCAGAAAACCACTCCAGCTCTGAGTTTTCCACCGCAGGTGATACAGGGTACAAGATTCCCGGGCGGTGGTTACTACCTGTTTCCGCCGAACACTATACCACCCAATGTGGATTTCACCGGTAAATTGTTGTTGCTTTTAATACTAGTGTTTACAGTAATTGTTCTCAACATATTAATATATAACAATGTGGATTCCACAGGTAAAGTATGTTGCATTTAACAGGTAAAGTACAGTAAATTATTATCATAAATTGGTGTTGCTTTTAACACTAGTGTTTACAGTAAAATTATGATCTCAACATATTGATATATTTCAATGTGGATTTCACAGGTAAAGTGTTGTTGCATTTAATACTAGTGTTTACAGTAAATTACCTCAACATATTGATATATTTCAATGTTGATTTCACAGGTAAAGTGTTGTTGCATTTAATACTAGTGTTTACAGAAAATTATCTCAACATATTGATATATTTCAATGTGGATTTCATTTAATACTAGTGTTTACAGTAAATTATCTCAACATATTGATATATTTCAATGTGCATTTCACAGGTAAAGTGCTGTTGCATTTAATACTAATGTTTACAGTTAATTATCTCAACATATTGATATATTTCAATGTGCATTTCACAGGTAAAGTGCTGTTGCATTTAATACTAGTGTATGGGTCAAATAGTCTCACTGCCTTGTGAGTGCTAGGGATAGCATAAGGCTAAGGGAAACAACCCTGACAGAAATATCGGAGTGGAGCCCCGCAGGCGGTAATGACTTGGCAACCTGTCAATCTTACCGGCAACTTCTGCAACCAACCTGATGCCAAATGTACTGCTTAGCTTTCTTCTGGATCACATCAGTGAGGTCGAGAGGGGGATCCTGTCGCATGGGCAACCCAGGATCTCCACAATACTGCCCCGGACAGAGTAGGTTCGTAAGCTTTGAAAATCAGCTATTCTTGGGGAGGAGGTCACCCTGAGTAAAAACCTCAACCACCGAAGTCGGAGAAGTGCCAGCCTGAAATGGCGTGGGAGAAAATCGGGCACTACACGCATTACCCATCACATGGCCGTACAACAATCGTTAGAACGATGTGGTGTCGTCCTGCTGAACCGCAGCCAGGGTAGGGCGGTGCCGGGCCCCAAGCCTCGAAGGGGCCCACAACAAGCTACTGACTGTGACTCTGAGACCCCTGTTGTGACTAGGGGGGACCAGAGTAATGCTACTAGTCACCATCATCCCCTCTGCATTATGCATTGGAATGCTGAGGGGGTGCAGCGCAAGAAGCTAGAGCTGCAAAACTTCCTCAAGACAAACAACGTAGACATCTGCTGCGTCCAAGAGACCCACCTCAACAAGAACCATAGATTCTTCATCAGGGGTTATGAGCTCTACAGACAAGACCGAGAGGACAGACCAAAGGGCGGTGTTCTTACTCTTGTAAGAAATAGCCTTCCATCAGTGGAAACAGGACGGTCAGGAGAATCTGACACGGAATGTATCACTGTGGAGCTAATCCTGAAGGACAGGCATTTGACAGTCTGTAATCTCTACAGCCCGCCGAACAAAATGATCCAGCTCCCACTTCTCTCACATGATCAAAATAATTTGATCACGGTTGGAGACTTCAACAGCCATTCCCCAAGCTGGGGTTTCAAGGATCTCAATGCAAAGGGTGAAGAAGTTGAAGACTGGATCATTACCAACCAAACTGTCCTCATCAACAAACCCAGTGACCCACCTACATTTTACTCAAGAGTTTGGCACACTACTAGTAGTCCAGATCTGGCTATTGCTACTGATGACATTCAGAAAATAACCGAGAGGGAGGTGTGCTCACAGCTAGGGGGCAGTGACCATAGGCCTGTCATCCTTACTATCCAAAGGCAAGTCAATAGAGAGGGTAAACTCCCCCCTAGTTGGAATTACAAAAAGGCCAACTGGGACTTGTTCAAGAAGCTTACAGATAGCAACACCTCCAATATCCAAGTTTCCAACCTGAATGTGGATAAAGCTTCAAATCTGTTTACCACAGCTGTCCTAAATGCAGCACACAAGTCTATTCCCAGAGGTCGCAGAAAGGACTACAAACCTTTCTGGAACGAGGAACTAGATGACCTGCATAAACAGCTAAGTGGTGCCAGAGAACAGATGGAGCTAGACCCATCGGTGAAAAACATTGCAAGTCATGACATGATGAGAGCCACTTTTGAGCAGAAGAAGACGGAATTGATTCAGGAGAGCTGGCAAGACAAGACCGCTTCTTTAAACTTTGAGAAGGACACAAAGAAGCTTTGGCAGCTCACTAATGTATTAAACGATGATAACCGCCAGCAAAGGAAAACAACTCTCCTAACAGGTGATGGCTGTTCCACAGGGAAGGCAGCTGCAAATATTTTTGCCAAAACATATGAAGCTGTAAGCACAGTGACATTACCACAGGAGAGGATCAGGGAAGTCAGGCAGGAGACCAGGGCTTTTCTGGTTGAGCAGAAAAATGAAGCAAGCCCCTCTATGTCAGATAGTATGACAATGCAAGAGCTAGAAGCAGCACTGAAGAAGCTGAAGAAGAAGAAGGCTCCAGGAGCAGATGGCATTACGAATGAAATGCTAAAACACCTTGGTTACAAGGCCAAAAGAACCCTGCTACACATCTTTAACCTCAGCTGGCACTCTGGTAAATTTCCATCCAAGTGGAAAGAAGCTCACATCAGACCCATCCCTAAGTCAGGAAAGGACAAGAGCAAACCTGAGAGCTACAGACCAATCAGCCTTCTCAGCTGCACTGGAAAGCTTCTAGAACGCATCGTCAACAAGAGACTACTCTGGCATCTTGAGTCGAATTCCCTCCTGGCACCCACTCAAACTGGATATCGGCAACATCGCAGTACAGAAGACCAGCTGTCTTACTTTACACAAGACATTGAAGATGCCTTCCAAGAAAAGAAGAAGGTACTGGCAGTTTTCTTTGATCTATCAAAGGCCTTTGACACCGTCTGGAAGGAAGGTCTACAGCTGAAGCTGCTACGTTTTGGTGTGTGCGGAAAAATGTACAAATGGCTAAATGATTTTCTCTTCAGGAGAACAGCAAGAGTTAAACTAGATGGAGCACTTAGCAACCTAGTGAAGATGAGAGAAGGTGTTCCTCAAGGTGGTGTCATCTCGCCCACCTTGTTTCTCGTTTACATAAACGACTTAGTGGCAGCCTTGCCTAGGCATGTCATGAACACCTTGCATGCTGACGACCTTGCTGTCTGGTGCTCAGAATCAAGTACAGCCACAGCAACCCACAGAATCCAAACAACTATACAAACTGTGTCTGACTGGACAAGCAAGTGGGCACTCAACATCAACAAGTTGAAAACAGTCACAACGCTTTTCTCACTCTCCACTTCAAAAGAGAAAGTAAAATTGAAGCTGGATGATCACCCAGTGCCTCAGGTTGAAACACCTACTTTTCTAGGTGCTACACTTGACTCCCGCCTCACATGGAAATCTCACATTGAAGCGGTAGAGAAAAGAGCCTACAAGAAACTCTCGCTCATGAAGAAGCTGGCAGGAACAAGCTGGGGGGCAAATGGGAAAATTTTACGCCAAGTTTACACCGGTGCCGTACGTCCCATTGCAGAATATGCCTCTTCTTCATGGATTACTGCCTCCAGAACCAGTAAAAGTAAACTGGACAAGGTCCAAAATGCAGGACTCAGGATAATCCTTGGGGCCATGAAAACCACTCCCATAAGAGAAATGGAGAAGACAGCTGACCTTGAACCACTAGAGGCTAGAAGAGAATACAAGGCTCTTGCACAGGCTGAGAAAGCGAAGAGACTCCCATCCCACCCCTTACACAAGAAACTTCAAAGCCTAACCAAGAACAGGCTTAAACGTCAAAGCCTCAACCACGTTGTAAAGAGCCTCCAAAAGAAAACGGCAGACATCCTGGAACCAGGTGGAGAAATGCTTCAACCAGAGCTGTGGGTTCAGAGAAATCTAACCCCACAGATAAGGTTAGAAGTGCCAGGGCTAGGGAAGAAAGGAGCACAATCACAGGCTCTACAAAAATCCCTCACACAGGAAATGATACATGAACGATATCCCCAACACTCTTGGATACATGCGTTCACAGATGGATCTGCAGAAAATGCTGTACGAAATGGAGGCAGTGGTGTCTTCATTAAGTTCCCCACCAGATCTCCAACATCTCTATCTTTTCCCGTTGGTGAGCGGAGCTCGAACTACAGAGCAGAGGTTCAAGCTCTCACTGCAGCCACCTGTCGCCTGATTGAGCTTGACGAACAGCAGCAAAATATTGCTCTTCTCACAGACTCTCTGTCAGCACTACAAGCTCTCTCATCAGGGTCCACTGACGAGGGTACCAGATTGCTACAGGAAAATATTAGAGTCCTGTCCCAGCACAGCAATGTGGTGCTTCAGTGGATCCCTGCTCACGTGGGCATACCCGGGAATGAGGCTGCGGACAGACTAGCCAAAGACGGGAGCAAACTTCCGCAGCCCCATCCTCCAGTTTCATACAGTGAGGCTAAGACACTCCTCAAAAGCAGCTTCAGAACAGACTGGCAAAATAGTAATGGAGGTTATAACCACAAGCAAGACCATATTCACCAGCTAAATAGGCGAGAACAAACCGTTATATTCCGCCTCAGAACTGGACATTGTGGTCTCCGAAAACATATGAAGAAAATGGGCCTGGTGGACACAGCCACATGCCAATGTGGTTCAGAGGAACAGACTCCTCACCACATTCTGCAAACCTGTGCCCACTTGGAAGACCTTCGTCAGGAAGCTTGGAGCGCAAACATTCCCTTCCACACAAAACTTTGGGGAAATGCCAATGACCTACACAGAACGGCGCAGTTCATCACTGCATCTGGACTGCGAATATAAGACGGCCATAAAGATGGAACGCAGAAGAAGAAGAAATACTAGTGTTTACAGTAAATTGTCTCAACATATTGATATATTTCAATGTGAATTTCACAGGTAAAGTGCTGTTGCATTTAATACTAGTGTTTACAGTAAATTGTCTCAACATATTGATATATTTCAATGTGACTTCCACAGGTTGCTGTTGCCTTTAATACTAGTGTTTACAGTAAATTATTTCAACATGTTAATATATTTCAATGTGGATTCCACAGGTAATGTGCTGTTGCCTTTAATACTAGTGTTTACAGTAAATTATCTTAACATGTTAATATATTTCAATGTGGATTCCACAGGTAATGTGCTGTTGCCTTTAATACTAATGTTTACAGTAAATTATCTTAACATGTTAATATCTTTCAAGGTGGATTCCACAGGTAATGTGCTGTTGCCATTAATACTTGTGTTTACAGTAAATTATCTCAACATGTTAATATATTTCAATGTGGCTTCCACAGGTAATGTGCTGTTGCCTTTAATACTAGTGTTTACAGTAAATTATCTCAACATGTTAATATATTTCAATATGTATTCCACAGGTAATGTGCTGTTGCCTTTAATACTAGTGTTTACAGTAAATTATCTCAACATGTTAATATATTTCAATGTGGATTCCACAGGTAATGTGCTGTTGCCTTTAATACTAGTGTTTACAGTAAATTATCTTAACATATTAATATATCACAATATTACAATGTGGATTCCACAGATAATGTGCTGTTGCCTGTAAGACTATTGTTTACAGTGAACTTCATACTTTAAAATGTGGTAAATGAGCACATACTTGAATATAAGCATATACCAAATTCAATCACATACAGCCTTACCGTCAACTTATATGCGATAATAAGCACAACTCTTACCATCATTTTGTGTTAGAAATAGGCGCATATCCCAATACAGGTATACAAACAAATTAGCAGCTAAAATTTGTTAACGATCTTGTTCAATAACGTGATAATTGGTTACTAGTAAGGTGACACACGTTCTTACCTGTTGATATCTATTGAAGTGTAATCATCTTCCGATAATCATGTTGTTTGAATAGTTTTTCACGACTATAAACACAAACTTGATGCTAGTATATTGCTTGAGTTGTAACATACCGAACAGTTTGTTTTTGGCCATTCTGTGTACATAATCATGGATATAACTCCTTTAAAACAAAAATTGTACTCTTCAGAGAAAAAAATGGAGATTATTGAGTTTTAAAAAAATTGTAGAAAACAAAATTTTGTTGATACTTGATATAAATGATCAACATAACATGATGACGTGTCGCGAGTAAGGACCACACCTGTACCTCAAAGGTCGTCCGTCCTTCCATCCGGTATTTCGTTTCCGGCCTGTAACTTTATAATGCATAGAAGTATTTTGTTGATACTTGCTACAAATGATCAACACAATATGACGTGTCGCGAGTAAGACCCACACCCATACCTCAAAGGTCAAGGTCACAATTTGAGTTTGTTTGACAACATTTTGAGTTTGTGTGAGATTTCGTGTCCAGTCTGTAACTTTGTCACGCATAGATGGGTTTTATAAATACTTGCTAAAAATAATTAACATAACATGACAATGTGTCACAAGTAAGACCCATACCAATACCTCAAAGGTCAAGGTCACACTTTGAGTTTGTTTGACAATACTTTCAGTCTGTTTGAGATTTTGTGTCTGGCCTGTAACTTTCTCATGCATAGATGGACTTTGTTAATACTAGCTACAAATGACTGACATAACATGACGATGTGTCGCGCCTTAACCAAGAATCAAACTTCAAAGGTCAACGTCACAATTTAACTTTGGTTGATGACACTTTCAGTCTGATTGAGATTTCGTGTCCGGTCTGAAACTTTGTCACCTATGGATAAATTTCAAAAACACTTGGCTCAGTTTATCAGCATGACATTACAAAGTGTCACATGTAAGACCCACATGGGTACCTCAAAGGTCAAGGTCACACTTTGAGTTTGTTTGACAACACTTTAAGTCTGTGTGAGATTTCTTGTCCAATCTATAATTTTGTCATCTATGGATATATTTTGAAAACACTTGGCTCAGTTGATAAACATGACATAATTAAGTGTCACATGTGAGACCCAGAACCTTTCCTCAAAGGTCAAGGTCACACTTAATTTGTTTGATATTGCGTGTCTGGTCTGTGACTTTGTCTTTAACTTGGCTCAATTTATCAAGATGACATGACGACGTGTCATAAGAAAAACCTACACACTGTCACACTTTGAGTATGTATGACAACACTTTGAATCTGTTTGAAATTTCACGTCTGTCCTTTAACTTTATCATACATGGATGGATTTCAAAAACACTTGGTTCAATTTATCAATTGATCAACAATTGATCTGTAACTTACATTTAGGGATTTTAAAATAGCTTGACACAAGTGATCAGCATGTCATGATAATGTTTCACCTGCATTTAACTGCTGAAATACCCAGACCATTACATCAGATGTCAAGGTCAAGGTTACACAAAGGTCAAGGTCATGCTTTAATGAAAAAACAACAACATGGAATTGCATGTCTAGTCTAAAACATTAGTCCATTACTCTTGACATTCATGAATACATCACTACCTATTATATCATATACAGTCGAAATTCGTTATTTCGAATTCCGTGGGACCGTAAAAATAATTTGAAATATCCGGACTTCGATTTATCAGCTTTTTCCTTTGTTCATCTTTTCACCGTTACCCCACCCACTTCATAAATCATTGAAAATATATGTGTACATGTAAATACCTATATTTGTTGTTTTTTACTCAATATAACCGTTGTTGTTATATCTACACATGATATAAACTTTGCTTATATTGATGTGTACTGTGGATTGATCTTAAATCGTGGTAAATTCTTCTGTTTATTTGCATCATTTTCTTCTACACAAACGTATGTTGTATGTTGTTATCTGTGTGTAATTGTCTATTTGCACAGTGCGTGAATATTGTAATAAAGTGTGATATAATTGAAAAACAAAATGTGTTTCATGAGATTACTTTGCGTTTCAGACATTGTGAATAATGATTCTTGTTTGAAGATCTTAAGTTTATATTCATATCAGACGACTGTCAATATTTACTCAAATATTCTAAATGTCAATTAGGGTTTGATTTCGTTCACTCAATTTTCCATGTTATCCCTTTAACCCAAACAAGCAGCAGCGTTGTTTTCCTAATTAGCGTGCGTCTCACTTGTGTTTATATCATAACAATTTGATGACCCAATTAACTTACCTGCCAGTACAGATACATGAAGCGATAAATAACAGGTATGGGATCAGCAATTATCACCTTAGGCAGTTTGTCTTTCATCTTCACGCGGTGATAAAAAATTTGAAATAACGAGTGAGAAATCAATAGATTTCAATATGGAGGGACCGAAGAACGAATTCGAAATAGTGAATAATTCAAATTACTGGAATCAAATATATTGAGTTAATTAATATAGAAATAGAAGAAAAAAAAACGGGACCGAATTTCAAATTTGAGATAACTGGAATTTCGAAATAAAAGAGTTCGAGTTGGTGAGTAACAACTGTATTGTTATTTTTCACAGACCATTTTGGGGGCATGTGACACTTAACAGTGACATTTCTTGTTTACAATGTTCTGGCCCCTTGCATTTTTAGAATAAAAATTCTTGTCCGGGAAACTAAACTTGCTGGGAAGGGTCAGTTTCAATACTGACAGTTCCAATACTGACAGTTTCAGTTTACCATTTTAATGCAGATTTTCTTGCTGCTTCATCACCAGTCCAGTTCTGACCAGTTCTGAATATGAACAAAAACAATTAAGATAAATCATTAATCTCACAATTGTATGATGGGAGATAATTGTTCTTCCCCGAGAAATAAATTCTAGTTCTTTTAACAATTATGAAACTTTGTGACTACAGGTATCCGTTTTTGGTTCCGTACAAGAAAGCGGGATGGCTTGTTGTTGTTTGCTGCATCTGAGGGCAATCAGAAAGAGTTTGTGGCCCTGCAATTTAAGGCTGGAAGACCATGGTTTCTGTTTGATCCCCAAGGTCAGTAGTAGCACAAAATAAGAAACATGTTGCATTTGTTTAACACATTAATTGTGGTTTTTTTAATTGTTTATGAAAAAAAATAAAATTGGACATTTTAAGATTTCTTAACATTTATATAGCTGCATAAACAGTAAGTTTATATCCTTTTATAGCAACAAAAATCTGGTCTATTTAGCATAAATTGTGACTATCTGGATGATTATTATCTGGTGCAAAATACTATTGTGTATCATCAAAAACATATATTTAAACTCAATATTATCACTGTTTGAACTAGATCTGACCTCAATGGAATAACCTCAATGGTTAAGTCTGTCTAATCTTGAACACATTCGTAAATTTTTAGGAATCATCAATTAAAAATGAAATTTACTGTACCAACAGATGTATGCACAAATATTATTGGAAGTTTTAGAGCTAATTTGCATATTAGAATTAGAGTTACTGATTAATAGATATTTTTTTAAAAATTGATTTATTCATTTGTTAGCGATGTAGTGTCTCTTATAAATCCATGGAAAGCGATGAAAATTCCCAAAAAAAATTGTCATTCATAAACAAGTTGTTTATTTCTTTATAAAAAGTGGTCTAGTGGTAGAGCGTCCGCCTCACATGCAGAAGGTTGCGGGTTCAATCCCCGGCTGGGTCATACCAAAGACTTTAAAAATGGTACTAGAAGCTTCCTCGCTTGACGCTCACCATTTAGAGGAGAGTTCTAGGTCTGGTTGGCCCGGTGTCAGTATAATGTGACTGGGTGGGGTATCATACCATGTGTCTGCGGCATGATACTCCAGTGTGACAGCACTTAGAATACTGTCTCAAGTAGACACCGTCGCGATATAACTGAAAAATTGTTGAAAGCGACGCTAAACACCATACAACAACATCTTTATAAAAAAAAATGTCACTTTAAGGGGGAAACAGTTCTTCAGTGAAAAAACAAATAAACACAGAACAGAGAAACTTCAAAGGTATTATTATCTATGCTAAGAAATAAGCAGGTTATTGAATTGTTAAAAAACGTTTGTCCAGATTTATTTAGTCTCTTTTTTATCAACCAGATTCAGAAATAAATGCCTCTCATTGGGTTATTACTTGCCAGTTAAATAAACATTATGTTATCACTGCAGTAAGTATAGATAATGATATTGTTGGTTGCAAAGAATTATAGAGTGTTAGTTGGGCATGGTGTTGATCCAAGTACCAACACCATGTATTTTATCCTTCAACAAGACACACCTTCACTCATGCATCTGTGTGTTTTCTCCAAAGCGGTGGTGTTGGCTGCTAATGTCAGAAGTCACAGATTCAGTTCACAGTTCTGCCCAATGGCCTCTCAGAAACAACACTCAGTACTTGTTTTACCATGTGGGGCGGGGGGGGGGGGGGGGGGAATTAATTGCACTAACATAATAACCGTTCCCCAGTGTTAACCTTGTTTCCTGGTTGTGGGGTGGGAGGAAACATTGATAGGTGTACTTACAATCATTCCCTAGAGTGTTACCCCCATCCCCTGTTTATTGATAGGGGTACTTACATACCAATCATTCCCCTGAGTGTTACCACTATCCCCTGTTTATTGATAAGGGTACTTACATACCAATCATTACCCAGAGTGTTACCACCATCCCCTTGTTTATTGATAAGGGTACTAACATACCAATCATTACCCAGAGAATTACCACCATCCCCTGTTTATTGATAGGGGTACTAACATACCAATCATTACCCAGAGTGTTACCACCATCCCCTGTTTATTGATAGGGGTACTAACATACCAATCATTCCCGTGAATGTTACCACCATTCCCTGTACATTGATAGGAGTACTAACATACCAATCATTCCCCAGAGTGTTACCACTATCCCCTGTTTATTGATAAGGGTACTTACATACCAATCATTACCCAGAGTGTTACCACCATCCCCTTGTTTATTGATAAGGGTACTAACATACCAATCATTACCCAGAGAATTACCACCATCCCCTGTTTATTGATAGGGATACTAACATACCAATCATTACCCAGAGTGTTACCACCATCCCCTGTTTATTGATAGGGGTACTAACATACCAATCATTCCCGTGAATGTTACCACCATTCCCTGTACATTGATAGGAGTACTAACATACCAATCATTCCCCAGAGTGTTACCACCATCCCCTATTTATTGATAGGGGTACTAACATACCAATCATGCCCCAGAGTGTTACCACCATCCCCTATTTATTGATAGGGGTACTAATAATACCAATCATTCCCCAGAGTGTTACCACTATCCCCTGTTTATTGATAAGGGTACTTACATACCAATCATTACCCAGAGTGTTACCACCATCCCCTTGTTTATTGATAAGGGTACTAACATACCAATCATTACCCAGAGAATTACCACCATCCCCTGTTTATTGATAGGGATACTAACATACCAATCATTACCCAGAGTGTTACCACCATCCCCTGTTTATTGATAGGGGTACTAACATACCAATCATTCCCGTGAATGTTACCACCATTCCCTGTACATTGATAGGAGTACTAACATACCAATCATTCCCCAGAGTGTTACCACCATCCCCTATTTATTGATAGGGGTACTAACATACCAATCATGCCCCAGAGTGTTACCACCATCCCCTATTTATTGATAGGGGTACTAATAATACCAATCATTCCCCAGAGTGTTACCACCATCCCCTGTTTATTGAAAGGGGTACTAACATACCAATAATTCCCCAGAGTGTTACCACCATCCCCTGTTTATTGATAGGGGTACTAACATACCAATCATACCCCAGAGTGTTACCACCATCCCCTGGTTGGGGGTCAACATTGATAGGTGCACTAATATGACAATCATTCCCCAGAGTATTCCCACCCATCCCCTGTTTGGGGGTCAGCATTGATAGGGTACTAACATACCTATCATTCCCCAGATTGTTACCATCATCCCCTGTTTGGGGGTCAGCATTGATAGGGATACTTACATATCAGTCATTCCTCAGAGTGTTACTACTGTCCCCTGGTTGGGGGTCAACATTGATAGGTGCACTAATATGACATTTGTTCCCCATGGTATTCCCACTGTCCCCTTGTTGGTGGGGGGTCAACATTGATAGGTGTACTGACATGACAATCATTCCCTAGGGTATTCCCACCCTCCTCTGGTTGAGAGAAACATTGATGGGTGCACTAACATGACAATCATTCCCCAGGGTATTCCCACCCTCCCCTGGTTGAAAGAAACATTGATAGATGCACTAACATGACAATCATTCCCCAGGTTCCCACCCTCACCTGGTTGGGAGAAACATTGATAGGTGCACTAACATGACAATCATTTCCCAGAGTATTCCCACCCTCCCCTGGTTGAGAGAAACATTGAAAGGTGCACTAACATGACAGTTATTCCCCGGAGTATTCCCACCAATCCCCTATTTGGGGGTCAGCTAACATAACTAACATACCAATCATTCCCCAGAGTGTTACCACTGTCCCCTGGTTGGGGGTCAACATTGATAGGTGCACTTATATGACAATCAATCCCCAGAGTGTCTACACCATCCCCTAGTTGGAGGGAAATATTGATAGGGGAAATAACATGTCAATCATTCCCGAGAGTGTAACCACAACTCCCTGTTTGGAGGAGAATATTGATAGGTGTACTTACAATCATTCCCTAGAGTGTTACCACCATTCCTTGGTTTGTGGGGGGGAGAGGGGTACATTGATAGGTACACTTACATGACAATCTTTGCTCAAGGTGTTACCACCATCCTCTGGTTTGGGGGAAACATTGATAGGTACACTTACCTGATAATCATCCCAAGGGTTTTCTGCCATCCCCTAGTTGTGGGAAACACTGATAGGTGCACTAACATAACAATCATTCCCCAGGGTATTCCCATCCTCCCCTGGTTGAAAGACACATTGTTAGGTGCACTAACATGACAATCATTTCTCTGGGTATTCCCACCCTCCCCTTGTTTGGGGAAACAATGATAGGTGCACTAACATGACAATCATTCCCCAGGGTATTCCCGTCCTCCCCAGGTTGAGAGAAACATTGATAGGTGCACTAACATGACAATCATTCCCCAGGGTATTCCCACCCTCCCCAGGTTGAGAGAAACATTGATAGGTGCACTAACATGACAATCATTCCCCAGGGTATTCCCACCCTCCTCTGGTTGGGAGAAACATTGATAGGTGCACTAACATGACAATCATTCCCAAGGGTATTCCCACACTCCCTTGGTTGAGAGAAATATTGATACATGTACTTACATGACAATCATTCTGCAGGGTATTCCCACCCTCCTCTGGTTGGGAGAAACATTGATAGGTACACTTACATGACAATCATTCCCCAGGGTATTCCCACCCTCCCTCGGTTGAGAGAAACAGTGATAGGTGCACTTACATGACAATCATTCCCCAGGGTATTCCCACCCTCCCTTGGTTGAGAGAAACATTGATAGGTGTACTAACATGACAATCATTCTGCAGGGTATTCCCGCCCTCCTCTGGTTGGGAGAAACATTGATAAGTGCAATAACATGACAATCATTCCCCAGGGTATTCCCACCCTCCCCTGGTTGAGAGAAACATTGATAGGTGCACTAACATGACAATCATTCCCCAGGGTATTCCCATCCTTCCCTGGTTGAGAGAAACATTGAAAGGTGTACTGGCACCACAATCATTCTCCAGGGTATTCCCACCCTCCTCTGGTTGAGAGAATTATTGATAGGTGCACTAACATGACAATCACTCCCCAGGGTATTCCCACCCTCCCCTGCTTGAGAGAAACATTGATAGGTTGCACTAACATAACAATCATTCCCCAGGGTATTCTCACCCTCCCCTGGTTGAGAGAAACATTGATAGGTGCACTAACATGACAATCATTTCCCAGGGTATTCCCACCCTGCCCTGGTTGAAAGAAACATTGATAGGTGTACTAACATGACAATCATTCCCCATGGAATTCCCACCCTCCCCTGGTTGAGAGAAACATTGATAGGTGCACTAATATGACAATCATTCCCCAGGATATTCCCACCCTCCTCTGGTTGGGGGAAACATTGATAGGTGCACTAACATGACATTCCTTCCCCAGGGTATTCCCACCCTCCCATTGTTTGGGAAACATTGATAGGTGTACTAACATGACAATCATTTCCCAGGGTATTCCCACCCTCCCCCGGTTTGGAGAAACATTGATAGGTGTACTAACATGACAATCATTCCCCAGGGTATTCCCACCCTCCCCTGCTTGAAATAACATTGATAAGTGTACAAACAAGACAATAATTCTCCAGGGTATTCCCACCCTCCCCTGGTTGAGAAAAAAACATTGATAGGTTGCACTAACTTGACAATCATTCCCCAGGGTATTCCCATCCTCTTCTGGTTGGGGGAAACATTGATAGGTGCACTAACATGACAATCATTTCCCAGGGTATTCCCACCCTCCCCTTGCTTGGGGAAACATTGATAGGTGTACTAACATGACAATCATTCCGTAGGGTATTCCCACCCTCCCCTGGTTTGGGCAAACATTGATAGGTGTACTAACATGACAATCATTCCCCAGGGTATTCCTACCCTCCCCTGGTTGAGAGAAACATTGATAGGTGCACTAACATGACAATCATTCCCCAGGATATTCCCACCCTCCTCTGGTTTGGGAAACATTGATAGGTGTACTAACCTGACAATCATTCCGCAGGGTATTCCCACCCTCCCCTGGTTGGGGGAAACAGTGATAGGTGTACTAACATGACAGTCATTCCCCAGGGTATTCCCACCCTCCCCTTGTTGAGACAAACATTGATAGATGTACTAAAATGACAATCATTCCCCAGGGTATTCCCACCCTCCTCTGGTTGGGGGAAACATTGATAGGTGCACTAACATGACAATCCTTCCCCAGGGTATTCCCACCATCCCCTTGTTTGGGGAAACATTGATAGGTGCACTAACATGACAATCATTCCCCAGGGTATTCCCACCCTCCCTTGATTGGGAGAAACATTGATACATGTACTTACATGACAATCATTCCCCAGGGTATTCCCACCCTCCCCTGGTTGAGAGAAACATTGATAGGTGCACTAACATGACAATCATTCCCCAGGGTATTCCCATCCTCCCCTGGTTGAGAAACATTGATAGGTGTACTGACATGACAATCATTCCCCAGGGTATTCCCACCCTCCCCTGGTTGAGAGAAACATTGATAGGTGCACTAACATGACAATCATTCTGTAGGGTATTCCCACCCTCCCCTGCTTGAGAGAAACATTAATAGGTGTACTAACAAGACAATCATTCCCCAGGGTATTCCCACCCTCCCTTGGTTTAGAGAAACATTGATAGGTTGCACTAACATGACAATCATTCCCCAGGGTATTCCCACCCGCCTCTGGTTGAGAGAAACATTGATAGGTGCACTAACATGACAATCACTCCCCAGGGTATTCCAACCCTCCTCTGGTTGGGGGAAACATTGATAGGTGCACTAAAATGACAATCATTCCTCAGGGTATTCCCACCCTCCCCTTGCTTGGGGAAACATTGATAGGTGTACTAACATGACAATCATTCCCAAGGGTATTCCCATCCTCATCTGGTTGGGGAAACATTGATAGGTGCACTAACATGACAATCATTCCCAAGGGTATTCCCACCCTCCCCTGCTTGAAATAACATTGATAGGTGTACAAACAAGACAATCATTTTCCAGGGTATTCCCACCCTCCCCTGGTTGAGAAAAAACATTGATAGGTTGCACTAACGTGATATTCATTCCCCTGCGTATTCCCACCTTCCTCTGGTTGAGAGAAACATTGATAGGTGCACTAACATGACAATCATTCCCCAGGGTATTCCCACCCTCTTCTGGTTGGAGGAAATATTGATAGGTGTACTAACATGACAATCATTCCCCAGGGTATTCTCACCCTCCACTTGCTTGGGGAAACATTGATATGTGTACTAACATGACAATCATTCCGCAGGGTATTCCCACCCTCCCCTGGCTTGGGGAAACATTGATAGGTGTACTAACATGACAATCATTCCCCAGGGTATTCCCACGCTCCCCTTGTTGAGAGAAACATTGATAGGTGTACATACATGATAATCATTCCCCAGGGTATTCCCACCCTCCTCTGGTTTGGGAAACATTGATAGGTGTACTAACCTGACAATAATTTCCCAGGGTATTCCCACCCTCCCCTTGTTGAGACAAACATTGATAGATGTACTAAAATGACAATCATTCCCCAGGGTATTCCCACCCTCTTCTGGTTGGGGGAAACATTGATAGGTGCACTAACATGACAATCCTTCCCTAGGGTATTCCCACCCTTCCCTTGTTTGGGGAAACATTGATAGGTGCACTAACATGACAATCATTCCCCAGGGTATTCCCACCCTCCCTTGGTTGGGAGAAACATTGATACATGTACTTACATGACAATCATTCCCCAGGGTATTCCCACCCTCCTCTGGTTGGGAGAAACATTGATAGGTGCACTAACATGACAATCATTCTGTAGGGTATTCCCACTCTCCCCTGGTTGAGAGAACCATTGATAGGTGCACTAACATGACAATCATTCCCCAGGGTATTCCCATCCTCCCCTGGTTGAGAAACATTAATAGGTGTACTGACATGACAATCAATCCCCAGGGTATTCCCACCCTCCCCTGGTTGAGAGAAACATTGATAGGTGCACTAACATGACAATCATTCTGTAGGGTATTCCCACCCTCCCCTGCTTGAGAGAAACATTAATAGGTGTACTAACATGACAATTATTCCCCAGGGTATTCTAACCCTCCCTTGGTTGAGAGAAACATTGATAGGTGCACTAACATGACAATTATTCCCCAGGGTATTCTAACCCTCCCCTGGTTGAGAGAAACATTGATAGGTGCACTAACATGACAATCATTCCCCAGGGTATTCCCACCCTCCTCTGGTTGGGGGAAACATTGATAGGTGCACTAACATGACAATCCTTCCCTAAGGTATTGCCACCCTCCCCTTGTTTGAGGAAACATTGATAGGTGTACTAACATGACAATCATTTCCCAGGGTATTCCCACCCTCCCCTGGTTGGGGGAAACATTGATAGGTGTACTAACATGACAATCATTTCCCAGGGTATTCCAGCCCTTCCCTGGTTAAGAGAAACATAAATAGGTGTACTAACATGATAATCATTCCCCAGGGTATTCCCAACCTCCCCTGCTTGAGAGAAACATTGATAGGTGTACTAACAAGACAATCATTCCCCAGGGTATTCCCACCCTCCCTTGCTTGAGAGAAACATTGATAGGTTGCACTGACATGACAATCATTCCCCAGGGTATTCTCACCCTCCCCTGGTTGAGAGAAATATTGATAGGTGCACTAACATGACAATCATTTCCCAGGATATTCCCACCCTGCCCTGGTTGAGAGAAACATTGATAGGTGTACTAACATGACAATAATTCCCTAGGGAATTCCAACCCTCCCCTGGTTGAGAGAAACATTGATAGGTGCACTAACATGACAATCATTCCACAGGGTATTCCCACCCTCCTCTGGTTGGGGAAAACATTGATAGGTGCACTAACATGACATTCCTTCCCCAGGGTATTCCCAACCTCCCTTTGTTTGGGAAACATTGATAGGTGTACTAACATGACAATCATTTCCCAGGGTATTCCCACCCTCCCCCGGTTGGAAGAAACATTGATAGGTGTACTTACATGACAATCATTCCCCAGGGTATTTCCACCCTCCCCTGGTTGGGGGAAACATTGATAGGTGTACTAACATGACAATCATTCCCCCAGGGTATTTCAACCATCCCCTTGTTGAGAGAAACATTGATAGGTGCACTAACATGACAATCATTCCCCAGGGTATTCCCACCCTCCCCTGCTTGAAATAACATTGATAGGTGTACAAACAAGACAATCATTTTCCAGGGTATTCCCACCCTCCCCTGGTTGAGAAAAAACATTGATAGGTTGCACTAACGTGATATTCATTCCCCAGCGTATTCCCACCTTCCTCTGGTTGAGAGAAACATTGATAGGTGCACTAACATGACAATCATTCCCCAGGGTATTCCCACCCTCTTCTGGTTGGAGGAAATATTGATAGGTGTACTAACATGACAATCATTCCCAGGGGTATTCTCACCCTCCCCTTGCTTGGGGAAACATTGATAGGTGTACTAACATGACAATCATTCCGCAGGGTATTCCCACCCTCCCCAGGCTTGGGGAAACATTGATAGGTGTACTAACATGACAATCATTCCCCAGGGTATTCCCACCCTCCCCTTGTTGAGAGAAACATTGATAGGTGTACATACATGATAATCATTCCCCAGGGTATTCCCACCCTCCTCTGGTTTGGGAAACATTGATAGGTGTACTAACCTGACAATAATTTCCCAGGGTATTCCCACCCTCCCCTTGTTGAGACAAACATTGATATATGTACTAAAATGACAATCATTCCCCAGGGTATTCCCACCATCCTCTGGTTGGGGGAAACATTGATAGGTGCACTAACATGACAATCCTTCCCTTGGGTATTCCCACCCTTCCCTTGTTTGGGGAAACATTGATAGGTGCACTAACATGATAATCATTCCCCAAGGTATTCCCACCCTCCCTTGGTTGGGAGAAACATTGATACATGTACTTACATGACAATCATTCCCCAGAGTATTCCCGCCCTCCTCTGGTTGGGAGAAACATTGATAGGTGCACTAACATGACAATCATTCTCCAGGGTATTCCCACTCTCCTCTGGTTGAGAGAACCATTGATAGGTGCACTAACATGACAATCATTCCCCAGGGTATTCCCATCCTCCCCTGGTTGAGAAACATTAATAGGTGTACTGACATGACAATCAATCCCCAGGGTATTCCCACCCTCCCCTGGTTGAGAGAAACATTGATAGGTGCACTAACATGACAATCATTCTGTAGGGTATTCCCACCCTCCCCTGCTTGAGAGAAACATTAATAGGTGTACTAACAAGACAATCATTCCCCAGGGTATTCCCACCCTCCCTTGGTTTAGAGAAACATTGATAGGTTGCACTAACATGACAATCATTCCCCAGGGTATTCCCACCCTCCTCTGGTTGAGAGAAACATTGATAGGTGCACTAACATGACAATCACTCCCCAGGGTATTCCAACCCTCCTCTGGTTGGGGGAAACATTGATAGGTGCACTAAAATGACAATCATTCCTCAGGGTATTCCCACCCTCCCCTTGCTTGGGGAAACATTGATAGGTGTACTAACATGACAATCATTCCCCAGGGTATTCCCACCCTCCACGGTTAAGAGAAACATTGATAGGTGTACTTACATGACAATCATTCCCAAGGGTATTCCCACCCTCCCCTGGTTGAGAAAAAACATTGATAGGTTGCACTAATGTGATATTCATTCCCCAGCGTATTCCCACCTTCCTCTGGTTGAGAGAAACATTGATAGGTGCACTAACATGACAATCATTCCCCAGGGTATTCCCACCCTCTTCTGGTTGGAGGAAATATTGATAGGTGTACTAACATGACAATCATTCCCCAGGGTATTCTCACCCTCCCCTTGCTTGGGGAAACATTGATAGGTGTACTAACATGACAATCATTCCGCAGGGTATAACCACCCTCCCCTGGCTTGGGGAAACATTGATAGGTGTACTAACATGACAATCATTCCGCAAGGTATTGCCACCCTCCCCTTGTTTGGGGAAATATTGATAAGTGTACTAACATGACAATCATTTCCCAGGGTATTCCCACCCTCCCCTGGTTGGGAGAAACATTGATAGGTGCACTTACATGACAGTCATTCCCCAAGGTATTCCCACCCTCCTCTAGGAGGGGGAAACATTGATAGGTGTACTAACATGACAATCATTCCCCAGGGTATTCCCACCCTCCCCTTGCTTGGGGAAACATTGATACATGTACTACCATGACAATCATTCCCAAGGGAATTCCCACCCTCCCCTTGTTTGGTGAACATTGATAGTTGTACTAACATGACAATCATTCTCCAGGGTATTCCCACCCTCCCCTGGTTGAGAGAAACATTGATAGGTACTAACTAGACAATCATTCCCCAGGGTATTTCCACCCTCCTCTGGTTGGGGGAAACATTGATAGGTGCACTAACATTACAATCATTCCCCAGGGTTTTCCCACCCTCCCCTTGCTTGGGGAAACATTGATATGTGCACTAACATGACAATCATTCCCCAGGGTATTGCCACCCTCCCCTTGTTTGGGGAAATATTGATAGGTGTACTAACATGACAATCATTCCCCAGGGTATTTCCACCCTCCCCTGGTTGAGAGAAACATTGATAGGTACTAACTAGACAATCATTCCCCAGGGTATTTCCACCCTCCTCTGGTTGGGGGAAACATTGATAGGTGCACTTACATTACAATCATTCCCCAGGGTATTCCCACCCTCCCCTTGCTTGGGGAAACATTGATATGTGTACTAACATGACAATCATTCCCCAGTGAATTCCCACCCTCCCATGGTTTTGGGAAACATTGATAGGTGTACTAACATGACAATCATTCCCCAGCGTATTCCCACCCTCCCCTGTTTGAGAGAAACATTGATAGGTGTACTTACATGACAATCATTCCCCAGGGTATTCCCACCGTCATCTGGTTGGGGAAACATTGATAGGTGCACTAACATGACAATCATTTCCCAGGGTATTCCAACCCTCCCCTGGTTTAGAGAACATTGATAGGTGTACTAACATGACAATCATTCCCCAGGGTATTCCCACCCTCCCCTGGTTGGGGGAAACATTGATAGGTGCACTTACATGACAATCATTCCCCAGGGTATTTCCACCCTCCTCTGGTGAGGGTGAAACATTGATAGGTGCACTTACATGACAATCATTCCCCAGGGTATTCCCACCCTCCTCTGGTTGGGTGAAACATTGATAGGTGCACTAACATGACAATAATTCCCCAGGGTGTTCCCACCATTCCCTGGTTTTGGGGAAACATTGATAGGTATACTAACATGATAATAATACTGCAGTGTTTTTCCACCATCCCTGGTTTTGGGGAAACATTGATATGTGTACTAACATGATAATCAATCTTCACAGGGAAAGAAAGACCAGGAAGATATTGTCCAAAACAATTCAATTTAATTTTAACAAAACAAATATAAAATACTTGTACATGTTTAATTAACAAATATTTCCTTCCTACACAGACTGCGGAATCTGGGTTTTGTTAGATTCAGACCCAAATAACGACCAGGTCTACACATTTCATGATGGAGAATGGCACTTTCTCATTGCCCTAAGATTGGGCTTGACTGGTGAATTAATAATTGATAATAAATACAAAGGTAGACGTGTGCAGTTAATGCCGTTATGTAGAGGATGTTTTAGAACAACGCATCAGTTAATGAAGAATCTGCATTAAATATCATATTAAAATTTCTAGTAGATTTTTGTGGTGTTAATCACTGATGTGTTATTAATTAGCTGTTCTGTACCTCATATGTAAAAAATCATCAAGTTAAAAAAAATATCATAAAAATGTAAGAATTAATAAAAGAAAGCAGAAAGCTTTTATATGTTAAAATTCATGAAATCAAACAGAAAAGCTTCTATATGTAAGAATTCATCAAATAAAACAGAAAAGCTATTATATGTAAGAATTCATGGAATAAAACAGAAAAGTATAAAGTATATCCTCACAGTACCATGGTTATAATGAATATCCTCACAGTACCGTGGTTATAAAAGATATCCTCGCAGTACTATGGTTATAAAGGATATCCTCCAAGTACCATGGTTATAAAGGATATCCTTGCAATACCGTGGTTATAAAGGATATCCTTGCAGTACCGTGGTTATAAAGGATACCCTCACAGTACCATGGTTATAATGAATATCCTCACAGTACCATGGTTATAATGAATATCCTCACAGTACCGTGGTTATAAAAGATATCCTCGCAGTACTATGGTTATAAAGCATATACTCACAGTACCATGGTTATAAAGGATATCCTCCAAGTACCATGGTTATAAAGGATATCCTTGCAGTACCGTGGTTATAAAGGATATCCTCGCAGTACTGTAGTTATAAAGGATATCCTCCCAGTACAGTGGTAATAAAGGATATCCTCCCAGTACCGTGGTTATGAAGGATATCTCAGTAACATGGTTATAAAGGATATCCTTGCAGTACCGTGGTTATAAAGGATATCCTAGCAGTACCGTGGTTATAAAGGATATCCTTGCAATACCGTGGTTATAAAGGATATCCTTGCAGTACCATGGTTATAAAGGATATCCTTGCAATACCGTGGTTTTAAAGGATATCCTCGCAGTACTGTGGTTATAAAGGATATCCTCCCAGTACCGTGGTAATAAAGGATATCCTCCCAGTACAGTGGTTATGAAGGATATCTCAGTACCATGATTATAAAGGATATCCTCACAATACCATGGTTATAAAGGATATCCTCACAATACTGTGGTTATAAAGGATATCCTCCCAGTACAGTTGTTATAAACGATATCCTCCCAGTACCGTGGTTATAAAAGATATCCTCACAGTACCGTGGTTATAAAGGATATCCTCCCAGTACAGTTGTTATAAAGGATATCCTTGCAATACTGTGATTATAAAGGATATCCTTGCAGTACCATGGTTATAAAGGATATCCTCACAGTACCGTGGTTATAAATGATATCCTCCCAGTACAGTTGTTATAAAGGATATCCTCACAGTACCGTGGTTATAAAAGATATCCTCCCAGTACCGTGGTAATAAAGGATATACTCGCAATACCATAGTTATGAAGGATATCCCAGTACCATGGTTATAAAGGATATCCTCGCAATACCGTGGTTATAAAGGATATCCTCACAGTATCGTGGTTATAAAGGATATCCTCCAAGTACAGTTGTTATAAAGGATATACTGCCAGTACAGTTGTTATAAAGGATATCCTAGCAATACCTAGGTGGTGATCAAGGATATCCTTGCAGTACCGTGGTTATAAAGGATATTCTCACAGTACAGTTGTTATAAAGGATATCCTAGCAATACCGTGGTGATAAAGGATATCTTTGCAGTACCATGGTTATAAAGGTTATCATCACAGTACCATGGTTAAAAAGGATATATCGCAGTACCATGGTAATAAAGGATATCCCCGCAATACCATGGTTATAAAGGATATCCTTGCAGTACCATGGTTATAAAGGATATAGGTTCAAAATTTGCAAACATAGTGAGATAGAAAATGCCAGATCCTTGAACTTGCTCTACTAAGTAGAGTCAAACTTGGCCATAGTGGGAATGGGGATAAAGTAGAGTATCATAATAGTGATTGCTTAATGCATGTCCATAATGGGAATGGGGATAAAATAGAGTATCATAATAGTGATTGCTTAATGCATGTCCACAGTGGGAATGGGGATAAAGTAGAGGATTTATTAGTGACTGCTTAATGCATGTCCACAGTGGGAATGGGGATAAAGTAAAGGATATAATAGTGACTGCTTAATGCATGTCCATAGTGGGAATAGAAATAAAGTAGAGTATCATGATAGTGATTGCTTAATGCCTGTCCATAGTGGGAATGGGGATAAAATAGAGTATCATAATAGTGATTGCTTAATGCCTGTCCATAGTGGAAATGGGGATAAAATAAAGTATCATAATAATGATTGCTTAATGCCTGTCCATAGTGGGAATGGGGATGGAATAGAGTATCATAATAGTGATTGCTCAATGCCTGTCCATAGTGGGAATGGGAATAAAGTAGAGTATCATAATAGTGATTGCTTAATGCCTGTCCATAGTGGGAATGGGGATAAAATAAAGTATCATAATAATGATTGCTCAATGCCTGTCCATAGTGGGAATGGGGATGGAATAGAGTATCATAATAGTGATTGCTCAATGCCTGTCCATTGTGGGAATGGGGATAGAATAGAGTATCATAATAGTGATTGTTTAATGCCTGTCCATAGTTGGAATGAAGATAAAGTAGAGTATCATAATAGTGATTGCTTAATGCCTGTCCATAATTGGAATGGGGATAAAATAGAGTATCATAATAGTGGTTGCTTAATGCATGTCCATAGTGGGAATGGGGATAAAGTAGAGTATCATAATAGTGATTGCCTAATGCCTGTCCATAGTTGGAATGGAGATAAAGTAGAATATCATAATAGTGATTGCTTAATGCCTGTCCATAGTTGCAATGAAGATAAAGTAGAGTATCATAATAGTGATTGCTTAATGCCTGTCCATAGTTGCAATGAAGATAAAGTAGAGTATCATAATAGTGATTGCCTAATGCCTGTCCATAGTTGGAATGGAGATAAAGTAGAATATCATAATAGTGATTGCTTAATGCCTGTCCATAGTTGCAATGGAGATAAAGTAGAGTATCATAATAGTGATTGCTTAATGCCTGTCCATAGTGGGAATGGGGATGGAATAGAGTATCATAATAGTGATTGCTTAATGCCTGTCCATAGTGGGAATGAGGATAAAGTAGAGTATCATAATAGTGATTTCTTAATGCCTGTCCATAGTGGGAATGAGGATAAAGTAGAGAATCATAATAGTGATTGCTTAATACATGTCCATAGTGGGATTGGTGATAAAGTAGAGTATCATAATAGTGATTGCTTAATGCCTGTCAATATTGGGAATGGGGATACAGTAGAGTATCATAATAGTGATTGCTTAATGCCGGTCCATAGTGAGAATGGGGATATAGTAGAGTATCATAATAGTGATTGCTTAATGTGTGTCCATAGTGAGAATGGGGATATAGTTGAGTATCATAATAGTGATTGCTTAATGCCTGTCAATAGTGGGAATGGGGATACAGTAGAGTATCATAATAGTGATTGCTTAATGCCTGTCCATAGTGAGAATGGGGATACAGTAGAGTATCATAATAGTGATTGCTTAATGCCTGTCCATAGTGAGAATGGGGATATAGTTGAGTATCATAATAGTGATTGCTTAATGTGTGTCCATAGTGAGAATGGGGATAAAATATAGTATCATAATAGTGATTGCTTAATGTGTGTCCATAGTGAGAATGGGGATATATAGTAGAGTATCATAATAGTGATTGCTTAATGCATGTCCATAATGGGAATGGGTATAAAATAGAGTATCATAATAGTGATTGCTTAATGCCTGTCCATAGTTGCAATGGAGATAAAGTAGAGTATCATAATAATGATTGCTTAATGCATGTCCATAGTGGGAATGGGGATAGAATAGAGTATTGTTATAGTGATTGCTTAATGCCTGTCCATAGTTCCAATGGGGATACAGTAGAATATCATAATAGTGATTGCTTAATGCCTGTCCATAGTGAGAATGGGATATAGTAGAGTATCATAATAGTGATTGCTTAATGTGTGTCAATAGTGAGAATGGGGATAAAATATAGTATCATAATAGTGATTGCTTAATGTGTGTCCATAGTGAGAATGGGGATATAGTAGAGTATCATAATAGTGATTGCTTAATGCATGTCCATAGTGGGAATAGGGATAAAATAGAGTATCATAATAGTGATTGCTTAATGCCTGTCCATAGTTGCAATGGAGATCAAGTAGAGTATCATAATAGTGATTGCTTAATGCATGTCCATAGTGGGAATGGGAATATAGTAGAATGTTATAATAGTGATTTCTTAATACATGTCCATAGTAGGAATGGGGATTAAATAGAGTATTGTTATAGTGATTGCTTAATGCCTGTCCATAGTTGCAATGGAGATAAAGTAGAGTATCATAATAGTGATTGATTAATACATGTCCATAGTGGGAATGGGGATAAAGTAGAGTATTGTTATAGTGATTGCGTAATGCCTGTCCATAGTTGCAATGGGGATAAAGTAGAGTATCATAATAGTGATTGATTAATACATGTCCATAGTGTGAATGGGGATAAAATAGAGTATCATAATAGTGATTGCTTAATACCTGTCCATAGTGGGAATGGGGATAGAATAGGGTATCATAATAGTGATTGCTCAATGCTTGTCCATAGTTTGAATGGAGATAAAGTAGAGTATCATAATAGTGATTGCTAAATGCCTTTCCATAGTGGGAATGTGGATAAAATAGAGTTTCATAATAGTGATTGCTTAATGCCTGTCCATAGTGGGAATAGGGATAAAATATAATCTCATAATAGTGATTGCTTAATGCCTGTCCATAGTGAGAATGGGGATAAAATATAGTATCATAATAGTGATTGCTTAATGCCTGTCCATAGTAGGAATGAGGATAAAGTAGAGTATCATAAAAGTGATTGCTTAATGCCTGTCCATAGTAGGAATGGGGATAAAATATAGTATCATAATAGTGATTGCTTAATGCATGTACATAGTGGGAATGGGGGTGAAGTAAAGTATCATAATTGTGATTGCTTAATACCTGTCCATAGTTGGAATGGGGATAAAATATAGTATCATAATAGTGATTGCTTAATGCCTGTCCATAGTGGGAATGGGGATAAAATATAGTATCATAATAGTGATTGCTCAATGCCTGTCCATAGTGGGAAGGGGGATGAAGTAGAGTATCATAATAGTGATTGCTTACTATATGTCCATAGTGGGATTGAGGATAAAGTAGAGTATCATAATAGTGATTGCTTAATGCTTGTCCATAGTTGGAATTGTGATAAAATAGAGTATTGTTATAGTGATTGCTTAATGCCTGTCCATAGTTGCAATGGGGATAAAATAGAGTATTGTTATAGTGATTGCTTAATACCTGTCCATAGTGGGAATGGGGATAAAATAGAGTATTGTTATAGTGATTGCTTAATGCCTGTCCATAGTTGCAATGGGGATAAAATAGAGTATTGTTATAGTGATTGCTTAATGCCTGTCCATAGTAGGAATGAGGATGAAGAAGAGTATCATAATAGTGATTTCTTAATGCCTGTCCATAGTTGGAATGGGGATAAAATAGAGTATTGTTATAGTGATTGCTTAATGCATGTCCATAGTAGGAATGGGGATAAAATATAGTATCATAATAGTGATCGCTTAATGCATGTACATAGTGGGAATGGGGGTGAAGAAGAGTATCATAATAGTGATTGCTTAATGCATGTACATTGTGGGAATGGAGATAAAGTAGAGTATCATAATAGCGATTGCTTAATGCCTGTCCATAGTAGGAATGGGTATAAAATATAGTATCATAATAGTGATTGCTTAATGCCTGTCCATAGTGGGAAGGGGGATAAAATAGAGTATCATAATAGTGATTGCTTAATGCCTGTCCATAGTGTGAAGGGGGATAAAGTAGAGAATCATAAAAGTGATTGCTTAATACCTGTCCATAGTGGGAATGGGGATAAAGTAGAGTATCATAAAAGTGATTGCTTAATGCATGTCCATAGTGGGAAAGGAGATAAAGTAGAGTATCATAATAATGATTGCTTATTGCATGTCCATAGTGGGAAAGGAGATAAAGTAGAGTATCATTATAGTGATTGCTTAATGCCTGTCCATAGTGGGATTGGGGATAAAAAAGAGTATCATAATAGTGATTGCTTAATGCCTGTCCATAGTGGGATTGGGGATAAAAAAGAGTATCATTATAGTGATTGCTTAATGCCTGTCCATAGGGGGATAGGGGTTAAAGAAGAGTATCGTAATAGTGATTGCTTACTGCATGTACATAGTGGGAAGAGGGATAAAGTAGAGTATCATAATAGTGATTGCTTAATGTGTGTCCATAGTGGGAAGAGGGATAAATTAGAGTATCATAAAAGTGATTGCTTAATGCATGTCCTTAGTGGAAATGGGGATAAAGTAGAGTATCATTATAGTGATTGCTTAATGCATGTACATAGTGGGAATAGGGATAAATAGAGTTTCATAGCAGTGGTTACTTAGTGCCTGTCCATAGTAGGAATGGTGATAAAGTAGAGTATCATAATAGTGATTGGTTAATGCCTGTCCATAGTGAGAATGGGAATATAGTAGAGTATCATAATAGTGATTGCTTATTACATGTTCATAGTGGGATTGGGGATAAAGTAGACTATCCTAAAAGTGATTGCTTAATACATGTCCATAGTAGGAATGGGGATAAAATATAGTATTGTTATAGTGATAGCTTAATGCATGTCCATAGTGGGAATGGAGATAAAATTGAGTATTATAATAGTGATTGCTTAATGCCTGTCCATAGTGGGAATGGGGATAAAGTAGAGTATCATAATAGTGATTGCTTAATGCTTGTCCATAGTGGGAATGGGGATAAAGTAGAGTATTATAATAGTGATTGCTTAATGCATGTCCATAGTGGGAATAAGGATAAAGTAGAGTATCATAATAGTGATTGCTTAATAACTGTCCATAGTGGGAATGGGGATAAAGTAGAGTATCATAAAAGTGATTGCTTAATGCATGTCCATAGTGGGAATGGGGATAATGTAGAGTATTATAATAGTGATTGCTTAATAACTGTCCATAGTGGGAATAGGGATAAAGTAGAGTATCATAATAGTGATTGCTTAATGCCTATCCATAGTGGAAATGGGGATAAAGTAGAGTATAATAATAGTGATTGCTTAATGCATGTACATAGTGGGAATGGGGATAAATAGAGTTTCATAGCAGTGGCTGCTTAGTGCCTGTCCATAGTGGGAATGGGGATAAAGTAGAGTATCATGATAGTGATTGCTTAATGCATGTCCATATTGGGAGTGAGAATAAAGTAGAGTATCATAATAGTGATTGTTTAATGCCTATCCATAGTGGGAATGGGCATAAAGTAGAGTATCATAATAGTGATTGCTCAATGCATGTCCATAGTGGGAAGGGGGATAAATAGAGTTTCATAGTAGTGGTTGCTTAATGCCTGTCCATAGTGGGAATGGAGATAAAGTAAAGTATCATAATAGTGATTGCTTAATGCATGTCCATAGTGGGAATGGAGATAAAGTAGAGTATCATAATAGTGATTGTTTAATGCCTATCCGTAGTGGGAATGGGGATAAAGTAGAGTATCATAATAGTGATTGCTCAATGCATGTCTATAGTGGGAAGGGGGATAAATAGAGTTTTATAGCAGTGGCTGCTTAGTGCCTGTCCATAGTGGGAATGGGGATAAAGTAGAGTATCATGATAGTGATTGCTTAATGCATGTCCATATTGGGAGTGGGAATAAAGTAGAGTATCATAATAGTGATTGCTCAATGCATGTCCATAGTGGGAAGGGGGATAAATAGAGTTTCATAGTAGTGGTTGCTTAATGCCTGTCCATAGTGGGAATGGGGATAAAGTAGAGTATCATGATAGTGATTGCTTAATGCATGTCCATATTGGGAGTGAGAATAAAGTAGAGTATCATAATAGTGATTGTTTAATGCCTATCCATAGTGGGAATGGGCATAAAGTAGAGTATCATAATAGTGATTGCTCAATGCATGTCCATAGTGGGAAGGGGGATAAATAGAGTTTTATAGCAGTGGCTGCTTAGTGCCTGTCCATAGTGGGAATGGGGATAAAGTAGAGTATCATAATAGTGGTTGCTTAATGCATGTCCGTAGTGGGAATGGAGATAAAGTAGAGTATCATAATAGTGATTGCTCAATGCATGTCCATAGTGGGAAGGGGGATAAATAGAGTTTCATAGTAGTTGTTGCTTAATGCCTGTCCATAGTGGGAATGGAGATAAAGTAAAGTATCATAATAGTGATTGCTTAATGCATGTCCATAGTGGGAATGGGGATAAAGTAGAGTATCATAATAGTGATTGCTTAATAGTGAGAATGGGGATATAGTAGAGTATCATAATAGTGATTTCTTAATATATGTCCATAGTAGGAATGGGGATAAAATAGAGTATTGTTATAGTGATTGCTTAATGCCTGTCCATAGTTGCAATGGGGATAAAGTAGAGTATCATAATAGTGATTGCTTAATACCTGTCCATAGTTGGAATGGGGATAGAATAGAGTATCATAATAGTGGTTGCTTAATGCCTGTCCATAGTGGAAAGGGGGGGGGGGGGGGGGGGGGGGGGGGGGGTGAAGTAGAGTATCATAATAGTGATTGCTTAATACCTGTCAATAGTTGGAATGGGGATATAAAAGAGTATTGTTATAGTGATTGCTTAATGCATGTCCATAGTGAGAATGGAGATAAAATAGATATTATTGATAAATAAAAACAATACTTCTGGAAATCTGTAATTTATAGCAAATACTGATTTTAAATGGGGAAATCAGTGCAAATACAGCAATCATTTAGATATTTTATATAGATCTTAACATTTTGAAAAAGCTTTCAGCATTTCTTAACGTAGACATTTGACACAATATTAAATCAACTTTTAACAAAAGGTTTTGAAAAATTAATTTTCATCTATCAAAATTTTGCATTGAAATCTAATTCACCAAAAATTACCTTTTTTATGATATTTCAAATTTATTTAAACAATTTTTATTAACCTCTAAAATGACTGTTTAAGGGAAACATTATGTATGCTTTTTCCTGATACCTGAAACCTGCCTCCCAAACAAGAGACATGGCTGGAGTATACACAATATCACTGATACAGATATATGCAGATTCATCATCAACAATCTATTTATTTGTTCTGATTTTCCTAGAGGTGCCAGTGACGATGTTATAATTTTTTAGAAGTGATTTTACTTTATAGAGGTGACACAGTTGACACTATATGTACTACCTGTACTACATGTAGATTTATTATCACAACATACTCTAATGTGTGCAGGTGCACATTTTCTCTTATCTATCATATAATATTGAGTTGACTTACTTAAAACATACATATTTTTACCTAATATTGTTGCCAAGGTCATTTTGTATTTATATCCTTGTTTTGATTATAAACTTATTAGAATTTTAATGTTAAAACAAAACTTGACCTTATACGAATTATACTCTTGAATTATAATCTTGTTTGCTGTTTAACTATTTCTACAGTGGCAAACATATAATATCCAATGACAAATTAACAATTGATGTTGGCTGTGTTGTAGTCACTTGCCATGATGTAACTTCCTTCAAGCGTGTTTCACCAAATTTATTATTTTAATAAGAAAGACTCTCATCAATAAAAACTCCATACCATAAAGAACTGTTTGCCACTGTTCAGTTATATTTCTATGTTGTGTATCAATATTAACCCTTTGCTCCGTAAACATTTTCTTGGACTCTTCCAAATTAAAAGCATTAATTCACCATGTATCAGCAATGGGTGAATTATGTTTATATTAACTGACAGAGTGGAAAATAGTGCAGGAAGTGTTCAGATTACTTGTTACGAGAAATCTGAACTCTTCCTGCACTGTTTTCAATGGCCTTCTGTGATTGGTGCGGGAAAACATGTATCTATGGAGTAAAGGGTTAAAACTAAATTTGTTTGAGTTTTAGGGAAATGGACCTTGACGGTCAGATAAACATGGATGTATACCTATGGAGCCTCCATCATCAGATCTGTATGTTCTAGCTAATTCACAAAGATATCATCTATATATGAATTACTACAATTATATAAAAAATATTTTTATCTGGCCATGTATGCAGGGTGTGCCTCGTTTGTGACGCCAACAAATGATGAAGGTCTTCCATACAATGACAACACCTGGCATCAGATGATTGCCTGGAGAGACCAGAATGTGGCCTATATTTCCATAGACAATACCTGGACAGGTCTGCCAGTAGAATACATTCTAATTCTTACACCACTTTTTAGCTCACCTGAGCCTAAGGCTGACAGGTGAGCTTTTGTGATCACCTGGTGTCCGTCATCTGTCGTTCGTCGTCTGTCGTCCGTCGTTAACTTTTAGCTTCTAACAAAATCTCCTCTGAAACCACTGGGCCAATTTTTATATAACTTCACAGAAATGTTCCTTGGGTGACCCTCTACCAAGTTTGTTCGAGCCATCTTGATTCATAAAAAAACATGGCCGCCAGGTGGCGGGGCAAGTTTAATAAGTAAAAACTTAAAAAATGTTCCTTTGGTGACCCTCTACCAAGTTTGTTCAAGCCATTTTGATTTGTCAAAAAATATGGTGGCCAGGGGGTGGGGTTAGTTTAATTTATAAAAACTTAAAAAATCTTCTTGTCAGAAACTGATGGCTCGATTTTAAAATAATTTCACAGAAATGTTCCTTGGGTGACCCATTACCAAGTTTGTTCAAGCCATCTTGATTCTTCAAAAAACATGGTGGCCAGGGGGTGGGGTTAGTTTACTATATAAGCTATAGTAAAAACTTAAAAAATCTTCTTGTCAGAAACTAATGGCTCGATTTTAAAATAATTTCACAGAAATGTTCCTTGGGTGACCCTCTACTTAACTTGTTCAACCCATCTTGATTCGTCAAAAAACATGGCGTCCAAGGGGTGGAGTTAGTTTACTAGAATAAGCTAAAGTTAAAACTTAAAAAATCTTCTTGTCAGAAACTTCTGGCTCGATTTTAAAATAATTTCACAGAAATGTTCCTTGGGTGACCCTCTACCAATTTTGTTCAAGCCATCTTGATAGTCAAAAACATTGAAGCCAGGGGGTGGGGTTAGTTTAGTATATAAGCAATAGTAAAAACTTAAAAAATCTTCTTGTCAGAAACTTCTGACTCGATTTTAAAATAATTTCACAGAAATGTTTTTTGGGTAACCCTCTACCAAAATAAGTTTGTTCAAGCCATCTTGATTAGTCAAAAATCATGGCGGCTAGGGGATGGGGTTAGTTCACTATATAAGCCATAGTAAACATTTAAAAAATCTTCTTGTCAGAAACTACTGGTTCGATTTTAAAATAGTTTCACAGAAATTATCCTTGGTTGACCCTCTATCAAGTTTGTTCAAGCCATCTTGATTCTTCAAAAAACATGGCCACCAAGGGGCGGTGTAAGTTAAATTAGTAAACTTAAAAAATCTTCTTGTCAGAAACTACTGGCTCGATTTTAAAATAATTTCACAGAAATGTTACTTTGAGGATCCTTCACCAAGTTTGTTCAAACCGTAGTGATTCGTAACAAAAAAACCGTGGCCAGGGGTTGGGGTTAGTTCACTATATAAGCTATAGTAAAAACTTAAAAAATCTTCTTGTCAGAAACCACCCGATCAATTTGAAAACAATTTCACAGAAATGTTCCTTGGGTGACCCTTTACCAAGTTTGTTCAAGCTGTTGTGATTTGTTAAAAAACACGATCGCCACAGTGAGGTGCTAGTTTACTATAAAGGCAGCTATAGTAAAACTTCAAAAGCCTTCTTGTCAGAATCTTCTGACCTGATTTCGATGTAATTTCACTGACTTTTACCATGGGTGAACCTCTACCAAATTTGAACTCTTCTATGCATCTGTTACATCTTCAAAACAAATCAAAATTCTAAGTACTCTCCCATCTCGTTTTTCTGGAATTTTGAGTGTACATGTATTATATAATGTACTTAAGTTGGGTGACTCAAGGTCAGTCAGGTGAGTGATATAGGTTCATCTTGGCCCTCTTGTTATAGGCTATTATCTAATACTTGCACCACATCATGAAGAATACTCTTATACTTACACCACATCATGAAGAATACTTTCTTAAATTTACACCACTTCCAGTAGAATATTATCTTATACATACACCACTCCATTAAGACTACTATCTAATACTTAAACCACTCCATAAAGAATCCTATAATACTTACTTCACTTATTGAAGAACACTATCTAATATTTACTTCACTAAATGAAGAATATTATCTAATACTTACACTTCTTAATGCAGAATACTATATAATACTTACACCACTTCATGAAATATGCTATCTAATACTTACACATTTAATGAAGAATACTATTAAATACTTACACCATTTAATGAAGAATACTATCATTTAATGAAGAATACTATATAATACTTACACCATTTAATGAAAAATACTATCAAATACTTACACCATTTAATGAATACTATATAATACTTACACCACTTCATGAAGAATAATATTTAATACTTACACTATTTAATGAAAAATACTATCAGATACTTACACCATTTAATGAAGAATACTATATAATTCTTACACCATTTTATGAAGAATACTATTTAATACTTACACCATTTAATGAAAAATACTATCAAATACTTACACCATTTAATGAAGAATACTATATAATACTTACACCACTTCATGAAGAATACTATTTAATACTTACACCATTTAATGAAGAATACTATCAAATACTTACACCATTTAATGAAGAATACAATCAAATACTTACACCATTTAAGGAGGAATATACCTTTTAAATTATTTTCGAAATCAGTGGAATATTTGGTATGTAATGAAACTAGAAGTAATTTCCAATTTGAATATGCTTTTTTTCTGCGGTAAATATAACACTTCTTTACCTATGACGTCGTAAACATGGCCATGTTTGGTCTTTTTGACGTCCCGATTTATAGCAGCGTATTTGCGTATTTGTCGACCTCAGTCAAGTTATATCGAATGTACAGAATAGAAACACATATCACCACGTACACATTCAACGGATATATGAATTTACATATGCAATAATTACGACGAACGCCAAATTCTGAAAATATTAGCGAAAAACGGAAATTATTTTTTTCTCGATTTTTTCGAAAAAAATGCTTCAAATCAAAATTACCAAAAAACAAACCTAGCGATTTTGTAATAATTTTTATTTGATTTCTAACAATATGCTTCACAGTGATTGTGAGATTTTTAGAACAATTGACAAACTAGATTTTTTTTTATTTTTAATTATTTAACCCCACCCTACGTCAAAAAAAATCGAGAAAAAAATAGTTTCCGTTTTTCGCTAGTATTTTCAAAATGTGGCGTTCGTCATAATTTTTGCATCTGTAAATGCATACATCCGTCAAATGTGTACATGGTGATATATGTTTCTATTCTGTGTATTAGGAATAACTCAACTGAGGTCGAAAAAATACGCGATTTTGCTGCTATACATTGGGACGTCAAAAAGACTGAACATGGCCATGATAACGACGTCACATATAAATATATATTCTATTGACCGCTGCAAAAAATACATATTCACATTGGGAATCTCTTCTAAGTTCATAATATACTAATTGAATCACTGATTTAGAAAATAATCAAACCTTAATCAACTGCCGAAAATCTTATGGAAAACGCGTAGAATTATGCAATATGTTGACGTCTTTTTTGACGTAGGGTGGGGTTAAATAATTAAAAATCAAAAAAAATCTAGTTTGTCAATTGTTCTAAAAATCTCACAATCACTGTGAAGCATATTGTTAGAAATCAAATAAAAATTATTCCAAAATCGCTCGGTTTATTTTTTGGTAAATTTGATTTGAAGCATTTTTTTTCAAAAAAATCGAGAAAATAATAATTTCCGTTTTTCACTAATATTTTCAAATGTGGCATTCGTTGTAATTTTTGCATCTGTTAATTCATATATCCGTTGAATGTGTTCGTGGTGATATGTGTTTCGATTCTGTACATTCCGTATAACTTGACTGAGGTCGACAAATACGCGATTTTGCTGCTATAAATTGGGACGTCAAAAAGACCAAACATGGCCTTGTTTAAGACGTCATAGGTAAAGAAGTGTTATATTTACCGCAGAAAAAAAAGCATATTCAAATTGGAAATTACTTCTAGTTTCATTACATACCAAATATTCCCTTGATTTCGAAAATAATTTAAAAGGTATATTCCTCCTTAATGAAGAATACTATCAAATACTTTCACTACTTCATGAAAAATACTAACAAATACTTACACCAGTTAATGAAAAATACTATATAATACTTACACCACTTCATGAAGAATACTACCAAATACTTACACCATTTAATGAAGAATACTATCAAATACTTACACCATTTAATGAAGAATACTATCAAATACTTAAATATGTAAATATGTAAAGCATAAATTGGTGCCATCTGATTAATCTTGTACTAATTCTTGCATTATTTATTGTTCAATTGTATTCATTTTTGCACACTTATTGTTCTAAATAATGGTTAAATCAGTTATATTGGGAATCATTAATAATTATCATCAAGTTTTATTAAAATTATTTATTATAACTCTATCACTAGAAATTCACCGTCACTCTAGTCATCAATTACTCACTATCATAGTCACTTTCTGTGTCATCATTACCATGCATAGGGAGTTTATCACACAATGTCTTTACTTGTTTGGTAGTGTCTTATAACAATGACAATGATCTTCTGATATAATTCCACTGCCAATACAGTGAAACAAGATCATATTTGATAGGTATTTTTTATTCACACATCACTGTTATGTCACCTGGTGATTTGGTCTCCCCTTTGAGAGTGTTGATAGGTGAACTTTGATCTCATGTAAATTCTGTTCTTCAAATGTTTCATTGATAAAAATACTTGGATTTTCTCTACCAATTTGAACCCACTTTACTTTTAACCAGTTTATTTTCTTACCATTAGAATCTATTTGCATGTTTGGGCATTATGTTTTGTTGAACTGTTTGAAGTCGAGTATGTCTTAATACTTAACTGGAACAACTATGTATGGCTTTTGCTTTCATGCCAAAGACAAAACTGTGTTCCACATTGATGGCACCAAAACTTGAGTTCTCTTTTTTGCGGTTTCAGTGGTTTAATGCATAATGTCGAACTCAATCTGCAAATGTCCACGTTCAAAAAACTTTTGATGGATTCTTTTGAGACTTTTTCAGTTGTTCAGTGGTTGTAAATAAGATTTGATCTTTCACTTGAAAAACTTATTTCTGACATACAATTGTTACTGTCAGCAGAAGACATTCAGCAATATTCATTTTCCATTGTCCCGTTTGCCTTATTTGCTCCACAGTACTGCTAAAACAACAATCATCATCACATTTGTTCATTTAGCAGGATGTTTTTATTATGTTTAGTATGTATAGCAGCACTTTTTCTTTCGTTTGACAGATTGTCCATTCCTAAATAATGCTCATCAGAAATGTCAGATGCCGATCATATGTACTCCTTGTCATTATCTGTGTCCTGAATACTACTTTCTTCAATGTTGTGTGCACTTTTCTCTTTTCATATTTTCATTATTAAATCATGTTTTGTAAGAGAGGAATATTAACTGAAGAGCTGGATGACATGTCTTCTTTCAATTTCATCAAATTTCCTTTTTATTTGCTCGTTTCTTTCTTGAATTAGTTTGTGTATTTCTCAGTATAAAATGACAAACAGAACTTTTCTAAGTAAACCATTAGGATATTAAGATTAGGATGAAATCAATGCCAAATGCAAGTAATAACCTGATATCTGACCTTTAATGTGTACACATGGAACCTTTATGCATTGATTTATACATCAATCATCTGCCAGACTATATTGTTCATTGTGGTATCTGCCAGACTATACAGTTCAGTGTGGTATCTGCCAGACTATACAGTCCAGTGTGGTATCTGCCAGACTATACAGTCCAGTGTGGTATCTGCCAGACTATACTGTTCCATGTGGTATCTGCGAGACTATACAGTTCAGTGTGGTATCTGCCAGACTATACAGATCAGTGTGGTATCTGCCAGACTATACAGATCAGTGTGGTATCTGCCAGACTATACAGTCCAGTGTGGTATCTGCCAGACTGTACAGTTCAGTGTGGTATCTGCCAGACTGTACAGTCCAGTGTGGTATCTGCCAGACTGTACAGTCCAGTGTGGTATCTGCCAGACTATACAGTCCAGTGTGGTATCTGCCAGACTATACAGTTCAGTGTGGTATCTGCCTGACTGTACAGTCCAGTGTGGTATCTGCCAGACTGTACAGTCCAGTGTGGTATCTGCCAGACTGTACAGTTCAGTGTGGTATCTGCCAGACTGTACAGTTCAGTGTGGTATCTGCCAGACTGTACAGTTCAGTGTGGTATCTGCCAGACTGTACAGTTCAGTGTGGTATCTGCCAGACTGTACAGTTCAGTGTGGTATCTGCCAGACTGTACAGTTCAGTGTGGTATCTGCCTGACTGTACAGTTCATTGTGGTATCTGCCAGACTGTACAGTTTAGTGTGGTATCTGCCTGACTACACAGTTCATTGTGGTATCTGCCAAACTATACTGTCCAGTGTGGTATCTGCCAGACTGTACAGTCCAGTGTGGTATCTGCCTGACTACACAGTTCAGTGTGGTATCTGCCAGACTATACAGTCCAGTGTGGTATCTGCCTGACTATACAGTCCAGTGTGGTATCTGCCTGACTATACAGTCCAGTGTGGTATCTGCAAGACTATACAGTTCAGTGTGGTATCTGTCAGACTATACAGTTCAGTGTGGTATCTGCCTGACTATACAGTTCAGTGTGGTATCTGCCTGACTACACAGTTCAGTGTGGTATCTGCCAGACTACACAGTTCAGTGTGGTATCTGCCTGACTACACAGTTCAGTGTGATATCTGCCAGACTATACAGTTCAGTGTGGTATCTGCCAGACTATACAGTTCAGTGTGGTTTCTGCAAGACTATACAGTTCAGTGTGATATCTGCCAGACTATACAGTCCAGTGTGGTATCTGCCTGACTATACAGTCCAGTGTGGTATCTGCCAGACTATACTGTTCAGTGTGGTATCTGCCAGACTATACAGTCCAGTGTGGTATCTGCCAGACTATACAGTTAAGTGTGGTATCTGTCAGACTATACAGTTCAGTGTGGTATCTGTCAGACTATACAGTTCAGTGTGGTATCTGTCAGACTATACAGTTCAGTGTGGTATCTGCCAGACTATACAGTCCAGTGTGGTATCTGCCAGACTACACAGTTCAGTGTGGTATCTGCCTAACTACACAGTTCAGTGTGGTATCTGCCTGACTATACAGTCCAGTGTGGTATCTGCCTGACTATACAGTTCAGTGTGGTATCTGCCAGACTATACAGTTCAGTTTGGTATCTGCCAGACTATACAGTCCAGTGTGGTATCTGCCAGACTATAAAGTCCAGTGTGGTATCTGCCAGACTATATAGTCCAGTGTGGTATCTGCTGACTATACAGTTCAGTGTGGTATCTGCTAGACTATACAGTTCAGTGTGGTATCTGTCAGACTATACAGTTCAGTGTGGTATCTGCCAGACTATACAGTCCAGTGTGGTATCTGCCAGACTATACAGTCCAGTGTGGTATCTGCCAGACTATAAAGTCCAGTGTGGTATCTGCCAGACTATACAGTCCAGTGTGGTATCTGCTGACTATACAGTCCAGTGTGGTATCTGCTAGACTATACAGTTCAGTGTGGTATCTGTCAGACTATACAGTTCAATGTGGTATCTGCCAGACTATACAGTCCAGTGTGGTATCTGCCAGACTATACAGTCCAGTGTGGTATCTGCCAGACTATACAGTCCAGTGTGGTATCTGCCAGACTATACTGTTCAGTGTGGTATCTGCCAGACTATACAGTCCAGTGTGGTATCTGCCTGACTATACAGTCCAGTGTGGTATCTGCCTGACTATACAGTCCAGTGTGGTATCTGCAAGACTATACAGTTCATTGTGGTATCTGTCAGACTATACAGTTAAGTGTGGTATCTGTCAGACTATACAGTCCAGTGTGGTATCTGTTAGACTATACAGTTCAGTGTGGTATCTGCCAAACTATACAGTCCAGTGTGGTATCTGCCAGACTACACAGTTCAGTGTGGTATCTGCCTAACTACACAGTTCAGTGTGATATCTGCCAGACTATACAGTTCAGTGTGGTATCTGCCAGACTATACAGTTCAGTATGGTTTCTGCCAGACTATACAGTTCAGTGTGGTATCTGCCAGACTATACTGTCCAGTGTGGTATCTGCCAGACTATACAGTCCAGTGTGGTATCTGCCAGACTATACTGTTCAGTGTGGTATCTGCCAGACTATACAGTCCAGTGTGGTATATGTTAAACTATACAGTCCAGTGTGGTATCTGCCAGACTATACAGTTAAGTGTGGTATCTGTCAGACTATACAGTTCAGTGTGGTATCTGCCAGACTATACAGTCCAGTGTGGTATCTGCCAGACTATACAGTCCAGTGTGGTATCTGCCAGACTATACAATCCAGTGTGGTATCTGCCAGACTATACAATTCAGTGTGGTATCTGCCAGACTATACAATCCATTGTGGTATCTGCCTGACTATACAGTCCAGTGTGGTATCTGCCTGACTATACAGTTCAGTGTGGTATCTGCCAGACTATACAGTTCAGTTTGGTATCTGCCAGACTATACAGTTCAGTGTGGTATTTGCCAGACTATAAAGTCCAATGTGGTATCTGCTGACTATACAGTTCAATGTGGTATCTGCTAGACTATACAGTTCAGTGTGGTATCTGTCAGATTATACAGTAGCCAAATATAGAGTTTCTCTAAAAACTGTAGTGACACAACTTTTACAAACTCGTATGCTATTTTGCAAGTCAATTTTAGGCATCGAAATAAATATTGCGTTGTCAAAACAATTTTGTATATGGGGAATTAGGTAGAACTGACTTGTCAATAACAAGAATTTTTTTTTATGCTATAAATAGAATATAATTATATATATATAAATAATATACAAGTCAATGTTATCAGAAATGGAAAAGTATTCAAATAAAACCATTCGGGCTTCTCTTGTCAGAGACAATCTTAATACCTTGCATGGCTTAGTCAAGGAGTTCCAAACACTAAATTGTTTTTATTAAACCTTAAAATGATTAAGAGATAACTTTATCCAATCTTGGAATGCACGGTTAAATGACTAAAGCAGAGTAATATTTTATAGACATTTTCTTCCTTTAAACTACAACCATTTTTATTAAATGTGCACACATTTAGAGTTGCATTATGACCAGACTACAGGCTTCTTCACATAGGCTTCAGGTAGAAAGAGTAGATGGAAGTGACCAAGCACACATCACCAACAAAGAAGAAATGTGTCTGTTTACATAATACACAGCAATCAAACTGAAACACACTGTTAATCAGTAGCCATCATTTAATGTATATTTGTCATAACAATTTTAATATTCTGCTTGATCATGAGTCATAATGACCTATTTCAAATTATGTTGTACAGTTGTACTATTTTATGAAATAAATGCACCACACACACTAAATAAACCTATAAACTTTGAGCTTTCTTCGCAATTGAGTTAACATAAATTACTATATACTAAACTTTCATAGGAAAATTTGATTTTTCTTTGATAAGTGGTACATTTTGTAGACAATACATTATCTACAATTTGATTGATGTTTTGGTTAAAGAATAGACTTTTTTAAAAGGATGATAATAATTTCATATGATAAATTTGTATGCAGGGTCAAGAACAAGTGGCTGTGCTAAAGGAACAGTCATAGGTCCCAACACAGGAGTATATGTAGGAGGACTGCCTACAGATTTTGAAATCCGACGAACAAGTTCTGACCCAAGACTAAAGGTACTAGCTTGTTCTTGCATTATGCTTATCGTGAAAATTGCCTTGCTATAGGTATTAATACGGAGTTTACAGAAATTCCTGCTAACTCTGTTAGTGTGAATCTTTCCATGTTAAAATGTTTTGAGAATGCACATGGAATATAGTTGATCCTATAAGACTTGGTAATCTCTGTGCAGGCTTAATGTGATGCTTCAGTTTTGATATTTGATACCGTGGGATATATAAAATAAGTTCAGTTTTCATGTAAGATAATTCCGATTGATTGGTCACAGTTTGGTTGCCATGCAGTATATTTCTATTGATTGATGACAGTTCGGTTGCTGTTCAGTATATTGCTATTGATTGATTACAGTTTGGTTGCGATGTGGTATGTTGCTATCAATTGATGACAGTTTGGTTGCTGTGAGGTATATTGCTATCGATTGATGACAGTTTGGTTGCTGTGTGGTATCCTGCTATCAGTTGATCACAGTTTGGTTGCCATGCAGTATATTGCTATCAATTGATAACAGTTTTGTTGCCGTGAGGTATATTGCTATAGATTGATGACAGTTTGGTTACCGTGGAGTATATTGCTATTGATTGATGACAGTTTGGTTGCCCTGCAGTTTATTGCTATCAATTGATCACAGTTTGATTGCTGTGCTGTATATTGATATTGATTGATCACAGTTTGGTTGCCATGCAACATATTGCTATCGATTGATCACAGTTTGGTTGCCATGCGTTATATTGCTATCAATTGATTACAGTTTGATTGCAATGTTATATATTGCTGTTACTTGATCACAGTTTGGTTGCCATGCAGTATATTGCTATTGATTGATCACAGTTTGGTTGCCATGCAGTATATTGCTATTGATTTATTGTAGTTTGGTTGCCATGCAGTATATTGCTATTGATTGATTGCAGTATATTGCTATTGATTGATCACAGTTTGGTTGCCATGCAGTATATTGCTATTGATTGATTGCAGTTTGGTTGCCATCAGTATATTGCTATTGATTGATCACAGTTTGGTTGCCATGCAGTATATTGCTATTCATTGATCACAGTTTGGTTGCTGTGCGATATATTGCAATTAATTAATCACAGTTTGGTTGCCATGCAGTATATTGCTTTTGATTGATTGCAGTTTGGTTGCCATGCAGTAAATTGACATATTTGAATACAGTTTGGTTGCCATGCAGTATATTGCTATTAATTGATCACAGTTTGGCTGCCATGCGGTATATTGCTATTGATCAATTCTGTTTCCATGTTGTATTATACTGGCTAGCAGTTACATTTTAATTTCTATTTATGTTTCAATGTGATACATTTATGTTTAGTTTCCATGTGATACATTGCTGATAAATGATTACAGCTCAGTTTCCATGTGGTATTGTACAGGCTAGTGGTTACATTTTAATTTCTAATTAAGTTTAATTTCCATGTGATACCTTTATGTTTAGTTTCCATGTGATACATTGCTGATAAATGATTACAACTCAGTTTCCATGTGGTGTTATACTGGCTAGCAGTTACATTTTAATTTCCATTTAAGTTTAGTTTCAATGTGAAACCTTTATGTTTAGTTTCCATGTGATACATTGCTGATAAATGATTACAACTCAGTTTCCATGTGGTGTTATACTGGCTAGCAGTTACATTTTAATTTCCATTTGAGTTTAGTTTTAAATGTGATACCTTTATGTTTAGTTTCCATGTGATACATTGCTGATAAATGATAACATCTCAGTTTCCATGTGGTGTTATACTGGCTAGCAGTTACATTTTAATTTCCATTTAAGTTTAGTTTCCATGTGATACCTTTATGTTTAGTTTCCATGTGATACATTGCTGATAAATGATTACAACTTAGTTTCCATGTGGTATTGTATTGGCTAGTGGTAACATTTCAATTTCCATTTAAGTTTAGTTTCCATGTGAAACCTTTATGTTTAGTTTCCATGTGATACATTGCTGATAAATGATTACAGCTCAGTTTCCATGTGGTATTGTATTGGCTAGTGGTTGCATTTCAATTTCCATTTAAGTTTAGTTTCCATGTGAAACCTTTATGTTTAGAGTCCATATGATACATTGCTGATAAATGATTATAGCTCAGTTTGTATGTGGTAGTGTATTGGCTAGTGATAGCATTTCAATTTCCATTTAAGTTTAGTTTCCATGTGAAACCTTTATGTTTAGTTTACATGTGATACATTGCTGAAATGATTACAGCTCAGTTTCCATGTGGTATTATACTGGCTAGCAGTTACATTTTAATTTCCATTTAAGTTTAGTTTCCATGTGATATATTTATGTTTAGTTTCCATGTGATACATTGCTGATAAATGATTACAGCTTAGTTTCCATGTGGTGTTATACTGGCTAGCAGTAACATTTTAATTTCGATTTAATTTTAGTTTCCATGTGAAACCTTTATGTTTAGTTTCCATGCGATACATTGCTGATAAATGGTTACAGCTCAGTTTCCATGTAATGACTTTTTGCTTATACCTGATCTCACATTAGTACATGTAGTGTGTTCTGCTTATAACTCATCACAGCTCATTATTCATGTGATTGTTAGCTTATAAATGATTATAGCTTTGTTTTCCATATGAAATATTTTTAATAAATAGTCAGAGCTCAGTTACCATGTGAAGTTTTGCTGATAAATGCTCACAACTCAGTTACAAGGCATTGTTTTGCTGATAAATGGTCACAGGTCAGTTATCATGTGATGTATAGCTGATAAATGATGACAGCTCTGCTCAGTTATCATATGTTTTATTGCTGATAAATGATGACAACTCTGCTCAGTTATCATGTGATGTATTGCTGATAAACGATGACAGCTCTGCTCAGTTATCATATGATGTATTGCTGATAAATGATGACAGCTCTGCTCAGTTATCATATGATATATTGCTGATAAATGATGATAGCTCTGCTCAGTTGTCATGGGATATATTGCTGATAAATGATAACAGCTCTGCTCAGTTATCATATGATATATTGCTGATAAATGATGACAGCTCTGCTCATTTGTCATGTGATATATTGCTGATAAATGATGACAGCTCTGCTCAGTTTTCATGTGATGTATTGCTGAAAGATGATGACAGCTCTGCTCAGTTATCATATGATGTATTGCTGATAGATGATGACAGCTCTGCTCAGTTATCATTTGATGTATTGCTGATAAACGATGACAGCTCTGCTCAGTTATCATGTGATATATTGCTGATAAACGATGACAGCTCTGCTCAGTTATCATATGTTTTATTGCTGATAAATGATGACAGCTCTGCTCAGTTATCATGTGATATATTGCTGATAAATGATGACAGCTCTGCTCAGTTATCATGTGATATATTGTTGATAAACGATGACAGCTCTGCTCAGTTATCATGTGATATATTGCTGATAAATGATGTCAGCTCTGCTCAGTTATCATGTGATATATTGCTGATAAAGATGACAGCTCTGCTCAGTTATCATGTGATATATTGCTGATTAACGATGACAGCTCTGCTCAGTTATCATGTGATATATTGCTGATAAATAATGACCGCTCTGCTCAGTTATCATGTGATATATTGCTGATAAATAATGACAGCTCTGCTCAGTTATCATATGATATATTGCTGATAAATGATGACAGCTCTGCTCAGTTATCATGTGATGTATTGCTGATAAATGATGACAGCTCTGCTCAGTTATCATATAATGTATTGCTGATAAATGATGACAGCACTGCTCAGTTATCATATGATATATTGCTGATAAATGATGATAACTCTGCTCCGTTTAGAATGGGATATATTGCTGATAAATGATGACAGCTCTGCTCAGTTATCATGTGATATATTGCTGATAAATGATGACAGCTCTGCTCAGTTATCATGTGATAATTTGCTGATAAATAATGACAGCTCTGCTCAGTTATCATGGGATATATTGCTGATAAATGATAATAGCTCTGCTCAGTTATCATGTGATATATTGCTGATTAATGATGACAGCTCTGCTCAGTTATCATGTGATGTATTGCTGATAATAATGACAGCTCTGCTCAGTTATCATGTGATATATTGCTGATAAATGATGACAGCTCTGCTCAGTTATCATGTTATATATTGCTGATAAATGATGACAGCTCTGCTCAGTTACCATGTGATGTATTGCTGATAAATGATGACAGTTCTGCTCAGTTATCATATGATGTATTGCTGATAAATGATGACAGCTCTGCTTGCATGTTTTATTTTTCAGATGATTGATCACAGTTTTCAGGGCTGTATCCGTGATATCCAGGTCATGCAGCAGAAGTATCCGACAGAAGTTTGGAAGACCCTGGATTGGAATGATGCCATTCATAATGAACTAGCTTTCCTAAACTGGGAGGGATGTCCTATCAATTTAGACCGAGGGGTACACTTTATGGGACAGGGTAAGAATGTATAGTTCATATTTCAACAATGCTCTACGTTTGATATTTTGTAGGTTGTATTTGGCATTGCTTTTAACTTCTTGGAACAGTTTCCAGTATAAGAATAATCTCACCCTTAAATCATGGAAGAGGCTACAGATCATAAATTACAACAACAACAACAAAACACACCAGTATTATACCATTTAATTCTGTTTAGCCATTCCAACTAATAAAATCCAACTTATTAATCTTTGCCAAAAATATGAAATTAATAAATGAAAACTAATTCGAAAATTTAAGGTAAATATAAAGCACTAATCACTTAAATTTTTTTGTGGTCAGGGTTTGCAAGATTTCCACAAGATCTATTCCAAGTGGGTAACTCCAAACTCATTGAGTTTGGCTTCAGAACACAGATGCACACCGGGATACTCTTCTTTGCCTATGGTGGCACTGGCATCTATATTTACTGTGCACTCATTAAAGGAGCACTGCATTTTGAGTTTGCCAATGGGATTATGGGTAGCTCAGTCACAATGAACATTCCAAGTGTAAATTTCTGTGACAGTCAATGGTATGAAGTGGAACTCATCAAGACAGGACAAGAAGCTAAGATCATAGTTAAGAATGTCGGCACAGAAGTGTCCGGAGACTCGAACACGGAGCTGACAGTGTTGACCTCATCAGAATTCTATGTTGGTGGAATACCTCCAGAATCAGAAGCCCAGCAGTTTGTGGAGGAGAATAAACTGGCAATGCCTATTGCTGGTAAGTATAATGTAACAATTGTCATCAGTCCTTATTGCTGGTAAGTATAATGTAACAATTGTCATCAGTCCTTATTGCTGGTAAGTATAATGTAACAATTGTCATCAGTCCTTATTGCTGGTAAGTGTAATGTAACAATTGTCATCAGTCCTTATTGCTGGTAAGTGTAGTGTAACAATTGTCATCAGTCCTTATTGCTGGTAAGTATAATGTAACAATTATCATCAGTCCTTATTGCTGGTAAGTGTAATGTAACAATTGTCATCAGTCCTTATTGCTGGTAAGTATAATTTAACAATTGTCATCAGTCCTTATTGCTGGTAAGTGTAGTGTAACAATTGTCATCAGTCCTTATTGCTGGTGAGTATAATGTAACAATTGTCATCAGTCCTTATTGCTGGTAAGTATAATGTAACAATTGTCATCAGTCCTTATTGCTGGTAAGTATAATGTAACAATTGTCATCAGTCCTTATTGCTGGTAAGTGTAATGTAACAATTGTCATCAGTCCTTATTGCTGGTAAGTGTAGTGTAACAATTGTCATCAGTCCTTATTGCTGGTAAGTATAATGTAACAATTATCATCAGTCCTTATTGCTGGTAAGTGTAATGTAACAATTGTCATCAGTCCTTATTGCTGGTAAGTATAATTTAACAATTGTCATCAGTCCTTATTGCTGGTAAGTGTAGTGTAACAATTGTCATCAGTCCTTATTGCTGGTGAGTATAATGTAACAATTGTCATCAGTCCTTATTGCTGGTAAGTATAATGTAACAATTGTCATCAGTCCTTATTGCTGGTAAGTGTAGTGTAACAATTGTCATCAGTCCTTATTGCTGTTAAGTATAATGTTACAATTGTCATCAGTCCTTATTGATGGTAAGTATAATGTAACAATTGTCATCAGTCATTATTGCTGGTTAGTGTAGTGTAACAATTGTCATCAGTCCTTATTGCTGGTAAGTGTAGTGTAACAATTGTCATCAGTCCTTATTGCTGGTAAGTATAATGTAACAATTGTCATCAATCCTTATTGCTGGTAAGTGTAGTGTAACAATTCTCATCAGTCCTTATTGCTGGTAAGTATAATGTAACAATTGTTATCGGTCTTTATTGCTGGTAAGTATAATGTAACAATTGTCATCAGTCCTTATTGCTGGTAAGTATAATGTAACAATTGTCATCAGTCCTTTTTGCTGGTAAGTGTAGTGTAACAATTGTAATCCGTCCTTATTGCTGGTAAGTGTAGTGTAACAATTCTCATCAGTCCTTATTGCTGGTAAGTGTAGTGTTGCAAGTCTCATCAATGCCTATTGCTGGTAAGTGTAGTGTAAGAATTCTCATCATTGCCTGTTGCTGGTTAGTGTAGTCTTACAATTCTCACCCATGCCTATTGCTGGTAAGTGTAGTCTTACCATTATCACCAATGCCTATTGCTGGTAAGTATAGTGTAGCAAGTCTCATCAATGCCTGTTGCTGGTTAGTGTAGTGTAGCAATTCTCACCCATGCCTATTGCTGGTAAGTGTAGTATTACCATTATTACCAATGCCTATTGCTGGTAAGTATAATGTAACAATTCTCATCAATGCTTGTTGCTGGTAAGTGTAGTCTTACAATTCTCATCCATATCTATTGCTGGAAAGTGTAGTGTAACAATTCTCATCAATGCTTATTGCTGGTAAGTGTAGTATTACCATTTTCACCAATGCCTATTGCTGGTAAGTATAATGTAACAATTCTCATCAATGCCTGTTGCTGGTAAGTGTAGTATTACCATTTTCACCAATGCCTATTGCTGGAAAGTGTAGTGTAACAATTCTCATCAATACCATTTGCTGGTAAGTGTAGTGTAGCAATTCTCATCAATGCCTATTGCTGGTAAGTGTAGTGTAGCAATTCTCAACAATGCCTATTGCTTGTAAGTGTAGTGTAGCAAGTCTCACTAATTCCTATTGCTGATAAGTGTAGTGTAGCAATTCTCATCAATGCCTGTTGCTGGTAAGTATAGTGTAGCAATTCTCACCCATGCCTATTGCTTGTAAGTGTAGTATTACCATTCTCACCAATGCCTATTGCTGGTAAGTATAATGTAACAATTCTCATCAATGCCTGTTGCTGTTAAGTGTAGTCTTACAATTTTCATCCATACCTATTGCTGGAAAGTATAGTGTAACAATTCTCATCAATACCTTTTGCTGGTAAGTGTAGTGTAGCAATTCTCATCAATGCCTATTGCTGGTAAGTGTATTGTAGCAATTCTCATCAATGCTTATTGCTCGTAAGTGTAGTGAAGCAAGTCTCACCAATTCCTTTTGCTGGTAAGCATAGTGTAGCAGTTCTCATCAATGCCTATTGCTTATTATATAGAAATGGGATGTGTCCGTGCGTGCATCCGTCCATGTGTGCGTGCGTTCATCCCCTGCACGGTATCTCCTTATGTTGTGATTGGAATGTTAAACAACTTGGCACAAATGTTCACTAGGACAAGACGATGTGTCAAAGGTCAAGGTCATAGCTCAAGGTTAAGTGTTTGAAAATCCAATGTATACACTGTGTTTCCTCTGGTCTGGACCGTATCTTCATTAGTTGTGATTGGAATTTTATATAACTTGGCACAAATGTTCACTAGGACAAGATGATGTGTCATGCGAATGACTTGGGTCTGTTCATCAAAGGTCAAGGTCATAGCTCAAGGTCAAGTGTTTGAAAATCCAATGTATACATTATGTTTCGTTCTGTCTGGACCGTATCTTCCTTAGTTGTGATTGCATTTTTAAATAATAAATGATCACTAGGGAAAGACGATGTGTCATGCAACTGACTTGGGTCGGTTCATCATAGGTCAAGGTCACAGCTCTGTCCGTCTGTCTGCTGCTGTCCGGACCTTATCTTTTCTAGTTGTGATTGGAATTTTAAATGAATTGGCACAAATGCTAACCAGCCCAAGACATCACACCACTGCTCACTGGGACAAGACAATGTGTCATATTACAGTATTTCAGTTTGCAGTATTTACATGTGATCTCTGTGCTCAATGACTTTTTCATTTTGTATAATTTAAATCCACTTCTCTGGAAATGCCTCTAAGGGTTAATGCAGTGGCGGGGGATATGACTACATTAGTGGCAACCTATTGTTTCAGTGGTAGTTGTATATGTCATGAAAATGTCTTACTGCACATATACTTGTTCTGCAACAAAAACTAAATGATTCTGAAGCTATGCGACTGCAATTTTAATTTAAATATTATAGCATTTGGTGGCTGTATAAAGGACATAACCTTTGACACGTTTAACACGCTGGAATTCCTAGAGGAAACTATAGAGGTAGTGAACATGAACATGGATGGATGTACACCATACCATGTGCATGCTGACACGTGCAAGGATGATCTTATCACTGAGGTGTATAATGGCACAGACATGCATGTGTTCGATATCGGACTACAGCCATATACTGGTATGTAGTTTTTTACTTTTACTGTTTTATAATGTTTTCCTAAATTAAACGAATATAATATATCAAATCCTAAAGCAAAACATGGCAGATAGGATGAAAATAAATCTGGGTGGATATTTAACTTGGCTAACTTACTTCAAACATTGTGTCAACTTTCAGTGCTACAAAGCATATACTGACAAGGGTTCAGGATCTAACTATTCTTTCTATTCAGACTGTTCAGTTCCTAACAGTGAAAATGCATCTTAAATAATATTCTGTTCTTAAATTTATTGATACAATATGTAATTATATTAAAGCCAATCAAATATCATGATTGTCGAGAAGATTTACTCATATTCAGGTTGTTTGGTATTTACATGTGTTACCTAAAACTATTTGTGGAGCATTATACTAATTTGTTTTTTAGCTCGATTGAGATGAAAGCTCAAAGCTTATATAAACCGTTCTCAAGTCTGTTTCCTGGGTAGAATTAGTACTGAGTGTTGTTTTATAAGAGGCATCGGGTCAACCGGGGGATCAAACCCGCAACCTCAGGCGTGAGTGCCCAACACTCTATCCATTAGACTACATGTGTTACAGACCCTAATCTGCTCAAGTACCCCAAATGCACAAAAACTGATTGCACCCAGAGCGTAAACGAAACGCTAATGGAGTGCATATTGAGCACTGACGGAGCGGACCTTGACCGTTAGCGAACGCGTAATTTTGAATAATAAACGCACTCCTGAATGCTTGTTATAAATCAAGACACACTGAGTGCACTCGGGTGCGCAGTATATGCAATATATGCTAGACACAGTAAGATAACTATTCATGTGTTACTGAGTGCACTCGTTCATTCGGATACACTCTTTTTACGTTATTTGAGGGTTAAGTTCATGATCAAAATCAAGATAAAAATGAAATTTTCTTTCACACATTTATAAACTATGGAGTATATTTAAATTTTCTTTGGTATAACACATTGTAAAACTAATTTTGGTCAACAATTTTTCAGTTATATCGTAAATATCAATATTTAGCTAATCAATATAGTATGTTTAAAATACCTATTATACAATAGACGATGCATCAATGGTTAACTACAGTCTCAAGACCAATTCAGTTGCATATTTAAACATGATTTGTTTGCGCAATTAAAATATAAAAGATTTTATATATGCTGTAAATAACAATTCGAAAAGATGAAATATGAATTCACTATATGCATTGCTATTTCGATATAAATTAGTTATAGAACATACAGAACATATACTTTATTTTGATTTAAGCATATACTGCCCAAATACAAAAAAAATCAATATGTTTAAAAACAAAACATAGATATGCGGAAAATTATATGGTTATGATTCTATTTGTTTGAGTATTTTGGCAAAATAAAAATTACCAATTTTCAAATCAATTTGGAGTTTAGTTTTATATTTTTCATAAACATAGTAACAATGAGTATGTGCTTAGTTGTGAACAAATGTACGTAAAACTGTTATATTGCAATTAAAGTAATAACAGTAAACTCATGCACACCTCATTCAATAATGCAAATAATAGTACCAAATTAACTGTATTCTGAAAAAAAGTGGGTCAGTAGTGCAGCGGATAGGTTGCTGGCTTCAGACAGCAGAGGTCGCGAATTTGACCATGGCTCTATCCTATGACATCTCCAAACACAATTCAGTACAAGATCTAATAAGGGATTGTACTGGAGAATGATATGCATAAGCTCTGAGCTTACTTCACAATCAAGCTAAATTAAATTAATGTAAAATAAATGTACATATGCCAAAATAACACGTCAGGCCCAAATATATATAATATTGACTAAAGAACCTAAGAAAAGGAACAGCTTTTGATCATGCGGAAGATATAAATCAATAAAACAAAACATATATTCACTTTCTATAAAATAGTAAATATTTTTTCCAACAAAATCGATAAGCCTAATCACGTGCACTTAAGCACGTAACAATTTATCCCATATAAAAGCTGTGACAAGGGGCAAAAAATAAGAAATGACAACACTAATAATAATAATGAAGCAAAAATACTCAGATAATAATGATAATAATAATAGTAATAATAATTATAATAATGATTATAATTAAAATAAAAAGTATAAAATGTAATAATTATAATAATGATAATACTAATAAAAGCAAAATATTATGATAATATTAATAATGATAATAAACAAAAAAGTAATAATAATAATAATAGATTGCTACGATAATAATAATATTATTGATAATTAATAGTAATAGTAATGATAATAATAATATTTAAAAAAAAAACTGCATTTTATAGTATTGATTTTGACTATATATTTCTTATTCAATTACATGCCGCCCATTTAATTAAGATTCTTTCATCTGGTGCAAATTATAATCAAAATGAAAATTAAACACCGTCAGGGTTCTTTTGTGACCAATGAACCATTAAATCAACAATTAACTTTTTATTGACACACATGTGGGTCTCACTATGCATGTCAATTTGATAATTGCCATGCAACTCTGCTTACATAATAGTAAATAAATTGTTTTATCATTTATGAACGACTGATCACATGTACACACATGCATATCCAATATAAAAGCTGTCGCAAATCAAGAAGTCAATATATATATTATAATAATAATAGATATAATGATAATAATATTTAAAAATTAAAACAAATAATAATACAAATGAAATACTACATTTTCATTAGTTTTAAAATTGTAGAATTGTTTTATCTTGTGAAATTAACAATTCTGATGTTTAGTTTTACCTGTTTTTTATATAAAATCGCTATCAAGACACAAATTCATTTAGCACAGTTCTTTAAATAAAAAATATGTGATATATATGTTTTTTCTAATGTGCAATAAAATGTGTTATTGATGCAAAAGATATGATGACATTCATCTCCTGCAAATTGGGAATGAAATTGTCTTGTTTATTCAACTAACGGGACTAATGACAGTTAATTTATGGCAAACTGCAAACTGTCAAAACTGTTTATTATGACTTAAATAAGCATACCTCCCATTCAGGGCTTGGAACTAACATTTCAAACTGCAAATAGGTTTGTAACTGTAATAACTGCATTTGTATGTAAAATAAAACCACTAAATCGTAAGTATAATACCTATGCATGCACATTTATTTATTGTTGTTTTAAATTCATTTATTATACCCCCGACAAACGAAATTTTGAGGGGGTATATTGGAGTCACCCTGAGGGCGGTCTGTCGGTCTGTCGGTCTGTCGGTCAGTCTGTCCGTTGCAATTTTCCTTGTCCGGAGCATCACTTGAAAAGTACTCGATGGAATTTCATCAAACGTCATACAGTGGCAGAATATAATGAGAGGAAGTGCAGTGTACAAGAAACATAACTCTATTCTTGCTAATTACAGAGTTATTGCCCTTTGATATTTTTTCTTGTCCGGAGCATAACTTGAAAAGTACTGGATGGAATTTCATCAAGCTTCATACAATGGTAGAATATAATGAGAGGAAGTGCAGTGTACAGGAAACATAACTCTATTCTTGCTAATTACAGAGTTATTGCCCTTTGATATATTTCCCTTGTCCGGAGCATTACTTTTAAAGTACTGGATGGAATTTCATCAAACTTCATACAATGGTAGAATATAATGACAGGAAGTGCAGTGTACAAGAAACATAACTCTATTCTTGCTGATTACAGAGTTATTGCCCTTTGATATATTTCCCTTGTCTGGAGCATTACTTTTAAAGTACTGGATGGAATTTCATCAAACTTCATACAATGGTAAAATATAATGAGAGGAAGTGCAGTGTACAAGAAACATAACTCTATTATTGCTAATTACAGAGTTATTGCCCTTTGATATTTTTTTCTTGTCCTGAGCATAACTTGAAAAGTACCTGATGGAATTTCATCAAGCTTCATACAATGGTAGAATATAATGAGAGGAAGTGCAGTGTACAAGAAACATAACTCTATTCTTGCTAATTACAGAGTTATTGCCCTAAATTCATTTATTATACCCCCGACAAACGAAATTTTGAGGGGGTATATTGGAGTCACCCTGAGGTCGGTCTGTCGGTCTGTCGGTCGGTCTGTCCGTTGCAATTTTTCTTGTCCGGAGCATCACTTGAAAAGTACTGGATGGAATTTCATCAAACGTCATACAATGGTAGAATATAATGAGAGGAAGTGCAGTGTACAAGAAACATAACTCTATTCTTGCTAATTACAGAGTTATTGCCCTTTGATATTTTTTCTTGTCCGGAGCATAACTTGAAAAGTACCTGATGGAATTTCATCAAGCTTCATACAATGGTAGAATATAATGAAAGGAAGTGCAGTGTACAAGAAACATAACTCAATTCTTGCTAATTACAGAGTTATTGCCCTTTGATATATTTCCCTTGTCCGGAGCATTACTTTTAAAGTACTGGATGGAATTTCATCAAACTTCATACAATGGTACAATATAATGACAGGAAGTGCAGTGTACAGAAAACATAACTCTATTCTTGCTAATTACAGAGTTATTGCCCTTTGATATATTTCCCTTGTCCGGAGCATTACTTTTAAAGTACTGGATGGAATTTCATCAAACTTCAGACAATGGTAGAATATAATGACAGGAAGTCCAGTGTACAAGAAACATAACTCTATTCTTGCTAATTACAGAGTTATTGCCCTTTGATATATTTCCCTTGTCTGGTGCAGTACTTTTAAAGTACTTTTAAAGCCATCAGTGATAACAGTTTAATAAAGTTCATGAAAGAACCAAGTTGATGAATACATGGAGTTTGAGCAAAGCAGGTTCGATATTGTATTCCTAGTGCTCTTGTTTGTTTCTTATCCATAAAATTGTTGTCCCTCAACATAACTCGAAAAAGTATAACATTTATTGATTGCCATGAAAGCTTGTACACTGCACAATAATTAAAAAGACCGTTTTTAATTTTAACAAAACCATAAAAAAATTAACAATACAAAAAACTCAATCCATAACAATCTCTTTTATTAAGAATTTTTTTTGTCTGGAGCATAACTTTAAAACTATTGGATATAATTTAATAAAACTTCATACAATGGTTAACCATTTTCTGTCATGGCGGCGTTCGGGGGTATTCATCACCTTCAGTGATAGCTCTAGTTTTACATCAAAAGTCAATATCCAGAATGCTAGTTGTAGTAATTTGTCAGCCCTTAATACGAGTATGCCACACTTTCTACCATTCGCTCAGTACTGGTTATATTTTATTACGTGGGCTTTTCGTTTTGTTAATTAAATAAACGAAACGAAAACCCAATGTAATAAAATATATGATATTAACATTATGGGTTTACATGCAAAAGTATAATTCTGAAACCTTGAATAACCAGTATCTTAAATGAATTTGTTTGATTTGTTGTAAATTGACTGGCAGTTTTCATGCCCCCCCAATTAGTAATCGCAGCATCTGTCCGTCCTTCCGTCCGGTATTTCATTTCCGGCCTGTATCTTTGTCATGCATAGATGGATTTTGTTGATACTTGGTACAAATGATCAACATAACATGACGACTTGTCGTGAGTAAAACCCACACACGTACCTTAAAGGTCAAGGTCACAATTTGAGTTTGTTTGAATACACTTTGAATCTGTGTGAGATTTCATGTCCGGCCTGTAACTTTGTCATGCATAGATGGATTTTAATGATACTTGCTACAAATGATTAACATAACATGACGACATGTTGTGAGTAAGACTCACACCCATAACTCAAAGGTCATGGTCACTATTTGAATTTGTTTGACAACACTTCGAGTTTGTGTGAGATTTCGTGTCCAGCCTGTAACTTTGTCATGCATAGATTTTAATGATACTTGCCACAGTTTATCAACATAACATGATGACGTGTCGCGAGTAAGACCCACACCTGTACCTCAAAGGTCAAGGTCACAATTTGAGTTTGGCAATACTTTGAGTCTGTGTGAGATTTCCTGTCCGGCCTGCAACTTTGTCACGCATAGAGGGATTTATATAAATACTGATCAACATAACATGACGACTTAATACCCAAACTCTCAAAGGTCAAGGTCACAATTTAACTTTGTTTGGCAACACTTTCAGTCATTTTGACATTTCTTGTCTGGTCCGCCATCTATGGATAAATTTTAAAAACACTTGGCTCAGTTGATCAACATGACATATTTAAGTGTCGCATGTAAGACCAAGAACCTTTCCCCAAAGATCAAGGTCACACTATCAATTTGTTTGATATTGTGTGTCTTGTCTGTGACTTTGCCTTTAACTTGAATCAATTTGTCATGATGACATAATGACGTGTCACAAGTAAGACCTAGACCGATACCTCAAAGGTCAAGGCCACACTTTTAAATTGTATGACACACTTTGAATCTGTTTGAGATTTCAAGTCTGTCCTTTAACTTTATCATACATCATGATCAGGCCTTCTAAAATTGCCGGTTTTTCGGTTTTTGGACCGATTTCTGAAGTTCAAAACCGGTTTTCGTTTCAAAGTTTAATACAAAATCGGTCCAAATATTTTCAAAGTTCAATAAAAAATCGGTCCAGATATTTTCTGTCGGTCGTATAAAATCTCATAAATTGCTCTTATCATGCCATACTGACCTGTGAAATACGCCTTGCGGCAATATCATTTGACCCAATATTCCGTTTCTTTTGTCACCTGCTGTGCGAAATGATGTCAATTTCGACCAAACCATTGACGGTATTAGGGGAGTTTTTCGGAAGAGTCTATCGCTATGAAGCACGCCTCCGATGTGTGATCAGTGACCCATAGCATTCTGTCGGTTCATCAAAAGTCTGTGTTTGCGTCCGTAATTTCTTTGATATACCGCTAACCAAAGCTGGGACGGTCGGACCGAATATTGTTTGCGTCATTAAAATATTTGATAAAACGTGCAGCGTTACTTGTTTGTTTCGTTTTTTTAAAAAAAATAATTTAATTATAAAATTGATGACATTAATTAATGAAAGTGAACCCGGACCAATTTTGTTTTGATTTGGGACAGGTTCGGAATGATTTATTTTGGTGGTTGAACCGTTACATTGGTTTCCACGGTGATTATTTCACGCAGCTTCCGGAACTTGCATCACTTCCGGTTCGATCGATCATTTTTAATATACAATGTAATGTAAATTATTCAGTAACGCGGAAACATAATGTCGGTCATTAAAATGTACACATTGTGGTAAAGTATGTTATAAATAATACACAAATAAACTTGAAATCGTTCCTTATTAATAAATAAACGCAGAAAATACATGATGCTGCTGACATAAGTGCGATTCTTACGGTAGTAAAAAACCTGGACCGATTTGCATTTTGGAATTTTAGAAGGCCTGATCATGATACATGGATGGATTTCAAAAACACTTGGCTCAATTTATCAACAATTGATCTGTAACTTTGTCTAACATTTAGGGATTTTAAAATTGCTTGACACAAGTGATCAGCATGTCATGATGATGTTTCATCTGCATTTAACTGTTTAAATACCCAGACTTTTACATCAGATGTCAAGGTCAAGGTTACACAAAGGTCAAGGTCATGCTTAAATGTAAAAAACCTGAAATTGCATGTCTAGTCTGAAACATCAGTCCATTACTCTTTATATTCATGGATACATCGCTACCTATTATAACATAATTATACTGTTATATTTCAATGACCATTTTGGGGGCATGCGACACTTACCAGTGACATTTCTTGTTCTTACATATTTTCTTTTCAATCCCATACTGCAGGTTCAATTAAGATTTATCCATCTGGCACTAATTGCAATCAAATGAAATCATACATAACAGCAGCATTCTTCCATGGTTCGATAAGTCACCACTTTAGCATATAATTTAATTGACACGGGTCTTAACTGGCATGTGACATAACGTAATAAACACCACAGATGTCTGTGTTGCTGCGTGTCATAAAAGTAGCGGTATAGCACAGTTGGTATATTTTCAAACAAGTTTGATATAGTTTGTCATTTTAAATAATATATTAACATAAATCATACTGCATGTATCAGTAAAAAAAATAATGAAGCCACATTTGCAACCAATTTGAGAAGCACACTGAAAAGTTCATTTCAGGTACATATATAATGATTACGAAAATATCTATAAAATCTTAAAATATCAGAATATCTTTTTAAGTTTAGTGAAGCAACATCTGAACCCAAATCGAGAAAAACACTACAAGATTATTTTATTCAAAAATCATCTTTTATATGTCAAATTCTATTGTGTGGATTATAATAAATTTTTCATCACCCATGCAATGCATATTATATACTATAAAGCTGATTCACATGTTGTTAAGTCACTGCTTACACTGATCAAATTAATGGATTACTGTTAAGCCAAACATGTATAAATGGTATGGAATTATTAATAACAAATACAATATATTTAGTTTATGTTGATGATGTATCTATAAACTTTGTGGACAACTTATTTTGCTTTCCTGTTAAAAAGGGCTTACAGTATATCAAAGAAGTTACTGACACACACACATTTCGGTCTGGGTAATAGAAGTTGCTTGAACTTGCGGTATTCTTTGATCACACAGACCTCTGATCACATATCAAAATATAGACTTTTCCATTAAACTTCCTTACTATCTGTAATGGTTTATCCGAAACTGACAACCTTTTGCCCAGTGTGTGACAAAATATGTAGACAAACAATCGGATTATGAATCCAATTACCATGACTAAATCCCGTCGCTGCATTTTATTTATTGCATCATTGGAACAGCTTAAATTAAAAAATGAATCAATTTAAGAGTTGAGATGTTGCGGTTGGTTATGGGCCGGAAACGGAACTAAGCAGAAAGAACGTTGAGTGAATGCTGACCAAACGTAGCGAAAGCTGAGAGGAGTATAAAATAAAGATATTATAGAACGCTCAGATATACATCCCTCATGAGCAAATACATGCATTTGTGAGTGCATTAAATTAACCGCACTAAATTGAGTGCACACAAACGGAGCGCAAACAAAGTGCAATAATCTGGTATTTGAGTGGTTTAGGTCTGTAACTAAAACTATAAGTGGAGCAGGGGTCAGGACATTTAATGATCGTCGAGAAGATTTACTCATATATAGGTTGTTTGGTATTTACACGTGTTACCTAAATCTATAAGTGAAACAGGAGTCGGGACAATTAACGACTTGAGATAATATTTTTCAGAGTTTTAAGTAAACATTATAAAAACATTATATTAAAAAATATTTAACAATTAGGATAAAGTATTTGGTTGAAATATTATTTCTGATCTACTATCGTAGCTTTGTTAACATATTTCTTTACCAGATTATTTGTATAGAGTGCTAGCCACCAATGATGCTGGAGCTGGGAAAAGTCCCTGGGGATATGGCAGGACAAAGGAAGGATGTGAGTTGTTGAACAATATTTTTGTGTTATATGATACGCAGAATAGAGTTGATAGAGTAATACACAACAAATCAACAAAATGTCTCGATGTTTTGTAAAGCAAAAACCAGCTAAGAATATAATTGCAGTGACTCAGATAGCTAACATGAGACAGCAACATGAACCAGTGTTAGAGCATTGTGTCACAGATCAGAGGATCATGGGTTTAGTATGAGCTGAGAACATGGACCAGTGTTACAGCATGTTACCCGATATCAGGTCACGGATTCAGGGACCCACAGCTTCCATATGTGGTGTCCTGGAGCAAGACACTTTATACATGTATGATAAATACTGGTTCAACTCAAGAACACTGAGCATGGTTTGTCTAAATTGTGAGAACTTGTTTCACAATTGATGTAAAAGAAATAATTTTGAATAACCTACTTTCCTGGTAATTTGTATAAATCAGCCACATCCTTTAACAATATTGGGTCAGTGAGTTTACATAGGCATGTTATATTGGAAATTAGAATATGTTTTTAGCCAGTTTTAAAATTTGGAAAAAAACATATATATTCTCAAGATTCAGGCATAGTTTTGGATAGAGTCAACCTTATTTAAGATTAGTGATTTATTGCAATGTCAAAAGTGACACATACATTAACATTTGGATGTCAGAATCTGTAAACAAAAGGAGTAATTTTTGCCATTACATTAATCAACTTGCAACAGTTACTTAACATGTTCTTTAGATTGAGATAATGTTTTTACAGATCCAATGTTTCACTATTGTTTATCAAAAACTAGACTAAGAAACTAGAAAGATTCCTTTAAAAACAATGATATGAAAGTTGGAATCTCATTTTACTACAGTATACCACTAAGATTTTTTTTATATTTTATCTAAACAAATGGTTTATAATAAATAAATAAACTATAATAAATAAATAAATTAATGAACATATAAATTATTGAATGTGATGATATAAATATTATTATGAATAGATAAATTATAATAAATAAATAAATGAAATATGTTTTAATCTAAACAAATAAAATATGATAATAGAATTAAAATGGTATGAATAGCTTGACTGATGAATTTTAAGAGTGCTTCAATTTTACAACTTTATATTGAGCTCAGAAATACAGTGACACCAGTGGAAAATTTCTGTAATAAATGTGTTCTTCCATCACTCAAGACTTCATGGCGATCCAGAATTAATTGATCACCTTTTTTTATTTAATTTCAGCTCCTATCGGTGTGACACCTCCCTATGAGGCAAAACATTATAATGGATTTCTGGTTGAGTTTAAATGGTTGGCTCCTGTCAGTACTGCTGGACTGCTCGTTAAACTTGTCATAAAGGCTTACAATTTGGATGACACAAATATTTTACCTGTGGAAGCTCTGTTTACAAATACCTCCAAAAGAGAAGGTTTAAAGCATTTACTTGATATTAGGTTATCAAATATAACTTTATTCAATTTCCACTGTTACAACACATATTTTAAATAACTAAATGGTAAATAATGTCAATTTATTAAAATGCATATAGTTAACAAGATCAGTTTGACATAATAATTTTTTTAAATAATTATTATTAAGCCAAACATCTAGGTAATTTTCATCTTCAAATGGATTTCTATATGAATATACTTGGTGATAGTTAATCATCAAAAACAATACCAGTTCTTTATGAAATATTCTTGCATCTTTATACAAATATTTTTTAATGTAATAAAATTAAAAAAATGTTCGTTTCACAAAACTCCTAGCATTAATGGTAAGTTTATAACTGATATTTCTCATATATACATACCTGTTTAGGTAACATTACGGATATGATCCCCTACACCAACTACGCTGTGATGATGTTGGCCTGTACCAATGGTGGCTGCTCTGAAAGTCCTGATGGATTCATGATCAGAACATTTGAAGAAGGTATAATTATTGTGCCACTTGGTCAGCATCAGTTTTATTATGCCTTTTGATTTACCTTAAACAAATAATCATTTATACTGGTAGGCTGCTCGACAAGTGACTGGTATTAGGCACTGTCACTGGCCTCTCATGGATATAGTTGTGGGTTCATGGGCAGCTCGGTCCTAAAACTTTACATGTGAAAGTTTACCAGTTATTGCAGAGAGACAATGGTTCTACTCATGAGTTTCATTATGAGGTTGTTTCTCTACTCATAAATAATCTGCAGTGTGCTGAAAATGGAATTATACCCTCATTAGAAAGAATAACAACAGAATAACAAATAATAGATGCTGAAAATACAATGATTTTTAAAAGAAATTTTCTCTTAGCTAGCATTTTTTTTTTTTTTTTTCTTTTAATCACTGAAAAGTGATCCATTTAATCACCCCGTAATAGGTCTGTGAGGGTTGGGGTGGGCCATCCCTCAACAAACCGTACAAATATATGTATCAGTCAAGTTGTAACATACATTCATATATATACATTGAAAGGAAAAAGAAAGCATACATTTTGTTTATTGAAATTATTTCATTATTGACTAAGTTTATTCATGTGATGGAATAATGAACTGATTTTTTCTTATTTTTTTGCTTTGAAATGAATTAAATGTTTGTTTTTTGATTCAACAGTCTGATGAAATATAAATATACAAAATTTATATGCAATACATTTTTTGTTCCTTGACCTGTCGACATTTATAGGTATGTATACTTTATTTTTCCTTTCACCGAATACACATATATACATTAATCTTAAAGGGACACACCAGTCTAAACAAATTATAGATTGTAGCTCGAGCTAAAACAAAAATCAATTAGAAATAAAATATAATTTGACACAGCAGATGATAGTATAAGAAAATTATGTTTTCTAATGACTTCAGGAGATTTTTCTCTCTTAAGTCTATATTGGCTGGCTTGGTGTAGGACCTTAATAAATATTAAATATATGTATTTTGGTGTATTCCTTTTTACAGAAAAGATAAAGTGGCAATAATTACATGAATTTTATTATATTGGGGTTGTTTTTGTGTGTTTATATTTATTAGAGGTATCTATAATTGGAATGGTTTATAAACACAATTTTTTTGTGTGTTAATTGATGGTGTTTATTGAAAGCCAGGAGAAGACATTAAAAAAAATATCAAAGATACCTCGGTTCATTTTATATTTATCTAGTAAAATTTAACTTTATTTGAGAATCAGAAAACACAAAAGAATCACCTATTTCTTAAATTTTATAAAACATGTGTTTTCAGTTATTTGATTGGTTGAATATTAGTGTAATATATTTCTCATTTGCATATATTTCCTGAAAAATTAAGCAGATTCACATACAAACTAAAATATTATGTCAATTATGTATATAAATATACAGAAAGAATAAGTAACAAACTTATATGTGAATTCAAGAGAGACAGGTGTGTAGTGTAAGGATTTTTTTGTTGTTGATTTTTTAAAAATCAAATATTAAAAAATAATAAAATGAAACAATAATTGTTTTGAAAGAAACATTATTCAGGGTGTACATGTGTAAACACTATTTCCAAGCAGATATTTATAGTTTAACAGAGTCCCTTATAATTATAATGATTCCATTTGTGACACAAAACATATAGGTTATACTATTAATGTAAACAGTAATTAAGATCTTATATTATTGCAAAATTTGCTTTCACAAATAAGATAAACTCTAGTTAGAGTACACATGTGTTCTATGACCAGATGTAAAATTGTTATATAAACACTTTCCTTTTCTTTTAATGAAAAATTAAACAGAAGTTGGATCATTACAAAACAGTATATAAGTAGAAAAGAAAAAAGAAAAACAACAATAGAAAAAATCGAGGCAGCAGGAGATTTTCACTAAAGTACTGTCTCCACAAAATAAGCAAAGAGGCCATCCTGGAGGGCAACTTTTATAGTACATAAATCTGAAAAATGTAAAATTAATAGTCTTTATTTTTAAGATATAAGGGGAATGTATAGGTTCCATAGCAAATCAAATTTTTCCACCTCAATGTTATTTTTGGCAATACATCTTTCTGTTTCATACAACATTTTAATATAGTGTTTGAATGGTTAAAAAATAGGAATATTGTTTTTCATTTTTTGACAGTATATTTATGGTATACTTCGATAGTTTTAACTATTTTGCTCAATTTTGAAGTAAAATCACTGTATTCAAAATAATACAATTGCTAAATTTTACATTAAAAATTGATATTTAAAAACTTCTGTCAATGTTGTGTTCTTGCAATAATATTTTCTCCTAAGTGTATTTACGGAACAGTAGAAAGGTATCTGTACATAAGAGATGGCCATAGTGGATATATTCTCCAAAGTGTATTTATGGAACAGTAGAAAGGTATCTGTGCAATAAGAGATGATCATTGTAGGTATATTCTCCAAAGTGTATTTATGGAACAGTAGAATGGTATCTGTGCATAAGAGATGGCCATAGTGGATATATTCTCCAAAGTGTATTTGTGGAACAGTAGAAAGTGTATTTGTGGAACAGTAGAATGGTATCTGTGCAATAAGAGATGATCATTGTGGGTATATTCTCCCAAGTGTATTTATGGAACAGTAGAAAGGTATCTGTGCATAAGAGATGGCCATAGTGGATATATTCTCCCAAGTGTATTTGTGGAACAGTAGAAAGTGTATTTGTGGAACAGTAGTGTCTGTGCAATTAGAGATGATCATTGTGGGTATATTCTCCAAAGTGTATTTATGGAACAGTAGAATGGTATCTGTGCATAAGAGATGGCCATAGTGGATATATTCTCCAAAGTGTATTTGTGGAACAGTAGAAAGTGTATTTGTGGAACAGTAGAATGGTATCTGTGCATAAGAGATGGCCATAGTGGATATATTCTCCAAAGTGTATTTGTGGAACAGTAGAAAGTGTATTTGTGGAACAGTAGAATGGTATCTGTGCAATTACAGATGATCATTGTGGGTATATTCTCCCAAGTGTATTTGTGGAACAGTAGAAAGGTATCTGTGCAATAAGAGATGGCCATAGTGGATATATTCTCCCAAGTGTATTTGTGGAACAGTAGAAAGTGTATTTATGGAACAGTAGAATGGTATCTGTACAAAAGAGATGGCCATAGTGGATATATTCTCCCAAATATATTTGTGGAACAGTAGAAAGGTACATAAGAGATGACCATAGCGGATATATTCTCCAAGGTGTATTTGTGGAACAGTAGAAAGTGTATTTGTTGAACAGTAGAAAGGTATCTGTACATAAGAGATGGCCAAAGTGGATATATTCTCCCAAATGTATTTGTGGAACAGTAGAAAGGTATCATTCTGTACATAAGAGATGACCATAGTGGATATATTCTCCCAAGTGTATTTGTGGAACAGTAGAAAGGTACATAAGAGATGACCATAGTGGATATATTCTCCCAAGTGTATTTGTGGAACAGTAGAAAGGTACATAAGAGATGGCCATAGTGGATATATTCTCCAAGGTGTATTTGTGGAACAGTAGAAAGTGTATTTGTGGAACAGTAGAAAGGTATCTGTACATAAGAGATGGCCATAGTGGATATATTCTCCCAAGTGTATTTGTGGAACAGTAGAATGGTATCTGTACATAAGAGATGGCCATAGTGGATATATTCTCCCAAGTGTATTTGTGGAACAGCAGAAAGGTATCTGCACATAAGAGATGGCCATAGTGAATATATTCTCCCAAGTGTATTTGTGGAACAGTAGAACGGTATCTGCACATAAGAGATGGCCATAGTGAATATATTCTCCCAAGTGTATTTGTGGAACAGTAGAAAGTGTATTTGTGGAACAGTAGAAAGGTATCTGTACATAAGAGATGGCCATAGTGGATATATTCTCCCAAGTGTATTTGTGGAACAGTAGAATGGTATCTGTACATAAGAGATGGCCATAGTGGATATATTCTCCCAAGTGTATTTGTGGAACAGCAGAAAGGTATCTGCACATAAGAGATGGCCATAGTGAATATATTCTCCCAAGTGTATTTGTGGAACAGTAGAAAGTGTATTTGTGGAACAGTAGAAAGGTATCTGTACATAAGAGATGGCCATAGTGGATATATTCTCCCAAGTGTATTTGTGGAACAGTAGAATGGTATCTGTACATAAGAGATGGCCATAGTGGATATATTCTCCCAAGTGTATTTGTGGAACAGTAGAATGGTATCTGCACATAAGAGATGGCCATAGTGGATATATTCTCCCAAGTGTATTTGTGGAACAGTAGAATGGTATCTGCACATAAGAGATGGCCATAGCGGATATATTCTCCCAAGTGTATTTGAGGAACAGTAGAACGGTATCTGCACATAAGAGATGGCCATAGTGGATATACAGACTAACCTGTCTTAAGCAGCCAGTTAAGGGAAGGAGCAAAAGTGGCCTTTTAAGACAGGTGGTTGCTTAATACATGTTAATTTGCTCTGAAAACATAGAAATTGGAGTTAGAAAATGTGGCTGCTTAAGACAAGTGGCTGCTTAATAGAGGTGGTCACTTACACAGGTTTGACTGTATTCTCCCAAGTGTATTTGTGGAACAGTAGAAAGGTATCTGTACATAAGAGATAACTAAAGGTGATATATTGATGATAGCCTAATCAGATCAAACTAAGTCCTTAAATTCTCATGAATAACCTTACTGATAAATACTTTCATGTTTCAGAGAAGTGTCTGTTATAGGAATTCAGAAAGTAAGTGTGTTCTGACTTGTCTTGTTTGTAAATTACATTTTAACTTTTTTGGTACTGAGTTTGTCCTTACTGTTTACAGCCCCTGGAGAAGTACCTGCTCCCAAAGGAATCTCTGGTCCTACATACATTTATGTTACCTGGGAACCTCCAGCAGCCCCTAATGGCGTGTTAACAGGATATTTCTTATACATGGATGGTACCCTGATATATACAGGTGGTGGGCAAGCATTTAATGTCACCATTGATTTACAGGTTCGTGTAGAGAGGAAGTTATAGGGGGAAAATCTTTTTGATGTAGATGTACATCTGGCATTATATTTGTTTAAATAAAGAAGATGAATTTTAAATATTGTAGCATTACATTTGTTTGTTTAAGGAATAGGATGTGAAAATTAAATATCCTGGTAATGCATTTGTTTGTCTAAAGAAGATCATGACTGTAAATATCAAATATTTTAGCCGTATTTTGCTAGCATAAAATGTGAATATTAAAATAATGTGTTGGTTTTCATTCAGTAAAGCAAACACTTATACTTCTGCATAACATATTTGATGAATAATAAAATGTGAAGAGCCATTCATACAGCTCCAATATAATCATGTATTGCTGTGTTGAAACATTACATTATATTGACTAGGTGTACACATCATATGTGTTTTACCTGAAGGCATGCACCCAGGTGGGGTGTACAGAAGGCCCCACAACAACGCTGAGTACATCACAACTACCACCCAAGTTTGTAAAACCCCCCACTCTTACTGCTCTAGGTAAGATTATAAAAGTATTTGAAAAAAGTGTTAATGAAACAACAGAGCATATTGAATATTTAAATTATTTCTCATTGAGATAACTGGAACCCATTCATATCTGTCAGCCAGGCCAACTATTGTATATAGACATTTTGTGAGCCAGGCCAACTATTGTATATAGACATTTTGTGAGCCAGGCCAACTATTGTATATAGACATTTTGTGAGCCAGGCCAACTATTGTATATAGACATTTTGTCAGCCAGGCCAACTATTGCATATAGACATTTTGGGAGGTTTATGAAGCTATTTAAGGCAACAGCAATATCAAAATATTGATAAGATCATCTCCACTGATCTTTCTCTTGAAAAAAATTGTATTTAAATGACAATTTGTTGCAGAATATAATAATGATACTAGATGTGGTAGAGAAAATATGGGATGTAACATCAACAAAGTTGGATTTACTCACAAATTACTTGTCAACATTGGAAGCTAAGCAGAGAAAGACATTGTGAAAATGCTGTAATTTATCATTATTTTAGAAAAACTTTTCTTCCTCTGGACTCAACAGTGTGTCCTTATATTGCAGTTGGTATTTCTGCACAAATAAGTTTTGTATTTAAAATAGTTCTTTTTATGTTAAACATGGGGTTCCTAATATGCTGCAACATTAAATGTAAATCATTGTATAAATAGACAAAAGTTGAAGTGAGATTTTCTATAACAAGACTGGTGATGAATCAGTTGACTTTCATAACGAGAATTATTCATTTTCACTTTTTTATTTTTCTCTTATTTCTGAGGTATTCTCATGTTAAAAGGTCCATTGCCAAACAAACCAAATCAATTATTAATAAACAAAGCTGAAGGTATTTACTGTTTTGATAATTAATGTGTATATTCTAGGTGTGGTTAGAGGTAGGTATGGTGTGCAGTGATAAACACAGTGTGCAATTGGTAGTATTGTAATACCAGTATTAGTTTTGTAACATTGAATAGATCACTTTCTATATGATAAACCATTGTGTAAAACTTGTAAATATGATAACCCATTGTGTAAAACTTGTAAATATAATAAACCATTGTGTAAAACTTGTAAATATGATAAACCGTTGTGTATAACTTGACACTGACAAAATGTAGCATGTCATTTTGCAATGATCTATGAAGGAATAGAGTACTGTGGTAATTATAAGCCAGTATGTAAATATCTAGACCGACTTGACACTAACAAAATGAAGCATGTCATTTTGCAATGATCTATGAAGGAAAAGAGCACTGGTAATCATAAGCCAGTATGTAAATATCGGGACTGACTTAACACTGACAAAATGTAGCATGTCATTTTGCAATGATCTATGAAGGAATAGAGCACTGTGGTAATCATAAGCCAGTATGTAAATATTGGTACTGACTTGACACTAACAAAATGAAGCATGTCATTTTGCAATGATCTATGAAGGAATAGGGCACTGGTAATCATAAGCCAGAATGTAAATATCGGGACTGACTTAACACTGACAAAATGTAGCATGTCATTTTGCAATGATCTATGAAGGAATAGAGCACTGTGGTAATCATAAGCCAGTGTGTAAATATCGAGACCAACTTGACACTGACAAAATGTAGCATGTCATTTTGCAATGATCTATGAAGAAATAGAGCACTGTGGTAATCATAAGCCAGTATATAAATATCGGGACTGACTTGACACTGACAAAATGTAGCATATTATTTTGCAATGATCTATAAAGGAATAGAGCACTGTTGTAATCATAAGCCAGTATGTAAATATAGGGACTGACTTAACACTGACAAAATGTAGCATGTCATTTTGCAATGATTTATGAAGGAATAGAGCACTATGGTAATCATAAGCCAGTGTGTAAATATAGAGACTGACTTCACACATACAAAGTGTAGCATGTCATTTTGCAATGATCTATGAAGGAATAGAGCACTGTGGTAATCATAAGCCAGTGTGTAAATATAGAGACTGACTTCACACATACAAAATGTAGCATGTCATTTTGCAATGATCTATGAAGGAATGGAGTACTGTGGTAATCATAAGCCAGTATGTAAATATCAGGTCCGACTTGACACTAACAAAATGAAGCATGTCATTTTGCAATGATCTATGAAAGAATAGAGCACTGTGGTAATCATAAGCCAGTGTGTAAATATCGAGACCAACTTAACACATACAAAATGTAGCATGTCATTTTGCATTGATCTATGAAGGAAAAGAGCACTGTGGTAATCATGAGCCAGTTTGTAAATACCTGAACTGACTTAACATTGACACAATGTAGCATGTCATTTTGCAATGATCTATGAAGGAATAGAACACTGTGGCAATCATAAGCCAGTATGTAAATATCGTGACTGACTTAACACTTACAAAATGTAGCATGTCATTTTGCAATGATCTATGAAGGAATGGAGCACTGTGGTAATCATAAGCCAGTTTGTAAATATCGGGACTAACTTGACACTAACAAAATGTAGCATGTCATTTTGCAATGATCTATGAAGGAATGGAGTACTGTGGTAATCATAAGCCAGTATGTAAATATCAGGTCCGATTTGACACTAACAAAATGTAGCATGTCAGTTTGCAATGATCTATGAAGGAAAAGAGCACTGTGGTAATCATGAGCCAGTTTGTAAATATTGGGACTGACTTGACACTGACAAAATGTAGCATGTCATTTTGCAATGATCTATGAAGGAATAGAGCACTGTGGTAATCATAAGCCAGTTCGTGAATATCGGGACCGACTTGACACTGATAAAATGTAGCATGTCATTTTGCAATGATTTATGAAGGAAAAGAGCACTGTGGTAATCATGAGCCAGTTTGTAAATATCGGGACTGACTTGACACTGACAAAATGTAGCATGTCATTTTGCTATGATCTATAAAGGAATGGAGCACTGTGGTAATCATAAGCCAGTGTGTAAATACTGGGACTGACTTTACACTGACAAAATGTAGCATGTCATTTTGCTATGATCTATAAAGGAATAGAGCACTGTGCTTATGATAAGCCAGTTTGTAAATATCAGACTTGATACCGGGCAAAGGCAACATGTCAAAAATTAAGCAAACAATTATTCAATATGGATTGTTAGCATAATACACTTGACACTTGCAAAAAGAATAATTTAAATATTTAGCATCATTGAGTGCTAACATACGATCAGTAAACCTAACCACTCTTTCCTGGGATCCTGGAAGTTTAATACGAGTACTTGAGCACACCCATCTCTGCATGTTACTGATAAATCCCCATTTTAAATCAGTGGTGAAAGACGAATGACAAATAGGTGCAATGTTGTATATCAATCATCACAGAGACTGTGGCTGGTCAGGGATTAGAAGTGGCAGTCACAATGCACTGCATTGATGGTTGGCAGCAGTTTATCATGGAATGTGAACACCACACACACTGACAAAGGTGGCAAATGTGCTACAAAATGACTAAGGCTCACCACAGAAGAATAAAGATATGTATTCAATAAAATTGTAAAATAATATTTAACAATTTCATTTACATGACAAAAAAACAAATATGAATAAAGTACAAAAATGAAGCATAAAACTCTGATTTTAGAAATGTACTGTCCTTTTTTGTTGAATCTAATTTTTTTGAATAACAACATGTATATAGATCCTATATGCATATCATACTTTACTAGATGGATTAGGTAACTACATGTATATAGATCCTATATGCATATCATACTTTCCATCTAGATGGATTATGTAACTACATGTATATAGATCCTATATGCATATCATACTTTCCATCTAGATGGATTATGTAACTACTACATTGTAGTATATAGATCCTATATGAATATCATACTTTCCATCTAGATGGATTAGGTAACTACATGTATATAGATCCTATATGCATATCATACTTTCCATCTAGATGGATTATGTAACTACATGTATATAGATCCTATATGCATATCATACTTTCCATCTAGATGGATTATGAATTTTAGAATACTGTCTATCACTTATCACTGTATGCTTTTATTGTTAACACCGAGATGTAATAAAAGTTATCACAATCTTTAGTTAAACACTGGATTTGTTGTCAGTGTCTGGAAGTCTATTTTTTCATTGACTTTTAAGCAATCTTGAATATATATAATATATAACTTAAGTAAACTTGAATATATAATATATAACTGAAGTAAACTTGAATATATAATATATAACTTAAGTAAACTTGAATATATAATATATAACTTAAGAAAACTTAAATATATAATATATAACTTAACTAAACTTGAGTATATAACATATAACTTAAGTAAACTTGAATAAATAATATATTACTTAAGTAAACTTGAATATATAATATATAACTTAAGTAAACTTGAGTATATAATATATAACTTAGGCAAACTTGAGTATATAATATATAACTTAAGCAAACTTGAATATATAATATATAACTTAAGTTTGCAAGCCAGTCTGATCAAACTGTCATTGTCTGAGTTATTGGACCTTGAATTTTCAAAGATGCTGTTGCGCACACACATAAAAGTTACACATTTACGCACAAGTGCACATTAAACAAATTGTTAAGGAGGTGCCATCTGCATGTCTGGGATTAAACTTCTAGTTAACATGTATTTTTCACAATAGATTTGTAATCAACAAATTTGATGCCCTCTCAGAATGATAACAACAAAAATGATATCTAGGAAACAGCCTTCAAGACAAAACCTTTAGTTGAGCATACGTTGGAATGGAGCTAAAACAAATAAGTATAAACTAAAATGTTTTAGTGATTTAGTTACTTAGAGCAGCAGTCTCAATATATGCAATGAATAGTTTTATATGTAGTCAGTGACAAAAAAAGATAACTAAATTATTGAAATGAATGCTTATTTGATATGAAGTTCATAATTATAATAATATGGGAAACTTTTCTGTTCTTCTCTCAGGTACATCAACCGTTGAAGCAAGATGGGAGACTCCAGAGCAGTTGAATGGTGTGTTGGAGCGATATCTGTTGTATGCTTCGACAGAAAGCCATAACCTTGGTAACATTGTGTACAACAGTTCAGACTTCTTTCTAGACTACATCATCACCAATCTCATAGCCGGAACTACATATTACATAACACTAGGGGTAGGTTGTGTATCTTGTGTTACCTTATAGTGGGAACTACTGTGAAATCATTAATTTTCGTGGAGTACTAATTTTCGTGGATATCGTGGGAAACCTAGACAATGAAATCAAATACCCATAAACTTAGTTTATGCAATAATGTAATGCTGTCAGCATAAATTACCTCTGTTTTCATATGCCTATGTGCATCGCATTGAAGTAAATAATTCATCTTTTATTTATATATTCTTTATTTCATCATATTGCATCAACATCTACATTGACGATTTTGTAAATAGTGCAAGCATTTTTTATTACTCATATCATCTTTAATTCAAAGACGTGTGTGTGTGTGTTTAGCGAGATGTGTATTTCAATCAAATGTCAGAGTTGCTACAAATAGACCGTCACCTTGCAGCAAAATGCTATCAAGTTGAAACAATGTGACATGTCTATAGGCCTACGGTAAACAAAAAGTGTAAAACATTGTAAAGGGACAGTATGCGTGCGTACACAGAAAACTAAAACACAAGTTTCAAGTGATGTAATATCTTTTATATAGTGGTATTTTTTTAATTCTACTTTAGAATTGCTTCTCTTTATGATTATATATATGGTGATACATTTTGATGAATAAAACAAACAAGGTTTACTGTCCATTTTCATAGTCACGTGTTATTTACACCTGGCATGCGTCAACTCTTATTGGCACAGCAGAGTATGATAAACCCTGATGCGCGACTTGTGAATTACTTCAAAGGTAAACAACTGAAATGCACTATGCGATGTCGAAATTTATTTATTTTTAAATTGGTTTTCAAGGAATTTAAGTCCCCAGGAATATATCTTTGAAGTGGAAACCACGAAATTTAAAACCCACGAAAATAAATGATTTCACAGTACTTATTATATAACACTAGTGGTAGGTTATGTACCTTGTGTAAACTTATAGTGGGAACTACTTATTATATAACACTAGAGGCAGGTTGTGTAACTTGTATAACTTTACAGTGGGAACTACTTATTATATAACACTAGGGGAAGGTTGTGTATCTTGTGTAGCCATACAGTGGAAACTACATGTTATATAACACTAGGGGTATGTTGTGTACCTCATGTAGCCTTACAGTGGAAACTACTTATTATATAACACTAGGGGTAGGTTGTGTAACTTGTGTAGCCTTACAGCCAGAACTACTTATTATATAACACTAGGGGAAGGTTGTGTATCTTGTGTAGCATACAGTGGAAACTACATATTATATAACACTAGGGGTATGTTGTGTACCTCATGTAGCCTTACAGTGGAAACTACTTATTATATAACACTAGGGGTAGATAGTGTACCTTGGGTAACCTTACAGTGGGACTACCTATTATATAAGACCAGGGGTAGGTTGTGTAACTTGTGTAGCCTTACAGCCAGAACTACTTATTATATAACACTAGGGGAAGGTTGTGTATCTTGTGTAGCCATACAGTGAAAACTACATATTATATAACACTAGGGGTATGTTGTGTACCTCATGTAGCCTTACAGTGGAAACTACTTATAATATAACACTAGGGGTAGATAGTGTACCTTGGGTAACCTTACAGTGGGACTACCTATTATATAAGACCAGGGGTAGGTTGTGTAACTTGTGTAGCCTTACAGCTGGAACTATTTATTATATAACACTAGGGGTGGGTTGTGTATCTTGTGTAACCTTATAGCGGGAACTACTTATTATATAACACTAAAAGTAGGTTGTGTACCTTGTGTAACCTTACAGGGGGAACTTCTTATTATATAACACTAGGGGTAGGTTGTGTACCTCGTGTAATCTTACTGTGGGAACTACTTATTATATAACTCTAGAGGTAGGTTGTGTTCCTCGTGTAACCTTACAGGGGGAACTTCTTATTATATAACACTAGGGGTAGGTTGTATACCTCGTGTAATCTTACTGTGGGAACTACTTATTATATAACACTAGTGGTAGGTTGTGTATCTGGTGTAGCCTTACAGTGGAAACTATTTATTATATAACACTAGATGTATGTTGTGTACAATGTGTAACCTTACTGTGGGAACTACTTATTATATAACACTAGGGGAAGGTTATGTATCTTGTGTAACGTTACAGTGGAAACTACTTATTATATAACACTAGATGTATGTTGTGTACAATGTGTAATCTTACTGTGGGAACTACTTATTATATAACACTAGGGGTAGGTTATATATCTTGTGTAACTTTACAGTGGAAACTACTTATTATGTAACACTAGAGGCTTGTTGTGTACAGTGTGTAACCTTACAGTGGGAACTACTTATTAAATAACACTAAGGGTAGATTGTGTACCTTGTGTAGCCTAACAGCAGAAACTACTTATTATATAACACTAGGGGTAGTTTGTGTTCCTTGTGTAACCTTACAGTGGGAACTACTTATTATATAACAATAAGGGTATTTTGTGTTCCTTATGTAACCTTACAGTGGGAACTTCTTATTATATAACACTAAGGGTAGGTTGTGTATTTCGTGTAACCTTACAGTCAGAACTATTTATTATATAACACTAGAGGTTGGTTGTGTATCTTGTGTAACCTTATAGCGGGAACTACTTATTATATAACACTAGAGGTAGGTTGTTTACCTTGTGTTACTTACAGTGGAAACTAATTATTATATTACTCTAGGAGTATGTTGTGTTCCTTGTGTTACTTACAAGGGGAACTATTTATTATATAACACTAGGGGTAGGTTGTGTAACTTGTGTAGCCTTATAGCAGGAATTATTTATTATATAACACTAGGGGAAGGTTGTGTATCTTGTGTAACCATACAGTGGAAACTACATGTTATATAACACTAGGGGAATGTTGTGTACCTCATGTAGCCTTGCAGCGGAAACTACTTATTATATAACATCAGGGGTAGATAGTGTAACTTGGGTAACCTTACAGTGGGAACTTCTTATTATATAACACTAGGGGTAGGTTGTCTTACTTGTGTAGCCTTACAGCAGGAACTATTTATTATATAACACTACCGGTAGGTTGTGTATCTTGTGTTACTTACAGTGGGAACTAATTCTTATATTACTCTAGGGGTAGGTTGTGTTCCTCCTGTAACCATACAGGGGGAACTTGTTATTATATAACAGTAGGGGTAGGTTGTGAACCTCGTGTTTCCTTACAGTGGGAACTTCTTATTATGTAACACTAGGGATAGGTTGTGTAACTTGTGTTACTTACAGCGAAAACTAATTATTATATTACTCTAAGGGTAGGTTGTGTTCCTCGTGTAACTTACAGTGGGAACTACTTATTATATAACACTAGGGGTAGGTTGTGTAACTTGTGTAGCCTTACAGCTGGAGCTATTTATTATATAACACTAGGGGTAGGTTGTGTATCTTATTTAACCTTATAACGGGAACTTCTTATTATATAACACAAGAAGTAGGTTGTGTACCTTGTGTTACTTACATTGGGAACTAATTATTATATTACTCTAGGGGTAGGTTGTGTTCCTCGTGTAACCTTACAAGGGGAACTATTTATTATATAACACTATGGTTAGGTTGTGTTCCTTGTGTAACCTTATATTTGGAAGTAGTTATTATATAACACTTGGGGTAGGCTGTGTACCTTGTGTAGCCTTACAGTGGAAACTATTTATTATATAACACTAGAGGTATGTTGTGTACAATGTGTAACCTTACTGTTGGAACTACTTATTATATAACACTAAGGGTAGGTTGTGTATTTCGTGTAACCTTACAGTCAGAACTATTTATTATACAACACTAGGGGTTGGTTGTGTATCTTGTGTAACCTTATAGCGGGAACTACTTATTATATAACACTAGAGGTAGGTTGTTTACCTTGTGTTACTTACAGTGGAAACTAATTATTATATTACTCTAGGAGTATGTTGTGTTCCTTGTGTTACTTACAAGGGGAACTATTTATTATATAACACTAGGGGTAGGTTGTGTAACTTGTGTAGCCTTATAGCAGGAACTAGTTATTATATAACACTAGGGGAAGGTTGTGTATCTTGTGTAGCCATACAGTGGAAACTACATGTTATATAACACTAAGGGAATGTTGTGTACCTCATGTAGCCTTGCAGCGGAAACTACTTATTATATAACATCAGGGGTAGATAGTGTAACTTGGGTAACCTTACAGTGGGAACTTCTTATTATATAACACTAGGGGTAGGTTGTCTTACTTGTGTAGCCTTACAGCAGGAACTATTTATTATATAACACTACCGGTAGGTTGTGTATCTTGTGTTACTTACAGTGGGAACTAATTCTTATATTACTCTAGGGGTAGGTTGTGTTCCTCCTGTAACCATACAGGGGGAACTTCTTATTATATAACAGTAGGGGTAGGTTGTGAACCTCGTGTTTCCTTACAGTGGGAACTTCTTATTATGTAACACTAGGGATAGGTTGTGTAACTTGTGTTACTTACAGCGAAAACTAATTATTATATTACTCTAAGGGTAGGTTGTGTTCCTCGTGTAACTTACAGTGGGAACTACTTATTATATAACACTAGGGGTACGTTGTGTAACTTGTGTAGCCTTACAGCTGGAGCTATTTATTATATAACACTAGAGGTAGGTTGTGTATCTTATTTAACCTTATAACGGGAACTACTTATTATATAACACAAGAAGTAGGTTGTGTACCTTGTGTTACTTACATTGGGAACTAATTATTATATTACTCTAGGGGTAGGTTGTGTTCCTCGTGTAACCTTACAAGGGGAACTATTTATTATATAACACTAGGGTTAGGTTGTGTTCCTTGTATAACCTTATATTTGGAACTAGTTATTATATAACACTTGGGGTAGGCTGTGTACCTTGTGTAGCCTTACAGTGGAAACTATTTATTATATAACACTAGAGGTATGTTGTGTACAATGTGTAACCTTACTGTTGGAACTACTTATTATATAACACTAGAGGTAGGTTGTGTACCTTGTGTTACTTACATTGGGAACTAATTATTATATTACTCTAGGGGTAGGTTGTGTTCCTCGTGTAACTTACAGTGGGAACTACTTATTATATAACACTAGGGGTTTGTTGTGTACCTTGTGTTACTTACATTGGGAACTAATTATTATATTACTCTAGGGGTAGGTTGTGTTCCTCGTGTAACCTTACAAGGAGAACTTCTTTTTATATAACACTATGGGTAGGTTGTGTACCTTGTGTTATTTACAGTGGGAACTAATTATTATATTACTCTAGGGGTAGGCTGTGTACCTTGTGTAACCTTACTGTGGGAACTACTTATTATATAACACTAGAGGTATGTTGTGTACAATGTGTAACCATACAGTGGGAACTACTTATTATATAGCACTAGGGATAGGTTATGTATCTTGTGTAACATTACAGTGGAAAGTACTTATTATATAACACTAGAGGTATGTTGTGTACAATGTGTAACCTTACAGTGGGAACTACTTATTATATAGCACTAGGGGTAGGTTATGTATCTTGTGTAACGTTACAGTGGGAACTACTTATTATATAACACTAGGGGTAGGTTATGTATCTTGTGTAACCTTACAGTGGGAACAACTTATTAGATAACACTAGGGTAGATTGTGTACCTTGTGTAGCCTAACAGCAGAAACTACTTATTATATAACACTAGGGGTAGTTTGTGTATTTTGTGTAACCTTACAGTGGGAACTACTTATTATATAACACTAGGGGTAGATTGTGTACCTTGTGTAGCCTAACAGCAGAAACTACTTATTATATAACACTAGGGGTAGTTTGTGTATTTTATGTAACCTTACAGTGGGAATTACTTATTATATAACACTTGTGGTATGTTGTGTACCTTGTGTAACCTTACAGCAGGAACTTCTTATTATATAACACTAGGGATAGGTTGCGACCTTGTGTAGCATTACAGCAGGAACTACTAATTATATAACACTAGGGGTAAGATGTGTTCCTTGTGTAACCTTACAGCAGGAACTACTTATTATATAACACTATTGGAAGGTTGTGTATCTTGTGTAACCTTACAGCAGGAACTACTTATTATATAATACTAGGGCTAGGTTGTGTACCTTGTGTAGCCTAACAGCAGAAACTATTTATTAAATAACACTAGGAGTAGGTTGTGTTTCTTTTGTAGCCTTACAGCAGGAACTACTTATTATATTACACTAGAGGTAGGTTGGTTTCCTTGTGTAGCCTTGTAAATTTCTTGTTATATAACACTAGGGATAGGTTGTGTTCCTTGTATAACTCTACTAAAACTACTTTTAATGGTAACCTGCTTTAATTCGATATTTGAAGTCAATCTCATACAAAGCCAAGCACCATCTCATAATGTTCAATAGCAATACCACTTTCAGAACTTATGAAACTTAATTTGATTCTTATTTCTGATTTCTTACACAAATTCATATTGTGTCATACTAACAATGTATCAAATAAGTTACCTAGATTTCCATACTTTAGATTACAGTTGGGTTTTTTTAACTCTGATTTGATTTTTTTTGGAAAAAAGAAAATCAATAACAGTATTGATTTTATAAACTAATAACTACGATATTTAAAAAAATACATCTCTGACCTTGACCTATTTAATGGACTTATATTGTCTGTTTAAAGTTTTATGTTAAGCTCGTCCTTTTCTCTTTTTCTCAACAAAATACTTATGATATCAGGACTAAATTTCATAAATACATTCATATAATATTATACAAATAATGAATAAAGCTGAGGTAGTTGACACAGGTAGGCAAGGAAAGAAATAGAAAAAGTCATCTGTATATTTTACATTAAAGTAAGTAGTAGTTAAATTTTGAATACTATGAAATTATTAATTTTCGTGGGGTACTAATTTTCGTGGATTTCGCAGGAAGCCTAGACAACGAAATCAAATACCCACAAACTAAGTTTACACAATAATGTAATGCTGTCAATATAAATTACCTCTCTTTTCATATGCCTACGTGCATCGCATTGTGGTAAATAATCCATCCTTTATTTATATATTTTCTTTCGTCATATTGCATCAATATTTACTTGATGATTTTGTAAATAGTGCAAGCATTTTTTATTACTCATATCATCTTTAATTCATAGACGTGTGGGTGTATTGAGATGTGTTTTAATTTACTCTACTTCATCAAATGTCATAGTTGCTGAAAATAGACTGTCACCTTGCAGCAAAATGCTATCGAGTTGAAACAATGTGACGTAAAACATTGTAGAAGGACTGTATGCGTGTGTACTAAAACACAAGTTTCAAGTGAAGTTATATCATTTATTTAGTGGTATTTTTTGTATTCTATTTTATACTTATTTCGTTTTATGATTAAATATATGGTGATACATTTTTAATGAATAAAACAAACAAATCTCTTAACAGACGCAGCGCATTAGTTTACTGTCAATTTTCACAGTCACGTGACGTGACACTGTTGTTATTTATACCAGGCCTACGTTCTGAAACCCTTTCTGGATTAGATGTCGTTCTTCTCCTTTCCTCACCTGGTGTTTGCATAACAATTAGTTCTTTATCGTACTTGTATATTAGGGTACTTTTTTTTTTGAAATTAGTTTTCAACGAATTTAAGTCCCCACGAATATGTCTTTGAAGTGGAAACAACGAAATTTAATACCCACGAAAATAAATTATTTCACAGTTATATTGTTAGTTATACATAGAATTTATCCATCAACAGGCATGTACAAGTGGTGGCTGTACAGAGAGTGAGCCCACAAACATAACAACTGAGGAGAGTGCTCCTGGTCTGCTCCGTGTCCCTGTTGTCACCTCCTCCAGTCCTTCACAACTGCATGTGGAATGGGAGGAGCCAGGTATGCCAAATGGTATGTATCAGTACAAGGAAATTTTGATTTTGATTTTTAGCTCAAAGAATAAAGACGGCTATTCTACTTACCCGGGCGTCGGCATCACATCTTGGATAAAGTTTTGCCTGTAAGTCCCTATCTCAGTAACCATTGAATGTATTGACTTGAAACTTTACAAAAGCCTTCCTGGTCATCAACCCTATGACAATAACTAAGTTAGATAACTCTTGCATGAATATAATGCAAATTATTGCCTTTGTTTGACTTAGAAATTCTTTTTAAAATATTTGTGTGCTAGTACCATCAAGTCCATATCTCATCAACCACTCAATGTATTTGATTGAAACTTTGCACAAAACTTTCCAGTCATCAAGCCTATTAAAATAACTAAGTTAGATAACTCTTGCATGAATATAATGCAAAATTATTGCCCTTGTTTGACTTAGAAATTCTGGTTAAAGTTTTGCATGCAAGTACTATCAAGTTCATATCTCACCAACAACTTAATGTATCTGATTGAAACTTTACACAAGCCTTCCTAGTCATCAACCCTACTACAGTAACTTAGACAACTCTTGCATGATTATGATACAAATTATTGCCTTTGTTTGAAATTCTAGTTAAAGTTTTGCGTGCAAGTACCATCAAGTCCATATCTCACCAACCACTCAACGTATTTGATTGAAATTTTACACAAGCCTTCCCAGTCATTAACTCTACTACACTAAGTAAGGTAACTATTGCGTGAATATAATACAATTGATTGCCCTTTTTTGACTTAGAAATTTTGGCTAAAGTTTTGTGTGCAAGAACCTTCAAGTCCATATCACGCCAACCACTCAATGTATTTGATTGAAACTTAACGTATGGCTTTGTAGTCATGAAACCAACTAAATTAATCAATGGGAAAAACTCTTGCCAGATCTTTTTTGCAAATTAGGGCCATTGTTTGACTTTTATGATTCAGCAGACACACCATACTTCAAACAAGGTATTGCAGTTAAAAGACCTACTCAATTTTGTCAATTTTGTAAATTAGATAACTCTTATTTGCTTGGATTTGTCATCAGTTGTTCAAATTAGTACTTTTGTGACAAATATTTGAATAGTCGAGTGCGATGTTCCTCCGACAGCTCTTGTTCTGGATTGTGGTTGTAATAATTCTGGAACATTTTTGAGTACTCATTCAGAAATTGAACATCATTTGCTATTAGATCCATTGGTACTAAAGTGTATTTCATGTAATTCACTGCTGTTGTTTTTGAAGTAGCAGATGTGTTCATCAGTCCTAATAGTTAACTTATATATTAATTATAAGATTCATTAGATTATCCAATAATGCCTTCGAACTCAAAGGGTCATGGGTTCAATATCCCACCATGGCCAAGTGTGCTCTAGTGATAGACCATCGGACCAAGAGGGTCATGGGTTCAATACTCCACCATGGCCAAGTGTGGTCCAGTGATAGACCATCAAACTCAGAGGGTCATTGGTATAAAATCCAACCATGGCCAAGTGTGCTCTAGTGATATACTATCGAACTCAAAGGGTCATGGGTTCAATATCCCTCCATGGCCAAGTGTGATCTATTGATAGACCATTGGACCAAGAGGGTCATGGGTTCAATATCCCACCATGGCCAAGTGTGGTCTAGTGATAAACCATCAAACACAAAGGGTCATGGGTTCAATATCCCAACATGGCTAAGTGTGGTCTAGTGACAGACCATCAAACTCAAAGGGTCATGGGTTCAGTATCCCACCATTGCCAAATGTGGTCTAGTGATAGACCATCAAACTCAAAGGGTCATGGGTTCAGTATCCCACCATTGCCAAGTGTGGTCTAGTGATAGACCGTCAAACACAAAGGGTCATGGGTTCAGTATCCCACCATTGCCAAGTGTGGTCTAGTGATACACCATCAAACTCAAAGGGTCATGGGTTCAATATCCCACCATGGCCAAATGTGGTCTAGTGATAGACCATCAAACACAAAGGGTCATGGGTTCAGTATCCCACCATTGCCAAATGTGGTCTAGTGATACACCATCAAACTCAAAGGGTCATGGGTTCAATATCCCACCATGGCCAAGTGTGGTCTAGTGATAGACCATCAAACTCAAAGGGTCATGGGTTCAATATCCCACCATGGCCAAGTGTGGTCTAGTGATAAACCAACAAACTCAAAGGGTCATGGGTTCAATATCCCACCATGGCCAAGTGTGGTCTTGTTATAGACCATCAAACTCAAAGGGTCATGGGTTCAATATCCCATCATGGCCAAGTGTGGTCTAGTGATAAACCAACAAACTCAAAGGGTCATGGGTTCAATATCCCATCATGGCCAAGTGTGGTCTAGTGATAGACCAACAAACTCAAAGGGTCATGGGTTCAATATCCCACCATGGCCAAGTGTGGTCTAGTGATAGACCATCAAACTAAAAGGGTCATGGGTTCAATATCCCACCATGGCCAAGTGTGGTCTAGTGATAGACCATCAAACTCAAAGGGTCATGGGTTCAATATCTCATCATGGCAAAGTGTGGGCTTGTGATAGACCATCAAACACAAAGGGTCATGGGTTCAATATCCCACCATGGCCAAGTGTGGTCTAGTGATAGACCATCAAACTCAAAGGGTCATTGGTTCAATATCCCATCATTGCCAAGTGTGGTCTAGTGATAGACCATCAAACTCAAAGGGTCATGGGTTCAATATCCCACCATGGCCAAGTGTGGTCTAGTGATAGACCATCAAACTAAAAGGGTCATGGGTTCAATATCCCACCATGGCCAAGTGTGGTCTAGTGATAGACCATCAAACTCAAAGGGTCATGGGTTCAATATCCCATCATGGCCAAGTGTGGGCTTGTGATAGACCATCAAACACAAAGGGTCATGGGTTCAATATCCCACCATGGCCAAGTGTGGTCTAGTGATAAACCAACAAACTCAAAGGGTCATTGGTTCAATATCCCATCATTGCCAAGTGTGGTCTAGTGATAGACCATCAAACTCAAAGGGTCATGGGTTCAATATCCCACCATGTCCAAGTGTGGTCTATTGATAGACCATCAAACTCAAAGGGTCATGGGTTCAATATCCAACCATGGCCAAGTGTGGTCTAGTGATAGACCATCAAACTCAAAGGGTCATGGGTTCAATATCCCACCATGGCCAAGTGTGGTCTAGTGATAAACCAACAAACTCAAAGGGTCATGGGTTCAATATCCCACCATGGCCAAGTGTGGTCTAGTTATAGACCATCAAACTCAAAGGGTCATGGGTTCAATATCCCATCATGGCCAAGTGTGGTCTAGTGATAAACCAACAAACTCAAAGTGTCATGGGTTCAATATCCCATCATTGCCAAGTGTGGTCTAGTGATAGAGCATCAAACTCAAAGGGTCATGGGTTCAATATCCCACCATGTCCAAGTGTGGTCTATTGATAGACCATCAAATTCAAAGGGTCATGGGTTCAATATCCAACCATGGCCAAGTGTGGTTTAGTGATAGACCATCAAATTCAAAGGGTCATGGGTTCAATATCCCACCATGGCCAAGTGTGGTCTATTGATAGACCATCAAACTCAAAGGGTCATGGGTTCAATATCCCACCATGACCGAGTGTGGTCTAGTGATAGACCATTGAACTCAGAGGATCATGGGTTCAATATCCCACCATGGCCAAATGTGGTCTAGTGATAGACCATCAGACTCAGAGTTCATGGGTTCAATATCCCACCATGGCCAAGTGTGGTCTAGTGATAAACCATCAGACTCAGAGTTCATGGGTTCAATACCCAACCATGGCCAAGTGTGGTCTAGTGATAGACAATCAGACTCAGAGTTCATGGGTTCAATATCCAACCATGGCTAAGTGTGGTCTAGTGATAGACCATCAGACTCAGAGTTCATGGGTTCAATATCCCACCATGACCAAGTGTGGTCTAGTGATAAACCATCGGACCAAGTGGGTCACAGGTTCAATATCCAACCATGGCCAAGTGTGGTCTAGTGATAGACAATCAGACTCAGAGTTAATGGGTTCAGTATCTCACCATGGCCAAGTGTGGTCTAGTAATAGACCATCAGACTCAGAGTTCATGGGTTCAATATCCCACCATGACCAAGTGTGGCCTAGTGATAAACCATCGGACCAAGTGGGTCATGGGTTCAATATCCCACCATGGCCAAGTGTGGTCTAGTGATAGACAATCGGACCCAGAGGGTCATGAGTTAAATATCCCACCATGGCTGATATAAACCATCAGATCCAGAGGGTCAGGGGTTCATTATCCCATCATGTCCAAGACTGGTCTAGTGCTAGACCATCTGACCAAGAGTATCATAGATTCAATATCTTATCATGGCCAAGTGTGGTCTACTAAGAGAGCATCAAACCAAGAGAGTCGTGGGTTCAATATCCAACAATGGCCAAATGGTCTAGTGATAGACTATAGGAACCAGAGGGTCATGGGTTCATTGTCCCACCATGACCAAGTGTGGTACAGTGATAGACTATCGGACCCAGATGGTCATGATTTCAATATCTCATCATGGCCAAGTGGTTTAGTGATAGACCATAGGACCCAGAGGGTCATTGATTCAATATCCTATCATGGCCAAGTCTGGTCTAGTGATAGACCATCAAACTCAAAGGGTCATGGGTTCAATATCCCACCATGGCCAAGTGTGGTCTAGTGATAGACCATCAAACTCAAAGGGTCATGGGTTCAATATCCCTACATGGCCAAGTGTGGGCTAATGATAGACCATCAAACTGAAAGGGTCATGGGTTCAATATCCCACCATGACCAAGTGTGGTCTAGTGATAGACCATTAAACACAAAGGGTCATGGGATCAGTATCCCACTATTGCCAAGTGTGGTTTAGTGATAGACCATCAAACTGAAAGGGTCATGGGTTCAATATCCCACCATGGCCAAGTGTGGTCTAGTGATAGACCATCAAACTCAAAGGGTCATGGGTTCAATATCCCACCATGGCCAAGTGTGGTCTAGTGATAGACCATCAAACTCAAACGGTCATGGTTCAATATCCCACCATGACCAAGTCTGGTCTAGTGATAGACCAACAATCTCAAAGAGTCATGGGTTCAATATCCCACCATTGCCAAGTGTGATCTAGTGATAGACCATCAAACTCAAAGGGTCATGGGTTCAATATCCCACCATGGCCAAGTGTGGTCCAGTGATAGATCATCAAACTCAAAGGGTCATGGGTTCAATATCCCACCATGGCCAAGTGTGATCTATTGATAGAACAACAAACTCAAAGGGTCATGGGTTCAATATCCAAGTATGGTCTAGTGATAGACCATCAAACTCAAAGGGTCATGGGTTCAATATCCCACCATGACCAAGTGTGGTCTAGTAAAAGACCATTGAACTCAGAGGATCATGGGTTCATTATCCCACCATGGCCAAGTGTGGTCTAGTGATAGACCATCAAACTCAAAGGGTCATGTGTTCAATATCCCACCATGGCCAAGTGTGGTCTAGTGATACACCATCAAACACAAAGGGTCATGGGTTCAATATCCCACCATGGCCAAGTGTAGTCTAGTGAAAGTCCATTGAACTCATAGGATCATGGGTTCAGTATCCCACCATGACCAAGTGTGGTCTAGTGATAGACCATCAAACTCAAAGGGTCATGGGTTCAATATCCCACCATGTCCAAGTGTGGTCTAGTGATAGACCATCAAACACAAAGGGTCATGTGTTCAATATCCCACCATGGCCAAGTGTGGTCTAGTGAAAGAACATTGAACTCAGAGGATCATGGGTTCAGTATCCCACCATGGCCAAGTGTGGTCTAGTGATAGACCATCAAACTCAAAGGGTCATGTGTTCAATATCCCACCATGGCCAAGTAAGGTCTAGTGAAAGACCATTGAACTCAAAGGATCATGGGTTCAGTATCCCACCATGGCCAAGTGTGGTCTAGTGATAAACCATCAGACTCAGAGTTCATGGGTTCAGTATCCCACCATGGCCAAGTGTGGTCTAGTGATAGGCCATCAGACTCAGAGTTAATGGGTTCAATATCCAACCATGGCCAAGTGTGGTCTAGTGATAGACAATCAGACTCAGAGTTCATGGGTTCAATATCCCACCATGGCCAAGTGTGGTCTAGTGATAGACCATCAGACTCAGAGTTCATGGGTTCAATATCCCACCATGACCAAGTGTGGTCTAGAGATAGACCATTGGACCAAGAGGGTCATGGGTTCAATATCCCACCATGGCCAAGTGTGGTCTAGTGATAGACCATTGGACCCAGAGGGTCATGAGTTCAATATCCCACCATGGCCGATATAGACCATCAGACCAAGAGGGTCAGGGGTTCAATATCCCATCATGTCCAAGTCTGGTCTAGTGCTAGACCATTGGACCTGGAGAGACTCTCTTGTGAGAGAGCATCAAACCAAGAGAGTCATGGGTTCAATATCCAGCTTTGGCCAAGGGGTCTAGTGATAGGCTATAGGAACCAGAGGGTCATGGGTTCATTGTTCCATTGCCAAGTGTGGTACAGTGATAGATTATCGGACCCAGATGGTCATGATTTCAATATCTCACTATGGCCAAGTGGTTTAGTGATAGACCATAGGACCCAGAGGCTCATTGGTTCAATATCCTATCATGGCCAATTGTGATCTAGTGCTAGACCATAGGACCCAGAGGGTCATGGTTTCAGTATCCTATCATGGCCAAGTCTGAATTAGTGCTAGACCATCGGACCCAGAGGGTCATGGGTTCAATATCCTATCATGGCCGAGTCTGGTCCAGTGCTAGATCATCAGACCCAGAAGGTCATGGGTTCTATCAGACTCATTGGGTCATGGGTTCCATATCACATCATGGCCAAGTCTGGTCTAGTGATAGACCATTGGACTCAGTGAGTCATGGGTTCCATATCCAATCATGGCCAAGTATGTTTTAGTGAAAGACCATCATAGTATACTCAGTTGGTCATGGGTTCAATATCCCATCATGGCCAAGTCTGGTCTAGTGCTGGACCATTGGACCCAGATGGTCATAGGTTCAATTTCCTGCCATGGCCAAGTGTGGTCCAGTGATAGACCATCAGATCCAGAGGGTCATGGGTTCAATATTCCACCATGGCCAAGTGTGGTCCAATGATAGACCATCATACCAAGAGGGTCATGGGTTCAATATCCCACCACGTGCAAGTGGTATAGTGATAGACAATAGGACACAGAGGGTTATGGGTTTAATATCCCAACATGGCCAAGTGTGGTCCATTGATAGACCATCGGACCAAGAGGGTCATAATTTCAATATCCTGCCATGGCCAAGTCTGGTCTAGTGATAGACCAACAAACTCAAAGGGTCATGGGTTCAATATTCCATTATGGCCAAGTCTTGTCTAATGATAGACCATTGGACCAAGAGGGTCATAGGTTCTTAATATCACACCATGGCCAAGTGCGGTCTGGTGATAGACCATCAGACCAAGTAGGTCATGGGTTCAATATTCCATCATGGCCAAGTCTGGTTTAGTGCTAGACCGTCTGAACCTGAGTGTCATGGGTTTAATATCCCACCTTGGCCAAGTGTGGTCTAGTGATAGACCATCAGACCAGGAGGGTCATGGGTTCAATATTCCATCATGGCCAAATCTGGTCTAATGATAGACAATCAGACCAAGAGGGTCTTGGGTTCTTAATATCCCACTATGGGCAAGTGTGGTCTGGTGATAGACCATCAGACCAAGTAGGTCATGGGTTCAATATTCAATCATGGCCAAGTGTGGTCTAGTGAAAGACCATCAGACCAAGAGGGTCATGGGTTCAATATATCACCGTGGCCAAGTCTGGTCTAGTGCTAGACCATCTGACCTAGAGAGTCATGTGTTCAGTATCCCATCATGGCCAAGTCTGGTCAAGTGCTAGACCATCGAACCCAGAGGGTCATAGGTTCAATATCCCATCATAGCCATGTCAGGTCTAGTGCTAGACCATCAGACCCAGAGGGTCATGGGTTCAATATCCCTACATGGCCAAGTGTTGTCTAGTGATAGACCATTTAACTCAGAGGGGCATGGGTTCAATATCCCATCATGGCCAAGTCTGTTCTAGTGATGGATCATCAGACTCAAAGTGTCATGGGTTCAATTATCCACCATGGCCAAGTCCGGTCTAGTGATAGACCATCGGACACAGAGGGTGTTGGGTTCAATATCCCACCCTGGCCAAGTCTGGTCTAGTGCTAGATCATCAGACCCAGAGGGTCATGGGGTTAATATCCCACTGTGTCCAAGTGTTGTCTAGTACTAGATCATCAGACCCAGAGGGCCATGGGTTCAATATCCCCATGGCCAAGTCTGGTCTAGTGCTAGACCATCAGACCAAGAGGGTAATTGGTTCAATATCCCACCATGGCCAAGTGTGGTCTAGTGATAGAGCATGGGACCAAGATGGTCATGATTTCAATATCCCACCATGGCCATGTGGTCTAGTGACAGACTCAATGGGTCATGGGTTCCATATCCTATCATAGCCAAGTGTGGTCTAGTGATAGACCATCAGGCTCAGAGGGTCATTGGTTCCATATCCCATCATGGCCAAGTCTGGTCTAGTGATAGACCATCAGGCTCAGTGGGTCATGGTTCCATATTCCATCATGGCCAAGTCTGGTCTAGTGATAGACCATCAGACTCAGTGGGTCATGGGTTCCATATCCCATCATTGCCAAGTCTGGTCTAGTGATAGACCATCAGATTCAGTGGCTCATGGTTCCATATCCCATCATGGCCAAGTCTGGTATAGTGAAAGACCATCAGATTCAGTGGCTCATGGTTCCATATCCCATCATGGCCAAGTCTGGTCTAGTGCTAGACCATTAGACTCAGTGGGTCATGGTTCCATATCCCATCATAGCCAAGTCTGGTCTAGTGATAGACCATCAGGCTCAGTGGGTCATGGGTTCCCTATTTCATAATTGCCAAGTCTGGTCTAGTGATAGACCATCAGACTCAGAGGATCATGGTTCCATATCCCATCATTGCCAAGTCTGGTCTAGTGATACACCATCAGACTCAGTGGGTCATGGTTCCATGTCCCATCATGGCCAAGTCTGGTCTAGTGATAGACCATTAGACTCAGTGGGTCATGGTTCCATATCCCATCATGGCCAAGTCTGGTATAGTGATAGACCATCAGGCTCAATGGGTCATGGGTTCAATATCCCATCATGGCCAAGTCTGGTCTAGTGCTAGACCATTAGAATCAGTTGGTCATGGTTCCATATCCAATCATAGCCAAGTCTGGTCTAGTGATAGACCATCAGGCTCAGTGGGTCATGGGTTCCATATCCAATCATAGCCAATTCTGGTCTAGTGCTAGACCATTAGACTCAGTGGGTCATGTGTTCAATATCCCATCATTGCCAAGTCTGATCTAGTGATAGACCATTAGACTCAGTGGGTCATGGTTCCATATCCCATCATGGCCAAGTCTGGTCTAGTGCTAGACCATTAGACTCAGTGGGTCACGGGTTCCATATCCCATCATGGCCAAGTCTGGTCTAGTGATAGACCATCAGGTTCAGTGGGTCATGGGTTCAATATCCCACCATGGCCAAGTCTGGTCTAGTAATAGACCATTCGACTCAGTTGGTCATGGTTCCATATCCCATCATAGCCAAATCTGGTCTAGTGATAGACTATCAGGCTCAGTGGGTCACGGGTTCCATATCTCATCATGGCCAAGTCTGGTCTAGTGCTAGACCATTAGACTCAGTGGGTTATGGTTCCATATCCCATCATGGCCAAGTCTGGTCTATTGATAGACCATTAGGCTCAGTGGGTCATGGTTCCATATCCTATCATGGCCAAGTATGGTCTAGTGAAAGACCATCAGACTCAGTGGGTCATGGGTTCCGTATCCCATCATGGCCAAGTCTGGTCTAGTGATAGACCATCAGACTTAGTGGGTCATGGGTTCAATATCCCATCATGGCAAAGTCTGGTCTAGTGCTAGACCATTAGACTCAGTGGGTCCTGGGTTCCATATCCCATCATGGCCAAGTCTGGTCTAGTGATAGACCATCAGGCTCAGTGGGTCATAGGTTCAATATCCCATCATGGCAAAGTCTGTTCTAGTGCTAGACCATTAGACTCAGTGGGTCATGGTTCCATATCCCATCATAGCCAAGTCTGGTCTAGTGATAGACCATTAGGCTCAGTGGGTCATGGTTCCATATCCCATCATGGCCAAGTCTGGTCTAGTGATAGACCATTAGACTCAGTGAGTCATGGATTCCATATCCCATCATGGCCAAGTCTGGTCTAGTGAAAGACCATCAGGCTCAGTGGGTCATGGTTCCATATCCCATCATGGCTAAGTCTGGTCTAGTGAAAGACCATCAGACTCACTGGGTCATGGGTTCCGTATCCCATCATGGCCAAGTCTGGTCTAGTGAAAGACCATCAGACTCAGTGGGTCATGGGTTCCATATCCCGTCATGGCCAAGTCTGGTCTAGTGATAGACCATCAGACTCAGAAGGTCATATGTTCCATATCCCATCATAGCCAAGTCTGGTCTAGTGATAGACCATTAGACTCAGTGGGTCATGGTTCCATATCCCATCATGGCCAAGTCTGGTCTAGTGAAAGACCATCAGACTCAGTGGGTCATGGGTTCCATATCCCATCATGGCCAAGTCTGGTCTAGTGCTAGACCATCAGACCCAGAGGGTGATGGGTTCAATATCCTACCATGGCCAAGTGTGGTCCAGTGATAGACCATCAAACCCAGAGGGTCATGATTTCAATATCTCACTATGGCCAAGTCTGGTCTAGTGATAGACTATCAGACTCAGAGGGTCATATGTTCCATATCCCATCATGGCCAAGTCTGGTCTAGTGATAGACCATTAGACTCAGTGGGTCATGGGTTCCATATCCCATCATTGCCAAGTCTGGTCTAGTGATAGACCATCAGATTCAGTGGCTCATGGTTCCATATCCCATCATGGCCAAGTCTGGTATAGTGATAGACCATCAGATTCAGTGGCTCATGGTTCCATATCCCATCATGGCCAAGTCTGGTCTAATGCTTGACCATTAGACTCAGTGGGTCATGGTTCCATATCCCATCATAGCCAAGTCTGGTCTAGTGATAGACCATCAGGCTCAGTGGGTCATGGGTTCCCTATTTCATTATTGCCAAGTCTGGTCTAGTGATAGACCATTAGACTCAGTGGGTCATGGTTCAATATCCAACCATGGCCAAGTCTTGTCTAGTGAAAGATCATCAGACTCAGTGGGTCATGGGTTCCATATCCCATCATTGCCAAGTCTGGTCTAGTGATAGACCATCGGAACCAGAGGGTCATGGGTTCAATATCCTACCATGGCCAAGTGTGGTCCAGTGATAAACCATCGAACCCAGAGGGTCAAGATTTCAATATCTCACCATGGCCAAGTCTGGTCTAGTGATAGACCATAGGACCCAGAGGGTCATGGGTACAATATCCTGCCATGGCCAAGTGGTTCTAGTGATAGACCATCAGACTCAGTGGGTCATGGGTTCCATATCCCATCATAGCCAAGTATGGTCTAGTGATAGACCATTAAACTCAGTGGATCATGGTTTCATATCCCATCATGGCCAAGTCTGGTATAGTGAAAGACCATCAGACTCAGTGGGTCATGGGTTCCGTATCCAATCATGGCCAAGTCTGGTCTAGTGCTAGACCATCAGACCCAGAGGGTCATGGGTTCAATATCCTACCATTGGCAAGTGTGGTCCAGTGATAGACCATCGAACCCAGAGTGTCATAATTTCAATATCTCACCATGGCCAAGTCTGGTCTAGTGATAGACTATCAGACTCGGTGGGTTGTCAGTTCCATATCCCATCATGGCCAAGTCTGGTCTAGTGATAGACCATAAGGCTCAGTGGGTCATGGTTCCATATCCCATAATGGCAAAGTCTGGTCTAGTGATAGACCATCAGACTCAGTGGGTCATGGGTTCCATATCCAATCATGGCCAAGTCTGGTCTAGTGATAGACCATTAGACTCAGTGGGTCATGGTTCCATATCCAACCATGGCCAAGTCTGGTCTAGTGAAAGACAATCAGACTCAGTGGGTCATGGGTTCCATATCCCATCATTGCCAAGTCTGGTCTAGTGTTAGACCATCAGAACCAGAGGGTCATGGTTCAATTTCCCGACATGGCCAAGTGTGGTCCAGTGATAGACCATCAGATTCAGTGGGTGGTCAGTTCTGTATCCCATCATGGCCAATTCTGGTCTAGTGCTAGACCATCAGACCCAGAGGGTCATGGGTTCAATATTCTACCATGGCCAAGTGTGGTCCAGTGATAGACCATCGAACCCAGAGGGTCAAGACTTCAATATCTCACCATGGCCAAGTCTGGTCTAGTGCTAGACCATTGGACCCAGATGGTCATAGGTTCAATATCCTGCCATGGCCAAGTGTGGTCTAGTGATAGACCATCAGACCCAGAGGGTCATGGGTTCAATATCCCACCACGTCCAAGTGGTATAGTGATAGACCATAGGACACAGAGGGTTATCGGTTTAATATACCACCATGGCCAAGTGTGGTCCATTGATAGACCATCGGACCAATAGGGTCATGATTTCAATATCCTGCCATGGCCAAGTCTGGTCTAGTGATAGACCATAGGACCCAGAGGGTCATTCCATCATGGCCAAGTGTGGTCCAGTGATAGACCATCGAACCCAGTGGGTCAAGACTTCAGTATCTCACCATGGCCAAGTCTGGTCTAGTGATAGACCATAGGACCCAGAGGGTCATAGGTACAATATCCTGCCATGGCCAAGTGGTTTAGTGATAGACCATAGTACCCAGAGGGTCATGGGTTTAATATCCCACCATGGCCACGTGTGGTCCAGTGATAGACCATTGGACCCAGAGGGTCATGATTTCAATATCCCAAGTGGTCTAGTGATAGACCATAGGACCCAGAGGGTCATGGGTTTAATATTCCTCCATGGCCAAGTGTGGTCCAGTGATAGATCATCCAACCCAGAGGGTCATGATTTCAATATCCCACCATTGCCAAGTCTGGTCTAGTGATAGAGCATAGGACCCAGAGGGTTATGGGTTCAATATCCCACCATGGTCATGTGATCTAGTTATAGACCATAGCACCCAGAGGGTCATGGGTTCAATATCCCGCCATGACCAAGTGGTTTAGTGATAGACCATAGTTCCCAGAGGGTCATGGGTCTTGTGTACATGATTCTACCCAGGAGTATTTCAAGCAGGCAATTTGTCAGTTATAAGAACTTGTTTTAAAACTGATGTCAAATAAATAAGCTTGAAACTAAAATATAATACTTCATGTTTTGCCTAAAAATAATGAAAGCTCACTTTTTGAACATAAGTCCTGATGTGAGTGATTATGGCATACCCAATACATCTATTGAATCTAGAGTTGACATCAATATACATGTAAAAGGGATCAATTAACTGTTACAGGTGAAATCATTAACTATGCCCTGTTCCATAATGAAGTGCCTGTGTATTCTGGTCTCAAGATGTTTTATGACGTCGGCGGTTTACTTCCATACAGCCTACACTTCTTCCGCATTGTGGCCTGCACCAAACAGGGCTGTAGCTCCAGCAGTCAGGTGAGGGCTCGTACCCAGGAGTCTCAACCGGAGGGTTTTGTTGTAATGGAAGTAAGGGTTGATGATGCCCGTACCGTTAGTGTCAAGTGGACTGTCCCCGAGAAGCCAAATGGAAACATGTATTTCGACATTTATTTTGAAGGACTGTTTTATACTGATCCAGGTAAGCATTTATAATATAACCAAAGGCTCACTATTGATATCAAAAGTTAGAAACTATATTAGACAATAAACTATATTAGTTACTTCCCATCACAACTGAGTAGTTACTATAGACGACTATATTACAGTTACTTCCCATCACTACCGAGTAGTTACTATAGACAGCTATATTACAGTTATTTCCAGTCACTACCGAGTAGTTACTATAGATGACTATATTACAGTTACTTCCCATCACTACCGAGTAGTTACTATAGAAGGCTATATTACAGTTATTTCCAGTCACTACCGAGTAGTTACTATAGATGACTATATTACAGTTACTTCCCATCACTACCGACTAGTTACTATAGACAGCTATATTACAGTTATTTCCAGTCACTACCGAGTAGTTACTATTGATGACTATATTACAGTTACTTCCCGTCACTACAGAGTAGTTACTATAGAAGGCTATATTACAGTTGTTTCCAGTCACTACTGAGTAGTTACTATAGATGACTATATTACAGTTACTTCCCATCACTACCGAGTAGTTACTATAGATGACTATATTACAGTTATTTCCCATCACTACCGAGTAGTTACTATAGACAGCTATATTACAGTTACTTCCAGTCACTACCGAGTAGTTACTATAGATGGCTATATTACAGTTACTTCCCATCACTACCGAGTAGTTACTATAGATGGCTATATTACAGTTTTTTCCAGTCATTACTGAGTAGTTACTATAGACGGCTATATTACAATTACTTCCCATCACTACTGAGTAGTTACTATAGACGGTTATATTACAGTTACTTCCAATCACTACTGAGTAGTTACTATAGACAGCTATATTACAGTTATTTCCAGTCATTACCGAGTAGTAAGTATAGACAGCTATATTACAATTACTTCCCATCACTACCGAGTAGTTACTATAGACGGCTATATTACAGTTATTTCCAGTCATTACCGAGTAGTTACTATAGACTGCTTTATTACAGTTATTTCTCGTCACTACCGAGTTGTTACTAAAGACCTCTACATAACAGTTACTTCTCATCACTACCGAGTAATTAGTATAGACTGCTATATTACAGTTACTTCCCATCACTACCAAGTAGTTACTATAAATGACTATATTACAGTTACTTCCAGTCACTACCGAGAAGTAACTATAGAACACTACATTACAGTTACTTCCCATCACTACCGAGTAGTTACTATAGACAGCTATATGACAAATTTTTCCCGTCACTACCAAGTAGTTATTTTAGATGGCTATATTACAGTTACTTCCAGTCACTACCGAGTAGTTACTATAGACAGCTATATGACAAATACTGCCCGTCACTATCAAGTAGTTATTTTAGTTGGCTATATTACAGTTACTTCCAGTCACAACCGAGTAGTTACTATAGACAGCTTTATTACAGTTACTTCCCATCACTAACGAGTAGTTACTATAGACGGCTATATTACAGTTACTTCCTGTCACTACCAAATAGTTACTATAGACAGCTATATTACAGTTACTTCCCATCACTACCGAGTAGTAACTATAGATGGCTATATTACAGTTACTTCCTGTCACTACCAAGTAGTTACTATAGATGGCTATATTACAGTTATTTCCAGTCATTACAGAGTAGTTACTATAGACGGATATATTACAATTACTTCCCATCACTACCGAGTAGTTACTATAGAAGGCTATATTACAGTTGTTTCCAGTCACTTCCGAGTAGTTACTATAGATGACTATATTACAGTTACTTCCCATCACTACAGAGTAGTTACTATAGATTACTATATTACAGTTATTTCCCATCACTACCGAGTAGTTACTATAGACAGCTATATTACAGTTATTTCCAGTCATTACCGAGTAGTTACTATAGACGGCTATATTACAATTACTTCCCATCACTACCGAGTAGTTACTATAGACGGCTATATTACAGTTATTTCCAGTCATTACCGAGTAGTTACTATAGACTGCTATATTACAGTTATTTCTTGTCACTACCGAGTTGTTACTAAAGACCTCTACATTACAGTTACTTCTCATCACTACCGAGTAATTACTATAGACTGCTATATTACAGTTACTTCCCATCACTACCAAGTAGTTACTATAGATGACTATATTACAGTTACTTCCAGTCACTACCGAGAAGTAACTATAGACCACTACATTACAGTTACTTCCCATCACTACCAAGTAGTTACTATAGACAGCTATATGACAAATACTTCCCATCACTACCAAGTAATTATTTTAGATGGCTATATTACAGTTACTTCCAGTCACTACCGAGTAGTTACTATAGACAGCTATATGACAAATACTTCCCGTTACTATCAAGTAGTTATTTTAGTTGGATATATTACAGTTACTTCCAGTCACTACCGAGTAGTTACTATAGACAGCTTTATTACAGTTACTTCCCGTCACTACTGAGTAGTTACTATAGACGGCTATATTACAGTTACTTCCTGTCACTACCAAGTAGTTACTATAGACAGCTATATTACAGTTACTTCCCATCACTACCGATCAGTAACTATAGACGGCTATACTACAGTTATTTACAGTCACTACCGAGTAGTTACTATAGACGGCTATATTACAATTACTTCCCATCACTACCGAGTAGTTACTATAGACGGTTATATTACAGTTACTTCCCATCACTACCTAGTAGTAACTATAGACAGCTATATGACAAATACTTCCCGTCACTACCAAGTAGTTATTTTAGATGGCTATATTACAGTTACTTCCAGTCACTACTGAGTAGTTACTATAGACGACTATATTACAGTTACTTCCCGTCACTACTGAGTAGTTACTTTAGATGGCTATATTACAGTTATTTCCAGTCATTACTGATTAGTAACTATAAACAGCTATATTACAATTACTTCCCATCACTACCGAGTAGTTACTATACGTCTCACACACCAATTAATTTTGTACTGTTCTACATATAGAGACATGCACTTCTGGAACACTGGATACATTACCAATGGTTCTAAAAGTGCCTTATTCCCATAGATAGTCCTCTGTTGGTCCAAATATGCAGAAAAAAACATGGGGTTGACCAGGTTGCTTTTTCACAATTTCGATGGTTTGATGGCACCCCTCCATTTTTGACAATTCTGCCCATTTGTTGCAGTGTATCACTACGCATCTTTAAACTGTTATAGCATCATCAAACAGTTCCCAGGGTCACCCAAACTTTGCAGAAATCATGAAAATGTTCCAATGTTCCCATATGCACAAAGAAATATGACATTTTATGCTTTTTTAAAAAAAAAATTACCCAACCGCTTAACACAGTTCTAATTTCTTGGGCGTAATAATCTTGCTACCGTCATGTAAGGGAGGTAATTGTTCAGTGAGACCTATAGACGGTTATATTACAGTTACTTCCCATCACTACCTAGTAGTAACTATAGACAGCTATATGACAAATACTTCCCGTCACTACCAAGTAGTTATTTTAGATGGCTATATTACAGTTACTTCCAGTCACTACCGAGTAGTTACTATAGACGACTATATTACAGTTACTTCCAGTCACTACCGATTAGTTACTATAGACAGCTATATTGCAGTTACTTCCCGTCACTGCCGAGTAGTTACTTTAGACGGCTATATTACAATTATTTCCAGTCATTACTGAGTAGTTACTATGGACGGCTATATTACAATTACTTCCCATCACTACCGAGTAGTTACTTTAGATGGCTATATTACAGTTATTTTCAGTCATTACTGAGTAGTTACTATAGACGGCTATATTACAATTACTTCCCATCACTACTGAGTAGTTACTGTAGATGGTTATATTACAGTTAATTCCAGTCATTACCGAGAAATTACTATAGATGGCTATATTACAGTTACTTACCGTCACTACCAAGTAGTTACTATAGATGGTTTTATAACAGTTACTTCCCCTCACTACCAAGTAGTTACTATAGACGGTTACATTACAGTTACTGCTTGTCACTACCGAGTAGTTACTATAAATGGCTATATTACAGTTACTTCCCATCACTACCGAGTAGTAACTATAGACGGCTATATTACAGTTACTTCCTATCACTAACGAGTAGTTACTATAGATGACTATATTACAGTTACTATTAGTCACTACCAAGTAGTTACTATAGACGGCTAAATTACAGTTACTTCCCATCACTACCGAGTAGTTAGTAAAAACCTCTACATTACAGTTACTTCCCATCACTACAGAGTAGTTATTATAGACGGATATATTACAGTTACTTCCAATCACTACCGAGTAGTTACTATAGACCACTACATAACAGTTTCTTTCCAGTCACTACCGAGTATTTACTATAGACGGCTACATTACAGTTACTTCCCATCACTACCGAGTATTTACTATAGATGGCTATATTGCAGTTACTTCCCATCACTACCGAGTAGTTACTATAGACCACTACATTGCAGTTACTTCCCATCACTACCGAGTAGTAACTATAGACCACTACATTACAGTTACTTCCCATCACTACCGAGTAGTTACTATAGACGGCTACATTACAGTTACTTCCCATCACTACCGAGTAGTTACTATAGACCACTACATTGCAGTTAATTCCCATCACTACCGAGTAGTTACTATAGACGGCTACATTACAGTTACTTCCCATCAATACCGAGTAGTTACTATAGACCACTACATTCCAGTTACTTCCCATCACTACCGAGTAGTTATTATAGACCACTACATTACAGTTACTTCCAATCACTACCGAGTAGTTACTATAGACGGCTACATTACAGTTACTTCCCATCACTACCGAGTAGTTACTATAGATGGCTATATTACAGTTACTTCCCATCACTACCGAAAAGTTACTATAGACGACTATATCACAGTTACTTCCCATAACTACTGAGTAGTTAATAAAGATGTCTATATACTGAGGTCCCGTTATAACGCAGTCCGATATAACGCGAATTCTGTTATAATGCTGTTTTTGCTTGGCTCCCATTTTTTAAGCTGGATGGAAAAGTCATGATAGAAAACTTGAAAATCTGCGCGAATGATCAAATGACAACCAAACAATAGATTGACGCCATGTTTTGATTTGATAACCGCTCATCTTCTAGTCACCAATTAGTCTTGATTATAACAAGCTATTATAACCATTACCTCATGGTGGTTTAAAGGATAGTTTAAGTGATTGATTCATGCCAGCATTGACTATTAACAGTTTGTAACAATCCCGAGTGCTTCAATAAATGCTGTCACGCGCCAAACACGAAAGCCATATGCAAACTTTGTTTTTATCGAGTGATCATGTGATCAAGCATAGAAGCGGTTGACAGGTATTAATATATTGCAGGTATCTTATTGGATCGTAAACACAAACTTATTTTTATTATTTTATTGTTGTTAATACTTCAGATTTATATTTTTAATATTTTTATATTAACAGCGTTGAGTTTAAATTGAAGCCAATTTTTTATATAGACACCGTTTTTTCTCCTTCCAGGTTAAACGGAAATGGCTGCCAATTTTAGAATAATCAAAACACGAAAACATTTTTCTTTCTTTTCTTTTTTTTGTATTAATTTTATAAATATCTAAGTGTATCTGTTGTAACCAAATACGTGTTTATCATATTACAATGCCAACAATACCATTCACTTAAGAGTCGGACAGCATGAAGGTGTGAATAACCGACATCGATTTTTTTTTAGGTAATTATCTATAACGCGGTTTCGTTTTGTGGACCCCTAGAACCGAGTTATAACGGGACCCGAATGAATTACAGTTATTTCCCATCACTGCCAAGTAGTTACTATAGACAGCTATATTACAGTTATTTCCCATCACTACTGAGTAAAATTACTATAGACGGCTATATTACAGTTACTTCCCATCACTATTGAGTAGTTACTATAGACAGCTATATTACAGTTACTTCCTGTCACTACTGAGTAGTTACTATAGATGGTTATATTACAGTTACTTCCAGTCATTACAAAGTAGTTACTATAGATGGCTATGTTACAGTTACTTCCCGTCACTACCGAGTAGTTACTATAGACAAAAATATATCAGTTACTTCCAATCACTACCAAGTAGTTACTATAGATGGCTATATTACAGTTACTTCCCATCACTAACGAGTAGTTACTATAGAAAGCTATATTACAGTTACTTCCCATCATTACTGAGTAGTTACTATAGACGGCTATATTACAGTTACTTCCAGTCATTACCGAGTAGTTACTATAAACGGCTATATTACAGTTATTTCTCGTCACTACCGAGAAGTAACTATAGACGGCTATATTACAGTTACTTCCAGTCACTACTGAGTAGTTACTGTAGACAGCTATATTACAGTTACTTCCTGTCACCACCGAGTAGTTACTATAGACGACTATATTACAGTTACTTCCAGTCATTACCGAGTAGTAACTATAGATGGCTATATTACAGTTACTTCCAGTCATTACCGAGTAGTTACTATAGATGGCTATGTTACAGTTACTTTCCGTCACTACCGAGTAGTTTCTATAGACAACTATATTACAGTTACTTCCAATCACTACCAAGTAGTGACAATAGATGGCTATATTACAGTTACTTCCCGTCATAACTGAGTAGTTACTATAGATGGCTATATTACAGTTACTTCCAGTCATTACCGAGTAGTTACTATAGACGGCTATATTACAGTTATTTCTCGTTACTACCGAGAAGTAACTATAGAAGGCTATATTACAGTTACTTCCCCTAACTACCGAGTAGCTACTATAGATGGCTCTATTACATTTACTTCTTATCACTACCAAGTAGTTATTATAGACAGCTACATTACAGTTACTTCCAGTCACTACTAAATAGTTACTATAGACAGCTATATTACAGTTACTTCCTGTCACTACCGAGTAGTTACTATAGATGGCTATATTACAGTTACTTCCAGTCACTACTGAGTAGTTACTATAGATGGCTTTATTACAGTTACTTCCTGTCACTACTGAGTAGTTACTATAGATGACTATATTACTGTTACTCCCCGTCACTACCGAGTAGTTACTATAGATGGCTATATTACAGTTACTTCCAGTCACTACCGAGTTGTTACGATAAACTTCTTTATTGCAGTTACTTCCAGTCACTACCGAGTAGTTACTATAGACAACTATATTACAGTTACTTCCAATTACTACCAAGTAGTTACTATAGATGGCTAAATTACAGTTACTTCCCATCACTACTGCGTAGTTACTATAGATGACTTTATTACAATTACTTCCAGTCACTACCGAGTAGTTACTATTGACAGCTATATTACAGTTACTTCCCATCACTACTGAGTAGTTACTATAGATGGCTATATAACAGTTACTTCCCGTCACTACTGAGTATTTACTATAGACAGCTTTATTAAAGTTACTTCCCATCACTGCCAAGTAGTTACTATAGATGACTATATTACAGTTACTTCCCATCACTACCAAGTAGTTACTATAGACGGTTATGTGACAGTTACTTCCCATTACTACCAAGTAGTTACTATAGATGACTATATTACAGTTAGTTCCCATCGGTACCGTGTAGTTACTATAGATGGATATATTACAGTTACTTCCTGTCATTACAGAGTAGTTACTATAGACGGCTACATTACAGTTACTTGCCTTCACTACCGAGTAGTTACTATAGACGACTATATTACAGTAACTTTCCATCACTACCAAGTAGTTACTATAGACGGCTATATCGAGGGTTCAGCGCAACACTATTGTAACTCTGTTTTTTCCAAAAATCGTTTTTTTGCATAAATTACTGTAGTTTTACAATGTGCATCTTGTGTTAAAATTTGGTCCTGATATTTTAAATAATTTTGAAAATATTCACTTTTGGTGAAAATATTGTATCTCAAATACACTAATTCTTTAGCGCAAAACTTATTGTGCTATAAAAGAGCCATTTGTTGATATTTTGTTTAAAAATCTGATTATTAAAATTTGCAGTGAATTGTTTGGTTTGCATTTTTTTTATAATAAAAAGGCTGTCCAATCGAACAATATTACTCAACATACTTTTAATGTATACCAATTATAACTTTACTTAACCAATATATCCCTTTTGAAAACTTCCAAAATGAGATATTATTCTAATTACCTGGTACACTCAGTATTATTTTTTTTAATATATCAGTACTAGAAGTCAACACTGTATGTAATTATTTTAAAATGGCTGTTAAAGAACCAAAACAATATATTTTAGATATCAATAAACCTTGGTTTCTCAGAATTAATTTGATGTGTGTAGAGGGTACAGCTGGTACTGTGGTTGGTATTGTGGGTGTAGAAGGTACAGCTGGTAGTATAGGGGGTACAGACCCTAAACCGCTCAAGTACCCCATAATTGCACTCCGTTTGCGCTCAGTTTGCACTCAGTTCGCGCTCCGTTCGCACTTAGATTGCGCTCCGTTCGCGCTCTGTTCGCGCTCCGTTTGCGTGCACTCTATTAAACGCGGTTAATTTAATGCACTCACAAACGCAAGTATTCGCTCACGAGCGCTGTATAGCTGAGTGCTCTATTTAATACTCCTCCTAGCGTTCGCTTCGTTCTGCGTTCACTCAACATTCAGTTCGCTCAGTTCGGTTTCCGGCCCATAACCAATCGCAACATCTCAACTCTTTAAAATGATTCTATATTGACTTTTTAATTTAATCTGTTCCAATGGAGCAATAAAATGTATCCATGGGATTTAGTCAAGGTAAATGAATTCATAATCCGATTGTTTGTCTATATGTTATGTTACCCGCTGGGCGAAAGGTTGAACTAGTATCGATAGTAGGCATGTTTAACGGAAGTGTCTATGTTTTGATATGTGATCAGTGGTCTGGGTGATCAAAGAATATCGCACATTATACCGGCTTCAGTTATCCAGACCGACATGTGTTTGCGTCAGTATCTTCTTTGATATACCGTAAGCCGTTTGTTACAGGAAAGCAATAAAGTTTGTCCACAAAATTTACATAATTTTTTATACATCATCAACATTGTTATTAATAATTAAATTTGATTAATAATTCCATACTGTTGATACCTCGTTGGCCTTATAATAATCCATAAATCTGCTCAGTGTAAGCAGTGACTTAACAACATGTGGATATATCACTGGTTTTGTTAATGTTCAAACTAAAATAAGCTTTATAATCAATAATATGCACTGCATGGGTGATGAAAAGTTTATTATAATCCGTGCGATGCAATTCGACATTATAATAAATGAATTTTGAAAAATAATAATCTTGTAGTGTTTTTCTCGATTTGGGTCCAAATGTGGCTTCACTAAACTTAAAAAAGATATTCTGATATTTTAAGTTTTTATAATTATTTTCGTTATCATTATGTATATAAATATACTTGCAATGAACTTTTTTCAGTGGGTTTCTCAAATTATTCTTTTACTGATAGTATGCTTTATGTTTATATATTATTTAAAATGACAAACTATATTAAACTTGTTTGAAACTACACCCACTGTACTATACCGCTAATTATATGACACGCAGCAACACATCCGTGGTGTTAATTACGTTATGTCACATGCCAGTGAGAGCTGTGTCAATTAAGTTATATGCTAAAGCGGTGACTTATCGGTCTATTGACCACGGAAGATATGTATGATTTCATTTTGATTGTAATTCGTGCCAGATGGATGAATCTTAATTGAGCCAACATTATGTGATTGAAAAGAAAAGATAAAAAAGAAAAACTGCCAGCCAATTAACAACAAATAAAAAAATCATTTAAGATATTGGTTATTCGAAGTTTCAGAACGCTTTAGTACGTAAATATCATGATGTTAATATCATTAAATTAACAAACCGAAAACCCCACGCCAGTTCTGAATGAACGGTAGAAAGTGTGACATACACGTATTAAGGGCTGTCATTTTACCACAGCTGCCATAGCGATTTCGTATAAAAAACAGATCAGAATTGTTAATTTACAAAATAATACAATCATACAATTTTAAAACTAATAAAAATTAAAGACATGTCTCTTAATAATTCCTTGTAAAAATGTAGTATTTTATTTGTACTATTTTTTACTTTTATTATTTGTTTTATTTTTTTAAATATTATTATCATTGGAGCTATTATTATAATATACATATTGGCTTATTGGTTTGTCACAGCTTTTATATTGGATACGTGCGTACGTGTATCTGGTCAGTCGTTCACAATTAAAATAACAATTTAATTACTATTATGAAGGCAGAGTTGCATGGCAATCATCAAAACAGATACCCATGGTGAGAACCACATGTGTGTCAATAAATAGTTGATTGGTGATTTATTGGTCCATTGATCACGAAGAACTCTGCTGGTGTGAAATTTTCATTTTGATTATAATTTGTGCCAGATGAATGAATCTTTATTTAACCCGCGGCATGTGATTGGATAAGAAATATATAGTCAAAATCAATACTAAAATATGCAGATTTTTATAATATTATTATTATCATTATTATTAATATCTATTATATATTTTATTATTATTTATTACTGTTTTACTAATATTATTAATATTATTGTTAGTATTGCTATATTACTTTATTATTATATTATATTATTATATAATTATCATCTGAGTATTTTTTTTTCTTTATTATTATTATTATTATTATTATTGTTGTTGTCATTTTTTACTTGTTGCCCCTTTCACAGCTTTTATAAGGCTTAATAATACGTGTTTGCGTGCACGTGATCAGGCGTATCGATTTTGTAGGAAAGCCGGAAAAGAATATATTTACTATTTTATAGGCAGTGAATACATGTTCTTTTTTGTTTATTTAAACCTTCTTCGTGATCAAAAGCTGTTCTTAAGTCAATATAAAATCACAACCTCAAAAAGGTCAGAAACAGAAGGTCAAACAGAAATTTACGTTTACTAGTTTTTATTTCCTGTGTCTAATGTGTTATTTCGGTCTGACGTGTTAATTTGGCATACATACATTTATTTTACATTAATTTAATTTAGCTTGATTGTGAAGTAAGCTCGGAGCTTATGCATATCGTTCTCCAGTGCATTCCCTTATTAGATCTGGTAATGAATTGTGTTTCGAGAGGTCGGTTAGAAACTGGGTCAAACTCGCGACCTCTGCCGTCTGAAGACAGCACCCTATCCGCTGTACTACTGACCCACTTTATATTTTAGAATACAATTAATTTATTACTATTATTTTAATGAGATGTGCACGAGTATAATGATTCCACTTTAATTGCAATATAGCAGTTTTACGTAGATTTGTTCACAACTAAGCACAAACTCAGTGTAACTATGTTTGGGGAAAATATAAAACTAAAGTCCGACCAAATAAAATTGAAAATTGGTAATTTTTATTTTGCCGAAATACCAAAACAAATAGAACCATAATCATATAATTTTCCGCATATATATGTTTTGTTTGATTCACGCATGCTTTGATATTTTTGTATTTGGAGCAGTATACCCTTAAATCGAAATAAAGTACATGTTTTGTATGTTCTATAACTAATTTATATTGAAATAACACGGCAAAAAGTTAATTCATATTACATCTTTTCGAATTGTCATTTACACAATATATATAATTATTTATATTTTTGTTGCGCAAACCAAATCATGCTTAAACATGCAACTAAATTAGCCGTGAAACCGTAGATAACCATTGATGTGTCATCTATTGTATAATAGGTATTTTAAACATTATTGTATTGGTCAGCTAAATATTGATATTTATGTTATAATTGATAAATTGTTGACCAAAATAAGTTTTATCATGCGTTTTACAATAAAACATTTATATAAACTACATGGTTTATATTTATGTGAAAGAAAATTTCTTTTTTATCTCGATTTTAAGTATCGACTTCACGATCAAATAATAAAAAAGAGTGTATCCGAATGAACGAGTGCACTCAGTAGCGCATGAATAGTTCTGTTATCAGTTATCTTACTGTGTCTAGCGTATACTGCATATACTGCGCATCTGAGTGCACTCAGCATATCTGAGTGCATTCAGTGTGTCTGAGTGCACTCGATCTATTTCCTGCATTCAGGAGTGCGTTTATTATTCAAAATCCAGCGTTTGCTTTCGGTCCAGGTCCGCTACGTCAGCGCTCAATCTGCGCTCCGTTCGCGCTCCGTCTGCGCTACGCTTGCGCTCCGCTTACGCTCTGAGTGCACTCCGTTTGCGTGCAATTGGGGTACTTGAGCGGTTTAGGGTCTGTATAATGGGTGTAGAGCGTATATCTGGTACTATAGTTGGTAGTGTGGTTGCATAAGGTATATCTGGTAGTGTAGTGAGTATGGTGGATGTACATCTGGTACTATAGTTGGTTGTGTTGGTGAAGAGGTACATCTGGTACTATAGTTGGTTGTGTGGGTGTAGAGGGTACATCTTGTAGTGTAGTGGGTATGGTGGATGTACATCTGGTACTATAGTTGGTTGTGTGGGTGTAGAGGGTACATCTGGTAGTGTAGAGGGTATGTAGGATGTAGAGGGTACATCTGGTACTATAGTTGGTTGTGTGGGTGTAAATGGTACATCTGTTACTGTATTGGTATTGTGGATGTAGAGGATAGAGCTGGTAGTGTAGTGGGTATGGTGGGTGTAGAGGGTACAGCTGGTAATGTAGTTGGTATGGTGGGTGTTGAGGGTACAGCTGATACTATAGTTGGTAGTGTGGGTGTAAAGGGTACATCTGGTACTATAGTTGGTAGTGTGGGTGTAGAGGGTACATCTTGTAGTGTAGTGGGTTTGGTAGATGTACATCTGGTACTATAGTTGGTTGTGTTGGTGTGGAGGGTACATCTGGTAGTGCAGAGGGTATGGTGGATGTAGAGGACACATCTGGTACTAAAGTTGGTTGTGTGGGTGTAGAGGGTACATCTGGTGCTGTATTTGGTATGGTGGATGAAGATGATACAGCTGGTAGTGTAGTTGGTAATGTGAGTATAAAGGGAACAGCTGGTAGTGTAGTTGATATTGTGAGTATAGAGGGTATAGTTGGTAATGTGAGTATAAAGGGTACAGCTGGTAGTGTAGTTGGTAATATGAGTATAAAGGGTACAGCTGGTAGTGTAGATGGAGGGTATAATTGGTAGTGTAACTGGTAATGTGAATATAAAGGGTACAGATGGTAATGTAGATGGTAATGTGAGTATGGAGGGTATAGTTGGTAGTGTAGTTGGTAATGAGAGTATAAAGGGAACAGCTGGTAGTGTAGTTGATATTGTGAGTATGGAGGGTATAGTTGGTAGTGTAGTTGGTAATATGAGTATAAAGGGTACAGCTGGTAGTGTAGTTGGTAATGTGAGTATGAAGGGTACAGCTGGTTGTGTAGTTGGTTATGCGAATATAAAATGTACAGCTGGTAGTGTAGTTGGTATTGTGGGTATTGATATTAAAGCTAGTAGTTTAGTTGGTATGTAGGTTGTATAGGGTACAGCTGGTAGTATAGTTGGTATTATGGGTGTAAAGGGTACAATGGGTGATTTAGATGGTTGATATTGTATAGGGGATGTAGTTAGTACAGCGAGTAGTTATATGGATGCAGAGTGGACATTGAATAGTGGTGTTGCAGTTGGTATAATGAATGTAATGGTTGCAATGGGTAGTGATGTTGATATTTAGGGTGTTGTGAGTAGTGAAGTAAGTAAAGAATTATAGAGGATGTAGAAGGAACAGTGAAGAGTTGAGATGGTATGGTGGATGTAGTGTCCATGAAACAGGTAGCGATGTTGGTATGATGCAGTGGGTAAAGTGGGTAGTGATGTTGATATAATGTGGATTGTGAGTAATGAAGTTGGTATGTGGATGTTTAGGGCACAGTGGGTAGTGATGTTGGTATTGTTGATGTAAAAGGTACAGTATGTAGTTGAGTCTGAATGGTAGGTGTAGAGGGTACAGTAAGTAATGAGGTTCTGGTTGGTATTATAGATAATGGTTGGTAGAGAGAATACATTACCTATATACTGAAGTAATGTAGAGGGAACATTGGAGTTCATAAAGTGAATGTAGATGTAACAGTGGATAATGGTACTGGATTGGTGGGTGTAATGGTTCAGTGGTTAATTAGGTCAGTATGATGGATGTAGTGGATGCAATGGGTAGTGGGGTTGGTATGGTGGATGTTGATGGTACAGTGGATAGTTGAGTTGGTATGGCGATGGAGTGGATACATGTAATGAATATAAAGGATCAGTGTCTTATGGATTTGGTTTGGCTGATGTTGAGGATGTAGTTGAAGATGGTGCTAGTATACTAGATGTAGAGTGTAAAGTTGATGATGTTGGTATGGTGGTTGTATAGGGTACAGTGGGTATAATGATGTTAGTTTGTGGGTGTAAAGGGTACAGTACCATGGTGGTGGAGTTGGTACATGTATGAAGACTAAAAGGTGTTATTAATTTGGTATGATGGATTTTGAAGGTGCAGTTGGAATTGGAGTCAGTATGACAAATGTAGATGGTACAGTCGTTAGTGATGTTGGTATAGTGGACCCATGGGGCACAGTACCCAATAACTGCTTGTTTAAATTTAAACGATAACTTTTTCCAAATTTTTAACTGAATAAAACACAGGTTTATTTTTGTCTATTTGTCTGTCTATAAATGAGGTTTTAACCAAAACAATCATGTAGTATGCAATTTGATCTCAACTGCCTTTTGCACCCTAGGTAAAAATTCATCAATATTTTTTGTAAGACTGAAAACAACAGTTTTATTATCTTGTTTGATATTTACTGGTTATTAATATCAAAATGTCGCATCCTTAAACATGACAGTTAGTTACTATTATGTTGTGGTCCAGATAGTATCTGCATACTATATAAATTTACACAATATAAATACTAATTTGGAAATATAATTTTATATATTAACTTATATTAACATAATTTAATACTTTCATAACTGAAATATTATGCTTTACAATGTTAATGACATAGGTTAATAACCGAGTAGTTACTATAGATGACTATATTACAGTTAGTTCCCATCGCTACCGAGTAGTACCTGTAGATGGCTACATTACAGTTACTTCCCATCACTACCATGTAGTTACTATAGATGGCTATATTACAGTTACTTCCCATCACTACCAAGTAGTTACTATAGACAGCTATATTACAGTTACTTCCAGTTATTACCAAGTAGTTACTATAGACAGCTATATTACAGTTATTTCCCATCACTACTGAGTAGTTACTATAGACGACTATATTACAGTTATTTCAAGTCATTACAGAGTAGTTACTATAGACGGCTACATTACAGTTACTTGCCATCTCTACCGAGTAGTTACTATAGAAGGCTATATTACAGTTATTTCAAGTCATTACAGAGTAGTTACTATAGACGGCTACATTACAGTTACTTGCCATCTCTACCGAGTAGTTACTATAGACGACTATATTACAGTTACTTCCCATCACTACCGAGAAGTTACTACAGATGGCTATATTACAGTTACTTCCCGTCACTACCGAGTAGTTACTATAGATGACTATATTTCAGTTACTTCCCACCACTATCGAATAGTTACTATAGACAGCTATATTACAGTTACTTCCCATCACTACCAAGTAGCTACTATATATGGCTACATAACAGTTACTTCTCATCACTTCTGAGTAGATACTATCATCGACTATATTACAGTTATTTCCCATCACTACCGAGTAGTTACTATAGACGACTATATTACAGTTACTTTCTGTCACTACCGAGTAGTTACTATAGATGGCTTTATGACAGTTACTTCCTATTACTACCAAGTAGTTACTATAGATGTCTATATTACAGTTAGTTCCCATCGCTACCGAGTAGTAACTATAGATGGCTACATTACAGTTACTTCCCATCACTACTGAGTAGTTACTAATGACAGCTATATTACAGTTACTTACCATCACTACCAAGAAGCTACTATAGATGACTATATTACAGTTACTTCCTGTTACTACCTAGAAGTTACTATAGCCAGCTATGTTACAGTTACTTCCCGTCACTACCGAGTAGTCACTATAGAAAGCTATATTACAGTTATTTTCTATTGCTACCGAGTAGTTACTATTGACGGCTATATTACAGTTGATTCCCATCACTACCAAATAGTTACTATAGACGGCTGAATTACAGTTTCTTCCCATTACAACCGAGTAGTTACTATAGACAGCTATATTACAGTTACTTCCCGTCACTACTGAGTATTTACTATAGACAGCTTTATTAAAGTTACTTCCGATCACTGCCAAGTAGTTACTATAGATGACTATATTACAGTTACTTCCCATCACTACCAAATAGTTACTATAGACAGCTATATTACAGTTCATTTCCCATCACTACGAAGTAGTTACTATAGACAGCTATAGTAAAGTTATTTCCCATCACTACCGAGTAGTTACTATAGATGACTATATTACAGTTACTTTCCATCTCAACCGAGTAGTTACTATAGACGACTATATTAAAGTTACTTCCCATCACTACCAAGTAGTTACAATAGATGACTATATTACAGTTATTTCCCATCACTACCGAGTAGTTACTATAGGCGACTGTATTACAGTTACTTCCCATCTCTACCAAGTAGTTACTATAGACGACTATATTATAGTTACAAATGCTTTTTATTAACCATGTTTTTCAAAGTTAAAAACCTGGTTATTAGATTGGCGAAGTTGGCAGGCGGATGGGCGGTGTCAAATTTTTTGTTTCCGTTTATAACTATTTTTCATCAGAAATAAACCAAACTTAAACAAAGTGTGTACCTCTATAAAATCTAGGCCAAGTTAGGTAACCAGCTAATATGGACCATTATATCTTCAGAGTTATGGCCCTTTAATTAGTCAAAAATGCTAAAATTGCCTGTTTCCGCTCATTTACTAGAGTCTTCTTTATCAGAACTGAAGCAAACTTACACAAAGTGTGAATCTCTATAAAATCTAGGCCAAGTTCAATAACCAGCCAATTCAAATTATTATCTTCAGAGTTATGGCCCTTTAATTAGTCAAAAATGCTAAAATTGCCCATTTCCACTCAATAACTAGAGTATTCTTTATCAGAACTGAAGCTAATTTACAAAAAGTGTGAATCTTTATAAAATCTAGGCCAAGTTTAATAACCAGCCAATTCAGATTATTATCTTAAGAGTAATGGCCCTTTAATTAGTCAAAAATGCTAAAATTTACCGTTTCCACTCAATAACTAGAGTATTCTTTATCTGAACTGAAGCCAACTTACACAAAGTGTGTATCTCTATAAAATCTGAGCAAAGTTTGATAACCTGCCAATTCTTATCATTATCTTCAGAGCTATTGCCCTTTATTTAGTCAAAAATACTAAAATTGATTGTTTCTGCAACCAAACTTACACAATTTTTCTAGCGGTAAAGTAAAAATAATCTTTTTTCTTTTGTTATTTTGATGAATATATTAAAAAAGTTTGGATTGATGTATTCAGATATATATTAAAATGAAATTCCATTGACATGCACATTTTTATCTTGAAAATGGTTTGCAGTGCCCTTGCTCAGTTGATAGCCATGAGGCAAAAAATATTATAAAAAATACAAATGATTTATAAGAGAAATGTACAGGTCCGTTTAAAATTTTTACAACAGCTGAATTTCTCATAATGTTTGATGCATTTTGTAATATATTTGTAGAATCAAACATTGTGTTTAAGAAATTATTGCTATCAGTTTAGCATGTGTGACTTGCCTCCTAGCGGTGGGCACTGGAAACAATACCACCTGTTAAGCCTCAATGCAAAATGTGAAAATATTGATGTATTATTTTATGAATATGCATGTTTGTTTCCGAGTATAATCACATTACATCTTTCATAATGTGAATTACGAAAATGAGAAAAACTTGATTTCATGCTTTTTTAACAAAACTATTGCATCGATGTTTTACAAATAAAAAAACAAAATTTTGTATGCTTTTTTATTTCCCAAAGAGGGGAAGCATATAGTCGCCACTTCGTCCATGCGTCCCTGTATCTGTCCCCAAGTTCTTGTCCCCGCCATTGTTCGCGCTTCAACCTCTGGTTGGAATTTTATGAAACTTGCTAGGATGCATCATTACCAAGTGCAGATGCGCATATTGTCTTTGTGTTACGGTTCGATGATTTTTCACAGAGTTATGACCCTTTGATTGAGTCTGTGACCAAATTATTGTCCGCGCTATTTCTCTACAACCCCATGTTGGAATTTTATGAAACTTGCTAGGATGCATCCCTACCAATTGGAGATGCGCATATTGTTTTTGTGTTCCTTTTCAATGATTTTTTCATGGAGTTATAGCCCTTTAATTGAGTCTGTGACCAAATTCTTGTCCGCGCTCTTTCTCAACAACCACAGGTTGGAATTTTATGAAACTTGCTAAGAAGCATCATTACCAAGTGCAGATGTGCATATTGTCTTTGTGTTCCAGTTTGATGATTTTTCATAGAGTTATGGCCCGTTGATTTTATCTGTGACCAAATTCTTGTCCATGCTATTTCTCTACATTCCCATGTTGGAATTTTATGAAACTTGCTGGGATGCATCACTACTAAGTGGAGATGCGCATATTGTCTTTATGTTCCAGTTCAATGATTTTTTCACGGGGTTATAGCCCTTTAATTGAGTCTGTGACCAAATTCTTGTCTGCGCTATTTCTCTACAACACGAGGTTGTAATTTTATGAATTTTGCTAGGATGCATCATTACCAAGTGCAGATGTGCATATTGTCTTTGTGTTCCAGTTTGATGATTTTTCATAGAGTTATGGCCCTTTGATTCTGTGTACAACCAAATTATTGTCCGCTCTATTTCTCTACAACCCCATGTTGGAATTTTATGAAACTTGCTAGGATGCATCACTACTAAGTGGAGATATGCATATTGTCTTTGTGTTCCAGTTCAATGATTTTTCATGGAGTTATAGCCCTTTAATTGAGTCTGTGACAAATTCCTGTCCATGCTATTTCTCTTCAACCTCGGGTTAGAATTTTATGAAACTTGCAAGGAAGTATCATTACCAAGTGCAGATGTGCATATTGTCTTTGTGTTCCGGTTCAATGATTTTTCATGGAGTTATGGCCCTTTGATTTTGGCTGTGACCAAATTCTTGTCCACGCTATTTCTCTACACTAGCCCCATGTTGGAATTTAATGAAACTTGCTGGGATGCATCATAATGAACTATTTCAAAGTATGTTGTACAGTGTATTATATCACAAAATAAAAAATAATGTATTGACTTCTCTTTAGAACTCTCACAGTTACTTCCCCCGTTCAATATCATTACCATATGGTACAGAGTCAAACACTCAGTTTGGGGAGCATCCATCGGTTCCACTGATATTTTCTTGTATTCTTTTGTTAAAGAATTGCTATAATTGTTTTGCATGAAAATCTATCGAAATTCAAAAATTCAATTATAATTGCAAAAATACCAGTAAATAATGCATTAAGATTAATACTAGCCTGAGGCGTCTATACTCCGTTTTATGCAAATTATACACCACTCCAGATACATGATTAAAACACAGACGGGTTCACACTTATCTATTATATACTTTTTCGATACCGTAATGTTGATATTAGTGTAAACCAGTCTGGCTATGAGCAGCCATATAATTATTATGTGACTATAACGTGTTTATCTGATGAAATTGACATACCGTGTGTATTTAATTTAAAAAATTAAATGTTATGTAACATATTAATCTGCTGTCATGCTACAAATCATCACCTATATGGTAGACCATATCTAAAATAGGGTGGCTTAGTTAGCAATATTTCAGAATGTTTTTAATCAATATTATTTTAATTTATTTAATCAATATTCTATCATATAAATAATAATTTTGTTAATTATATAAATGTTAAACGATACACGGTAAGCGATACACGGTAAATGATTCAAACGCAGGCTAAAATGCATTAAGTATCGTTTTGAACTGCATTTTCGCATTTTTTCCAACGTTTATCATAAAAAAATGCAAACCACAAACGAAATTAAAATGCATTTCAAACGCAAAACAAACGCGTTTATACACAAAAGAAACGTATTTGAAATGCATTTTTGATGCACTTGAACGGATTACGGTCTGCAACATTTTGGGGCAGAATATTTTAATTAGTCCAGGTCAGGGCAAACAAAAAATCCAGGCAAGCATAGAAAATTTGAGAAAGGGAAAGTGTGGACTATATCCGTGCAGACATCGCAAATCATCCCAAATGTCTTGGTGGACATCACAAGTGTCCCCGCGGCATTCAAAATGTCTGGGAAGACATCCCAAATGTCCATGCAGATATTTCAAATGTCCAGGTGGACATGAATTATATATGAAATGTGTCTGTAAGAAAAGATACCCCTGCTGTAGGCTTTGATAAAAGCTTGACTGCACTATGGTCACTTATCTTTTTTTTACCAAATTCTGGAATGAACCAGTATGAATAATATGTACAACCAATTCATACCATTACTTTCTAGTAACTATTACAATTATTAGCTTTGATGGTTTGTCTGTGACCAGTGCTTCTGTACAATTATGAAGAATTATTCAAGAAACCATTATAACATCTAACTAGCAAATATTATTATAAAATCTTTTTTTTTTCTACTGTGATTTGTTTCATTTTATTTCTTTAAAAATAGGTTGACTTTTGATTTTGAGTCAGTATGTTGAGATCTGAGACCCAAATTTGCATTATAGGTTAAGATCCAGTTAGTCTTTTTGTTAAAGGTTGCATTTTCTAGTAATATTATAGCTACCCTTAGTTTTTTTTAAAAAATATAAAACTTTTTGATGTTCATAATTTATTATATATTTTAAATAGATGTATTATGAAAAGAAAATTAAACACATACCATAAGCTTTCATGAAACATTTAGGATTTTCTTGTATCCTTTCCAGCATGTATCTGTGTATATTCCTTAACACTTAATTAAGTTAGTATGATTTTTATCATTTTTCCAAATACACTGATAAAAACTTGAAAATGTTTTTGTTCAGGCAAACAAAGCAAAATGCCCTGGTTATCGCTGAAATGTCCAGGCTGACAAATGTATGTCTGCCCAGAAAATCAAAGAATCCACCTTGACAAAATATATCCTGGCACAGACTTTAATTGAAATGTCCATGTCTGCATGCATTATGGCTGGAAAAAAACAAGATAAATTGATGAATTATGCATAATTACGTAAACAAAGGGAAGCAACAAACTAGAACTGCTAAACAAGACAGGCGCGTGTTACTAGGGGAAGTTAATCATGCTGATTAGTCCACTTTTAACATTAGAGTCCTAATGTAAAATTAAATATTTACTTACAAAATACAAATGTAAACTAAGTTGCTTACCTCTATATAACTGTCCATATAGAAAATCGGGGTTATCCTTGATAAATTTATGATATAAAATTCAAAAAGACACTCAGTGACATTCAATGATTATGTTAGCGAAATGCTACGTGTTTTATGACATTGTTACTTTGACCGGGATTTCCTCATATCATATCTATGTCAATAAGCCCAGTATTCGTGGAGAGCGGCTCATTTCAAAAATGTTTACATGATTGAGTTGTCTAAGGCACTATCAGATCACTAACATCTCATCATGGAGATCATGAGCTCAGCCAAAACACTTAATGTGTTGTTGGATGGTGTTTAGTGTCCCTTTCAACATTTTTTTCAATTATATCGTGACAGTGACTACTTGAGACAGTATTCTAAGTGATGCCACACTGGAGTACCATGCTGCAGACACATGGTATGATAACCCATCCAGTCACATTATACCGATACTGGGTCGACCAGACCTAGAACTATCCTCTAAATGCTGAATGCCAAACGAGGAAGCTTCTTGTACCATTTTTCAAGTCTTTGGTATGACCCAGCCAGGGATCAAACCCATGACCTTCCACAAGCAATACGGATACTGGACCACTGCATCGGTATACACTTAATAGGAAATGTTTGTCAGTTACTTGCAGAATGACTGTGGTTCATTCTGATGTTTTTATTGACCAATAAAACTTGATGTTATAATATATAACCCTTTATGTTTTGAAAATGGCATTTAAACTCATTAAAATATAAATAGTTCATGGTTTATTTCAATTTATAAATAAAATACATTTTATTTTTTATGTTTTTTATTTTACAGTTTCGATAAATAATTGAATTTTACAAATATGATTATTGATCTTTTCATTTTTAAATAATTATAATAATAGGTAATTATAAATGGTACTGACCTTCACAGATATAATAATAGATAATAATGGTACTGACCTTCACAGATACAATAATAGATAAAAATGGTACTGACCTTCACAGATACAATAATAGATTATAATGGTACTGACCTTCACAGATACAATAATAGATAATAATGGTACTGACCTTCACAGATATAATAATAGATAATAATGGTACTGACCTTCACAGATACAATAATAGATAATAATGGTACTGACCTTCACAGATACAATAATAGATAATAATGGTACTGACCTTCACAGATACAATAATAGATAATAATGGTACTGACCTTCACAGATACAATAATAGATAATAATGGTACATGTACTGACCTTCACAGATACAATAATAGATAATAATGGTACTGACCTTCACAGATACAATAATAGATAATAATGGTACTGACCTTCACAGATACAATATTAGAAAATAATGGTACTGACCTTCACAGATACAATAATAGATAATAATGGTACTGACCTTCACAGATACAATAATAGATAATAATGGTACTGACCTTCACAGATATAAATGATTGAATTTATATTTAATACGCTTGACATTTTCATATACATGTACAAATAAAATTAATTTTATGTTTGTTGTACAGTTTCTTTTAGCCTGATTGCGATTTGTGAATATTGCTCCCAATTCTGTTTCCTGGGTAGAACCAACATATTTAATTGTGTTACATTTTAAATGATAGTTTTTATTTGAGAGATGGTTCTTGATTATTATATAAATTAGCATTATTTTTATATCAGAATATTGTTTTTTGAGTTATCAGCATACTAAGACACCGTAGCATTTACGGGGTTTTGGTCTTTATAAAACTCCTCTTGTGAGGCCATTATAAAATGCAGGGTCTACATTATAAATGCCCCACATGTGCTGCACCCCCTAATTGCTGTATTTAAGCTTACATTGTCGTATGAACCAAACATCAACAAGTCAGTTTGAGTAGGAAAATATATACAGTAGAGTATATGAGTTACGAGGCCAATATAGTACATGTATATAAAACCGGTATATTGGTTATATATATTTGTATATATATAATTATGATAACTAATTTTTGGGCTTTTACCAGAACCCCAATACAGGTTTGAAGTTTGGTCCTCATAATTAACCATGTGTCTATGATTTCTGTTGCTGGGTAGGGAAGGAAACATTATTTTACACCAATCATTAAACCAGCAAGATGGCTGACAATGTCAATGATGAAGACCTCGGAAACCTTAGTCTCTTTCATTATCGCATAATCGGACAACCAATTTTTCTAAGATCAAACCTAAAAATTTGAATAATACATTCAACCAGATTAATTTGATAATTATAACAGAATAGGGTATGTTTTAAATGCAGGAACAATATTTGTGAGTGTGTATGGCTGTACAAGTACACTTAAAATGAACCTTGTTATACCAGGTGCCTGGGACTACAGTACATACCATGACAGACACAGCCTACACAGATCCAAAAGCCACAATCAGTGGGTTGCCCTATTTCCTCTCCTGCCTATGTCTTCATACAAAGTGCAAGTGAATGCCTCTAACACCGTTGGCTATATTGTCAGTAACATACTAAGTGTGGATATGCCACTTGGATGTAAGTAGAAAATTGGTTAAAACTTAATTCATTACAAACTAGTTTTAAAATAATTTATGGTGGGAGAAAATACCCAATTTACAAATTGTTGCTTTGAGATTATGATTATCAGCATGAAAATAAAAAAAGGAGACATTATGCAGGAAGCTGGTGTTGGGAAGTCACATTGATAAATTATGGTTCATCTATGTTTTGTTGCTCTTGGTTATTACTCAAGTATAATATTTAAAGGGAGAATTACATTAATCAGAAGGAATTTATTACAGTTTGTGACAGTTTGAAATGGGTAAAGTTTTGTGAGTTTCTGTCATCCTCTATGTATCTTTCATCATTTGAGAACTATTATATAGGGAAATAATAATTATTTATCAATAAACAGCTCCTGATGGTGTCAAACCACCATCGTTATTGTCTCAGACGCCAACAACTGTCACTGCCACCTGGATACCAGTGGGTCGGGAAAACTCTGTGGATGAGGCTCTATTCATACTTCAGTATAGGGAAAAAACAGAGGGAGCATTTGTTGAAAAGTAAGTTCTACTTGGCAGAAACTTAGGTCCCATTGATTTATAATAACATATTTCAGCTTAATTGCGAAATAATCACAGAGTCAGAGTCAGTTTGGGTAGAACCAGTAATGTGTTTTTTGGGAGGTCATTGTGTCCCACTCACATGATTCACCTACATTTTATCAATCACTACCTTCACCTACACAAAAGTAACATTTTATCAATCTCTACCTTCAACCACACATTAGTGACATTTTATCAATCTCTACCTTAACCTACACATTAGTAACGTTTTATCAATCTATACCTTCAGCTACACAAAAGTAACATTTTATCAATCTCTACCTTCAACCACACATTAGTAACATTTTATCAATCTCTACCTTAACCTACACATTAGTAACGTTTTATCAATCTCTACCTTCACCTACACAAAAGCAACGTTTTATCAATCTCTATACTCCGTACATTCTAGGATATTTGGACCTATTACACCATTCACCTACACAAAAGTCACATTTTATTAATCTCTATACTCTGTATATTCTGGTATATTTGGACCTACCACAACCTTCACCAACACAAAAGTAACATTTAATCAATCTCTATACTCTTTATATTCTATTATATTTGGACCTACCACACCCTTCACTAACACAAAAGTAACTTTTTATCAATCTCTATACTCTGTATATTCTAGTATATTTGGATGTACCACATCCTTCACCTACCGGTACCACATCCTTTACCTACACAATAGTAAATTTTTATCAATCTCTATACTCTGTATATTCTAGTACAGTTGGATGTACCACATCCTTCACCTACACAAAAGTAAAGTTTTTTCAATCTCTATAATCTCTATATTCTAGTACAGTTGGACCTACCACATCCTTCACCTACACAATAGTAACTTTTTATCAATCTTAATACTCTGTATATGCTAGTACAGTTGGACCTACCACATCCTTCACATACACAAAAGTAACTTTTTATCAATCTTAATACTCTGTATATGCTACTATATTTGGACATACCACATCCTTAACGTACACAAAAGTAAAGTTTTATCAATCTCTATACTCTGTATATTCTAATACAGTTGGACCTAACACATCCTTCATCTACACAAAAGTAAAGTTTTATCAATCTCTATACTCTGTATATTCTAGTATATTTGGACCTACCACACCCTTCACCATCAAAAAAGTAGCATTTTATCAATCTATATACTCTGTATATTCTGGTATATTTGGATGTACCACACCCTACACCAACACAAAAGTAACATTTAATCAATCTCTATACTCTGTATATTCTAGTACAGTGGGACTAACCACATACTTCACGTACACAAAAGTAACTTTTAATCAATCTTTATACTCTGTATATTCTAGTACAGTTTGACCTACAACATCCTTCACTGACACAAAAGTAACTTTTTATCAATCTCTATACTCTGTATATTCTAGTACAGTTTGACCTACCACATCATTCACCAACACAAAAGTAACTTTTTATCAATCTCTATACTCTGTATATTCTAGAATATTTGGACCTACCACACCATTCACCTACACAAAAGTAAAGTTTTATCAATCTCTATACTCTGTATATTCTAGTACAGTTGGGCGTACTACATCCTTCACCTACACAAAAGTAACTTTTTATCAATCTCTATACTCTGTATATTCTAATACAGTTTGATCTACCACATCCTTTACCTACACAAAAATAACCTTTTATCAATCTCTATACTCTGTATATGCTAGTATATTTGGATGTACGACATCCTTCACCAACACAAAAGTAACTTTTTATCAATCTCTATACTCTGTATATTCTAGTACAGCTGGACCTACAACATCCTTCACCTGCACGAAAGTAATTTTTTATCAATCTCTATACTCTGTATATTATAGTACAGTTGGACCTACCACATCCTTCCCCTACACAAAAGTAACTTTTTATCAATCTTTATACTCTGTATATTCTATTACAGATTGACCTACCACATCCTTCACCGACACAAAAGTAACTTTTTATCAATCTCTATACTCTGTATATTCTAGTACAGTTGGACCCACCACATCCTTCACCTACACTACACAAAAGTAAAGTTTTATCAATCTCTATACTCTGTATATTCTAGTACAGTTGAATGTACCACATCTTTCATCTACACAATAGTAACTTTTTATCAATCGTTATACTCTGTATATTCTAGTACAGTTGGACCTACCACATCCTTCACCTTCACAAAAGTAAAGTTTTTTCAATCTTTTTACTCTGTATATTCTAGTATATTTGGACCTACCACATCCTTCATCTTCACAAAAGTAAAGCTTTATCAATCTCAATACTCTGTATATTCTAGTATATTTGGACCTACCACACCCTTCACCAACACAAAAGTAGCATTTTATCAATCTATATACTATGTATATTCTAGTACAGTTGGACCTATCACACCCTTCACCAACACAAAAGTAAAGTTTTATCAATCTTTTTACTCTGTATATTCTAGTACAGTTGGACCTACCACATCCTTCACCTTTACAAAAGTAAAGTTTTATCAATCTCAATACTATGTATATTCTAGTATATTTGGACATACCACACCCTTCACCAACATGAAAGTAGCATTTTATCAATCTATATACTCTGTATATTCTAGTATATTTGGACCTACCACATCCTTCACCTTCACAAAAGTAAAGTTTTATCAATCTCAATACTATGTATATTCTAGTATATTTGGACCTACCACACCCTTCACCAACACAAAAGTAGCATTTTATCAATCTCTATACTCTGTATATTATAGTATATTTGGATCTACCACATCCTTCACCAACACAAAAGTAGCATTTTATCAATCTTTATACTCTGTATATTCTAGTATATTTGGACCTACCACATCCTTCACCTTCACAAAAGTAAAGTTTTATCAATATCAATACTATATATATTCTAGTATATTTGGACCTACCACACCCTTCACCAACACAAAAGTAGCATTTTATCAATCTATATACTCTGTATATTCTAGTATATTTGGACCTACCACATCCTTCACCTTCACAAAAGTAAAGTTCTATCAATCTCAATACTATGTATATTCTAGTATATTTGGACCTACCACACCCTTCAACAACGCAAAAGTAGCATTTTATCAATCTCTATACTCTGTATATTATAGTATATTTGGATCTACCACATCCTTCACCGACACAAAAGTAGCATTTTATCAATCTTTATACTCTGTATATTCTAGTACAGTTGGACCTATCACACCCTTCACCAACACAAAAGTAAACTTTTTATCAATCTTTATACTATGTATATTCTAATACAGTTGGACCTACCACACCCTTCACCAACACAAAATTAAAGTTTTATCAATCTTTTTACTTTGTATATTCTAGTACAGTTGGACCTACCACATCCTTCACCTTCACAAAAGTAAAGTTTTATCAATATCAATACTATGTATATTCTAGTATATTTGGACCTACCACACCCTTCACCAACACAAAAGTGGCATTTTATCAATCTATAAACTCTGTATATTTTTGTACAGTTGGACCTTTTCACATCCTTCATCTACACAATAGTAAAGTTTTATCAATCTCTATACTCTGTATATTCTAGTACAGTTGGACCTACCACATCCTTCACATACACAAAAGTAACTTTTTATCAATCTTAATACTCTGTATATGCTTGTACATTTGGACCTACCACATCCTTAACCTACACAAAAGTAAAGTTTTATCAATCTCTATACTCTGTATATTCTAGTACAGTTGGACCTACCACATCCTTCACATACACAAAAGTAACTTTTTATCAATCTTAATACTCTGTATATGCTTGTACATTTGGACCTACCACATCCTTCACATACACAAAAGTAAGGTTTTATCAATCTCTATACTCTGTATATTCTAGTATATTTTGACCTACCACACCCTTCACCTACACAAAAGTAAAGTTTTATCAATCTCTATACTCTGTATATTCTAATACAGTTGGACCAACCACATACTTCACCAAAACAAAAGTAAATTTTTATCAATCTCTATACTCTGTATATTCTAGTATATTTGGACCTACCACACCCTTCACCAACACAAAAGAAGCATTTTATCAATCTCTATACTCTGTATATTCTGTTATATTTGAACCTACCACACCCTACAAAGACACAAAAGTAACATTTAATCAATCTTTATACTCTGTATATCCTAGAACAGTTGGACCTTTCACATTCTTCACCGACACAAAAGTAACTTTTTATCAATCTATATACTCTGTATATTCTAATACAGTTGTACCTACCACATCCTTCACCTACACAAAAGTAAAAGTTTTATCAATCTTTATACTCTGTATATTCTAGTATATTTGGACCTACCACATCATTCACCAACACAGAAGTAAATTTTTTATCAATCTTTATACTCTGTATATTCTAGTATATTTGGACCTACCACATCCTTCACCAACACAAAAGTAAAGTTTTATCAATCTCTATACTCTGAAAATTTTAGTATGTTTGGATATACCACATCATTCACCGACACAAAAGTAAAGTTCTATCAATCTCAATACTATGTATATTCTAGTATATTTGGACCTACCACACCCTTCAACAACGCAAAAGTAGCATTTTATCAATCTCTATACTCTGTATATTGTAGTATATTTGAACATGCCACATCCTTCACTGACACAAAAATTGCATTTTATCAATCTCTATACTTTGTATATTCTAGTACAGTTGGACCTATTTCATCCTTCACCTTCACCTTCACAAAAGTAACTTTTTATCATTCTCTATACTCTGTATATTTTAGTTTATTTGGACCTACTACACCCTTCACCGACACAAAAAGTAACTTTTTATCAATCTCTCTACTCTGTATATTTTAGTATATTTGGACCTTCGACATCCTTCACCATCACAAAAGTAAAGTTTTATCAATCTCTATACTCTGTATATTCTAGTATATTTGGATGTACCATATCTTTCACCGACACAAATGTAACTTTATCAGTCTCTATACTCTGTATATTCTAGTATATTTGAACATGCCATCTCCTTCACCAACACAAAAATAGCATTTTATCAATCTCTATACTCTGTATATTCTAGTACAGCTGGACCTACCACATCCTTCACCTACACGAAAGTAACATTTTATCAATCTCTATACTCTGTATATTCTAGTATATTTGGACGTTCCACTTCCTTCACCTACACAAATGTTACTTTTTATCAATCTCTATACCCTGTATATTCTAGTACAGTTGGACCTACCACATCTTTCACCTACGCAAAAGTAACATTTTATCAATCTCTATACTCTGTATATTCTAGTATATTTGGATGTACCACATCCTTCATCGACACAAAAGTAACTTTTTATCAATCTCTATACTCTGTATATTCTAGTACAGTTGCACCTACCATACCCTTTATCAACACAAAAGTAGCATTTTATCAATCTCTATACTCTGTATATTCTAGTATATTTGGATGTACCACATCCTTCATCGACACAAAAGTAACTTTTTATCAATCTCTATACTCTGTATATTCTAGTATATTTGGACCTACCATACCCTTCATCAACACAAAAGTAGCATTTTATCAATCTCTATACTTTGTATTTTCTAGTATATTTGGACCTACCACACACTTCACCTGCACAAAAGTAATGTTTTATCAATCTCTATACTCTGTACATTCCAGTATATTTGGCCCTACCACACCCTTCACCAACACAAAAGTAGCATATTACCAATCTATATTCTTTAAATTCTAGTATATTTGGACCTATTACACCCTTCACCTACACAAAAGTAATATTTTATCAATCTTCATACTCTGTATATCCTAGTATATTTGGACCTACTGCACCCTTCACCTACACAAAAGTAATATTTTATCAATCTCTATACTCTGCATATTCTAGCATATTTTGACCTACTACACCTTTCACCTACACAAAAGTAATATCTCATCAGTCTCTATACTCTGTATATTCTAGTATATTTGGACCTACTACATCCTTCACATACACAAAAGTAATGTTTTATCAATCTCTATACTTTGTATATTCTTGTATATTTGGACCTGTACTATACTCTGTATATTCTAATACAGTTCGATGTACCGCATCCTTCACCTACACAAAAGTAACTTTTTATCAATCTCTATACTCTGTATATTCTAATACAGTTGGACATACCACATCTTTCACCGATTCAAAAGTAACTTTTTATCAATCTCTATACTCTGTACATTCTTGTATATTTGGACCTGTACTATACTCTGTATTTTCTAGTACAGTTGGACCTACCACATCCTTCACCTACACTTAAGTAACTTTTTATCAATCTCTATACTCTGTATATTCTAATACAGTTGGACATACCACATCTTTCACCGACTCAAAAGTAACTTTTTATCAATCTCTATACTCTGTACATTCTTGTATATTTGGACCTGTACTATACTCTGTATTTTCTAGTACAGTTGGACCTACCACATCCTTCACCTACATTTAAGTAACTTTTTATCAATCTCTACTCTGTATATTCTAACACAGTTGGACATATCACATCTTTCACCGACTCAAAAGTAAATTTTTATCAATCTCTATACTCTGTATAATTAATATAGTTGGATGTACAGCATCCTTCACCGACATTAAAGTAACTTTTTAACAATCTCTATACTCTGTATATTCTAGTACAGTTTGATCTACCACATCCTTCACGTACACAAAAGTTACTTTTTATCAATCTCTATACTCAGTTTATTCTAGTACAGCTGGACCTTCCACATCCTTCACCTACACGAAAGTAACTTTTTATCAATCTCTATACTCTGTATATTCTAGTATATTTGGGCGAACCACATCCTTCACCAACACAAAAATAACTTTTTATCAATCTCTATACTCTGTATATTCTAGTATATTTGGGCGAACCACATCCTTCACCGAAACAAAGTTACTTTTTATCAATCTCTATACTCTTTATATTCTAGTATATTTGGGCGAACCACATCCTTCACCAACACAAAAGTTACTTTTTATCAATCTCTATACTCTGTATATTATAGTACAGTTGGAGATACCATATCCTTCACCTGCACGAAAGTAACGTTTTATCAATCTCTATACTCTGGATATTCTAGTATATTTGAACCTACCACCTCCTACACCAACACAAAAGTAAAGTTTTATTAATCTCTATACTCTGAATATTCTAGTATGTTAGGATGTACCGCATCCTTCACCGACACAAAAGTAACTTTATCAATCTCTATACTCTGTATATTGTAGTATATTTGAACGTACCACATCCTTCACCGACACGAAAATAGCATTTTATCAATCTCTATACTCTGTATATTCTAATACAGTTGGACCAACCACATCCTTCACCAACACAAAAGAAATGTTTTATCAATCTCTATACTCATTATATTCTAGTATATTTGGACCTACTACATCCTTCACATATACAAAAGTAATGTTTTATCAATCTGTATACTTTGTATATTCTTGTATATTTGGACCTGTACTATACTCTGTATATTCTAATACAGTTTGATGTACCGCATCCTTCACCGACACAAAAGTAACTTTTTATCAATCTCTATAATCTGTACATTCCTGGATATTTGGACCTGTACTATACTCTGTATTTTCTAGTACAGTTGGACCTACCACATCCTTCACCTACACTTTAGTAACTTTTTATCAATCTCTATACTCTGTATATTCTAATACAGTTGGATATACCACATCTTTCACCGACTCAAAAGTAACTTTTTATCAATCTCTATACTCTGTACATTCTTGTATATTTGGACCTGTACTATACTCTGTATTTTCTAGTACAGTTGGACCTACCACATCCTTCACATACACAAAAGTAACTTTTTATCAATCTTAATACTCTGTATATGCTAGTATATTTGGACATACCACATCCTTAACGTACACAAAAGTAAAGTTTTATCAATCTCTATACTCTGTATATTCTAGTACAGTTGGACCTACCACATCCTTCATGTACACAAAAGTAAGGTTTTATCAATCTCTATACTCTGTATATTCTAGTATATTTGGACCTACCACATCCTTCACGTACACAAAAGTAAAGTTTTATCAATCTCTATACTCTGTATATTCTAGTATATTTTGACCTACCACACCCTTCACCTACTACATCCTTCACCTACACAAAAGTAAAGTTTTATCAATCTCTATACTCTGTATATTCTAGACAGTTGGGCCTACCACTTCCTTCACCTACACAAAAGTAACTTTTTATCAATCTCTATACTCTGTATATTCTAATACAGTTGGACCAACCACATCCTTCACCAACACAAAAGAAATGTTTTATCAATCTCTATACTATGTATATTCTAATACAGTTGGACCAACCACATCCTTCATGTACACAAAAGTAAAGTTTTATCAATCTCTATACTCTGTATATTCTAGTACAGTTGGACCTACCACATCCTTCACCGAAACAAAAGTAAATTTTTATCAATCTCTATACTCTGTATATTCTAGTATATTTGGACCTACCACACCCTTCACCAACACAAAAGAAGCATTTTATCAATCTCTATACTCTGTATATTCTGTTATATTTGAACCTACCACACCCTACAACGACACAAAAGTAACATTTAATCAATCTTTATACTCTGTATATCCTAAAACAGTTGGACCTTTCACATTCTTCAACAACACAAAAGTAACTTTTTATCAATCTATATACTCTGTATATTCTAATACAGTTGTACCTACCACATCCTTCACCTACACAAAAGTAAAAGTTTTATCAGTCTCTATACTCTGTATATTCTAGTATATTTGGACCTACCACATCATTCACCAACACAGAAGTAAATTTTTTATCAATCTTTATACTCTGTATATTCTAGTATATTTGGACCTACCACATCCTTCACCAACACAAAAGTAAAGTTTTATCAATCTCTATACTCTGAAAATTTTAGTATGTTTGGATATACCACATCATTCACCGACACAAAAGTAACTTTATCAATCTCTATACTCTGTATATTGTAGTATATTTGAACATGCCACATCCTTCACTGACACAAAAATTGCATTTTATCAATCTCTATACTTTGTATATTCTAGTACAGTTGGACCTATTTCATCCTTCACCTTCACCTTCACAAAAGTAACTTTTTATCATCTCTATACTCTGTATATTCTAGTTAATTTGGACCTACTACACCCTTCACCGACACAAAAAGTAACTTTTTATCAATCTGTATACTCTGTATATTCTAGTATATTTGTACCTTCCACATCCTTCACCAACACAAAAGTAACTTTTCATCAATCTCTCTACTCTGTATATTTTAGTATATTTGGACCTTCCACATCACAAAAGTAAAGTTTTATCAATCTCTATACTCTGTATATTCTAGTATATTTGGACGTACCATATCTTTCACCGACACAAATGTAACTTTATCAATCTCTATACTCTGTATATTCTAGTATATTTGAACATGCCATCTCCTTCACCGACACAAAAATAGCATTTTATCAATCTCTATACTCTGTATATTCTAGTACAGCTGGACCTACCACATCCTTCACCTACACGAAAGTAACATTTTATCAATCTCTATACTCTGTATATTCTAGTATATTTGGACGTTCCACTTCCTTCACTTACACAAATGTTACTTTTTATCAATCTCTATACTCTGTATATTCTAGTACAGTTGGACCTACCACATCTTTCACCTACGCAAAAGTAACATTTTATCAATCTCTATACTCTGTATATTCTAGTATATTTGGATGTACCACATCCTTCATCGACACAAAAGTAAATTTTTATCAATCTCTATACTCTGTATATTCTAGTATATTTGGATGTACCACATCCTTCATCGACACAAAAGTAACTTTTTATCAATCTCTATACTCTGTATATTCTAATACAGTTGGACATACCACATCTTTCACCGACTCAAAAGTAACTTTTTATCAATCTCTATATTCTGTACATTCTTGTATATTTGGACCTGTACTATACTCTGTATTTTCTAGTACAGTTGGACATACCACATCTTTCACCGACTCAAAAGTAACTTTTTATCAATCTCTATACTCTGTACATCATTGTATATTTGGACCTGTTCTATACTCTGTATATTCTAGTATTTTTGGATGTATCCACATCCTTCACCTACACTTAAGTAACTTTTTATCAATCTCTACTCTGTATATTCTAATACAGTTGGACATACCACATCTTTCACCGACTCAAAAGTAACTTTTTATCAATCTCTGTACTCTGTATAATTAATATAGTTGGATGTACAGCATATTTCACCGACACTAAAGTAACTTTTTATCAATCTCTATACTCTGTATATTCTAGTACAGTTTGATCTACCACATCCTTCACCTACGCAAAAGTGACTTTTTATATCTATACTCTGTATATTCTAGTACAGCTGGACCTACCACATCCTTCACCGACACAAAAGTAACTTTTTATCAATCTCTATACTCTTTATATTCTAGTATATTTGGATGTACCACATCCTTCACGTACACAAAAATTACTTTTTATCAATCTCTATACTCTGTTTATTCTAGTACAGCTGGACCTTCCACATCCTTCACCAACACAAAAATAACTTTTTATCAATCTCTATACTCTGTATATTCTAGTATATTTGGGCGAACCACATCCTTCACCGAAACAAAAGTTACTTTTTATCAATCTCTATACTCTTTATATTCTAGTATATTTGGATGTACCACATCCTTCACGTACACAAAAGTTACTTTTTACCAATCTCTATACTCTGTATATTATAGTACAGTTGGAGATACCACATCCTTCACCGACACAAAAATAACATTTTATCAATTTCTATACTCTGTGTATTCTAGTATATTTGGACCTACCACATCCTTCACCAACACAAAAGTGAATTTTTATCAATCTCTATACTCTGTATATTCTAGTACAGCTGGACCTACCACATCCTTCACTGACACAAAAGTAACTTTTTATCAATCTCTATACTCTTTATATTCTAGTATATTTGGATGTACCACATCCTTCACGTACACAAAAGTTACTTTTTATCAATCTCTATACTCTGTTTATTCTAGTACAGCTGGACCTTCCACATCCTTCACCTACACAAAAATAACTTTTTATCAATCTCTATTCTCTGTATATTCTAGTATATTTGGGCGAACCACATCCTTCACCTGCACGAAAGTAACTTTTTATCAATCTCTATACTCTGTATATTCTAGTATATTTGGCTGTTCCACTTCCTTCACCAACACAAAAGTAACTTTTTATCAATCTCTATACTCTGTAAATTCTAGTACAGTTGGACCCACCACATCCTTCACCTACACAAAAATTACTTTTTATCAGTCTCTATACTCTGTATATTCTAGTACAGTTGGATCAAACACATCCTTCACCTACACAAAAAATACTTTTTATCAATCTCTATACTCTGTAAATTCTAGTACAGTTGGACCAACCACATCCTTCACCTACACAAAAATTACTTTTTATCAGTCTCTATACTCTGTATATTCTAGTATATTTGGCTGTTCCACTTCCTTCACCAACACAAAAGTAACTTTTTATCAATCTCTATACTCTGTAAATTCTAGTACAGTTGGACCCACCACATCATTCACCTACACAAAAGTTACTTTTTATCAATCTCTATACTCTGTATATTCTAGTACAGTTGGACCTACCAGATATTTCACCTATGCAAAAGTAACTTTTTTTTATCAATCTCTATACTCTGTATATTCTAGTATATTTGGATGTACCACATCCTTTACCGACACAAAAGTAACTTTTTATCAATCTCTATACTTTGTATATTCTATTACAATTGGACCTATTACATTCTTCACCTACACAAAGGTTACTTTTTATCAGTCTCTAAAATCTTTATATTCTGGTATATTTGGACCTACCACACCATTCACCAACAGAAAAGTTACATTTTGTCAATCTCTACACTCTGTATATTCTAGTATATTTGGACCTACCACACCCTTCACCAACACAAAAGTAGCATTTTGTCAATCTCTATACTCTGTATATTCTAGTATATTTGGACCTACCACATCCTTCACCAACACAAAAGAAGCATTTTGTCAATCTCTATACTCTGTATTTTCTAGTATATTTGGACCTACCTCACCCTTCACCTGCTACATCATTCACCTTCACGAAAGTAACTTTTTACCAATCTCTATATTCTGTATATTCTAGTATATTTGGATCTACTATATCCTTCACCTACACAAAAGTAATATTTTATCAATCTTTATACTCTGTATATTTTAGTATATTTGGACCTACTACATCCTTCACAAAAGTAAAGTTTTATCAATCTCTATACTCTGTATATTCTACTATATTTGGACCTACTACACCCTTCACCTACACAAAAATAATATTTTATCAATCTCTATACTCTGTATATTTTAGTATATTTGGACCTACTACATCCTTCACAAAAGTAAAGTTTTATCAATCTCTATACTCTGTATATTCTAGTATATTTGGACCTACTACACCCTTCACCTACATAAAAGTAATGTTTTATCAATCTCTATACTCTGTACATTCCAGTATATTTGGGCCTACCACACCCTTCACCTACAGAAAAGTAATATATTGTCAATCTCTATACTTTGTATATCCTAGTAATTTTGGACCTACTGCATCCTTCACCTACATAAAAGTAGCATATTACCAATCTCTATATTCTGTATATTCTACTATATTTGGACCTACTACACCCTTCACCTACACAAAAATAATATTTTATCAATCTCTATACTCTGTATATTTTAGTATATTTGGACCTACTACACCCTTCACCTACACAAAAATAATATTTTGTCAATCTCTATACTCTGTATATCCTAGTATATTTGTACCTACTACACCATTCACCTACACAAAAGTAATGTTTTATCAATTTCTATACTCTTTACATTCTCATATATTCGGAACTATTACACCCTTCACCTACACAAAAGTTATATTTCATCATTCTCTATACTCTGTATATTCTAGTATATTTGGACCTACTACACCCTTCACCTACACAAAAATAATATTTTATCAATCTCTATACTCTGTATATTCTAGTATATTTGGACTTATTACACCCTTCACAAAAGTAAGGTTTTATCAATCTCTAAACTCTGTACATTCTAGTATATTTGGACCTATTACACCCTTCACCAACACAAAAGTAACATTTTATCAATCTGTATACTATATACATTTTAGTATATTTGGACCTATTATACTCTTCACCTACACATAAGTAATATTTTATCAATCTTTATACTCTGTACATTCAAGTATATTTGGACCTACTACACCCTTCACAAAAGTAGCATTACTCTGTATATTCTAGTATATTTGGACCTATTACACCCTTCACCTACACAAAAGTAACATTTTATCAATCTCTATACCCTGTATATTCCAGTACAGTTGGATGTACCACATCTTTCACCAACATAAAAGTAACTTTTTATCAATTTCTGTACTCTGTATATTCCAGTACAGTTGCACCTATTACATCCTTCACCTTCACAAAAGTAACATTTTATCAATCTCTTTACTCTGTACATTCTAGTATATTTGGACCTACTACATCCTTCACCTACATAAAAGTAACTTTTTATCAATCTCTATACTCTGTATATTATAGTATATTTGGACCTACTACATCGTTCACCTACACAAAAGAAAACCTGGTGGCATACAAAGAATATGAATTTAGACTGGTTGCTGAGAATTCTAACGGTGCAACTAGATCAGACTGGGTATCTACAATCACCCGACAGGACAGTAAGTAAAAGTGTACATAATTTTATTCTTTTGTTAAAATGTCTATCCAGATAAGGGTATCTGAAATTTTCTGGTGTGAAATTGTTATAATTGATCTTGAGTATCCAATTGGATAGATAAAATTATGCCCAAAGAGTAGGAATTTCATGCAGGAATGAGGCTACATGAAGTCTCATATGCAGTTCTGGCCCAGAGGGTGAGATTGTTCCATCTCACATGGATAATATCAGATGGATTTTGTTTCTCCAATTCATGTCAGTGAAATGACAATATAATATACCAAAATAAAAATAACCTACTTTTTAAATGTTTTTAACCTTAGATTCAACAGATATAATATGAAGAAAGTATTGTTTTAAAGAGCATTACCAGAGATAATGCACTTTTATATTCCTGCATGACATTTGTTACTGCTGACCCTGATGTCATTATTCAATTGTAATGTCTGAAGTTCTGTACAGTTTTCTTCAACAAAGTCATGTTGTAAAATATAATTGTAAGTGTAAAAATTAAACTATACATGATAAAGAATTGTGGATATGGAAATAAATAACACAAGTTGATCTAGTCGCAGATTTTCATCAGGTCATGTGAGAAAAATGTCATATATTATTGAAGACAAGAGTATCCATATAGAGTATTCATATATAGTATTAATATAGAGAATACATACATAGTACCCGTATATGGTATCCATATAGAGTATCCATATATATAGTATCCATATAGAGTATACATATATAGTATACATATAGAGTACCCATAAAGAGTATCCATATAGAGTACCCATATATATAGTATCAATATAGAGTATACATATATAGTACCCATATAGAGTATACATATATAGTATCCATATAGAGTATACATATATAGTATACATATAGAGTTTCCATATATAGTATTCATATAGAGTATACATATATAGTACCCATATAGAGTATACATATATAGTATCCATATTGAGTATACATATATATAGTATCCATATAGATTTTCCATATATATATATATATATATATAGTACCCATATAGAGTATACATATATAGTATCCATATAGAGTATACATATAAGGTATACATATTATATAGTATCCATATAGAGTAAACATATATAGTATCTGTAAATGGTATCCATATAGAGGATACATATATAGTATCCGTATAGAGTACCCATATATAGTATCCATAAAGAGTATACTTATATAGTATCCATATAAAGTACCTGTAAAGTATCCATATAGAGTATACATATATAGTATCCATATAGAGTATACATATATATTATCTATATAGAGTACCCATATATAGTATCCATATAGAATATACACATATAGTATCCATATAGAGTACCCATATATAGTATCAAAATAGATTATCCATATAGAGTATCCATATAGAGTATACATATATAGCCGCCATATAGAGTATACATATATATAGAATACATATAGAGTATACATATATAGTATACATATATAGCCACCATTTAGAGTATCTATATAGAGTATACATATAGTATCCATATAGAGTATACATATATAGTATCCATATAGAGTATACATATATAGTATACATATAAAGTTTACATATATATATTATCCATATAGAGTATACATATATAGTAAACATATAGAGTATACATATATAGTATACATATAAAGTTTACATATATATATAGTATCCATATAGAATATACATATATAGTATACATATATAGTATCCATATAGAGTATACATATATAGTATCCATATAGAGGATCCATATAGAGCATCCATTTATAGTACTCATAGAGTATTTTTATATTGTACCCGTATATAGTATCCATTTAGAGTATCCATATAGAGTATCCATAAAGATTACCCATATAGAGTATCCATATAGAGTTTTGTATAGAGTATCCATAAAGAGTCTCCATATAGAGTTGCCATATATAATACCCATATAGAGTATCCATAAAGATTACCCATATAGAGTATCCATATAGAGTTTTGTATAGAGTATCCATAAAGAGTCTCCATATAGAGTTGCCATATAGAATACCCATATAGAGCCTCCATATATAGTGTACCCAGGCCATGAAAAATACCCACATATAATACCCATATTGACTATCCATATACAGAACCCATATAGAATACCCATATACTATCCATACAGAGTACCGATATAGTGTCTTGATATAGAGTACCCATATAGAGTACCCATATCGAGTATCCATATAGAGTCCTCATAAAGAGTATCCATATAGAGTATCCATAAAGAATATCCATATAAAGTCTCCATATAGAGTACCTATATATATAGAATGCATATAGAGTACCCATAAAGAGTACCCATATATAGTATGCATATAGAGTACCCATAAAGAGTACCAATATAGAGTATCCATATAGTCTCCATATTGAGCCCCCATATATAGTGTACACAGGCCATAAAGAATACCCACATAGAGTACCCATATAGAGTCTCCATATAGAGTATCCATATAGAGTATCAATATAAAGTCTCCATATAGAGTACCCATATAGAGTATCCATATAGAGTCCCCATTAAGAGTATCCAGATAGAATACCCATATAGAGTATCCATAAAGAGTATCCATATAGAGTCTCCATATAGAGTACCCATATATAGTACACATATAGAGTACTCATAAAGAGTACCCATATAGAGTATCCATATAGTCTCCATATAGAGTACCCATATACTTATCCATAAAGAGTACCCATATAGAGTATCCATATAGTCTCCATATAGAGTATCCATATAGTCTCCATATAGAGTACCCATATAGAGTATCCATATAGAGTATTCATGTAGAGTACCCATATACTTATCCATAAAGAGTACCCATATAGAGTATCCATATAGTCTCCATATAGAGTACCCATATAGAGTATTCATATAGAGTACATATATAGAGTATCCATATAGAGTTTCCATAAAGAGTCTCCATATAGAGTACCCATATAGAGTATCCATATAGAGTATTCATATAGAGTACCCATATAGAGTATTCATATAGAGTACCCATATAGAGTATCCATAAAGAGTACCCATAAAGAGTATCCATATAGTCTCCATATAGAGTATCCATATAGAGTATTCATATAGAGTACCCATATAGAGTATTCATATAGAGTATTCATATAGAGTACCCATATAGAGTATCCATATAGAGTATCCATAAAGAGTACCCATAAAGAGTATCCATATAGTCTCCATATAGAGTACCCATATAGAGTATCCATATGGAGTATTCATATAGAGTACCCATATAGAGTATCCATAAAGAGTACCCATATAGAGTATCCATATAGTCTCCATATATATATAGTCTCCATATAGAGTACCCATATAGAGTATCCATAAAGAGTACCCATATAGAGTATCCATAAAGAGTATCCATATAGAGTACCCATATAGAATACCCATATAGAGTATCCATATAGAGTCTCCATATAGAGTCTCCATGTAGAGTACCCATATAGAGTACCCATATAGAATACCCATAAAGAGTATCCATATATAGTACCCATATACAGTACCCATAAAGAGTATCCATATAGTTTATCCATAGAGTACCCATAAAGAGTACCCATATAAAGTATCCATAAAGAGTATCCATATAGAGTCTCCATATAGAGTACCCATATAGAGTACCCATAAAGAGTATCCATATAGTTTATCCATAGAGTATCCATAAAGAGTACCCATATAGAGTATCCATAAAGAGTATCCATATAGAGTCTCCATATAGAGTACCCATATAGAGTACCTATAAAGAGTATCCATATAGTTTATCCATAGAGTACCCATATAGAGTACCCATAAAGAGTATTCATATAGTTTATCCATAGAGTACTCATATAGAGTACCCATATAGAGTATCCATATAGAGTATCAATAAAGAGTATCCATATAGAGTATCCATATAGAGTATTGATATCTTTGGTCAGATGAAATAGAAATTTCTATATCACGCTGTTGTTAAAATAAAATTCAGTGCTAATATGTCACACTATTTTCAGATGGTAAAATATTTATTTTAGAAAATAAATTGGAATTCTTAATGGTTTGCAGTAAAAATCCATCATGAGTATATGATTGATTGAGATATTGAGATTGCAGCCCTCGGTATCAATACTTTGGTAGGAACCATTATAGATTATGATAAAAAAAACTGTGGAAAATTGGGTTGGAATACCTTTAACCTAACACACCTGAAAGATTGTTGCTACAGTGAGTTTTGACTGCTACTCTATGCTATTGACAGTGACTCGTGCTAAGCTATGTGGTAGTGGGTTTATTTTTATGTCCCTACCATTGGAGGAATAGTGATAATCATTATGTGACTGTTTTAACAACTTTCTTGCTCACCAAATCTTAGTATGATGAACTTTGCTATTCCACTTCCCAAATATTTCATTTACTTATAAAACTGAAACTAAGGTGCTGTATACATACATTTACTTTCTAATTAAAACTATAAACAAATTGTGTAAATATTTTATCTTCAGGGCCAGCTGGATTTAACACCCCACAGGTGGTGGGGTCCGGTCCCAGATACATAGACCTGGTGTGGGAACCACCCATAACTGCAAATGGTATTCTAACAGAGTACAAGGTGTATCAGAATGGGCAGTATAGGGAATCGGTAAGTCTGACATTTTGTATTCTTAGAAAAACAGTCGCCAATAAATGCAGTGTCTATATAAGATAAGATAAGAATTGTTTGTTTTGTGTATTGCAAACTTTTGTGTAATAATGTAATTAACAAGAGCTGTTGGAAGGACAGCGCTCTCTACTATTTCGATGTTGTTCTAAAACAACAGCTATTTCAGGAAATAAGTACCAAATGATTGATACCATGTACATATAAAAACAATTCTTGTTATATCACAATTGCATGAATAAAGTATTTTAAGTTGGGCAAGCCAAGGACTTATGTAGAGGGATAGGAAACTTGCATGTTGATAAAATAGCACATGAAGGATTAATTATTTGGTAAATAATAATTCATTATTTACAGGCAACTGATTTCTTGTACATGAAATGTAAGTTGTATGTAACATTAGATGATTTAAAATGTTTTGATTATGAAAAATGATCTTGAGTTAAAGATATTGAGGTTTGAAGTAAATTTTCTTGTAATTTTGTTGTTATTTTAGCTGCAGTATACAAATGTTTATATCAGAAGTACTTCAACAATTTTAAACACAAATTGCTGGGAATGGTATTGTTTTGATGAGAATTTTATTCTACATGTAAGAATTTTGATTTGTGTTCCTCATTCCTCAGATGAATGGAAGTTCAGATAATTGAAAATGAGATATTGCAAGACTTTGCGTGAATATGCAAGTGTTCACAAAATTTTAATCAGTTGCCTTACCTACTCTATATAATTCCTTGGGCAAGCATATCAAAACCATTTAAACTAATCAAACATTACCTAATATAAGAATATAAAATATAGTGTAAGCTATAGTTGAGATATGTTTTACATATGTGATATATGCTCTACCTTCAAATTATATGGTAATATACCGGTACTAGTTTTTGTAAATGTGTAATCCATTACACAAGGTAGTGTCATATCAATTGATAGCTTGAGGCATAATTGCAATATTAGGCTGCCATCTTTTAACAAGTATCATTGTTTTCTTAGGTGTTTATAACGTAACTTCTGTTTTACCAACAGGAAAGCAAACAAATGTAAATATTAAATAAGGGGTACATGTAAGTTAAAACTTATGAACGTCTCCGCGAGTATCACTCCTTAATTTCAGAAAATTTCTGATAGCGATTACCTGTAGTGGATGAAATATTGATTTAAGCGGCTGATCCGCGCAAAGAGTTACGGGTAAACTGGCACATTTTACATAAAGTTTTGAATAGCTGCAGCTGTATGCAGTTGCGATTCCTTCTCTCTTATTCCTTGGTTTTATCAATTGCCCTTTTAATATTAATTCATTGTATTTAAAATAAATGAAACCTGTTGTCTCCTTATAAAGGCTATATTTAAATTTCCAGAAAGCCTTATAATATGTTTCAAGACTTTTTAATCAAAGTCAAAATTGCTTTCATTCTAATGTAAACATCTATTAGTATATAAATCACTGTAGCAAATGTATAGATTGTAAGTTGTTTACAAACAAAACTTTTATTAATTATTCAGTTGATATTTCAGACAGAAGGCAATGTAACATTACTGCGAGCAGAGGCACTGAAGCCGTACACCTACTACACATTTGTCATAGAGGTGTGCACAAGCGGAGGATGTACCAGAAGCTCTCCATCTACTGCTCTTCGCACTCTCGAAGATTGTAAGTGTATTTGAGGACCTTGGAGAAAATTGAACTTAGTCAAATTTTGCTTTCTTATAAAATAAAGTCATAATTAATGTAATCAATTTCAATTGTTGTTATTATAACTGATTAACAATCAGCATGATGATCATTTGAGGCATTATGTTGGCAGAGATAAAGATGCATTGTGTAACTATATGAGACAAACTAACATTTTATAATTGGTTTTGAGAACTTTATTTAACTGTCCTAAACTGTAATCCTCACCTGTAAATAATTTTCTTGCTTCTGTTTTACCAACATTGTTTTGTTAAGTTTTTCTTCCAGATTTAAACTTCATTTGACTGGTTACTGCATAATTCTGTTATCAGTGTTGATAAACTATGTGTGATTGTAGTGGAGCCATTTCTAAATTTTAATGGATGCTGTCTCAAAATCCAAGTTATTATAAACATAAAGTTAAATACAGATATTTAACCCTTTGCGCCATAGATATGCTTTTTCCCGCACCAATTATAGAAGGCCTTTGAAAACAGTGCAGGAAGAGTTCAGATTGCTCGTAACAAGCAATCTGAACACTTCCTGCACTGTTTTCCACTATGTCAGTTAATATAAATATACTTCACCTAATAATTCAAAAGCCTTCTATATTAGAGTTGACCAAAGGCATCTTTTTTAGAGTTGTACAAAGGCATCTATATTAGAGTTGTCCAAAGGCATCTATATTAGAGGTGTACAAAGGCATCTATATTAGAGTTGTCCAAACGCATCTATATTAGAGGTATCCAAAGGCATCTATATAGAGTAAAGGGTTAATAAGTAAATATGTTTTGGACATCAGGTGGAAAATAACTCCCTAATCTCTTCAAATCTTTGAATATTTAAATCATAAAATCATTACATTTCAGATCCAGAGGATGTGATTGCACCAAATCTTGTGTCTCTAACTCCAGCTTCTGTTGAATTAACATGGGAGCCTCCTTTATCACCAAATGGAGTTATCTCCCTGTACACCCTGGAACGCCGTCTTGCTGGCAAGGTTGCCATGACCACTGTTGTGTCGCTAAGTGCAGATATTCCATTGAAATACGTAGATGATGACAGTACATTGACTCCTCACAGCGAGTATGAATATCGTCTTATGGTCAGTAATGGGGCAGGGGATGGTTTCAGTGCCTGGGAAACAGTAATGACGATGTCTTCCCGTGAGTTCATATTTATACATGAGGCCTTAAATAAATCATAGATTGTTTTCTCCTAAACAAAACCCATTATTCCAAAAATAAGTTTAGTATGCAATTTTTTGCCAGAAGGGTTTATGCCATGGCGCATCTGTCGTCTGTCTTCCATCATCTGTCATCCGTTAGCAGCACTTTCTCTGAAACCACTAGGCCAATTAAACTTGGACTTCATATGGATGGGTTTTTTTTCGATTTGAAATTCAAGATGGCCACCATAACTAAAAATAGTCCATAACTTAAAAAATCTTCTTCTCATGAACCACCCAACAGATTTTAAAAATATTTATATAGTAATGATAACAAACTATAGTTCTGTTAGATTTGTTCAAATGGTGTCCCTGGGTTTAAAAATGACCCCGCCACGAGGGTTCAATTAGGGGACACATGTCATTATAATAAACATTAATTTTTTTTTTTAAAAAAGGAACTGATTATGCCAATATTTTCACAGAAGCATTGTTTCGTCAAGGAGGTTCAGATTTGTAAAAATGACTTAAGTTTTACTGTCTTAAGGGGTCAGGAGGGGCCCCAAAAGGATAAAAATTAAGAATGACAAAAATCGTTTTCTTAAGAACCGGTGTCAGATTTGTTCATATTTGGCATAAATATCCCTATGTGTAGGGCTTTCAATGAAGAAAAGAATTAAGGGGCTAATATTTATAGGGGCTCTGTAAGGGGACTTAGAATTTTACATAAGGATACTATGGGAAAACAGAAAATTCTCTTTTTTTTTCATCCATTAAGGCAAAAGTATTATTCAGTTTGAGTTCTCAAGTATCATCTAGTCATAGGAAATAAGATTTGGTTCAATAAGGAGATTTGACTTTCCATAAGGCGCCAGGTGGGTCAAAAAAGGGTTAAAATAGAAAATGTTCAAAAATCTTCTTCTCAACAACCAGTCAGTCAAATTTGTTCATATTTGATATGGATTATCCCAATGAGTATGGGTTTAAAGTTTGTACAAATCAAGGGTCTTGTATTTATAGGGACCTGTAAGGGGACTTTGAGTTTTATATAGGAATACTATTGGAAAACAGAAAATTCTCTTTTTTATCATTCATTTATGACTTTTTTTATATTTAGTTTGAGTTTTGAACCAACTTCTAGTCATAACAAATATGATTTTGTTCAATACAAAGGATTGACTTTCTAAAAAGGAGCCATGATTAAAATTGATCATTGTCATAAATCTTATTTTCAACAACTAGTCAGTCAAATTTGTTCATATTTGATAAAAATTATCCCTATGATTAAAAATTTAAATTTGTACAAATCAAGGGATGTACACTGGGATTTATAGAGGCCCTGTAAGGGTATTTGAGTTTTACATAGGAATATTATGGGAAAATGGAAATTTCTCATTTTTTTATTAATTTGGGTAAATATGTTGTTTAATTTGAGATCTAAAGCATTGTCTAGTAACAATAAATTTGATTTTGTTCAATGAAGAGGATTGAATTTCCATAAGCGGCCAGGGGGCAGATGGGGCAATAAGGTTAAAATTGGGAATTTTCACAAATTTCCTCTCAATAACCTTTCAGTTAAACTAGTTCATATTTGATATAAATTATCCTTACGTCAGCAAGGATTGAAGATTCTGCATATCAACGGACTGGGATATATTAGGGCTGTATAAGAGTTTTGTACAGATGAAAAGTATGGGATTTAAAGTATTTCCTTTTCATACCAATTAACTTTTTGTTCAGTACGGTTGTGGTGGGGGTATCCATAAGTTATTAAGATGATCAACATAACATGATGACTTGTTGCGCATAAACCCAGACTCCCACTTCAAAGGTCAAGGTCACAATTTAACTTTGTTTGACAACATTTTCAGTTTGTTTGAGATTTTGTATCCGGTCTGTAACTTTGTCACCTATGGATAAATTTCAAAAACACTTGGCTCAAGTTTGTTTGATATTTCATTTCTGGTCTGTAACTTTGTTTTACATGGAGTGATTTTAAAATGCTTGATACAAGTGACCAACATGTCATGATGATGTCACCTGCATTTACCTGTAGAAATACCCAAACCTCTACATTAGATGTCTTGGTCAAGGTTACACAAAGGTGACTGTCACACTTTAATGTAAAAAAAAGCATGAAATTGTGTGTCTAGTCTGAAATGTCAGTCCATGACTCATGATATTCATGGATAAATCGCTAAGTATTATAAAATATATCATTATTTTCACAGACCATTTGAGGGGCATGTGACACTTACCAGTGACATTTCTTGTTTATATTTTATTCATATTTATTTTGTTTTTCAGTTATAAGTGTAAGCCCACCATTGATTTTTGTTTTTTATTCTTTAGCCACCATTGATTTTTGTTCTTTATTCTATAGTAAATAAAAAAAAGTTTGCATGCTTGTCATTGATAGAAAGACCCAAATGAAAGAAGTGAAACTTACATTTTATTGTTTGTCAATCTCTGCATTACCAAAATATGATGAGAAAAGTAATTAATATATTTCTATTCTGACTGTACATTGTTTACAATGTGAAAGTACACATCTGAAATAATGTATTCATACCCCAGTTCCCAAGCATTGTTTTTTTCTAAATGCGCAATTTAAACATGACAATGCTTTCAACATGTTCAAAATACATCAATAATACCATTCAAATAAAAAAATGATCATTAAAATAAGGAAAATGCATTTTAAAAGAAGACAAAGCAAGGACTATTTATATTCACAATCATGCAACTACTCTATGGAAGTATTTCCTGTTTCCAATGGTGGTGCTATGCCTAAATCTATTTTGTTTTTCTGTATAAGATATATTCTGTAAATTGATCACCATCATGTAAAAAGAGTTTACATTACTGACCTTGACCTACTTAATGTTAATAACTGCATTGTCTGGTTTAGCTCAGCCTTTTCTCTGTTTCTCAACACACTATTTGTGTTATAGTTACTAATCTTCATACATTCATAATTTTTTTATTATGTTATACAAACAATGTATATACAGTTGAATCGCTTTATCTTGATATTGTTTGAGTCGATATTCCAGTAGAGTCAATATGTTTTGCCATCCCCAACTTTTCCCTTTCTTTGTGTATGTAAATTTATTCCTCTTTACTCGATATTGTCTGTATCAATACTTCAGATATCTCAATCCCAGTTTTAGTTCCCAGTTGATTATATCTCACCTTTAATTGAAAGTTTGTCTCGATATAATTATTGTTGACATAATATTGTATGTTTTTACACATCTTGTCAAAATCTATGTGTGCCATTTTCGCAGTTTGTTTAAGATGCAACACTAATTACTGACCAAAAGTGTCAGTTTTAATGACTGACAGAATGTTGCAAACATTGTGTCATCCAATTGGGTGATTGCACGTAAAGTCTTTAAATATCATTTGATTCAATCAATCAGCCTCAGCTTGGATCTCACACTGTCGAGAAACTCAAAGAAAGACCAGGATGTCAGCATTTATCACAAGTTTTGACAGGCAACAATTATCAGATGAAATTAAATATTGATCTTGAGACAAAATCTATGTCAATATTCAGATATCTTGAGTTTTTTTGGCATTCCCTCCAATATCGAGATAACGTGTTTTAACTGTAGCTAAGTTGCTGAAATTTCCATATTTTGGGCTCTAAAACCTAAGGTGAAAGTTCATCATCTGTTAAAAAAATTAATCACCACTGACCTTGACCTATGTAATGGGCTTTGTTAATACATGTTCTTATATAATGTCCGGTTTAGCTCAGCTGTTTCTCTGTTTCTGAACTATAGTGACTGAACTTTAGGCCTGAACTACTGTTTGTTTGTCCTTTATCTACCCATCATTTTTAGGTAGGTAGGTAAATTATTATATTAAATTTTACATTTTGTGTTTTGTCAGACATAATGTATCTTTAAAACAGCTGCATAAGAGTATAACCAGTAACTAAAGAAATGAACAACATATTTATGAATGACAAACATTTTCTTAAATTTTCGTCACCTTCTTGTGGATTTTTATGTGAAATTTTATGGATATGGGATACCAAAAATAGTTTTGCCAGAGAAATGGACAAAAATGTATAATTCTTGACACTCCTGGATTCCGACTCAGATCGCCCAAGTGACAATCAGCAGATATAACAGAAAAGTTGGGTATAATTATCTAACATTTTGGCAACAACAAACAATAAAAGTGATTAATTTTTTGGGAATGCAATATAATTATTACAGTAGGAGCAGTATTATTGGGTAGGTAGGTTAAGGACAAACAGTATTTTATTTTTAAAGCCTTATAAACAAATTCATATAAATATGTTATACAATAATTTAAGTAAGTTACTGAAATGTCTACAAATTGAGCTCTAAAAACCTCTGGTTTAAGTTTGTTGTTTAACTCGGGTTTGAATTTTTTAAAATCATATTTCAGTTATTTGTTCCTTAAGGCAGAAAATAACCCATTTTCATTTTGGTACATCTTCATATCATAGAACCGGTAACTTGAATTAATAAAACGTATAATACAGGTCCAGCAGGTGTGAAGGTGCCAGTTATACAGGTAATGTCCCCCACTGTGATGTATGTCAGCTGGGAGCCTCCTCTCCAACCCAATGGTGTGATCGAGTTCTACACTGTGCGTCTGCCTGAGCCACAAATAGAGATACGAAACTTGTCGTTACTGTCAGTATTGTTTGAGGACCTGGAGGCGTACACAGAATACTCTGTTACAGTGACAGCTTGTACAAGTATGTATTACTGTCAATGGCTGATCATTTGATTGGTTAACTGCCATAAGTTGTCCAATTTTACATTTGCTGGAACACATACATATTTTTTATTTATTCTAGAAGTATGAAATTGTTTGGATATTTTAAGGAATGAATATATTAAAGTTAATATATTAGGAAAAAAAAGACGGGTATTTTTCAATGAATTTATATGTACATTTAAACTTCAAAACAACAGTGAACACATATGTACATTTAAACTTCCAAACAACAGTGAACACATATGTACATTTAAACTTCAAAACAACAGTGAACACATATGTACATTTAAACTTCCAAACAACAGTGAACACATATGTACATTTAAACTTCAAAACAACAGTGAACACATATGTACATTTAAACTTCAAAACAACAGTGAACGTATGTGTACATTTAAACTTCCAAACAACAGTGAACACATGTGTACATTTAACCTTCAAAACAACAGTGAACACATATGTACATTTAAACTTCCAAACCACAGTGAACACATATGTACATGAAACTTCCAAACAACAGTGAACGTATATGTACATTTAATCTTCCAAACAACAGTGAACACATATGTACATTTAAACTTCTAAACAACAGTGAAAGTATAATATCCATTTAAACTTCCAAACAACAATGAACGTATGTGTACATTTAAACTTCCAAACAACAGTGAACACATATGTACATTTAAACTTCCAAACAACAGTGAACGTATATGTCCTTTTAAACTTCCAAACAACAGTGAATATATATGTGCATTTAAACTTCCAACAACAGTGAACATATATGTGCATTTAAACTTCCAAACAGCAGTCAACATATATGTACATGTAAACTTCCAAACCACTGTGAACATATATCTACATTTAAACTTCCAAACAACAGTGAACTTATATGTACATTTAAACTTCCAAACAACAGTGAGCACATATCTACATTTTTACTTCCAAACAACAGTGAACACATATGTACATTCAAACTTCCAAACCACAGTGAACATATTATGTACATTTAAACTTCCAAACCACAGTGAACACATATGTACATTTAACATTCCAAACAACAGTGAACACATAATGTACATTTAAACTTCCAAACCACAGTGAACGTATATGTACATTTAAACTTCCAAACAACAGTGAACCCATTTGTACATTCAAACTTCCAAACAACAGTGAACGTTTTATGTACATTTAAACTTCAAAACAACAGTGAACACATATGTACATTTAAACTTCCAAACAACAGTGAACACATATGTACATTTAAACTTCAAAACAACAGTGAACGTATGTGTACATTTAAACTTCCAAACAACAGTGAACACATGTGTACATTTAACCTTCAAAACAAGAGTGAACACATATGTACATTTAAACTTCCAAACCACAGTGAACACATATGTACATGAAACTTCCAAACAACAGTGAACGTATATGTACATTTAATCTTCCAAACAACAGTGAACACATATGTACATTTAAACTTCTAAACAACAGTGAAAGTATAATATCCATTTAAACTTCCAAACAACAATGAACGTATGTGTACATTTAAACTTCCAAACAACAGTGAACACATATGTACATTTAAATTTCCAAACAACAGTGAACATATATGTCCATTTAAACTTCCAAACAACAGTGAATATATATGTGCATTTAAACTTCCAACAACAGTGAACATATATGTGCATTTAAACTTCCAAACAGCAGTCAACATATATGTACATGTAAACTTCCAAACCACTGTGAACATATATCTACATTTAAACTTCCAAACAACAGTGAACTTATATGTACATTTAAACTTCCAAACAACAGTGAGCACATATCTACATTTAAACTTCCAAACAACAGTGAACTTATATGTACATTTAAACTTCCAAACAACAGTGAGCACATATCTACATTTTTACTTCCAAACAACAGTGAACACATATGTACATTTAAACTTCCAAACAACACTGAAAGTATAATATCCATTTAAACTTCCTAACCACAGTGAATGTATATGTACATTTAAACTTCCAAAAAACAGTGAACACATATGTACATTTAAACTTCCAAACAACAGTAAACACAAATGTACATTTAAACTTCTGGATAACAATGAAAGCATCTGTACATTTTAACTTCTGGATAACAGTGAAAGCATATGTACATTTAAACTTCCAAACAATAGTGAACACATATGTACATTTAAACTTCCGGATAACAGTGAACACATTTAAACTTCTGGATAACAGTGAACGCATATGTACATTTAAACTTCCAAATAACAGTGAATGCATATATACATTTAAACTTCCAAACAATAGTGAACGCATATATACATTTAAACTTCCGGATAACAGTGAACGCATATGTAAATTTAACATTCCGGATAATAGTGAACACATATGTACACTCAAACTTCCCGATAACAGTGAACGCATATGTACATTTAAACTTCTGGATAACAGTGAACACATATGTACATTTAAACTTCCAAACAACAGTAAACGCATATGTACATTTTAACTTCTGGATAACAGTGAACGCATGTGTACATTTAAACTTCCAAACAATAGTGAACACATATGTACATTTAAACTTCCAGATAACAGTGAACACATATGTACATTTAAACTTCTGGATAACAGCGAACGCATATGTACATTTAAACTTCCGGATAACAGTGAACGCATATGTACATTTAAACTTCCAAACAATAGTGAACACATATATACATTTAAACTTCCGGATAACAGTGAACGCATATGTACATTTAAACTTCCAGATAACAGTGAACACATATGCACATTTAAACTTCTGGATAACAGTGAACGCATGTGTACATTTAAACTTCTGGATAACAGTGAACACATATGTACATTTAAACTTCTGGATAACAGTGAACGCATGTGTACATTTAAACTTCCGGATAACAGTGAACACATATGTACATTTAAACTTCCAGATAACAGTAAACACATATGTACATTTTAACTTCCGGATAACAGTCAACGCATATGTACATTTAAACTTCTTGATAACAGTGAACACATATGTACATTTAAACTTCCTGATAACAGTTAATGCATATGTACATTAAAACTTCCAGATAACAGTGAATACATATGTGCATTTAAACTTCCAGATAACAGTAAATGCATATGTACATTTAAACTTCCAGATAACAGTGAATGCATATGTCCATTTAAACTTCCGGATAACAGTGAACGCATATGTACATTTAAACTTCCGTTCATTTTCAACTATTTACAAATATTGGAAATATGTCCGCTCTGATTAAATTTTTTTTTTAAATTTTAGGTGGTGGATGTACACAGAGTTTTCCGATTAATGTACGAACCCATGCAATGGTTCCTGGTAACCAACTACCTCCAGTGGCGACACCTGTGTCCCAGTCAATGATTTCCATTGTCTGGCAGGGACCTGGCCAACCAAATGGACCAAACATTAGATACGAACTTTCCAAGATGATTATACGACAACCATTTAATCGTAAGTTATCAGTACTTAAATAATCTTGGTGTTTAATTACCTCATCAGTGGTAGTATATGTCATATATCCATTAGTTACATGGAAATATAGTACCCGTAGTCAATGATGATATATGTCACATATCCATTAGTTACATGGAAATATGGTACCTGTAGTCAATCATGATATATGTCATATATCCATTAGTTACATGGAAATATAGTACCCATAGTCAATGATGATATATGTCACATATCCATTAGTTACATGGAAATATGGTACCTGTAGTCAATCATGATATATGTCACATATCCATTAGTAACATGGAAATATGATACCTGTAGTCAATGATGATATATGTCACATATCCATTAGTTACATGGAAATATGGTACCTGTAGTCAATGATGATATATGTCATATATCCATTAGTTACATGGAAATATGGTACCTGTAGTCAATGATGATATATGTCATATATCCATTAGTTACATGGAAATATGGTACCTGTAGTCAATGATGATATATGTCACATATCCATTAGTTACATGGAAATATGGTACCTGTAGTCAATGATGATATATGTCACATATCCATTAGTTACATGGAAATATGGTACCTGTAGTCAATCATGATATATGTCACATATCCATTAGTAACATGGAAATATGATACCTGTAGTCAATGATGATATATGTCACATATCCATTAGTTACATGGAAATATGGTACCTGTAGTCAATGATGATATATGTCATATATCCATTAGTTACATGGAAATATGGTACCTGTAGTCAATGATGATATATGTCATATATCCATTAGTTACATGGAAATATGGTACCTGTAGTCAATAATGATATATGTCACATATCCATTAGTTACATGGAAATATGGTACCTGTAGTCAATGATGATATATGTCACATATCCATTAGTTACATGGAAATATGGTACCTGTAGTCAATGATGATATATGTCACATATCCATTAGTTACATGGAAATATGGTACCTGTAGTCAATGATGATATATGTCACATATCCATTAGCTACATGGAAATATGGTACCTGTAGTCAATCATGATATATGTCACATATCCATTAGTTACATGGAAATATGGTACCGGTAACCAATGATGATATATGTCATATATCCATTAGTTACATGGAAATATAGTAACGGTAGCCAATGATGATATATGTCATATATCCTATAGTTACATGGAAATATAGTACCTGTAGCCAATGATGATATATGTCATATATCTGTTAGTTACATGGAAATATAGTTCCTGTAGTCAATGATGATATATGTCATATATCCATTAGTAACATGGAAATATAGTACCTGTAGTCAATGATGATATATGTCATATATCCATTAGTTACATGGAAATATGGTACCGTAGCCAATGATGATATATGTCATATATCCATCAGTTACATGGAAATATGGTACCGTAGCCAATGATGATATATGTCATATATCCATTAGTTACATGGAAATATAATATCTGTAGTCAATCATGAAATATGTCATATTTCTATTAGTTACATGGAAATATAGTACTGGTAGTCAATGATGATATGTCATATATCCATTAGTTACATGGAAATATGGTACCTGTAGTCAATGATGATATATGTCATATATCCATTAGTTACATGGAAATATGGTACCGGTAGCCAATGATGATATATGTCATATATCTGTTAGTTACATGGAAATATAGTACCTGTAGCCAATGATGATATATGTCATATATCCATTAGTTACATGGAAATATGGTACCTGTAGTCAATGATGATATATGTCATATATCCATTAGTTACATGGAAATATGGTACCTGTAGTCATTAATGATATATGTCATATATCCATTAGTTACATGGAAATATGGTACCTGTAGTCAATCATGATATATGTCATATATCCATTAGTTACATGGAAATATGGTACCTGTAATCAATCATGATATATGTCATATATCTGTTAGTTACATGGAAATATAGTACCCATTGTCAATGATGATATATGTCATATATCCATTAATTACATGGAAATATAGTACCATAGTCAATCATAATATATGTCATATATCCATTGGTTACATGGAAATATAGTACCAGTAGTCAATGATGATATATGTCATATATCCATTAGTTACATGGAAATATGGTACCTGTAGTCAATCATGATATATGTCCCATATCCATTGGTTACATGGATATATAGTACCAGTAGTCAATCATGATATATGTCATATATCCATTGGTTACATGGAAATATAGTACCAGTAATCAATCATGATATGTCATATATCCATTAGTTACATGGAAATATTGTACCAGTAGTCAATCATGATATATGTCATATTTCTATTAGTTACATGGAAATAAAGTACCCATAGCCAATGATGATATATGTCATATATCCATTAGTTACATGGAAATATAGTACCAGTAGTCAATCATGATATATGTCATATATCCATTAGTTACAAAGAAATATAGTACCCGTAGTTACTGATGATATATGTCATATATCCATTGGTTACATGGAAATATAATTCCCGTAGCCAATGATGATATATGTCATATATCCATTGGTTACATGGAAATATAGTAACCTGTAGTCAATGATGATATATGTCATATATCTATAGTTACATGGAAATATAGTACCTGTAATCAATGATGATATATGTCATATATCCATTAGTTACATGGAAATATAGTACCAGTAGTCAATCATGATATATGTCATATATCCATTAGTTACAAAGAAATATAGTACCAGTAGTCACTGATGATATATGTCATATATCCATTGGTTACATGAAAATATATTACCCGTAGCCAATGATGAAATATGTCATATATCCATTGGTTACATGGAAATATAGTAACCTGTAGTCAATGATGATATATGTCATATATCCATTAGTTACATGGAAATATAGTACCTGTAGTCAATGATGATATATGTCATATATCCATTAGTTACATGGAAATATAGTACTGTAGTCAATGATTGTATGTGTCATATATCCATTAGTTACATGGAAATATAGTACCCGTAGTCAATGATGATATATGTCATATATCCATTAGTTACATGGAAATATAGTACCCATAGTCAATGATGATATATGTCATATATCCATTAGTTACATGGAAATATGGTACCAGTAGCAAATGATGATAAATGTCATATATCCATTAGTTACATGGAAATATAGTACCGTAGTCAATGATGATATATGTCATATATCCATTAGTAACATGGAAATATAGTACCTGTAGTCAATGATGATATATGTCATATATCCATTAGTTACATGGAAATATAGTACCCATAGTCAATGTGTATTAAATCTAAGTTTAGGTAATATATATTGTCATAAATTTACTCATATTTATAGCATTATATCAGTTTAAAATATCTTATTTGGCACTAACTGTAATAAATTTTCCAACATGAAGCTTCGATAGAATGTTCCCTTTTCACCATAACGACCCCAGCGTGGTCTAGTGGTAGAGCGTCCGCCTCGCATACGGAAGGTCGTGGGTTCAATAGCCTGCCGGGTCATACCAAAGACTTTAAAAATGGTACTAGAAGCTTCCTCGCTTGACGCTCAGCATTTAGAGGAGAGTTTGAGGTCTGGTCGGCCCGGTGTCAGTATAATGTGACTGGGTGGGGTATCATACCATGTGTCTGCAGCATGATATTCCAGTGTGACAGCGCTTACAATACTGTCTCAAGTAGACACCGTCGCGATATGACTGAAAAATTGTTGAAAGCGATGCTAAACACCATACAACAACAACAACAACAACATTTCACCATAACAAAGTGCCATTTTATAGGTGTCAAATTCAATATGACTGGTATTATTGTCCATATGCCATGTAGAAGAGTGGGTTGCAGACTTCAGACTGATGGTTTTCTTTCAGTGACTTTAGTTAAGATTAGCTATTTGAATGAAACTTTGTGCATAACAAGATGAAGAGTAGGATTGCATACGAGTCTCCGAGTCATTTAGGTGAAAATCAAGGACAAATAGAAATATGGCTTCTATTAAAAAAAAAAAATTGATTATAATTGAGCTATTTGAATGAACAGTTTTATATAGGTTGCTTATATCAAGAAAAATGTCACTGAGGTCAAGGTCACTGTTACTAAAAATACCACTCAATAACTTACATAAGAAATGGAATATTGGAATAAAACTTGTTGCATGGGTAGCTTATATTGTGACAATAGTTGGGATTGCTTACTGAGTCATTGGTGTCAAGTTAATTGTTACTTAATTAACAAATTGATTTCCATTCAATAACATTTCCAACAAAACAACACAAGCAATCAAAACTAATTCTTGCTAGCATAGAAAATGTGTGTTTCTATTTATTCATTTAGTCTCAGATTTAGTAATATTTAACTAGGCTATTCTATGAATAGAGTAGTTTTAGTATCTGCCCCAGATTGGACATCTTTGTCCCACCTGCGTTTAAAAGTTTTGGTGCAAGTGTGCATAGCTTGCAGGTATATGCATGGAATTTAGCATAAGTGTACATGCTTCTACTCTGAGGCAGTATGTAACATATCTGGCTCCTAAATTCAAAGTCAAGGTCATATTGCAAGGTCAAAAGGTCATATTTTTTCAGGCGACCTAAAAAACTATGCATGCAAATGAGACATTCACATTAAGCACCATTTGCAATACATGGATGAGCAAACATCAAGCTAAGAAAGCATTCCGGAAGGACATGTATACAAAACACACATGAATCCAAACACATGGCACATGACAATGACAACAAATTCATAATGTTCTGCTTTTAAACATTATTAAGCTATCCTTAAAAAAATATTTGTTTGCTGTGCTCAAACCTAGTTTTTTTCATGTGGGTAAGTTACAAGGTAGCTAAAAAATATTTTTACCAAATTTTGATTTTGCATAGTCATTTTAAAGAAAAATGAACAGAAGTCATGAAAAAAAGAATCAAACGCTTTAAAAATAAAAAATTTTGGGTAGCAGCAATTTTGAGTGAGTAGGTAGGAGCACGGCAAACTATTTATTTTTTAAGGACAACTGCAAGAAAACTGAACAGAGATAAACTTACATTTTCTGCAACAAAATGCAAATGTGTATGGTTATTTTAACAGGTCTGTGTTGAACTCAACCATGCTGGTATGTGCAACTCTCACACTTTAAAACACCAAATTTATAAAATATTATGGAACAGAAACATTTAGCAAATATAAAAACAAAAACATCACATTTTGTCTTTTGTTAAAAAAATTTAAGGCGCCACATTCATTCAAACACGGACCGCTCACCATACAGGTTACAGGACCCTGAGAAGGCCTGAGCAAAAATTGTAAGCAAAAGTTTACCAAATCTTAGATATAATGTAAAATCACAATTATTCTATAACTGAAAAGCTTTCTTCCACAGCATTTAAAATATTTAAGGTGTATGCCTTGAACTTTAGAGAAAATGTTTTTGAAAGTTTTGTTTAACTGTGCTTGTAAGTCCAGGGGGCATTTGTGATTAAATCACGCTGGTTCAAGAACTTGTCCGAGATCTTGAAATTATATAACTGCTGCGGAAGTTTGGTTTTCCCTATATAACTCTATGTAAAACAGTGACCCCTGTGGCAACCCCATAGTTGACCCCAGGGACCTGACTTCAACAAATCTTTTAGGGACCTCCATGCAATACATGTAAAATATCTAAGGTCTAGGCCTTGAACTTTCAGAGAAAATGTTTTTTAAAATGTTTCGTTTAAAATGTGCTTATAAGCCCTGTGACAGGGGGCTTTTGTTGGCGAATGATGCTGGTTCAAGAACTCGTCTGAGATCTTATGGTTATATAACTGCTGTGCAAGTTTGGTTAAGATTCAATGAAAAATGAAGGTGCTGTCGTGTCTACAAGTAAAACGTAACACCCGTCCCAGTAAAATAACAGTTGTGCTATAACTCAGACATCTTCTTGCACAGCATATGTTTATTATGGTATAAACCATGCCAACTTTTAATAAAAATGTGTATGTTTCTTGTATCTTCAGACTCTTTTTTGGCCAGTACCGTTTACTGTTTTCATCTGGCAAAATCACAAAGTTCCTGGCATTTTTTAACAAGGCTTTTTTTAACACAATTTTATTATAGACATCTACCTATCAGTGTCAATATGTCCTGCAATATGTTAGTCATAAATATTAAGCATTCAAACTTTACCTCTTTCTTGGACTCACATTGAAACTTATCCAATTAATATATTCATTTGTCATTTAATATCATGGCACTTAATTACACAAAAGTTAGTTTCTGCCTAATCATTGTCACCTTTCCATTTTAAAAACTGTTATTTTTGTTGCCATGTTTAGTTGCAGATGACGATACATGTGTGAATATTGATAAAAAAGGTGTTTCCCACACTACAGCAAATTATATGCGTTCTAAATAAAGCAATTCTTAATATAGAACAGGGTCAGCCAACAAAAATCGCCGATTTTAGTAATGATGATGTCATTTCATAATACAATGATAATTGAAATTTTTACTTGCATTTTAATGATTTCGGTACGTTCTTTTTTAATTTACTGCTTTATTTGTGTTTCATAAAATTTCTATTAGAATTTAGCACTTGCAGAAAATTTCGACTTACTGAAATATGTACTCACTTTCTGTAAAAGTAACTCGCATTCGAGTATGCGAGCATAAATTTGATCCCTGGTGTAGATGGCATTTGAGTATGCAAGCATAATTTTGATCCCTGGTGTAGATGGCATTCGAGTATGCAAGCATAAATTTGATCCCTGGTGTAGATGGCATTCGAATATGCAAGCATAAATTTGATCCCTGGTGTAGATGGCATTCGACTATGCAAGCATAAACTTGATCCCTGGTGTAGATGGCATTCGAGTATGCGAGCATAAATTTGATCCTTGGTGTAGATGGCATTCGAGTATGTGAGCATAAACTTGATCCTTGGTGTAGATGGCATTTGAGTATGCAAGCATAAACTTGATCCCTGGTGTAGATGGCATTCGAGTATATGAGCATTAATTTGATCCTTGGTGTAGATGGCATTCGAGTATGTGAACATAAATTTGATCCTTGGTGTAGATGGCATTCGAGTATGCGAGCATAAATTTGATCCCTGGTGTAGATGGCATTTGAGTATGCAAGCATAAATTTGATCCTTGGTGTAGATGGCATTTGAGTATGCAAGCATAAACTTGATCCCTGGTGTAGATGGCATTCGAGTATATGAGCATAAATTTGATCCTTGGTGTAGATGGCATTCGAGTATGTGAACATAAATTTGATCCTTGGTGTAGATGGCATTCGAGTATGCAAGCATAAATTTGATCCCTGGTGTAGATGGCATTCTAGTATGCGAGCATAAATTTGATCCCTGGTGTAGATGGCATTCGAGTATGCGAGCATAAATTTGATCCCTGGTGTAGATGGCATTCGAGTATGCAAGCATAAACTTGATACCTGGTGTAGATGGCATTCGAGTATATGAGCATAAATTTGATCCTTGGTGTAGATGGCATTCGAGTATGTGAGCATAAATTTGATCCCTGGTGTAGATGGCATTTGAGTATGCGAACATAAATTTGATCCCTGGTGTAAATCCCTGGTGTAGATGGCATTCGAGTATGCGAGCATAAATTTGATCCCTGGAGTAGATGGCATTTGAGTATGCAAGCATAAACTTGATCCCTGGTGTAGATGGCATTCGAGTATATGAGCATTAATTTGATCCTTGGTGTAGATGGCATTCGAGTATGTGAGCATTAATTTGATCCTTGGTGTAGATGGCATTCGAGTATGTGAGCATAAATTTGATCCCTGGTGTAGGTGGCATTCGAGCATAAATTTGATCCCTGGTGTAGATGGCAATCAAGTATGCGAGCATAAATTTGATCCTTGGTGTAGATGGCATTCGAGTATGCAAGCATAAACTTGATCCCTGGTGTAGATGGCATTCGAGTATGCAAGCATAAACTTGATCCCTGGTGTAGATGGCATTCGAGTATATGAGCATTAATTTGATCCTTGGTGTAGATGGCATTCGAGTATGTGAACATAAATTTGATCCTTGGTGTAGATGGCATTCGAGTATGTGAGCATAAATTTGATCCCATGTGTAGGTGGCATTCGAGTATGCGAGCATAAATTTGATCCCTGGTGTAGATGGCATTTGAGTATGCGAGCATAAATTTGATCCTTGGTGAAGATGGCATTCGAGTATGGGAGCATAAATTTAATCCTTGGTGAAGATGGCATTCAAGTATGCGAGCATAAACTTGATCCCTGATGTAGATGGCATTCGAGTATGCAAGCATAAATTTGATCCCTGGTGTAGATGGCATTCGAGTATGCGAGCATAAACTTGATCCCTGGTGTAGATGGCATTCGAGTATATGAGCATAAATTTGATCCTTGGTGTAGATGGCATTCAAGAATGTGAGCATTAATTTGATCCTTGGTGTAGATGGCATTCGAGTATGTGAGCATAAATATGATCCCTGGTGTTGGTGGCATTTGAGTATGCGAACATAAACTTGATCCCTGGTGTAGATGGCATTCGAGTATGTGAGCATTAATTTGATCCCTGGTGTATATGGCATTTGAGTATGCGAGCATAAATTTGATCCCTGGTGTAGATGGCATTTGAGTATGTGAGCATAAACTTGATCCCTGGTGTAGATGGCATTTGAGTATGCGAGCATAAATTTGATCTTTGGTGTAGATGGCATTCATGTATGTGAGCATAAATTTGATCCCTGGTGTAGATGGCATTCGAGTATGCGAGCATAAATTTGGTCCCTGGTGTAGATGGCATTCGAGTATGCGAGCATAAATTTGATCCCTGGTGTAGATGGCATTCGAGTATGCAAGCATAAATTTGATCCTTGGTGTAGATGGCATTTAAGTATGTGAGCATAAATTTGATCCCTGGTGTAGATGGCATTTGAGTATGCGAGCATAAATTTGATCCTTGGTGTAGGTGGCATTCGAGTATGCGAGCATAAATTTGATCCTTGGTGTAGATGGCATTTAAGTATGTGAGCATAAATTTGATCCTTGGTGTAGATGGCATTTGAGTATGTGAGCATTAATTTGATCCTTGGTGTAGGTGGCATTTGAGTATGCGAGCATAAACTTGATCCCTGGTGTAGATGGCATTCGAGTATGTGAGCATAAATTTGATCCTTGGTGTAGATGGCATTCGAGTATGCGAGCATAAATTTGATCCCTGGTGTAGATGGCATTCGAGTATGCGAGCATAAATTTGATCCCTGGTGTAGATGGCAAACAAAAAGAATTATGAATGCAAATGTGACATCCACATTAAGCCCTATGTGCAGTACATAAGAGTACATGACCAGTACATGGATGGCCACCGCACTCTACGTCGAGCTAAGAATGTTGTTTTGAAAGACATTTATATAAAATGCACATGAAGACTGAAGACATGGCATATAACAATAGCAACAACTTGTTAATTTTCGGTTGTTAACCATTATTAAGCAAGAAAACTAAACAGATATAAACTTACATTTTCTGCAGCAAAATAACAATGTTGTAGTGGTTATTTAAACAGGTAATCCCATGTAATTGTTCAATTCCACCATATTGGTATGCGTAACAGCCACACTTCCTAAACACCAGAGCTGTATGAGCAACAGCCACACTTCCTAAATACCAGAGCTGTATGAGCAATAGCCACACTTTCTAAACACCAGAGCTGTATGAGCAACAGCCACACTTCCTAAACACCAGAGCTGTACGAGCAACAGCCACACTTCCTAAACACCAGAGCTGTACGAGCAACAGCCACACTTCATAAACACCAGAGCTGTATGAGCAACAGCCACACTTCCTAAACACCAGAGCTGTATGAGCCACAGCCACACTTCCTAAACACCAGAGCTGTACGAGCAACAGCCACACTTCCTAAACACAAGAGCTTTATGTGCAACAGTCACACTTCCTAAACACCAGAGCTGTATGAGCCACAGCCACACTTCCTAAACACCAGAGCTGTATGAGCAACAGCCACATGTCCTAAACACCAGAGCTGTATGAGCAACAGCCACACTTCCTAAACACCAGAGCTGTACGAGCAACAGCCACACTTCCTAAACACCAGAGCCGTAGGAGCAACAGCCACATGTCCTAAACACCAGAGCTGTATGAGCAACAGCCACACTTCCTAAACACCAGAGCTGTATGAGCAACAGCCACACTTCCTAAACACCACAGCTGTACGAGCAACAGCCACACTTCCTAAACACCAGAGCTGTATGAGCAACAGCCACACTTCCTAAACACCAGAGCTGTATGAGCCACAGCCACACTTCCTAAACACCAGAGCTGTAGGAGCAACAGCCACACTTCCTAAACACCAGAGCTGTATGAGCAACAGCCACACTTCCTGAACACCAGAGCTGTATGAGCAACAGCCACACTTCCTAAACACCAGAGCTGTACGAGCAATAGCCACACTTCCTAAACACCAGAGCTGTACGAGCAACAGCCACACTTCATAAACACGTCGTCTGTCATCTCAAAAGTGTGTTAGCAGCACTTTCTCTGAAACCACTAGGCCAATTAAACTGAAACTTCACATGGATGTTTGTATTGCATAGGAGACTTTACAGAAGATTTTTTTTTTTTCGATTTGAAATTAAAGATGGCCACCATTACTAAAAATAGTCCAAAACTTAAAAATCTTCTTCTCATGAACAACCCATCAGATTTTTAAAATGTTTATGTAGTGATGATAACCAACTATAGTTTTGTTAGATTTGTTCAAATGGTGTAACTAAGGGTTAAAAAAAAACGCCCCGAGGGTTCACATGATAAAAAAAATATTTATATTTTTTAAATGGAAATGATTTTGCCTATATGCACAGAAGCATTGTTTGGTGAAGGAGGTTCAGATTTGTAAAAATGACTGGGTTCCACTGTCTTAAGGGGTCAGGAGGGGCCCCAAAACAGTAAAATTTGGGAATTACAAAAATCATTTTCTTAAGAACAAGTATGTCAGATTTGTTCATATTTGGCATAAATTATCCCTATATGTAGGGGTTTCATTGCAAATAAGAATTTAGGGGCTAAAATTTATAGGGGCCCTGTAAGGGGACTTAGAATTTTACATAGGAATACTATGGGAAAACAGAAAATTCTCTTTTTTTTTTCATCTATTTAGGCAAAATTATTATTCAATTGGAGTTCTGAAGTATTACCTAGTCAAAGGAAATAAGATTTAGCTCAATAAGGAGAATTGACTTTCCGTAAAGGGCCAGGGTGGGTAAAAAAACGGTTAAAATAGAAAATTTTCAAAAATCTTATTCTCAACAACCGGTCAGTCAAATTTGATATAGATTATCCCAATGAGTATGGGTTTTAAGTTTGTACAAATCAAAAGTCTTGTATTTATGGGGCCTTGTCAGGGGACTTTGAGTTTTATATAGGAATACTATTGGAAAACGGAAAATTCTCTTTTTTATCATTTATGACTTTTTCTATTCAGTTTGAGTTTTGAAGCAACTTCTAGTCATAACAAAGATGATTCTGTTCCAATACAAAGGATTGACTTTCTTAAAGAGGCCAGGTGGGGTCACAAAATGATTAAAATTGAACATTGTCATAAATCTTATTTTTAACAACCGGTCAGTCAAATTTGTTCATATTTGATATAAATTATCCCTATGATTAAGAAATCTAAATTTGTACAAATCATGGGACACTGGGATGTATAGAGGCCCTGTAAGGGTCTTTGTGTTTTACATAAGAATATTATGGGAAAATGGAAAATTCTCATTTTTTTGTCAATTTGGGTAAATATGTTGTTTAATTTGAGATCTAAAGCATTGTTTAGTAACAATAAATTTGATTTTGTTCAATGAAGAGGATTGAATTTTTTTATAAGCAGCCAGGGGGCCGATTGGGCAATAAGGTTTAAATTGGGAATTTTCACAAATTTCCTCTCAATAATCTTTCAGTCAAACTAGTTCATATTTGATAGAAATTATCCTTACATCAGCAAGGATTGAAGATTCTGCATATCAAGGGGCTGGGATATATTGGGGCCCTGTAATGTGACTTTTACATAGAAATATTATAGGGAAAACTGATTTTTTTCATTTTGCATCCATGTGTACAAAAAAACTTCTTTTTAAAATTTGAATTATTTTGCTCATAACAAATCACTAAGAGTTGGTGATTGAAGTTCTGACAAATTGAGGGGGCTGGGTTGTATAAGGGTTCTGTACAGTGGACTATATTTTTTTTACAAATGAATGTTATGGGAATTTAAAGTATTTCCTTTTCATAGTAGTTAAGGTTTTTGTTCAGTATGGGTGTGGTGGGGGTATTTATCCATAAGTTGTTAAGACCAAAGAGGGTAGATATTGTGGAATTTCAAAAAGTGCTATGGCCACTATGAGTCAGTAGAGCATCCTCAGGCCCTCTTGAGCCTCTTGTTTTAATAATTAAGTTTCCATTTTATCTTCCAGCCACTGTAAATGTAACAGGTGCATTATGGAAAAGTATTTATGCGGGTACAGGAACATTCTTCGAGGATCGGGGTCTGCCCTTGTATACCACTTACAGATACCGCCTCACTGTCTACAATGACATAGGTCAGCTGACAAGTGATGCAACGCCTGATGTCACGACATTTGGAGGTTTTCCAAGACGAGCTGCAGTTGTCACGGCAACACCCATCAGTCATACGGCCATTGGTGTGTCATGGCTGACTCCAAGTTAGTAAAAATGAATATATTCATTGTGCTGGACAGAAATGTTAAAAAATGGAGATATAGATATGAAGGGATTAACGAATGGAGATATAGATATGAAGGGAGTAACCGATGGAAAAATAGATAAAAAGGGAGTAACAAAGGGAGATACATATATATGAAGGGAGTTACAAATGGAGATATAGGTATGAAGGGAGTAACCAATGGAGATATAGATATGAAGGGAGTAACCAATAGAGATATAGGTATGAAGGGAGTAACCAATGGAGATATAGATATGAAGGGAGTAACCAATGGAGATATAGATATAAAGGGAGTAACAAAAGGAGATATAGGTATAAAGGGAGGAACCAAGTGAGATATAGGTATGAAGGGAATAACAAATGGAGATATAGATATGGAGGGAGTAACAAACGGAGATATAGGTATGAAGGGAGTAACAAATGGAGATATAGATAAAAAGGGAGTAAAGAAGTTGGGATATAGATATGAATGGAGTAAAAAACAATGAAAATATATTTTTAATTATTCTGGTTCTTACACCAAGGAATTGAATATTAAAGCATGAAATGTATATAATTTATTTAAGCTTGATTGCAGAAGTTCGCACAAAACTTTTATGAACCTCTATTGAAACAAGCCCGGGGATTGAACCTGTGATCTCTTGCATTAGCTCCCAACATGCCCATAATTGTTAATTCAAGTTGTTAATAAAGTCATTGATATTTATCAAAAAATAAATATTAATTTATTAAATCTGTTTGTTTCTTCTTTTGTTTCATTATTACATTTTTCATAATGTAACAAATAATTGCATGTTTATGTTTCAGCGGAGGTTGACCTACAGGGAAGTGTCAAGAGATACACAGTGAAACTATTCAGTAACCTGCGTAACTATACCCATGACCTTGACCCTTCCAACTCCAGTATGACCTTCCTTGATTTGACCCCAAACACTCAGTACTACACAACTGTGACTATCACCATACATGGTGGGGCATACATCACCAGCGATCCAATCTATGTAACCACTTTGGACGGAGGTATGTATAAGTGATCAGATTATTTGTAATCATACAATACTCAAATTGGTTTCTCTTGAAAGGTTTTATTGCAGCAAAATTCAGGAAACTTTGTAACCAATAATTAAAAATGTTCACAAACAACAAATTGAAATTTTACAATGGCATTTAATGTCTTACCCTTGATATAATATGGCTTTATTTGGAGGAAAATTGTATCTGCCTCTTTTTTTCCTGTTATGCTGGTGTAATTTATTTCAGTTAAGCTTGATATTCTGGTTTGTTCCATCCATCCTGTAACAAAAGCATTTGGCATAAACATTAAAGTCAATGTCAAGTTGATTGTTATTTGATTTACTATTGCATTTGGTTCCCAGCACCAGAAGGTGTTGACCAGCCTACATTGAGCATAGTCAGTGAGACAGCTATTCGCGTGTCCTGGATGGCTCCTGAGAAACCAAATGGTCAGATAACAGGTTACAACATCTACAACAATGGAGAAAAGAGGGAGACGGGCTTGGTGATAGCTGGCTCCTATGTCCTCACTGGTCTGCAGCCTTATACTGTCTATGAAATACAGGTACTAGTGAAGTGTAAACACCATATTAACACATACTACATCATACTCTATTTATATAAATCATATAAGATTAATACAAAAGGGTCTAGCCACAAATTATTTGTGGGAAAAGAAATAGCACAAACATCTGGCACAAAAGATGTACATGTCTTGCCTGTTGTTTTGTTAATCAGCAGTTTGAAAAGTTTGGTTTGCACAATGTCCACATTTGAATGATATGTAATCTAAAATATGTGCCTCCAAAACACCATAAAAATAAATTTGATTATTGAGAATACTTATTACTGAAGTTGTGCAAATGAATTTGTGTTATTATTTCTTATTATGTTAGTTTGTTTGAGTATTTAGCATTTGTTTTAAGATATCAAGGGCTAGCAGATGATCAGTTAACCAAATCACTCTTTCCTGTGATCCTGGAAGGTTAACCAGTACTAGAGCACACCCATCTCCACAGGTAATTGATAACCTTCCCACTGGAATCAAAGTGAGAAACAAATAACAGTGGGACACCATGTCTTATATCTGTCATCACAAGATTGTGACCAGCCAGTGATTTAAACTCACCACCCTTGGATTGATAGTCAGATGCACTACTGACTGAGCTAACCATGCCCGGCTTATAATATCTAAATGCATTGCAGGGAAAACAGAGGAAACTATGCATGTATCATACTTATTCAGTATTAATAGGTAATCAGTTATTTAACACCCTGTCTTAAATGGTGATTGTTTCTGAAATGTTGATTTGCTCATTCTATAGCTGGAAGTGTGTACAGTGTTTGACTGTGTGAAGAGTGACAAGGTACTAGGCTCCACCCTAGAGGCCCTCCCCCAGAATATGGCCTCTCCGAGGGTACTACCTCTCAGTCCGTACCAGATCAGTGTGATGTGGCAGGCTCCATTACAATCCAATGGTATCATATTACGATATGATCTCTGGAGAAGACAGATTAAGCAATGTGCCGAGGTGTAAGTTGTCATTTGTTGTTTATCATAATACTTTTGGTTAGGTCGCATGAACAACCAAACACTATATAAGGGCCACTTTAGAAATTGACTGTTGGTGCTGCCATATTGAAACATCACAACCACGTGTTAAAAACAAAAGGAGGTTGCAATTGCTTTTCAAAAGTGCCTTATGGGATTTGGAGTGGTACTAAAACCAGGCCAGGTTCTGACTGTCTGGCCATTTTCAAACTGCAGTTAAAAAGCAAATGCTGTGTGTGTTATGATTATTGTGGCATTATAATGCACTAATTTATAGTGCCTTATGGGATTGTGTACTAAAATCAGGCCGGGTTCTAGCTGATCAGCAATTTTCCGGCTGCAATTAAAAGGAAAACGCGGTGTGTGTTATAATGATTGTGGCATTTTCAGCTAATGCTATAATTTGAAATCATTATGCATTGCCTTTGTATATTAAATAAGAAAATATTGAAAATGAAATAAAAAATATTTAGTTATTGAAACTTATCTTTTTTGACAATTTTTCACCTGTTTTTTTTTTAAAAATTCCTGGTGAGTAAAATATAAATCACTTTCAAATAACCATGTTTTTAATTAACTGTTACAAACATTATGATATGCTGATTGATATACAAACCTATAACAATGAAAATAATAACAAAATCAAGAAGCTACAATTGTTTATTTTGCTCTGTACAAAGGACATATATTTTCTTTAAAAGCAGAGCGGTTGAATCGGTGTGGCATTCGGCATGTCATATCGTCAATATTCGAGCAACTTGCACAAGTTTTGAAAAATGCATTTATTTGAACTGTTTTATTTTAATGAATATATCCACAAACAAATTTAAAAAATATGTTTTCACAATAGTCAAGTTTATGGAACATTACAGTAAATAAATTATATGAATATATAAGGTAAATTTCAGGTAAATTTCAGGTAAATTTCAGGACATTCTTTCCAGATAATTCTTATTGAATATGCAAATGGAAATGCATAATGATTCATATTTGTGCTTTTAAACACCATAATTACTATTAAACACATCACATTTGCCTTTCACAGCCGGAATTTGACTTGGTCAGCTGGAACCTGATCAGGTTTTGGTATCACCCATGTATTTAGTACCCGGTGCGGCAGTTGTTTATATCTTTCCTATATTCACTAAAAAATTGCATAAAAACAAGCATATTTCGTACGAACCCTTACTTGCACTCTCTTTCACTCTAATAGCCACCTTCTTTATAAGACCAAACTATTGGATGCTTTTTAAAAGCAGCCAACTTGTTATCTCCATTGTGTATTATTTCACAGATGTTAATGTCAAAGGGTTATAATACACACTTGCTTTTGTCAGTTTGATGTCAGTTAGTTTTACATTGATGAGTCCTTCTTTGTTAGCTTTGTTACTGAAAAATTGGTGGTCTGGAATATCTGAATGGATTTCCTCAGTGTAGTAAAGAAACTTAAAAATAATTATAGCAGCCAGAATGACTATAGGATTTATATGTATTTTCTACAATCAATGTTTGCTCAAAATTTACCTATTATTATCTAGACCAAAGGTGACAGTAAGTCCAGAGATGACCAAGTGTACCTACATCCAGTGTGGAATACTCCAGAACCTGTGTGGATCTACCTGTTACTCAGGTGCCAAGGTAAGCAGGATTTACTAGTTTGAAGTGTGTGGACTAGTGGTAGAGTGTCACACCATGAATCAGAGGGCCCTGGGGGCTAGTGGTAGAGTCACACCATGAATCAGAAGGCCCTGGGGACTAGTGGTAGAGTGTCACACCATGAATCAGAGGTCCCTGGGGACTAGTGGTAGAGTGTCACACCATGAATCAGAAGGCCCTGGGGACTAGTGGTAGAGTGTCACACCATGAATCAGAGGGCCCTGGGGACTAGTGGTAGAGTGTCACACCATGAATCAGACTGCCCTGGGGACTAGTGGTAGAGTGTCACACCATGAATCAGACAGCCCTGGTGACTAGTGGTAGAGTGTCACACCATGAATCAAATGGCCCTGGGGACTAGTGGTAGGGTGTCACACCTTGAATCAGCTGACCTGGGGACTAGTGGTAGAGTGTCACACCATGAATCAGAGGGCCCTGGGGACTAGTGGTAGAGTATCACACTGTGAATCAGACGGCCCTGGGGACTAGTGGTAGAGTGTCACACCATAAATCAGAAGGCCCTGGGGACTAGTGGTAGAGTGTCACACCATGAATCAGACAGCCCTGGGGACTAGTGGTAGAGTGTCACACCATGAATCAGACAGCCTTGGGGACTAGTGGTAGAGTACCACACCATGAATCAGAGGGCCCTGGGGACTAGTGGTAGAGTGTCACACCATCAATCAGAAGGCCCTGGGGACTAGTGGTAGAGTGTCACACCATGAATCAGAGGGCCCTGGGGACTAGTGGTAGAGTGTCACACCATCAATCAGACGGCCCTGAGGACTAGTGGTAGAGTGTCACACCATAAATCAGATGGCCCTGGAGACTAGTGGTAGAGTGTCACACCATGAATCAGACTGCCCTGGGGACTAGTGGTAGAGTGTCACACCATGAATCAGAGGGCCTTGGGGACTAGTGGTAGAGTATCACACCATGAATCAGACAGCCCTGGGGACTAGTGATAGAATGTCACACCATGAATCAGATGGTCCTGGGGACTAGTGGTAGAGTGTCACACCATGAATCAGAGGGCCCTGGGGACTAGTGGTAGAGTGTCACACCATGAATCAGACAGCCCTGTGGACTAGTGGTAGAATGTCATACCATCAATCAGAGAGCCCTGGGGACTAGGGTAGAGTGTCACACCATGAATCAGAGGGCCCTAGGGACTAGTGGTTGAGTGTCACACCAAGAATCAGAGGGCCCTGGGAACTAGTGGTAGAGTGCCACACCGTGAATCAGACGGCCCTGGGGATTAGTGGTAGAGTGTCACACTTTGAAACAGACGGCCCTAGGGACTAGTGGTAGAGTGTCACAATTTGAATCAGACGGCCCTGGGGACTAGTGGTAGAGTATCACACCATGAATAAGACAGCCCTGGGGACTAGTGGTAGAGTGTCACACCATGAATCAGAGGGCCCTGGGGACTAGTGGTAGAGTGTCACACCATGAATCAGAGGGCCCTGGGGACTAGTGGTAGAGTGTCACACCATGAATCAAACCGCTCTGGGGACTAGTGTGAGTGTCACACCGTGAATCAGAGGGCCCTGGGGTCTAGTGGTAGAGTGTCACACCATCAATCAGAGGGCCCTTGGGACTAGTGGTAGAGTGTCAAACCGTGAATCAGACGGCCCTCAGGACTAGTGGTAGAGTGTCACAACATGAATCAGACGGCCCATTGGACGACTGGTAGAGTGTCACACTGTGAATTAGACAGTCCTGGGAATGAGTGGTAGAGTGTCACACCGTGAATCAGACTGCCCTGGGCAATAGTGGTTAAGTGTCACACTGTGAATCTGACGGCCGTGGGGACTAGTGGTAGAGTGTCACACCATGAATCAGATGGCCCTGGGGACTAGTGGTAGAGTGTCACACCATGATCAGATGGCCCTGGGGACTAGTGGTAGAGTGTCACACCATGAATCAGAGGGCCATGGGGACTAGTGGAAGAGTGTCACACCATGAATCAGAGGGCCTTGGGGACTAGTGGTAGAGTGCCACACCATGAATCAGAGGTTCCTGGGGACTAGTGGTAAAGTGCCACACAATGAATTAGAGGGCCCTGGGGACTAGTGGTAGAGTGCCACACCATGAATCAGAGGGCCTTGGGGACCATTAATCAGAAGGCCCTTGGTTTACTCCTCTGCAACAACCATTTTTTTTGTGTTCTAGAGAGAGACACTTTATCAACATACGCTTAGAATCGATTATTATAATTTAGGACTTCAAGCATGAATGGTAGTAGTCTTGTAGAAACATGATTGACTGTCATAATGAAATTGGAAAATTCATTAACAAAATCATATAATGCGTTGAACAAAATTTTATGGTACATGCATCCAGTGCCTGGACACCTACCAGTGTTGTGCTACCAGTTATATATAAATATGTCTGGTACCATTATATTCCATAAATAATGTAAATATGTATGGCTGGTTCAAGGTCTGCTATAATGGAGTGATTACTATAGTAGGGATAGTTATCACTATTGTGGTATCAATAATCTATCATTATAAATGACTGGTTCCAGGTCTGCTATAATGGAGTGATTACTACAGTGGGTATAGTTATCACTGTTGTGGTACCAATAATGTATCAATATCAATGTCTGGTTCCAGGTCTGCTAAAATAGAGTGATTACTACAGTGGGGATAGTTAAAACTGTTGTGGTACCAATAATGTATCATTATAAATGTCTGGTTCCAGGTTTGCTGTTATTCAGTGATTACCATAGTTGGGATAGTTATCACTGTTGTAGTACCAATAATTTATCATTATATATGTCTGGTTCCAGGTTTGCTAAAATGGAGTGATTACTATAATGGGGTTAGTTATCACTATTGTGGTACCAATAATGTATCAATATAAATACCTGGTTCCAAGTTTGCTGTAATAGAGTTACTTCTATACTGGGGATGGTTATCACTGTTGTGGTACCAATAATGTATCAATATAAATGCTTGGTTCCAGGTTTGCTGCAATGGAGTGATTACTATAGTGGGAATAGTTATCACTGTTGTGGTACCAATAATGTATCAATATAAATATCGGGTTCCAGTCTGCTATAATGGAGTGATTACTATAGTGGGAATAGTTATCACTGTTGTAGTACCAATAATGTATCATTATAAATGTCTGGTTTCAGGTCTGCTCTAATAGAGTGATTACTATAGTGGTGATAGTTATTACCGTTGTGGTACAAATAATGTATCAATATAAATATCTGGTTACAAATCTGCTCTAATGGGACCACACTTAAAAATATCTGTTTCCCCTTGCCCGACCCTAGATTTTAGAACTGGGTAGGTAGGTAGGCTTTTTTTTTTTTTTTTTTTTTTTGAAATCCATAAAAAACATTCATGTATTGATAAACAGAGAAACTCAACATTTTATTAACTGATATGGCTATTCCAATACAACAACATAATTTATATTACATGTATTAAATGTGCTCAATACTAACTGCATTGCTCGTAAAAGTGTAGGATTGAAAACTAAGAAAAACTGTAAAAATGAATAGTACTTGTATAACATTTATATATAATAAACTGAACTGTGTTTATTTTGATTGACAAATGAAACTGTATACAATATGACTAGTATTAGTAAATCGGACAGCAGTTACTTAAACTGTTGGCATTTAAAAATGCCTACAGAACTATATCAAAAAATTAAACTGTATATAGAATAATAAGTATAAATCTGTTGGCATTATTTAATATAGTTCATTGGCATTTTTAAATGCAACAGTTTTAGTAACTGCAGTCAAATTTTCTAGTATTAGTCATTCTATATAATAATACAGTTTCTGAACATTGTTTATCAAAATAAACTACCAGAAGTAGTACTAACTTGCCCTGATCAAAGATTCACTTGCCCAGATTTTTATTACCAATACACTTTGCGGTAAAATATAAAATAATTAAACATAAATAGACTTAAATATATTAATTTTTATGCAAGGTTAGCTCCCCATAACATTATGCATGTGTAAATCACAAGACCGGGAGAAGTGAGAGAAATTCAGGGAGAACTGACTTTGTCTCTATAAGTATGACCAACTTATTAAGTTGTATTTTGTCTTTGTTCTTTATTGACTATCATATCTGTTCTGTCACTCTGTGGCAGTGTGGGAGCAGGTGTTAATTCGAATAATTATTTTAAATATCTTTCTCTTTTCTTATGATGACTAAATGTCATAACACACAACAATGGCAATGTCAAGCCTACAAAGCTATTCAATTCATCCAAGAGAACTTGGCAGTCTATGATCTAGAAAAGTGCAACTAGTAAACTATATTTCAAATATTATAAAGACAATTTATCTTAATTGTTGTTTTCAATACTATATTTAAATCATGACATGACTGCCAAAGAAAATTATACGCTGAAACCACACAACCAAAAAGCAATAAATGTATTACTATAATACCCCTACCACATTTTTCTTTACCATATACTCGATTTAAATATCAACGTTCACATTTTCACAACAGGGGTCGGGAAAAACTTTTAAAAGCACTCATCTGTCAGGCAAGTGGACTGGTAAAAAGTACTCATCCGTATGGAAAACTCACTTGTCCAAAAAAGTTATAGTAAAATAGTGTCTATTTTGGAAGCACATTGTGATAACCTTATCTTACCTTAAATAGTTTTATTACTTCATTTACAGTTAGTACACCACTAGCTTTAACCTTTATGATCATGCAATAAACATTAAGTTTGTTGATGTTTATATATCGCTTTTGTTCCGAATACAAACAGCTTGGGGTAAACATAAAAAGTAAATGCATGCAAGCCTCCGTAACATGTAAAACGCAAAAAGACTGTTAATATTCCGGCAACCGGGAAATATTCCAAAGACTGAAAAGTCCGATTTTTAAACCTGTATTAAAAAGCTGCGCATGCGCGTCTCGATACCTTATAAAAAATTATGCCGAATGGTTTCTAAAGAAAATGTCCTTGGGACTCGACAAGAAATTGCATGATAAAGTTATCGTCGATGATCGTTAAATGATCGTTAAATGTCAAATTTACAAATTATATTTACAGCAATGAAATATAGAAAGAATAAATACCGTAACGACTTTGGATCATTACCTTTTTTACAGTTTTCCGATTGTTTATTTTTCGATCTCTGCCAAAAGGTTTACTCGTCCGATAGTGCATATCAAAGCACGTTTTCGAACGATTTTTATATTTTTTTATTTGATCGTCCTCTACGTGCATACTCCATTCGCTTTTTTATGGGTGGATTTTATGGGTGAGCTAAAACACTCATATTGATTAAAATATGTAATATCATTAGCAAAAACTCTTACCGGTTGTTAAATAAACACTTTATATATGTCCATAACGTAAAAAATATCCACAAAACAGCACATTTAACACTTAAATAACTTAGTTCTACATACAATCCTACTATCGAATCGTTTTTGACAGTTATCACAGCGATTTGAATAGAACACTGTGATGGAAGCTCTATGCGGTAAATTGGAAAGGCAATATTTATTATGTTCCGAGAAAGTAACATTTCCTGTCACAGTATGTATTCAAATTAGACAAACCAATACTTGTGTTTGTGTTTTGACCAAAAAAAAAAAAATATATTCATCACTTTTAAAGTTTAATAAATATTATGTGTGTAGCAGAAGTGTTACTTGTACTTTATAAGTAGAAAACAGATAATAAGATAGTATAGCGTTCTGAAGGATCTTTTTCGCTTGTAATTGAATGTATGACTAACATGTTTACTGTGAACAAAATAATGTTTAAACTAAATGCTTCCTGTACACTTCCTTTGGCAAATAATGCAGCCACACACATGCCATTGTCTTTCTCCGCATTGCTTCGACTTTGGAATATCCGTTATTTTCATAATTTTTTTAATCGTCTGCTACCTTTTTCATAGTGGGGATAGTTATCACTGTTGTGGTACCAATAATGTATCAGTATAAATGTCTGGTTCAAGGTCTGCTGTAATGGAGTGATTACTATAGTGGGAATAGTTATCACTGTTGTGGTACTAATAATGTATCAATATGAATGTCTGATTCCAGGTCTGCTATAATGGAATGATTACTATAGTGGGGATAGTTATCACTGTTGTGGTACCAATGATGTACATGTATCAGTATAAATATCTGGTTCCAGGTTCACTGTAATGGAGTGATTACTATAGTGGGAATAGTTATCACTGTTGTGGTACCAATAATGTATCATTATAAATGTCTGGTTCCAGGTCTGCTGTAATGGAGTGATTACTATAATGGGAATTATTATCACTGTTGTGGTACCAATAATGTATCAGTATAAATGTCTGGTTCCAGGTCTGCTATACTGGAGTGATTACTATATTGGGAATAGTTATCACTGTTGTGGTACCAATAATGTATCAATATAAATATCTTGTTCCAGGTTTGCTGTTATGGAGAGATTACTATATTTGGAATAATTATCACTGTTGTGGTACTAATAATGTATCATTTTAAATATATTCAGTTCCAGGGTGCCGTTTCACGAAACATCTTAAACTTACGCAAAAAATCATCGTAAGTTTTTAACTTACGAAAAAAAGTTACGATATTCATTTTGTGTTTCACGAACATCATCATAAGTTTTTGCGTACGCCTAAGAAAAAAAAGTTTGTAAGTTTTTCGTAGGACGCTCTTTAGTACAGGAGATAAGTAACTGGCCATAGAAACGTCAACATCCGGCACGAACGGTAGAGCACCTGCCATTATTTTCTCAATAAAAGTTTATGCGTTAAAACTGAACACAAATGACGTCAGTTTTTAATTTACTACAAAATGACGTAAAAATAAAGAAAATACGTCATTTCAGTTTCATTTATTAACTGTTTCAGTGCTGATCAATTAATTAAGCGCTTTTTATAGGCCGTATTATCGTGGAAAACTACAGTAACGTTTGCTTTGACGTGTATGTTTTGATAGGAAAGAATTGCTTCTAACATAATTTTTTTCCAGAATTATATAGATCCAGATGCATTCGAGATCAGGGCAAAGTGTATTCATTATTTTATCAAATTATAGACTATTATCATATGTTTTGCAAAAATATAATAAACATCATCATTAAATGAGGTGAAGGAGCTGACAGGCACGTTGTTTGAAAGACGCAGCATATGAATATTCTGAACAGCCTTATTCTCTTTACAACAACTAGCATACATGTGCGCAGTACTCCGGCAAAAGTTGTAAACGAGATCAAGACCTATGGGCATTATTCTTTTTTTTCCCCCATTCTGAATAACACTATTCAAACACTGGAATTTCCTAAATACACTTTTTCAACACTTGCAAGAATGCAGGACACTGGCGTAGGAGCCCCCCCTCCCTCTCCCCTAATTGAAACGGCCCTACGCCCATGCATGGTCATGTTATGGCATAACAGCATAGTAGCAAGTCTGATGTGCAGTAATCTTCCCAAATGGGGGTGAATTCGATATTGTATTGGGACGATTATTCCAGATTTCAATAAGTAGCACAAAGGTTGTAACTTCAGTAATTTTAATCAAAAGTGCATGTGATGTTTTTTTAATGAGATAAGTGAAGATTAGTGCGATGCTAATGTCAAGTTGTCTATTCATACCAGAAGTAGATATCTACCTATTTTATAAATTTTAGAACCTGATAACCAAACACAACTACAATCATCCCGAACTGCTGAATTATGGGGTGCCGTTTTACTATTTAACCTCAATAAGTGATATCACTTATTCAAATAGGTGATATTACTCATTCGAATAAGTGATATCACTCATTTGAAATGAATGAGTAATATCACCTGGTAATGTCGTTCAGTGGTTGAGTCTGCAACCTGGAATATAAAAAAAGCAACAGTATGATATAATGTTGCATAGCATTCTCTCTCTTTCTCTCTCACTTTAAGATATTTTTTTAAAACAGCCACCATAATTTCCTACCTGTTTATAAGGTGGTTGATTTCTGTCATGTCATGTTGGGAGGGTGAAATCACGACACATTTTACACAAAAATTTGACATTCAGGGAGTGCAAAAACAATTTTGTTGTTGACCTGTTGTATTTGGGGGTATAAATATGTCATATTGGTTGGGGCATTTATTAGCAGTTTGGCCATCCTTAAAAAATATTTGTTTGTGTGCTCCGACCCAGTATTTCTCATGTGGGTAATTAGTAGTAAGTAGCTATTTTTTTTTCTTTTGCCAAATTTTGATTTTGCATAGTCATTTTAAACAAAAGTGGACAGAAATCATGAAAAAAAACAAACTCTTTGAAATAAAAAAATTGGAAAGCTGCAAATTTGAGGAGCATGGCAAACAATTTTCAATATCTTTGCCCCGCTAACACAAAAACCCAACAAATAAGTAGTTAAATGTCTGGTCTTGTTTTCGCCCTGCAAAAGAGACATGGCAAGCACCAGTCATCTGCTTTATGATTTATGTCCCATATATGTTTACAATCAAGCAACATGCTTAGTATCTTCCAAAAGGCATAAGCAATACACATTATAATACACACGATCCTTTCAAGAAGAGACAAATCAGTAAAATTATATTCTCATTTCCATGTATTTAGAAAAACTAGGCAACACGCCATCTTTAACAGAGTGGTGTCGGATAATATTTTCACCTTTACCGTATATTCCCTAATTAACGACCCCGGGGGCATTACATTTTACAAGGTGGGGGCATTTATAAAAGATAAAAAAATCAAATTTAACAACAGTTAAAAATACAATAAAGCCATGGAAAAAACTTAAATCCGGTTTAAATCCCCGAAAAAGTGGTTCAGAATTATTTGAGAGTGAATAAAATAATCGACATAGGATGAAAAAAAGCTGAAAATCTGTATGAAATTACTAGTCTGCATACTGGAATATCCGAATTTATGGTCAGTGTACTCTTCACTTTAAATCACTTGGACGCTTGCTCTTATCAACGTGGAACAATGAGCTTTCAGCGTACACCGACTAACTGCATTATCGACGTTTTGTAATGTTTTAATTGGCAGACGGTATTTTCGTAGTATTAAACAGCAAATATGGGGAAGTATTTGTTCAACCAAAAGTGGTTAAGTGGTCACCCAAGATATAAACAATGGGTTAAAGAGTTCAAAGGTAATAAACACTCCACTAATTGTTGTCTGTGTAACAAAATAATCGATCAGGGAAAGATGGGCGAATACGCACTCAAATCGCATGTACGTTTTATTTTTTGATTTTCCATAAAAATAGGTGGGGGGGGGGGGGGGGCGTTTATTAGAGTGGGGGCGTTTATAAGGGAATATACGGTATGATATTTTCATCCGTAGGTGTGTGTGTGTGGTGGTGGTGGTGGTGGTGATGGTGTGCGTGTGGGGGGGGGGGGGGGGTATTATAGCCATCATATCCCCCCCACCCCCCCAACAATAGACTTACTACCTAGTAGGCCCAAAGGACTGGGACTGCACATCATTTTCAGAGGCATTTTTTTTATTTAACAATTTTCCTATTCATGTTAAAAAAGTGTTTAATTGTCTGTATATATATATATATATATATATATATATATATATATATATATATATATATCTTTTACTAAACTCAATCCAGTTACAGTAATGGCAACTTGATGTAAAATATCTATATGTAAATGTCTCAAATATACCGCTAAACGCACCAGAGCCATTCTACAAATAAAAATATTTCAGGACCCCAATAGTTTTTAGGCTAACTTTTAGGCTATTTCTGCCCCTGCCCACTTCATCTTGTCTATCCCAACTTCAATTCATTATAATATTATAATAGATAACCTTCAAATGTACAACTTAATATGCTTCAACAGACAAAAATAATATGTTTGATTTATATACTTATGTAATTTATTTTACCCCCCTATAACATGAGATAGCTATCTGAAGTATATTATTTGTGCTTGTTGAACGATAGTTTGAAAGTGAAGAGAATCAAATCATGCTTTCAATATATGAAATTTGGAGTGGGATGAAAATATATTGGCTATATAATATTTTCATCTGCCCCTTTTCTTACAAAATACAGAAGGTAACTGTCTCAATTATACTACTTTTGTTTGTTCAAATATAGCTTGTCACTATAGTGAAGATAATCAAGCTATAATTTAAAATATGAAACTTTGGATAAAAAAGTAAAAAAGTTTCTTTAAGGGGGTGGGGTGAAAACATAATACCCACCCCACCACCCCCTCAAGTCTTTCCTTACAAGAACAAATTATGGTTATTTAAAGTAGCTTATTTTTGTGTTACAGTTTGCCATTAAAGTGAAATTATTTTAAAACATGTGTTTGGGATAAAGGAGTTTGGAGGGGTGGAGGAAGGGAAAGATATACTCTCACACATTCTTTTTTTCTTATAAGTTTCCTTTAGCATTCAAGTTTAATGTATTCTTAATCATAAGTAGTTTTGCTCAAGTTTGAGAATTGGGGAAGAGGGGATGGGGCGCGGGGATGGGGAAAATATTATATTCACCTGTGAGTGAAGTTTTAGGTGGGTGAAAATATAATGTGACACCTCTCAATATGATTAGTTATGGTGGAGAAATGTATATTCACCTCACAGCAGTTAGTCTATTTCCTATGGACGGCAGTAGTCTAGAAGAGCCACTCAGGTATGCTCAGCCATAGCAGAAGAATAATCATGGTGTGTTGTGTCCATCAGACCATCTCATTTGGTATGAAAACATAACCTGAAAATAAATGATCACATAAATTACAGTCCTAATTAACTTGGAACAGCACAACATTTTATTTGCATTTATCTTTAGATTCATATAATATATTTGTTGTTGTTGTTATAAGTGTATGGTGTTTAGCAGCACAGTGTCTACATAAGACAATATTCTTTAAACGCTGCCACACTAGAGTATTAAGCTGCAGACACATGGTACGGTTACCGTTCGATACCCCTACCAGTCACATTATAGTTAATTTTAGTTAATACTGATATAGAGCTGATTACACCTACAACTGTCCTCTGAATGGTAGCCAAGCCAGGAAGCTTCTAGTGCCATTTTTAGTCTTGATCACACCCACGACCTTCAACATGCAAGGCGGGTGCTCTACAACCAGACCACCACTGCTGTTTAATATGTTTGTGAAATAATGTAAAGTAGAAGTCTCACCAAAATGCTACCTTTTTGACCAACATATGTAGTTCACCCCCCCCCCCCCCCCCCCGCCCCCCCCCCCCCCCCCCCCCCCCTTAACAGCTAAAGAATGGCTGTATGTGTGCAGAGAAGGAAAGAAGAAATGAACTGCTAATACATGTAGAATAAAAGTATTAAAATATATTAAAGAACAAAAATGCATGTTTAAAGTAATCTGTTTTTGAATTCCGTTCATAAATCTGTGTACATGTAAACATTGATAACGCAATGGGAATTACTCATGATAAAAAACAACACAGAGACTAGCAACTGTGTAGTGGGTGGGGTAATTTGAGCCAGGAATGATTCAATGTTGCAGTGTTTACTTCACTTTTTTGACATATGCGATCAGTTAAGCAAATGAAAATAAACCATAGAATGTATATAACCTTCTGAAAACACTACTCCCCACTGCCTTCATCATAAAATGTGTTGTATCCAGTGATTTCAGCATTCCATTCACATTTGCATGCTGTCTTGGTCCTAGATGTAGGTCATCATGGTATCTGTCACGTGATGTTTCCATAGTTAATTATAGAAACAGAAAGTCGATCCGATTTTGAGATTCTGACAATGAAAACTGATTTTTTTCTAATTGAAATCAAGATTATAAACATGTTTTCCTTTTATGCCGGTTCACATCCATATCTATTGGTCAAGAAACGCCGATTACGCATACAGTGACTTAATAACATGTCTCTGATTCATGTTAAATCATTTTGCACGATGAAAAGTGGCGAAAATACAGTTTCTCTAACACACAAACGTCCGTAATTTTTAATCAGGTAATAAGTAAATATTGCCGCCTTTTTGTTTTCTTCGACTTACGTAAAAAAAAAACTTACGCCAGCTAGGGAAGTACCGTAAAGTACCGTAAAAACTTACGATATTTTTAAGAAAATTCGTAAGTTTTTTTCTTTGTGAAACGGTCTTTTTCACGTAAGTTCGACTTACGTAAAAACTTACGATAAAAATTTGAGTACGATGTTTCGTGCGTACGATGTTTCGTGACCCAGGTCTGCTGTAATGGAGTGATTACTATAGTGGGGATAGTAATCACTGTTTTGGTACCAATAATGTATCAATATCAATGTCTAGTTCCAGGTCTGCTATAATGGAGTGCCTACAATAGTGGGGATAGTTATCACTGTTGTGGTACCAATAATATATCAATATAAATGCCTGGTTCCAGGTTTGCTATAATGGAGTGACTACTATAGTGGGGATAGCTATCACTGTTCTGGTACCAATTATGTATCAATATCAATGCCTGGTTCCAGGTTTGCTATAATGGAGTGATTACTACAGTGGGGATAGCTATCACTGTTGTAGTACCAATAATGTATCAATATAAATGTCTGGTTCCAGATCTGCTATAATGGGGTGATTACTAGAGTGGGGATAGTTATCACTGTTGTTGTACTAATAATGTATCAATATAAATGTCTGTTTCCATGTTTGCTGTTATAGAGTGATTTCTACAGTGGGGATAGTTATCACTGTTGTGGTACTTATAATGTATCAATATAAATGCTTGGTTCCAGGTTTGCTATAATGGAGTGATTACTAGAGTGGGGATAGTTATCACTGTTGAGGTACCAATAATGTATCAATATAAATGTCTGGTTCCATGTTTGCTGTTATGGAGTGATTCCTACAGTGGTAATAGTTATCACTGTTGTGGTACCTATAATGTATCAATATAAATGTCTGGTTCCAGATCTGATATAATGGAGTGAATACTAGAGTGGGGATAGTTATCACTGTTGTGGTATCAATAATGTATCAATATAAATGTCTGGTTCCATGTTTGCTGTTATGGAGTGATTACTACAGTGGTGATAGTTATCACTGTTGTGGTAGCAATAATGTATCAATATCAATGTCTTGTTCCAGGTTTGCTGTTATTGAGTGGTTACTATGGTGGGGATAGCTATCACTGTTTTGGTACCAATATTGTATCAATATAAATATCTGGTTCCATGTCTGCTATAATGGAGTGATTTCTATAGTGGGGATAGTTATCACTTTTGTGGTACCAATAATGTATCAATATAAATGTCTGGTTCAAAGTTTGCTGTTATTGAGTGGTTACTACAGTGGGGATAGTTATCACTGTTGTGGTACCAATAATTTATCCATATAAATATCTGGTTCCAGGTCTGCTATAATGGAGTGATTACTATAGTGGGAATAGTTATCACTGTTGTGGTACCAATAATGTATCAGTATAAATGTCTGGTTCCAGGTTCACTGTAATGGAATGATTCCTACAGTGGGGATAGTTATCACTGTTGTGGTACCAATAATGTATCAGTATAAATGTCTGATTCCAGGTTCACTGTAATGGAGTGATTCCTACAGTGGGGATAGTTATCACTGTTGAGGTACCAATAATGTATCAGTATAAATGTCTGGTTCCAGGTTCACTGTAATGTGGTGATTACTACAGTGGGAATAGTTACCACTGTTGATGTACCAATAATGTATCAGTATAAATGTCTGGTTCCAGGTTCACGGTAATGGAGTAATTACTACAGTGGGAATAGTTATCACTGTTGTGGTACCAATAATGTATCAGTATAAATGTATGATTCCAGGTTCACTGTAATGGAGTGATTCCTACAGTGGGGATAGTTATCACTGTTGTGGTACCAATAATGTATCAGTATAAATGTCTTATTCCAGGTTCACTGTAATGGAGTGATTCCTACAGTGGGAATAGTTATCACTGTTGTGGTACCAATAATGTATCAGTATAAATGTCTGATTCCAGGTTCACTTTAATGGAGTGATTCCTACAGTGGGGATAGTTATCACTGTTGAGGTACCAATAATGTATCAGTATAAATGTCTGATTCCAGGTTCACTGTAATGGAGTGATTCCTACAGTGGGGATAGTTATCACTGTTGAGGTACCAATAATGTATCAGTATAAATGTCTGGTTCCAGGTTCACTGTAATGGAGTTATTACTACAGTGGGAATAGTTATCACTGTTGAGGTACCAATAATGTATCGGTATAAATGCCTGGTTCCAGGTCTGCTATAATGGAGTGATTACTATAGTGGGGATAGTTAACACTGTTGTAGTACCAATAATGTATCAATATAAATATCTTGTTCCAGGTCTGCTATAATGGAGTGGTTAGTATAGTGGGAATAGTTATCACTATTGTGGTACCAATAATGTATCAGTATAAATGTCTGGTTCCAGGTCTGCTGTAATGGAGCGATTACTATAGTGGGGATAGTTAACACCGTTGTGGTACCAATAATGTATCAATATCAATGTCTGATTCCAGGTCTGCTATAATGGAGTGATTACTATAGTGGGAATAGTTATCACTGTTGTAGTACTAATGATGTATCAGTATAAATATCTGGTTCCAGGTCTGCTGTAATGGAGTGATTACTATAGTGGGGATAGTTATCACTGTTGTGGTACCAATAATGTATCAATACCAATGTCTGGTTCAAGATCTGCTGTAATGGAGTGATTACTATAGTGCGGAAAGTTTTCACTGTTGTGGTACCAATAATGTATCAGTATAAATGTCTGGTTCCAGGTCTGCTATAATGGAGTGATTACTATAGTGGGAATAGTTATCACTGTTGTAGTACCAATAATGTATCAATATAAATGTCTGATTCCAGGTTTGCTATAATGGACTTACTACAATAGTGGGAATAGTGATCACTGTTGTGGTACCAATGATGTATCACTGTAATTATCTGATTCCAGGTCTGCTACAATGGAGTGATTACTATAGTGGGAATAGTTATCACTGTTGTGGTACCAATAATGTATCAATATAAATGCCTGGTTCCAGGTTCACTGTAATGGAGTGATTACTATAGTGGGGATAGTTATCACTGTTGTGGTACCAATGATGTATCAGTATAAATGTTTGGTTCAAGATCTGCTGTAATGGAGTGATTACTATAGTGGGGATAGTTATCACTGTTGTGGTACCAATTATGTATCAATATAAATATCTGATTCCAGGTCTGCTATAATGGATTGATTACTATAGTGGGGATGGTTGTCACTGTTGTGGTACCAATAATGTATCAGTATAAATGTCTGGTTTCAGGTTTGTTGTAATGGAATGGTTACTACAGTGGGAATAGTTATCACTGTTGTGGTACCATTAATATATCAGTATAAATACCTGGTTCCAGGTCTTTTGTAATGGAGTGATTACTATAGTGGGAATAGTTATTACTGTTGTGGTACCAATAATGTATCAATATAAATATCTGATTCCAGGACTGCTATAATGGCGTGATTACTGTAGTGGGAATAGTTATCACTGTTGTTGTACCAATAATGTATCAGTATAAATATCTGGTTCCAGGTCTGCTGTAATGGAGTGATTACTATAGTGGGGATAGTTATCACTGTTGTGGTACCAATAATGTATCAGTATCAATGTCTGGTTCCAGGTCTGCTGTAATGGAGTGATTACTATAGTGGGGATAGTTAACACTGTTGAAGTACCAATAATGTATCAGTATAAATGTCTGGTTCCAGGTCTGCTGTAATGGAGTGATTACTATAGTGGGAATAGTTATCACTGTTGTGGTACCAATAATGTATCATTATAAATGTTTGGTTCCAGGTCTGCTGTAATGGAGTGATTTCTATAGTGGGGATAGTTATCACTGTTGTGATATCAATGATGTTTCAGTTTAAATGTCTGGTTCCAGGTCTGCTGTAATGGAGTGATTACTATAGTGGGAATTAGTATCACTGGTGTGGTACCAATAATGTATCAGTATAAATGTCTGGTTCCAGGTCTGCTGTTATGGAGTGATAACTATAGTGGGAATCGTTATCACTGTTGTGGTACCAATAATGTATCAATATTAATGTCTGGTTCCAGGTCTGCTGTAATGGAGTGATTACTATGGTGGGGATAGTTATCACTGTTGAGGTACCAATAATGTATCAATATAAATGTCTGGTTCCAGGTCTGCTATGATGGAGTGATTTCTATAGTGGGAATAGTTATCACTCTTTTAGTACCAATAATGATATCTGGTTCCATGTCTGATGTAATGGAGTGATTACTATAGTTGGAATCGTTTTCACTGTTGTGGTACCAATAATGTATCAATATTAATGTCTGGTTCCAGGTCTGCTGTAATGGAGTGATTACTATGGTGGGGATAGTTATCACTGTTGAGGTACCAATGATGTATCAATATAAATGTCTGGTTCCAGGTCTGCTATAATGAAGTGATTACTATAGTGGGAATAGTTATCACTGTTGTAGTACCAATAATGATATCTGGTTCCAGGTCTGCTGTAATGGAGTGATTACTATGGTGGGGATAGTTATCACTGTTGTGGTACCAATAATGTATCAATATAAATTTCTGGTTCCAGGTCTGCTATAATGGAGTGATGACTATAATGGGAATAGTTATCACTGTTGTGGTACCAATAATGTATCAATATAAAAGTCTGGTTCCAGGTCTGCTGTAATGGAGTGATTACTATAGTGGGGATAGTTATCACTGTTGTGGTACCAGCTATGTATCATTATAAATGTCTGGTTCCAGGTCTGCTATAATGGAGTGATTACTATAGTGGGAATAGTTATCACTGTTGTAGTACCAATAATGTATCAGTATAAATATCTGGTTCCAGGTCTGCTATAATGGAGTGACTACAATAGTGGAGATGGTTATCACTGTTGTGGTACCAATAATGTATCAGTTTAAATGTCTGGTTCCAGTTATGCTGTATGGAGTGATTACTATAGTGGGGATAGTTTTCACTGTTGTAGTACCAATAATGTATCAATATTAATATCTGGTTCCAGGTCTGCTATAATGAAGTGACTACAATAGTGGGGATAGTTATCACTGTTGTGGTACCAATAATGTATCAATATAAATATCTGGTTCCTGGTCTGCTATAATGGAGTGATTACTATATTGGGGATAGTTATCACTGTTGTGGTACCAATAATGTATCAATATAAATGTCTGGTTCAAGGTTTTCTGTTATTGAGTGGTTACTACAGTGGGGATAGTGGGGATAGTTAACACTGTTGTAGTACTAATAATGTATCAATATAAATATCTGGTTCCAGGTCTGCTGTAATGGAGTGATTACTATAGTGGGAATCGTTATCACTGTTGTGGTACCAATAATGTATCAATATTATTGTCTGGTTCCAGGTCTGCTGTAATCAAGTGATTACTATAGTGGGGATAGTTATCACTGTTGTAGTACCAATAATGTATCAATATAATTGTCTGGTTCCAGGTCTGCTATAATGGAGTGATTACTATTGTGGGAATAGTTATCACTGTTGTAGTACCAATAATGATATCTGGTTCGAGGTCTGCTGTAATGGAGTGATTACTATAGTGGGAATAGTTATCACTGTTGTGGTACCAATAATGTATCAGTATAAATGTCTGGTTCCAGGTCTGCTGTAATGGTGTGATCACTATAGTTGGAATAATATCACTGTTGTAGTACCAATAATGTATCAATATAAATATCTGGTTCCAGGTCTGCTGTAATGGAGTGATTACTATAGTGGGGATAGTTATCACTGTTGTGGTACCAACTATGTATCATTATAAATGTCTGGTTCCAGGTCTGCTATAATGGAGTGATTACTAAAGTGGGAATAGTTATCACTGTTGTAGTACCAATAATGTATCAGTTTAAATATCTGGTTCCAGGTCTGCTATAATGGAGTGACTACAATAATGGGGATGGTTTTCACTGTTATGATACCAATAATGTATCAGTATAAATGTCTGGTTCCTGTTCTGCTGTAATGGAGTGATTACTATAGTGGGGATAGTTATCACTGTTGTAGTACCAATAATGTATCAATATAAATATCTGGTTCCAGGTCTGCTATAATGGAGTGACTACAATAGTGGGGATAGTTATCACTGTTGTGGTACCAATAATGTATCAATATTAATATCTGGTTCCAGGTCTGCTATAATGGAGTGACTACAATAGTGGGGATAGTTATCACTGTTGTGGTACCAATAATGTATCAATATAAATGTCTGGTTCCAGGTCTGCTGTAATGGAGTGATAACTATAGCAGGAATAGTTATCACTGTTGTGGTACCAATAATGTATCAATATAAATATCTGGTTCCAGGTCTGCTATAATGGAGTGATTACTATAGTGGGGATAGTTATCACTGTTGTGGTACCAATAATGTATCAATATAAATGTCTGGTTCAAGGTTTTCTGTTATTGAGTGGTTACTACAGTGGGGATAGTGGGGATAGTTATCACTGTTGTGGTACCAATAATGTATCAATATAAAGGTCTGGTTTCAGGTTTGCTGTAATGGAGTGCTCCATGACAGTGAGGACAGCTACCAGTGTTGTGGCACCAGCTATGCTAAAATAGTGGACACGAGTGATGTCTGCTGTGGTGGCAAGTTTCATCCATACAGACAGAACTATCAATGCTGTAACAACAGGTATCTGTCTGGTGACAAAACAGTACAAAACTGTATTCTTAGCACATATGGTCAAATATATGCATTTCAGAAAAAAATAACTTTCTTCAAAATTCTTATAGAGTATGCTTTTTTATTTAAATATTAGTTTATTAGTTAAAATGTTTTGAGGGCTGTAACTAATGTTTAAGCTTGAATCTGTTTGTGACCCTCAGACTAGTAACATGGCTTATTGAGGAAGTCACTTCTTTAATAATGTTGTATTATTAGCCTGTATGGCATTAAATGTAATCTTGGAGGGAACCCCTCTTCAGATGCTTGTTTATAAACATGTAAACATATACACCACACAAATAATTGTAGTAAAGTACTGGTAATCATTCTAATTTGAACCTGTCACTTCTTACACAGAAAGCACCAATGAGTTTTCCTTGTATATTCCTGCTGATAAGCCACAGTTGTGTATCAGTTTACCATTAAACTTGCTTGCTGAATTTCTATAATGGACCATTGCTTTGTTGTTTTGGGACCATAATATTATTATGAAAAGAAATGTTTAAACAAACAAGTTCACTGACTGAGCATCCAGCATGTTCTCCAGTCACTGATCTGGCGGTCTATGCAACATGAACAGCAAGCTGTTATTTGATTTTGTTTTGAATGGAGTTTAACACAATTTTCTACATATTTCAGGTTATATATTGCATATCCATTTTTATTGGTGAAGGAAGACCTCAGAATGAATCCTAGTAGAATCACTGTCTTTACACAAGTAACTGGCAAACTTTCTCACATAAATGTTTTGGAGTGAGTGCAACTGGAACTATTATTTTAATAAATATAAAATAATCACCTCATTACAGGTATGAGAAGATGTTACCAAGGGACAGGTGTTGCCCTGATGACAAGGAAGATCGCATATCAGTAGGCAGGGGAGATGAATGTTGTGGGACTGTGCCTTACTCCACAGAGGGAGCTCAGATCTGTTGTGGAAGTAATTTGCTACTGTTGTTTTTTTTTTACAAATATCAAGAAAAAATACAAACTCGATTCTGTAAGAACTGAACAGTGAATTATACATGGTTGAGTCTTATAGCAGGACATTTATTGTTCACCTATTATACATGGTTGAGTCTTATAGCAGGACATGTATTGCTCATCTATTATACATGGTTCAGTCTTATAGCAGGATATTTATTGCTCATCTATTATACATGGTTCAGTCTTATAGCAGGATATTTATTGCTCATCTATTATACATGGTTCAGTCTTATACATGTAGCAGGACATGTATTGCTCATTTATTATACATAGTTCAGTCTTATAGCAGGATATTTATTGCTCATCTGGACAAAACTAATCCAAGCTATTGATACTCTGTGTTGTTGTTTTTTTGTTTTTTTTTTCGATAACTACCTACATCATGATTAAACATTTCTTAAAATTACTTCAAACTTCTGCAATAAGTATTGTCAAACTTCTGCAATAAGTGTTGTCAAACTTCTGCAGTAAGTGTTGTCAAACTTCTACAATAATAGTTGTCAAACTTCTGCAATAAGGGTTGTCAAACTTCTACAATAAGGGTTGTCAAACTTCTACAATAAGTGTTGTCAAACTTCTACAATAAGGGTTGTCAAACCTCTATAATAAGTGTTGTCAAACCTCTACCATAAGAAGTTTGGTCAAACCTCTACAATAAGGGTTGTCAATCTTCTGCAATAAGGGTTATCAAACTTCAACAATAAGTGTTGTCAAACTTCTACAATAAGGGTTGTCAAACTTCTACAATAAGGATTGTCAAACTTCTACAATAAGTGTTGTCAAACTTCTACAATAAGTGTTGTCAAACTTCTGCAATAAGTGTTGTCAAACTTCTGCAATAAGGGTTGTCAAACCTCTACAATAAGGGTTGTCAAACCTCTACAATAAGTGTTGTCAAACTTCTACAATAGCTGTTGTCAAACTTCTACAATAAGGGTTGTAAAACTTCTACAATAAGTGTTGTCAAACTTCTACAATAAGGGTTGTAAAACTTCTACAATAAGTGTTGTCAAACTTCTACAATAAGGGTTGTCAAACTTCTACAATAAGTGTTGTCAAACTTCTACAATAAGTATTGTCAAACTTTTACAATAAGGATTGACAAACTTCTACAATAAGTGTTGTCAAACTTCTACAATAGGTGTTGTCATACTTCTACAATAGGTGTTGTAAAACTTCTACAATAGGTGTTGTCAAACTTCTACAATAAGGGTTGTCAAACTTCTACAATAAGGATTGTCAAACTTCTACAATAAGGGTTGTCAAACTTCTACAATAGGTGTTGTAAAACTTCTACAATAGGTGTTGTCAAACTTCTACAATAAGTGTTGTCAAACTTCTACAATAAGGGTTGTCAAACTTCTACAATAGGTGTTGTCAAACTTCTACAATAAGGGTTGTAAAACTTCTACAATTAGGGTTGACAAACTTCTACAATAAGTGTTGTCAAACTTCTACAATAGGTGTTGTCAAACTTCTACAATAAGGGTTGTCAAACTTCTAAAATAAGGATTGACAAACTTCTGCAATAATAGTTGTCAAACTTCTACAATAAGTGTTGTCAAACTTCTACAATAGGTGTTGTCAAACTTCTACAATAAGGGTTGACAAACTTCTACAATAAGGGTTGACAAACTTCTACAATAGGTTTTGTCAAATTTCTACAATAGGTGTTGTCAAACCTCTACAATAAGGGTTGTCACACTTCTATAAGGGTTGTCAAACTTCTACAATAGGTGTTGTCAAACTTCTACAAATAAGGGTTGTAAAACTTCTACAATAGGTGTTGTCAAACTTCTACAATAGGTGTTGTCAAACCTATATAATAAGGGTTGTCAAACTTCTACAAAAAGGGTTGTCAACTTTCTACAATAGGTGTTGTCAAACTTCTACAATAAGGGTTGTCAAACTTCTACAATAAGGGTTGTCAAACTTCTACAATAAGGATTGTCAAACTTCTACAATAGGTGTTGTCAAACTTCTACAATAAGGGTTGTCAAACTTCTACAATAGGTGTTGTAAAACTTCTACACTAGGTGTTGTCAAACTTCTACAATAGGTGTTGTCAAACTTCTACAATAATGGTTGTAAAACTTCTACAATAAGGGTTGACAAACTTCTACAATAAGTGTTGTCAAACTTCTACAATAGGTGTTGTCAAACTTCTACAATAAGGGTTGTCAAACTTCTACAATAAGGGTTGTCAAACTTCTACAATTAGGGTTGTCAAACTTCTTCAATAAGGATTGTCAAACTTCTACAATAAGTGTTGTCAAACTTCTACAATAAGGGTTGTCAAACTTCTACAATAGGTGTTGTCAAACTTCTACAATAAGGGTTGACAAACTTCTACAATAAGGGTTGACAAACTTCTACAATAGGTGTTGTCAAACTTCTACAATAAGTGTTGTCAAACCTCTACAATAAGGGTTGTCAAACTTCTACAATAGGTGTTGTCAAACTTCTACAAATAAGGGTTGTAAAACTTCTACAATAGGTGTTGTCAAACTTCTACAATAGGTGTTGTCAAACCTCTACAATAAGGGTTGTCAAACTTCTACAAAAAGGGTTGTCAAACTTCTACAATAAGGGTTGTCAAACTTCTACAATAAGGATTGTCAAACTTCTACAATAAGGGTTGTAAAACTTCTACAATAAGGGTTGTCAAACTTCTACAATAGGTGTTGTAAAACTTCTACAATAGGTGTTGTCAAACTTCTACAATAGGTGTTGTCAAACTTCTACAATAAGGGTTGACAAACTTCTACAATAAGTGTTGTCAAACTTCTACAATAGGTGTTGTCAAACTTCTACAATAAGGGTTGTCAAACTTCTACAATAAGTGTTGTCAAACTTCTACAATAAGTGTTGTCAAACTTCTGCAATAAGGGTTGTCAAACTTCTGCAATAAGTGTTGTCAAATTTCTACAATAAGGGTTGTCAAACTTCAACAATAAGGGTTGTCAAACTTCTACAATAAGGGTTGACAAACTTCTACAATAAGGGTTGTCAAACTTCTACAATAAGGGTTGTCAAACTTCTACAATTAGGGTTGTCAAACTTCTACAATGAGGGTTGTCAAACTTCTACAATGAGGGTTGTCAAACTTCTACAATAAATGTTGTCAATTTTCTACAATTAGTGTTGTCAAAATTCTACAATAAGTGTTGTCAAACTTCTACAATAAGGGTTGACAAACTTCTACAATAAGTGTTGTCAAACTTCTACAATAAGGGTTGTCAAACTTCTACAATAAGGGTTGTCAAACTTCTACAATAAGGGTTGTCAAACTTCTACAATAAGTGTTGTCAAACTTCTACAATAAGGGTTGTCAAACTTCTACAATAAGTGTTGTCAAATTTCTACAATAAGGGTTGTAAAACTTCTACAATAAGGGTTGACAAACATCTACAATAAGGGTTGTCAAACTTCTACAATGAGGGTTGTCAAACTTCTACAATAAGGGTTGTCAAACTTCTAAAATAAGTGTTGTCAATTTTCTACAATAAGTGTTGTCAAATTTCTACAATAAGGGTTATCAAATTTCTACAATAAGGGTTGTAAAACTTCTACAATAAGTGTTGTAAAACTTCTAAAATAAGGGTTGACAAATTTCTACAATAAGGGTTGTCAAACTTCTACAATAAGGGTTGACAAACTTCTACAATAAGGGTTGTCAAACTTCTACAATGAGTGTTGTCAAACTTCTACAATAAGGGTTGTCAAACTTCTACAATAAGTGTTGTCAAACTTCTACAATAAGTGTTGTAAAACTTCTACAATAAGGGTTATCAAACTTCTACAATAAGGGTTGTAAAACTTCTACAATAAGGGTTGACAAACTTCTACTATAAGGGTTGTCAAACTTCTACAATAAGGGTTGTCAAACTTCTACAAAAAGGGTTGTAAAACTTCTACAATAGGTGTTGTCAAACTTCTACAATAAGGGTTGTCAAACATCTACAATAAGTGTTGTCAAACTTCTACAATAGGTGTTGTCAAACTTCTATGAAAAGGGTTGTAAAACTTCTACAATAGGTGTTGTCAATCTTCTACAATAAGTGTTGTCAAACTTCTACAATAGGTGTTGTCAAACTTCTACAATAAGTGTTGTCAAACTTCTACAATAGGTGTTGTCAAACTTCTACAATAAGGGTTGTCAAACTTCTACAATAAGGGTTGTCAAACTTCTACGATAAGGGTTGTAAAACTTCTACAATAGGTGTTTTAAAACTTCTACAATAAGGGTTGTCAAACTTCTACAATAAGTGTTGTCATACCTCTACAATAAGGGTTGTAAAACATCTACAATAGGTGTTGTCAAACTTTTACAATAAGGGTTGTTAAACTTCTACAATAAGGTGTGTCAAACTTCTACTATAAGGGTTGTCAAACTTCTACAATAAGGGTTGTCAAACTTCTACAATAAGGGTTGTCAAACTTCTATAAGGGTTGTCAAACTTCTACAATAAGGATTGTCAAACTTCTGCAAAAGGGTTGTCAAACTTCTGCAATAAGGGTTGTCAAACTTCTACAATAAGGGTTGTCAAACTTCTACAATAAGGTTGGCAAACTTCTACAATAGGTGTTGTCAAACTTCTACAATAGGATTTGTCAAACTTCTAAAATAAGGGTTGTCAAACTTATACAATAAGGGTTGTCAAACTTCTACAATAAGGGTTGTCAAACTTCTACAATAAGTGTTGTCAAACCTCTACAATAAGGGTTGTAAAACTTCTACAATAGGTGTTGTCAAACTTCTACAATAGGTGTTGTCAAACTTTTACAATAAGGGTTGTTAAACTTCTACAATAAGGTGTGTCAAACTTCTACAATAAGGGTTGTCAAACTTCTATAAGGGTTTCCAAACTTCTACAATAAGGATTGTCAAACTTCTGCAAAAGGGTTGTCAAACTTCTATAAGGGTTTCCAAACTTCTACAATAAGGATTGTCAAACTTCTGCAAAAGGGTTGTCAAACTTCTAAAATAAGGGTTGTCAAACTTCTACAATAAGGGTTGACCAACTTCTACAATAGGTGTTGTCAAACTTCTACAATAGGTGTTGTCAAACTTCTAAAATAAGGGTTGTCAAACTTCTACAATAAGGGTTGTCAAACTTCTACAATAGGTCTTGTCAAACTTCTACAATAAGGGTTGTCAAACTTCTACAATAGGTGTTGTCAAACTTCTACAATAGGTGTTGTCAAACTTCTACAATAAGGGTTGACAAACTTCTACAATAGGTGTTGTCAAACTTCTACAATAAAGGTTGTCAAACTTCTACAATAAGGGTTGTTAAACTTCTACAAAAGGTGTTGTCAAACTTCTACAATAAGGGTTGTCAAACTTCTACAATAAGGATTGTCAAACTTCTACAATAAGGGTTGTCAAACTTCTGCAATAAGGGTTTTCAAACTTCTGCAAAAGGGTTGTCAAACTTCTACAATAGGTGTTGTCAAACTTCTACAATAAGTGTTGCCAAACTTCTGCAATAATGGTTGTCAAACTTCTACAATTAAGGTTGTCAAACTTCTACAATAAAGATTGTCAAACTTCTACAGTAAGTGTTGTCAAACTTCTACAATAAGGGATGTCAAACTTCTACAATAAGGGTTGTCAAACTTCTACAATAAGGGTTGTAAAACTTCTACAATAGGTGTTGTCAAACTTCTACAATAAGGGTTGTCAAACTTCTACAATAAGGGGTGTCAAACTTCGTAATCATCTGTTTATCAAGAGTCTTGCATTGTTATGTTCAGGGCTATTGATATAAACTCATGAGTTAAATATTTCAAGTGACATCCAGAGGGTTGATTCAGTATTTGAAAATGTTCATGTATATATTCCCCCTTATTAGACCTTGATTATGTCGTAACAAAATTTTTGTTACAGTTTAACTTCAAAACCGAAAGTATTGTAAAATACATTGTATTCATTTATTGCTTGAAATTTTGTTAGTATTTATTTTCTGATACTGTGAGATCATAAATTTACGTGGAGTACTTACTTTTGTTCATTTCGTTGAGAATTAACGAAATCAAATACCCATGAACTTAGTTTATGCTATATGTAATGCTGTCAATATAAATTACCTCTGTTTTTGTATGCCTACGTGAATGTGATAAATAATCCATCCTTTATTTATTTTTTATTTTTTCGCCATATTGTATCAATATTTACATTGATGATTTTGTAAATAGTGTAGGAATTTTTTAATACTCATATCATCTTTAAATCTACATCCATTCGCTCATAGACACATGTATGTGTGTAGCTAGATGTGTTATAATTTACCCTATTGCACATGTATTTCAATCAAATGTCAGAGGTGCTAAAATTAGACCATCACCTTGTAGCAAAATGTTATTGAGTTGAAACAGTTTGAAACAATGTGATGTATTTTTACGCTAAGAATAGAATTATGTTAAACATTGTAACAAAGTGTAAAACTTTTTAAAAAGGACAGTATGCGTGCATAGAAAGAGGATACTAATTGACATGTGTCAATTTTTAATTGGCACAGCGGGGTGCAATAAACCCTGACGCGGGACATGTGTATTTCAGCAAAGGTTAATAACTGGAACACACTATGCTATGTCGATTTAGCTGGATATGGAAAGTGTAAAATTGATTTATTTTTTTTTAAATTGGTTTTTAATGAATATGTCTTTGAAGTGGAAACCACAAAATTTAATACCCACGAAAATAAATGATTTCACAGTACAAAAGTTCATATTGAAAATGAATTGTGTATTGTACACCAGGTAAACTGCATGATAGACATGATGCCCAATGTTGTGGAGGGGAGATCGTTCTAAACACCATGGTGTGTTGTGGGGGCAGAGTAGATGGTCATGTTTACACCCCACAGGATGGCTGGTCATGCTGTGGTCAGCAGTACATCCAGAATGACAGGTCATTATGCTGTACTAGTGATACTGGACATGTACAGGTATGTGACATCATCAACATTTTCCATGCAGCAGACATACAATTGGTTAAAAGAGTTATTGTTAACTTGTAAAACAATATCATGTAATGGGGTTGGAATTAAGAAACTACCTAAAGATCGAGTTATTTCCAGAAAATTACAGATATCATATGATAAAAGGATGCTGGGGAAGCACAGAACGCAAGAACACCCGTGACATGCCCTCTGGTACCACCTGAAGCAATAAGATATTTTTTAGCTCCCAAATGAGCACTATAATTTCAAAGAACACCGAGCTAAAATGTGGGGCAACTTTTTACAGCCACCATATAAGTATGATGAAGGAGCATTAAGTGTAAAACATGGGTTTATGATCAACTTTATAAATGCTGTTTCTATTTACTTATCATATGTTGTACAGCTGTATAATCATAAAACACAGGTCAAGTTGGATATTTGTCAACATGGGTCAAATTTTACTGGAGGTATGGCCCCAATTTTACTAAATTTTGGTAAAGTAATATAGAGAGGACATCCTTTTCATACAGTTCTCGGTTGTGATCTTAACCTTTGAGGTACAGATCAGATTGTATTGTTCTGTACATCCTTTTGAGTCATGAACATTAATCTTGTACTTAGTTATATTAAAATCTTTCTATGTATGTAAAGGTTTTGAACTGGACATGAAGACAGTGTATACTTTATACTTTTGTGTGATATTGACCTTTGAGAAACAAATCTGATTGTTGTGTTATGCATGTCATCTTGATGCAGTGAACATTTGTACTGAGTTATGTTGAAAACCTCCGTACCTGTAAGAGTTGTGATCCAGACACAAAACACAATATTTAGTGAAACTTTATGTCAAATGATATTTTCAGGTTCATCAATATTCCAGTGCAGGAGAGAAAATATCAGCCAATCAGCAATGTTGTGGTATAGAGGCAATATCCAATGTGCTTAGTTGTTGTAACTTTGTAGGTTATAATCCTGTCTCCCAATACTGTGCTGACATCTCTCATCAACAGTCAGGTAGGCAAGCTCGTTTCCAGCAAGTATTGCGTCATGATTTTCGGCTCTTATAAACACAATTTCAGTGGCATACAACATTTTTTAATTAGATATCAGAAGATCTCTCCTTTTTTGTAGTAAACAAACAACATTTACTTTTGACAATCTGTCAAGAAAATCAACTTATGATTTTGAAAGGGGAAAAGCATTGCCAAAAGAGCAAACATTTAAATATGTTTAGCATTGATGTTGTTAATAATCGTTATTTGACACATATTTAATCAAGTGTTAACTTCATTTTCCTTGTTTTTTCCTCCATTGAAAGAATGATGAAAGGGCATTAAAGGTTACCGCTGTCTGTGCGTCCTTCCATGTATGTCCATCAAACTGGTTTCCAATGTATAACGTCTGAAAAAGTCCATATATTTAATTAGGATTTGGTCGGTAGCTGTATATATCAGTCCATGTATTTAATTAGTATTTGTCTGTAGCTATATATATAAGTCCCTGTATTTAATTAGTATTTGGTCTATAGTTGTATAAACGAGTCCATGTATTTAATTAGTATTTTGTCTGTAGCTGTATATACATATGAGTCTATGTATTTAATTAGTATTTGGTCGGTAGCTGTATATATGAGTCCATGTATTTAATTAGGATTTGTGTGTAGCTGTATATATGAGTCCATGTATTTAATTATTATTTGATATGTAGCTGTATATATGAGTTCATGTATTTAATTAGTATTTGGTATGTAGTTGTATATATAAGTCCATGTATTTAATTATTATTTGATATGTAGCTGTATATATGAGTCCATGTATTAAATTAGTATTTGTCGGTAGCTGTATATATGAGTCCATGTATTTAATTAGTATTTGTCTGTAGCTGTATATATGAGTTCATATATTTAATTAGTGTTTATGTGTAGCTGTATATATACATCCCTGTATTTAATTAGTATTTGTTCTGTAGCTGTAGACACATTTGAGTCCATGTATTTGATTAGTATTTGTCTGTAGCTGTATACACATTTGAGTCCATGTATTTAATTAGTATTTGTCTGTAGCTGTATACCTATTTGAGTCCATGTATTTAATTAGTATTTGTTCTGTAGCTGTATACACATTTCAGTCAATGTATTTAATTAGTATTTGTTTGTAGCTGTATATATGAGTCCATGTATTTAATTAGTATTTGTCTGTAGCTGTATATATGAGTCCATGTATTTAATTAGTATTTGGTCTGTAGCTGTATATATGAGTCCATGTATTTAATTAGTGTTTATGTGTAGCTGTATATATACATCCCTGTATTTAATTAGTATTTGGTCTGTATCTGTATATATGAGTCCAAGTATTTAATTAGTATTTGTCTGTAGCTGTATATATGAGTCCATATATTTAATTAGTATTTGTCTGTAGCTGTATATATGAGTCCATATATTTAATTAGTATTTGGTGTGTAGTTGTATATATCAGTCCATGTATTTAAACAGTTTTTGATATGTAGCTGTATATATCAGTCCATGTAATTGATTAGTTCTGTAGCTGTATATATGAGTCCATGTATTTAATTAGTGTTTATGTGTAGCTGTATATATACATCCCTGTATTTAATTAGTATTTGGTCTGTATCTGTATATATGAGTCCAAGTATTTAATTAGTATTTGTCTGTAGCTGTATATATGAGTCCATGTATTTAATTAGTTTTTGTGTGTAGTTGTATATATAAGTCTCTGTATTTAATTAGTATTTGGTATGTAGCTGTATATATGAGTCCAAGTATTTAACTAGTATTTATCTGTAGCTGTATATATGAGTCCATATATTTAATTAGTATTTGGTGTGTAGTTGTATATATCAGTCCATGTATTTAAACAGTTTTTGATATGTAGCTGTATATATCAGTCCATGTAATTGATTAGTATTTAGTCAGTGTCTGTACATATGAGTCCATGTATTTAATTAGTATTTGTCTGTAGCTGTATATACATATGAGTCCATGTATTTAATTAGTATTTGTGTGTAGCTGTACATATAACTCCCTGTATTTAATTAGTATTTGGTCTGTAGCTGTATATATGAGTCCAAGTATTTAATAAGTATTTGGTCTGAAGTTGTATATATAAGTCTATGTATTTAATTAGTATTTTGTCTGTAGCTGTATATATGAGTCCCTGTATTCAATTAGTATTTGTCTGTAATTATATATGAGTGTATGTATTTAAGGAATTTGGTCTGTAACTGTACATATCAGTCCGTGTATTTAATTAGTATTTGTCTGTTGCTGTATATATAAGTCTGTGTATTTAATTATTATTTGATATGTAGCTGTATATAAGAGTCCAAGTATTTAATTAGTATTTGTCTGTAGCTGTATATATGAGTTCATGTATTTAATAAGTATTTGTCTGTAGCTGTATATATGAGTCCATGTATTTAATCAGTTTTTGATATGTAGCTTTATATATGAGTCCAAGTATTTCATAAGTATTTGTCTATGTAATTGTATATATGAGTCCATGTATTTGATTAGTATTTGGTCTATGTCTGTATATATGAGTCCATGTATTTAACTAGTATTTGGTCTGTCATTGTATATATGAGTCCATGTATTTAATTAGTATTTGGTCTGTGTCTGTATATATGAGTCCATGTGTTTAATTAGTATTTGGTCTGTAGCTGTATATATGAGTCCATGTATTTAATTAGTATTTGGTCTGTGTCTGTGTATATGAGTCCATGTATTTAATTAGTATTTGGTCTGTAGTAGTATATATGAGTCCATGTATTTAATTAGTATTTGGTCTGTGTCTGTATACATGAGTCCATGTATTTAATTAGTTTTTGATATGTAACTGTATATATGAGTCCATATATTGATTAGTATTTGGTCTGTGTCTGTATATATGAGTCCATGTATTTAATTAGTATTTGGTCTGTGTCTGTATATATGAGTCCATGTATTTAATTAGTATTTGTGTGTAGCTGTACATATAACTCCCTGTATTTAATTAGTATTTGGTCTGTAGCTGTCTTTATGAGTCCAAGTATTTAATTAGTATTTGGTCTGAAGTTGTATATATAAGTCTATGTATTTAATTAGTATTTTGTCTGTAGCTGTATATATGAGTCCCTGTATTCAATTAGTATTTGTCTGTAATTATATGTGAGTGTATGTATTTAAGGAATTTGGTCTGTAACTGTACATATCAGTCCGTGTATTTAATTAGTATTTGTCTGTTGCTGTATATATAAGTCCGTGTATTTAATTATTATTTGATATGTAGCTGTATATAAGAGTCCAAGTATTTAATTAGTATTTGTCTGTAGCTGTATATATGAGTTCATGTATTTAATAAGTATTTGTCTGTAGCTGTATATATGAGTCCATGTATTTAAGGAATTTGGTCTGTAACTGTATATATGAGTCCATGTATTTAATCAGTTTTTGACATGTACCTTTATATATGAGTCCAAGTATTTCATAAGTATTTGTCTATGTAATTGAATATATGAGTCCATGTATTTGATTAGTATTTGGTCTATGTCTGTATATATGAGTCCATGTATTTAACTAGTATTTGGTCTGTCATTGTATATATGAGTCCATGTATTTAATTAGTATTTGGTCTGTGTCTGTATATATGAGTCCATGTGTTTAATTAGTATTTGATCTGTAGCTGTATATATGAGTCCATGTATTTAATTAGTATTTGGTCTGTGTCTGTGTATATGAGTCCATGTATTTAATTAGTATTTGGTCTGTAGTAGTATATATGAGTCCATGTATTTAATTAGTATTTGGTCTGTAGCTGTATGTATGAGTCCATGTATTTAATTAGTTTTTGATATGTAACTGTATATATGAGTCCATGTATTTAACTAGTATTCGGTATGTAGCTGTATATATGAGTCCATGTATTTAATAAGTATTTGGTCTGTAGCTGTATGTATGAGTCCATGTATTTAATTAGTATTTGGTCTGTAGCTGTATGTATGAGTCCCTACATTTAATTAGTATTTGGTCTGTAGCTGTATGTATGAGTCCATGTATTTAATTAGTATTTGGTGTGTAGCTGTATGTATGAGTCCATGTATTTAATTAGTATTTGGTGTGTAGCTGTATGTATGAGTCCATGTATTTAATTAGTATTTGGTCTGTGTCTGTATATATGAGTCCATGTATTTAATTAGTATTTGGTATGTAGCTGTATATATGAGTCCATGTATTTAATTAGTATTTTGTCTGTAGCTGTATGTATGAGTCCATGTGTTTAATTAGTATTTGGTCTGTAGCTGTATGTATGAGTCCCTATATTTAATTAGTATTTGGTCTGTAGCTGTATGTATGAGTCCATGTATTTAATTAGTATTTGGTGTGTAGCTGTATGTATGAGTCCCTATATTTAATTAGTATTTGGTGTGTAGCTGTATGTATGAGTCCCTGTATTTAATTAGTATTTGGTGTGTAGCTGTATGTATGAGTCCCTATATTTAATTAGTATTTGGTCTGTAGCTGTATGTATGAGTCCCTATATTTAATTAGTTTTTGGTGTGTAGCTGTATGTATGAGTCCCTATATTTAATTAGTATTTGGTCTGTAGCTGTATATATGAGTCCATGTATTTAATTAGTATTTGGTGTGTAGCTGTATGTATGAGTCCCTATATTTAATTAGTATTTGGTCTGTAGCTGTATGTATGAGTCCATGTATTTAATTAGTATTTGGTGTGTAGCTGTATGTATGAATCCCTATATCTGATAGGATTTGGTGTGTAGCTGTATGTATGAGTCCCTATATTTAATTAGTATTTGGTCTGTAGCTGTATATATGAGTATGTATTTAATTAGTATTTGGTGTGTAGCTGTATGTATGAGTCCCTATATTTAATTAGTATTTGGTGTGTAGCTGTATGTATGAGTCCCTACATTTAATTAGTATTTGGTCTGTAGCTGTATGTATGAGTCCATGTATTTAATTAGTATTTGGTCTGTAGCTGTATGTATGAGTCCATGTATTTAATTAGTATTTGGTGTGTAGCTGTATGTATGAGTCCCTATATTTAATTAATATTTGGTCTGTAGCTGTATGTATGAGTCCATGTATTTAATTAGTATTTGGTGTGTAGCTGTATATATGAGTCCATGTATTTAATTAGTATTTTGTATGTAGCTGTATATATGAGTCCATGTATTTAGTTAGTATTTGGTATGTAGCTGTATATATGAGTCCCTATATTCAATTAGTATTTGGTCTGTAGCTGTATGTATGAGTCCCTATATTTAATTAGTATTTGGTCTGTAGCTGTATGTATGAGTCCCTATATCTAATTAGTATTTGATATGTAGCTGTATATATGAGTCCATGTATTTAATTAGTATTTGGTGTGTAGCTGTATGTATGAGTCCCTTTATTTAATTAGTATTTGGTCTGTAGCTGTATGTATGAGTCCATGTATTTATTTAGTATTTGGTATGTAGCTGTATGTATGAGTCCCTATATTTAATTAGTATTTGGTGTGTAGCTGTATGTATGAGTCCATGTATTTAATTAGTATTTGGTCTGTAGCTGTATGTATGAGTCCATGTATTTAATTAGTATTTGGTGTGTAGCTGTATGTATGAGTCCATGTATTTAATTAGTATTTGGTATGTAGCTGTATGTATGAGTCCATGTATTTAATTAGTATTTGGTATGTAGTTGTATGTATATAAAATACAATTCAAATTCAGCCTTTGTTAATGTTTGTCTAACAGGCGATATAGTCCCTTCTTGACTGAATCTTTGGTAAAATTTACATATGACAGGGACATCTGTGTCTAATAGACACATTTCTAGTTTTTCCAAATTTTTATTTATCAAAATTTTGCATTGAAATTTCCCCTCCATAATCATCTTTTTGTTTGTTTTTATTTAAAAGTTTCAAACCACTGGAAAAGGCTGTCTATCCATTACATGATTTAGGTTTTACTCCATAAATTGTATTCACAAAATATAAAAAAAACATTTTGCTGAAACATGTGCCCACCAACATTAATTCCAGAGATTGTTTTAAAAAATTTGGCAAATGTTTTCCTGTTCAATCATACATTTTAATATCATAAGTTGAACATCTCTCAAATGTGTATTTTTTGTCTTTGCAAACTATACAAGATGGTTTAAAGGTAGTATGGAAGTGTGGAGTCATTATAATGTATAAGCTGCCTTCTTGATTTTAAATAGACAATATGCGCATCTGCACTTGGTAATGATGCATCCAATCAAGTTTCACAAAATTCCAACATGGGGTTGGAAGAGAAATAGCGGACAATAGTTTGGTCACAGACTCAATCAAAAGGCCATAACTCCGTGAAAAAACATCGAACTGGAACACATAGACAATATGCACATCTGCACTTGGTAATAATGCATCCAAGCATGTTTCACAAAATCCAACATGGGGTTGTAGAGAAATAGCACAGATAATAATTTGGTCACAGACTCAATCAAAGGGCCATAACTCCGTGAAAAAACATCGAACCAGAACACATAGACAATATGCACATCTGCACTTGGTAATGATGCATCCTAGCATGTTTTACAAAATTCCAACATGGGGTTGTAGAGAAATAGCGCGGACAATAATTTGGTCACAGACTCAATCAAAGGGCCATAACTCTGTGAAAAATCATCGAATCAGAACACAAAGACAGTATTTTTGTCAGCGCTATTTCTCTTCAACCCCATGTTGGAATTTTATGAAACTGCTAGGATGCATCACTACCAAGTAGAGATGCACATATTTTCATTGTGTTCCAGTTCGATGATTTTTCATGGAGTTATGGCCCTTTAATTGAGTCTGTAACCAAATTCTTATTCGCTCTGTTTCTCTTCAACCCCATGTTAGAATTTTATGAAACTGCTAGGATGCATCACTACCAAGTAGAGATGCGCATATTGTCATTGTGTTCCAGTTCAATGATTTTTCATGGAGTTATGGCCCTTTAATTGAGTCTGTGACCAAATTCTTGTCCGCACTATTTCTCTACAACCCCATGTTGGAATTTTATGAAACTTGATAGGATGCATCATAATGACCTATTTCAAAGTATATTGTACAATGTATTATATCACAAAGTAAAAAATGATGTATTGACTTCTCTTTAGAACTCTCACAGTTCCTTAACCAGTTCAATAGCATTACCATATGGTACAACCACTCATCCATCGGTTCCACAGATATTTTATTTTTTCATCCATTTGGGCAAAATAATTATTCAGTTTGAGTTCTGAAGCAGCATCTACTCATAGAAAATAAGATTTGGTTCATGACTTACCAAAAGGGGCCAGGTGGGGTCAGAAAATGAACATTTTCAAAAATCTTCTTCTCAATATCCAGTCAGTCAAATTTGTTCATATATACAAATAGACACACATTACACTTGCCTTAAAGTATGATAGATAACAAACAGATACACAATACAATTGCCTTAAAGTATGATAGATAACAAATAGATACACATTACAATTGCCTTAAAGTATGATAGATAACAAACAGATACACAATACAATTTCCTTAAAGTATGATAGATAACAAATAGATACACATTACAATTGCCTTAAAGTATGATAGATAACAAATAGATACACATTACAATTGCCTTAAAGTATGATAGATAACAAACAGATACACAATACAATTGCCTTAAAGTTTGATAGATATCAAACAGATACACAACACAATTGCCTTAAAGTTTGGAAGATAACAAACAGATACACAATACAATTGCCTTAAGGTTTGGTAGATAACAAACAGATACACATTACAATTGCATTAAAGTTTGATAGATAACAAACAGATGCACAATACAATTGCCTTAATGTTTGGAAGATAACAAACAGATACACAATACAATTGCCTTAAAGTTTGATAGATAACAAACATATGCACAATACAATTGCCTTAAAGTTTGATAGTTAACAAACAGATACACAATACAGTTGCCTTAAAGTATGATAAATAACAAACCGATACACATTACAATTGCCTTAAAGTATGATAGATAACAAACAGATACACAATACAATTGCCTTAAAGTATGATAGATAACAAACAGATGCACAACACAATTGCCTTAAAGTTTGGAAGATAACAAACAGATGCACAATACAATTGCCTTAAAGTTTGATAGTTAACAAACAGATACACAATACAGTTGCCTTAAAGTATGATAGATAACAAACCGATACACATTACAATTGCCTTAAAGTATGATAGATAACAAACAGATACACAATACAATTGGTTTAAAGTATGATAGATAACAAACAGATACACAATACAATTGCCTTAAAGTTTGGCAGATAACAAACAGATACACAATACAATTGCCTTAAGGTTTGATAGATAACAAACAGATACACATTACAATTGCCGTAAAGTTTGATAGTTAACAAATAGATACACAATACAATTGCCTTAAAGTATGATAGATAACAAACAGATACACAATACAATTGCCTTAAAGTTTGATAGATAACAAACAGATACACAATACAATTGCCTTAAAGTTTGATAGATAACAAACAGATACACAATACAATTGCCTTAAAGTTTGATAGATAACAAACTGATACACAATACAATTGCCTTCAAGTTTTATAGATAAGGAACAGATACACATTTCAGTTGCCTTTAAGTTTGATAGACAACAAACAGATACACATTACAATTGCTTTAAAGTTTGATAGATAACAAACAGATTCACCATACAATTGTCTTAAAGTATGATAGATAACAAACAGATACACAATACAATTGCCTTAAAGTTTGATAGATAATGAACAGATACACATTACAATGCCTTAAAGTTTGATAGATAACAAACAGATTCACCATACAGTTGTCTTAAAGTTTAATAGACAACAAACAGATACACATTACAATTGCTTTAAAGTTTGATAGATAACAAACAGATTCACCATACAATTGTCTTTAAGTTTGATAGACAACAAACAGATACACATTACATGTTTTAAAGTTTGATAGATAACAAACTGATACATATTACAGTTACCTTAAAGTTTGATAGTTAACAAACAGATACACATAACAATGCCTTAAAGTTTGATAGTGAACAAACAGATACACAATACAATTGCCTTAAAGTTTGGTAGATGACAAACAGATACAAATTACAATTACCTTAAAGTTTGATAGTTAACAAACAGATACACATTACAATTGCCTTAAAGTTTGATAGTTAACAAACAGATACATATTATAATGACTTAAAGTTTGATATTTAACAAACAGATGCACAATGCAATTGCCTTAAAGTTTGATAGATAACAGACAGATGCACAATGCATTTGCCTTAAAGTTTGATAGTTAACAAACGTATGCACATTACAATTGCTTTAAAGTTTGATAGATAACAAACAGATTCATCATACAATTGTCTTAAAGTTTGATAGACAACAAACAGATACACATTACATGTTTTAAAGTTTGATAGATAACAAACATATACATATTACAGTTACCTTAAAGTTTGATAGTTAACAAACAGATATACATAACAATGCCTTAAAGTTTGAAAGTGAACAAACAGATACACAATACAATTGCCTTAAAGTTTGGTAGATAACAAACAGATACACATTACAATTACCTTAAAGTTTGATAGTTAACACACAGATACACATTACAATTACCTTAAAGTTTGATAGTAAACAAACAGATACATATTATAATGCCTTAAAGTTTGATATTTAACAAACAGATGCACAATGCAATTGCCTTAAAGTTTGATAGATAACAGACAGATGCACAATGCATTTGCCTTAAAGTTTGATAGTTAACAAACATATGCACAATGCAGTTACCTTAAAGTTTGATAGTTAACAAACAGATGCACAATTCAATTGCCTTAAAGTTTGATAGATAACAAACAGATGCACAATGTAATTGCCTTAAAGTTTGATAGATAACAAACAGATGCACAATACAATTGCCTTAAAGTTTGATAGATAACAAACAGATACACAATACAATTGCCTTAAAGTTTGATAGTTAACAAACTGGCCCCGGTTTCACTAAACTTCTTAAGTCCGTCCTCAAACTCAAATCTGAGATTTTCCAGAAATAGATTGAGATTTCCTCAAATCCTGTTTCACGAAATGTTTTTGAGAAATTTCTCATCTCAATTCTTGAGTATTTCCTCAAATATTTGAGGCTCCTCCCTACCTATCTCAAATCATTTCCTCAAATATGGCGTCGATATCAACAAAGCCGGCTTCGGACAGAAATATTGATAGTTCACGCGAACAATCTCCAAAAGTGTGGTTTGCGTTTACACAAGGTGATGCAATGGAGTAGCTGACGTCACTGTGTTCGAAACGTCTACACGATTGTTAGACAAGTTGGATATTTAGATGTTGAATTATCACTGTTCACGCAAACATGGAGCCTATGTGGATCTCATAGGCCTATATATATTTTTTAAAATTCTGCTCTACGCTCATACTAGAGGATTGGAAATATGACTGACGACTGGAAACTTGCAAGGTTTGTGTATTTATATTTTGTTTCGGCAAATTCTTCTTCTCAATAGATATACATGTATTGTGGATCTAATTTTTATTTGATTATTTTTTTGTTTGTCATAAAAAATTATCGTCGAAACACACATTTGTCTATGCCGATATCGACTCTCCGTCCATCACCGGCAGCGTAGACAACGACGGATGAACAGTTGCAAAAAATTGGTCAACAATCACCTCGTACTGAAGACTCTCCATCTCACAAACCATAAGTGAACATTTTGTGACCAACTTCGAGGTGTATCAAATAGATCTATATACCGGCTGTAGGTTGTCAATTTGTCAGTAGGCTATCGTGTCCTACAGTCCTCAGTCCTCAGTATCTATTAAATTGGTGTTTAGATCTATCCCACCCACACACTTTATTATTTTAAGACTGCTAAATCTATTATCATAACCCGACCGACTCATATTTTTTTAAAGAATATAATATATTGATACAAAGCATACAAAATCAATGATGGGGTGGGACTATAGTGCCTTTGTGGGTCAGGTTAAATGGACAACTAATACCGATGCAGTCTCTGAAATTCTATCTCATGGGGTTATGGGGTGTCGTTTTACTATTTAACCGTAATGAGGGATATCACTTGTTCGTTTCAAATAAGTGACATCACCTAATCTAATAAGCGATATCACCTAGTAAACATAGTGAAATCACTTAATTCAAAATGGACTAGTGATATCACTTGTTTGAATAAGTGATATCCCTTATTCAAATAGGTGATATCACTTGATTGAATAAGTGATATCACCTACTTCAATAAGTGATATCACCTATTCAGATAAGTGATATAACTTATTATGATTAAATAGTAAAAACGGCACCCCATATGGATTGACCTACATCATTTTTTTTTTTTTATTAAAATACCAATAATTAAAAAAAGTTTTTAAAAAGATAAATTAAGTCTGTGTTGCAGCCATATTCAGTTTTCATCAATGGCAAGCTAAGGATATTCAAAACTGACAATTCTGTATGCTCACAATTTTTTAAAAATATGATATGTTACAGCTCATATAATATATAATATAAGTGCTGAATTGGGATTTGTTTCAGGTTTACCTCCGATTGAAACATTGATTTTGTCACGGTTTGGTATATTGGATGATCATCTGGATTTTATTTTATTTATGATAATGAGATGCTTTTCATCCATTTTAAAAATAATGTTATTTTCTAAAGACATTCATAGCATGTTTTCGTGATTTTATGTATTTGTCTTATTTCAGCAGATATCTGACATCAGTGAAATTATCTTTGGTCAGTTACAAACATCTTCATGGTTGTATATAATACTGGTTCTTGATGATATGGAAGCTTTGATACAAGGTGAGCATTTCATTACCCATGCAAAAATATATAGTCAAACACTAGTCAGTTCATAATTACTAAGGGTCCTCTGTGGCCAAGTGGTCTAAGATGCCATCTCAAGATCACTTACCTCTCACCGATAAGGTCGTAGGTTCGAGTTTTTCTCGCTCCAAAAACTTTATGTGAGAAAGTTTGCCAGTTACTAGTGGAAGGATGGTGGTTCTGTTCATTCTGATGAGGTCTTCCTCCACCAGTAAAACTGGATATGCCATATATAACCTGAAATGTGTTGAAAGTGGCGTTTAAAACCCATTCATAATTACTACTACCAATACAATACATCTTCACATGTTTCTTCGCTACCATTAAGGGCACTCCAGGAGACATTGATTCCTGACTACCGTATTTGTCAAAATAAACAACCTTAGGCGATGCATTTTTCAAAAGAGTCAGCCAAAAAAATATATATGTTTAAGAGTTTACGAATAATATTATGTTGGATATATAATATATAAGTAATGACACACTACAATTAATAGCATTTTTTTTGCTGCTAGCACTTCAAAAAATATTTTTTTAATCTTTTGGACCTTAATTGGTGGGAGCCTTTATATGGGTGAATACTGTAGCTGTTGTTTTGAGACACACAAAGTTATGCAATTGTTATACCTTCAATTAATTTTGTAATATCTATATAAACAAACAATCAAAATCTTTAGAATTATAACTTGAGCTATAAATATATCATAGTAAAAATCTTACTTTGAAATCAATAGAAATGTCAGTAGTTTTAGTCCTGCATCTTAATTTAACTATATTTATCAATGAAATGATGTTTTTATTTTGCAGATCTGTTTTTTGCTGCTGGGGTCAGTCACCTACCTAAGATTATGCAGTCTTGCATTTCATAACTTCAATGGATTACTTGCTTGGAAATGCCGGGCCTGGTTACGCATCTGACTATCAATCCAGGGATTGTGAGTTTGAATCCCCGCCCGGCTACTGTCTCTGTGATGATATATATATGACATTGTGTCTCATTATCATTCGTCTCTCACCACTGATTCAAGTGGGAAAGTTATCAGTTACCAGTTACTTGCAAAGATGTGGTGTGCTCGAGTACTGGGTAACCTTTCAGGATCCACAGAAACAGTGGTTAGGTTAACTAATTCTCTGTTAGCCCTTGATGACATAAAACTGATGCTAAATATTCAATCAATTGCTTGGATTACTTACATGAGAAGACACTGACAGTATTGATTCATTTTAACTTTGTTAACAAAAATGTAAGAAAGGCAGTAAAGTGAAGCAGAAGATGATGTAGTAATAGCATGATTGGCTACTATAAGAAAGTATTGTTTGCAGAGATACTAGATCTACATTCTCTAAAGTAAATGTACATGTATTTCATTTTTTTATATTTGATAGCTAATGATATGCATTATGTAGTAAAGTGTATAATATTGCTTTGTAATTTCTGTTTTATATTTGGGTTTTGGATTTATGTTTATTATTCATCTCGGACGAGTGTATTAAGGCTGGCTTAGATTAACATTTGTTCAGTTTTGAATATTAACTTATTCATGATAAATATGTTGAGGCTGTCTTAATTTAACATTTTTTTTGTTTTTTTTTAAGGTTTGAATTTTTAGTTTTTTCATGATCAATGTGTAAATTTTGGTAAAACGGTGCCATTGATTACTTGTTTGTTTTGCATGTATCTTGAAATTTTATGTTTGTATGCTGATGGGGCCTAAGGCCTATTGCAAGAAATAAATTATTATTTAACATTTGACAAAAAAAAAGGAGGAATGTAAGATTTATGACTACTTCCATAAAAGAATCAAGTTAATATATATATATATATACATACAAGAAAATTGATAAGAACATTTTGGTGTGGATTTTATATTGCATTATTTGAATCCTACATGTAGTTCCTGGATTTGTTGGAAAGAATATCTTAAAAGTATAACAAATAAACACACAAAGCTCATGTAAATCATTTTATTTCTACTGATAATAGAAAACAATAATTCAGACTGTCCATTTTTCTTTAAAGTGACAATGCAAATTCAAATTTTGCCCAAAAAAGTAGCTACTACCTACCCACATGAAAAATACTGGGTCGGAGCACAGCAAACAAATATTTTTTTAAGGATGGCCTTATTAACATTTAGAAAACAATAATTCAGATTTATTAAGAATTAGGTACAATAAATAATATCATTGTGTTCTGTTTTTTTATAAAATGACCATGAATAATTTGATATTTTCTCTTTCAATAAAAAAACTTTTGAACTTGATCACATACTTCGTAGTGTTTTCCTATATACTAAAATGCCAATTGATGACTTCTGACACTGACACATCACATTCATAGGCTGCCATTTAACTTCAGTTCAGATGACGTCACACACATAAAAGCATGGCAGCGAGGTAACGTCAGGTCATTATTTGACCAGTTCTAGTGTATGGGCGCCTCGCACTCTGATTAGTTGGGAGTTACGACGCAAACGGTAACGAATAGTCTGTACTGAAACGCCATGCTGCCAAGCGAAGGTAGCCGTGGCAACAGACACTCACGTAAGCACGTCAACGTTCGGTTCCGGTCTTTGTCTCTACAGGTTTACTGTTTACCAGGTCGCTGTGACTGTAAATAGTTCAGGTATATCGGAAACGTGCCTCAAGTCGCTCATTCTATTTGCGACAGCACCATAACTGGAATGCGACCACTATGGCCGTTACCCCACCCACTATCATTTTATTGCGTCCGTTTTCAGAAATCCGTTGCATGTTGAAAACAGTGAAAAACTAAAAAAAACCATCAAATTGGCCTCTATTGCATGAATCGTATGACATGGACTGAAAAACCTGTCGACCGCATGTGCACGTGGTTAAAGTAGAAATGAATGTTCTGGGCACTAAGTGCTATGTACACGGTGCATATGATCTCATTCTCAACATCGCCAGGGTAAAACATACATGGACATTGGACATGAAACACAGACAGAGCTACATTAGTTATAAAAAAGAGGGACGTTTCTTTTTTACTGAGTAGAGCCTATATATAAGATATCATTACTACATCTTTTTCCCTTTCAAATGATCATATAATCATATAAAACGTATACAACACATGAATACAAGATTTATTTTTTTGTGAGGGTGGGTCCAATGTACGATATATTGATATGTGTAAATAAGCACATCTCCAGAATCCCAAGTATACTTGCAGGTATTCACGTTACACTAACTTGTCTTTCATGTTTTCCCCAGCAGATCATGATAGTTTTTGTGTACATTTTGTTTTATTATTTCATAAAAAAACGAAGATAACTTTACCATATGTGTTGTGTTTTATTAACTTATCCAGAAAAGTTTGAAAAGGTTCCAAGTTCAAATCTTAATTGAATTTCTTATTTGTTAGATAAAAGAAAACGAATAATGGGGAATAACGGAAGACTTTAATCCGAGTCTCAATCTTGGGCAGTTAATTGAGAACAAGACATGCATCAATCGGTGAGCTTGATAAATACATCACTCAAAACGTCAATACGTATCAAAAGTGACAATTTTCCCCTGAAATGATTCGTTATATGTAGAGTTTAAAACTACCAGCGGAAGTCTCACGAAACACGACTATTGCTATTGTGTTGCAAGTACCGAGGTATTGTTTTGCTTCCGTGTGTCGGTTCTAACTTTCACCGACTTAATCCGTAACATTAGGCCAATGCTCTAAAACTATATGCCGGAGAGTCTCTGTACGAGACTCGACGTGTAAATGGCAGTAATGGCGTAGGGTTGAACTATTCTACAATGTTAAAACTTTCGACACTGAATCCGTGACATTAAAATAAGGATCGACACGCCTCCGTTACCCTGTCGTCACAAACCTGTGACATTTTAAAAATTTAAAACTTGAAGAAATATTCATAATCAGATGTTCAATTTAATCGTATTTTACTTATAATATACTACATTCCCCGGAATGTCAAAAATATACTTCATACGTTTGATTATATTAACATATCAACGATTATATCCCCGCTATCGACTAGCAACTGTGACAAAATTTACAAAACAATAATACTGCCGACGTGAATCTGTGACAAACTGTCGACGCGAATCACTCTACGTTGTGACAGAGTACTGATAGATCTATTGTGTTATTTTTAATGTTAACACAACCAGTCTTCCAAGAGTCTACGTTTTATTAGTGGATTCATTGTTCTACCAGAGTAAATTTATATATCTATTTTCTTACTCAAAGTGTTTGGACCGAAAATGGCTCGGACCCACGACATCAAGCGGTGTAAAGCTCTACACTAGGTTAAAGATGACCCTCTCGATCCCATCGCAATAGCATAGGAAAAGCATCACCACAACAATAAATACGCAGTTCACCTTACTCAATTGTAAGACGTGTACACTAGTTTGTTTGGTTGCGTCATATTTCTTGTAGTTATTTCAAGCGAGCGGATCAAATATGTGCGACTGGGGTGAAGTGATGACGTAGTGTTATTACCTGATACATTTTAAACTAAGACGCAAACGATTTAGATAGATCACGATGGCAGGGGGAAACAACCGCAAAATATCCCGAATACGGATAAAAGAATACCAAAACGCACACACCTATGATCATTTGAGGGATATCTCGAGGTTCCGATACATATACATGAGAGTCACGTGACTGGCAATGTCATCTTGAAATTACGGTGTTATTCTGATACAAGAATCGGGTTTGTTGCTGTTTTTGAAATAATTATAGTTTCAAGAGAGTCACCATCATTACTAATATAGATATGTTTGATATTCCCGGGTGGTCAGGCATTGATTGTGTACATGTAACGTGTTGCTTGTCGGGTTTGGTGTAAAACATCTTGATCTGAGCCGGTTTCCGCCAGTAGCTGGGACTCCGCCCTGCTCCGCGCCTGAACACATTTTATTGATTGCTCGCACACAAGTGATGTGACGTCAGTAGTTGTGTGCTTGCATTCTTGAATGATATTTATATACATCGTTTCACTTCATCGTGGCTTTTTATAAAAGCGCAGAAAATAACTCGTTAAAGTATTAAAAAAACAACATTAGATTGACAATAACGTATAAATTATGCCACCGCTTGTTTTGCATTGCATTTTGTTTTACACCAAATTTATTGAAATTTACCGCGTTTCCGCGCGAGCTGTCAACAAAAATATCGACTTTTGTACCTCCGCGTCGAAAACTTCGCGTTAGGCCGCTTGCGATTTTAATAACAAATCTCAAATATTTCACTCAGTTGAGGATCTTCAAATCCGAGTTGAGAAATTTCGTGAAACAGAAAACTTGAGAAATCTCAGTTGAGTGGAACTTTGAGTTTGAGGAAATACTCAACTTAAGAAGTTTAGTGAAACCGGGGCAAGATGCACAATGCAATTACCTTAAAGTTTGATAGATAACAAACAGATGCACAATGCAATTGCCTTAAAGTTTGATAGTTAACAAACAGATGCACAATGATATTGCCTTAAAGTTTGATAGTTAACAAACAGATGCACAATGCAACTGCTTTAAAGTTTGATAGATAACAAACAGATGCACAATGCAATTGCCTTAAAGTTTGAAAGATAACAAACAGATACACAATGCAATAGCCTTAAAGTTTGATAGTTAACAAACAGCTACACAATGCAATTGCCTTAATGTTTGGTAGATAACAAAACAGATGCACAATGCAATTGCCTTAAAGTTTGATAGATAACAAACAGATACACGATACAATTGCCTTAAAGTTTGATAGATAACAAACAGATGCACAATGCAATTGCCTTAAAGTTTGTAAGATAACAAACAGATGCACAATGCAATTGCCTTACAGTTTGATAGATAACAAACAAGTCCACAATGCAATTGCCTTAAAGGTTGATAGATAACAAACAGATGCACAATGCAATTGCCTTAAAGTTTGATAGATAACAAACAGATACACAATACAATTGCCTTAAAGTTTGATAGATAACAAACAGATACACAATACAATTGCCTTAAAGTTTGATAGTTAACAAACAGATACACAACACAATTGCATTAAAGTTTGATAGTTAACAAACAGTTTAATTACCTTAATGTTTGATAGTTTGCACTTAAAGAAATATTTACTTAAAGAAGTATCTATATGCATGTATATTTTTAGGTTGTGGAACTGGAACTGTTTGTTCAAGGACACAAAAGGACACAGCATTCTGTGATATATGTGACTTTGACCCGTACACAAACATGTGTGGTTCAATCAATGGCTACCATAATGCTTCACCAACTCCAACCCCACCAAACCCCTCGGACAACTGTGTGGTAGCTGAGAAAAAAATATACACAGGACTCAACACTGACGCATTGGGTATGTAAGGTTTTATTAAATAACCTGTTTTTTGTTGAAAATAAATCTGATATGATACTTACCTCAAATCTGTTCAGCTCTACAGTTGAATGTACAGTACAACGTTGCAAGTTCGAAGCCTACAGGACTGGAAAATAGTTTGAATGATGGGTTATTTGAGCCAAGTATTGTTCAACATCATATCATACCATATGTGCCAATACCATAGACTTTGGGGAATAATTGTTGCATAATTCATATCAATATATATGCCAATACCATAGACATGGGAGGGGAATTATTGCATAATTCATATTGATATATGCCAATACCATAGACTTGTGGAGGAATTGTTGCATAATTCATATTAATATATGCCATTACCATAGACATGGGGGAGGAATTATTGCATTATTTATACTAATATATGCCATAACCATAGACATGGGGGAGGAATTGTTGCATAATTTATATTGATATATGCCAATACCATAGACATGGGGAAGGAATTGTTGCATAATTCATATTGATATATGCCAATACCATAGACATAGGTGAGGAATTGTTTAATAATTCTTATTAATTTAGGCCAGTACAACAGACATAGGGGAGGAGTTATAGCATACTTCATATTGATTTATGCAAATACCATAGACATGGGGAGGAATTGTGGCATAATTCATATTGATATGACATGGGGGAGGAATTGTAGCATAATTTATATTAATATATGCCATTACCAAAGACATGGGGGAGGAATTGTTGCATAATTCACATTGATATGACATGGGGGAGGAATTGTAGCATAATTTATATTAATATATGCCATTACCTTAGACATGGGGGAGGAATTGTAGCATAGTTCATATTGATATATGCCACAGAATAGACATGGGGGAGGAATTGTTGAATAATTCATATTGGTATGTGCCAATACCAAAGCCATTGGGGAGGAATGGTGGAATAATTCAGATTGATAAGTACCAATACCATAGACATGGGGAAGGAGTTGTTGCATAATTCATATTGATATGTGCCAATACAATAGACATGGAGGAGGAAATGTTGAATTATTATACCCCCGACAAACGAAGTTTTGAGGGGGTATACTGGAGTCACCCTGAGGTCGGTCTGTCGGTCTGTCGGTCTGTCGGTCGGTCGGTCCGCAATTTTCCTTGTCCGGAGCATAACTTGAAAAGTACTGGATGGAATTTCATCAAACGTCATACAATGGTAGAATATAATGAGAGGAAGTGCAGTGTACAAGAAACATAACTTTATTCTTGCTAATTACAGAGTTATTGCCCTTTGATATTTTTTCTTGTCCGGAGCATAACTTGAAAAGTACCAGATGGAATTTCATCAAGCTTCATACAATGGTAAAATATAATGAGAGGAAGTGCAGTGTACAGGAAACATAACTCTATTCTTGCTAATTACAGAGTTATTGCCCTTTGATATATTTCCCTTTGATATTTTTTCTTGTCCGGAGCATAACTTGAAAAGTACCGGATGGAATTTCATCAAGCTTCATACAATGGTACAATATAATGAGAGGAAGTGCAGTGTACAGGAAACATAACTCTATTCTTGCTAATTACAGAGTTATTGCCCTTTGATATATTTCCCTTGTCCGAAGCATAACTTTTAAAGTACCGGATGGAATTTCATCAAACTTCATACAATGGTAGAATATAATGACAGGAAGTGCAGTGTACAAGAAACATAACTTTATTCTTGCTAATTACAGAGTTATTGCCCTTTGATATATTTCCCTTGTCCGGAGCATTACTTTTAAAGTAGTGGATGGAATTTCATCAAACTTCATACAATGGTAGAATATAATGAGAGGAAGTGCAGTGTACAAGAAACATAACTCTATTCTTGCTAATTACAGAGTTATTGCCCTTTGATATTTTTTCTTGTCCAGAGCATAACTTGAAAAGTACCTGATGGAATTTCATCAAGCTTCATACAATGGTAGAATATAATGAGAGGAAGTGCAGTGTACAAGAAACATAACTCAATTCTTGCTAATTACAGAGTTATTGCCCTTTGATATATTTCCCTTGTCCGGAGCATTACTTTTAAAGTACTGGATGGAATTTCATCAAACTTCATACAATGGTACAATATAATGACAGGAAGTGCAGTGTACAGGAAACATAACTCTATTCTTGCTAATTACAGAGTTATTGCCCTTTGATATATTTCCCTTGTCCGGAGCATTACTTTTAAAGTACTGGATGGAATTTCATCAAACTTCATACAATGGTAGAATATAATGACAGGAAGTCCAGTGTACAAGAAACATAACTCTATTCTTGCTAATTACAGAGTTATTGCCCTTTGATATATTTCCCTTGTCTGGTGCAGTACTTTTAAAGTACTTTTAAAGCCATCAGTGATAACAGTTTAATAAAGTTCATGAAAGAACCAAGTTGATGAATACATGGAGTTCGAGCAAAGCAGGTTCGATATTGTATTCCTAGTGCTCTTGTTTGTTTCTTATCCATAAAATTGTTGTCCCTCAACATAACTCGAAAAAGTATAACATTTATTGATTGCCATGAAAGCTTGTACACTGCACAATAATTAAAAAGACCGTTTTTAATTTTAACAAAACCATAAAAAAATTAACAATACAAACAACTCAATCCATAACATTCTCTTTTATTAAGAATTTCTTTTGTCTGGAGCATTACTTTAAAACTATTGGATATAATTTAATAAAACTTCATACAATAGTTAACCATTTTCTGTCATGGCGGCGTTCGGGGGTATTCATCACTACAGTGATAGGTCTAGTTTATATTAGTATGTGCCAATACCATAGACATGGGTGAGGAATTGTAGTGTAATTCAGATTGATATGTGCCAATACTATAGACATGGGGAGGAATTGTTGAAGAATTCATATTGGTATGTGCCAATACCATAGACATTGGTGAGGAATTGTAGTGTAATTCAGATTGATATGTGCCAATACTATAGACATGGGGAGGAATTGTTGAAGAATTCATATTGGTATGTGTCAATACCATAGACATTGTGGAGGAATGGTTGAATAATTTAGATTGATATGTGCTGAAACCATGGACATTGGGGAGGAACCGTAGCATAATTCAGAATGATATGTGCCAATACCATAGACATTGGGGAGGAATTGTAGCATTATTCAGATTGATGTGTGCCAATACAATAGACATGGGGGGAAGAATTGTTGAATAATTCATATTGGTATGTGCCAATACCATAGACATTGGGGGGCAAATGTTGAATAATTCTGATTGATATGTGCCAATACTATTGACATGGGGGAGGAATTGTAGCAATATTCATATTGATATATGCCAATACCAAAGACATTTGGGAGGAATTGTAACATAATTCATATTTGTATGTGCCAATAATAAAGACATGGGAGAGGAATTGTTGCATATTTCATATTGATATATGCCAATACCATAGACATTGGGGAGGAATTGGAGCATGAATCAGATTGATTTGTGCCAGTACCATAAACATTGTAGATGAACTGTTGAATAATTCATATTGATATATGCCAATACTATAGACATGGGGGATGAATTATAACATAATTCACATTAATATGTGCCAATACCATAGACATTTGGGAGGAATTGTTGAATAATTAATATTGATATATGCCAATACCATAGACATGGGGGAGGAATTATAGCATAATTCATAGTGACATGTGCCAATACCATGGACATGGGGGATTAATTGTACCAATATTCATATTGATATATGCCAATACAATAGACATGGCAGAGGAACTGTAGCATAATTAAGATTGATATGTGCCATTACTAAAGACATTGGGGAGGAATTGTAGCATAATTCAAATTGGACTGTGCCAACACTATAAACATGGGTGAGGAATTGTTGCATATACCATATTGATATATGCCAATACCATAGACATGGGGGAGGAATTGTAGCATAATTCAGATTTAAATGTGCCAATACAATAGACACGGGTGAGGAATTGTTCCATAATTAATATTGATATATGCCAATACCATAGACATGGGGGAGGAATTGTAGCATAAGTCATATTGATATGACATGGGGGAGGAATTGTTGCATAATTCAGATTGATGTGTTCCAATACAATAGACATGGGGGGAAGAATTGTTGAATAATTCATATTGGTATGTGCCAATACCATAGCCATTGGAGAGGAATGGTTGAATAATTTATATTGATATGTGCCAATACCATAGGCATTGGGGAGGAAATGTTGAATTATTCATATTGATATGTGCCAATACTATAGACATGGAGAGGGATTTGTTGCATAATTCAGATCGATATATGCCAATACCATAGACATAGACATTGGGGAGGAGTTGTTGCATAATTCATATTAATATATGCCAATACCATAGTCATGGGGGAGGAATTGTTTAATGATTCATATTGATATATGCCAATACAATAGACATGGGGAAGGAATTGTTGAATAATTCATACTGATATGTGCTAATGCAATAGACATTTGGGAGCAGTTGTTACATAATTCATTTTTATATGTACCATACAATAGACATGGGGGAGGAATTGTTGAATAATTCATACTGATATGTGCCAATACAATAGACATGGGGGAGGAGTTGTCGCATAATTAATATTGATATGTGCCAATACAATAGACATGGGGGAGGTTGATGAATAATTCATATTGATATGTGCCAATACCATAGACATGGGGGAAGAATTGTTGAATAATTCATATTAATATGTGCCAATACAATGGACATGGGGGAGGAATTGATGAATAATATATATATTGATATGTGCCAATACAATAGACATGGTGGAGGGATTGATGAATAATTCATATTGATATGTGCCAATACAATGGACATGGGGGAGGAATTGATGAATAATTTATATATTGATATGTGCCAATACAATAGACATGGGGGAGGGATTGATGAATAATTCATATTGATATGTGCCAATAAAATAGACATGGGGGAGGAATTGTAGCATATTCCATATTGATATATGCCAATACAATAGACATGGGGATTAGTTGTTGAATAATTCATATTGATATGTGCCAATACAATAGATATGGAGGAGGAATTGTTGAATAATTTATATAAGTATGTGCCAATACCTTAGACATGGGGGAGGAATTGTAGCATAATTCAGATTGATATGTGACAATATAATAGACATTGGGAGGAATTGTTGAATAATTCATATTGGTATCTGCCAATACCATAGACATTGTGAAGGAATTGTTTATTAATTTAGATCGATATGTGACAATACCATGAACATTGGGTAGGTACCATAGCATATTTCAGATTGATATGTGCCAATAACATAGACATGGGGGAGGAATTGTAGCATAATTCATATTGATATGTGCCAATACCATAGACATGGGGGAGGAATTGTTGAATAATTTGTCCCAATACTATAGACATAGGGGAGGAATTGTATCATAATTCATATTGATATATGCTAATACCATAAACATTGGGGATGAGTTGTTGAATAATTCATATTGGTATATGCCAATACTATAGACATGGGGGATGAATTGTAGCATAATTAACAGTGATATGTGCCAATACCATATTTATTGGGGAGGAAATGTTGAATAATTCATATTGATATGTGCCAATACCAAAGGCATGGGGGAGGAATTGTAGCATAATTCAGATTGATATGTGCCTATACCATAGACATTGGGGAGGAATTGTTGAATGATTCATTTTGATATATGCCAATACTAAAGACATTGGGGAGGAATTGTAGCATAATTCACAGTGATATGTGCCAATACCATATTTATTGGGGAGGAAATGTTGAATAATTCATATTGATATGTGCCAATACCAAAGGCATGGGGGAGGAATTGTAGCATAATTCAGATTGATATGTGCCAATACCAAAGACATTGGGGAGGAATTGTAGCATAATTCATATTGGTATGTGCCAATACAATGGACATGGGGGAGGAATTGATGAATAATATATATATTGATATGTGCCAATACAATAGACATGGTGGAGGGATTGATGAATAATTCATATTGATATGTGCCAATACAATGGACATGGGGGAGGAATTGATGAATAATTTATATATTGATATGTGCCAATACAATAGACATGGGGAAGGAATTGTTGAATAATTCATACTGATATGTGCTAATGCAATAGACATTTGGGAGCAGTTGTTACATAATTCATTTTTATATGTACCATACAATAGACATGGGGGAGGAATTGTTGAATAATTCATACTGATATGTGCCAATACAATAGACATGGGGGAGGAGTTGTCGCATAATTAATATTGATATGTGCCAATACAATAGACATGGGGGAGGTTGATGAATAATTCATATTGATATGTGCCAATACCATAGACATGGGGGAAGAATTGTTGAATAATTCATATTAATATGTGCCAATACAATGGACATGGGGGAGGAATTGATGAATAATATATATATTGATATGTGCCAATACAATAGACATGGTGGAGGGATTGATGAATAATTCATATTGATATGTGCCAATACAATGGACATGGGGGAGGAATTGATGAATAATTTATATATTGATATGTGCCAATACAATAGACATGGGGGAGGGATTGATGAATAATTCATATTGATATGTGCCAATAAAATAGACATGGGGGAGGAATTGTAGCATATTCCATATTGATATATGCCAATACAATAGACATGGGGATTAGTTGTTGAATAATTCATATTGATATGTGCCAATACAATAGATATGGAGGAGGAATTGTTGAATAATTTATATAAGTATGTGCCAATACCTTAGACATGGGGGAGGAATTGTAGCATAATTCAGATTGATATGTGACAATATAATAGACATTGGGAGGAATTGTTGAATAATTCATATTGGTATCTGCCAATACCATAGACATTGTGAAGGAATTGTTTATTAATTTAGATCGATATGTGACAATACCATGAACATTGGGTAGGTACCATAGCATATTTCAGATTGATATGTGCCAATAACATAGACATGGGGGAGGAATTGTAGCATAATTCATATTGATATGTGCCAATACCATAGACATGGGGGAGGAATTGTTGAATAATTTGTCCCAATACTATAGACATAGGGGAGGAATTGTATCATAATTCATATTGATATATGCTAATACCATAAACATTGGGGATGAGTTGTTGAATAATTCATATTGGTATATGCCAATACTATAGACATGGGGGATGAATTGTAGCATAATTAACAGTGATATGTGCCAATACCATATTTATTGGGGAGGAAATGTTGAATAATTCATATTGATATATGCCAATACCAAAGGCATGGGGGAGGAATTGTAGCATAATTCAGATTGATATGTGCCTATACCATAGACATTGGGGAGGAATTGTTGAATGATTCATTTTGATATATGCCAATACTAAAGACATTGGGGAGGAATTGTAGCATAATTCACAGTGATATGTGCCAATACCATATTTATTGGGGAGGAAATGTTGAATAATTCATATTGATATGTGCCAATACCAAAGGCATGGGGGAGGAATTGTAGCATAATTCAGATTGATATGTGCCAATACCAAAGACATTGGGGAGGAATTGTAGCATAATTCATATTGGTATGTGCCAATACTATAGACATGGGGGAGGAATTGTTGCATATTTCATATTGATATATGCCAATACCATAGACATGGGGGAGGAATTGTTGCATAATTCAGATTGATACGTACCAATACAATTGACATGGGGAAAAGAATTGTTGAATAATTCATATTGATTTATGCCAATACCGAAGACATTTGGGAGGAATTGTTGAATAATTCATATTGATGTATGCCAATACAATAGACATGGGGAGTAATTAAAGCATACTTCATATTGATATATGCCAATATCATAGAAATTGGGGAGGAATTGCAGTATAGTTCATATTGATATATGCCATAAAATAGACATGGGGATGATTTGTTGAATAATTCATATTGGTATGTGCTAATACTATAGACATTGGGGAGGAATGGTTGAATAATTTAGATTGATATGTGTGAATATCATGGACATGGGATAGGAACTGTAGCATAATTCAGATTGATATGTGCCAATACCATATACATTAGGGAGGAAGTGTAGCATAATTCAGGTTTATATGTGCCAATACTATAGACATTGGGGAGGAATTGTTGAATATTTCATATTGATATATGCCAATACAATAGACATTGGGGAGGAGTTGTTGTATAATTCATATTGGTATATGCCAATACTATAGACATTGGGGAGGAGTTGTTGTATAATTCATATTGGTATATGCAAATACTATAGACATGGTGTTGGGTGGGTGGATTGTTTTTTGTAGCATAATTCAGATCTATATATGCCAATACCATAAAAAAAAGGGGAGGAATTGTTGTATAATTCATATTGATATGTGCCAATACAATGGACATGGGGGAGTAATTGTAGCATAATTCAGGTTTATATGTGCCAACACTATAGACATTGGGGTGGAATTGTTTAATAATTCATATTGATATATGCCAATACCTTAGACATTGGGGAAGGAGTTTTTGAAAAATTCATACGGATATGTGCCAATACAATAGACATGGGGGATGGAATTGTTGAATAATTCATATTGGTATGTGCCTATACAATAGACATGGGGGATGGAATTGTTGAATAATTCATATTGGTATGTGCCAATACTATAGACATGGGTGATGGATTTGTAGCATAATTCAGATTGATATATGCTAATACCATAGACATGGGGGAGGAATTGTTGAATAGTTCATATTAGTATGTGCCAATACTATTGACATGGGGGAGGTATTGTTGCATTATTCATATTGATATTTGCCAATACCATGGAGCTGGCGGGAAGAATTGTAGCAAAAATGCCAATACCATAGATATTGGAAAATATTGCTGAATAATTCATATTGATATGTGCCAATACAATAGGCATTGGGAATGAATTGTTGAATAATTCATATAAATATATACCAATACAATTGACATGGGGGAGGAATTGTAGCATAATTCAGATTGATATATGCCAATACCATAGACATTGGGGAGGAATTGTTGCATAATTCATATTAATATATGCCAATACCATTGTAATGGGGGAGGAATTATAGCATAATTCATTTTGATATATGCCAATACAATAGACATGGGGAAGGAATTGTTGAATAATTCATACTAATATGTGCCAATACAATAGACATGGGGGATGGAATTGTTGAATAATTCATATTGGTATGTGCCTATACAATAGACATGGGGGATGGAATTGTTGAATAATTCATATTGGTATGTGCCAAAACAACAGACATGGGGAGGAATTGTTGAATACATGGGGGAGGAATTGTTGAATAATTCATATTGACATGTGCCATAAAAGAGACATGGGGGATGGAATTGTTGAATAATTCATATTGGTATGTGCCAAAACAATAGACATGGGGAAGGTATTGTTGAATTCATGGGGGAGGAATTGTTGAATAATTCATATTGATATGTGCCAATACAATAGACATGGGGGAGGAATTGTTGAATAATTCATATTGGTATGTGCCAATACAATAGACATGGGGGATGGAATTGTTGAATAATTCATATTGGTATGTGTCATACAATAGACATGGGGGATGGAATTGTTAAATAATTCATATTGGTATGTGTCATACAATAGACATGGGGGATGGAATTGTTGAATAATTCATATTGGTATGTGTCATACAATAGACATGGGGGAGGAATTGTTGAATACATGGGAGAGGAATTGTTGAATAATTCATATTGGTATGTGTCATACAATAGACATGGGGGATGGAATTGTTGAATAATTCATATTGGTATGTGCCAAAACAATAGACATGGGGGAGGAATTGTTGAATACATAGGGGAGGAATTGTTGAATAATTCATATTGATATGTGCCAATACAATAGACATGGGGGAGGAATTGTTGAATACATGGGGGAGGAATTGTTAAATAAATCATATTGATATGTGCCAATACAATAGACATGGGGGAGGAATTGATGAATAATTCATATTGATATGTGCCAATACAATAGACATGTGGAAGGAATTGTAGCAAAATTCATATTAATATGTGCCAATATAATAGACATGGGGGAGGAATTGTTGAATAATTTATATTGATATGTGCCAATACAATTAATATGGGGGAGGATTTGTAGCATAATTCATATTGATATGTGCCAATATAATAGACATTTTGGAGGAATTGTAGCATAATTCATATTGATATGTGCCATTGGGGAGTTATTGTTGAATAACATATATGTGCCAATTCAATTGACATTGGGAAGGAATTGTAGCATAATTCATATGTTCCAATACAATAGACATCAGGGAGGAATTGTAACATAATTCATATTGATATGTGCCAATACAATAGACATGGGGGACGAATTGTTGAATAAGTCATATTGATATGTGCCATTACCAAAGAAATTGGAGAAGATTTGATGAATAATTCATATTAATATATGCCAATACAATTGACATGGGGTGGAATTATAGGATATTTCATATTGATATGTGTCAATACAATAGACATGGGGAAGGAATTGTTGAATAATTCACATTAATATATGCCAATACAATTGACATGGGGGAGGAATTATAGGATAATTCATATTGATATGTGCCAATACAATAGACATGGGGAGGAATTGTTGAATAATTCATATTGATATATGCCAATACCATAGACATGGGGATGGAATTGTAGCATAATTTATATTGATATATGCCAATGCAATAGACATGCGGGAGGATTTTTGCATAATTCATATTGATATGTGCCAATACAATTGACATGGGAGATGAAATGTTGAATAATTCATATTGATATATGCAAATACAATAGACATGCGGAGGAATTGTAGTATAATTCATATTGATATGTGCCAATACATGGGGAGGAATTGTAGCATAATTCATATTGGTATGTGCCAATACCATTGATATTGGAGAGGAATTGTTGCATTATTCAGATTGATATGTGTCAATACAATAGACATGGGGTAGGAATATTGATATTGCCTGTCTGGTCTGTAATTTTGTCTATAACTTGGCTCAACGTCTCACACACCAATTAATTTTGTACTGTTCTACATATAGAGACATGTACTTCTGGAACACTGGATACATTACCAATGGTTCTAAAAGTGCCTTATTCCCATAGATAGTCCTCTGTTGGTCCAAATATGCAGAAAAAAACATGGGGTTGACCAGGTTGCTTTTTCACAATTTCGATGGTTTGATGGCACCCCTTCATTTTTGACAATTCTGCCCATTTGTTGCAGTGTATCACTACGCATCTTTAAACTGTTATAGCATCATCAAACAGTTCCCAGGGTCACCCAAACTTTGCAGAAATCATGAAAATGTTCCAATGTTCCCATACGCACAAAGAAATATGACATTTTATGCATTTTTAAAAAAAAAATTACCCAACCGCTTTACACAGCTCTAATTTCTTGGGCGTAATAATCTTGCTACCGTCATGCAAGGGAGGTAATTGTTCAGTGAGACCTTGAAGAGTAGAAATTGTCATGACATGTGACTGAAATTTTTGTCGAACAAACCTTTACCATTTTTAAATATAAAAGTATGCCTTTTGAATTCATCGCGCAACTGTTTTCGAATTCATGCACCAAAATAAGATGGGGGTCACACATGCATAAATCAGTTTCGGACGACTCGAAAACAGGAAAAACTGCCAAATTTTTTTAGCCATTGTACCTTAATAAAAATAATTCTAGAAAAAGAAATAGTTTGAAAATGTCCTTGTATTGCCTCCTATAGTGTATCTATCTGACTGCATATTCATTTTATTGTATATGCAACATTACATAACTTAAGTGTCAAGATACATGACCATATATGGATAAATAGTTGTTTTTGCTTCAAATAATGCTCTGTTTTGTTGCAAAACTATATATTTGACTTTTTTTTATATCTATAACAAACAAATATTAATGTTTGAAGGTGCCCAGCAATAATTTGCATGTCACTGACACTAACCATGCCCCCTTTTTCAATACATGAATGAATAACATACTTTTGTACATGCATTAGATTCATTATCAACTATGAATATATCCCTTACCAATTGAGGTATCTATAAGGCATATATTAAATTCCAATACTATTTTGTTTATTTTATCAATAAAAATAGCGAATGAAAGTAAAGTGTTCATGAAAATCACTTTAAAGCAAGAAAATGAAATGATGAATGAAAATGAGACAAAATATGGATACAGCATATTTGGCTGGACCGATTAGCTCATTGCAAAAAGACGGTTTGCTAAAGCGCATATCTTTACGACAAATTAGTTTGAAATAAATATATCAAAGAATATCGCTGTAAGAAATATTTGTCGCGAGATGACTCGTTACTTTACAGATTTTCCAAAACTGGCATAAAAAAATGGGCAGTTAAAAAAGAGTTGTTGCAATAATTATATGAAAATTAGAAATTGTCATATTGGAGAATGCTATACTGTTGAATGTGGAGAAAAATATTGTACACATTCAATAACAGACATTGAAAAAACATCATCTTCAATGAGAAAAATCTATATTCTTTAGCAAGCATCATGTATTTTTATTTGAAAAAAAAGTAAGAAGAACAACCGAAAGAAATCAGATGATGGTACAAAAGTTTCAAGCACAGGTTAACTAAACGCTGAGAAATTATTACGCGAATCTGTTTCGCGTCATTTCAAAGATGTCGCATTTTACCATTTACCTGAATGTCCAAGAGTAGGTAAATACTGTGTATAAGCCAGACCCAGCTGCATAAGTATCAGCAATGAGGAGAAAAAAATGACAGTAAAACAAAAATGGCAGTCATACGCCATACCATTAAAATGAAACGTGACAGTTTGGCGGTCGGTATATCGAAAACTGGATACAGAGCTGTTGATAACAAATATCAATGACAAAATAATGAAACAGGAAATTTCACCATAATTCATGATCAATATAATATTAATTGATAAACAGCGACATAAAAACAATATTGCTCATACGCGACCAACCGTATTGTCAAAAAGCATGCGCTAAAGAGTGGAAACAGTATCGCGACAAATGTTACCATTTTTATGTGGGTGGGGTATGAATTATACATAAATAATGAGTTTCTAACACAAAAAAATGGTTTAACTTACATGAATCATGAAATCTGGATGCAGTGAATGCTCTAGACAAGCTTTTGTTGTGATATATTAGCATCACTGTCTCTCTGTGTGACTTTCAAGTGTTTTTAAGTGCAAACTTCTATTCATTTTAGCCAGGATTTTGAGACAGATGGCTAAAATCAAGTCTTATCACATGATGCAGCAAAGCATATTTGCATACATGATCATTTCTTTTTCAGTTAAATAGATGATCTCACTTTTTGTTCCTTCCATTGAATTGAATAAATCCTGATTCCAACATTTCCATGACAAATTTTCAGCTGCTCAGTATCATTGCCCTATTTGCTTTACTGTTTTAGCTTCAAGTTTGGTTTTGCCTGTGTGACACTTCTCTATTACACTCAAAGTCATCCATTTTTCACAAAAATACATTTATTTTTCCATTTAGAGGTTTCAAATACAGTATTTCCCATAGAAAGTGACATATTTTCAAAAAGAAAGTAAATCTGAATCACAAAGATGCAGTTTCCTCCCAGCGTCTACCGAAAATGATCTGATTCTTGAACGTCTCGCACACCAATTAATTTTGTACTGTTCTACATATAGAGACATGCACTTCTGGAACACTGGATACATTACCAATGGTTCTAAAAGTGCCTTATTCCCATAGATAGTCCTCTGTTGGTCCAAATATGCAGAAAAAAACATGGGGTTGACCAGGTTGCTTTTTCACAATTTCGATGGTTTGATGGCACCCCTTCATTTTTGACAATTCTGCCCATTTGTTGCAGTGTATCACTACGCATCTTTAAACTGTTATAGCATCATCAAACAGTTCCCAGGGTCACCCAAACTTTGCAGAAATCATGAAAATGTTCCAATGTTCCCATATGCACAAAGAAATATGACATTTTATGCATTTTTAAAAAAAAAATTACCCAACCGCTTTACACAGCTTTAATTTCTTGGGCGTAATAATCTTGCTACCGTCATGCAAGGGAGGTAATTGTTCAGTGAGACCTCAAGCGATCAAGATGACATGATGATGTGTCCTCCGTAAGACCCAAACCCGTACTTCAAAGGCCAAGGTCACACTATGAGTCTGTTTGAGATTTCAAGTTAAGTCTGTAACTTTATCATACATGGATGGATTTCAAAAACAGTTGGCTCAATTTATCAATTGATCAACATGACATGACGAGGTGTCGCGTTAAGACCCAGAACCTTACCTCAGAGGTCAAGATCACACTTTCAGTTTGTTTGATATGTCATGTCTGGTCTGTAAATTTTTTACGCGGAGGGATTTTAAAATACATGTCATGATGATGTGTCACCTGTTTTTACCTGTAAATACCCACTTTTACATTAAGTGATAAGGTCATGGTTACACAAAGGTCAAAGTCACACTTTAATGTAAAAAAAACATGAAATTGTGCGTCTAGTCTGAAACGTCAGTCTATGACTTTTGATATTTTATATCGTTATATATTCTTGTTTATTTGACAGATGAAGGTTTGATGCCGTACTCCTTGTATGAGTATTCTGTAACAGTTGTAAACAGTGCTGGGTCCACATCAAGTGATTACACGAAGATAAAAACATTACAGGCCCGCCCTGAAGGTCTCGCAGCTCCTACTGCAACACTGGACCCAAAACAACTCTATATCATCTTCCTTAGTTGGAAACTTCCAAAACAACCAAATGGTAAGTTAATAACAAAATATTGTTTTTTCCAACACTATAACAGAAGTACTGTTATCATTTTAATACACTTTATATCCATTATGTTATCAGATCTGTTGTAGCCAATTAGTGAAACAATGGATACTTTATACATTTATTTTTAACTTTCAGGTGAGATCCTGCGATTTATCTTGGTGAGAGATGGCATAGAGCTGTACCATGGACTTAACTCAGAGTTCAGGGATGACACCACCATTCTGCCTTACAAGTCATACAGCTATGTACTGACAGTGTGTACTGTAGCTGGATGCATCAGCAGTCCTTCTGTAAGTGTAGTCTGTCTGCTCCACCCACCTGCCTGCCCTTCCACCTGCCCTCTTGCCAGCCTGCATGCCTGACCATCTGTTTGCCTGCCCATGCATATACCCGTCTGCCTGCTAATATATTAATTATTCTTAGTAGCTGTCTATTTATCCAAGTGTATCTTCTTCAAATTTGTTATTCTGAAATCTTCATGTAACTGTTTCATTATTCCCCGCTGCACAGGGGGAGTAATTCAGCAGATACCACACTGAACCTTGCATGAAAGTGTGTATAGTAAATTTTTTTGGTGAATATGCTAGTTGAAACAAACAAGATGGCATTCAAAATTGTCTGCAGTTTACTATACACTCTAATGTATGAATAACTTTATGCCTAATAGTAATTTCTAACTAAGTATTCATTTCCAGCAAATTGGGGGTCATTTTGGGCAGCAACTTGTTTGTACCGAAATGCCCATTAATGATCAAATTTCATCTCAGTTTGTCACATCACATCAAAAGTGTCCATTGGTATGAATAATGACATACCTTTTTTCATCAATTCAATTTCAATTCAATTTTCATCCAAATATTCCATTTCTAGCAAATTGGCAACCATTTTGGATGCAATCTTGTTTATTTCAAAATGCTCAATGATGACAAAATGTCATCCACCATAAAATCTAAGAACTATAGACTACCATTTCAGCAAAAAAAATTACTACATACTCTCTTGCAAGGTTGGGATTATCTGCCGGTCTGGAGGGGGATGTAGGGAATTGTCATGTTATTCAGTTCTACTGTTCTTCAGTGATTTCATGTCTGCTCTGTAAGTCCTGTATCATATCTCTTGAATAGAAAAAAATTAATTAGAGTGAAAAATTTCAAATCAGACATGTTTTCTATAAATCTGGCGTACCACAAAAGGCTATCTTAGGATCATTACTTTTTCTTTTATATGTGAATGACATTGCTTCTAAAACTGTACTGATGTTTATGCTGATGATACCACAATATGTGAAACATTGAATAATTTATTATAAATACAAATTCAACTGCAGAACAGATTAAATTCAATAAGTAGATCGTGTACAAATAATAACATGTCATTACATCCTGAAAAAAAAAACAAATGTATGGTAATTGTTACAAAATAAAAATTAAGATGTAAAAAGGAACTAAATTTAACCGTTAACAATGTGTTTGTAGAAAATTTTACCACTCAGAAATTATGAGGTGTTTATATAGACAATGCCCTATCATGGAAAACTCCGATTACAAAAATATGTGCCAAACTAAACAAAAAAATAGCCCTTCTTAAAAGAATATCATATTATTTAACATGTGAAATGAAAGTATTGTTTTACAATGCCTTCATACTGTGTACATTTGATTATTGTTGTATTGTTTGGGGCAAAAGTAAACATATACAAAATACAATATATAAATCTCAGAAAAGAGCAGTGAGAATAATACTGAATAAGCCATTGAAAACAAATTCTCAAGAAATATTCAATGAAATGCAATGGCTTCCATTTTCCAAAAGATGTTACTATCACACTGCTGTTTTAGTATTTACAGCTATTAATAATATAGCACCACCCTATGACATTTTCAAATATTACATCGTGTAACTTACTATCTATTTCTATTGATAGAAAAGATCTCGTTTCTCAAAAGGCTTGCACGAATTATTTAAAAATAGCTTTAGTTGTAATAGTAAACTTTATATGGAATGCTATATCAGCATCTTTTAAGTGCTTGTCAGAAGTATAGTTTATTTAATTTGTTAATATTATATTGTAATGTTTTAAATGTTGTTGCAGAAGGCCATATTGAAAATATGATGTATACTTTGAATTTAATAGTATTATGTCATACTGTTACCTTCTATAAATAAAGATATTATTATTACACTCTTGAAGGATTTCCATAAAACTTGGGTCAGATGCTCACCTCCTCGCGAAAATATGTAAATCCCACATTCCACCATGTTGGTTCAAGATCGAGATGAAATGTTTTCATTTTTGATTAAGCTGTAATTTGTTCTTCTTAACACCTCAAAAGATTATCAAGTATTGCATGTTTCGTATCCATGCGCACCTGGTTGATATGTACTTTCTATAATTCTTCATACTCTAACCTCTGCCGATGTAATTAATTGCTAAAACAGGTAAACCCAACAGTATATTCATCACTAAGAGTGTAATAAAGCCATAAAATAAGTGTAAATTTTGGTAACCATGAATCCATGTAGAACTAATACTTTTAACATGATTAACTTTTCTTCATACAACAATACTGGATTGTTTACACACATTTATGCAACACCTACGCAATTAAAGAAACGAGCAAAGTAACCAATCAGCATGATTGAATTATGAAGATTAAGATTATCCACACAAGATAAATAAGATAATATTTGGGTACAAAATTACTTATTCCATTCCAACCATATTTTGGTCAAGGTTACATTTAAGAACTAAGGTCAAATGTTTTAAGCTTTTAATTTAGCCATAATTTCTAGTCAGTTCTATATCTCCAAAACTCTTTGAAGGATTTTCCTGAAACTTTAAGTCCGATGTTCACCTCATTTAGACAATATGCAGACGTCACATTTCAACCATGTTGGTTCATAGTCACAGTTTAGATGTTTTCACCCTTTATTTCATGTCCTTTCTGTATCTCCTATAACCCCCTGAAGACTTTTTATGAAGCTTGAGTCAAGTGCTCACCTCATTTCACAATCTCTGTAAAATAAATAGGTTTAAACTCAAACCATTTTACTATTGCACCATTATTCTAACTTCTCCAGATTACAGTAGCCACTGCCCAGGCTGCACCAGAAGGTATTTCTCCACCTAAACTTCTGGTACAAAATGCCACAACTCTCCTTGTGTCCTGGTCGCCACCCGATGTACCCAATGGCATCATTGATGAGTACAGGGTCATCTTTATTGGAGATGAATATTTGAAAGTGTTCAACACAACTGAACTGTCTCTGATTATAAGAGGTAAGTCATGGATATGTTGTTGTAGTTAGTCTCACCTATTCACATAAAAAGTCACATATAAACTCACACCCTTATAAATATGCCCTCAGTGGAAAAAATGACTTAGTCCTTTGGAATTTAAAGTCCAATAAATGCCTCATCACCAGTAGTACGGTTAATGGCATTTTATACACACAAAAGTTGAATTTATGTCTAGGGTGCAAATATGTCTTTAATCCTCAATGGTATAAAATGACAGTAAATATTCAAACAAACAAATCAAAATATTTTCTACATGTTTATAAATAGCATTTTGTCAGAAAGCTATCACGGAATCAAAACATCAGCAAAAAGTAAATTGGAGCTCATTGATGTGGATGTTTGATTTGTTGATTTTTCATAAAAACTTGAAAAATAATTTTGTGAAACCTAACAATTATTGTCAATCAAACACTGATCTAAAAGTCATGAGGAGGATTCCGGGTAAACTTACCAACACTACAGTATTAATGTTATCAGAGTGAACCATATACATGTTACAATGTCTCCCTGACTGTGTACTGAGGTGGCATGTACCAACACTACAGTATCAATGTTATCAGAGTGAACCATATACATGTTACAATGTCTCCCTGACTGTGTGTACTGAGGTGGCATGTACCAACACTAGAGTATCAATGTTATCAGAGTGAACCATATACATGTTACAATGTCTCCCTGACTGTGTGTACTGAGGTGGCATGTACCAACACTAGAGTATCAATGTTATCAGAGTGAACCATATACATGTTACAATGTCTCCCTGACTGTGTGTACTGAGGTGGCATGTACCAACACTACAGTATAAATGTTATCAGAGTGAACCATATACATGTTACAATGTCTCCCTGACTGTGTGTACTGAGGTGGCATGTACCAACACTAGAGTATCAATGTTATCAGAGTGAACCATACACACGTGACAATGCCTCCCTGACTGTGTACTGAGGTGGCATGTACCAACACTACAGTATTAATGTTATCAGAGTGAACCATATACATGTTACAATGTCTCCCTGACTGTGTGTACTGAGGTGGCATGTACCAACACTAGAGTATCAATGTTATCAGAGTGAACCATATACATGTTACAATGTCTCCCTGACTGTGTGTACTGAGGTGGCATGTACCAACACTAGAGTATCAATGTTATCAGAGTGAACCATATACATGTTACAATGTCTCCCTGACTGTGTGTACTGAGGTGGCATGTACCAACACTACAGTATAAATGTTATCAGAGTGAACCATATACATGTTACAATGTCTCCCTGACTGTGTGTACTGAGGTGGCATGTACCAACACTACAGTATAAATGTTATCAGAGTGAACCATATACATGTTACAATGTCTCCCTGACTGTGTGTACTGAGGTGGCATGTACCAACACTACAGTATTAATGTTATCAGAGTGAACCATATACATGTTACAATGTCTCCCTGACTGTGTGTACTGAGGTGGCATGTACCAACACTAGAGTATCAATGTTATCAGAGTGAACCATACACACGTGACAATGCCTCCCTGACTGTGTACTGAGGTGGCATGTACCAACACTAGAGTATTAATGTTATCAGAGTGAACCATATACATGTTACAATGTCTCCCTGACTGTGTGTACTGAGGTGGCATGTACCAACACTAGAGTATCAATGTTATCAGAGTGAACCATATACATGTTACAATGTCTCCCTGACTGTGTGTACTGAGGTGGCATGTACCAACACTAGAGTATCAATGTTATCAGAGTGAACCATATACATGTTACAATGTCTCCCTGACTGTGTGTACTGAGGTGGCATGTACCAACACTAGAGTATCAATGTTATCAGAGTGAACCATATATATGTTACAATGTCTCCCTGACTGTGTGTACTAAGGTGGCATGTACCAACACTACAGTATAAATGTTATCAGAGTGAACCATATACATGTTACAATGTCTCCCTGACTGTGTACTGAGGTGGCATGTACCAACACTACAGTATTAATGTTATCAGAGTGAACCATATACATGTTACAATGTCTCCCTGACTGTGTGTACTGAGGTGGCATGTACTAACACTAGAGTATCAATGTTATCAGAGTGAACCATATACATGTTACAATGTCTCCCTGACTGTGTGTACTAAGGTGGCATGTACCAACAATACAGTATAAATGTTATCAGAGTGAACCATACACATGTGACAATGCCTCCCTGACTGTGTACTGAGGTGGCATGTACCAACACTACAGTATCAATGTTATCAGAGTGAACCATATACATGTTACAATGTCTCCCTGACTGTGTACTAAGGTGGCATGTACCAACACTACAGTATAAATGTTATCAGAGTGAACCATAGACACGTGACAATGCCTCCCTGACTGTGTACTGAGGTGGCATGTACCAACACTAGAGTATTTATGTTAACAGAGTGAACTATACACATGTTACAATGCCTCCTTGACTGTGTGTACTGAGGTTGCATGTGCCAACACTAGAGTATCAATGTCATCAGAGTCAGATCAGTGTTATGACATATTTTAAATTAACTACCATACACACGTTACAATGTCTCTCTGACTGTATGTACTGAGGTGGCATGTACCAACACAAGAGTATCAATGTCATCAGAGTCGGATCAGTGTTATGACATATTTCAGATTTACTACCATACACACGTTACAATGCCTCCCTCACTGTGTGTATGGAGGTGGCATGTACCAGCTAAAGAATCAATGTTATCAGAGTCAGATCAGTGTTATGACATATACCAGATTTAATACCCTACTCACGTTACAATGCCTCCCTGACTGTGTGTACTGAGGTGGCATATACCAACACTAGAGAATCAATGTTATCAGAGTTGGATCAATGTTATGACATATTTCAGATTTACAACCATACACACAGTACAATGCCTCCCTGACTGTGTGTACTGAGGTGGCATGTACCAACACTAGAGAATCAATGTTATCAGAGTCAGATCAGTGTTATGACATATTTCAGATTTACAACCATACACACATTACAATGTCTCCCTGACTGTGTGTACTGAGGTGGCATGTACCAACACTAGAGTATCAATGTTATCAGAGTCAACCATATACATGTTACAATGTCTCCCTGACTATGTGTACTGAGGTGGCATGAACCAACACTAGAGTATCAGTGTTATCAGTCCGATCAGTGTTATGACATATTTCAGATTTACTACCATACTAACGTTACAATGCCTCCCTGACTGTGTGTACTGAGGTAGCATGTACCAACATTAGTGTATCAATGTTATCAGAGTCAGATCAGTGTTATGACATATACCAGATTTACTACCATACTCACGTTACAATGCCTCCCTGACTGTGTGTACTGAGGTGGCATGTACCAACACTAGAAAATCAATGTTATCAGAGTCAGATCAGTCTTATGACATATACCAGATTTACTACCATACACACGTAACAATGGCTCCCTGACTGTGTGTGCTGAGGTGGCATGTACCAACACTAGAGTATCGATGTTATCAGAGTCAACCATACACATGTTACAATGTCTCCCTGACTATGTGTACTGAGGTGGCATGTACCAACACTAGAGTATCAGTGTTATCAGTCCGATCAGTGTGATGACATATTTCAGATTTACTACCATACACACGTTACAATGCCTCCCTGACTGTGTGTACTGAGGTGGCATGTACCAACACTAGAGAATCAATGTTATCAGAGTCAGATCAGTGTTATGACATATACCAGATTTACTACCATACTCACGTTACAATGCCTCCCTGACTGTGTGTACTGAGGTGGCATGTACCAACACTAGAGAATCAATGTTATCAGAGTCAGATCAGTGTTATGACATATACCAGATTTACTACCATACACACGTTACAATGGCTCCCTGACTGTGTGTACTGAGGTGGCATGTACCAACACTAGAGAATCAATGTTATCAGAGTCAGATCAGTGTTATGACATATACCAGATTTACTACCATACACACGTTACAATGCCTCCCTGACTGTGTGTACTGAGGTGGCATGTACCAACACTAGAGAATCAATGTTATCAGAGTCAGATCAGTCTTATGACATATACCAGATTTACTACCATACTCACGTTACAATGCCTCCCTGACTGTGTGTACTGAGGTGGCATGTACCAACACTAGAGTATCAATGTTATCAGAGTCAGATCAATGTTATGACATATTTCAGATTTACAACCATACACACGTTACAATGTCTCCCTGACTGTGTGTACTGAGGTGGCATGTACCAACACTAGAGTATCAATGTTATCAGAGTCAACCATACACACGTTACAATGCCTCCCTGACTGTGTGTACTGAGGTGGCATGTACCAACACTACAGTGTCAATGTTATCAGTCAGATCAGTGTTATGACATTTTTGAGATTTACTACCATACACACGTTACAGTGCCTCCCTGACTGTGTGTACTGTGCTGGCATGTACCAACACTATAGTATCAATGTTATCAGTGTCAGATCAGTGTTATGACATATTTCAGATTTACAACCATACACACGTTACAATGCCTCCCTGACTGTGTGTACTAAGATGGCATGTACCAACACTAGAGTATCAATGCTATCAGAGTCAGATCAGTGTTATGACATATTTCAGATTTACAACCATACACACGTTACAATGTCTCCCTGAATGTGTGTACTGAGGTGGCATGTACCAACATTAGAGAATCAATGCTATCAGAGTCAGATCAGTATTATGACATATTTCAGATTTACAACCATACTCACGTTACAATGCCTCCCTGACTGTGTGTACTGAGGTGGCATGTGCCAACACTAGAGAATCAGTGCTATCAGTCAGATCAGTGTTATGACATATTTCAGATTTATTACCATACACACGTTACAATGCCTCCCTGACTGCGTGTACTGAGGTGGCATGTACCAACACTAGATTATCAATGTTATCAACTCAGATCAGTGTTATGACATGTTTCAGATTTATTACCATACACACGTTACAATGCCTCCCTGACTGTGTGTACTGAGGTGGCATGTACCAACACTAGAGTATCAATGTTATCAGAGTCAGATCAGTGTTATGACATGTTTCAGATTTATTACCATACACACGTTACAATGCCTCCCTGACTGTGTGTACTGAGATGGCATGTACCAACAGCACCAGCATGTCCGTAGTGATGCCGGAAGACGCACCAGTGGGTATGTACTGTGTTGTATAATTGTTTTAACCATGAATGATCAAGTCTACTATCTTTTTATTCACAATAAAGAAGTTGCAGATGTGGTTTTATAGTATTCAACACATTTAGAATACAGTTTAAAAATATTTGTGATATACACAATATAGTTATATTGCATAAAAAATCTTTTAAAATCTCTACAAATGGCCATATTCAAAAATAAAATAAAAATGACACATACATTTTTATGCATTATAATGTAAGAACAGGTGTGAATTTGATTCCAGCATAATATGATATAAAGATACCAGTAGTGAAGTACATTATGTCATTCTTTACCATATTTGGATTGATTTAATTTTATATTTTATGTAAAATATTAAATTTTTTACCTAAAGTATAAATTGTGTTGGTAACATGGTGTAATGTCCAACACAGGGCTGATGGGTTGTGGGTGTGATCTCCTACATGTACCAGGATGTGTCCTTGGTAAAGATGATTTATTCAAAATTCTTTCAGTGTTTTAATTTGGTTTTGGGGGAATGGGTGCATATCACTTCAATAGAGGAAAATAGCAACGTAATGAATGAAAATTGGGCAAAAATTCAAACCAACACAAATCCTAATTATGTATGTTTACAGGTCAACATCAACTGGTATTGAGCCCAATTTTGTTTTATCTTGATGGCAACTTTCTTAACATCAGGACAATAAACATACTTTTTGGCAAAGGGAAACTACTGACCTGTACTGGTTCCACTCAAGAAAACATTGAGTGTATGGATTTTTCTAACAATTTTTTCACAATGATATAAACATACTTTCTTGATGTATTGTTAATAAAATATTTTACATTTTTAAATTGAACATAATGTTACTGCTTTCAATAACTTGATAGCAAAAGGACATGTAAAAGTAGTTTTAGCCAAGTTGTTATTTCTATTCATTGTTTGCAGGTGTGTTTGCACCAGAAATTATAGTGAGAAGTTCAAGTTCTGTTGATGTCTATTGGTCAGCACCAAACCAATCTAATGGAGAAGTAATATTCTATGCTTTACTGCGGTCTGAGAAAAATAATGAAATTCGTGTTTTCCTTGGGGAGGATTTCCATGCTACAGACTACAATCTGGTTCCGGGACGCACATACATGTATTTCATAATCACTGGAACCAAAGCAGGCAATGCCAGTAGTGAGGCAACGTCTGTCACTATGCCGGATAATACCCCATCAAACATTCCTAAACCGCACAATGTGACTGTGATTAGTGCCACACAGATCTACGTTGAGTGGGAACCTGTACCTCCAAAAGATGGTGTGATAGATCAGTATAGGGTGTTGTTGAATGCTGGACGCCAGACTGAGGTGGATAGAGGAGTTGGCTTGAATACATTTGTGAATATTGAGGGATTGATGCCATACACAGAATATGAAGTTAGAATTCAGGCATGTTTAGCTGGTGTACCAAATGGGTGTGGCACAGGTCCTGTGGTGGTTGTCAAGACATTTGAGGCAGCGCCAAAATTCCTTGATGAGCCAATAACAGTGACTGAAGGACCAAATATAGTTGATATCACATGGAAACCTCCGAGATACCCTAATGGCATTATTACCCAGTATCTAATATACTATAGGGAGACAGGTTCTTCCATTCAACTTCTCATTAACAGAGTCAGTAGTAACACATACCATATTCGTCATGCAGGAAGTGAGTTATCTCCCTTTACCGAATACGAATATAAGATTGTGGCTGGTAACTCACAAGGAGATGTGTCGAGTCCATGGAGCTTGATTCGTACAAAAGCTGCCCCACCCACTGGACTGCCCCAACCATTTGTTACAGTAACAGGTGCTTTTTCCCTAGATCTGAAATGGGTTCCTCCCGCCAAGCCAAATGGTATTATCATGACATATAGCATAATTTATCACATGGTTACTAGTGATCCAACATTACAGGATGATACTGAGGTAGTTATAGTAGATGGATCACTCATCCAAACATCTGTTAGTGGACTCCAACCCTATTCTGACTATCAGCTCAAATTGATTGCCTTCAATTATGCTGGAAATGTTTCTAGTATTTGGACTAAATTCAAAACTGGGGAATCATCTCCGTCAGGTTTGGGGTTGTTTGATATTGAGAAAATTAAAAATGGAATCTCTGTGATATTGCGATGGGGTACTCCTGTAAGTCCCAATGGGATAGTTACAACCTACAGGATATATGAAGAAGGGTCCTCTGTTGCTGTATTTCAGGGTTTAAACCAAGAGTTTGAGCTTCGAAGACTAGAGCCTTATCGTGAGTATTCTGTGCAACTTGAAGCTTGTACAACTGCTGGCTGTACACTCAGTTTTAGTCAATCTTTCTTCACAGCAGAAACCACACCTACTGGTCAGCCTTCGCCAATCATGGGAGAAATAACCTCAGACACTGTCACAATAACTTGGGTACCACCATCTAGTCCAAATGGTAAAATACTACTCTACGAGATTCACAGGAGAACCAATTCACGTATACAAAAGAGATCTGTGTCTGAAGCTGTAGTTGCACATAGGACCACAGACACTGATGCTAGTACATTCTCATACAAGGACACAAATTTGCAGTCCTACACAGAATACCAGTACAGTATCACTGCTAGTAACTCTAAAGGGTCCACCACAAGCTCATGGCAGTCTGCATTTACCAGTCAGGCACCACCTGGAGGCTTACAACCACCCAAAGTTACTTATGTTTCGGATAAGGTGGATGCTTTACATATCACCTGGATGTCACCTGACCAACCCAATGGAATTCTACAAAGTTACCAGTTACAGAGAAATGATTCAGTTTCCCTAAGCTTCACTGTTTTGGATGAAAAACAGTTCACTGACATAGGATTGAATGCTTTTACTTTCTATAGCTACACAATTACTGTCTGTTCTGGTGGAGGTTGCACGACCAGTGAGCAGACGACAATTAGGACCAAAGAATCCGCGCCTCTAAAAGTATCCCCACCAACTCTATTTGCTGTGGATTCCACATCGTTGAGGATAACATGGAAGAAACCACAGATAGCAACAGGGGAGATAAGTGCTTATCAACTCCATATAAATGGTATAGTGGTATATGAGGGATTGGCTCTAGAATTCACAGCACAAAATCTGATACCATTTACTGACTACATATTTAAACTGACAGCATGCACTACAGGAGGGTGTACAGACAGTGGAGAAGTAACAGGTAAACCAGATGATGACCCTCCTAAGAACATGTCACCACCGATCCTACGAGTAATGAGTTCAAGATCTATAGAAATATCATGGAAGCAACCGGAATACCCTAACGGTATTATTACTTCATATGATGTTAAACGTAATGGTCGACTGATTTACACAGAGAGCATCAGTGTGTCGGGATCATTAAGGACTTCTTACACAGACTACAATCTTGACCCAGGTATGGAATATGCGTATGTGGTGATTGCCAGAAATAGGAAGGGTAGTGCTGAGAGCCAGACATCAGTGGCTCAGACATTTGCTTCATCCCCCGCAGGCCTGGATCCCCCAACATTGTCAGCGCTGTCATCTACATCTATACAGGTTACCTGGACCCAGCCAGTCAACCCGAATGGAGATATCAAGAATTACACCTTGTACCGTGATGGCGAAATTGTGTACTCTGGCGAACACACACAGTTGAACTATATAGTTCCTGGAATGCAATTCTGGACCGAATATTCTTTCCGAATACAAGCTTGCACAGAGCGCGGCTGTACTTTGAGTACAGGATCAACTGGTCGCACACTTGCATCAAGACCCGAGGAGCAAGGCCCGCCCACACTGTTGGCCCTTGCCAATTACGATGGTGCACATTCAGGTGTGCTGATTGAGTGGGATCCACCACAAAAGCCAAATGGTTTGATCCAGCGATATGAAGTGAACAGACGGGAAGTCATCACACTATCTACAGGTATGCAAGTTTTCATATAAAAAGATATTAATAAATCTATAAAATAAAATTACAATCATGGAATATTCCTGTTAGAAACAAAATTGATAATTCAAACAGTAAAAAATCTTGAAACCGCAACTGGTGTCTACTATAAAGTATATAAAACTTGTAACACTTTTATTTTATTACTGCATTATATAAAACAATTGCAGTAAAATATTTATGCAAAGAAACTGTTTTGATATATATATATATATATATATATATATATATATATATATATGGAAATAATTATTTGTGAATAACCAAGACATAAATGTACAGACAAGACTATGGCGAGTGCGCCTAGCTACAATGCAAACCATAGATACAATATCAAGGCCTCTGCCAAACCAATAAATTTGGTGTCGACCATGACTTATATACTATGGAATTACATGCAACACATCTGGACAGGGTGGACAAATTTACATACAAGAAGTGATAGCTTTTTATGAGTAGGATCCAGTTAAGGATTCATTACTACTCACATGCTATATAAAGGACAGATTTATAAACCCGTTGGATCATATAGATACAGTGAATTCATATATATTTAATTTCATTAAGGGAAATAATTAAATTCACAACAACGGAATTTATGATTTTTGGGATCTTTTCAGATGCTCATTCACAATGCATGATATATATATGGAGATAATTATTTGTGAATAACCAAGACATAAATGTACAGATCAGACTATGGCGAGTGCGCCTAGCTACAATGCAAACCATAGATACAATATCAAGGCCTCTGTCAAACCAATAAATTTGGTGTCGACCATGACTTATATACAGACCCTAAACCGCTTAAGTACCCCAATTGCACGCAAACTGAGTGCACTCAGAGCGTAAGCGGAGCGCAGACGGAGCGCAAACGGAGCGCAGATTGAGCGCTGACGGAGCGGACCTGGACCGTTCGCGAACGCTGGATTTTGAATAATTAACGCACTCATGAACGCATTAAATAGATCGAGTGCACTCAGACACACTGAATGCACTCACAGATGCGCAGTATATGCAGTATACGCTAGACACAGTAAGATAACTGATAATAGAACTATTCGTGCACTACTGAGTGCACTCGTTCATTCGGATACACTCTTTTTTCATTATTTGATCGTGAAGTCGATACTTATAATTGAGATAAAAAAGAAATGTTCTTTCACATAAATATAAACCATGTAGTTTATATACATGTTTTATTGTAAAACGCATGATAAAACTTATTTTGGTCAGCAATTTATCAATTATAGCATAAATATCAATATTTAGCTGATCAATACAATAATGTTTAAAATACGTATTATACAATAGACGACAATAAATGGTTATCTACGGTTTCAAGGCTCATTTAGTTGCATGTTTAAACATGGTTTGGTTTGCGCAACAAAAACATAAATAATTATATGTATTGTGTAAATAATAATTCGAAAAGATGTAATATGAATTCACTATTTGCCGTGTTATTTCGATATAGACTAGTTATAGAACATACAAAACATGTACTTTATTTCGATTTAAGCGTATACTGCTCCAAATACAAAAATATCAAAGCATGCGTGAATCAAACAAAACATAGATATGCGGAAAATTATATGATTATGATTCTATTTGTTTGGGTATTTTGGCAAAATAAAAATTATCAATTTTCAATTTAATTTGAACTTTAGTTTTATACTTACCCCAAACATAGTTACACCGAGTTTGTGCTTAGTTGTGAACAATGTACATAAAACTGTTATATTGCAATTAAAGTGGAAACATTATACTCCTGCACATCTCATTGAAATATGCAAATAATAAATTAATTGTATTCTAATATATAAAGTGGGTCAGTAGTACAGCGGATATGGTACTGGCTTCAGACGGCAGAGGTCGCGAGTTTGACCCAGGCTTTACCCGACCTTTCGAAACACAATTCAGTACCAGATTTAATAAGGGAATGCACTGGAGAATGATATGCATAAGCTCCGAGCTTACTTCACACTCAAGCTAAATTAAATTAATGTAAAATAAATGTATGTATGCCAAAATAACACGACAGACCGAAATAACACATTAGACATAGGAAATAAAAACTAGTAAACGCAAATTTGTAGGTGACGTTTTTGAGGTGGTGATTTTATATTGACAAAAGAACAGCTTCTGATCATGAAGAAGGTTTATATAAACAAAAAAGAACATGTATTCACTGCCTATAAAATAGTAAATATATTGTTCTGCTTTCCTACAAAATCGATACGCATGATCACGTGCACATTAGCACATAACAATTAAGCCATTATTAAAGCTGTGAAAGGGGCAACAAGTAAGAATTGACAACAACAACAATAATAATAATAATAATAAAGAAGAAAAAATACTCAGATAATAATAATATATTAATAAAGTAATATAGCAATAATAACAATAATATTAATACTAATGAAAATAATATTAGTAATAATAGTAATAAATACTAATAAATTAAAATGCTATGATAATGATAATAATATTAATAATAGATATTACTAATAATGTTGATAATTATAATAACTAGCACTAATAACAATCAAAATGAAATCATACATATCTATATATTTATCATATATTTATATATATATCATCATAATTATAGTCTCCGCTTTAGTGTATAACTTAATTGACACAGCTCTCACTGGCATGTGACATAACGTAATTAACACCACGGGTGTGTTGCTGCATGTCATATAATTAGCGGTATAGCACAGTGGATGTAGTTTCAAACAAGTTTAATATAGTTTGTCATTTTAAATAATATATTAACATAAAGCATACTATCAGTAAAAGAATAATTTGAGACCGGAAAAAGTTCATTGCAAGTATATTTATATACATAATGATAACGAAAATAATTATTAAAATTTAAAATATTAGAATATCTTTTTTAAGTTTAGTGAAGCCACATTTGGACCCAAATCGAGAAAAACACTACAAGATTATTATTTTTCAAAAATCATTATATGTCGAATTGCATCGCACGGATTTTAATAATTTTTTCATCACCCATGCAGTGCATATTATTTATTATAAAGCTTATTTTAGTTTGAACATTAACAAAACCAGTGATATATCCACATGTTGTTAAGTCACTGCTTACACTGAGCAGATTTATGGATTACTATAAGGTCAACGAGGTATCAACAGTATGGACTTATTAATTAAATTTAATTATTAATAACAATATATTTAGTTTATGTTGATGATGTATCTGTAAAGTTTGTGGACAAACTTTATTGCTTTCCTGTAACAAACGGCTTACGGTATATCAAAGAAGATACTGACGCAAACACATGTCGGTCTTGATATCAGAAGCCGGTATAATGTGCAATATTTTTTGATCACCCAGACCACTGATCACATATCAAAACATAGACACTTCCGTTAAACATGCCTACTATCAATACTAGTTTATCGGAAATTAACAACCTTTCGCCCAGCGGGTGACATAATATGTAGACAAACAATCGAATTATGAAATAATTTACCTTGACTAAATCCCATGGATACATTTTATTGCTCCATTGGAACAGATTAAATTAAAAAGGCAATATATAGAATCATTTTAAGAGTTGAGATGTTGCGATTGGTTATGGGCCGGAAACCGAACTGAGCGAACTGAATGTTGAGTGAACGCTGAACGGAGCGAACGCTAAGAGGAGTATCAAATAGAGCACTCAGATATACAGCACTCGTGAGCGAATATTTGCGTTTGTGAGTGCAAACTGAGCGCAAACGGAGTGCAGTTATGGAGTTCTTGAGCGGTTTAGGGTCTGTACTATGGAATTACATGCAACACATCTGGACAGGGTGGACAAATTTACATACATGAAGTGAAAGCTTTTTATGAGTAGGATCCAGTGAAGGATTCATGACTTATAGCTTTATATGAGTAGGATCCAGTTAAGGATTCATGACTGATAGCTATGGTTTGCATTGTAGCTAGGCGCACTCGCCGTAGTCTGGTCTGTTCATTTATGTCTTGGTTATTCACAAATAATTATCTCCATATATATATCATGCATTGTGAATGAGCATCTGAAAAGATCCCAAAAATCGTAAATTCCGTAGTTGTGAATTTAATTATCTCCCTTTATGAAATTAAATATATATGTATTCACTGTATCTATATGATCCAACGAGTTTATAAATCTGTCCTTTATATAGCATGTGAGTAGTCATGAATCCTTAACTGGATCCTACTCATATAAAGCTATCAGTTCATGTATGTAAATTTGTCCACCCTGTCCAGATGTGTTGTTTACACAACCAGATAATGTCATTAATGACACCGTCTCGGCAGCATCTAATACCAAACACCCTTAAAGTGGCCATGTTCTGACCATATCTTTAAATAAGCAAAAAAACTTGATGACCCCAGGCACCAGCAAAATGTATGCGGAGGCTGTATGCAACGGGGAACAGCTGAACCAGACCCCATTGACTCTCCACAAAACTCTGGAAACACTAGTCGTAGCAGTCACAAATTTAGTGTCAGAAACAAAGAAAAGAAACGACCCCGGCGATGCCTTTGCATACAAAACCGGAAAACATGGTGGAGAACGAAACGGATGATTAAACAAATACAGAGGGGTAAAAAGGCGATATTAAATATCTCCTCTAAAACATTGACAGACGATGAGTATATATTACTCGGTAAAGGATTGGGCTTCTGTTCTAGAACAAAATCCCACGATAAAGTCAAGCTGGCAGAAGATGTTTTTAAATTGACACGCCGTTTATGCCTAAAGGAGTATTTTAGTGATTTAAACGATGGTAAGGACAATGAAAATTTTCAAAATATGCCTTTCTTTAACAAGAAACCTTCGTCGTTCACACCTCCAAATGGCCATGATACTTATTTAGGTTTCTACATACAAGCAATCACACAAGAAGTTTTACGAAGTGGAAAGAAGACACATCACTACAGTAATATATCTCCTTCAGAAATGTCTGCCTTGCAAAATTTAGCGCACGACGAAAATATTGTGATTAAAAAGGCAGACAAATCAAGTACAATTATCATAATGAACAGATCTGACTACCAAGACGAAGTAGAAAGACAACTCAAAAATGAAATTTATTATGAAAAACTAGACTTTAATACAGAAGAAAATATCAAAGATGACATTTTTTAAATGTATAAAATCAATTGAAGAACACAATGATAAAATAACGGATGATTTTGACATTTTCCCGTCAGAGTTGCGTGTCCCTCAATTTTACATTTTACCAAAAACTCATAAAAAGTACAATGAGTTACTGCCACTCGGATATCCTGGAAGGCCCACAAAAATGTTTATCTGATAGAATTGACATGATGCCGCTAACAGTGTGTATTTAATTTCAAAGGATGCAAACCAATTGTGTTTTCGCAAATTGATGAATCTTTAAGTATGGGATATATACTGGTATATAATTTATTGATTTTTTAACGAAAATATGTTAGTGATGACGAAGCGTGATGGAGTGAATATCAAACAGACGACTGTTCTTTGGTTGAAAATCAATCATTTTTAAACGACACCCAGTATCTTTTGTTTGTGTGGTTTGTAGTAGTTTATGTTTATAAAATAAAATAAATATAATATGCGGTATTTAGTTATGATAAAAAATAAATATTGTAAGATTGTTTAAAAAACAACAACATGACTGTATGAGTGTCACCGGTCATTTCGGAGTATTGAAAGTGGATGCTGCCATGTGGCTTCTGCATATTAGTTGACATCTTAATTGCACGCCTGGCCAGGCCTTGACAACTCTGAGTATGTATTGAGACAGCGATAAGAAGTGTCAAGTATTTTGAGTGTGTATAAAACGTAGATTAAAAAAATTAACGGCATTCTCATGCGCAATATACACGAATGTGTCTAATACGTGAGTAGATAAGGTATATGATATGTAAAAATGCTTTCATTGAACAGTTATATGTACTATCATTTGTTCCTATTTCTCTTTTTTACTACTATTTATAGGAATTTAAGTATCATTTTGATCCCATATTTAATGTACTTGTGTTTGCGACAATATTCTATATGAGCCGCGTCTTGTTGCGTGTTTTCCTCCTGGATGAATAATTCTTTGAGTCGAATTTCGGGCGACATGGCTCATTTGTATTTCCCACTATTTTAACGTCACGTTAGGTGACATTACTTCCGATGTTTATATTATTTATTATTCCATGATAAAGGCAATAAGCCGAAACGTCGGTATTAAATTTTAACTAATGTTTTTTTACGTGTTGGTGTTTTTTTAAACTGTATTATCATCTATATGGTTAAAATTCAACAAAACTTTTTTATATGGGGCAGATGGGCGGCGTCAAGTTTTTCGTTTCTGTTCAATAACTAGAGTATTTTTCATCATAACTGAACCAAACTTACACAAAGTGTATACCCCTATCGAATCTAAGCCAAGTTCGATAACCATTCATAACGGACCATTACCTTCAGAGTTATGGTCCTTTAATTAGTAAAAAATGCTAAAATTGCCCATTTCCGTTCAGTAACTAGAGTATTTTTCATCGGAACTGAACCAAACGTACACAAAGTGTGTACCTCTATGAAATCTAGGCCAAGTTCAATAACCAGCCAATACAGACCATTATCTTTAGAGTTATGGCCCTTTAATTAGTAAAAAATGCTTAAATTGCCCATTTCCGCTCAATAACTAGAATATTTTTTATCAAAACTAAAGCAAACTTACACGAAGTGTGCATCTCTATAAAATGTAGGCCAAGTTCAATAACAAGCCAATTCAGACTATTATCTTTAGAGTTATGGTCCTTTTATTAGTCAAAAATGCTAAATTTACCGTTTCCGCTCAATAACTAGAGTATTCTTTATCTGAACTGAAGCCAACTTACACAAAGTGTGTATCTCTATTAAATCTGAGCTAAATTTGATAACTAGTCAATTCTGACCATTATCTTCAGAGTTATGGCCCTTTAATTAGACAAAAGTGCTTAAATTGATTGTTTCCGAAACCAAACTTTTACAATTTTTCTAGCGGTAAAGTGAAAATAATCTTTTTCTTTTGTTATTTTGATGAAGATACTAAAAAAGTTTGGATTGATGTATTGATATATATTAAAATAAAACTCAATTAACATGTACATTTTTATCTTGAAAATGGTTTGCGGTATCCTTACTCAATTGATAGCCACGAGGCAAAAAATATTATAAAAAATACAAATGATTTATTAGAGAAATGTACAGGTCTGTTTACAATTTACAACACAGATGAGTTTCTCATAATGTTTTGTAATATATTTGTAGAATCAAACACATAATCACATTACATCTTTCATAATGTAAATTACAAAAGTAATATTTTAACCAAACAACCAGTGAATAGCACAGAAACTTTATTTCATGCTTTTTTAACAAAACTATTGCATCAATGTTTTACAAATAAAAAAACAAAATTTGAATTGTATGCTTTTTTATGCTCCCCCAAAGGAGGGAAGCATATAGTAGTCGCTTCGTCCGTGCATGCGTGTGCGTGTGTCCGTCCGTGCGTCCCCTAGTTTTTGTCCGGGCTATTTTATGAAACTTGCTAGGATGCATCATTACCAAGTGCAGATGCACATATTGTCTTTGAGTTTCGGTTCGATGATTTTTCACGGAGTTATGGCCCTTTGATTCTATTTGTGACCAAACTCTTGTCCGCATTATTTCTCTACAATCCCATGTTGGAATTTTATGAAACTTGCTAGGATGTATCATTACCAAGTGCAGATGCGCATATTGCCTAAGTGTTCCGGTTTGGTGATTTTTCAAGGAGTTATGGCCCTTTGATTGAGTCTGTGACTAAATTATTGTCCGCCCTATTTCTTTACAACCCCATGTTGAAATTTTGTGAAACTTGCTAAGATGCATCATTTACCAAGTGCAGATGCACATATTGTCTTTGTGTTCCGGTTTGATGATTTTTCATGGAGTTATGGCCCTTTGATTCTATTTGTGGACAAATTCTTGTCCGCGCTATTTCTCTACAACACCATGTTGGAATTTTGTGAAACTTGCTAGGATGCATCATTACCAAGTGCAGATGTGCATATTGTCTTTGTTATCCGGTTTGATGTTTTTTCATGGAGTTATGGCCCTTTGATTCTATTTGTGACCAAATTATTGTCTGCGCTAGCTCTCTACAACCCCATGTTGGAATTTTGTGAAACATGCTAGAATGCATCATTACCAAGTGCAGATGTGCATATTGTCTATGTGTACCGGTTTGATGTTTTTTCACAGATTTATGGCCCTTTGATTGAGTCTGTGACCAAATTATTGTCAGCGCTATTTCTCTACAACCCCATGTTGGAATTTTGTGAAACTTGCTAGGATGCATCATTACCAAGTGCAGATGCGCATATTGTCTTTGTGTTTGGTTCGGTGATTTTTGACAGAGTTATGGCCCTTTCATTCTGTCTGTGACCAAATTATTGTCTGCGCTAGTTCTCTACAACCCCATGTTGGAATTTTATGAAACATGTTAGGATGCATCATTACCAAGTGCAGATGCGCATATTTTCTATGTGTTTCAGTTTGATGTTTTTTCACGGAGTTATGGCCCTTTGATTGAGTCTGTGACCAAAATATTGTCAGCGCTTTTTCTCTACAACCCCATGTTGGAATTTTGTGAAACTTGCTAGGATGCATCATTACCTGCTATGCAGTTTGGTATTTTTCAACCAAGTAGCCGGTACAGAGTCAAACACTCACTTGGGGAGCATCCATCGGTTCCACCGATATTTTTCTGTTATTTTCTGCTTCAATGTATACTAAAATCTGGCATGAAATAGAGTTATAGTTACAGAATAGGTAAAATGTTTGAAAAACATATTTTACGGGGAATCTCTTTTCCATTATATGCATTATTCAAACAAATACATCACAATGTTTGATCAACAGGATTATCATATGGCCCTGCAAAAATGATCTACAATGGCAGTGCCTTGACCTTTACTGACAGAGATGCAATGATGCGACCTTTTACCGACTATGAATTCTCTGTCACTGCCATAAACAATGTAGGCAAGGCGAGCAGCGTGTGGTCAGGGGTAAGCACCAAGGAGGCTCCCCCAGATGCAGTGCCTGCACCTGTTGTCAATGTAAGTGATAATCACCTAGTGACACCAGATCAGTCTTAACCATTGGTTTTAATACCATATATTGTTGCACTAAAAATATACATGCATTTATGAAATTTTGTAAACAATTTATTAGTATAATTATTAAAATTGAACTCATTTTTATCAGTATATTCGTAATGTAAAAAGTGTCCACATATTTCTGTTTTATCAACTAATGTAATATCATGAATACATTTCTTCACGGAGTTGTGTTTCTAAAAGGAAATATGTGTCATATATTTGTTTCTTTCAGGCTACAACACCATCCACAATCTCTGTGATTGTCAAGCCTCCCAGCCTACCAAATGGTGTGGTCAGATATTATAATGTTCTGGTCAACGGTACAGTGGTGTGTATCCCAACTTTATATCCATTTGTCAAACATTTATATTGTATATTATAGTTACTGACCAGCTCTTGAATCATGTTATGTCATTCTTTGATATCTGAAAACTCATTTTTATCCTTGATTACATTATTATCATTAAAACATTTGTAACACAATGATTACATTTGTAATGCAATGATTACATTTGTAATTCAAGCATTTAGTTTGTAATACAATCATTTCATTTGTAATACAATAAAAACATTTGTAATGCAATAATTGCATTTGTAATGCAAGCATTTAGTTTGTAATACAATCATTTCATTTGTAATACAATATTTACATTTGTAATGCAACCATTTCATTTGTAATGCAATCATTTAGTTTGTAATACAATCATTTCATTTGTAATACAATAATTACATTTGTAATGCAATCATTACATTTGTAAGCAAGCATTTAGTTTTTCATACAATTATTTCATTTGTAATACAATAATTACATTTATAATGCAATCATTTTATTTGTAATACAATAATTTCATTTGTAATACAATCATAACATTTATAGCTCACCTGAGCAAAAGGCTCACAGGTGAGATTTTGTGATTGCCTTGTGTCCGTCGACCATCAGCCGTCGTCTGTCGTCCGTCATTAACTTTATGCTTCTTACAACTTCTCCTCCGAAACCACTGAGCCAATTTTGATATAACATCACAGAAATGTTCCTTGGGTGACCCTCTACCAAGTTTGTTCAAGCCATCTTGATTCATCAAAAAACATGGCCGCCAGGGGGCGGGGCAAGTTTAATTAGTAAAAACTTAAAAAATCTTGTCCGAAGATACTTGCTCGATTTTAAAATAATTTCACAGAAATGTTCCTTGGGTGACCTTCTACCAAGTTTGTTCAAGCCATCTTGATTCGTCAAAAAACATGGCCGCCAGGGGGCGGGGCAAGTTTAATTAGTAAAAACTTAAAAAATCTTGTCTGAAACTACTTGCTCGATTTTAAAATAATTTCACAGAAATGTTCCTTGGGTGACCTTCTACCAAGTTTGTTCAAGCCATCTTGATTCGTCAAAAAACATGGCCGCCAGGGGGCGGGACAAGTTCAATTTGTAAAAACTTAAAAAATCTTCTTGTCAGAAACTACTGGCTCGATTTTACAATAATTTCACAGAAATGTTCCTTGGGTGACCCTCTACCAAGTTTGTTCAAGCCATTTGATTCATCAAAAAACATGGCTGCCAGTGGGTGGGGCAAGTTTAATTAGTAAAAACTTAAAAAACCTTCTTGTCCAAAACTACGGGCTCGATTTTAAAGTAATTTCACAGAGATGTTCCTTGGGTGACTTTCTACCACGTTTGTTCAAGCCAGCTTGATTTGTCAAAAAACATGGCCGCTAGGGGGCGGGGCAAGTTTAATTAGTAAAAACTTAAAAAATCCTCTTGTCAGGAACTACTGGCTCGATTTTAAAATGACTTCACAGAAATGTTCCTTGGGTGCCCCTCTACCAAGTTTGTTCAAGCCATCTTGATTCGTCCAAAAATATTGCCCCCAGGGAGCGGGGCAAATTTAATTAGTAAAAACTTAAAAAATCATCTTGTCAGAAACTACTGGCTTGATTTTAAAATAATTTCACAGAAATGTTCCTTGGAGGACCCATCACCAAATTTGTTCAAACCGTAGTGATTCATAAAAAAACATGGCAGCCAGGGAGTGGGGTTAGTTCACTTTATAAGCTATAGTAAAAACTAACTTCTTGTCAGAAACCACCAGATCGATTTTAAAACAATTTCACAGAAATGTTCCTTGGGTGACCCTTTACCAAGTTTGTTCAAACCATTGTGATTTGTTAAAATACATGACTGCCACAGTGAAGTTCTAGTTTACTATATACCGGTAGGCAGCTATAGTAAAAACTTCAAAAGCCTTCTTGTCAGAATCTGCTGACCTGATTTTGATGTAATTTCTCTGACATTTACCATGGGTGAACGTATATCAAGTTTGAACTCTTCTACGCATCTGTTACATCTTCAAAACAAATCAAAATTCTAACTACTCGCCCATTTCGTTTTTCTGGAATTTTGAGTGTACATGTATTATATAATCTACTTAAGTTGGGTGACTCAAAGTCAGTCAGGTGAGCAATATAGGGCCATCTTGGCCCTCTTGGTTATATAGTCATTACCTTTGTAATACAGTCATTACCTTTGTAATACAGTCATTACCTTTAATACAACCTTTACATTTGTAATACAGTCATTACCTTTTATACAGTCATTACCTTTCTAATACAGTCATTACCTTTGTAATACAGTCATTACATTTAGTACAATCATTACCTTTGTAATACAATCATTACCTTTGTAAATACAATCATTACCTTTGAAATACAGTCATAACCTTTGTAATACAGTCATTACCTTTGTAATACAGTCATTACCTTTGAAATACAGTCATTATCTTTGTTATACAATCATTACATTTAATGCAATCATTACTTTTGTAATACAGTCATAACCTTTGTAATACAGTCATTTTTACCTTTGAAATACAGTCATTACCTTTGTAAAACAATCATTACATTTAATGCAATCATTGCCTTTGTAATGCAAGCATATCCTTTGTTATACAGTCATTACCTTTGAAAAACATATATATATATATATATATATATATATATATATATATATATATATACCTTTGTAATACAGTCATTACATTTAATGCAATCATTACCTTTGTAATACAATCATTACATTTGTAGTACAGTCATTACCTTTGAAATACAGTCATTACTTTTGAAATACAATCATAACCTTTGCAAAACAGTCATTACCTTTCTAATACAGTAATTATCTTTGCAATACAATCATTACCTTTGTTATACAGTCATTACCTTTGAAAAACAGTCATAACCTTTGTAATACAATCATTACCTTTGTAATACAGTCATTATTACCTTTGAAATACAGTCATTACCTTTGTTATACAATCATTACCTTTGTAATACAGTCATTACCTTTGAAAAACAGTCATTACCTTTGTAAAACAATCATTACATTTAATGCAGTCATTACCTTTGTTATACAATCATAACCTTTGTAATATAGTCTTACCTTTGAAATACAGTCATTACCTTTGTAATATATTCATTACATTTAATGCAAGCATTACCTTTGTAATAAAATAATTACCTTTGAAATACAGTCATTACCTTTGTAATACAGTCATTACCTTTGAAATACAGTCATAACAGTTGTAACAAAGTTATTTCCTTTGTAATACAGTCATTACCATTGTAATACAATCATTACATTTAATGCAGTCATTACCTTTGTTATACAATCATAACCTTTGTAATATAGTCTAACCTTTGAAATACAGTCATTACCTTTGTAATACATTCATTACATTTAATGCAAGCATTACCTTTGTAATACAATCATTATCTTTGAAATACAGTAATTACCTTTGTAATACAGTCATTACCTTTGAAATACAGTCATAACAGTTGTAACAAAGTTATTTCCTTTGTAATACAGTCATTACCATTGTAATACAATCATTACATTTGTAATACAGTTATTACTTTTGAAATACAGTTATTACCATTGTAATACAATCATTACATTTAATGCAGTCATTACCTTTGTAATACAATCTTTACCTTTTTAATACAATTATTACTTTTGAAATACAGTCATTACTTTTGTAATACAATCATTACCTTTGTAATACAGTCATTACCTTTGAAATACAGTCATTACCTTTGTAATACAATCATTTCATTTAATGCAATCATTACATTTGTAATACAGTCATAAACTTTGTTATACAGTCATTATTACCTTTGAAATACAGTCAATACCTTTGTAATACAATCATTATGTTTGTAATACAATCGTTACCTTTGGAATACAGTCATTACCTTTGTAAAACAATCATTACATTTAATGCAATCATAACCTTTGTAATGCAATCATAACCTTTGTAATACAGTCATTACCTTTGAAATACAGTCATTACCTTTGGAATACATTCATTACATTTAATGCAATCATTACCTTTGTAATTCAATCATAACATTTTAAATACAGTCATTACCTTTGTAATACAGTTATTACTTTTGTAATACAGTAATTACGTTTGAAATACAGTCATAACCTTTGTAATATAGTTATTTCCTTTGTAATACAGCCATTACCATTGTAATACAATCATTGCATTTAATGCAGTCATTACCTTTGTAATACAATCTTTACCTTTGTAATACAATTATTACATTTGTAATACAGTCATTACCTGTGGAATAAACTCATTACCTGTGAAATACAGTCATTACCTTTGTAATACAGTCATTACTTTTGTAATACAGTCATTACCTTTGTAAAAGTCATAACCTTTGTAATACAAGCCTAAATTTTTTAAACAATTAAATTTGTAATGCAATCATTTTATTTTTAATACAGTCATTACTTTTTTATATAATCATTTCCTTTGTAATACAATCATTACATTTATAATACAATCATTACATTTGTAATACAAGCATAGATTTTTTATACAATCATTAAATTTGTAACGTAATCATTTCATTTTTAATACAGTCATTACATTTTTATACAATCATTACTTCTTTATACAATCATTTCATTTTTATACAATCATTTCATTTTTAGTACCATCATTTCATCAATCATTACATTTAAATGTAATTATTGCCTTTTCTAGAATATTACTTTTGACGGTCAATTATATTTTTCAAAGTCAAGTATATCAAATTTCAAGGCAATTTGTTTTTTAATTTTATTACTAGTGTTAACCAAACTATCTTTGTTTTACCAGTGAAGTATGTGACCTTCTCTTTTGCAATACTGATTTGTCTTCTAGCAGCTTATTACGAAAATAGTATAGCTGCAGGAACTATATCTTGGATACGGCTGTATAACAGAAAATAGTATAAGCTGCAGGAATTATATGTTGGATACAGCTGTATAACAGAAAATAATATTAGCTGCAGGAACTATATATTGGTACAGCTGTATAACAGAAAATAGTATTAGCTGCAGGAACTATAACTTGGACACAGCTGTATAACAGAAAATAGTATTAGCTACAGGAACTATATCTTGGATACAGCTGTATAACAGAAAATAGTATTAGCTGCAGGAACTTTATCTTGGATACAGCTGTATAACAGAAAATAGTATTAGCTGCAGGAAATATCTCCCTGACAATTTATTCTAAAATCTCTTTAAAAATATCTGTTAACAGTAAATTATTGTGTAATATATATCTGTTTAAATAAATTATTGTGTAGTACATATCTGTTAACAGGGAAATAGTATGGTGTGTAGTTCATCTCATTTTACAGTGAAATTGAATGTAGTACATCTCTGTTAGCAGTGAACCATTGTGTAGTACATCTCTGTTAACAGTGAGCTGTTGTGTAGTACATCTCTGTTAACAGTGAGCTGTTGTGAAGTACATCTTTGTTAACAGTGAGCTGCTGTGTTGTACATCTTTGTAAGCTGTTGTATAGTAAATCTTTGTTAACAGTGAGCTGTTTTGTAGTACATAGTTGTTAACAGTGAGCTGTTGTGTAGTAAATCTTTGTTAACAGTGAGCTGTTGTGTAGTACATCTTTGTTAACAGTGAGCTGTTGTGTAGTACATAGTTGTTAACAGTGAGCTGTTGTGTAGTAAATCTTTGTTAACAGGTAGCTGTTGTTTAGTACATCTTTGTTAACAGCGAGCTAATTTTTCACTGATTATATCACTGGTGGACAAATATCACAAAAAATATAATATCAGCTGTTCAGTATCAAAATTATTGTTGAAGATGTTCTTAAAAATTATAATCATAGTACAAATATAAATTCAACTAAAAATTTCAGGCTAGCAGTAGCATAGATTTATACCAGACAGTTGGACGGACTGTGCCTCTACTTCCATACAGGTTCTATGCCATTATGGTTCAGGCTTGCACAGCAGGGGGATGCACAACCAGTCCACCAACAATAGCACAGACTGGTACTGCTAAACCTTCAGGCCAGGAACCTGTCCAAATACTCAGTACAAACAGCACAGCAGTCAAACTGGGCTGGAGCCATCCAACAAGTCCAAATGGAAAAATTAAGAAGTATGTTATAGATATATTGCAAGAGCAATTGATCTGATGAAAATAAAATCAAGCAAAAGTATTGTAGCTTTTGGAATGCAGTTTAATAGTATTTAACATAAATACCTGATGTATCAATTATATACAAGTAATATTTTAATAGTAACTTAAATTATCATTTGAATAAAGACACATAGATGTAAAAGTTTTACATAGTGAAATTATATTGATTTCATTTAAGCCAAGAGTAAAAAATAAATTTTTCTAATTATCATTCTGATTAAGTTAAAATCAAGCTTATGATCCAAGACTGATTACTAAAAGCCTTAAAAAATATATCTTTAAACTGTGTTTCACATTTTTAATAATACATGATTGTACTATGTACATTTATAAAAGACAGTCATATCCATTACAGATTCCTTCTGTACCAGCGTTCTGCCTGCCCTCCAACCAGTCAACCATATGACCAATCCTGCTTGGCCGGAGAGCCAAGTTCTGTGTACAAGGGGCTGTTTATAGAGAAAACAATCGCAGGATTGACCCCATATACAGCTTATGATTTCCAGATACAATCTGTAAATGAAGCAGGGCCCATAGACTTCCCGGTATGGGTCAGGACACATACCATGGCTGAAGGTAATAAGACAAGTAATAATTGGACAGGTGCATCATGGGAAATTCTGGAGATTGGACTCCAGCATGAGAAAATAACTCTGTAAATTAAATTTTTCTCTGGTGTTCTCTGTTAAAATGTAACAGTTACACAGATATATGATATACTAGTATGACATATTATTGATATATTTTTTCAGTCCCCCTTTATATGAAGTATCCCATACTATGGAAAAATGGTTCCATGGCTATAGTAGACTGGTCGCGGTCATTTCTACTGAACAGTAAACTGACCGAGTACCAAATCATCATGGATGGAAATACTCTTTACAGAGGAGTCTCGAGCATACAGGCAATACAAAGAACATCCCCAAGTGAAAGTAAGTTCTCATTCTTTATTATCCTATCATCATACATAAGAAAGGGGCGACCTAATAAACCTAAATTTATTTGACAGATAACGTAATAAACATTCATTCATTTAGATTACTTCTATTTCTTCCTTCAAATTAGTGTTTAAGATGTATGCATTAAAACCTACACAAGTACATTAGTACATTGCTAATCCACACAACAAACAAAGTACAAGAGCCTACAAACTTTATTAGATTTGGTACAAAACAGTAGCTCCATAGACCCTAACCATATTGTGTTTTCTAAGCTGCACCTAAGTGGTTTGTGTTTCTTAGCTTCACCTATGTACCTTGGTATATTTTCTTAGCTTCATCTACGTACCTTGGTATGTTTTCTTAGATTCACCTATATACCTTGGTTTGTTTTCTTAGTTTCACCTTTGTGCCTTTGTATGTTTTTTTAAGCTTCACCTATGTATCTTGTTGTGTTTTCTTATCATCACCTATGTACCTTGTCATGTTTTCTTCACTTCACCTATGTACCTTGTTATGTTTTCTTAGCTTCACCTATGTACATTGTTGTGTTTTCTTAGCTTCACCCATGTACCTTGGTATATTTTCTTAGCTTCACCTACATACCTTGTTATGTTTTCTAAGCCTCACCTATGAACCTTGTTATGTTTTCTAAGCTTCACCTTTGTACCTTGGTATGTTTTCTTTAGCTTCACCTATGTACCTTGTTGTGATTTCTTAGCTTCACTTATGTACCTTGGTATGTTTTCTTAGCTTCACCTATGTACCTTGGTATGTTTTCTTAGCCTCACCTATGTACCTTGTTGTGTTTTCTTAGCTTCACCTAAGTACCTTGGTATGTTTTCTTATCTTCACATATGTACCTTTTTGTGTTTTCTTTGCTTCACCTATGTACCTTGTTATGTTTTCTTAGCTTGTTGTGTTTTCTTAGCTTCACCTATGTATCTTGTTGTGTTTTCTTAGCTTCACCCATGTACATTGCTGTGTTTTCTTAGCTTCACCTATGTACACTGTTGTTTTTTTATAGCTTCACCTAAATACCATGTTGTGTTTTTTTAGTTTCACTTAAGTACAATATGGTGTATTCTTAGCTTCACTTATGTACCTTGTTGTGTTTTCTAAGCTTCACTTAAGTACAATATGGTGTATTCCTAGCTTCATCTTAGTACCTTGTTGTGTTTTCTTAGCTTCACCTATGTACATTGTTGTGTTTTCTTAGCTTCACTTAAGTATCATATGATGTATTTTTAGCCTCACCTAGGTACCTTGTTGTGTTTTCTAAGCCTCAACTATGAACCTTGTTATGTTTTCTAAGCTTCACCTTTGTACCTTGGTATGTTTTCTTTAGCTTCACCTATGTACCTTGTTGTGTTTTCTTAGCCTCACCTAAGTACCTTGTTATGTTTTTAAGCCTCACCTATGAACCTTGTTTTGTTTTCTAAGCTTCACCTTTGTACCTTGGTATGTTTTCTTTAGCTTCACCTATGTACCTTGTTATGTTTTCTAAGCCTCACCTATGAACCTTGTTATGTTTTCTAAGCTTCACCTTTGTACCTTGGTATGTTTTCTTTAGCTTCACCTATGTACCTTGTTGTGTTTTCTTAGCCTCACCTAAGTACCTTGTTGTGTTTACTTAGCTTCACCTATGTACCTTGTTGTGTTTTATTATCTTCACCTATGTACCTTGGTATGTTTTCTTAGCTTCACCTATGTACCTTGGTATGTTTTCTTAGCCTCACCTATGAACCTTGTTATATTTTCTTAGCTTCACCTTTGTACCTTGGTATGTTTTCTTTAGCTTCACCTATGTACCTTGTTGTGTTTTCTTAGCTTCATCTACGTACCTTGGTATGTTTTCTTAGCTTCACCTACGTACCTTGGTATGTTTTCTTTGCCTCACCTATGAACCTTGTTATGTTTTCTTAGCTTAACCTTTGTACCTTGGTATGTTTTCTTTAGCTTCACCTATGTACCTTGTTGTGTTTTCTTAGCTTCACATTAGTACCTTGGTATGTTTTCTTAGCTTCACATATGTACCTTTTTGTGTTTTCTTAGCTTCACCTATGTACCTTGTTATGTTTTCTTAGCTTCACCTATGTAACTTGTAGTGTTTTCTTAGCTTCACCTATGTATCTTGTTGTGTTTTCTTAGCTTCACCCATTTACATTGCTGTGTTTTCTTAGCCTCACCTATGTACACTGTTGCGTTTTTTATAGCTTCACCTAAATACCATGTTGTGTTTTCTTAGCTTCACTTAAGTACCATATGGTGTATTCTTAGCCTCACCTATGTACCTTGTTGTGTTCTCTAAGCTTCACTTAAGTACAATATGGTGTATTCTTAGCTTCACCTTGTTGTGTTTTCTAAGCTTCACCTATGTACCTTGTTGTGTTTTATTAGCTTCACTTAAGTATCATATGATGTATTCTTAGCCTCACCTAAGTACCTTGTTGTGTTTTCTTAGCTTCACCTATGTATCTTGTTGTGTTTTCTTAGCTTCACCTATGTACCTTGTTGTGTTTTCTTAGCTTCACCTATGTATCTTGTTGTGTTTTCTTAGCTTCACCTATGTACCTTGTTGTGTTTTCTTAGCTTCACCCATTTACATTGCTGTGTTTTCTTAGCCTCACCTATGTACACTGTTGCGTTTTTTATAGCTTCACCTAAATACCATGTTGTGTTTTCTTAGCTTCACTTAAGTACCATATGGTGTATTCTTAGCCTCACCTATGTACCTTGTTGTGTTCTCTAAGCTTCACTTAAGTACAATATGGTGTATTCTTAGCTTCACCTTGTTGTGTTTTCTAAGCTTCACCTATGTACCTTGTTGTGTTTTATTAGCTTCACTTAAGTATCATATGATGTATTCTTAGCCTCACCTAAGTACCTTGTTGTGTTTTCTTAGCTTCACCTATGTATCTTGTTGTGTTTTCTTAGCTTCACCTATGTACCTTGTTGTGTTTTCTTAGCTTCACCTATGTATCTTGTTGTGTTTTCTTAGCTTCACCTATGTACCTTGTTGTGTTTTCTTAGCTTCACCTATGCACCTTGTTGTGTTTTCTTAGCTTCACGTTTGTACCTTGTTGTGTTTTCTTAGCTTCACCTATGAACTTTGTTGTGTTTTCTTAACTTCACCTATGTACCTTGTTGTGTTTTCTCAGCTTCACCTAAGTACCTTATTGTATGCATAGCTTCAGCTACAGACTGTAATCTGTTCAAGTACACCAAACGGATGCAAACGAAACGAATATCAAACGCGTTTTAAACGATATACAAACGGACTAAAAATGCAAACGAAACGATAAACGAAACGAAACGATAAACGAAACGATACACGGACGCACAAGGGCGAATGATCCACGAACGATACAAAACGATAATGCAAACTTAAACGCATCAAATAATAAAGATTCGGATATCCTCTAATATTGTCGTAGTTATATTGACAATGAAATAAATAATTAAACGAAATGATTGCTCTCTTTGTCATTTAAAATCTTTAAATTGCTATACCTGTAACTTTAATTAAATTTCTTTGTTATAAGTTATAATCCCGAATTACCCGTGAAAAACATTGCCTCGGGCATCGTTTCTTTACTTGTAAAAGTGTGATAAAACAATCAGATGACGCATGACCTGCTTACACAACTACCCCAATTAACTGATTTAATTATCTGAACACCAATTTATGTTGCTGTTCTGTTATATGATTGCCAATCAGGAAAAGTTTTCATGCAATTTTAGAAAGCTGTTTGTTACACCAAAAACCCTAAGGGCTTTTCCAAAATTGTATATAAAAATAGTTCATATATATATATAACAAACACACGTAAAGGGTTGGTGTTTGTTTGTTACTGGGTGTCTTCCAAAATGTTTGTTTTCAATATAGGCATTTGTTAAAAAAAGATTACTATTAAGCTGATAGAGTTATCAATAACTACACATACCTTAATTTGTGTACAGAATGAACATGCTGTCCCTTTCACTATCACCTTGTGCCAATGTCCGATTACGTCACCAGTGAAACAAACATTTTATTCACTAAGTGGGTATCTTGGAAATTTTAGATGGAAGGATATCAGAGGAATTCTATCGGTGTAATGTACATAAAAGTCCTTGAAAGCGTCAGACGGAAGTACATGTACCAGCGATTTTAGAAGCCATGCCACAAGACATAAAACTTTTACCCTTAAAGGCATCTTTTTTTATGGAAACATCTCCGCCTCCCCCATGCATTTACCATAGTGAAATAGAATGCGACGTTAAATGACACAAGAAACTGTCAGAGTGACGACATCGCACATTGCCACGAGGTCAGAAATAAATTGTGTCGGAGTAATAGACATAAAGTGTGTGCGCTCGCTACATAAATTAAGGCATGTGTATTTGTAAATATATTTATCTTTGCGAATTATATAAATTATTTTGTTTAATGAATTGTTATAATTGTTTAACATGACAATCTATCAAAATTCATAACTGGAATTAAAATTGGAAAATACTTGTTAATAATGCATTATTCCTGTAAATAAAATAAATACTTGCTGAGGCGTCTATACTCTGTTTCTTGCATAATAGCAGATTATACACCACTGCAGATATAAAAAAAACACGGACTGGTTCACATTTATTTACATATACTTTTTCGATACTGTAATATTAACGTTAGTGTAAACAAGTCTGGCAATATTTGGCCACTCTAATGATTATGTGACCGTAACGTGTTTATCTGATGTAATTGACATGCCCCGTACCATGTGTATTAAATTTCAATGATTGAGTTTTATGTAACGTATTAATCTGCTGTCACGCTACAAATCATCAACTTTATGGTAGACCATATCTAACATAGGGTGGCTTAGTTAGAAATATTTCAGAATGATTTTAATCAATATTTCAGAAAGATTTTAATCAATATTATTTTAATTTATTTAATTAATATATTATCATATAAAACCCGGCGATTTCTTTAAATAGCTAGTTCTTATTATTTATTCTACTGCGGTGTTACAATTGGACAACCAGAGATGATGCCATTGGTGAACATGTCGTGTAAACGTTAAATGGTAAAAGATACACGGTAAACTATACACGCAAAACGATTCAAACGCAAACGCAGGTTAAAATGCATTCACTATCGTTTTGATCTGCATTTTTGTATTTTCTCTAACGTTTATCATAAAAAAATGCAAACCATTAACGAAACTAAAATGCATTTCAAACGCAAAACAAACGCGTTTGACACGCAAAACGAACGCAATTGAAATGCATTTTTGGTGTACTTGAACGGATTACGGTCTGTAAGTACCTTATTGTATTTTCTTAGCTTCATCTATGTACCTTATTGTATTTTCTTAGCTTCATCTAAGTACCTTGTTGTGGTTTTGATTGTGTTTATATAAATCATCTATATCTCCCAACAGATCTGATATTCAAGTTGCGTGCAGTGACAGAAACGGGGCAGGTAGAATCTCCGACTATTGTGTTTGATCCCAATGCTGTTGATAACATAGGTAAGACTTTAAAAAATACTCAGATCTTTTCAGTTTCCTATCCTCGCCATAGATTGTAACAGTAATAGAGAAATAATTCTTGTTATAAAACATTATACTGGATGGTCTTGTGTTTGTTAAGTTTTTATTACCGGTATGTTTCTTTATATTGACAATAACCTTTAGGTTGTTTGAGTGGATCTAGAAGTTACTTCCTCAGTAGGAACGTGTCCTTCAGCAAGGCACTTTATTTGTATATGCTTAATATTACCAGTTCTGACCAGGAAGATATAAGAGTGATGGGTATAGGTCCTCAGTACCTATTTCACAATCATGTTTAACTAAATAAGTTTATATGAACAACTAACGATACACTATACCTAAATATCTCTTATAACATTTGTTATATTTTCTGCACTGCCAGATAGACCATACTTAAATATCTTATAGCATGTGTTATATTTTCTGCACTGCCAGGTAGACACTACTTAAATGTCTCTATAGCATTTGTTATATTTTCTGCACTGTCAGCTAGACTATACGTGAATGTCTCTTATAGCATTTTTTTTATTTTCTGCACTGCTAGGTAGACACTACTTAAATGTCTCTATAGTATTTGTTATATTTTCTGCACTGCCCGATAGACACTACTTAAATGTCGCTATAGCATTTGTTATATTATCTACACTGCCAGGTTGACACTACTTAAATGTCTCTATAGCATTTGTTATATTTTCTGCACTGCCCGATAGACATTACTTAAATGACTCTATAGCATTTGTTATATTTTCTGCACTGCCCGATAGACACTACTTAAATGTCTCTATAGCATTTGTTATATTTTTTGCACTGTCAGATAGACTATTCTTAAATGTCTCTTATAGCATTTGTTATATTTTCTGCACTGCCAGATAGACTATACTTAAATATCTTATAGCATTTGTTATATTTTCTGCACTGTCATCTAGACACTACTTTAATGTCTCTATAGCATTTGTTTGTTTTTTCTGCACTGTCAGCTAGACTATACTTAAATATCTTATAGCATTTGTTTTATTTTCTGCACTGCCAGATAGTCACTACTTAAATGTCTCTATAACATTTGTTATATTTTCTGCACTGCCAGATAGACTATTCTTAAATGTCTCTATAGCATTTGTTATATTTTCTGCACTGTCAGATAGACTATACTTAAATGTCTCTATAGCATTTGTTATATTTTCTGCACTGTCAGGTAGACTATACTTAAATATCTTATAGCATTTGTTATATTTTCTGCACTGCCAGATAGACACTACTTAAATGTCTCTATAGCATTTGTTATATTTTCTGCACTGCCAGATAGACTATACTTAAATGTCTCTATAGCATTTGTTATATTTTCTGCACTGCCAGAAAGACTATACTTAAATGTCTCTATAGCATTTGTTATATTTTCTGCACTGCAAGATAGACTATTCTTAAATGTCTCTATAGCATTTGTTATTTTATTCTGCAATGCCAGATAGACGTTACTTAAATGTCTCTATAGCATTTGTTATATTTTCTGCACTGCCAGATAGACTATTCTTAAATGTCTCTATAGCATTTGTTATATTTTCTGCACTGTCAGATAGACTATACTTAAATGTCTCTATACGTCTCACACACCAATTAATTTTGTACTGTTCTACATATAGAGACATGCACTTCTGGAACACTGGATACATTACCAATGGTTCTAAAAGTGGCTTATTCCCATAGATAGTCCTCTGTTGGTCCAAATATGCAGAAAAAAACATGGGGTTGACCTGGTTGCTTTTTCACAATTTCGATGGTTTGATCGCACCCCTTCATTTTGACAATTCTGCCCATTTGTTGCAGTGTATCACTACGCATCTTTAAACTGTTATAGCATCATCAAACAGTTCCCAGTGTCACACAAACTTTGCAGAAATCATAAAAATGTTCCAATGTTCCCATATGCACAAAGAAATATGACGTTTTATGCTTTTTTAACAAAAAAATTGCCCAACCTTTTTACACAGCTCTAATTTCTTGGGCGTAATAATCTTGCTACCATCATGTAAGGGAGGTAATTGTTCAGTGATACCTTTAACGTCTCACACACCAATTGATTTTGTACTGTTCTACACATAGAGACATGCACTTCTGGAACACTGGATACACTACCAATGGTTCTAAAAGTGCCTTATTCCTATAAATAGTTCTCTGTTGGTCCAAATATGCAGAAAAAACATGGGGTTGACCAGGTTGCATTTTCACAATTTCGATGGTTTGATGGCACCCCTTTATTTTGACAATTCTGCCCATTTGTTGCAGTGTATCACTACGTATCTTAAAACTGTTATAGCATCATCAAACAGTTCCCAGTGTCACCCAAACCTTGCAGAAATCATGAAAATGTTCCAATGTTCCCATATGCACAAAGAAATATGACATTTTATGCATTTTTAACAAAAAAATTGCCCAAAAAAATCTTGCTACCTTCATGTAAGGGAGGTAATTGTTCAGTGAGATTTTCTGCACTGCTAGATAGACTATACTTAAATGTCTCTATAGCATTTGTTATATTTTCTGCACTGCAAGATAGACTATTCTTCAATGCCTCTATAGCATTTGTTATATTTTCTGCACTGTCAGATAGACTACACTTAAATATCTTATAGCATTTGTTATATTTTCTGCACTGTCAGGTAGACACTTCTTAAATGCCTCTTTAGCATTTGTTATATTTTCTGCACTGCCAGATAAACTAGTGTCAGGTAGACACTACTAAAATGCCTCTTTAGCATTTGTTATATTTTCTGCACTGCCAGATAAACTATACTTAAATGTCTCTATAGCATTTGTTATATTTTCTGCACTGTCAAGTAGAAACTATCTTTAAATGTCTCTATAGCACTTGTTATATTTTCTGCACTGCCAGATAGACTCTACTAAAATGTCTCTATAGCATTTGTTATATTTTCTGCACTGCCAGGTAGACTATACTTTTATGTCTCTATAGGTGTAACCCCACCATTGATTTTTGTTCTTTATTCTATAGTAAATAGTAAAAGTTTGAAGGCTTGTCATTCATAGAGAGTCCCAAATGAAAGAAGTGAAACCTACATTTTACTGTTTGTCAACCTCTGCACAATCAAAATATGATGAGAAAAGTAGGGGTCATGTGTCATATAAGAGATTTTTTTTCTGCTCAGTGTGTACACTGGTGACAAAGTGAAAGTAGACTTCCGAAATCATGAATTCATACCCCAATTTCCAAGCATCATTTTTTTTTTCTACATTCACAATTCAAACATGACAATGCTATCAAAATGTTCAAAATACATCAATAATGCCATTCAAATAAAAAATATGAGCATTAAAATAAGGAAAATGCATTTTTAAAGAAGAAGAATTGAGGATTATTTATAACCGCCATTATGCGACTACCCCACGAAAGCACTTCCTTTTTGCAATGGTGGCACTATGCCGCATTTGTTATATTTTCTGCACTGCCAGATAGACTATACTTAAATGTCTCTATAGCATTTGTTATATTTTCTGCACTGCTAGGTAGACCATACTTAAATGCCTCTATATAGACATGGACAGTTAAGGCCAGTTATCTTCATGTAAATTTAGCACCTTTCCATTATTACTGCAGTTGAAAATATATTTTCACAAAAATATTTTGTCAACATTTATTATTTTCGGCACACAGGTACAACGCCAGTGGTTGTGATCTCAACAAGTGGTCAGAAGGATGAAGCCATGTTTTACACGGAGGTGTGGTTTATAGCTTTAATAGTGGTTGTAGGTGTGTTGTTGCTGCTGATACTTCTGGGCTGCTGTACATGGAGGTGTAGCAAGAGTCACCCATACATACGAGAGAGACTCCCACTACAAAAACAGAGTCAACAGAAAAAACCATTTACATTTATGGTGGACACGAGTGATGGAAGTCTTGTTGCCATGGTGATTATATTAATTATTATTCCACATCAATGACAATTAATTAAATGTCAAATATCAGTCAAATATTACAGTGTATTTGACCAATTTATTTCTTGCCCATCATCTCTGTAAGGTCTACTCCCCACCCTTGCTATTCACAGAATAGTGAAGAGCATTAGGGGTGTTATCATTCTGTAAGGTTGTGTTAATACCCTCCCCACCCTTGCCATTCACAGAATAGTGAAGGGTATAAGGGGTGTTATCCTTCTGTAAGGTTGTGTTAATACCCTCCCCACCCTTGCCATTCACAGAAAAGTGAAGGGCATTAGGGGTGTTATCCCACTCTAAGGTTGTGTTAATATCCTCCCCACCCTTGCCATTCACAGAAAAGTGAAGGGTATTAGGGGTGTTATCTCTCTGTAAGGTTGTGTTAATATCCTCCCCACCCTTGCTATTCACAGAAAAGTGAAGGGCATTAGGGGTGTTATCCCTTTGTAATGTTGTGTTAATATCCCCCACCCTTGCTATTCACAGAAAAGTCAAGGGCATTAGGGGTGTTATCCTTCTGTAAGGTTTTGTTAATATCCTCCCCACCCTTGCTATTCACAGAAAAGTGAAGGGCATTAGGGGTGTTATCCCTTTGTAAGGTTGTGTTAATATCTTTCCCAACCTTGCTATTCGAAGGAAAATGAAGGGCATTAGGGGTGTTATCTCTCTGTAATGTTGTGTTAATATCCTCCCCACCCTTGCTATTCACAGAAAAATGAAGGGCATTAGGGATCCCTCTGTAAGGTTGTGTTAATATCCTCCCCACCCTTGCCATTCACAGAATAGTGAAGGGTATAAGGGGTGTTATCTCTCTGTAAGGTTGTGTTAATATCCTCCACACCCTTGTTTTTCACAGAATAGTGAATGGTATAAGGGGTGTTATCCCACTCTAAGGTTGTGTTAATATCCTCCCCACCCTTGCGATTCACAGAATAGTGAAGGGTATAAGGGGTGTTATCTCTCTGTAAGGTTGTGTTAATATCCTCCCCACCCTTGCCATTTACAGAATAGTGAAGATATTAGGGGTGTTATCTCTCTATCAGGTTGTGTTAATATCCTCCCCACCATTGCTATTCACAGAAAAGTGAAGGGCATTAGGGGTGTTATCTCTCTGAAAGGTTGTGTTAATATCCTCCCCACCCTTGCCATTCACAGAATAGTGAAGGGTATAAGGGGTGGTGTTATCCCATTGTAAGGTTGTGTTAATACCCTCCCCACCCTTGCCATTCACAGAATAGTGAAGGGTATAAGGGGTGTTATCCTTCTGTAAGGTTGTGTTAATACCCTCCCCACCCTTGCCATTCACAGAAAAGTGAAGGGCATTAGGGGTGTTATCCCACTCTAAGGTTGTGTTTTATCCTCCCCACCCTTGCTTTTCACAGAAAAGTGAAGGGGTATTAGGGGTGTTATCTCTCTGTAAGGTTGTGTTAATATCCTCCCCACCCTTGCTATTCACAGAAAAGTGAAGGGCGTTAGGGGTGTTATCCCTTTGTAAGGTTGTGTTTATATCCTCCCCACCATTGCTATTCACAGAAAAGTGAAGGGCATTAGGGGTGTTATCCATTTGTAATGTTGTGTTAATATCCCCCACCCTTGCTATTCACAGAAAAGTCAAGGACATTAGGGGTGTTATCCTTCTGTAAGGTTTTGTTAATATCCTCCCCACCCTTGCTATTCACAGAAAAGTGAAGGGCATTAGGGGTGTTATCCCTTTGTAAGGTTGTGTTAATATCTTTCCCACCCTTGCTATTCACAGGAAAATGAAGGGCATTAGGGGTGTTATCTCTCTGTAATGTTGTGTTAATATTCTCCCCACCCTAGCTATTCACAGAAAAATGAAGGGCATTAGGGATCCCTGTGTAAGGTTGTGTTAATATCCTCCCCACCCTTGCCATTCACAGAATAGTGAAGGGCATTAGGGGTGTTATCCCTCTGTAAGGTTGTGTTAATATCCTCCCCACCCTTGCCATTCACAGAATGGTGAAGGGTATTATTGGTGTTATCTCTCTGTAAGGTTGTGTTAATATCCTCCCCTCCCTTGCCATTCACAGAATAGTGAAGGGTATAAGGGGTGTTATCCCACTCTAAGGTTGTGTTAATATCCTCCCCACCCTTGCCATTCACAGAATAGTGAAAGGTATAAGGGGTGTTATCCCACTCTAAGGTTGTGTTAATATCCTCCCCACCCTTGCCATTTACAGAATGGTGAAGGGTATTATTGGTGTTATCTCTCTGTAAGGTTGTGTTAATATCCTCCCCACCCTTGCCATTCACAGAATAGTGAAGGGTATAAGGGGTGTTATCTCTCTGTAAGGTTGTGTTAATATCCTCCACACCCTTGCTTTTCACAGAATAGTGAAGGGTATAAGGGGTGTTATCCCACTCTAAGGTTGTGTTAATATCCTCCCCACCCTTGCCATTCACAGAATAGTGAAGGGTATTAGGGGTGTTATCTCTCTGTAAGGTTGTGTTAATATCCTCCCCACCCTTGCCATTCACAGAATAGTGAAGATATTAGGGGTGTTATCTCTCTATCAGTTTGTGTTAATATCCTCCCCACCCTTGCTATTCACAGAAAAGTGAAGGGCATTAGGGGTGTTATCTCTCTGAAAGGTTGTGTTAATATCCTCCCCACCCTTGCCATTCACAGAATAGTGAAGGGTATAAGGGGTGGTGTTATCCCACTGTAAAGTTGTGTTAAAACCCTCCCCATCCTTGCCATTCACAGAACAGTGAAGGGTATTAGGGGTGTTATCTCTCTGTAAGGTAGTGTTAATATCCTCGCCATCCTTGCCATTCACAGAATAGTGAAGGGTATAAGGGGTGTTATCCAACTCTAAGGTTGTGTTAATATCCCCCCAACCCTTGCCATTCACAGAATAGTGAAAGGTATAAGGGGTGTTATCCCACTCTAAGGTTGTGTTAATATCCTCCCCACCCTTGCCATTCACAGAATAGTGAAAGGTATAATGGGTGTTATCTTAATCTAAGGTTGTGTTAATATCCTCCCCACCCTTGCCATTCACAGAATAGTGAATGGTATAAGGGGTGTTACCTCTCTGTAAGGTTGTGATAATATCCTCCCCACCCTTGCCATTCACAGAATAGTGAAGGGTATAAGGGGTGTTATCCCACTCTAAGGTTGTGTTACTATCCTCCCCACCCTTGCCATTCACAGAAAAGTGAAGGGCATTAGGGGTGTTATCTCCCTGTAAGGTTGTGTTAATATCCTCCCCACCTTTGCCATTCACAGAATAGTAAAGGGTATAAGGGGTGTTATCCCACTCTAAGGTTGTGTTAATATCCCCCACCCTTGCTATTCACAGAAAAGTGAAGGGCATTAGGGATGTTGTCTCTCTGTAAGGTTGTGTTAATATCCTCTCCACCCGTGCCATTCACAGAATAGTGAAGGGTATGAGGGGTGTTATCCCACTCTAAGGTTGTGTAAATATCCTCCCCACCCTTGCCATTCACAGAATAGTGAAAGGTATAAGGGGTGGTGTTATCCCAATGTAAGGTTGTGTTAATACCCTCCCCACGCTTGCCATTCACAGAATAGTGAAGGGTATTAGGGGTGTTATCTCTCTGTAAGGTTGTGTTAATATCCTCCCCACCCTTGATATTCACAGAAAAGTGAAGGGCATTGGGGGTGTTATCCCACTCTAAGGTTGTGTTTATATCCCCCACCCTTGCTATTCACAGAAAAGTGAAGGGCATTAGGGGTGTTATCCCACTCTAAGGTTGTGTTAATATCCTCCCCACCCTTGCTATTCACAGAAAAGTGAAGGGCATTAGGGGTGTTATCTCTCTGTAAGGTTGTGTTAATATCCTTCCCACCCTTGCCATTCACAGAAAAGTGAATGGTATAAGAGGTGGTGTTATCCCACTGTAAGGTTGTGTTAATACCCTCCCCACCCTCGCCATTCACAAATAGTGAAGGGTATTAGGGGTATTATCTCTCTGTAAGGTTGCGATAATATCCTCCCCACCTTTGCCATTCACAGGATAGTGAAGGGTATAAGGGGTGTTATCCCACTCTGAGGTTGTGTTTATATCCTCCCCACCCTTGCTATTCACAGAACAGTGAAGGGCATTTGGGGTGTTATCCCACTCTAAGGTTGTGTTAATATCCTCCCCACCCTTGCTATTCACAGAATAGTGAAGGGCATTAGGGGTGTTATCCCACTCTAAGGTTGTGTTTATATCCTCCCCACACTTGCCATTCACAGAATAGTGAAGGGTATAAGAGGTGTTATCCCACTCTAAGGTTGTGTTAATATCCTCCCCAACCTTGCCATTCACAGAAAAGTGAAGGGCATTAGGGGTGTTATCTCTCTGTAAGGTTGTGTTAATATCCTCCCCACCATTGCCATTCACAGAAAAGTGAAGGGCATTAGGGGTGTTATCTCTCTATAAGGTTGTGTTAATATCCTCCCCACCCTTGCCATTCACAGAATAGTGAAGGGTATAAGGGGTGTTTTCCCACTCTAAGGTTGTGTTAATATCCTCCCCACCCTTGCTATTCACAGAAAAGTGAAGGGCATAAAGGGTGTTATCCCACTGTAAGGTTGTGTTAATATCCTCCTCACCCTTGCTATTCACAGAATAGTGAAGAGCATTAGGGGTGTTATCCCTCTGTAAGGTTGTGTTAATATCATCCTCACCCTTGCTATTCACAGAATAGTGAAGGATATAAGGGGTGTTATCCCACTCTAAGGTTGTGTTAATATCCCCCACCCTTGCCATTCACAGAAAAGTGAAGGGCATTAGGGGTATTATCTCTCTGTAAGGTTGTGTTAATATCCTCCCCACCCTTGCCATTCACAGAATAGTGAAGGGTATAAGGGGTGTTATCCCACTCTAAGGTTGTGTTAATATCCTCCCCACCATTGCCATTCACAGAATAGTGAAGCGTATTAGGGGTGTTATCTCTCTGTAAGGTTGTGTTAATATCCTCCCCACCCTTGCTATTCACAGAATAGTGAAGAGCATTAGGGGTGTTATCCCTCTGTAAGGTTGTGTTAATATCCTCCTCACCCTTGCTATTCATTGAATAGTGAAGGGCATTAGGGGTGTTATCCCACTCTAAGGTTGTGTTTATATCCTCCCCACCCTTGCTATTCACAGAAAAGTGAAGGGCCTTAGGGGTATTATCTCTCTGTAAGGTTGTGTTAATATCCTCCCCACCCTTGCCATTCACAGAATAGTGAAGGGTATAAGGGGTGTTATCCCACTCTAAGGTTGTGTTAATATCCTCCCCACCATTGCCATTCACAGAATAGTGAAGGGTATTAGGGGTGTTATCTCTCTGTAAGGTTGTGTTAATATCCTCCCCAACCTTGCCATTCACAAAATAGTGAAGGGTATAAGGGGTGTTATCCCTCTGTAAAGTTGTGTTAATATCCTCCCCACCCTTGCTGTTCACAGAATAGTAAAGGGTATAAGGGGTGTTATCCCACTCTAAGGTTGTGTTAATATCCCCTACCCTTGCTATTCACAGAAAAGTGAAGGGCATTATGGGTGTTATCTCTCTGTAAGGTTGTGTTAATATCATCCCCACCCTTGCTATTCACAGAGAAGTAAAGGGCATTAGGGGTGTTATCTCTCTGTAAGGTTGTGTTAATATCCTCTCCACCCTTGCTATTCACAGAATAGTGAAGGGTATAAGGGGTGTTATCCCACTCTAAGGTTGTGTTAATATCCTCTCCACCCTTGCCATTCACAGAATAGTGAAGGGTATAAGGGGTGTTATCCCACTCTAAGGTTGTGTTAATACCCTCCCCACCCTTGCCATTCACAGAATAGTGAAGGGTATTAGGGGTTTTATCTCTCTGTAAGGTTGTGTTATTATCCTCCCCACCCTTGCCATTCGTAGAATAGTGAAAGGTATTAGGGGTGTTATCTCTCTGTAAGGTTGTGTTAATATCCTCCCCACCCTTGCCATTCACAGAATAGTGAAGGGTATAAGGGGTGTCATCCCACTCTAAGGTTGTGTTAATATCCTCCCCACCCTTGCCATTCACAGAAAAGTGAAGGGCATTAGGGGTCTTATCTCTCTGTAAGGTTGTGTTAATGCCCTAACCCCTGCCATTCACAGAATAGTAAAGGGTATAAGGGTATTATCCCATTTTAAGGTTGTGTTAATATCCCCCACCCTTGCTATTCACTGAAAAGTGAAGGGCATTAGGGGTGTTATCTCTCTGTAAGGTTGTGTTTATATTCTCCCCACCCTTTCCATTCACAGAAAAATGAAGGGGATTAGGGTTGTTATATCTCTGTAAGGTTGTGTAAATACCCTAACACCTGCCATTCACAGAATAGTGAATGGTATAAGGGGTGTTATCCCACTCTAAGGTTGTGTTAATATTCCCACCCTTGCTATTCACAGAAAAGTGAAGGGCATTAGGGGTTTTATCTCTCTGTAAGGTTGTCTTAATACCATAACCTCTGCAATTCACAGAATAGTGAAGGGTATAAGGGGTGTTATCCCACTCTAAGGTTGTGTTAATATCCCCCACCCTTGCTATTCACAGAAAGGTGAAGGGCATTGGGGGTGTTATCCCACTGTAAGGTTGTGTTAATATCCCCCACCCCTGCTATTTACAGAAAAGTGAAAAGCATTAGGGGTGTTATCCCACTGTAAGGTTGTGTTAATATTTCCTCCATCCCCTGCCATTCACAGAAAAATGAAGGGCACTTAGGGTGTTATTTCTCTGTACGGTTGTGCTAATATCCCCCCACCCCTACCATTCACAGAAAAGTGAAGGGCACTAGGGGTGTTAACACTTTGTAAGGTTATGTTTATATCCCCCACCCCTGCCATTCACTGAGTAGTGAAGGGCATTAGGGGTATTATCCCTCTGTTAGGTTGTGTTAATATCCCCTTACCCCTACCATTCACAGAAAAGTGAAGGCCACTCAGGATGTTTTCCCTCTGTAAGGTTGTGTTAATATCCCCCCACCCCTGCCATTCACAAAAGTGAAGGGCATTAGGGATGTTATCCCTCTGTAAGGTTGTGCTAATTTTCCCCCACCCCTATCATTCACAGAAAAGTGAAAGGCATTAGGTGTGTTATCCCTCTGTAAGGTTGTGTTAATATCTTCCCCACCCTTGCTATTCACAGAATAGAAGGGCATTAGGGTTGTTATCCCTCTGTAAGGTTGTGTTAATATACCCCCAACCCTGCCATTCACAAAAAAGTGAAAGGCATTAGGGGTGTTATCCCTCTGTAAGGTTGTGTTGATATCCCCCACCCCTGCCATTCACAGAAAACTGAAGTGCATTAGGGGTGTTATTAAATTGTCAGGTTGTGTTAATATCCTCCACCCTTGCCATTCACAAAAAAGTGAAAGGCACTATGGTTGTTATCCCTCTGTAAGGTTGTGTTAATATTCCCCCACCTCTGCCATTCACAAAATAGTGAAGGGCATTAGGGGTGTTATCCAACCGTAAGGTTGTTTTAAAATCACCCACCCTTGCTATTCACAGAAAAGTGAAGGGTGCTAGGGGTGTTATTCATCTGTAAGGTTGTGTTAATATTCCCCCACCCCTGCCATTCACTGAGTAGTGAAGGGCATTAGGGGTGTTGTCCATCTGTAAGGTTGTGTTAATATCCCCCACCCTTGCCATTCACAGAAAAGTGAAGGGTGTTTGGGGTGTTATCCCTCTGTAAGATTGTGCTAATATCCCCAACCCCTGCCATTCACAGAAAAGTGAAGAGTGTTAAGGGTGTTATCCCTCTGTAAGGTTCTGTAAATATCCCCCACCCCTGCCATTCACATAAATGTGATGGGCACTAGGGATGTTATCCCTCTGTAAGGTTGTGTTAAAATCCCTCACCCCTGCCATTCATCCAAAAGTGAAGGTCATTAGGGATGTTATCCCTCGGTAAGGTTGCGTTAATATCCCCCACCCTTGCCATTCACAGAAAAGTGAAGGGTGTTTGGGGTGTTATCCCTCTGTAAGATTGTGCTAATATCCCCAACCCCTGCCATTCACAGAAACGTGAAGAGTGTTAAGGGTGTTATCCCTCTGTAAGGTTCTGTAAATATCCCCCACCCCTGCCATTCACATAAAAGTGATTGGCACTAGGGATGTTATCCCTCTGTAAGGTTGTGTTAAAATCCCTCACCCCTGCCATTTATCCAAAAGTGAAGGTCATTAGGGATGTTATCCCTCTGTAAGGTTGTGTTAATATCCCCCACCCTTGCCATTCACAGAAAAGTGAAGGGTGTTTGGGGTGTTATCCCTCTGTAAGATTGTGCTAATATCCCCAACCCCTGCCATTCACAGAAAAGTGAAGAGTGTTAAGGGTGTTATCCCTTTGTAAAATTCTATAAATATCCCCCACCCCTGCCATTCACATAAATGTGATGGGCACTAGGGATGTTATCCCACTGTAAGGTTGTGTTAAAATCCCTCACCCCTGCCATTCACCGAAAAGTGAAGGGTACTAGGGGTGTTATCCCACTTTAAGGTTGTGGTCATATCACCCACCCCAGCCATTCACAGAATAGTGAAGGGCATTTCGGGTGTTATCCTTTTGTATGGTTGTGTTAATATCCCCACCCATGCCATTCAAAGAAAAGTGAAGGACATTTGTGGTTTTATCACTCTGTAAGTTTGTGTTAATATCCCCCTACCCCTGCCATTCACAGCAAAGTGAAGGGCATTTGGAATATTATCCTTCTGTAAGGTTGTGTTAATATCCCACACCTCTGCCATTCACAGAATAATGAAGGGCACTAGGGGTGTTATCCCACTGTAAGGTTGTGTTAATATTCTTCCCACCCCTGCCATTCACAATTAGTGTGGGGCATTAGGCGTGTTATCCCTCTGTAAGGTTGTTTTATTATCACTCACCCTTGCCATTCACAGAGTAGTAAAGGGCATTAGGGGTGTTATTCCTCTGTAAGTTGTGTTAATATCCCACCATAAATGCCATTCACAAAAAAATTAAGGGCACTAGGGGTGTTATCCCTCTGTAAGGTTGTGTTAATATCCCCCACACCTGCCATTCACTGAGAAGTGAAGGCCACTAGGGATGTTATCCCTCTGTAAATTTGTGTAAATATCCCCACCCCTGCCATTCACAGAATAGAAGGGCATTAAGGTTGTTATCCCTCTGTAAGGTTGTGTTTATATCACCAACCCCTACCATTCACAGAAAAGTGAAGGGCATTATTTGGGGTGTTATCCCTCTGTAAGGTTGTGTTTATATCCCCTACCCCTGCCATTCACAGAAAGTGAAGGGCATTAGTGGTGTTATCCCTCTGTAAGGTTGTGTTAATATCCCCCAACCCTACCATTCACAGAAAAGTGCTGGCTTTTCAACTTTAATATTTGATAACATTTACAAACATATAGAGGAGGTGGGGGCTTTTGAACTTAATATTTGGTAAAATTGACAAACATGTTGGGGAAGTGGGGGCTTTTCAACTTTAATATTTGGTAAAATTGATAAACATATAGGGGACGTGGGGGGTTTTCAACTTTAATGTTTGGTAACATTTACAAACATAATGAGGAGACATGGCTTTTCAACTTTAATGTTTGGTAAAATTGACAAACAAAATGAGGAGGTGGGGGCTTTTCAACTTTAATATTTGGTAAAATTCACAAACATAATGAGGAGATGGGGGCTTTTCAACTTTAATATTTGGTAACATTTACAATTATAAAGTGAAGTCGTGGGCTTTTCAACTTTAATATTTGGTAAAGTTGATAAACATAAAGAGGAGATGGGGGCTTTTCAATTTTAATATTTGGTAAAATTGATAAACATATAGAGGAGGAAGGGGCTTTTCAAGTTTAATATTTGGTTAAATTGATAAACATATAGGGGAGGTGGGGACTTTTCAACTTCAATGTTTGGTAAAATTTACAAACATAATGTGGAGACGGGGGCTTTTCAACTTTAATGTTTGGTAAAGTTGATAAACATATAGAGGAGGAAGGGGCTTTTCAACTTTAATATTTTGTTAAATTGATAAACATATAGTGGAGGTGGGGACTTTTCAACTTTAATGTTTGGTAACATGTACAAACATAATGAGGAGACGGGAGCTTTTCGACTTTAAAATTTGGTAACATTTACAAACATGATGAGGAGACGGGCGCTTTTCAACTTTAAAATTTGGTAACATGTACAAACATAATGAGGAGGTAGGGACTTTTCAACTTTAAAATTTGGTAACATTTACAAACATAATGAGGAGACGGGGGCTTTTCAACTTTAAAATTTGGTAACATGTACAAACATAATGAGGAGATGGGGGCTTTTCAACTTTAATGTTTGGTAAAATTTACAAACATAATGTGGAGACGGGGGCTTTTCAACTTTAATGATTGGTAACATTTAAAAACATAATGAGGAGACGGGGGCTTTTCAACTTTAAATGTTGGTAACAAACATAATGAGGAGGTGGGGGCTTTTCAATTTAAATGTTTGGTAACATTTACAAACATGATGAGGAGGTCGGGGCTTTTCAACTTTAAAATTTGGTAACATTTACAAACATAATGAGGAGACAGGGGCTTTTCAACTTTAGAATTTGGTAACATTTACAAACATGATGAGGAGGTGGGGGCTTTTCAACTTTAATGTTTGGTAACATTTACAAACATAATGAGGAGGTGGGGGCTTTTCAACTTTAATGTTTGGTAACATTTACAAACATGATGAGGAGGTGGGGGCTTTTCAACTTTAATATTTGGTAACATTTACAAACATAATGAGGAGGTGGGGGCTTCTCAACTTTAATGTTTGGTAACATTTACAAACATAATGAGGAGGTGGGGGCTTTTCAACTTAAATGTTTGGTAAAATTGTCAAACATAATGAGGAGACGGGGGCTTTTCAACTTTAAAATTTGGTAACATTAACAAACATAATGAGGAGACGGGGGCTTTTCAACTTTAAAATTTGGTAACATTTACAAACATGATGAGGAGGTGGGGGCTTTTCAACTTTAATGTTTGGTAACATTTACAAACATAATGAGGAGACGGGGGCTTTTCAACTTTAAAATTTGGTAACATGTACAAACATAATGAGGAGATGGGGGCTTTTCAACTTTAATGTTTGGTAAAATTTACAAACATAATGTGGAGACGGGGGCTTTTCAACTTTAATGATTGGTAACATTTAAAAACATAATGAGGAGACGGGGGCTTTTCAACTTTAAATGTTGGTAACAAACATAATGAGGAGGTGGGGGCTTTTCAATTTAAATGTTTGGTAACATTTACAAACATGATGAGGAGGTCGGGGCTTTTCAACTTTAAAATTTGGTAACATTTACAAACATAATGAGGAGACAGGGGCTTTTCAACTTTAGAATTTGGTAACATTTACAAACATGATGAGGAGGTGGGGGCTTTTCAACTTTAATGTTTGGTAACATTTACAAACATAATGAGGAGGTGGGGGCTTTTCAACTTTAATGTTTGGTAACATTTACAAACATGATGAGGAGGTGGGGGCTTTTCAACTTTAATATTTGGTAACATTTACAAACATAATGAGGAGGTGGGGGCTTCTCAACTTTAATGTTTGGTAACATTTACAAACATAATGAGGAGGTGGGGGCTTTTCAACTTAAATGTTTGGTAAAATTGTCAAACATAATGAGGAGACGGGGGCTTTTCAACTTTAAAATTTGGTAACATTAACAAACATAATGAGGAGACGGGGGCTTTTCAACTTTAATGTTTGGTAACATTTACAAACATAATGAGGAGGTGTGGGCTTTTCAACTTTAATGTTTGGTAACATTTACAAACATAATGAGGAGGTGGGGGCTTTTCAACTTAAATGTTTGGTAAAATTGTCAAACATAATGAGGAGACGGGGGCTTTTCAACTTTAATATTTGGTAACATTTACAAACATGTTGGGGAGGTGGGGGCTTTTCAACTTTAATATTTGGTAACATTTACAAACATAATGATGAGACGGGAGCTTTTCAACTTATATGTGGGTAACAAACATAATGAGGAGGTGGGGGCTTTTCAACTTTAATGTTTGGGGAGACGGGGGCTTTTCAGCTTTAATGTTTGGTAACATTTACAAACATAATGAGGAGGTGGGGGCTTTTCAACTTTAATGTTTGATTACATTTACAAACATAATGAGGAGGTTGGGGCTTTTCAACTTATAATTTGGTAACATTTACAAACATAATGAGGAGGTGGGGGCTTTTCAACTTTAATGTTTGGTAATATTTACAAACATAATGAGGAGACAGGGGCTTTTTAGCTTTAATGTTTGGTAACATTGACAAACATAATGAGGAGACGGGAGCTTTTCAACTTTAATATTTGGTAAAATTGTCAAACATAATGAGGAGACAGGGGCTGTTCAACTTTAATGTTTGGTAAAATTGACAAACATGTTAGGGAGGTGGGGGCTTTTCAACTTTAATATTTGGTAACATTTACAAACATAATGAGGAGGTGGGGGCTTTTCAACTGTAATATTTGGTATAATTGTCAAACATGTTGGGGAGGTTGAGGCTTTTCAACTTATAATTTGGTAACATTTTCAAACATAATGAGGAGGTAGGGGCTTTTCAACTTAAATATTTGGAAACATTTACAAACATGTTGGGGAGTTGGGGGCTTTTCAACTTTAATGTTTGGTAACATTTACAAACATAATGAGGAGGTGGGGGCTTTTCAACTTTAATATTTGGTAAAATTGTCAAACATGTTGGGGAGGTGGGGGCTTTTCAGCTTGTAATTTGGTAACATTTACAAACATAATGAGGAGGTGGGGGCTTTTCAACTTTAATATTTGGTAAAATTGACAAACATGTTGGGGAGGTGTGGGCTTTTCAACTTTAATATTTGGTAAAATTGACAAACATGTTGGGGAGGTGGGGGCTTTTCAACTTTAATATTTGGTAAAATTGACAAACATGTTGGGGAGGTGGGGGCTTTTCAACTTTAATATTTGGTAACATTTACAAACATAATGAGGAGGTGGGGGCTTTTCAACTTTAATATTTGGTACAATTGACAAACATGTTGGGGAGGTGGAGGCTTTTCAACTTTAATATTTGGTTACATTTACAAACATAATGAGGAGGTGGGGGCTTTTCAACTTTAATATTTGGTACAATTGACAAACATGTTGGGGAGGTGGGGGCTTTTCAACTTTAATATTTGGTAACATTTACAAACATAATGAGGTGTGGGCTTTTCAACTTTGATATTTGGTAAAATTGACAAACATGTTGGGGAGGTGTGGGCTTTTCAACTTTAATATTTGATAATATTTAGAAACATAATGAGGAGACGGGGGCTTTTCAACTTTAATATTTGGTAAATTTTACAAATATAATGAGGAGAAGGGGGCTTTTCAACTTTAATGTTTGGTAAAATTGACAAACATGTTGGGGAGGTGGGGGCTTTTCAACCTTAATATTTGGTAAAATTGACAAACATGTTGGGGAGATGGGGGATTTTCAACTTTAATATTTGGTAAAATTCACAAACATAATGAGGAGATGGGGGCTTTTCAACTTTAATATTTGGTAACATTTACAATTATAAAGTGAAGTCGTGGGCTTTTCAACTTTAATATTTGGTAAAGTTGATAAACATAAAGAGGAGATGGGGGCTTTTCAATTTTAATATTTGGTAAAATTGATAAACATATAGAGGAGGAAGGGGCTTTTCAAGTTTAATATTTGGTTAAATTGATAAACATATAGGGGAGGTGGGGACTTTTCAACTTCAATGTTTGGTAAAATTTACAAACATAATGTGGAGACGGGGGCTTTTCAACTTTAATGTTTGGTAAAGTTGATAAACATATAGAGGAGGAAGGGGCTTTTCAACTTTAATATTTTGTTAAATTGATAAACATATAGTGGAGGTGGGGACTTTTCAACTTTAATGTTTGGTAACATGTACAAACATAATGAGGAGACGGGAGCTTTTCGACTTTAAAATTTGGTAACATTTACAAACATGATGAGGAGACGGGCGCTTTTCAACTTTAAAATTTGGTAACATGTACAAACATAATGAGGAGGTAGGGACTTTTCAACTTTAAAATTTGGTAACATTTACAAACATAATGAGGAGACGGGGGCTTTTCAACTTTAATATTTGGTAACATTTACAAACATAATGAGGAGGTGGGGGCTTCTCAACTTTAATGTTTGGTAACATTTACAAACATAATGAGGAGGTGGGGGCTTTTCAACTTAAATGTTTGGTAAAATTGTCAAACATAATGAGGAGACGGGGGCTTTTCAACTTTAAAATTTGGTAACATTAACAAACATAATGAGGAGACGGGGGCTTTTCAACTTTAAAATTTGGTAACATTTACAAACATGATGAGGAGGTGGGGGCTTTTCAACTTTAATGTTTGGTAACATTTACAAACATAATGAGGAGACGGGGGCTTTTCAACTTTAAAATTTGGTAACATGTACAAACATAATGAGGAGATGGCGGCTTTTCAACTTTAATGTTTGGTAAAATTTACAAACATAATGTGGAGACGGGGGCTTTTCAACTTTAATGATTGGTAACATTTAAAAACATAATGAGGAGACGGGGGCTTTTCAACTTTAAATGTTGGTAACAAACATAATGAGGAGGTGGGGGCTTTTCAATTTAAATGTTTGGTAACATTTACAAACATGATGAGGAGGTCGGGGCTTTTCAACTTTAAAATTTGGTAACATTTACAAACATAATGAGGAGACAGGGGCTTTTCAACTTTAGAATTTGGTAACATTTACAAACATGATGAGGAGGTGGGGGCTTTTCAACTTTAATGTTTGGTAACATTTACAAACATAATGAGGAGGTGGGGGCTTTTCAACTTTAATGTTTGGTAACATTTACAAACATGATGAGGAGGTGGGGGCTTTTCAACTTTAATATTTGGTAACATTTACAAACATAATGAGGAGGTGGGGGCTTCTCAACTTTAATGTTTGGTAACATTTACAAACATAATGAGGAGGTGGGGGCTTTTCAACTTAAATGTTTGGTAAAATTGTCAAACATAATGAGGAGACGGGGGCTTTTCAACTTTAAAATTTGGTAACATTAACAAACATAATGAGGAGACGGGGGCTTTTCAACTTTAATGTTTGGTAACATTTACAAACATAATGAGGAGGTGTGGGCTTTTCAACTTTAATGTTTGGTAACATTTACAAACATAATGAGGAGGTGGGGGCTTTTCAACTTAAATGTTTGGTAAAATTGTCAAACATAATGAGGAGACGGGGGCTTTTCAACTTTAATATTTGGTAACATTTACAAACATGTTGGGGAGGTGGGGGCTTTTCAACTTTAATATTTGGTAACATTTACAAACATAATGATGAGACGGGAGCTTTTCAACTTATATGTGGGTAACAAACATAATGAGGAGGTGGGGGCTTTTCAACTTTAATGTTTGGGGAGACGGGGGCTTTTCAGCTTTAATGTTTGGTAACATTTACAAACATAATGAGGAGGTGGGGGCTTTTCAACTTTAATGTTTGATTACATTTACAAACATAATGAGGAGGTTGGGGCTTTTCAACTTATAATTTGGTAACATTTACAAACATAATGAGGAGGTGGGGGCTTTTCAACTTTAATGTTTGGTAATATTTACAAACATAATGAGGAGACAGGGGCTTTTTAGCTTTAATGTTTGGTAACATTGACAAACATAATGAGGAGACGGGAGCTTTTCAACTTTAATATTTGGTAAAATTGTCAAACATAATGAGGAGACAGGGGCTGTTCAACTTTAATGTTTGGTAAAATTGACAAACATGTTAGGGAGGTGGGGGCTTTTCAACTTTAATATTTGGTAACATTTACAAACATAATGAGGAGGTGGGGGCTTTTCAACTGTAATATTTGGTATAATTGTCAAACATGTTGGGGAGGTTGAGGCTTTTCAACTTATAATTTGGTAACATTTTCAAACATAATGAGGAGGTAGGGGCTTTTCAACTTAAATATTTGGAAACATTTACAAACATGTTGGGGAGTTGGGGGCTTTTCAACTTTAATGTTTGGTAACATTTACAAACATAATGAGGAGGTGGGGGCTTTTCAACTTTAATATTTGGTAAAATTGTCAAACATGTTGGGGAGGTGGGGGCTTTTCAGCTTGTAATTTGGTAACATTTACAAACATAATGAGGAGGTGTGGGCTTTTCAACTTTAATATTTGGTAAAATTGACAAACATGTTGGGGAGGTGTGGGCTTTTCAACTTTAATATTTGGTAAAATTGACAAACATGTTGGGGAGGTGGGGGCTTTTCAACTTTAATATTTGGTAAAATTGACAAACATGTTGGGGAGGTGGGGGCTTTTCAACTTTAATATTTGGTAACATTTACAAACATAATGAGGAGGTGGGGGCTTTTCAACTTTAATATTTGGTACAATTGACAAACATGTTGGGGAGGTGGAGGCTTTTCAACTTTAATATTTGGTTACATTTACAAACATAATGAGGAGGTGGGGGCTTTTCAACTTTAATATTTGGTACAATTGACAAACATGTTGGGGAGGTGGGGGCTTTTCAACTTTAATATTTGGTAACATTTACAAACATAATGAGGTGTGGGCTTTTCAACTTTGATATTTGGTAAAATTGACAAACATGTTGGGGAGGTGTGGGCTTTTCAACTTTAATATTTGATAATATTTAGAAACATAATGAGGAGACGGGGGCTTTTCAACTTTAATATTTGGTAAATTTTACAAATATAATGAGGAGAAGGGGGCTTTTCAACTTTAATGTTTGGTAAAATTGACAAACATGTTGGGGAGGTGGGGGCTTTTCAACCTTAATATTTGGTAAAATTGACAAACATGTTGGGGAGATGGGGGATTTTCAACTTTAATATTTGGTAAAATTCACAAACATAATGAGGAGATGGGGGCTTTTCAACTTTAATATTTGGTAACATTTACAATTATAAAGTGAAGTCGTGGGCTTTTCAACTTTAATATTTGGTAAAGTTGATAAACATAAAGAGGAGATGGGGGCTTTTCAATTTTAATATTTGGTAAAATTGATAAACATATAGAGGAGGAAGGGGCTTTTCAAGTTTAATATTTGGTTAAATTGATAAACATATAGGGGAGGTGGGGACTTTTCAACTTCAATGTTTGGTAAAATTTACAAACATAATGTGGAGACGGGGGCTTTTCAACTTTAATGTTTGGTAAAGTTGATAAACATATAGAGGAGGAAGGGGCTTTTCAACTTTAATATTTTGTTAAATTGATAAACATATAGTGGAGGTGGGGACTTTTCAACTTTAATGTTTGGTAACATGTACAAACATAATGAGGAGACGGGAGCTTTTCAACTTTAAAATTTGGTAACATTTACAAACATGATGAGGAGACGGGCGCTTTTCAACTTTAAAATTTGGTAACATGTACAAACATAATGAGGAGGTAGGGACTTTTCAACTTTAAAATTTGGTAACATTTACAAACATAATGAGGAGACGGGGGCTTTTCAACTTTAAAATTTGGTAACATGTACAAACATAATGAGGAGATGGGGGCTTTTCAACTTTAATGTTTGGTAAAATTTACAAACATAATGTGGAGACGGGGGCTTTTCAACTTTAATGATTGGTAACATTTAAAAACATAATGAGGAGACGGGGGCTTTTCAACTTTAAATGTTGGTAACAAACATAATGAGGAGGTGGGGGCTTTTCAACTTTAATATTTGGTAAATTTTACAAATATAATGAGGAGAACGGGGCTTTTCAACTTTAATGTTTGGTAAAATTGACAAACATGTTGGGGAGGTGGGGGCTTTTCAACTTTAATATTTGGTAAAATTGTCAAACATGTTGGGGAGGTGGAGGCTTTTCAACTTTAATATTTGGTAACATTTACAAACATAATGAGGAGATGGGGGCTTTTCAACTTTAATATTTGGTAAAATTGACAAACATGTTTGGGAGGTGGGGGCTTTTCAACTTTAATATTTGGTAACATTTACAAACATAATGAGGAGACGGGGGCTTTTCAACTTTAATATTTGGTAAATTTTACAAATATAATGAAGAGAAGGGGGCTTTTCAACTTTAATGTTTGGTAAAATTGACAAACATGTTGGGGAGGTGTGGGCTTTTCAACCTTAATATTTGGTAAAATTGTCAAACATGTTGGGGAGATGGGGGATTTTCAACTTTAATATTTGGTAACATTTTCAAACATAATGAGGAGACTGGGGCTTTTCAACTTTAATATTTGGGAAATTTTACAAATATAATGAGGAGAAGGGAGCTTTTCAACTTTAATGTTTGGTAAAATTGACAAACATGTTAGGGAGGTGGGGGCTTTTCAACTTTAATATTTGGTAACATTTACAAACATAATGAGGAGATGGGGGCTTTTCAGCTTTAATATTTGGTAAATTTTACAAATATAATGAGGAGAAGGGGGCTTTTCAACTTTAATGTATGGTAAAATTGACAAACATGTTGGGGAGGTGGGGGCTTTTCAACTTTAATATTTGGTAAAATTTACAAACATAATGAGGAGACGGGGGCTTTTCAACTTTAATATTTTGTAAATTTTATAAACATACAGGGGAGGTGGTGGTTTGTCAACTTTAATATTTGGTAAAATTTACAAACATATATTTTGGGGGAGGTGGGGGGGGGGGATCCATTTCATCTTGACACATTCTAGAAACAGTGTTAGATACATGTTGGATATTTGTCGATGTTTGTCAAATTTTACAGGAGTTATGGCACCATCGTCATGAGCACTATGTCACAGGCATTTGACTTGATAACCAAATCAGTTGAGTTATATACTGATAACGGGTTGACTAGTCTTAATTAAAACAATCCTATAACTACTACATTCTTCTTATTCTACAAGATTTTACATTAGTGTGTATTTATTTACTTACAACAGATAAATTTATGGCTTAAAATATTATCAAATTTAAACCTGCATTCACCATGTTCCTTGAAGTAGTTTCCCCTGAATTAATATAGAAAATAGTCTTGTAACACTTATGTATTACAGTTTTTTCAAAAGGTAAATTTTTCAATGTGTCCAAAATCCAACAGAAACAATGTTAACATTGTGTGTCTGTAGCTATATCCCCAATATTTGTTTGAAGCACATGTATGATGACCACCTCCTTGCACTAGCCCTATCTCTACATATATTTACAGGATTCAGTACCACATACTGTAGACCGCTCCGGCTATTATTCAGGCTCTGTGTCCAACGGAGTTGTCAACCCTGCATATGCCAATCACTTTCAGAAAAAACGTGTTAGCATTGATAGAGTATCAGACTCAATGTTTGGTGACGATGTTGTCGAGGAAGACGAAGACGACTTCTTTTGGGACAAAAATCAAGACAGTGGGCTTGTCAGTACTGTAAGTAGCGAGTTTTTTAGTCAATGTGGCCATGATTTAAAATAAGAATTTAGAATGATGGGACTGTTTAAAGTGGCATAACCAGTATCTGAATATATTTCTTTTATAAAGAAACAACTTGTTTATGAATGAGAAACTTTTTTCATGAATGCTCATAGCCCTCGATGAATTGATAACAGTCGATACCACTCTTAAACTTGAATAAATTGTGTTTTTATTTTGTGATCTGTAACGGACTATGTCCGTGCGCCCGTGAGTGGGTGCATACCCGGCTTTCCCCACTGTATCTCCTTAAGTTGTGATTGGAATTTTGAATAACTTGGCACAAATGTTTACTAGGACAAGACGATGTGTCATGCGACTGACTTGGGTCTGTTCATCAAAGGTCAAGGTCATAGCTCAATGTCAAGTGTTTGAAAATCCAATGTATACACAGTGTTTCCTTTTATCCAGACCATATCTTCTTTAGTTGTGATTTGAATTTTAAATAACTTGGCACAAATGTTCACTAGGACAACACGATGTGTCATACAAATGACTTTGGTCTGTTCGTCAATGGTCAAGGTCACAGCTCATTATATTCGTCCACTGCTCTCCGGACATGATCTTCTTTAATTGTTATTGGACTTAAATAACTTGGAACAAATGTTTACTAGGACAAGATGATGTGTCATGCAAATGACTTGGGTCTGTTCTTCAAAGGTCAAGGTCACAGCTCCGTCCATCCATCCACTGCTGTCCTAACCATATCCTCTTTAGTTGTTATTGACTTTTTAAAATAATTGGCAAAAATGCTAACCAGCCAAAGAAAATATGTCATGCGAATGAGTTGGGTCTGTTCGTCAAAGTTTTTGTTTTGTTTTGGGGTTATAACTTATATATTTATGGTTTGATTTGGAACATTACACCAGTGCTCACTGGGACAAGACAATGTGTCATATTATAGTTGGCTATATATTTCAGTTTGCTGCATTCACATGTGATTTCTGTGCTCAGCAACTTTTTCATTTTGCATAATTTAAATCCATTTATCTGGAAATGCCTCTAAGGGTTAATGAGATGGCAGGGGATATGACCACATTAGTGTGTTCTAACATGCTGATTAGCCGCTCTGCTGACGGAAATTATTGTAACATTTTTGATATACCACTCAGTTTTGTAATCCTTCAGTATTAGAACAGTAACCAGATATGTGCAAAGATACAAATGCATTAAATTTTAGTGACAAATATTTTTTTCCACATTTTGTTGGAATATAACTTTTTGAATATGAGAATCCATTTATTGTTGAATAATAATAGCATTGCTAGGGAAATTAATAAAAAACCCAACCTAATCAGCCAAGTCACAATCCACAGAAATGACTACTGCACTATGTAGGAATATAATAAGATCGGATGTTTAAATCTGAGTTTAAACTTAACTACTTTCTCTCATTTAAATAATAATGCCTGAAATTTCTTAATGTTTACAAATATACTAAATCATTTGCATATCCCACGGGTCAGGTCTAATTCAAATATCGGCGATAATAGCTAGTTTCAAAGCATGCTTTTGTCAATAAACAATGGATTTTGCACCAGACATGATCCAGATAGCCGCAATTTATTCTAGATATTACAATTATACCAGTTTTTTTATTGAAGTAAAAGGGTAGAACTTACTGGTTATGCCCCTTTAAGTATACATTCAAGCTCAATTGTTCGAACTGCCTTATAGGAACTTAAGTATTTATATTTTAAAATGTTGTATAGACAAAGGTTATACATATCACCATAATAATTCACACGGATACTGAAGCTCAGTTCAGAAATAATAATGTAAATTGTAAAAGTGAAATTTAGCTTGAAGTTGATGTTTTACGAATACAATTAATAAGCAGGCCTTCTAAAATTGCCGGTTTTTCGGTTTTTGGACCAATTTCTGAAGTTCAAAACCGATTTTCGTTTCAAAGTTTAATAAAAAATCAGTCCAGATATTTTCAAAGTTTAATAAAAAATCGGTCCAGATATTTTCTATCGGTCATATAAATTCTCATAAATTGCTATTACCATGCCATACTGACCTGTGAAATACGCCTTGCGGCAATACCATTTGTCCCAATAATCCGATTGTTTTGTCACCTGCTGTGCGAAATGATGTAAATTTTGACTAAACCATTAATGATATTAGGGGGAGTTTATCGGAAGAGTCTTTCGCTATGTAGCACACCTTCAATGTGTGATCAGCGACCCATAGCGTACTGTCGGTTCATCAAAAGATTGTGTTGCGTCCGTAATTTCTTTGATATACCGCTTGCCAAAGCTGGGACGGTCGGACCGAATATTGTTTGCGTCATTTAAAATATTTGATAAAACGTGCAGTGTTACTTGTTTGTTTCATTTGTTTTAAAAATAACTATATATGAGCTGGTTTTGGTAATTGTACGTAGTGGCTAGCTATAGCACAACGCATATCAAAAATAAAAAGGTTGAATGAACCGTTACATTGGTTTTCACGGTGATTATTTCAAGCAGCTTCCAGAACTTGCGTCACTTCCAGTTCGATTGAGCGTTTTTAATATAATTAAAATTATTCCGTTAAGCGGAAACATAATGTCAGTCATTAAAATGTACACAATGTGATAAAGTATGTTATAAATAATACACAAATAAACTTGAAATAGTTCCCTATTAATGAATAAACAGAAAAAATACATGGTGCAGCTGACATGGTGGGTGGGGTATGCATAGTGATTTTTTTTAAAATAAGTGCGATTCTTACGGTAGTAAAAAACCTGGACCGATTTGCATTTTGGAATTTTAGAAGGCCTGTCAATAATAAGACCTGTAGGAATGTAATGAGTAATATAGAAACAGTCATGTAAAAAATTGTGCAGCTAACAAGAGCTTGCTATATTTGCTACAGAACAGTAATGAAACTTATAATATGGGGAACTTGTTTTATAGCAGGTTCATTAGGCCATATTGTCTCAAAGGTTGTCTTTGGATGCTTTACCTATCGCAGATGAGGTCATAGGTTCAAAGTTCAGCGCATCGTCTTATGTGATTTAGCTTACCTATACTTGTTAGTTTATATTGTGTATATTAAAGCATGACAAAGTTATATGGATTTATGCACCTTACTGTGGAGTAGATTTGTGAGATAAGTGTGCATTTTTACAAAGCACCAAACTTGACACAATGATAGACAAGACTATTCCAGCAAAAATTGCTACCTATGTACCCACTTTCAAAATGGCTGCAATTTAAAATGGCCATTTTAAATTGCCTGAAAATAATTATTGAGTAAACATTTCACATTTTCAATGTCAATCATAAATGAAATGTTGTATGCAGCTTTAAGGTTGAATCAAAATTGTGAATTGCATGGTCCCCACCCATCCTTGAGCCTTAAACTTTAAAAATGATGCGATGTGTGCAGAATTGCTTGCTAATGAAAAACGTTTAAAATGTGTTGCAAGATTGAAAGTAGTAAGTATCTCATTATTTAACAGTATCTTTTTCTATTGGTGTATCAAAAATACCCTCTGATTGAACAAGCATGAATGCCAAGTCTAATGGATGATACAAAATAATTTACCAAAGTAAAATATAATTTTTATGTAAATTTACAAATGATGACATCAGTAATTACCAGGTAAACCACTTTATACAGCTGCTAGGGAAAAAGAATAGAATTAACCAGACATTATATTGTTACAATGTATGTACTGAGGACTTGACAATTTTGCCACAATATTTCTCAAACCTGCCACACTATTACATGACGTGCATAAGCACAAACATGTTACCAGTAAAGGAAAATGTACTGTAGATAGTTGAGCCTTAAACTGTGTTACAGTTCACACAATCACAATGTTTTCAGTCAAAATTAATAAAACATCACTTTATGAGATGGTCCAGTTTTGAAAAGTCCATGCTTTAATGTTAAATGATTACAAATGACTTATCAAAGATGACTATATTTATCAATTTTCAGTATGACAGCGAAAGTATTGATGCACCAAGTTACAGTATCACAAAAGAACAGACAGTGTTCGCAGACACCCATCTATAAACAGTTGACCAAGTGCTGTTGAATTATTGTAACACATAAAATTTGTTGGAGCATGTGCTTACATTAAAATCGGCTAACATGAATCAAACAGAAATGCTTACAACAAAACAAACAAACAGACGTTACTTTGAAAAACCTAGCCCATATGTTAGTAATGATGAACACGTTTAATCTTAACACTTCAAGAGCATCAGAGTGATGCCGAACATCAACATGATGTCGGCCTAAGGACATAATAGCTAGTATTCATATATTTTACTTTTTTAACCATATAAAATTTATCTACATGTCTGTATTAATTATATAAATGTTATATGTTTAGTTCTTGTTTTACAAAATGTATTCCACTTTGGTTTTGGGCACACCTTGTATATGCCACATTGTTTCATAGTTTATAAAAATTGATGAATATTTCATCAGTGAGCAGCGAAAAAATCTTCAGATGAATTGGATGTGATTTTATTTAGCATTTATCTTGATTTGTTCTAGTGAAGATATATTTACAAATATACTAGATGTATCATAGCCATGTTTTTCAGTCTTGTGGTCAGTCCCAAGTAATACTGACCAGGTGTATATACCCTGGAGTTGTGCTCTTATTTTGTGTAGTTTTAATAGGTATTTTATATATATTTTGTATACTGCATTTTGAAACTTAAGTATTTTTGTGAAACCGAGGCCAGGAGTTTTATTATTTTGCATACATTATCACCTAATGATTTTCTCTCAAATTTGTTCAAGTTATGATCCTAATACCTAAATGATCTCCACTTTGGGGACTTTCAGTTTAACATGGATACATTTTTACCTGGGAATACTATGGGAAAATAGGAAATTTTCTTTTTGTCATCTACTTTAGATATTATTTTATCCATCTTGGGGTCTTGAACATTGTTTAGTAATAACAATTAAGACTGGGTCTTTTCAAGAGGATTTCATATCCACCAAGGGAACAGCAGAGACTCAAAAAGGGACAACATTGTGATTTTTCAAAAATCTTCTCAAGAACAGACCAGCCAAATTGATCCATAATTGGTATTTAACTGATCTCTGTTAGTAGGGGTTTCAAGTTTGTTCAAGTAGAGGAGCTAGATGTATAGAGGTTTTTCATGTTTTATGTAGGAATACTTATAATGGTAAAACAGGACATTCTGATTTTCTCATCTGTTTGATGTATTATTTTAATCATCTGATGTCTTGAGCCTTGTTTAGTCATAACAGTTGAGACTGGGTTCTTTAAAAGAATTAAATCCCATGAGAAGAAAATCTTCTTCTCAAAGACGAACCAGCACATCTGTTTATATTTGGTATAAATTTTCCGTATGAGTAGGAGGTTCAAGTTTATTAAAATAAAGCAGGAAGCTATAATCCGTTAGGGTCCAGTAATTGGTTTTTACATAGGAATACAATGGGAAGATATCAAATTCTGTATCTTTCATCTGTTTTAGGAATTATTTCAGTCACATTGAAATCTGGTTATTTTTAGTCATAACAGTTGAGATTGGGTCGATGAAAAGGGGTATATCCATACAGTGCCAGTAGGGGTCCAAAAAAGGATCAAATTGTGAGTTTTAACATCTTCTCTTAAACTAATTAGCCAAATTTGTTCATATTTGGTATAAATGGTTAATATGAGCAATAGTTTTGGCCCATGGTCCATTGGCATCAAGTAAGGGGCTTTTTGATTTTACATAATAATTCTGTGAAAAGATAATTCCCATTTTTCTCATCATTATTCTGTAAGTTCTTCATCCAAAATTTGAAAAGAAGTGAAATCAGGTCAGAGGTGTATGCCCATTTAAGCCTCTTGTTTACAAAGAGATCATGAAAAATTAATGAAGTTATTTTTGTCCACATGTTAATCTTTGATCAGTTTTTGAGCATATCTGAGATATTACCATAAAAGTAGTCTCTCTTCATTGTCTTCAATAAATTTTTTAATTGACTACTACTCTGAAACTGTTTAACAAATATAAACATCAGATCTGTTTTTGAAATCATGCATAATACTAAAAATACCAAGAAATTAACTCAGAAGAATCCTTTGATTACTAGCCAGAATTTTTTTTTGGTTAATAAATATACAAGACAATGGGGCTGCAAATTTGCATTTATAAGTAAAAGCAGATATAAGATAACAGCTGGTGTACAAGCCGTATATCCATTATATATAAGGAAATGCAGATATTATATAACAACTGGTGTACAAGCAGTATATCAATTATATATATGGAAATGCAGATATTAGATAATAACTGGTGTTCAAGTGATATATCCATTATATATAAGGAAAACCAGATATTAGATAACAACTGGTGTACAAACTGTATACCCTAAACCTCTCAAGTACCCCAATTGCACACAAACGGAGTGCACTCGAGCGTAAGCATAGTGCAGATGGAGACGTTCGCGAATGCTGGATTTTGAATAATAAATGCACTCCTGAATGCATGAAATAGATCGAGTGCACTCAGACACACTTAATGCACTCAGATGCGCAGTATATGCACGATAGCTAGACATAGTAAGATTACTGATAACAAAATTATTTGTGCGCTATTGAGTGCACTCATTCATAAGGATACACTCTTTTTTCATTATTTGATTGTAAAGTCGATAATCAAAATCGTGATAAAAAAAGAAATTACTCTTTTTACATAAATATAAACCATGTAGTTTATATTAATGTTTTATGGTATAACGCATGATAAAACTAACTTTGGTCAACAATTTGTCAATTATACCATAAATATCAATATTTAGCTGATGAATATAATATGTTTAAAATACCTATTATACAACAGACGACACATCAATGGTTATCTACGGTTTCAAGGCCAATTTAGTTGCATGTTTAAACATGATTTGGTTTGCACAACAAAAATATAAATAATTATATATAATATGTAAATAACAATTCGAAAAGATGTAATATGAGTTCACTATTTGCCGTGCTATTTCAATAGAAATTAGTTATAGAACATACAAAACATATACTTTATTTCGATTTAAGCATATGCAGCTCCTAATATAAAAATATCAAAGCATGCGTGAATCAAACAAAACATAGATATGCGGAAAATTATAGGATTACGATTCTATTTCAGTATTTTGGCAAAATAAAAATTACCCAATTTCAATTCAATTTGGAGTTTAGTTTTATATTTTCCCCAAACATAGTTACAAGTTTGTGCTTAGTTGTGAACAAATGTACGTAAAACTGTTATATTGCAATTAAAGTGGAAACATTATACTCATGCACATCTGATTAAAATATGCAAATAATAGTAATAAATTAATTGTATTCTAAAATATAAAATGGGTCAGTAGTACAGTAGATTTGGTGCTGGCTTCAGACGGCAAAGGTAGCAAGTTGTCCCAGGCTCTACCATATGACCTCTCGAAATACAATTTAGTACCAGATCTAATAAGGGAATGCACTGGAGAATGCATAAGCTCTGAGCAATATTTCACTAAATTAGATCAATGTAAAATAAATGTACGTATGCCAAAACAACATGACAGACCAAAATAACACGATAGACACAGGAAATACAAACTAGTAAACGTAAATTTCTAGGTGACCTTTTTAAATAGTAATAATTATGATAATAATGAAAATTACACACCGGCAGGGTTCTTCGTGGTCAATGGACAGATAAATCACTAATTAAATAGTTATTGACACACATGTGGTTCTCACCATTGGTGTCTGTTTTGATGATTGCCATGCAACTCTGCCTACATAATAGTAATTAAATTGTTTTATTGATTGTGAACGACTGATCACATGCACGTTGGCACGATTCATCCATCTGGCACTAATAACAATCAAAATCAAATCATACATATCTTCCGTGGTCATTAGACCGATAAGTCACCACTTTAGTGTATAACTTAATTGACACGGTTCTCACTGGCATGTGACATAACATAATTAACACCACGGGTGTCTGTGTTGCTGTGTGTCATATAAGTAGCAGTATATCACAGTGGGTGTAGTTTCATACCAGTTTAATATAGTTTGTCATTTTAAATAATATATTAACAAAAAGCATACTATCAGTAAAAGAATAATTTGAAAAACCCACTGAAAAAAGTTAATTGCAGGTATATTTATATACATAATGATAACGAAAATATTTATAAAAACTTATAACATCAGAATATCTTTTTTAAGTTTAGTGAAGCCAAACTGAGAAAATCACTACAAGATCATTATTTTTCAAAAATCATTTATTATGTCGAATTGCATCGCACGGATTATAATAAATTTTTAATCACCCATGCAGTGCATATTATTGAAGCTTATAATATATAAAGCTTATTTTAGTTTGAACATTAACAAAACCAGTGACATATCGACATGTTAAGTCACTGCTTACATCGAGTAAATTTATGGATTACTATTAGGTCAATGATCAGTATCAACGGTATGGAATTATTGATTAAATTTAATTATTAATAACAATATATTTAGTTTATGTTGATGATGTATCTGTAAATTTTGTGGACACACATTTTTGCTTTCCTGTAACAAACGCCTTATGGTATATTAAAGAAGTTACTGACGCAAACACATGTCACTCTGGACAACAGAAGCCAGTATAACGTGCAATATTATTTTATCACCCAGACCACTGATCACATATCAAAACTAGACACTTCCGTTAAACATGCCTACTATCGGTACCAGTTAATCGGAAATTTACAACCTTTCGCCCAGCGGGTGACACAATATGTAGACAAACAATCGGATTATGAATAAATTTACCTTGACTAAATAGCATGGATATATTTTATTTATTGCTCCATTGGAACAGGTTAAATTAAAAAGTCAATATGGAATCATTTTAAGTGTTGAGATGTTGCGACTGGTTATGGGTCGGAAACCAAACTGAGCGGACTGAACGTTGATTGAAGGCTGAACGAACGAAGCGAACGCCGAGAGGAGTATTAAATAGAACTCTGATATACAGCGCTTGTAGGCAAAAACTTGCATTTGTAAGTGCATTAAATTAACCACATTTAATCGAGTGCATGCAAACAGAGCCAAACTAAGCGCGAACGGAGTGCAAACTGAGCGCAAACGGAGTGCAATTTTGGGGTACTTGAAAGGTTTAGGTTCTGTATAAGGAAATGCAGATATTAGATAACAACTGGTGTACAAACTGTATACCCATTATATATAAGGAAATGCAGATATTAGATAACAGCTGGTGTACAAACTGTATATCCATTGTATATAAGGAAATGCAGATATTAGATAACAGCTGGTGTACAAGCAGTATATCCATTATATACAAAGAAATGCAGATATTAGATAACAGCTGGTGTACAAGCCGTATATCCATTATATACAAAGAAATGCAGATATTAAATAACAGCTGGTGTACAAGCCGTATATCCATTATATACGAGGTAATGCAGATATTAGATAACAACTGGTGTACAGACTGTATATCCATTGTATATATGGAAATGCAGATAATAGATAACAGCTGGTGTACAAGCCGTTTATCCATTATATATAAGGAAATGCAGATATTATATAACAACTGGTGTACAAACTGTATATCCATTATATATATGGAAATGCAGATAATAGATAACAACTGGCATACAAACTGTATATCCATTTTATATAAGGAAATGCAGATATTAGATAACAGCTGGTGTACAAGCCGTATATCCATTATATATATTGAAATGTAGATATTAAATAACAACTGGTGTACAAACTGTATATCCATTTTATATAAGGAAATGCAGATATCAGTTAACAGCTGATGTACAAGCTGTATATCCATTCTATACAAGGAAATGCAGATATAAGATAAGAGCTGGTGTACAAGCTGTATATCCATTATATAAAAGGAAATGCAGATATTAGATAACAGCTGGTGTACAAGCCGTATATCCATTATATACATGGAAATGCAGATATTATATAACAGCTGGTGTACAAGTGGTATATCAATTATATACATGGAAATGCAGATATTAGATTACAGTTGGTGTACAAGCTCTATATCCATTATATACATGGAAATGCAGACATTAGATAACAACTGTTGTACAAGCGGTATATCAATTATTTATATGGAAATGCAGATATTAGATAACAGCTGGTGTACAAGCCGTATATCCATTATATACAAGGAAATGCAGATATAAGATAACAGATGGTTTACAAGCTGTATATCCATTAGAGAAAAAAATGATTCAGGTTTTGTCCATTTTACTTTTCATTGCCTGAAATATATAGTGATATTTATATGTATATAAGAAATCGTCTGATATTGGTACTCGTGTAATTTGTATTTAATTTGTTTTTTTTTTATTGTTTTTTTTTTCACATATAAAAAGTACCTTGTGGCCACAGTTGCCTTCGATATTGCAAATCACATCTTTGTATTTGAAAATAACCAGGTCAGCAATTTTTGATAATCAATCTGAAATGCTGGCAAATAATACAAATTTCTTCTATTTCAATTATTTGTGGCATTATGGTCCAGATATCCGTCTTTATCATACTGTTCAATTTTGAAGTCCCAGAATGTTTGTTGATTTATGATTATTTACATTATTTGTATACATTTGCATTTATTTGTCATTATATTTATAACCAAATAAGTTCACTTTGCCAAAGTTTTATACACCAAATGCATTTATTTAATTTGTACTTATATATCATATATTCAAATATTAAACCACATGTTGTGCAATATTGTAATTGTTAGATTGTATTGACCAAATGAACGCAAACGAAACGAATATCAAACGTGTTTTAAACGTTATACAATCGGACTAAAAATGCAAAACGATACATGAACGCAACAGGACAAATGATCCACAAACGATAAAAAATGGTAATGCAAACGTTAAACGCAACAAAGATTAAAGATTCGGATATTCTCTAATATTATCGTAGTTATATTGACAATGAAATAAATATTTAAATGAAATGATTGCTCTCTTTGTCATTTCAAGTCTTTAAATTGCTATACCTGTAACTTCAATTTAATTTCTTTGTTATAGTTTTAATCCCGAATTATTCGTGAAAAACATTGCCTTGGGCATCGTTTCTTTGCTTGTAAAAATTGTGATAAAACAATAAGGTGACACATGGCCTGCTTACACAACTTCCCCAATTAACTGATCTAATTATCTGAACACTGATTTATGTTGCTGTTCTGTTATATGATTGACAATTAGGGAAAGTTTTCACGCTATTTTAGAAAATCTGTTCGTTACATCGAAACTTTTCGACTTAGGACTTTTCCAGAATTGTATATAAAAATATTTCATATATATATATATATGGGAGAGATAATAAATTAATTATTAAAAATTAATTAATACACCCAAACAATACTGAATTCTTTAAATTTATTTTAAAAAAACCCGAGCGCTTTCGGAATATATATTATTCCTTCTTCAGGGGATGAAATGAAAATATGAATGATGATAATGTTGTGATGTCAAACGATTACGATGATAAAAACATGGAAGTGTGAAAAAATCACAATAAAAATTAATAAAATTGTGAAAACGTTCACAAATTATGATGTGCGCCTTAAGGCGCGCATATACTTCACAAAAATATAAAACATATTGTGAAATTTATAAGAAAAATACCGAGTTTTCAGTGAAATACGCCGGTAAAATTCAAACTGTGCTGAGTAAAATGTGAAGCGCAAAGTTGTTATTAAAGAAAACGTCACTCTAACGTGACGTCACACAACATCGTGTAATTTTTAGCGCTATGACGTCGTAAGTATATCAAACAACGACATTTATTTTAAACGTCAAAAATACAACTGGTATTATTAAAAAAAAAAGGGATTGCGCCGCATATATTTATATATATAAACATGTAAAGGTTAGTGTTTGTTTGTAAATGGTTGTCTTCTAAAATGTTTATTTTCAATATAGCCATTTGTTAAAAAAAAGATTACTATGTGTGGGTGTGGGGGGGGGGGGGTTGTATTTCCCGTAACACAGCTTGTGGATCAAGAAATTACTGATCAAACACATTTCGGTCCGATATGGCTCACTGATCACATACAAGAAGTGTGCTATTAATACTACAATTAACTCTTCCGATAGCTTCCCTTCTATCTGTAATGGTTTAGCCCAATTCAACCCCATTTCGCATACCTAATGACAAACAATTGGGTTAATGATCAAATGTTATTTTGTTTTTTATACGATTTGTAGAAAATATTTATTAAACTTCAAGAAGAAAAAAGGTCTAAAGATGGAAGTACCAGCGAGTTTAGAAGCCCTGCCACAAGACAAAATTTTTACCCTTAAAGGCATCTTTTTTGTGAACCCCCGTCCCCCCCATGCATTTACCTAAGTGAAATAGAATGCAACGTGAAATGATGCAAGAAACTGCCACAGTGACGACATTGCACATTGGCACAAGGTCAAAAATAAATTGTGTCGGAGTTATAGTCATAAAGTGTGTGCATTTGCTACATAAATTAAGGCATGTGTATTTGTTAATATATTTATCTTTGCGGATTCTATAAATTCTTTTGTTTAATGAATTGTTATAATTGTTTTACATGACATTCTATCGGAATTCCGAACTGGAATTATAATTGGAAAAATACTTGTAAATAATGCATTATTCCTGTATATAAGATAAATACTTACCGAGTGGTCTATACTCCGTTTCTTGCACAACAGCATATTATACACCACTCCAGATTTAAAAACACGGACTGGTTCACATTTATTTACTATATACTTTTTCGATACTGTAATGTTAACTTAAGTGTAAACCAGTCTGGTATTGTTTGGCCATCTAATGATTACGTGACCACATGTTTATCTGATGAAATTGACATGACGTGCTAACCGTGTGTATCAAATTTCAATGATTGAGTTTTATGTAACATATTAATCTGCTGTCACGTTGCAGATCGTCACCTATATGGTAGACCATATCTAAAATAGGGTGGCATAGTTGGCAATAAAGAAAGATTTTAATCAATATTATTTCAATTTATTTGATTAATATACAATCATATAAAACCCAGTGATTTCGTTACATATATAGTTCTTACTATTTATTCTTCTGCTGTGTTACAATTGGCTTCCAGAGATGATGCGATTGGCGAACACGCTGTGTAAACGATAAATGGTAAATGATATACGGTAAACAAAACATGGTAAACAATTCGAATGCAAACGCAGGCTAAAATGCGTTTAGCATCATTTTGAACTGCATTTTCTCTTACGTTTATCTTAAAAAAATGCAAACCATCAACGAAAGTAAAATGCATTTAAAAAGCAAAACAAATGTGTTTGACACGCAAAACAAATGCATTTGAAATGCATTTTTGGTATACTTGAACAGATTACGGTCTGTACCTAGTAAAACTTGTACACCTCTAAAAACATGACTGCCATAAAATATGGTTATATACGTACCTTAGTAACTTTGAAAAGAAAGTCATTCTGTCACATTCCTTTATGAGTAAACCAGGTTATTATTACATTCAGGTTTACAGTTTACATTTCCTTTATATGATTATAATTCTATTGTATTTGTCAGAACTTTAGTAGCAGGCGATTCTAGATCAACTATTCGTAGAATAGTGGGGGCTATTGTACTCACCCTGGTGTTGGTGTTGATTTTTCAGAATTTTACTAGGTAAGATATCTATGCAACCACTCATTGGATATGAATGAAACTTCAAAGCGTGTTCAGCATCATCAATGGAACACACAGACAAGAACCATAACTCTTGGTTGCATTTTAGCTGAGTTATGGCCCTTTTTGGACTTAATTTTTCAGTTTAAAGCTCTAAATCAAGTAAGATATCTATGCAACCACTCACTCGATATGAATGAAACTTCACATGTGTGTTCAACATCATCAACGAAACGCACAGAACCATAACTCTTGGTTGCATTTTGGCAGAATTATGGCCCTTTTATAATTAGAATATTTGGTTCAAGTTTTTAGCAGGTTAAGTTTTTGAGCAGATACATATTTCATCAACCTATAATTGGATATGAGTTAAACTTCACATTTGTGTTCAGTATCATCAACGGAACGCACAAAGACGAGAACCATATCTCTGAGTTATGTTTTTACTGAGTAATGGCCATTTCGGAATTAGGTTAGAGAAGTTTTCAAGTTGATACTTATTTCATCAACCTCTCAGTGAACATGAATGAAACTTCAAATTCTCTAGGAAACTCATAAAGACAAGAATCATAACTATTGATTGCATTTTAGAGACAAAAATCATAACTATTGATTGCATTTTGGCAAATAATTTTCCTTTTAAACTTAAAACTTTTATTTCTTAGCAGGTTAAAGTTTGTAATAGGGTCAGTTTGTGGTCCTCTCTCAAATATACATAGTGTTATATAGGAAAAACTTAAAAAAAATAATTTTCTACCAAAGCCTGGAGCTCAGATTTAATTTTTTATTTCTTTTATTTTTACTGTTTTTTTTTATTGATATATTTAAAAAAAAAATTTTTTCATGAAAGTTTAATTATCTGAAAAAAAAAAGCTGTGATAAATTGTGCATGCTGGTACAAGTTTATTTCAACTATAGATCCATTTTCATGAACTGGCACTGATATATTGCTCTCTGATGTGCCCTATATTGTATATAAACAACTTATAATGTAGAAGGATATCCAGCATTGATAAACTGTATGTGTTGGTACAAGACTATAGATCCATTAACAAGAACTGGTATATTACCATATGATTTGAAGGTAGCGCATAATTGTATGGCTTATGTAAAACATAAACTAATCTTGAAACAGAAGATCATCTCAACTAAAGCTTACACTTTATTTCAAATTCTTGCTAGAATTATTTCAGGTAATGTTTAATTAGTATTTCTTGATATGCTTGACCAACAAATGCAGAATTAATTAATATTCAGGCAATTCAAGCCATCCATTCACTTTGTTGTTTTCAAAAATATATAACTGTTGATAATGAAAATAAACAGTGTTGGTGAATTATTTTGCTAATTTATTTTTAACAGACGAGCAATAATTATAGCTTAATTTTACTTTTAATAGTCTTCCATTTGGTACTTATTTCCTGAAAAAGCTATTGTTTTAGAACTGCATTGAAATAGTCGAGTGCACTGTCCCTCTGACAGCTCTTGTTAAAAGTTGTGCTCATATCCTATTATAATTTTTTTCCATGCCATAGCATCCCCTCCATGATTGTATTGTTATATGATAACCATGTACTTGTGTAGTAGATCCAAATTATGAGATATATGTTATTTCTTTGTTCAACAACCTGGTACATCAACAAAAACACAACTACTGTAGTGAAACTGTTTATATGTGTAATCAGTAAATGACATACATGTAATTATGTTTCCATACTTATTCACACAAACAATAAAGTATATGTAATTATGTTTCCATACTTATTCACACAAACAATAAAGTATATTTTGAATTAATGGTATTTATGTTTTTGATGCTCAGTGAATATCCAATTTTATGAAAGAACATATAATGTTGGTAAGGTTCGTGAGATAGATGTGTGACAATAACTGGTACTAAGTGAGTTTTGTATCCCTGAATTAATAACAACTGCACCTGCAAAAGGTGCAGATGCTTGTCTTTTATTGCAATCAATATGTTGCAAAAATTAAGGTCAAGGTCATATTTAGAAATAGGTTCAGTATTTCTTGCCTGTTCCATATCTTGTAAACTTCTTGACAGATTTTGAAATAACTGGGCATAAATGTTTGTCAAACCCAGGCCTGTAGATCATTGTCACTTTTTGAGGTTCATGTATCTTGACGTCTAGTATTTTATGTAATATTATTTGTTTCAAAAAGTACATCAAATTGTTTAAAATGTTTTGTATGGCCTGTTGTGTTTGTCATGTGCTGGGATTGCATAAATCCACTGACATATACCTGTATATTCTGCACAACATCACTCACTTTGACATGCTTCAGTCTCTGATACATGTGGCTTTAGTAGAACTGGTTAAGACATTATGTGCATTCTTTTTTGGTATAAAAATTGGTGCAATTTCCAAGTTTATATGAATTTATAAATGAAGTGAAGGAAGGAGTTCATCCATTGAGTAAAGGCATGATATATCAATAAGCATGATTGTTTATTTGCACGTTTTAGTTTTGACGTAAACAATGATCAAGCATCAGTGTCGCTTCTCTGTCCTGGTCCCCCAATGTTCATCACTTTGTCAAGTTTTGGATTCTCCACAGCGGTTGGATCACTGAATAGCGACTCCTGGAAATAGATAAATGATTATCATTTTTATTTTCAAATAACAACGCAAGCTTTACAGATTGGACAAAAATAATGTGTAAACAAGTGTTCACTGTATTGTTTGCTTGTTAAGTTTTTGGTATCCTGTCAGTTTGGATAGTATAAAATAATATATAACATACTGAGTTTGGAATTGCCAATGACGAACCTGATGGGCACTGTCGTACAAAGGGTTATCGAACAATGACGTACCTGATGGGCACTGTCGTACAAAGGGTTATCGAACAATGACGTACATGATTGGCACTGTCTTACAAAGGGTTATCGAACAATGACATACCTGATGGGCACTGTCTTACAAAGGGTTATCAAACAATGACGTACCTGATGGGCACTGTCATACAAAGGGTTATCAAACAATGACGTACCTGATGGGCACTGTCATACAAAGGGTTATCAAACAATGATGTACCTGATGGGCACTCTCATACAAAGGGTTATCAAACAATGATGTACCTAATGGGCACTGTCATACAAAAGGTTATCCAACAATGACGTACCTGATGGGCACTGTCATACAAAGGTTATCAAACAATGACGTACCTGATGGGCACTGTCATACAAAGGGTTATCAAACAATGACGTACCTGATGGGCACTGTCATACAAAGGGTTATCAAACAATGACGTACCTGATGGGCACTGTCATACAAAGGGTTATCAAACAATGATGTACCTGATCGGCACTGTCATACAAAGGTTATTAAACAATGACATACCTGATGGGCACTGTCATACAAAGGGTTATCAAACAATGACGTACCTGATGGGCACTGTCATACAAAAGGTTATCCAACAATGAAGTACCTGATGGGCACTGTCATACAAAGGTTATCAAACAATGAGGTACCTGATGGGCACTGTCATACAAAGGGTTATCAAACAATGACGTACCTGATGGGCACTGTCATACAAAGGTTATCAAACAATGACATACCTGATGGGCACTGTCATACAAAGAGTTATCAAACAATGATGTACCTGATGGGCACTCTCATACAAAGGGTTATCAAACAATGACGTACCTGATGGGCACTGTCATACAAAGGGTTATCAAACAATGACGTACGTGATGGGCACTGTCATACAAAGGGTTATTCAACAATGACATTCCTGATGGGCACTGTCATACAAAGGTTATCAAACAATGACGTACCTGATGGGCACTGTCATACAAAAGGTTATCCAACAATGACGTACCTGATGGGCACTGTCATACAAAGGTTATCAAAAAATGACATACCTGATGGGCACTATCATACAAAGGGTTATCAAACAATGACATACCTGATGGGCACTCTCATACAAAGGGTTATCAAACAATGACATACCTGATGGGCACTGTCATACAAAGGGTTATCAAACAATGACGTACCTGATGGGCACTGTCATACAAAGGTTATCAAACAATGACATACCTGATGGGCACTGTCATACAAAGGGTTATCAAACAATGATGTACCTGATGGGCACTCTCATACAAAGGGTTATCAAACAATGATGTACCTGATGGGCACTCTCATACAAAGGGTTATCAAACAATGATGTACCTGATGGGCACTGTCATACAAAGGGTTATTCAACAATGACGTTCCTGATGGGCACTGTCATACAAAGGTTATCAAACAATGATGTACCTGATGGGCACTGTCATACAAAAGGTTATCCAACAATGACGTACATGATGGGCACTGTCATACAAAGGTTATCAAACAATGACATACCTGATGGGCACTGTGATACAAAGGGTTATCAAACAATGACATACCTGATGGGCACTCTCATACAAAGGGTTATCAAACAATGATGTACCTGATGGGCACTGTCATACAAAGGGTTATCAAACAATGACGTACCTGATGGGCACTGTCATACAAAGGGTTATCAAAGCCCCGGTCATCTACAGGCTGACTGTCCGAGAGGCCACTTAAATCTCCAGTCATCTCCAACTCCATTGATTTCATGTTCTACAATATATAAGCATTCTTTGATCATATTTGGACAACAATTTAAGCACAGAAATTCAAGTTTTGCCATTTCGATATGAATTATGAATTTATTACTATATATTATTCTGGATACTACATTTTAGAGTATTGAAGCATTTGCCTGGTGGCCAACAAAAAAGACACCAAATATAGTTTCATTGTTTGCTTATGAAATAAATAATATGATATTTCATAAATAAAATGGTTCTTAGGAACAGTCTTAATTTACATCCTCATCATACAATTTCAACAACTCAATATGGAATATTTATAATCTACCTCGAGGGGTGTAGCCCCATAAATTGGATTATCAAATCCCTGTGAAGTGTTCCCACTGACACTGCTGAGTCCACTGTCCTGGGAGCCGGCCCAGCTAAACCCTATAGATGGAGGTACCGACACCTGAGGCTTTCGTTTCTGGCTTGCATTGAATTTGTTAAATACACTGAATCCAAGATCACCCTCGGGTCTGAAACCACAATGGTAAAAAATATTCTGAAACTCAAGTTTATATACAACATAACCAAGTTGGATTAAGTTCCAAACAAATAAATAAAGAGAAAGCGGGTTTGTTTGACAATTCATAGACACACAATTGCAATTGACAGCTGAAACTGGATGATTTGCACCTGAATTAGAACAACTAAAGTAAGTTACATGTCAGCAAGGAAGATTGAAAGAGAACCATATCTACACAGGATTGTTAGTTTTAAGTGGGACTCAATCGAAAATGGTTATCAGTCATCAATTGATTTTCAAATAATTTTTTAATGGTGACATTGATAAAGTTTTTACTATTATAAGAAGGTTTGCATATAATCTTGATGATGTGATCATTTGATTGAAGTTATATTACAAACCTTGAAGATGTCTAAGAAATAGAGAGTGAACACAAGGTGGCCATGGTTGGAATGTAGGTTCTGCACATGCTCTCAATGAGGTGAGTATTTGACTTGAGTTTCATGAACATCTTCAAGGGGTACAGGAGATACAGACAGGACATAAAATAAAAGTTGAAAACATTTGACCTTAAACTGTGACCTTGATTTTGAACGAACATGGTTGGAATGTGGGTTCTGCATGTCATCTTGAGAAAGTGAACATGACAAGTTTCATGACAGATTCCTTTAAGAGGTTTAGAAGATAAAGAGTGGATACACAATCGTCGCTAAGTCAAAACTGAAAACAACAGACTGACCTTGAACGTACATGGTTGGAATATGGGTTCTGCATGTCATCTTGAGAAAGTGAACATGACAAGTTTCATAACAGATTCCTTTAAAAGTTTTAGGAGATAGAGAGTGGACACACAATCGTGGCTAAGTCAAAGCTGAAAACAATAGACTGACCTTGAATGAACATGGTTGGAATGTGGGTTCTGCATGTCATCTTGAGAAAGTGAACATGACAAGTTTCATGACAGATTCCTTTAAAAGTTTTAGGAGATAAAGAGTGGACACACAATCGTGGATAAGTCAAAGCTGAAAACAATAGACTGACCTTGAATGAACATGGTTTGAATGTGGGTTCTGCAAGTCATCTTGAGAAAGTGAACATGACAAATTTCATGACAGATTCCTTTAAGAGGTTTAGGAAATAAAGAGTGGACACACAATCGTTGCTAAGTCAAAACTGAAAACAACAGACTGACCTTGAATAAACATGGTTTGAATGTGGGTTCTGCATGTTATCTTGAGAAAGGGAACATGACAAGTTTCATGACAGATTCCTTTAAGATGTTTAGGAGATAAAGAATGGACACACAATCATGGCTAAGTCAAAGCTGAAAACATCAGACTGACCTTGAATGAACATGGTTGGAATGTGGGTTCTGCAAGTCATCTTGAGAAAGTGAACATGACAAGTTTCATGACAGATTCCTTTAAGAGGTTTAGGAGATAAAGAGTGGACACACAATTGTGGCTAAGTCAAAGCTTAAAAAAATAGACTGACCTTGAATGAACATGGTTGGAATGTGGGTTCTGCATGTCATCTTGAGAAAGTGAACATGACAAGTTTCATGACAGATTCCTTTAAAAGTTTTAGGAGATAAAGAGTGGACACACAATCGTGGCTAAGTCAAAGCTGAAAACAATAGACTGACCTTGAATGAACATGGTTTGAATGTGGGTTCTGCAAGTCATCTTGAGAAAGTGAACATGACAAGTTTCATGACAGATTCCTTTAAGAGGTTTAGGAAATAAAGAGTGGACACACAATCATGGCTAAGTCAAAACTGAAAACAACAGACTGACCTTGAATGAACATGGTTGGAATGTGGGTTCTGTATGTCATCTTGAGAAAGTGAACATGACAAGTTTCATGACAGATTCCTTTAAAAGTTTTAGGAGATAAAGAGTGGACACACAATCGTGGCTAAGTCAAAGCTGAAAACAATAGACTGACCTTGAATGAACATGGTTGGAATGTGGGTTCTGCACGTCATCTTCAGAAAGTGAACATGACAAGTTTCATGACAGATTCCTTTAAAAGTTTTAGAAGATAAAGAGTGGACACACAATCATGGCTAAGTCAAAGCTGAAAACAATAGACTGACCTTGAATGAACATGGTTTGAATGTGGGTTCTGCAAGTCATCTTGAGAAAGTGAACATGACAAGTTTCATGACAGATTCCTTTAAGAGGTTTAGGAAATAAAGAGTGGACACACAATCGTGGCTAAGTCAAAACTGAAAACAACAGACTGACATTGAATAAACATGGTTTGAATGTGGGTTCTGCATGTTATCTTGAGAAAGTGAACATGACAAGTTTCATGACAAATTCCTTTAAGATGTTTAGGAGATAAAGAATGGACACACAATCGTGGCTAAGTCAAAGCTGAAAACATCAGACTGACCTTGAATGAACATAGTTGGAATGTGGGTTTTGCAAATCATCTTGAGAAAGTGAACATGACAAGTTTCATGACAGATTCCTTTAAGAGGTTTAGGAGATAAAGAGTGGGCACACAATTGTGGCTAAGTCAAAGCTTAAAGAAATAGACTGACCTTGAATGAACATGGTTGGAATGTGGGTTCTGCAAGCCATCTTGAGAAAGTGAACATGACAAGTTTCATGACAGATTCCTTTAAAAGGTTTAGGAGATAAAGAGTGGACACACAATTGGGCTAAGTCAAAGCTGAAAACAATAGACTGACCTTGAACGAACATGGCTGGATTGTGGGTTCTGCATGTCATCTTGAGAAAGTGAACATGACAAGTTTCATGACAGATTCCTTTAAGAAGTTTAGGAGATAAAGAGGGGACACACAATCGTGGCTAAGTCAAAACTGAAAATAACAGACTGACCTTGAATGAACATGGTTGGAATGTGGGTTCTACATGTCATCTTGAGAAAGTGAACATGACAAGTTTCATGACAGATTCCTTTAAGAGGTTTAGGAGATAAAGAGTGGATACACAATTGTGGCTATGTAAAAGCTGAAAACAATAGACTGACCCTGAACGAACATGGTTGGAATGCGGGCTCTGCATGTCATTTTGAGAAAGTGAACATGACAAGTTTCATGACAGATTCCTTTAAGAGGTTTAGAAAATAAAGAGTGGACACACAATTGTGGCTAAGTCAAATCTGAAAACAACAGACTGACCTTGAACGAACATTGTTGGAATGTGGGTTCTGCAAGTCATCTCGAGAACCTGACACAAGTTTTATGTAAATCTTTAAAAAGTTTAGAAGATAAATTGAACATGAAATCATGTTATGATGAAATAACATGACCATTCCTATATTCCCCTCGCACTACGCGGTGAGGGATAATTAAATCAATAAATGGTCACCACTTGCTACGGTCAATAGACCAGAATGCTGTAGAGACTTCTTCAAGAATTTAACATTTCCTGCCAAATTTTGCTACAATCGGTAGATATTTCAAGAGTAAATTGGGTAAGTTTTATGAAATCATTCAAGGGCCATAACTTACAAAATTCAATGGATCAAAACATTGCAATGATATGCTCATCTTTGTCATATTTATGATTCTTCTACCAAGTGCATATACCGCCACTGTCTGTTGAGTAGTTTAGAAGAAGCCTACACAAGAAATTGTGACATATCCATACATGTTGGTATTATTAGGTACAATACAAGTGCAACTGACATGCTGAGTCCTGGGGAAAAAAACAACTGTCTTCAAAAGCTATCAAAACTAATATACTAAATAAACAATGAAAGATAACAGAAGCATATTTGTACTACAGAATACATGTTGGTAGTGTTTTCCATTTTACTATCCCCTTTCTTGTTTTATATTATTTACTTCCAGCATTCAGATTTTTAGTTTAAAGAAATCTAATTTAATCAATTATGATTATTGAATATGCTCTAAGCTGTCTTGTGTAAAACAAGATGCAAATGACTAATTGAAAAATTGGATGTACTCCTAACCAACCTTGTCTTCTGTCTGTAAATAAAGTATCCAAGACTTATGGCCACAATGCAAGCCAGTATCACCCCAATGGTTATACCAGCCACTGAGCCCCCACTCACAGAACTCCTCATACCTGGTATAAAAAGTTGTAATAATATAAATATGCACATACGTAGGCACACAACTCATATGTACCTGAACACACACACGCATGCACACACATTTTTCATAGTGCAAATATTTTTATCATTTAATATTACTTATCTTTTAAAATAAATATGGTAATTAGATTATCAGAATGGTCAAATGGAATAATTCTCCATTGTCAATTACACAACATTGAGATGATCGCCACATATAACCTGATTTACACTTGACACGTTTGAAATGTTGATGTTTTTCTTTAATGGATTTCACCACATGACAGGTTATATATGCCATTTCCAGTTTTATTTGCGGACCTCAGGAACCATATAGGCATGGCGGGGGATCGAACCCATAAGCCACCAATCTTGGGTCCGATACTTTACCACTGGACCATGTACTCCATATTTGTTAATGTGGATTTATATTAAATAAATCGATATGAATCTATTTTTCATTATTATTGAATGAGTACAATATTGTCAAGGCTTGAAGGCTACAGTTAACTGCCACATAATATTTATTATAGATACCGATAGGAAGTAGAACCACAATTTGTCAGCGGTGTACATGTACATACCTGTGTGGGCGCTAGTATTTGGTCTGCTCCCTGCTGATGTGCCACTGATAGACATCTGCATACTAACTTTACTGACACCATATTTGAAACCACCATCTTTTATATCTGGTAAAAACAAAATGTTAGTTATCATAAAATATTGAAGAAGCAAGTTTTTACAATGTTATATATCATCAGCCAATTATCTTTGTTTTTTGTTACAAGGTTTGGAAATTAATATTTTTTTCAAACTTTAAGGTTCACATGACAATGTTTACCAGTATATATATATATTTTTTTTTAAGCTACCGTATGGTTGCCCGTTTATTACCCCGTAATGGGTCTGCAGGGGCCTGGGCCATCCCGCTGCAAACCGCACAATAATAGCATGTATACAAGTTTAGCAACATTTTGAAAAACATATTTGCATAGGTGCAAAAAATTAACCATACATATCTCAAAACAGGATAGTTATACGTTGAATATTCACTAAATATACTGGAATATAGGCGCAGACAAAACGTTCAAGCTGATCCTTACAGATATCCCAGCATATATCGAAATTGTTCATTATAATTTATGTTTTTCACGTTTCATATAAGTTATGTAAACTTGAAAAAAAGCGAAACGAAAGCATTGAGGAATTTATTATTTCGTTCTTTTTGATTTTGCATAATTGCAATACGTTTATGTTCACTATATATATTGGAATATTGGTTCAGACAAAACGTACAAGCTGATCCTTACCGACATCTCAGCATATACCGAGAATGTTTAGTTGAATTAATGCTTTTACACATTTAATAAATATATATATATAATCTATAGAACAAAGGGGTAATCTTATAATACTTACAGACCCTAAACCGCTCAAGTACCCCATAATTGCACTCCGTTTGCGCTCAGTTTGCACTCAGTTCGCGCTTAGATCGCGCTCCGTTTGCGTGCACTCTATTAAACGCGGTTAATTTAATGCACTCACAAACGCAAGTATTCGCTCACGAGCGCTGTATAGCTGAGTGCTCTATTTAATACTCCTCCTAGCGTTCGCTTCGTTCTGCGTTCACTCAACATTCAGTTCGCTCAGTTCGGTTTCCGGCCCATAACCAATCGCAACATCTCAACTCTTTAAAATGATTCTATATTGACTTTTTAATTTAATCTGTTCCAATGGTGCAATAAAATGTATCCATGGGATTTAGTCAAGGTAAATGAATTCATAATCCGATTGTTTGTCTATATGTTATGTCACCCGCTGGGCGAAAGGTTGAACTAGTATCGATAGTAGGCATGTTTAACGAAAGTGTCTATGTTTTGATATGTGATCAGTGGTCTGGGTGATCAAAGAATATCGCACATTATACCGGCTTCAGTTATCCAGACCGACATGTGTTTGCGTCAGTATCTTCTTTGATATACCGTAAGCCGTTTGTTACAGGAAAGCAATAAAGTTTGTCCACAAAATTTACATAATTTTTTATACATCATCAACATTGTTATTAATAATTAAATTTGATTAATAATTCCATACTGTTGATACCTCGTTAGCCTTATAATAATCCATAAATCTGCTCAGTGTAAGCAGTGACTTAACAACATGTGGATATATCACTGGTTTTGTTAATGTTCAAACTAAAATAAGCTTTATAATCAATAATATGCACTGCATGGGTGATGAAAAGTTTATTATAATCCGTGCGATGCAATTCGACATTATAATAAATGAATTTTGAAAAATAATAATCTTGTAGTGTTTTTCTCGATTTGGGTCCAAATGTGGCTTCACTAAACTTAAAAAAGATATTCTGATATTTTAAGTTTTTATAATTATTTTCGTTATCATTATGTATATAAATATACTTGCAATGAACTTTTTTCAGTGGGTTTCTCAAATTATTCTTTTACTGATAGTATGCTTTATGTTTATATATTATTTAAAATGACAAACTATATTAAACTTGTTTGAAACTACACCCACTGTACTATACCGCTAATTAAATGACACGCAGCAACACATCCGTGGTGTTAATTACGTTATGTCACATGCCAGTGAGAGCCGTGTCAATATAGTTATATGCTAAAGCGGTGACTTATCGGTCTATTGACCACGGAAGATATGTATGATTTCATTTTGATTGTAATTCGTGCCAGATGGATGAATCTTGATTGAGCCAACATTATGTGATTGAAAAGAAAACCTGCCAGCCAATTAACAACAAATAAAAAAATCATTTAAGATATTGGTTATTCGAAGTTTCAGAACGCTTTAGTACGTTAATATCATGATGTTAATATCATTAAATTAACAAACCGAAAACCCCACGCCAGTTCTGAATGAATGGTAGAAAGTGTGACATACACGTATTAAGGGCTGTCATTTTACCACAGCTGCCATAGCGATTTCGTATAAAAAACAGATCAGAATTGTTAATTTACAAAATAATACAATCCTACAATTTTAAAACTAATAAAAATTAAAGACATGTCTCTTAATAATTCCTTGTAAAAATGTAGTATTTTATTTGTACTATTTTTTACTTTCATTATTTGTTTTATTTTTTTAAATATTATTATCATTGGAGCTATTATTATAATATATATATTGGCTTATTGGTTTGTCACAGCTTTTATATTGGATACGTGCGTACGTGTATCTGGTCAGTCGTTCACAATTAAAATAACAATTTAATTACTATTATGAAGGCAGAGTTGCATGGCAATCATCAAAACAGATACCCATGGTGAGAACCACATGTGTGTCAATAAATATTTAATTGGTGATTTATCGGTCCATTGATCACGAAGAACTCTGCCGGTGTGAAATTTTCATTTTGATTATAATTTGTGCCAGATGAATGAATCTTTATTTAACCCGCGGCATGTGATTGGATAAGAAATATATAGTCAAAATCAATACTAAAATATGCAGATTTTTATAATATTATTATTATCATTATTATTAATATCTATTATATATTTTATTATTATTTATTACTGTTTTACTAATATTATTAATATTATTGTTAGTATTGCTATATTACTTTATTATTATATTATATTATTATATAATTATCATCTGAGTATTTTTTTTTCTTTATTATTATTATTATTATTATTATTGTTGTCATTTTTTACTTGTTGCCCCTTTCACAGCTTTTATTATGGCTTAATAATACGTGTTTGCGTGCACGTGATCAGGCGTATCGATTTTGTAGGAAAGCCGGAAAAGAATATATTTACTATTTTATAGGCAGTGAATACATGTTCTTTTTTGTTTATTTAAACCTTCTTCGTGATCAAAAGCTGTTCTTAAGTCAATATAAAATCACAACCTCAAAAAGGTCAGAAACAGAAGGTCAAACAGAAATTTACGTTTACTAGTTATTATTTCCTGTGTCTAATGTGTTATTTCGGTCTGTCGTGTTAATTTGGCATACATACATTTATTTTACATTAATTTAATTTAGCTTGATTGTGAAGTAAGCTCGGAGCTTATGCATATCGTTCTCCAGTGCATTCCCTTATTAGATCTGGTAATGAATTGTGTTTCGAGAGGTCGGTTAGAAACTGGGTCAAACTCGCGACCTCTGCCGTCTGAAGACAGCACCCTATCCGCTGTACTACTGACCCACTTTATATTTTAGAATACAATTAATTTATTACTATTATTTTAATGAGATGTGCACGAGTATAATGATTCCACTTTAATTGCAATATAGCAGTTTTACGTAGATTTGTTCACAACTAAGCACAAACTCAGTGTAACTATGTTTGGGGAAAATATAAAACTAAAGTCCGACCAAATAAAATTGAAAATTGGTAATTTTTATTTTGCCGAAATACCAAAACAAATAGAACCATAATCATATAATTTTCCGCATATATATGTTTTGTTTGATTCACGCATGCTTTGATATTTTTGTATTTGGAGCAGTATACCCTTAAATCGAAATAAAGTACATGTTTTGTATGTTCTATAACTAATTTATATTGAAATAACACGGCAAAAAGTTAATTCATATTACATCTTTTCGAATTGTCATTTACACAATATATATAATTATTTATATTTTTGTTGCGCAAACCAAATCATGCTTAAACATGCAACTAAATTAGCCGTGAAACCGTAGATAACCATTGATGTGTCATCTATTGTATAATAGGTATTTTAAACATTATTGTATTGGTCAGCTAAATATTGATATTTATGTTATAATTGATAAATTGTTGACCAAAATAAGTTTCATCATGCGTTTTACAATAAAACATTTATATAAACTACATGGTTTATATTTATGTGAAAGAAAATTTCTTTTTTATCTCGATTTTAAGTATCGACTTCACGATCAAATAATAAAAAAGAGTGTATCCGAATGAACGAGTGCACTCAGTAGCGCACGAATAGTTCTGTTATCAGTTATCTTACTGTGTCTAGCGTATACTGCATATACTGCGCATCTGAGTGCACTCAGCGTATCTGAGTGCATTCAGCGTGTCTGAGTGCACTCGATCTATTTCCTGCATTCAGGAGTGCGTTTATTATTCAAAATCCAGCGTTTGCTTTCGGTCCAGGTCCGCTACGTCAGCGCTCAATCTGCGCTCCGTTCGCGCTCTGTCTGCGCTACGCTTGCGCTCCGCTTACGCTCTGAGTGCACTCCGTTTGCGTGCAATTGGGGTACTTGAGCGGTTTAGGGTCTATATAAGCAAACAACTGTCGCCCTATATAGATAACGTTTGCACAGGCCTCTTGTGTGTAAAGCAACATCAAATCAATTTTTAAACCTATGAATGTATAAACATATGGAAACATTTATATTCAATTGTTACTTTTAATCTTTATAAAACTGGTGTCGTCACACTACCGTAGTTTTAAAAATATCAATAAACAATCTTTAAACAAGAGGGACAGATTGACCCTAAAGCACTCACCTGTGGCAGAAGAGACTACAAAAGAAGGCAATTTTTGATAATGCAAGGCCATATCTCTGACATTTAAATTTGGTCAGTTGAGATATTATAGATATATAACTACCTTGTAAGTTTGGTGAATATCAAATGAAAACTGCATGTGCTAGAGTACAACTAACTTCAAATAACGTAATGTTTGACAGTTCAAGTGACAACTCCTGCAAAAATTATCCAACTTAGCCAATTCAAAGACATGTCTAAGATATTTTGGTTATAAAACTACTGTGTAAGATTGATGAAGATCAAAATGTTAACTGCAAATAGTTTGATGATTCAAAGGTCATAACTCCAACAAAAATTAGCCGCTTCAGCCAGTTCAAAAACTTCTATCTAACTTTGAATTGGCAGAGATATTTTGATTATATAACTACTGTGTAAGTTTGATCAAAGAACAAATGAAAACTGATAGTGCTAGAGCGCACAAAAAATAAAATATATACAATTTTTGAAGATTCAAGAGCTATAACTCCGACAGTAATTATCCGATTTTACCAGTTAACAAACTTGATCAAGATATTATAGTTAATATATAACTACTGTTTAAGTTTGGCGAAGATCAAATAAAAACTGCATGTGCTTAGAGAGTGCTCACAATGTCAAATATTTAATTTAACCAGTTCAAGTATTTGTCCAAACTATGAATTTACATGTAAAATTAAAAATGTGGGTGCTAGAGTGAGCACAAGATCAAATAGTGCAATTTTTGATGATTGAAGGGCCGTTACTCCGGCATGATTGTCCGATTTTACCAGTTCATGAACTTGTCTGAGATACTATTGTTGTTTAACTACTTTGCAAGTTTGATGGGGATCGAAGTAAAAATTAGGGTTCTAGAGTGTACACAAGGTCAAATAGTGTATATTTTTATGTTTCAAGGACCATAACTCCGAATTTATTTATCAGATTTAGCCAGTTCATGAACTTTTCTGAGATATTAAGATTTTATAACTACACAAATGACCAGACTTCTGTAAAAATGACCAGAATTCTGTCGCAAATGACCAGACTTGAACAGAAATCTGTCACAAATGACCAGACAAATGGATGCTTTTCTAACAATTTTTTTTGTGCTCCTTTCCAAAATAAAAAATTAGAGTAGGAAAATATACAGGCTTATTTGTATCATGTAGATGTATACACTATGTAATTGATAAATCAAAATTGTTGTGAGTCCCTTTAAAAGTTTTCAAAAAAAAATTGTTGAGTACCTTTAAAATAAATTGCATACAAATAGCATACCATCGTTGATCAATTTTATCATTTCTGCAGTGGCCTTGGAACTCTGGACACCATCATCATCTAACAAAACAACCTGTATTTTACTGTCAGATCTCTTCGATACGATATACAGCACATTTCTGTATGCATCCTATATATATGTACAAAATCAAAATGGATAAATTCCTGTGTGTGGGAGTTATGTTTTTATACATACCACATATCAATCAATGTAAAGTTGTGTGGATGTATGGAGGCAATCTTGAGTGAAGCTGACCTAAATGAAACACTACTGGGGAGGTGTACTGGAAATATTATTCAATGCTACAATAATGAATGAAATCTCTCTCAAATAAGTTGATATGTGCAGTAAATATTTGTAAAAAAATTTACCAGTAATTATTTAAGTTTCTGTAGATTTGGTCCGAATCATCTTAAAACAACTAGAATAATGTTGCCAAAGACTGTATACTACATGTATTTTATATATTTACGAAGTTTACAATGGGAGGGTAATGTGGGGGAGGCATAATTCAAAATACCAAATAACACAGCAATCAACCTGTAGTGAATGAGGAGCTGGACTCACATGTCCATGCCAAATACCACAGCAATTAACATAGAGTGAATGAGGAGCTGGACTCACATGTCCATGCCAAATACCACAGCAATCAAACTGTGAATGAGGAGTTGGACTCACAAGTCCATACCAAATACCACAACAACCAACCTATAGTGAATGAGGAGTTGGACTCACATGTCCATACCAAATACCACAGCATTTAACGTTTGAATGAGTAGTTTGACTCACAAGTCCATACCAAATACCACAGCAATCAACCTATAGTGAATGAGGAGTTGGACTCGCATGTCCATGCCAAACATCACAGAAATCAACCTGTTAATGAGTTGTTGGACTCACATGTCCATACCAAATACCCCAGCAATCAAACTATAGTGAATGAGGAGTTGGACTCACATGTCCATACCAAATACCACAGCAATCAAACTGTGAATAATGAGTTGGACTCACATGTCCATACCAAATACCACAGCATTTAACGTGTGAATGAGTAGTTGGACTCACAAGTCCATACCAAATACCACAGCAACCAACCTAGAGTGAATGAGAAGTTGGACTCACATGTCCATACCAAATACCACAGCAACCAACCTAGAGTGAATGAGGAATTGGACTAACATGTCCATACCAAATACCACAGCAATCAACCTAGAGTGAATGAGGAATTGGACTCACAAGTCCATACCAAATACCACAGCAACCAACCTATAGTGAATATACAAATACCACAGCAACCAAACTACAGTGAATGAGGAGTTTGACTCACAAGTCCATACCAAATACCACAGCAATCAACCTAGAGTGAATGAGGAATTGGACTCACATGTCCATACCAAATATCACAGCAATCAGACTAAAGTGAATGAGGAGTTGGACTCATATGTCCATACCAAATATCACAGCAATCAAACTATAGTGAATGAGGAGTTGGACTCACATGTTCATACCAAATATCACAGCAATCAGACTATAACGAATGAGGAGTTTGACTTACAAGTCCATACTAAATACCATAGCAATCAACCTGTCAATGAGGAGTTTGACTCTCATATCCATACTAAATACCAAAACTATTAAACTATAGTGAATGAGAAGTTGGACTCACAAGTCCATACCAAATACCGCAGCAACCAACCTAGAGTGAATGAGGAATTGGACTCACATGTCCATACCAAATATCACAGCAATCAACCTATAGTGAATGAGGAGTTGGACTCACAAGTCCATACCAAATACCACAGCAATCAACCTATAGTGAATGAGGAGTTGGACTCACAAGTCCATACCAAATACCACAGCAATCAACCAAGAGTGACTGAGGAATTAGACTCACATGTCCATACCAAATACCACAGCAATTAACCTATAGTGAATGAGGAGTTGGACTCACAAGTCCATACCAAATACTTCAGCAATCAACCTATAGTGAATGAGGAGTTAGACTCACATGTCCATACCAAATACCACAGCAATCAGACTAAAGTGAATGAGGAGTTGAACTCATATGTCCATACCAAATATCACAGCAATCAAACTATAGTGAATGAGGAGTTGGACTCAAATGTCCATACCAAATACCACAGCAATCAACCTAGAGTGAATGAGGAATTGGACTCACAAGTCCATACCAAATACCACAGCAACCAACCTATAGTGAATATACAAATACCACAGCAACCAAACTACAGTGAATGAGGAGTTTGACTCACAAGTCCATACCAAATACCACAGCAATCAACCTAGAGTGAATGAGGAATTGGACTCACATGTCCATACCAAATATCACAGCAATCAGACTAAAGTGAATGAGGAGTTGGACTCATATGTCCATACCAAATATCACAGCAATCAAACTATAGTGAATGAGGAGTTGGACTCACATGTTCATACCAAATATCACAGCAATCAGACTATAACGAATGAGGAGTTTGACTTACAAGTCCATACTAAATACCATAGCAATCAACCTGTCAATGAGGAGTTTGACTCTCATATCCATACTAAATACCAAAACTATTAAACTATAGTGAATGAGAAGTTGGACTCACAAGTCCATACCAAATACCGCAGCAACCAACCTAGAGTGAATGAGGAATTGGATTCACATGTCCATACCAAATATCACAGCAATCAACCTATAGTGAATGAGGAGTTGGACTCACAAGTCCATACCAAATACCACAGCAATCAACCTAGAGTGATTGAGGAATTAGACTCACATGTCCATACCAAATACCACAGCAACTAACCTATAGTGAATGAGGAGTTGGACTCACAAGTCCATACCAAATACCACAGCAATCAACCTAGAGTGATTGAGGAATTAGACTCACATGTCCATACCAAATACCACAGCAACTAACCTATAGTGAATGAGGAGTTGGACTCACAAGTCCATACCAAATACCACAGCAATCAACCTATAGTGAATGAGGTGTTGGACTCACATGTCCATACAAATTACCACAGCAATCAGACTAAAGTGAATGAGGAGTTGAACTCATATGTCCATACCAAATATCACAGCAATCAAACTATAGTGAATGAGGAGTTGGACTCACAAGTCCATACCAAATACCACAGCAATCAACCTAGAGTGATTGAGGAATTGGACTCACATGTCCATACCAAATACCACAGCAATTAACCTATAGTGAATGAGGAGTTGGACTCACATGTCCATACCAAATATCACAGCAATCAACCTATAGTGAATGAGGAGTTGGACTCACAAGTCCATACCAAATACCACAGCAATCAACCAATAGTGACTGAGGAATTAGACTCACATGTCCATACCAAATACCACAGCAATTAACCTATAGTGAATGAGGAGTTGGACTCACAAGTCCATACCAAATACCACAGCAATCAGACTAAAGTGAATGAGGAGTTGAACTCATATGTCCATACCAAATATCACAGCAATCAAACTATAGTGAATGAGGAGTTGGACTCACATGTCCATACCAAATAGCACAGCAATCAAACTATAGTGAATGAGGAGTTAGACTCACATGTTCATACCAAATATCAAAGCAATCAGACTATAATGAATGAGGAGTTTGACTTACTAGTCCATACTTAATACCACAGCAATCAACCTGTCAATAAGGAGTTGGACTCTCATATCCATACTAAATACCAAAACTATTAAACTATAGTGAATGAGAAGTTGGACTCACAAGTCCAAACCAAATATCACAGCAATCAACCTATAGTGAATGAGGAGTTGGACTCACGTGTTCATACCAAATATCTTAGCAATAAACCTATAGTGAATGAGGAGTTGGACTCACATGTTCATACTAAATATCACAAAAATCTAACTGAATGAGGAGTTGAACTCACATGTCCATACCAAATGTCACAACAATCAATCTATAGTGAATGAGGAGTTGGACTCACATGTCCATACCAAATATCACAGCAATCAACATATAGTGATTGAGGAGTTGGACTCACAAGTCCATACCAAATACCACAGCAATCAACCTATAGTGAATGAGGAGTTGGACTGACATGTCCATACCAAATATCACAAAAATCAAACTATGAATGAGGAGTTGGAATCACATGTCCATACCAAATATCACAGCAATCAATCTATAGTGAATGAGGATTGGGACACACATGTCCATACCAAATACCACAGCAATCAACCTATAGTGAATGACGAGTTGGACTCAATGTCCAAACCCAATACCACAGCAACCAACCTATAGTGAATGAGGAGTTGGACTCACATGTCCATACCAAATACCACAGCAATCAAACTGTGAATAATGAGTTGGACTCACATGTCGATACCAAATACCACAGCAATCAACCTGTGAATGTGTAGTTGGACTCACAAGTCCATACTCAATACCACAGCAATCAACCTATAGTGGATGAGGAGTTGGACTCGCATGTTCATGCCAAATATCAAAGCAATAAACCTATAGTGAATGAGGAGTTGGACTCGCATGGCCATGCCAAATATCACAGAAATCAACCTATAGTGAATGAGGAGTTGGACTTACATGTCCATACCAAATATCACAGTAATCAAACTGTGAATGAGGAGTTGGACTCACATTTTCCATACCAAATATCACAGCAATCAACCTATAGTGAATGAGGAGTTGGACTTACAAGTCCATACCAAATATCACAGTAATCAAACTGTGAATGAAGAGTTGGACTCACATGTCCATACCAAATACCACAGCAATCGACCTGTTAATGAGTTGTGAGTCCAACTCCTCAATCACTATATGTTGATTGCTGTGATATTTGGTATGGACATGTGAGTCCAACTCCTCATTCACTATAGATTGATTGTTGTGATATTTGGTATGGACATGTGAGTCCAACTCCTGATTCACAGGTTGATTGCTGTGATATTTGGTATGGACATGTGAGTCCAACTCCTCATTCACAGTTTCATTGCTGTGATATTTGGTATGGACATGTAAGTCCAACTCTTCATTCACTATAGGTTGGTTGTGTTGGTATTTGGTATGGAATTGTGAGTCCAACAACTCATTAACAGGTTGATTGCTGTGGTATTTGGAATGGACATGTGAGTCCAACTCCTCATTCACTATAGGTGGGTTGCTGTGATATTTGGTTTGGACATTGAGTCCAACTCCTCATTCACAGTTTGATTACTGTGATATTTAGTATGGACATGTGAGTCCAACTCCTCATTCACTATAGGTTGATTGCTGTGAAATTTGGTATGGACATGTGAGTCTAACTCCTCATTCACAGTTTGATTGCTGTCGCATTTGGTTTGGACATGTGAGTCCCAACTCCTCATTCACTATAGGTTGATTGCTGTGATATTTAGTATGGACATGTGAGTCCAACTCCCCATTCACTACAGGTGGATTGCTGTGCTTTTTGGTATGGACATGTGAATCAAACTCCTGATTCACAGGTTGATTGCTGTGATATTTGGTATGGACATGTGAGTTCAACTCCTCATTCACAGTTTGATTGCTGTAATCAAACTGTGAATGAGGAGTTGGACTCACATGTCCAAACCAAATACCACAGCAACCAGCCTATAGTGAATGAGGAGTTGGATTTACAAGTCCATACCAAATATCACAGTAATCAAACTGTGAATGAGGAGTTGGACTCACATGTCCATACCAAATACCACAGCAATCAACCTGTTAATGAGTTGTTGGACTCACAATTCCATACCAAATACCAACACAACCAACCTATAGTGAATGAAGAGTTGGACTCACATGTCCATACCAAATATCACAGCAATCAAACTGTGAATGAGGAGTTGGACTCACATGTCCATACCAAATATCACAGCAATCAACCTGTGAATCAGGAGTTTGATTCACATGTCCATACCAAAAAGCACAGCAATCCACCTGTAGTGAATGGGGAGTTGGACTCACATGTCCATACTAAATATCACAGCAATCAATCTATAGTGAATGAGGAGTTGGGACTCACATGTCCAAACCAAATGCGACAGCAATCAAACTGTGAATGAGGAGTTAGACTCACATGTCCATACCAAATATCACAGCAATCAACCTATAGTGAATGAGGAGTTGGACTCACATGTCCATACTAAATATCACAGTAATCAAACTGTGAATGAGGAGTTGGACTCAATGTCCAAACCAAATATCACAGCAACCCACCTATAGTGAATGAGGAGTTGGACTCACATGTCCATACCAAATACCACAGCAATCAACCTGTTAATGAGTTGTTGGACTCACAATTCCATACCAAATACCAACACAACCAACCTATAGTGAATGAAGAGTTGGACTCACATGTCCATACCAAATATCACAGCAATGAAACTGTGAATGAGGAGTTGGACTCACATGTCCATACCAAATATCATAGCAATCAACTTGTGAATCAGGAGTTTGATTCACATGTCCATACCAAATAGCACAGCAATCCACCTGTAGTGAATGGGGAGTTGGACTCACATGTCCATACCAAATATCGTAGCAATCAACCTATAGTGAATGAGGAGTTGGACTCACATGTCCATACCAAATATAACAGCAAGCAACCGATAGTGAATGAGGAGTTGGACTCACATGTTCATACTAAATATCACAGAAATCTAACTGTGAATGAGGAGTTGAACTCACATGTCCATACCAAATATCACAACAATCAATCTATAGTGAATGAGGAGTTGGACTCACATGTCCATACCAAATATCACAGCAATCAACCTATAGTGATTGAGGAGTTGGACTCACAAGTCCATACCAAATACCAACGCAACCAACCTATAGTGAATGAGGAGTTGGACTTACAAGTCCATACCAAATATCACAGTAATCAAACTGTGAATGAGGAGTTGGACTCGCATGTCCAAACCAAATACCACAGCAACCAACCTATAGTGAATGAGGAGTTGGATTTACAAGTCCATATCAAATATCACAGTAATCAAACTGTGAATGAGGAGTTGGACTCACATGTCCATACCAAGTACCACAGCAATCAACCTGTAAATGAGTTGTTGGACTCACAATTCCATACCAAATACCAATGCAATCAACCTAGAGTGAATGAAGAGTTGGACTCACATGTCCATACCAAATATCACAGCAATGAAACTGTGAATGAGGAGTTGGACTCACATGTCCATACCAGATATCACAGCAATCAACCTGTGAATCAGGAGTTTGATTCACATGTCCTTACCAAATAGCACAGCAATCCACCTGTAGTGAATGGGGATTTGGACTCACATGTCCATACCAAATATCACAGCAATCAACCTATAGTGAATGAGGAGTTGGACTCACATGTCCATACCAAATGCCACAGTAATCAACCTGTGAATGAGGAGTTGGACTCACATGTCCATACCAAATGCCACAGCAATCAACCTATAGAGAATGAGGAGTTGGACTCACATGTCCATACCAAATATCACAGCAATCAACCTATAGTGAATGAGGAGTTGGACTCACATGTCCATACCAAATGCCACAGTAATCAACCTGTGAATGAGGAGTTGGACTCACATGTCCATACCAAATGCCACAGCAATCAACCTATAGAGAATGAGGAGTTGGACTCACATGTCCATACCAAATATCACAGCAATCAACCTATAGTGAATGAGGAGTTGGACTCACATGTCCATACCAAATGCCACAGCAATCAACGTGTGAATGAGTAGTTGGACTCACATGTCCATACCAATACCACAGCAACCAACCTTTAGTGAATGAGGAGTCTAACTCACATGTCCTTACCAAATATCACAGTAATCAAACTGTGAATGAGGAGTTGGACTGTCAAGTCCATACCAAATATCACAGCAATCAACCAATAGTGAATAAAGACAGACAGACAGACAGACAGACAGACAGACAGACAGACAGACAGACAGACAGACAGACAGACAGACAGACAGACAGACAGACAGACAGACAGAAAACTTGTTCTAAACATGACATCCGTCCATATTAAACACACAAATATTCAGACCTGGCCATCCAAGACGTTCCTCTGTAAACCTGTTTTCAGTGTGTTCAGGTTAAAACCAACTCCAAACGTGAGGTTGAGCATACCCCCTAATAGACAGAAAACGTATGTATATAGAATTAATATGTATGATAAAATAAATGTAAAATGACAAAACATAAAATCAATTCAAAAGTTAGCTTTTCCATTAAACCATTCTTTCAATGAATATAAGAAATCAACCAAAATGTTATACTTTACTTTCATTTTTTCTACCATATATATTTTTTTATAAATGCCACTTTCACGATATATTGCAAGTAGCTGGCAAACTTTCTCATAAGTTTTTGGGTCTTATGTTCAACCAGGAGACTACAGCATGTACTCCACTGAAGGTCTACTTCAGCACCATCACGCCAAGCATAATTGTCAAGTATGTGCGTGCGTATGTGTGCATGAGTGCGTCCATGTGTGCGTGTGTATCCATGCATGCTTTGCTTTCCTGTGTTAGGCAGGCAGTTGGGTTATTTATAAATAGTTTTCCATTGTGGTATAAGGCTGGTAATGTTTGGGTTGATACTTGAGACCAGTTGGCCACTGAGGACTTCTGCAGTCTGTTACAGAACAGTAAATGAAAATTCAACAAGTACAAGTAAATGAAAATACAAGTACAAGTAAGTACAAGTAAATGAAAATACAAGTACAAGTAAATGAAAATACAACAAATAAATTACAAGTTAATGAAAAGCAGCTATATCAAGAACTGACCTTCTTTCAACAATAAATGAATTTTGTTATTGCCTTAATCGATGGAAGAAGTATAACTTATCTGTTATCAGAACAAATTGTAGTGATTAAAACCTTGGCATAACCAAAACTGATATCGGGAACCGTATCAGAAAATCTACCACTTGAATATATTGATTTAATAAATAAATGCACGTATGACTATTTATGGGATAATAAAATGGATAAAATAAATGGAAAACAATTATACAAAACTATGAAAATGGGAGTTCAAAGATGATAGATCTGCAATTATTTATAAAACTAATTTAAACCAGGTGGGTCAAGGGTATTATTAATGACAAAAATAAAGAGGATTGGAAATATATATATACTTAAAACTAGATGTATTATAGTGTATTAGGAGGACAGTTTATATTTAAATGTAACATCAATGAGAAAGATGTAAACAATGAAGCTCAAATAACTTAACTCAAATATTATCATGGTCAGATATAAACATCAGTGAACATAGTGAAAAATATAAAAATGTAGATATCAATATGGAACAACTCCTTTTTTAACAAGAGGCCCAAGAGGGCCTGAGGACGCTCTACTGACACATAGTGGCTATAGCACTTTTTGAAATTCTCCTATGCAATAGAAACATCAGGGCGGGGGCATTTTTAATCCTAGGGACACCATATGAACAAACCTAACAAAACTATAGTTGGTCATTATTACTACATAAACATTTTGAAAATCTGTTGGGTCGTTCATGAAATGAAGATTTTTTAAGTTTTGGACTATTTTTTGTTATGGTGACAATATTGAATTTCAGATCGTATAAAAAAAATCTTCTGTATATTTTCCTATGCAATGGAAACATCCATGTGAAGTTTCAGTTTAATTGACCTAGTGATTTCAGAATAGATAAAAGAAAAAAAGAATTTTCTGTGTTCCCATTGTATCCCTATGTAAAATTCTAAGTCCCCTTACAGGGCCCCTTTAAATTTTAGCCTCTAAATTCTTATCTGCAATCAAACCCCTACACATAGGGATATTTTATGCCAAATATGAACAAATATGACATACCGGTTCTTAAGAAAATGATTTTAGTAATTCCAAATTTTTACCCTTTTGGGGCCCCTCCTGACCCCTAAAGACCGTGGAACTCAGTCATTTTTACAAATTTGAACCTCCTTCACCAAACAATGCTTCTGTGAAGATATAGGCAAAATCATTTCCATTTAAAAAAAAAAAAAATATATATATTATAATGACATGTGTCCCATAATTGAACTCTTGGGGCGAGATAAACCCTAGGGACACTATTTGAACAAATCTAACAAAACTATAGTTGGTCATCATTACTACATAAACATTTTGAAAATCTGTTGGGCCGTTCATGAGAAGAAGATTTTTAAGTTTTGGACTATTTTTAGTAACGGTGGCCATCTTGAATTTCAGATCGAAAAAAAAAAAATCTTCTGTATAGTCTCCTATGCAACAGAAACATCCATGTGAAGTTTCAGTTTAATTGGCCTAGTGGTTTCAGAGAAAGTGCTGCTAACAGACGACAGACGACGGTCAACAGCCATCGCATAAGCACTTCTGGCCTTTGGCCAGTAGAGCTAAAAACAACTTCTACAAACCAAAATTGGTATACTAGAGGAATAATATACAACTATCTACCTTTTTAGCGGTCAATAGTTAAAATTATTTATCCAAGGAAAATGACTATTGACCAAAAGCAGGAAACAATTGACCGAGACGCAGTCGAGGTTAACAATTTTCTGCTTTGGGTCAATAGTCATTTTCCGATGATAATTAGTTTTAACCATTGACCACCTAAAAGGTATATAGTTGTTTTATTATACTGAATAACAATAAAAAAGGTAAGTCAAGAAGTAAAAAATTTTCACCTCACCTCGTTCATACTTTCACTGCATTTTTTAACAGAGATGTGAAAAGCATAATTGTTCAAGTTTTCGTAGCTTTTGTATGTCTGTTCTCCATTAACAAATTCAACTATTAAGGTAACATTCCTAACCGTCATAATTAATTTATATTCTCTGACTTAAAATATTTCCAGCTATTCAAAGTACAATTTCACCAGTATTTAGCTACATGCTGGATCTGCTCTTGATCAAAATAACGTCATCAACGCCAATACGTATACAACCGGACATCTTTATATAAACATATCAGTTGTGGAAAATGGTTCAATTGTATTTTAGCATTAATAAAGTGGCACTTCTGTGTCAGTTTTAATTTAAGGAATATAATAAACAGTTCAGTTTAACTGTTGTTTGATCGAGAAGAGCAAATGGAGTTTGAATGGACTATCAGCATGAGAAAGGGGAAACATTTCGTTTGAACTATTGACTCAGTTACGGAGTGAAACTGGTTTCGACAGAATAAGTGGTCAACAGTTCATTTTTGAAGGAATAAGTGGTCAAAAGTTAATTTTATTTGACCTGATATGTTCGAGTTTCAACCAATCAGATTGAATCATTCATGATGATATATAATAAAATATATTGACCAACCGTTTGATGCAGACATAAATTATTTAATATAGTTATATCTGAAACTTGAATGAATGATTAAATAACTCCACATAGGCAGCATTTTACAGTGCTTTTTCTACTTTTAATTTTCAGTAATACATGTATTAAGAAATAGTGAACATTCCAAAATTTAGAAAAGCGTTAACAACATTTAGAGTATAGGCGCATAGATAAGAAATAAAAACAGGACAATGGTAAATAACAATAAAAACTCCTAGAAAAAACAGAAAATGCAGAATATTTTATATCTTGAAGGACAAATTTCATTTTTTATTTGAATGCAGTGTATATAATAAAATAAGGCATCAGTACTTAAAACCTTATTTTTTAAGAAACCGCAACATGTATAAGACCGTTGAGTTATTACAGTCTGATAACAAAACTCTGATTAATAACTTAGCAACATATATATTCAAAGCTTTTGACACCAGAAATAAATTCATTTTTGAAAATTAACACTCTCTGTAGTGACAGTTACTTAACTGTGTGTTGATTTGAAGTTGAAAAGCAAATCAAACTAAAGCGTATGACTAAAAAATATTATTATTTGTTTAAGGAATACATTTAATGCCTCATTAAACTTCCAAAATGCACACTTTTTGATAATAACAAAAATGATTGTAATTAAATGTGTTTATAGTTTTGCTTAAACCATTCCTGTACCCTTAGTGACTGTTTTAAAAAAGCAAGAAAATAAATAACTTCAATTGAAATGTGTGTTTCTTAGACGAGCGGACCAAACTTTTAACTTTTGTTTACATTTTTGTTATTCCGTAATGACTCGGTTGCTTTCCAGCTGTACCTCCACCAGTGTTCGGAAGTACACAAATACTGCAGTGGTAGTGTGCGGATTAAGACTGTCAGATAAAGGGTTCATTAACAAGATTAGAAAAGTTATGGCTTCACTAATATTATGTATCGTTATTGGGTTTCTTTGTTTAAAATATATAATATTGATGTCTGCAATAAAACTTTATCGAACGTAGTACGCATTATATTTATACACACTGAAAAACAATGAGTATGGAATACTTGTTTGGTCTAGTAACTCTTGCTCAGGATCCTCCCTTGCATATACGCGTGATACTATCACACGCGCATTTATGTCACAAATCACTTTTATCGCAGTCAATATTGAGAGACTACCAAGGGTGGTTTGTTAGTATAATTATCAAAAAAGTAATTTTATTTTTTATTTTATATGAACGATTCCTCACTTACATGCTTGTGGGTTCCAGTTCATTAATACACTAAGGGGAATAAAGGGGGCATTCTTAAAAACTATTTAACCGCACGCGATTATTTAATCTTTAACCGCATCCCCTACAGTTTCCCATACTATGTTATTCTTTGAAGTGAATTGATCATATATTACTGACAGACACGTTTCCGAACAAGCTTCGTAACTCCCCCTTTTTCTGCTGAATGAGACGAACATTAATTTGCAAACAAAACCAGTTCTTAATTATGTACTAATAATGTGCTTTATATTTATTTTTTTGTTTGCAAAGTCTCTCATTGATCAAATAAACATGTATTCTATCATATTGAAGAGTAAACTCACTTAAATTAAAACTAAAATGAGCCTTTAAGTATAAAATATGCCTTACTTATAATAGCATTTGGGGAAACATTTCATTACACAGAAACAGGTTTAAATATATAGGTAGATAAAGATTTCATACGATTTGGGTGCTATTGAACACACACATGTTTGTATTACTGTTATTATGTTATCTGTTTGCTCATGGTCATTTGTGACTAATGCATTAACTTATATGAAACTTTGTATGGTTAATTGGGGATGGCCTTGACCCCAATTGACCTATGATGAGGAAATAAAAACCTCTTCTCCTTCTATGTGTGGACCATTATGTAGGGCATTTTGTTAGTGTTTCCTGTTGATTTCATATTTTTACTTTTATTTTGAAGGAGGGACCCCACAAGGCTACTAATGGACGGTTATTGGTATTAGTGGAATGACTTCTTATGGAACTGTTATTTTTTTGCCAATGTTCATTAAAAATTTTAGTTTTGAGTCAGTGATTCTATTAATTATTGTATATGGTGAAATAGTGATTGGTAGTTAACAGAGAAAGATCTATACCACTTGGTCAAAGAAGCCCTTTTATTGTTATATCACTAAATACTACTCTTAATCATAGCTTCATTGCACTGGGCGTGGATCAACAGACGCATGGAAAAACACCCTTTAATTAATCTTTAATCAATATGGCTGGCAGACTGACTTTGGGCAGATATATTGACGGACGGACACTTCAATCTAAGTGTGATCATCATACTGAAGACAATGAGTGTAAACGGAGGGCGATTGAGTATCTCGTGTTATACATGGTGAAATTTACAAGTATACCCCACATAGTGCTACCACGCATGAGGCAGACAGGTAGATGGACGGACAGACGTTCCTACAAATCGGTATTTAAGTGGCTTCTTCGCGCCAAACTTATTACTTATGTGGCTAAATTTTAGCCACCAAAAAGAAAAAAAGCCATATAAAAGCTGTTTTTAAGAGTCTAGAAACAGCCACATAATTATTTTTCAACTGCATTTCAAATATCAATAAAATTACTAACCTTAAACCCTAGACACTTAACTACCCATTCGTGTGCACGGACTTTTGGACCAATGTGTGGTCACTTTTCATCAATACATGTATAATGAGAATGACCAGATGGTGATTAAGTAGCTAGGTGATTTTCCAACAAAGTCAAAACAGAAAGTCAAAATTTTATGAAGGGAGTCACAAATTTACAGATCAAATAATGACGGGGAGTGGGGGTGGGGGTCATTATCCTACCGGGTTCAAAATTTCTGTTACACTCACGACAATTAAATAAAACAATATATTAAAAGAATCAGTGAATAATTATTTCCATTTTTTTTCACGACACAGGATATGTACCTTGAAATAAATGTCAAAGGGCGATTGATTATATAGTTTTGCAGTAAAAAATAGATTGTATCAAACATAAACAATAGAGCTGGCAACAGTAGTGAAGATTTAAATTTAGAACCATTAGTACACACAAAAATGTCAAAATATCTGATATTTTTAAATGAAATTTTGCAAAACTAGTGATGGACCTACTTATTAAAAAAACCCAGTAAACTATGGAAAGTGAAAAACAAAAAAGAACAAGTAAATCAATGTAATAATAATGCCATATGACTTATAAAGTAAACCAATATGGACAATCAAACTGATCTAAGGAGGAAGTTATACATCCTTCCAAACTGTGGACTGTGAAGTATTACATACAGGTACTTACCACATACAACACAACAATGTCCCACTGGTTTGATAGTGGATTTGCACCTAGGACGTGAACATCTGGATTGCTGAACATTACACACTGCAGCCAATATCTATTTGTGGCAGTAAAAAACATTTATACAAAATAAAATCTTTGTATAAAATGACCTTACTGCATGTATAATTTTTGTTTTCATTACAGGAACTTGTAGCATGTTTTTTCCAAAATCTAATAGAAACACATGGGGCTGAATAATGCCAAGGACACAATATGGTTACATGTAGTAGTTTTAAATAGAAGTTTATATAGAAAGCTCAAATCTACTGAATTCAAAAGGTTCTGTAGCTAATGCTCCATTTTGGTTTTAACATTGTTTAATGAGCAGGTGAGTGATGTTTTATTTTCTAAATGCATCCAAATATTTACATAATAGTTGTACCTGACCCTCATCATTGCCACACCCACAACCAGTCTGGTCTGTACAACTGCGTCTATTAATAGTAACAGTAGACTGTCTTCCTGAGGTAGGATCAGGGAAGATGCTGCGACCATTATCAGTTGCCAAGAAATCTCGAAATGAGCCACTGCTGTAAGCCTGAAATGTTTTAACACAATTCATTTGCAAACAGTGACTATACAGATGTGTTAGAGTATAACAATTATTTCTTTTTCAACTTTATACCTTGCCTAAGTTAAGTACAGTGATCTTGACCTTACATTACTATCGGGTTTTCCTTTCACTATGGCCAGTCCAATTGCTAAGTTTCACTTTGATACATGTACTAGTTCACTATGATACACATACTAGTCCACTATAGTACACATACTAGTCCACTATGATACACATACTAGACCACTGTGATACACATACTAGTCCACTATAATACACTATGATACACATACTAGTCCACTGTGATACTCATACTAGTCCACTATGATACATATACTAGTCCACTGTGATACACAAACTAGTCCACTGTGATACATGTACTAGTCCACTATGATACATATACTCGCCCACTGTGATACATGTACTAGTCCACTGTGATACACATACTTGTCCACTGTGATACATGTACTAGTCCATTGTGATACACATACTAGTCCACTGTGATACATGTACTAGTCCACTTTGATACATATACTTGCCCAGGGTGATACATGTACTAGTCCAATGTGATACACATACTTGTCCACTGTGATACATGTACTAGTCCATTGTGATACACATACTAGTCCAGTGAAACATGTATTAGTCCACTGTGATACACATACTAGTTCACTATGATACACAAACTAGTCCACTATGACACACATACTAGTCAAATGTGATACATGTACTAGTCAACTGTGAAACATATACTAGTCCACTATGATACATGCATTAGTCCACTGTGATACACATACTAGTCCACTATGATATATGCACTAATCCACTGTGATACATGTACTAGTCCACTGTGATGAACATACCAATCCACTTTGATGCATGCACTAGTCAACTGTGATACACATACTAGTCCACTGTGATACACAAACTAATCAATATGATACACATTCTAGTCCACTATGATACATGCACTAATCCACTGTGATACACATACTAGTCCACTGTGATACACATACTTTACTTTGATACATGCACAAGTCGACTGTGATACACATACTAATCCACTGTGATACACATACTAGTCCACTGTGATACACATACTAGTCCACTTTGATACATTCACTTGTAGACTGTGATACACATACTAGTCGACTGTGATACACGCACTAGTCCACTGTGATACATGTACTAGTCCACTGTGATACACATACTAGTAGACTGTGATACACGCACTAGTCCACTGTGAAACATACACTAGTCCACTTTGATACATGCACTAGTCCACTGTGATACACATACTAGTCCACTGTGATACACAAACTAGTCACTAAGATACACACACTAGTCCACTGTGATACACGTACTAGACCACTGTGATACACAGATACTAGTCAACTTTGATACATGCACTAGTCCACTGTGATACACATACTAGTCCACTGTGATACACATACTAGTCCACTTTGATACATGTAATGTCCACTGTGATACAGGTACTAGTCAACTGTGACACACATACTAGTCCACTATGATACATGAACTAGTCCACTGTGATATACATACTAGTCCACTGTGATACATATACTAATCTACTATGACACACACACAAGTCAACTATGATACACACACTAGTCCACTATGATACACATATTAGTTCACTATGATACACAAACTAGTCCACTATGATACACATACTAGTCCAATGTGATGCACATACTAGTCCACTGTGTTACACATACAAGTCCACTGTGATACACATATTCGTCTACTGTGATACATGTACTTCTCCACTTTGATACACAAACTAGTCCATTATGATACACATACTAGTCCACTGTGACGTACATACTAGTCCACTTTGTCACATGGACAAGTCCACTGTGATACATGTACTAGTCTACTGTGATACACATACTAGTCCAATGTGATACACATACTAGTCCACTGTGATACAAATACTAGTCCACTGTGATATATGTACTAGTCCACTGTGATACATGTACTAGTCAACTGTGATACACATACTAGTCCACTATGATACATGTATTAGTCCACTGTGATACACATATTAATCCACTGTGATACATGTAATAGTCCATTGTGATGCACATACTAGTCCACTGTGATACACATACTAGTTCACTGTGATACATATACAAGTCCACTGTGATACACATACTACTCCACTGTGACACATGTAATAGTCCACTGTGATACACATACTAGTCCACTGTGATACATGTTCTAGTCCACTGTGATACACATACTAGTCCACTGTGATACATACACATACTAGTCCACTGTGATACACATACTAGTCCACTGTGATACATGCACTAGTCCACCGTGATTCACATACTTGTTCACTGTGATACACATACTAGTCCAATAAGGCAATTACTCCCTTCCTTTTTTTTCAATAATCAAGCAATGCAATGCAATGCATCAATAAAATTTCAAAAAAAAAATAAAATTGAGTAACTTTTTAGTCAATGTATACTAGTAACTTTTTCATTCTTTAAATAGTCAGGCAATAAAAGCAATATGACAAACTGTAACCATTACAGAAATAAAATTGTTTACAGATGGTCCGAGCACATAATATATGAGAATATTTTTGAAAATTGAGAATAATAATGTTACATCTTTGAATTACACTAACCTTTCCAGACACCTTTATTGTATTGATCACCAGATTGAGGTTAGACCCAAGGTTTACGTAATACGAGCTACCCCTTGAGAACACAACGTTATCTGTAATGCATGGAATCTTCTCACTGTCAAGTAATGCCAGAGCTTTACAATCCCCGGTCTCTGTGTCAGTTGGACACCAGTTAAGGGGGTCAACCCAGTTTCCAGGTTGACTCGCATTGAATGTAATCTCTGAAATATAAGTTATATGACGAAGACTGATTTTAATTTTGTTTCATCATTATTCTTTTGTCAAATAAAAGGTGAGCTCTTCCCTGGCCAGTTTACATGGTTATATGCAACCACAAATCTAATCAATAAAACTATGATAAACAAGATGAGAAATGGTATTTCTGGCAATTCCTCCACTGAAAATTGTGACAAACTTTTTTTTTTATAAAACTCATTCTAAGGCTTATGCGTTTATATAATACATATCTTGAAGTTTGATTAAAACCTGATTAAAATTAAAAACAATAAATAAACATGAAAAAAAAATCTCTTATATGCTAGTATAACAATTCTCTTAGCAAAGAACTGGCATAATTCAAGTTATTTAGTAATTGTCAGTTAAACTGCAGTTAAATGCAAGACTTTTTTCTGTGATAACGCAGATCCAGTTTTTATATAGCAGTTTAAAAGCTGGGACACTAAATACAGTTTTCAGGCAGTTAGTTTGTAGTTTTCTATTATCCAATTGAATGAATCAGTAAGAGTAACTTACTTGCTTGGCATTCACAATACTGCACATTCATTGTGCATATCCATAACATAAACAAATTCAGACACAGAAATGCATACATGTAGGTGAAGACAAAACAACTGATAACATGGCAGTGTGTCAACTTAATATTTATCTATTTAAATACTCATGAATATAAACACCATAAAATATAATGACCCGGACCAATACATGTATGTACTTTAAATTGTGTCAGTTGTTAAAAACAGTATCTGTCAAAATATTGTGTTTCCCCCTTTTAAAACTAATACTTTGTATCTGCATATAACCATTAGTGTAAAGCAAGCCGCTTAGATTATAAACTCTATTATAGTGAATGATAAACATAACAAGAGGCCCAAGAGGGCCTGAAGACTCTCTACTGACTAATAGTGGCCATAGCACTTTTTGAAATTCTACTATGCAATAGAAACATCGGCCATCTTGAATTTTAGATAGAAAAAATAAATCTTTTGTATAGTCTCCTATGCAATAGAAACATCCATGTGAAGTTTCAGTTTAATTGGCCTAGTGGTTTCAGAATAAATGAAAAAAAAAGAATTTTCTGTTTTCCCACAGTATCCCTATATAAAATTCTAAGTCTCCTTACAGGGCCCCTATATATTTTAGCCCCTAAATTCTTATCTGCAATCAAACCCTACACTAAGGGATAATTCATATCAAATATGTACAAATCTGACATACCGGTTCTTAACAAAACAATTTTACTAATTCCCAATTTGTACCCTTTTGGGGCCCCTCCTGACCCCTTAAGACATAGGAACCCAGTCATTTTTACAAATCTTAACCTCCTTCACCTAACAATGCTTTAGTGAAAATATAGGCAACATCATTTCCATTTAAAAAAATAAAATAAAAAAATATTATATTGACATGTGTCCCCAAATTGAACTCTCGGGGCGGGGTCATTTTTAACCCTAGGGACACCATTTGAATAAATCTAACAGAACTATAGTTGGTCATCATTACTACATAAACATTTTGAAAATCTGTTGGGCCTTTCATGAGAAGAAGATTTTTTAAGTTTTGGACTATCTTTAGTAACGGTGGTCATTTTGAATTTCAGATCGAAAAAAAAAAAATCTTCGGTATAGTCTCCTATGCATTAGAAACACCCATGTGAAGTTTCAGTTTAACTGGCCTAGTGGTTTCAGAACAGATGAAAAAAAGAAAGAGAATTTTCTGTTTTCCTATAGTATCCCTATGTAAAATTCTAAGTCCCCTTACAGGGCCCCTATAAATTTTAGCCCCTAAATTCTTATCTGCAATCAAACCCCTACACATAGGGATAATTTATGCAAAATATGAACAAATCTGACGTACCGGTTCTTAAGAAAACGAATTTAATAATTCCCAATTTGTACCCTTTTGGGGCCCGTCCTGACCCCTTAAGACAGTGGAACCAAGTCATTTTTACAAATCTGACTTTACTACATAAACATTTTGAAAATCTATTGGGCCGTTCATGAGAAGAAGATTTTTTAGGTTTTGGGACTATTTTTAGTAACAGTGGCCATCTTGAATTTCAGATCGACAGACGTCAGACAACGGTTGACAGACAACGCGCCATCGCATAAGCACATCTGGCCTTTGGCCAGTAGAGCTAAAATATCTAGTACATAATATATAGTACACAAGTACACAATATCTAGTACACAAATACACAATATCTAGTACACAAGTTCATAATATCTAGTACATAAGGTGTTGTGACTTTAGTCTTATTCACAAATTTAAATGTTAACACTATCCTGCTACTCTTTGAAATTAAAAATCAGTTTCAGAATAACAAAGGATTATGTCGGTAATAAAGGCATTGTTTAACTCATGATGCATTGTCAATCTCTACCATCACCATAACAATATAACATTTGGTGACAAGTGAACCACGCAAACAGGTAGAGAAAGTGTTGATCTTCCTGGAAATTGAGAATTTACCAGTTTTTCTCATATTTGACTACGAAAACTAGACAAGAGAAGGCACAGTGGAAAGCCCCATCGAAACAGAAAAGTAGGTACGTTGCCAAAGAAAAGAAGAAAGGACAAACTTGTAGGTATTGCGGAGGAGAATACCCCAATGAAGAAAAAAGGTCCAGCATTTGGAAAAACTTGTAATTTTTGTCATAAGAAAAATCACTTCAGAAAAGCATGTAGAAAACTTACTTCTCAGAAATCATTGTCTAATCATTTCACTGTTATCACTGACCACAAACCTCTTGAAAGAATTTGGATGAAAGCCAATCCTCCTCTGAGAATTCAAAGATGGCGTTTGCGTCTCCAACCATATAAACTGTTGATAAAATATAAGCCTTGAGCTGAAAATCCAGCTGATTATATGTCTCGCCATCCTATTGACATTACTGCGTCTCAAGAAGAAGACATCGCTGAGAAATATGTCAATTTTATAGCAAATGAAGCAGTGCTAAAAGCAATTAGTCTGGATGAAGTCAAATCTGCTGTGAACAATGATAAAACTATGCTACAAGCGATTGAATTCTTTAAAACAGGACAGTGGTACAAAATAAAACATCTTAAGAATTCTGATGTCAATATTGAAGAGCGCAAGGCACTACAGAATGTCAAAGATGAACTCACAGTAATCAGTGATTCAGTATTACTTAAAGATGATAAACTCGTCCTGCCTACAGATCTGCGTGAGAAAGCAATCAGTATCGCTCATGAAGGACACCAGGGAATGAAAAGAACAAAAGCATATCTCTGGTCAAAAGTTTGGTTTCCCCGTATGAACAGTATGATTGAAAATGCTGTGAAAGGGTGTTTTGCTTGTCAAACTGTAAGTAGTGAACCAAAAACACTTGAACCGTTAAATATGTCAGATATGCCTTCTGGCCCATGGCAAAACATAAGTGTGGACTTCTGCGGACCATTACCAACTGGAGAATATTTGCTTGAGATGATAGACGAATATTCTAGGTATCCTATCGTTGAAATAGTTAAATCTGTTTCAGCAAATATAGTGGTTCCAGTATTTGACAAGGTATTTTCAGAGTTTGGATTTCCAAAAGTGGTAAAAAGTGATAATGGAAGCCCTTTCCAATCACACGCGTTCCGAGCATACATGCAAAATAGTTGTATAACTCAAAGACATATTACTCCATGGTGGCCAAGGGCAAATGCACAAGCAGAATCCTATAACAAACCAATGATGAAAGTAATACGTGCGGCACATGTTGCTGGGCAGAACTGGAAACAACAATTGTTTCAATTAATGAGGCAATACAGAGCAACACCACACTCAGCAACAGGATTCACTCCGTTTCGGCTTCTGTTTAAACGCAAATTGAAAACGAAAATTCCTGCACAATATATAGTACACAAGACCACAATATCTAGTATACAATATCTAGTTGCAGAGTTAAACACATTTCTAAAGTGAATGTCCACCTGTATATAAAGTCAGAATTATTGTCTTTTAAAAATGATAACCGTATACATATTTCATGGTTTTAGGGGGCGGTGCTTTAGCAACCACACTCAGTGCTTACTTGATATTCTTATACCATGTTTTAACAATCACGTTTCCTTAGTATAAACCTTATAACCACCCCATAAGCCCCTCAACCTCAAACAAAAAGTTGTTCTGTGGCTTTCAACGATAACATCAATATGTATAGATTTTAGTTATATTTAATTGTATTTAGTATAAACTGATGTATATTCACGACATTCAACCTTCAATGTACAGATAACCAATTGTGTATCAATTAAAATCTTCTGTAAAATAATGGTTTCCAATCAATAGCAGGAGCATTTGTATTGACACATTTCCAGTTTTCATGTTTTTTTTCTACAAAGTGGAAATTGAATGTGCTAGGTTCAGAGTGCTTTGAGATTTTACATTTGATACAAAGCTTGGCACTTCTGAAAATAATATGGAGTTGAGCTTTAATACTCATATCTTGGAACTGAACAAAATCTATGAGTTGAACTGTCATACATCACATGACACATATCTCAGAGCTGAACTATCATACAACACATAGTGACACATATCTCAGAATTGAACTGTCACACATCACATAATGACACATATCTCTGAGTTGAACTGTCACACAACATATAATGACACATATCTCGGAGTTGAATTGTCACACAACACATAATAACACATATCTAAGAATTGAACTGTCACACATCACATAATGACACATATCTCGGAGTTGAACTGTCATGCAACACATAATGACACATATCTCAGAATTGAACTGTCACACAACACATGACATATCTCAGAGTTGAACTGTCACACAACACATAATGACACATATCTCGAAGTTGAACTGTCATGCAACACATGACACATATCTCAGAGTTGAACTGTCATACATCACAATCATAATGACACATATCTTGGAGTTGAACTGTCATACATCACACGACACATATTTTGGAGTTGAACTGTCGTACATCACATAATGACACATATCTCAGAGTTGAACTGTCATACATCACAATCATAATGACACATATCTTGGAGTTGAACTGTCATACATCACACAACACATATTTTGGAGTTGAACTGTCATTACACCACATAATGACACATATCTCAGAATTGAACTGTCACACAACACATAATGACACATATCTCAGAATTGAACTGTCACACAACATATAATGACAAATATCTCAGAATTGAACTGTCACACAACATATAATGACACATATCTGGGAGTTGAATTGTCACACAACACATAATGACACATGTCTCAGAATTGAACTGTCACACATCACATAATGACACATGTCTCAGAGTTGAACTGTCATGCAACACATGACACATATCTCAGAATTGAACTGTCACACAACACATGACACATATCTCGGAGTTGAACTGTCACACAACACATAATGACACATATCTCAGAGTTGAACTGTCACGCAACACATGACACATATCTCAGAGTTGAACTGTCATACATCACAATCATAATGACACATATCTTGGAGTTGAACTGTCATACATCACATGACACATATTTTGGAGTTGAACTGTCATACATCACATAATGACACATATCTCAGAGTTGAACTATCATACATCACATAATGACACATATCTCGAAGTTGAACATCCGCCAAATTTGAGTTATTATATTAATTGCCATGCCTATGACAAAGCAGACAAATATACTTTCAAAGGCAACAAATTCAGTTACCATTTCTGCCTTACTCGAAAAAAGGGGTCAACCTTGCACAAAACATGTAAATTTAGTACCTTGTAATAGAAATACTCGCAACGATGCAAACTGCTCTCCTCTTCTATTACAAAAAAGAACCGACATTTTTCCTGTTTACACATTCCGCCCCCATCAGTACTTTAAGTGCTTTTATTTATCCAGTTATCTGTGAATTACTAAATAGTCTGGTTTAATACCGCTTTTAATCTGTAATATTGTACGTGTTTCACTGCAAAACTACTACATGGAAATAAAACTGGTATAAAACTGCATTTAATCTGTAATATTGTACGTGTTTCACTGCAAAACTACTACATGGAAATAAAACTGGTATAAAACTGCATTTAATCTGTAATATTGTACGTGTTTCACTGCAAAACTACTACATGGAAATAAAACTGGTATAAAACTGCATTTAATCTGTAATATTGTACGTGTTTCACTGCAAAATTACTACATGGAAATAAAACTGGTATAAAACTGCATTTAATCTGTATTATTGTATGTGTTTCACCGCAAATTTACTACATGGAAATAAAACTGGTATAAAACTGCATTCAGCTGTGGTTCTTTTTACTAATGGTTCAAAACGGCCTGGTTTTCAACTTATTTCCAGCCCTACGGTTACCTTACAAACAGAGCTTCTAAAATTTAAAATTGCTTTTTTTACCTTTTATAAACGCCCCCACCTTGTAAAATGTAACGGCCCCAGGGGCGTTAATTAGGGAATATACGGTATATATGGTAAACTATCTGGGCTACATAATTATAGAAATACACTGAATATACTTTCAGCCACGAAACATACCTGTACCAGAGTCTAGACACGTTGCACTGTGGTCGGGCTCATTGGTGAAAGCCAACGTTGCGTAGCTACCAAAAATAACCTGTCCATTACTAGGAAGTATCTGAAATATGCAGTTTATTGAACATTTAATCAAAACATTAATTAAACATATTTGGTGAAAATGTTGAGTTAACTGAACATTTGGTCAAAATACCAAGTTTACTACTGTAAATATGAGACATTAAATGATCAAAATGCGCAGTTTCTTGAACAATTGATCAGAATGCTGTTTGCTGAATATTTCATCAAATTACAGTTTATATACTAGTAACATTTGATTAAATGTTAAGGTAACATTTTGCCAAAATGCAGTTTATGGAATATGAAAAAAGTCAAAGTCCAGAATTTTTTAAAACATTTAATTATTTTGGCCTAGTACTAGACATGTAGTGTACAGAAAAATGACATCTGTGATATGGCAAATTGTAACTAATTTCTTATAAATTGTAAACATTTAGTCTGTAATCTTAAGTGACTATACCAGTTCTTGTATGGTTGTGTTCATCTGCATGAAGACTACAGGTCCATCATCTGGTATAATGATGTGGTCATTACCACACGGCAGGCGCCCTGTGTTCCAGTTGTAGGGATTGTTCAGGTCTGTATTGTGTAACCATTTACTGTACAAACAATGCACTGGAGCTAAATGGGAACCAGTACATGATACATCATTAAACTTAACAACCATTTGTGCATATGCCGTCTTTGCTAGATAATTAATCTATAATTAGATATTAACAACAGTTCAAGTACAACTCATTTATAAGTTGGATATAATCAGGATCATGAAAGCTCCCCCAACATACTGACTGAAGACTAAATTTTAACGTGCTTTATGAATAAAGACTTTGGGAAATATATATTTCAATAGAACCTAATGTAAACTCATATCCTTGTAAATATTATATCAGTATATTGAGACCAACAAGGAAATTGAACAAAGGAATACCATGATAAACATACATTGTACACTATTGTTAAATAGCAGTAAATCTATTCAATAAAGTGTCTCTCTTGTGACCATCTTGCATATTTGACCAGGATGAAAAAAAACTCAAAAATTGTTCATCAAAAGGAAAATGTACAAATCGGAGTTAACAAAATTTATGGTTTAAAATGTTGTTGAAAATGCTGTCACTTGCACTAGTCATTTTCGTCTATTTTGAACTATGGAAAGTTGCAGTGAAAAAACGGAATCTAAATGAGCATCAGGCCAATGATAAATCCGGTTTAGAGATTATTAAATGGTGAAGAATTATAACCTTTACGTAACCTAGTTACAGGAACAAGAGACCCAAAATAGGGCCTTATCACTTTTCTCACCTCATGTAATGCCTGAATCACAAGATGAATACAAATTTAGGTCGAGAGGTTTGTCTCTACCGTTTCATCACGTTAGTTTATAGTTTATAGCAAGTATATCAAGATTTTCCCCAGTACATCATACCTTTATTTACACTGACTGAGCCATATTGCCAAAATAATAGTGAACTAGGTTTAGCAGATGTGCTAAGGTAAGACTAAAATAGATTACCCACTTAAAATTGTAACATATTTTGTGACATATTAAATGACTGGTCACATGGTTTCATTTTGATTTCAATTTGATCCATCATACAGGTTTGCATGTTGTAAAATTTGTTTCATCTTAGAAATAGTCTGAATGACAATGTGATGGTCATCAAGCACTATTTGGGAGCTAGATTCATACAAGCTAATTAGCTTTTTTCTAAATCCTAATTCTTAGAATTGTTTGTCATTTATGAATTGCAAATGTTATGTAATATACTATGTACAGTTCTTGAATAAAATATTGTTTAAACCAAGCATTATTTAAGTGCTGTCTATTTTTTGAACAGATATTTTAAAATAATTGATTGTTTAAGACATTGGTAAAATCAGCTGTGGTTTCATAAAACCAAAAACTAAGTTGTATAGGTGTTTTTCATGGTTATAAACATTCTGACCAAGCATGCTTGAAGATTTGATGAAAACTATAGCTGCTACAGTGCACCTACAGTTTTTATGTCAGGCAAAAAAAGGGCAGCTACTGTGTAGTTTCAAATTATTTACAGGCAGTTACTATGTATACTAAGTTTCGAATTATTAAAGGGCAGTTAATTTGTAGTTTCCAATTATTCAAGGGAAGTTACTCTGTTATATCTGATCAAACCATGGCATTAACTGTTAATATTCTATGCTTATAAACATATTGTATCTCAAACCACGGCATTAACTGTTACTTTTCTATGCTTATAAACATAATTATTATATCTCAAACCATGGCATTAACTGTTACTTTTCTATGCTTATAAACATATTGTATCTCAAACCATGGCATTAACTGTAACTTTTCTATGCTTATAAACATATTGTATCTCAAACCAAGGCATTATCTGTTACTTTTCTATGCTTATAAACATACTGTATCCTTTAAAGTGAATGTATGTCACAGCCATCTTAGAATTCAGATTTCTTAAAGTTGCCAAAAACGTCATAGACAAGAGTTGTCAGTAGACAACAAAGCTCACCTATGGGATAAAGCTCACCACTGATGCAAAGATTGAGATTGGAGGCAAACACCAAAATTTAAACGCAACTAAATGTAAAAGTTTAACCAGTGTGTCTACAGATGACGCCGACGTTTGCGAGCTAAAAATAATCAAACTTATATGGATACAGTTGAATTTAGAAGTAATAACAAGCCTGCATATCAGCACATATGTCAGGATTACTATACATGAAAAATGGTTTCTGAAACCAGTAAAAGTACCCCATACATGATGGTTACTGTCAAGGTGACTTAATTTTTATAAAAAAAAATCAATCGAAATGCACTATTTTTGTTGTTTATGACCCATTTTTATTTTATTCTAACATTATGAGTTTATTACATGTGCTAAAAATACATTTAAAATTGTTAAAAAAATAAGCTAGACCAGTTTATAATTACACATGTATAAACGTACTGGTAATTAAGCCACATCAGTCACAATCACTTTTTAGTACATATGGCCATATAGTATATCGATGGCTTGGCGCAAGACTGGTCCAACTCACTATTTTTCACAAAATCACTATTTTACATATTTGAATAAAGCACATAGAAATACACATCTTGTTAAAATAATAGACTTTTATTCTTACTTATTTTAATATTGTTGCTAAGAAACAAAAAGGTTTATCTAATAAAAGAAGTTTTCATAGACGCAAAACAGGTCCAAGTAGAGTTCGTCTTGTCTTGCATTTAAATTATATTACATAAAACAGGTCCAAGTAGAGTTGGTCTTGTCTTGCAGTGAAATATTTTACTATTCCAATATTTAAAGCATCAGATAGACTTGTGTTGTTTTGAAAGGAGTTTATAATTGCATTGGTTTAATATATTTTAATTCTATTGATAATTTAGGAATGGGTTTGGGGCACAAGTAATTCCAACATTTGATTTAGCCCTCCCCTTACAACAAAGAACATATTGAGTGACGTAGATGTCAAACAAATAAGAGAAAAAAGATGTTAAAGTAAGAGTAAGAGTTGAAAGAATAGATAAAAACAAACTTAAAATAATACTAAAATTGTTTGTTTATCAAAGATTTTCATTTCTAAGTATTAGACTGTGTGACTATGGTATAAAACATAATATAAGTCTTGATTGATAGATTACAAAAGGACAATTTTATATAATAACATTGTAACTGTATCAATTAAATTTTAAGCAACAGTTTTTGCAAACATATTTACAGAAGATGGTAGTGGGGATAACTGTCTTATATCCCCCTCCCCCTCCAATAATATGGTTTATTAGTTGCATTATATATGTTTGAGTTTTGTACATATTTGAATATGGCAAACTTTTTAGTTTCTTTAAACTAAAGTTACACCCTTCCCTCTAAGTATACTAGATCCCTCCCAAATATTGTACATTAACATAGTATTGACAAATATAAGTAATATATTTTAGGCACACATAAAAAACCTGGCTTTGGATACCATGTGTTTGAACCTTTATGTGAATTTACTATTGGAAATGAATTTATAGGTTCAATTACATAAACTTGAAGACTCTTTGTCTGTTAATTGTTAGACACTGAGCCTCTACTGTTTTACCAAACCATGAAACATTTGTATTTGATGTCACACACATTACACTTTTGAAAAATGCTATAAACAATGATTCTATAGTGACTTTGAAGATTTCTCTGAAATAGTCTATGGCAAGTACTCATGTTGTTTACAACAACTTTAATGAAAATATGGCATCTTAATTGACACAAATTTATGAACCAGGTTTATCAGATTGTGATAGTTCAATAATTATTTGTAAGAAACTTCTGACAAAGATGATTATTCATCTCAACAAAGTACAGTGTCTATTCCTGAGGTAAAGTGCCATACAATTGCATTGGTCAATGCACGTATTTTTTCTAAACCAGAAAAATTTGAATCAGAACCAGAAATGAATGGTTCTGGCATTGAAAGAGTAATAAAGGGGAGTTTAATAAATAAACCAAATATATCTTTTGACATATTGACATAATCTGAACTGATGATGATGTTCCATTATGCCTCATAAAATACATGCTATAGTCTAAATCTATTCCAGAAACTTACATTGATTAAACTTTTAAGCAAATGATTTCACCATGGAAACTGAAGTAACTGATTCTGAACATACAAGTTTAAGCCACAAAACTGAGTAGGGGTAGTCAAACAATAAATTTTGATACTGAAATGTTGATAAATGAAGAAATGGATCTAAGTAAAGATGATCCGGAAATAATGTCAATATGTCATCCACAATGAAGAAGACAAAATTAATAGAAAATCTAAGAAGCAACATTGTGAATGAAAAAAGAACTCAAGAAGGATATATAGCAGTTTAGCCGATAACACAACCCGATAAGTCAAAATGTAATCTAATCATATCAGATGGGGAAAAAAGTAATAACATTTTCATTAATTCCAGAAAATGGCATTTCAAAGTTGAAGGTCAATCTGTTCCTGTAATGCAAAACATTTCTCTTGCATTTGCCAGATATAGATCATACAATGGTAGACATTGCTTTAAAAATGTGTGGTTTTACTTGAAACAAAATATCTGCTGTGGACTCACCTGACTAAAGCAGGAATGTACACTAATAGGCTTAAAGGGGAACGCAACCCTGTATATAAAACAGGATAATATGAATAACTATGAGTTCAGCTTTCTATTAAAAGTATTATTATGCATAAATTCGAGTCTATAAAGATATATCAGCTCGTTTTGTAACGGTTATTTTCGCACATCGACTTTGTGGTGGAAGTCGCCATATTGGATACCTGCGTGACGTCATAACTGCACTTCCGGTTTAAAACATAATTGATTTATACGCTACAGCAGATATAGAAACGTGCAATTATAGTCACCGGCAAAAGTACTCGCAAAAATAATAAAATGAATTTTAGTAACGGAGAAGGACCTGTGGCCTACAACTTTGAACCAGAATTTTCAAAAGCAGAGTTAAATGAATTAGAAAACGAGAGAAATAGTGAGACGGCACAGTTGTTCACACATGTGAAAGATTTTTGCAGCTGCGGAAACTGTGTAATGCTGCTTTCGTCTGACGAAAATACGTGCTGCAGATGCAATGACCATACTATTGGAAATTTAGTAGATTTAGCATGTATCACAGAAATAATACAGCAATGTTTTATGAAGGTTTCACCCAAAAAGATGATAACTGTTAAACAGTCACAACGATCATGAACCAGAGATCAAACCCGAAACCCATCAATCACGACTCTGACATCTTATCATGTAACCTGACATTGATGATTGAATTTTTCAAAATAGTAAAATTACCCATAGCTTGATAAAAAATGTAATTATTGCCGTCAGTGTTGATGTAGATCCAGGCGAGCCCTGCACATTCATACTGTACTATCAGGGTATATACTGTTTGCTACTCAGTCAATACATTATAAAAAAAACAAAACCTATTTAGACCAGGAATCGAATTTAAGGGAAAATGTTTTGTTACATATATTTACCTAAGAGAGAATAAATAAAAATAATATTATATCTCTTTTCTTATCGTGTTTAGCTGGTGCGGCCATTGTTTCGTACTGAGAAATGGCTGATAATTTTTTTATTTCATACCCATTTTGGTAAATTTACATGAAGCATGAATGAGTTTTTTTGTGTTTTTTTTGTTGTTTCACATAACTGGCACTGTCTTTGGTTATTCAAATGGTGTTACTACCCAATTTGATATTTGATGATTATCTATTCTACCAGTTCCCTGAACATATATGAATGTTTCTCCTTATAGGGAGTGTCATATGGAATATAATGTCTACAGGCATATTGCACATAGTGTATGTTACTGTCCAGCTACTGGCACCCTGCTAAGCTTTCATAATTCACCAACACCACATTCACACCATGTGGTAATGAGAAATACCCTGTCACAGTGTGCATATTGTACCCTAATAAGCGTAATCACCCCAGGTTTAATGACCCCAGGGTTTATGACAGGATGTTATATCACATTGTATTATGCCTTATTACTAATTTAAACATTTTCAGTTAATTAGGGCTTCAATATCAGTGCAAACTTACAAGTAAAAAAATTATGTTATATATATGAATATTTTTCATAAATTGTATACCAGAACACTATTTAAACAGTAAAAAAAACTTTCCATGTATTTATGAATAAATAAAGGAACAAGGGTTTTACATTATCTTTTTTCATTACGAAGTAGAGGTGGTTAAAATGTCTATTCAAGATTAATGACCTAGTTGACTGTGAAAAAGCCATATATCATTAAACTAAATTGCCTATTGATTATAAAATTAATAAAATGAGTTTATAAACAATTAATGGTTGACTGATTATTTAGCATCATTTTTTGCCATCGAGGGCTTACTGTACAGATGTTCAGTTAACCTAACCACTGTTTCCTGAAAAGTTAACCAGTACTCGAGCACACCCAACAACCGCAAGTAACTGATAATTTTCCCACTCGTATCAGCAGTGAGAGACAAATGATATTGAGACACAATGTTGTATGTCAATCATCACAGAGACTGTCGCCGGGTGGGGAGACAACTGGATTGATAGTTAGACACGTAACTGATTGAGCTAATCGGGCCTGTCACAATTAATTGGCCTTAATTTGTATTTTAATAATAACTTTTAGATACCATGTCGTTTTCACACCTTATGTTTTGGCATTAACCTCTTGTTTTTATTGTTAATTGGATTATCACACCTGTTTAAACAGCCTGCAATTATAATATTGTGAAAGTTTGCTATACCAATATCGCAATATTTTGGAAGAGTATATAAAATTACAAATTAAATTTCAGAAATCAGTTGAGCTATATGTTATTAGCACATTTTTAAGAGCTTCCCACTGGGTATTATACACTAAGTCTATATGTATGTCGCATATGGTCATCTTCGTACTGAACTCATCAGACATTGTATGCTTGGGTAGTAGTACGCAAAGGCATTGGTACGCCTCATTCTGCAATCTTAATTCCTACCCCAAAGTATAAAGGCGTTTTGCGTGTGATGACACTGATGCAATGTGAAATCACATATTAGGAAAACTAAAAAACAGCGCTGCCACAAAACATATCGCATTACTCCACCCTCTTATTCCTGCTGAAGAAAACAATGTTTATGGGTTAAGTCCTTCAATTCAGAATAGTTTTCGCGTTTAATTGTTTTTCTTCGATGTGCACTAATGTACTGTATATCTATCTATCAACTGTTTACATGAATTAGTGTATATACAAAAGAGTATCAGTAGAGAGCAGCCACTAACAACACAATAAATTTTTCGCGAGAACTAGAACGGAAGTGCAGCTATGACGTCACCGAAAACCTCCAACACAAAAGAGCTTTAGAATGGCGGCGCCCATGATATATAGGAAAGGCTAGAAATCATGATATTTAATATCGTTTTTCTCACTTGATAAATTTCGTTCAATTAAAATTTGTTGATTTTTGTGTTAGTTACATGTCTATTTAACGATAAATGGCCATTTATATTCTGACATGCGGTACCCTTTAATAGTATTCCTCCAGATCAGGTAGCTCAAATTAATGAATATAATTTTATAAATGAGTTTCTAATAGAATTCACAATACTGTCAATATTTAAGTTTCAAACAAATGGTATTTAGAGCCAGGTATAAGTGTGTTGATATCTTCAACCACCAATTAAACATTGCCTTTCACAAGCTTAAAAGTGTAGGTGTGATTTATGCTCCTGCTTTAGCTTCTTAAAAGTTGTGATGCAAATGGACTGTGGAGAATACATTAAAAGCAAAAACTTCACATCAAAACAAAGAATTTGATAAAGGGTGGGAAATTTTAGACTATGAGCCTGTTTAGACTTTCAACAGATTCTTCCAACGCATGAAGGCATATCATGTCAAGGAGCAAATGAAATTGCCTTTTACATTTATAAATTCCTTGACCTTAAGTTAAGAAGACAAAAAAGAAATAATTTTGTGTTGTGATAATTTTGACATAAATATGTTGAATCGTTGTATAATGGTAAAAGGTCTCCAATGCTGTCGGTCTCTAAATATAAGTCACTAGTCAAAATGCATGAATGAATAGGGTTTTACGATGTACCAACACATTGTAGGTTATTCAATGCCAATCGGAAAGAAGATTCCAGGTTTACTCTACATGTACAAAAACAACAAAATAACACATAGATGAAAGATGTCACATCAACAAATGAATATGCAGAATGAACTTAGAACCTTCATACCTGCAGAACTGCAGAGTCTGTTGTATTACTCAAATTGTCGCTTCTTACGACATGCACAAGTCACAGTGATCCTTTCCTTGTTATCACTCATATGACTTCCAGGAACCACACAGGGGCTGGTAATTTAACCACAAAATTGAACATAACAAAAAATGATACAAGAGGCCCAAGAGGGCCTGAGGACGCTCTACTGACTCATGCCATAGCATTTTATGAAACTCTACTATGCAACAAAAACATCGGGGCGGGGTCATTTTTAACTCTAAGGACACCATTTGAACAAATCTAACAAAACTATAGTTGGTCATCATTACTACATAAACATTTTGAAAATCTGTTGGACCGTTCATGAGAAGAAGATTTTTTAAGTTTTGGACTATCTTTAGTAATGGTGGCCATCTTGAATTTTAGATAGAAAAAAATAAATCTTTTGTATAGCCTCGTATGCAATAGAAACATCCATGTGAAGTTTCAGTTTAATTGGCCTAGTGGTTTCAGAATAAATGAAAAAAAAAAGAGAAGAATTTTATGTTTTCCCACAGTATCCGTATGTAAAATTCTAAGTCCCCTTACAGGGCCCCTATATATTTTAGCCCCTAAATTCTTCTTTGCAATCAAACCCCTACACTAAGGGATAATTCATATCAAATATGTACAAATCTGACATACCGTTTCTTAAGAAAACAATTTTACTTATTCCCAATTTGTACCCTTTTGGGGCCCCTCCTGACCCCTTAAGACATAGGAACCCAGTCATTTTTACAAATCTTAACCTCCTTTACCTTACAATGCTTTAGTGAAGATATAGGCAAAATTATTTCCATTTAAAAAAAAAAAAAAATAAAATATTTTATTGACATGTGTCCCCTAATTGAAATTTCGGGGCAGGGTTATTTATAACCCTAGGGACACCATTTGAACAAATGTAACAGAACTATAGTTGGTCGTCATTACTACATAAACATTTTGAAAATCTGTTGGGCTGTTCATGAGAAGAAGATTTTTTAAGTTTTGGACTATTTTTAGTAATGGCGGCCATCTTGAATTTCAGATTGAAAAAAAAAAATCTTCTGTATAGTCTCCTATGCAATAGAAACACCCATGTGAAGTTTCAGTTTAATTGGCTTAGTGCTTTAAGACCAGATGAAAGAAAAAAGAGAATTTTCTGTTTTCCCATAGTATCCCTATGTAAAATTTTAAGTCCCCTTACAGGGCCCCTATAAATTTTAGCCCCTAAATTCTTTTCTGCAATTAAACCCCTACACATAGGGATAATTTATGCAAAATATGAACAAATATGACATACCGGTTCTTAAGAAAACCAATTTAGTAATTCCCAATTTTTACCCTTTTGAGGCCCCTCCTGACCCCTTAAGACAGTGGAACCCAGTCATTTTAACAAATCTAAACCTCCTTCACCAAACAATGCTGCTGTGAAGATAAAGGCAAAATCAGTTTCATTTTAAAAAATAAAAATAAAAAAATATTATAAAAACATGTGTCCCCTAATTGAACCCTCGGGGCGGGGTCAAATTTAATTCTAGGGACACCATTTGAACAAATCTAACAAAACTATAGCTGGTCATCATTACTACATAAACATTTAAAAAAATCTGTTGGGTTGTTCATGAGAAAAATATTTTTTAAGTTTTGGACTATTTTTAGTAACGGTGGCCATCTTGAATTTCAGATCGAAAAAAAAAATCTTCTGTATAGTCTCCTATGCAATAGAAACACCCATGTGAAGTTTCAGTTTAATTGGCCTAGTTGTCTCAGAGAAAGTGCTGCTAACAGACGACAGACAATGCGCCATCACATGGCCAGTAGAGCTAAAAATGTATTTGTGTTTTTTGTCTTTCAAAGCACATATTTTACAAAAGATGCAGGCTTGTAATTACTTCTACCCTTGAACTACATCATATAATCATACATGGCCAAGTTTGAGCATTCTGTATTATACCATTAAACAATCAAGATATGGCAATGTTAAGTCTAAGATGGCTGTGACATTAACATAACATTCACCTTAAACTAGAAATAAATTTCATAAAAAGCAATCAAAGTTGAAAGATTTGCTACTAATATTGTAAATCTATATACATCTATGAATACAAACTGCTTAGCACCATCTTTTTGATGAAGTAAATTAAAAAGAAGTCTTACCTGATTTTAAAAACAAAAATATTACAATTCCAATAGTCTTTACAATGTACACCATCTTGAAAGGGGCGTTTCTGATCAGTCAGTAAGATGTAAGCGACCAACTTGAGGTTTGACACGAGAATATTTATAAACCCATCATTGTTCTATGTCATACCATACTTGGTTCAGGAATAATTTGTTATTTTACAGCAAACTCCATGTATCAATTCAGATCAGGTAGTAAATCATTGTTCTAATAATGAACCTCCCCAGTGTAACCAGGACCCACGACTTTTCTCATATATTTAATCACAAGGCCACAGAAATTAAATTTTCATCTGATCTAAAATGGCTGCCATTTAAAAAGATGTTGCTCTATTTTTACATAAGGTTTATAGCAAATTCATTTCTACATGTTTGAAAGTTGTTTTTTTTAATTGGGTTCAACACCATTTTCAAATTGTGACAGGTCATGGTGGAGGAAGACCTCAGACTAAATCTGGAGTAGAATCACCATCCTTACACAAGCAATGGGCAAAATTATTGTTCCTTTTTGTTGCAGTGTGCAGTTGGAAGAGGCATCACACAGCAGCTGTGTGTTTGCCAGAATACCAAAATGAAAAATACAACAGTGACCGCAGCGTGGTCTAGTGGTAGAGCGTCTGCCTCGCATGCGGAAGGTCGTGGGTTCAATCCCCGGCTTGGTCATACCAACGACTTTAAAAATGGTACTAGAAGCTTCCTCGCTTGACGCTCAGCATTAAGAGGAGAGTTCTAGGTCTGGTCAGCCCAGTGTCAGTATAATGTGACTGGGTGGGGAATCATACCATGTGTCTTCGGCATGATACTCCAGTGTGACAGCGCTTAGAATACTGTCCCATGTAGACACTGTTGCGATATGACTGAAAAATTGTTAAAAGCGACTCTAAACACCATACAGCAACAACAACTACAACAGTGAGGCACAAAAGTAGAAAAAAATGATAAAAGTTTAAGTTTGAGTGACAGTTGATCTCAATAGAACATGTCATGTGTAAAACTGGCATTAAACCCATTTGCTGTTGCTCGCTGTCACTCGTGATACCCAAGTACAAGTTGAATAAACAATAACACTTTGTAAAATAAATACGACACTGAAATGCAACTTTTCAATGCTGAAATTATTCTTCAAAAGGTTAGTTTATATACAGATGTTGGTTTGCTCAGATGCAAATCCAGGAGCTAGTTGAATACCGGTGAATATAAAATTCAGAGTTATTCATAATATTTATTTAATGCCTTTTGATGAATTAGATTTCTCAAAGTAATCCACTGTTTCAAACAGAGAAATTATGAAAAAAATAAAAAAATTAATATTTTGAGTGTCCTTGAATATCAATTTAAAAAAAAAAGAGTACTTTTAATTAATCCAATAATATCTAATGGCGAATTGAGGTAAAAATGAACAAAATGTTATGTAAATGCACAAAATAAAAAGAAAATTTGTTTGTTTTGGTGCAAGATCAAATGATAGATTAAATAAAAGTTCATCTCGTGATCACCAAAAATGATTCTCACACTAGAACGACTCTTGATGATCACTTGATGAAATATAATTAAATTTTACACCAAAACAAACAAATATCCTCTATTTACTAAAAGTAGTGAATTCTTTATTTAAGATATCTAAGTTATATATAATAAAATAAGTATTTTTAATTTTATAATATAATTTTGCATTTTTAGTTTGTATTACGATTAAAAATGAATTGGAGTAGAACTAACCAACCTTCAACAAATAACTGGCAAATTTTTCTCAAGTTTTTTAACCGAGTTGGGCGAAAACTGTTTCCAATTTATAAATGCAATTCTGTTTTGCGATACCAAAAACAAAATATAAGCTTCACTTGGCCTATGGTTACAATATTGTACCAGTGGGTATCAACCATCACCGACTGATAAGTACACAAGTACCATCAATACATTATCAAAATTCACAATTATGCAAATTGTAATCGTCTTCCAATTCCAATTAAGTAATTTAGATAAGACAAGAGAGTTACATTTGTATATAAATTATCCTTACAATAGCATGCAGTTAACTTGTACCACCAGTAAAATCAGATTTACTCTTTTACTTTTTTTCAATATGTACTTTAAGTTCTGAAAATTGAGAGTTAACAGCTAAATATAATAATATTGAAGTTGGTTTTTGATAAAACAATGTTGTGTAAAATTGTTTACTTCTAATTTTATTTTAAAAAATTGATTTAAAGCATATGATTAAAAATGCTACATTTAGATGCTCTGAAACTTTTATACTTAACACTTTTTAATACTGCTATTAGATTTAATATTAACTTTCACAATCATGTTTTTTACTACTCTGTTTTTAATTGCTCTCCAAGGTTATTTTTTTAACCACCAACTGTTTTAAGACAAGGTACAACCACTAAACAGTTATTCTCTCATGAGAAGTTTCAAAATGGTTAGTTTCTGCTGAATTTCATAGCAAGAAACACATTAACAAACATTTTAATGCTTGGTAGATAGAGAATGACAGCTCTCTTTATTCTTCATATACATGTAGTTCAATTAAACATGTGAGACAGTAACTCTGAGATGAGCATACACAGCTACATTAACTAAGGGACCATCTGTGTTGAGAAATAAATCATCAATAATATATATTTTTGAGGGCTGGAATCAATGAAGAACATGTGAATTAATAATGGATCTGCATAAATATAACAACAAAAAAATTAAGTAAATAATTAAAGTGCAGCATAATAAAACAATCTTGGGATGAGCACCTCGACAAAACAATAAATCCTTGATAGAAAAGGTCATTAAAGGTTGACAAATAATTATTGAAAGCTACAAACTGTAAACTGAACAAAATAAACTTGAGAACTGTAAACTTAATGGACTAGCAAAACTATGAAATTAATAACAAAAAAATACTAATAATGTGTCAATTTGACCGAGTTGGCAAATATCAAACTTGTCCTGTATTTTATAAATATACAGCTACACATGAAGGCATTTGTTACCCAATGTAGTCAGTTCAAGATCTAACCAGATCTCACACCTTTACAACATATGTGTAAGTTGTGCCAAAGAATGATGAAAAAATTGGATGCAAATGTACAAACTGGCTCCAAGTTTGGTTAACAGACAGACAGTGAAATAAGTGAACAGTGGGTTTACAGCATGAAATAGTTGAGTATAACATTGGCTCAGTCTCCATGTAAATAGAAAAGACAACAGAATTAATACAGATTAAAATAATCAAAACAAAAAACTGACTATGTGCATAATGACAAATCGAAGAACAAAAGGTCCCCGAGAGTCGCCAATTGGTTTGTCTGTAAATTTCAGAGTATTTTATTATGCCATCAAGGGCTAACAGATCATCAGTAAACCTAGCCACTCTTTCCTGATATCCTGGAAGCTTAACCAGTACTAAAACACATCTCCACAAATAAGGGATACCTTTCCCACTTGAATTAATTGTGAGAGATGAATGAGAAAGAGAAACAATGTCATTTATCAATCATCATGGATGTGGCTAGGTGGGTATTCAAAATCATGGCATTATATTATTTATACGCATGGAGAACCAATGAATATCGAAAACTAATTTGGTCTGGTAACTCTTGCTCATAAGGATCCGCCCTCGCATATACACTTGATATTGTGGCTACACACGCTATTACGCCACAGTTCATTTTCTTGCAGTCAATATTGAGAGGCTATCAAGTTTTTTTGTTTAGTACAGTAAACAGTAAAGCATTTTTTTTTAAATTTAATATGAATGATTCATCACTTCCTTGCAATCAATTGGCTTTTGAGTTCCAGTTCATTAATACACTGAGGGGAATAAAAGGGTTGTTCTTAATAACTATTTAACCGCAAGCAGCTATTTAGTTCTAAACACATTCCCTACAGTCACAAACAAATTTTTCTCTCTAAAGTAAATTGATCATATTTTATAACTGGCAGACGCATTTTGGAACAACCTTCACAACTCCCCATTTTCTGCTAAAGGTATTTATTGAAAAGAGACAAACATTAATTGTTAAGAAAACATTGTCTTAATTATCTAAAATGATGCACTTCATATTTATTTTTTTCATTTGCAAAGTCTCTCAGTGATCAAATGAACATGTAATCTTATCATCTGGAAGAGTAAACCGGACTTAAATTAAAACTAAAAACAACCATTTCAGAAGTTTAATGAGCCTTTAAATTTTGACAACTTACTAGATATACTGGCATAAAGGGAAATCAAAATATCTTGTATTCAGCCTTTGGCTTTGGAATAAAAACAAAACAATTTGAAATGGAACACAATATAAGATCAGGCCTTCTAAAATTCCAAAATGCAAATCGGTCCAGGTTTTTTACTACCATAAGAATCGCACTTATTTTAAAAAAAAAATCACTATGCATACCCCACCCACCATGTCAGCTGCATCATGTATTTTCTCCGTTTATTCATTAATAGGGAACTATTTCAAGTTTATTTGTGTATTATTTATAACATACTTTATCACAATGTGTACATTTAAATGGCTGACATTATGTTTCAGCTTAACGGAATAATTTTCATTATATTAAAAACGCTCAATCGAACTGGAAGTGACGCAAGTTCTGGAAGCTGCGTGAAATAATCACCGTGAAAACCAATGTAACGGTTCATTCAACTTTTTTATTTTTGATATGCGTTGTGCTATAGCTAGCCACTATGTACAATTACCAAAACCAGCTCATATATAGTTATTTTTAAAACAAATGAAACAAACAAGTAACACTGCACGTTTTATCAAATATTTTAATTGACGCAAACAATATTCGGTCCGACCGTCCCAGCTTTGGCAAGCGGTATATCAAAGAAATTACGGACGCAACACAATCTTTTGATGAACCGACAGTACGCTATGGGTCGCTGATCACACATTGAAGGTGTGCTACATAGCGAAAGACTCTTCCGATAAACTCCCCCTAATATCATTAATGGTTTAGTCAAAATTTACATCATTTCGCACAGCAGGTGACAAAACAATCGGATTATTGGGACAAATGGTATTGCCGCAAGGCGTATTTCACAGGTCAGTATGGCATGGTAATAGCATGACCGATAGAAAATATCTGGACCGATTTTTTATTAAACGTTGAAACGAAAATCAGTTTTGAACTTCAGAAATCGGTCCAAAAACCGAAAAAACGGCAATTTTAGAAGGCCTGTATAAGATATGAAACTATATTAAACATACTTTTACCAGAACATAAACAAACTTTTCTGAATAATATGACCAGTTAAAACAGTACACACTCAGATATGAAACCATATTAAACATTATACTATTTACATAAACAATTTGATACCCTGATTTTGAAGCAAGTAAAATTTTAAATAATACAACCAGTTGAAGTGGAGCACAACCTCATATATAACTATATTAAACATAATATTTAATCAACAATTTACTACCCTGATTTAGAAATATTTAACAAACAACATAATTATTAAAGACGCCATCCAGGCACTCAAATGAGTTCACAGAAACGGTTTCATGGGCATTTGGCCTATGCAACATTCCTCTGGTCTTGGCCAACACAAGGTTGTGTCACACTGCATTATAGAAACCACATCAAATGTGTTGTTTCATTTGATACATGCATTGTTTTTTTGTATTTGTTGTCATGACTGAAATGCATTTTCATAATTTATATATCGACATACCGTTTCAGTGATTCTTGTTTGTGTGATTTTTTTACAATGAGTTTCATTATAATATTAATGATATTAATTAATGAAAGGGATTTCTATTTCAGTTGTATCAACAGCATTAATTGCAATAAACCAGTATTTACTATAATCTTAAATACCGGTCATGTAACATTATTCAACTTAAATTCAAACACTATATTACTATTATGATCTCAAATACCGGTCATGTAACAATATTCATCTTAAATACAAGAACTATATTACTACTATAATCTCAAATACCGGTGATTTAACAGTATTCATCTTAAATAAAAGAACATTATTACTACTATAATCTCAAATACCGGTGATGTAATGGTAGTCATCTTAAATACAAGTACTATATTACTACTATAATCTCACAAACTGGTGATGAAATGGTATATTCATCTTAAATACAAGAACTATATAACTACTTTAATCTCAAATATCGGTCATGTAACAGTATTCACCTTAAATACAAGAACTATATTACTACTATAATCTCAAATACACTGTACTACTACTATAATCTCAAATACCGGTCATGAAACGCTATTAATATTAAATACAAACACCATATTACTACTACTATAATCTCAAATATCGGACATGTTATGGTATTCATCTTAAATATAAACACTATATTACTACTATGATCTCAAATACTGGTCATGTAACAGTATTCATCTTAAATACAAGCACTATATTACTACTATAATCTCAAATATCGGTCGTGTAATGGTATTCATCTTAAATACAAACACTATATTACAACTATAATCTCAAATACTGGTGATGTATTGGTATTCATCTTAAATACCAACACTTTATTACTACTATAATCTCAAATACCAGTGATGTAATGGTATATTCATCTTAAATACAAGTACTATATTACTACTATAATCTCAAATACCAGTGATGTAATGGTATATTCATCTTAAATACAAGTACTATATTACTACTATAATCTCGAATGCCAGTGATGTAATGGTATATTCATCTTAAATACAAGTACTATATTACTACTATAATCTCGAATGCCAGTGATGTAATGGTATATTCATCTTAAATACAAGTACTATATTACTACTATAATCTCGAATGCCAGTGATGTAATGGTATATTCATCTTAAATACAAGTACTATATTACTACTATAATCTCAAATACCAGTGATGTAATGGCATTCATCTTAAATACAAGTACTATATTACTACTATAATCTCGAATGCCAGTGATGTAATGGTATATTCATCTTAAATACAAGTACTATATTACTACTATAATCTCAAATACCAGTGATGTAATGGTATATTCATCTTAAATACAAGTACTATATTACTACTATAATCTCGAATGCCAGTGATGTAATGGCATTCATCTTAAATACAAGAACTATATTACTACTATAATCTCGAATGCCAGTGATGTAATGGCATTCATTTTAAATACAAGAACTATATTACTACTATAATCTCGAATGCCAGTGATGCAACACTATTCATCTCAAATACAAGCACTGTAATCCGTTCAAGTACACCAAATGGATGCAAAAGGAAACGAATATCAAACGCGTTTTAAACCATATACAAACGGACTAAAAATGCGAACATAACAATAAAAGAAACGATAAACAAAACGATACACAAACACAACAGGGCGAACAATCCACGAAAGAAAATGCAAACTTTTAAACGCATCAAATAATAAAGATTCGGATATCTTCTAATATTGTCGTAGTTATATTGACAATGAAATAAATAATTAAACGAAATGATTGCTCTCTTTGTCATTTAAAATCTTTAAAATGCTATACCTGTAACTTTAATTTAATTTTTGTTATAAGTTTTAATCCCGAATTATCCGTGAAAAACATTGCCTCGGGCATCGTTTCTTTACTTGTAAAAGTGTGATAAAACAATCAGATGACACATGACCTGCTTACACAACTACCCCAATTAACTGATTTAATTATCTGAACACCAATTTATGTTGCTGTTCTGTTATATGATTGCCAATCAGGAAGTTTTCACGCAATTTTAGAAAATCTGTTTGTTACACAAAAACCTTTCCACTTTATGCTTTTCAAGAATTGTATATAAAAATAGTTCATATATATATAACAAACACACGTAAAGGTATTTGTTTGTAACTGGGTGTCTTCCAAAATGTTTGTTTTCAATATAGGCATTTGTTAAAAAAACATTACTATTAAGCTGATAGAGTTATTAATAACTACACATACCTAAATTTGTGTACAGAATGAACACGCTGTCCCTTTCACTATCACCTTGTGCCAATGTCCGATGACGTCACCAGTGAAACAAACATTTTATTCACTAAGTGGGTATCTTGGAAATTTTTGATGGAAGGATATCGGAGGAATTCTATCGGTGCAATGTACATAAAAGTCCTTGAAAGCGTCAGACGGAAGTACATGTACCAGCGATTTTATAAGCCATGCTACAAGACATAAAACTTTTACCCTTAAAGGCATCTTTTTTATGGAAACATCCCAGCCTCCCCTATGCATTTACCGTAGTGAAATAGAATGAGACGTTAAATGACACAAGAAACTGTCAGAGTGATGACATTGCACATTGCCACGAGGTCAAAAATAAATTGTGTCGGAGTTATAGACATAAAGTGTGTGCGTTCGCTACATAAATTAAGGCATGTGTATTTGTAAATATATTTATCTTTGCAGATTATATAAATTATTTTGTTTAATGAATTGTTATAATTGTTTAACATGACAATCAATCGAAATTCATAACTGGAATTAAAATACCGGTAAATAATGCATTATTCCTGTAAATAAAATAAATACTTGCTGAGACATCTATACTCTGTTTCTTGCATAATAGCAGATTATACACCACTGCAGATATAAAAAACACGGACTGGTTCACATTTATTTACTATATACTTTTTCGATACCGTAATATTAACGTTAGTGTAAACCAGTCTGGCAATGATTTTTATAAAACATATTATTCTATATATCAACTATATGGTAGACCATATCTAACACAGGGTGGCTTAGTTAGCAATATTTCAGAATGATTTCAATCAATATTTCAGAAAGATTTTAATCAATATTATTTTAATTTATTTAATTGATATATTATCATATAAAACCCGGCGAATTCTTTAAATATCTAGTTCTTATTATTTATTCTACTGCGGTGTTACAATTGGACAACCAGAGATGATGCGATTGATGAACATGTCGTGTAAATGTTAAATGGTAAAAGATACACGGTAAACAATACACGCTAAACGATTCGTACGCAAATGCAGGCTAAAATGCGTTCAGTATTGTTTTGAACTGCATTTTCGTATTTTTCTCTAACGTTTATCATAAAAAAAAAGCAAACCATTAATGAAACTAAAATGCATTTCAAACGCAAAACAAAACACATTTGACACGCAAAACGAACGCAATTGAAATGCATTTTTGGTGTACTTGAACGGATTACGGTCTGTACTTTAATCTCAAATGCTGGCGATGTAACACTATTCATCATGGGGATGTAACACTATTCATCTTAAATGCTGGTGTTATAACACTATTCACCTTAAATACAAGCACTATTAAATGCTGATATCAAATATTGGTATTGTAACACATTCAATCCCAAATGTTGCTAGTACAATACTGTAAATTCAGATGCAGATAGTGTAACAATGTGGCTCAAATAGTGGCACTGTAAAACTATAAATCATAAATCGTCTTAAATACAATAATACTATAAATATCCAATACAGACAGGAATGTTATTCATCTCAAATATTTTAAGTGTAATACTATTAACACCAAATACAAGTACAGTAACATACTAAATCTCCAATACTGAGCTTGTACAATTAATCATCTCAAATATTGACAATGTAATACTATATAAAATTGCTAATTTTGGGAGAATAACATTAAACATTTTCATCTCAAATACCATATCTGTAATACTATAAAATATCTAATCTTGGTACTGTAACATTATTCATATCAAATAGAAGCACTGTAACACTCTACATCTCCCAATACTCACAGTGTAACACTGTTTATCTCAAATACTGACAGTGCAATAGTATTGGTCTTAAACACAAGCACTGTAACACTAAATATCCAATACTTGCAATGCAATATTTTTCATCTTAAACGTGGCACTGCACTGCTATTAAATCTCAAATGTCGACAGCCTAATACTATTATCTTAATATAATCTCTAAATCTCCATTGATGGCATTGTGACACTATTATCTCAAATATTGGCAATGTTATGTTATATAGAACCTAAAAAGGTAGCAGTGTAACACTATTAATCTTATATGCATGCACTACACTACTATAAAATCTCAAATGTTACACATGGTACTACATATCTCAAATCCCAGATATTATTTACAAACCTAAGTTTTGGCAAATCTCATAAATAGAAGCTATAATTCTGAAATTGTCAATGTTTTACTGGTTCTCTTGTATGTTGGCAATGTCTACTGTATATTGTACAGTAGGGTTGCACTTCAAAGCTGTTGTGTGGTAGTAATATTACTACAACATCCCAAATCCCAGTGGCCATCTCAGATATTAACAGAGTGATATTTCAATACTAACAGGATGATGCTATGAACCTCAAACATTTTCATCTTTCAATAAATAAGTTGAATATTTTATCAAGGTAAAGTATTAAATATTAATTCTGAGCTAGATTTAATTAGATATAAACTCGAAGGTAGAAAACAAATATTAAAGTCAAACTCAAATCTCATATTGGAAGACAAAACCATCATTGACTAGGGTCAACTAAAGGAACAGGCAAAATCATACAGCATGGAATGTTGACATATTTACACACAGACCCAACAGAAAACAAAACCCCACCAAAACGTTGTATAGCGGTTACAACATTTAATGTGTTCCTTTATGGGGCCATAGCATGTTTATACCTGAAATATCAATGAGGAGTCCTTGAAAGTGCCAGGGGAAAATAAATTAAGAATTACCGATACATGCATGCTGATCCAGCTAATACATTTTTCACATAAAATGATGGAAGCATCTAAAATCTGGTATTTTCAATGTAAAAGTGTTTGAACATTAAATAATCCTTTCACTTCTACAACAGAAAATTCATATCAGAGGATGCTAATGAGTTGAGATCAAGAAGTTTTGGCAATGGTTGAAGACTTGTTACTGTGTTCATAAACATTAGGTTACACATGTTCAGTTTTAAGACTTTGTCTTCTGCAAGCATTGTTATCACAGGTCTGCAGTGGACTGAAAGTTGACATATGTGTAAGAACAATCACTCCAACATATTAAGGAAGCCCATGAGGTCACTTCTGTTAGAAATTCAACTTGAAATTCAGTTTGGACACCTATCAGTGTCCAGTTTCAGAATCAGTTGAAGAGTCCAGCTCTGTTTCTTGTTTATTTTGGTTGTGACAAACTGGACATTTAAATGTCTGGCTCTCCCCAGCAAAGTAGCATATGTTGCATCTCTGCAAATAGATCAATAGATTAGTGGTTAAATTAGATGTCAAACAATTCATATTACCATGATTCATAGATTGTTTGAAATGCTTTTTGTTGTTGTTTTTTCAATCAAAGGAAAGAACCTCTAGAAATATTATGACCACATTTTTTTCTCCTTTTTGGTGGGGGTGAGAGAATGGGATTGCAGAATTTTTATATCAAAACTATTATCAAATTGAAAAAATTAACAGAACTTTTTTTAAACAAGAATTCCACAGAATGATATGTATTGCCGTTTCAGCTTTGACCGTTAATACACACATGGGAGAGAAAAAATTTAAAATACAATGACAAGAAAAATTTTTTTTTTTTAATTTTAAAAACAAAAATTTAAATGAATAAAAGAAAGTAAGATGAGAAAAAAAATTTCAAAAAAATTTCAAAAAAAAATCAATATTTTTTAAATAAATAAAAAAAAAAGTACTCAGCATCGGCATTATATTATGCAATGCAGGATGTTAGTTGTAACTATGATCCAAGTATGAGTGTCCTAGCAATAGTGTAAAAATGAAAACTTAACGTTTGAGGTAAATGCAAAATTCAGCATCAAATGATGTCAAAAGATCATGAAATGTAGGTCACACTCAGCATCTGCAGTATATAATGTGATGCAGGGTGTTAGTTTTAACTATGATCCAGGTATGAGTGTCCTAGCACTTGTACTTGTTGAGAAATAGTGTAAAAAGTGAAAACTTAACTTTGGAGCTAAATGTAAATGCTTGATGCCGCCGCCAAAGGAAAAGCAACACCTTAATCTCGCTTTCGCTCCTTCGTCGCGACGAGACTAAAATCAAGAATGACAGTTCTACCAAGATTTATTCTGAAGTATTGCTTCAATAATAAAACTGAATGCCATATACAGAACTTCACTGGCTCAAACTTGATGGGACTGGGCAAAAAAGTTTATGGTTGTTCAAGCCATAATAACAACATATCTATGTTTGCATGTAAATGTAAGGACAAACGCAAATGAACTCAGTGGTGAAATACAATTATCAGGTATCCCCGTGCTTCAATCTGGTAATTTCAGCCAGCACAGGTATGTAATTATTGAAAAGGGATGACTTTATTAACGTAACTGAGGCTGCATCCATTTAAAGCAAATATGTAATAAATTATAAATACCACTTAATTATCAAAACAATTTTTTTACACTTTTAACACAATGTGGATATTACGAGTAAATTACTTTCGATTGAGTTAATAAAACAAGAGGCCCAAGAGGGCCTGAGGACGCTCTACTGACTCATATTGGCCATTCTAAGCACTCAGTGTGAAGTTTCAGTTTAATTGGCCTAGTGGTTTTACAATAAATGAAAAAAAAAAGAGAATTTTCTGTTTTCCCACAGTATCCCTATGTAAAATTCTAAGTCCCCTTACAGGGCCGCTATATATTTTAGCCCCTAAATTCTTATCTGCAATCAAACCCCTACACTTAGGGATAATTTATATCAAATATGTACAAATCTGACAGACCCGTTCTTAAGAAACAAATTTAGTAATTTCCAATTTTTACCCTTTTGGGGCCCCTCCTGACCCCTTAAGACAGTGGAACCCAGTCATTTTTACAAATCTGAACCTCCTTCACCAAACAATGCTTCTGTGAAGATATAGGCAAAATCATTTCCATTTTTAAAAAAAAAAAAAAAAAATATTATGACATGATTGTGTCCCCTAATTGAACCCTCGGGGTGGGGTCACATTTAACCCTAGGAACACCATTTGAACAAATCTTACAAAACTTAGTTGGTCATCATTACTACATAAACATTTAAAAAAATCTGTTGGGCTGTTCATGAGAAAAAGATTTTTTAAGTTTTGGACTATTTTTAGTAACGGTGGCCATCTTGAACTTTAGATCGAAAAAAAAATCTTCTGTATAGTCTCCTATGCAATAGAAACACCCATGTGAAGTTTCAGTTTAATTGGCCAAGTGGTTTCAGAGAAAGTGCTGCTAACAGACGACAGACAACGCGCCATCGCATAAGCACTTCTGGCCTTTAGCCAGTAGAGCTAATAAAACGTATACAAGAAGACAGATATAGATGTAATATACTATACCCGACAGTGATCGTTCCGATAATCTGTACATCTTCCACATTTTATGCAGTGGTTCCTGGGTGACTGGTTCTCATGGTGGAGTCGTGCTTAATAATTAAGAAAGAACAAATTAAAATAGGGACATGTTGGACATGGCCAATCCCTCCGCAAAAGCAAATTCTTGTACTGTCCACTTCCTGTTAATACTATCTATCATTGTATGCAGTTAATCAAAGCATTCACTTGCTCCAAACAAGGGAAAATAACATAGGGGAATAATTCTGCAAAGACAGAAGAAAGAGTTATGCTTCCTTTCAATGTCCTCTATCATTGTGCGAAATATCATCTAAATCCCTTGAACACTTTTTGTTTTCAATTATGTTCTGGACTAGCATAATAAAATATAATAACAAATGGAATATTTATGTAAAGACAGAAGAAAAGAGTTATGATTTTTGCACACTGCACTTCCTTTCAATGTCCTCTATAATTGTGTGTAATATCAACTAAATCCCTTGAACACTTTTTGAATTAGGTTCCAGACAAGTCCTTGGACAATACACTTCCTTTTCTACATCCTCTTTCATTGTGAGAAATATGAACCAAATCCCTGGAATAGTTCTTAAGTAATCTTTATGACAAGTATACTAAAAGTGATATTTGAAAAATGAGGCAAGGTAAAGCTATGTTTCTTAGCCACTGCACTTCCTCTTAATGTTCTCTATCCTTGTCTGAAGTTTGAATAAATTCCATTCAGCACTTTTAGATCTATACCCAGGACAAGTAAATTTAATAAAGGGAGATTATTCAAAAAGTAAGCAAGGTAGAATTATGGTTCTTGTGCTCTACACTTCCTCTCAATGTCCTGTCATTGTGTAAAGGTTCAACAAAATCGTTTAAACAGTTTTGGAGTTATGCTCCGGACAAGTACATTTAACAAGAGGTCCAAGATGGCCCTATATCTCTCACCTGACTGAGCTTGAGTCACCCAACATAAGTAGATTATATAATACATGTACACTCAAAATTCCAGAACGACGGGATGGGCAAGTAGTTTGAATTTTGATTTGTTTTGAAGATGTAACAGATGCGTAGAAGAGTTTAAACTTGGAAGAGGTTCACCCATGGTAAATGTCAGTGAAATTACATCAAAATCAGATCAGTAGATTCTGACAAGAAGGATTTTGAAGTTTTTACTATAACTGCTATCTTCGAACTAAGATAAAAATCCAGTTCCAGCACAAAACTAACCTGTTATGTTTGAGAACGGTTTCAAACTAAAGCATCAGACTAAATTATTGTGCATGAAACAATCCACATTTCCAGCACAATAAATATTACTATGAGTTTCAAACACAAGCCTTCCCAAAGTCTATCACTTGAAAAAAACTGTCGCAGTGCACTCTCCCCAAAAAACAATTAAGCTCCTTCTCCAAGATTTCAAGTACACTTAGACTTCTTGCTGTGATGAAACTAGCTAAAAATATGGTATTGCTTTATTATGAAGCAGTAAACCATCCCTGTCTCTGACTTTTATATTTAGGAAAACACCTATTTTAAAATGGTTCATGAATATGAATAATATTTCAATCATTGATTATAATCATATCATGCATCTTTTTATGACCAATTATCTTTTAAAACTAATATTTATAATATTGATTAATAATAAAAAAAAAAAATTATTTAAAGAGTTTATTACCTTTTCTTATAAGAATTGCTATATACAGACATTTGTGCTTTTAAACAAGGGAAGTAATTCGACATAAAACTACCCCAAATCCTCCCCCACCACCTGGCTGCCATGTTTTTTGACGAATCAAGATGACTTGAACAAACTTGGTAGAGAGTCACACAAGGAACATTTCTGTGAAATTATATCAAAATTGGTCCAGTGGTTTCAAAGGAGAAGTTGTTAAAAGCTAAAAGTTAACGACGGAAGACGGATGACGGATGACAGACGACCGACACCAGGCGATCACAAACGCTCACCTGTGAGCCTTTGGCTCAGGTGAGCTAATAAAAGGAGATAATTCAAAAACTAAACAAGGTAGAGTTATTGTTCTTATACACTGCACTTCCTCTCAATGTCCTCTGTCATTGTGTAAAGGTTCAACAAAATTGCTTAAACAGGTTTAGAGTTATGCTCCGGACAAAAGTGTAAATTTATAAAAGGGTATTCAAAAAGTAAGCAAGGTAGAGTTATAGTTCTTGTACACTGCACTTCCTCTCAATTCCCTCTGTGTGATTTAGCAAAATCGCTTGAATAGCTTTGTAGTAATGCTCCGGATAAAAGTGTTAAGAAAAGATGGATGGATAGAGACCTTTACCATATCCCCTTCGGCGGGGGGATAACAAAAGCATTTAATCTGTACAGAACTTGGTACTAGCTGCTATGTAATCATGTGTAGGTAGCCATGGGAAGTTTAGGACCGGGTAAATATATTTTAAAGATGCACTCCATATTAATAACCATAATCATTTTTAAATTTCAACAATATAACTGTTATTACTTGTACAGACCGTAATCCGTTCAAGTACACCAAACAAACGCAAACGAAACGAATATCAAACGCATTTCAAATGTTATACAAACAATTTAAAAACGCAAACGAAACGATACACAAGTTTCAATCCCGAATTATCCGCGAAAAACAATGCCTCGAGCATCGTGTCTTTGCTTGTAAAAGTGTGATAAAACAATCAGGTGACGCACGGCCTGCTTACACAACTCTCCCAATTAACTGATCTACACACCGATTTATGTTGCTGTTCTGTTATCTGATTGACAATTAGGAAAAGTTTCCACGTTATTTTTTAGAATACGGTTTCCATTTCATTATCACCTTGTGTCAATGTCCAATGACGTCACCAGTGAAACAAACATTATTATAACACATGCTATTTCACTTAGTGGGTATCTTTGAAATTTTTTATGCAAGGATATCTATCGGTGTAATGTACATAAAACTCCTTAAAAGTGTCAGACACGTCTGTGTCATTTATTTTTAAAAAATTAAACACTTGTCAGATTTCGTACGAAATTTATAAAAATAATGGATTAAAGTTAAATCAACGATAATAAACCGGTATGGGTTTAATTTCAAATGCTTTTTATATTTTATATAGGGCGACTACTCATCAATGCACTTTTGTGGGGGTGGGGGTTATTTGCCGTAACACGGCTTGTAGATCAAAGAAATTACCGATCAAACACATTTCGATCTGATATGGCCTACTGATCACATACCAGAAGCGTGCTATTACGATTGACCCTTCCTGTAGCTTCCTTTCTACCAGTAATGGTTTAGCCTAATTTGACCCCATTTGGCACACCTGATGACAAACAACCAGGTTCTGGATCAAATGTTATTTTATGGCTTTATACAATTTGTAGGAAATATCTGGACAGACAATTTATAAAATTTCGAGAAGAAAAAAGATCTAAAGATGGAAGTACCGGCGATTTTAGAAGACAAGGCATAAAACATTTTACCCTTCAAAGTATCTATTTTTATGAAAACACCAACCAGGTATATTTTTTTAATTATACCCTTGTCAAAATAAGCTACATAAAACGAATGTTTAACGTAGCTAAATAGCTGCGTATACGTAGCTAAAACGTACGTAATAGCTAGCGTTATTGGCACTGCGTATATGCAGCTTTTACAAAGATTTTTGTAAAATCTGTGCAAAAGCTGTGTTTATGCAGGTGCCAATGTGTGCTAAAGGTTTTGCATATAATGTGAATGCCAACAAAACTAGATTTTTAAAAAAAAATATGCACAGAACTATAAAACAGCGTTAAATAGTTCTAAAATTAAATAAATGTATAAAGTAAATGTTTTTAATGAAATAGTATCCTTACAAAGGACTTTGCATTTACACTGGAGAAATAATAAATATGACAGTTATAAATAAAATAAAACATTTTTCAATTTAACAAAGTTTATATTATGCTAGAATCTTGTTACCAAATACAAGGTATAAAATAGAAATGCATCATATAAAACAATATTAAGCATTTGAAATAAGATTATCAAAACTATGGAAAGCCCAGATTTCAAATAAATGTAAATTAAATGGACATTATCAGCCTGCTGCACAGGGTCAAGTTGAGTTGTTATTAAGAACAAAAATTAACAAGAGGCCCAAGAGGACCTGAATAGCTCGACTGGCAACAGATGCTACGCAGGTTCAAGAAGTCATCTGAGATCTTGCGGTTATATGACTGCTGTGCTATTTTGTTTAATATTCAACGAAAAAATGAAGGTGCGTATAATTGCATCTACATCATTTTCCCTATATAACTGTATGTAAAACGGTGACACCTGTAGCGGCCCCAAATTTGATAGCAGAGATAAATCAGACATCAGCAAATCTTTTATGGGACCTCCATTGCAATGCTTATAATCATGTTAAATATCTAAGGTCTAGGCCAGGGCTCGAATTTAAGCACTCGCCACTCGCAAAATGCGAGCTGTATTTTGAAAATGCGAGTTGAAATTACTTAAGCTGGCATTTTTTTGCGAGTGGATTATAAATTAAGAAAATTACTTGTTATATCCATTTTATTGATTTTGGAAAATAAACAAGTATTATCCTGGTAAAAATAACGAGTTCTTGTCAATTTTACCCAATTTCTTTTGGTTCTCGCGCCAAATTACCCCCTAGCAGCAAGATTGTCAATGCCATGTATTAAATAGTTAATATGAGAAGACTGCGTCCAATTGTTTTTGATCTCGAGTTCATTCTGCAAAAATGAAGTAAAGTGAAAACCCGTCAACAACATAATGAGTAGACTGCATCTAGTTTGATTGATCGCGCACTCATTCTATAAAATAAAAGTAAAGTTGAAACCCGTCAAATTTATTGTTTACATATTTTGTCAGCTGTTTAAATGGCTGATAGAATAACATCTTTTTCTCCATTGAACCGACGAATGAAAGCGAGTCCCAACAAGAAAAAAGAGAAATAATCCTTCTGTTAATACTGTAATGAAGTGGAAGGACAGCTCAATATCACACTGGGCTATAAACTTGACAATAACACAATGGTGTGTCACTTGTAGAAACCACGCGATCGACAGATCATCCATAATAATTAAACTATATTACTATGATATCACAACATTTACCTATGTTAAACAATCGTCCTTGGCTAGATCTAGATCTAATTTTAAAACGCACAGACATGGCTATATTAATTCTATAAATAGAAATATGTGTATGTCTCAATCTCAGTTAATTAAACAATTAATTTTGGGTTTATTTAGACATTTAGGACAAGTTTCTGTGAAAATTGGTTTGGCTAGTTGGTTTTAAATTTGGCCAGTTGAAATTTTAGGCACTGGCCAAAATTGCCAGTGCACAAAAATGTTAAATTCTAGCTCTGTAGGCCATGAACTTTCAGAAAATATTTTTTTAAAATTTCACTTAAAATGTGCTTATAAGCCCTGTAGCTAGAGCATTTGTGATCGAATGACGTTGGTTCAAGAACTTATGCAATATCTTTTGGTTATAAAACTGCTGTGCAAGTTTGGTTAAGATTTATTGAAAAAAGAAGATACTATCACATCTACTACATTTTCCCTTTATAACTCTATGTAAAACAGGGACCCCTGTGGCAGCCCCAAATTTGACCGCAGGGACCTGACTTCAAGAAATCTTTAATCCCATGCAATGCTACATGTAAAATATCTAAGGTCTATGCCTTGAACCATGATTTTTTAAAGTTTTGCTTAAAATGTGCTTAAAAACTCTGTGGCGGTGGCATTTATTGTCGATTGATGCTGGTTCAAGAACTCATCCAAGATCTAATGGTAATGTAACTGCTGTGCAAGTTTTTTTATGATTCAGTGAAAACTGATGGCGCCTCCAATTTTAATTGACATTATGTTGCATTTTTCATTAAACTATAACTAGAAACAGATCCCCTGCACAGTATGTTAGTAAATTTTGCAAAATATTATGTTGAAAAGAGATAAACTTCTCTCGAACTTTTCATCATTGAAAACCATTATTTTACACAAAAAAATAAGTAATAAAAATCCTGTAAAACTTTAATAATGTTTAGCCGGAACTATTTACTTCAGTCTGTAGCACATCAAACTGTCAATCCAGAGATTGTGAATTCAATTCCTCTCTGGCCAGTCTCTGATAATTGAACTGCATCACTCGCCACTGATTCAAGTGAGAAAGTTGTCGGATAATGTTGAAATAGGTGCTTTTTAGGACTGGTTAATCTCCCAGGATCTCAGGAAAGAGTGGTTAGGTTAACTGATCATCTGTTAGCCCTTGATGGTATGAAGTGACGCTAAGGAAGGATAGTGTTGATCTTCCTTCGAATATTCCTTCTCTAATGTCTGTCGAAATAAAATCTTCGCAGTACAATACTGAAATAAAAAAAAACAAAAGAACAATTAATGTAAACTAATTTGTATTTCAAATATTTGAAATAAAACAAGAGGGCTAAGATGTCCCTATATCGCTCACCTGACTGACTGACCTTGAGTCACCCAACTTAGAAGATTATATAATACATGTACACTTAAAATTCCAGAAAACGAGATGGGCAAGAATTTTGATTTGTTTTGAAGATATAACAGATGCTTGGAAGAGTTCAAACTTGGTAGAGGTCCACCCATGGTAAATGTCAGTGAAATTACATCAAAATCAGATCAGTAGATTCTGACAAGAAGGCTTTTGAAATTTTTACTATAGCTGCCTATATAGTAAACTAGCACCTCACTGTGGTGGCCATGTTTTTTAACAAATTACAACGGCTCAAACAAACTTAGTAAAGGGTCACCCAAGGAACATTTCTGTGAAATTGTTTTAAAATTGATTCGGTGCTTTCTGACAAGAAGATTTTTCTATAGCTTATACAGTTAACTAACCCAATCCCCCCTGGCCACCATGTTTTTTTGACAAATCAACATGGGTTGAACAAACTTGGTAGAGGGTCACCCAAGGAACATTGCTGTGAAATTATTTTAAAATCGAGCCAGTAGTTTCTGTCAAGAAGATTTTTTAAGTTTATACTATAGCTCATATAGTAAACTAACCCCACCCCCTGGCTGCCATGTTTTTTGACAAAACAAGATGGCTTGTACAAACTTGGGAGAGGCGGTAGAGGGTCACCCAAGGATTATTTCTGTGAAATTATTTTAAAATCGAGCCAGAAGTTTCTTTTTTATTTAAAACTAACCCCAGCCCCTGGCCGCCACGTTTTTGCGAATCGATATGGCTTGAACAAACTTGGTAAAGGGTCACCCAAGGAATATTTCTGTGAAATTATTTTAAAATTGAGCCAGTAGATCTAACAAGAAGATTTTTTAAGTTTTTACTAATCAAACTTGCCCCGCCCCCTGGCGGCCATGTTTTTTGAAGAATCAAGATGGCTTTAACAAACTTGGTAGAGGGTCACCTAAGGAACATTTCTTTTAAGTTATATCAAAATTGGCCCAGTGGTTTCAGAGAAGTTGTTAGAAGCTAAAAGTTAACGACGGACAACGGACACCAAGCGATCACAAAAGCTCACCTGTGAGCCTTCGATTCCGGTGAGCTAAAAAACAGTAGAACAATTAATGTAAACTAATTTGTATTTCAAAGGGAAGTTATGACTTACTTGCTACATTGCAAGGGTTGACCGCTGTTATTTAGGGAAGGTTATAAAGAATGCAAGTTATTTTAAACCACATTGGTTTTAAGCTTGAATATGACATGAGTTGATTATACAAAAGATAACTGTCCAACAACAAAACAAATAATCCCAACAGTAAAGGAGACACACCTACTTCCTAAAATTCTTCCATGAACTGAATATGGCCGTCCATCCAAGTCTTAGTGGTATAGTCATAGGAAATATGCTTTGATAAGACTTTTCTTGGGTCAGCAGTCAGTTTACCTAGTTTTTGTATGTGACACAGCCCCTTCTCTAGATATATCTATAACCAAAATATGTGTTAAAGTATAGGATATGGTCTGGATCTTCGATAGAAGATTTCGTGACTAATAACATACCACAATCCCCTAAATAAAATTTCCACTATAGGCCGTGAGCTAAACAAAAAATTGGTACCATTTTTCTGGCAAATTCCCCCTATGATTTTTTGAAAGATATATATCTAGACACCAAAAAAAATCTGGGGGGCCATATCTCGGGCACAACTTAAGGTCTGAAAATGAGCAATTCCAAAATGGCTTCCAAAATGGCCGCCAATTTCTTAAAAAATGTCATTATCTTAAATATACACCCGATTTTCAAATTAACTGCATAAATGTATGTGTTTTAAGTTACTTATCACATTAATGTATGAAAATTGTAATGTTCTTCATTAAAAGACACTCTGTTGAAAAATAAATGGATTTTTGTTAATAAAAACTAAAAACATCAACACTAAGAACACATTTTTGCATTAAAATTGTATAAATTTTATGTTTTTTATATGTAAGATGGTATATGTCCTAATAATTTAATCAGATATGATATAAGGTTAAAAAGGAACTATAGATTTTATCAAAATTAGGTGTTAAACTCTTTTTTTTTGTGAATTACAGCAAAATCAAAGTGGGTGGGGTAAATCGCACAATATTTACACAATTTGAAAATTAGTCATAATTTATATACATATATTGGTTAATCATGTTTAACATTTATTTCTAACGAAATTAATTCATGAACACTAAAAATTGATGAAAATACAAACTTGAAATATTTATACATTAGTATTAAACAAGAAGCCCATGTAAGTCGATCACCTGAGTAAAGGACTGACCCCTGTGGAGGACCTAAATTTGACAAAAGGGGTCCAGATTGATCAAATTTTATACAGAGTTACCAGAAAATACAAGATGTAAAATATTCAACTACATACATTGTGCTTATTAACACTTTGTAAAAGTTAACCTCTGTGAAAGGCCTTAATTTCACCCCAGTAACCCGGTTTGAACAATCTTGATAAAGGACTATCAACCAATTGACATACAAAATATCACTTGCAGAAGATTGAAAAAAGATATATTTACCTATAGCATTCTCATATTTACTATAGAAGTGTTTTTAATACAAGACCTCAGTAGACCCCAGTCCATTTATTAGAATAAAGAAACTCTATCATAGGGATATTCTATAGGAAATATGAAAACATTTGACCTACGTTCTTGAGTTGAAGCTTTTTGAAAATTCACATTTTCATTTTTTTCTAATCGAAGTGGTAGTCTAGTGATAGAGCTTCTGCCTCGCATGTGGTAGGTTATGGGATTGAATCCCGGTCGAGTCACTCCAAAGATTTAAAATGGTACTAGAATCTTCCTTACTTGGTGCTCATCACTTAGAGAATAAGTCTTGTCGACCTGTTGTCAGTGTCATGTGACTGAGTAGGTATCATGCCATATGTCTGTAACATGATATTTTAGTGTGACAACGCTTAGAATATTGTTTGATTCAAGTAGACACCATCTTGATATGACTGAAACAATTTTGAAAGGGACACTTAACACCATACAACATTAATCCCTTCTCTTCTACCCCTGCTTGTCCCTTATTGATATGTATTCCTTTTTAAAAGACCCAGTCTCAACTATTATGACTTAACAATGCTCAAGATCTGAAGATGATACTTTTGAAAATCCACAATTCCATCCCTTTTTAGACCCCTGCTTAAACTTTATGGAGATCATAAGATCACTGTAAAAGGACCCAGTTCCAACTGTTATTACTAAACAATAGAGTTCTCAAGATGAATAAGATATAATTCCAAAAATAGATCAAAAAAAAAATTCAGCTCCATGGGTATCTAACTTACATGTCAAAATATCAACACTTTCGTTGGTTATATTTTGCTGAATGCAAGCCAATCCCAGGTCTGTATTTAATTGATTATACTATCTAAAAAAAACAACTTTTTATAGCAGGGTGAAGATATATGCACTCAATCCCTTAACTACAGTGTGTATATTCTAATAAAACCAAACGTCCATAGCAGGATAAAGGTTAAAGGACACAGTCGTCCCAATTGTTATGATTAAAAAATGATCCAGCTCTTAAGATGATCAAAATAATTCCCTTTTCTTGCCCCCCAATGAGCCCTAACCCTTTCATTTGAACAAACTTGAGACCCCTATTCATAGGGATATCTATACTGAATAAAAACGAATTTGGCTGCTCGGTTATTAAAACTTTATTAAATTAAGATTTCTCGTGGCCAGGACCTTCTATGGTCATGACATAAATAAACCTGGGAGATACTTATTGCAAAAATCAAAGCCAGGTATTGCACTTTCCAAGAAGAATTTTGTTGAAATTTTGAATAAGAAAACAACTGATAAGTCTCTGGGACGGGTACCAGTCATGGCACCAGGGTCTTGATTTGAACAAACTTCACGTAAGAACGCTTCCCTTAAAACTTGGTGAAAACCTATCGAGCAATATCTGAGGAGTGATTTATAGAAATTGTTGACATACATTCGAGCTTATAGGTATTTAAGTGATCTTTAGCAATATAAAAGCATCTTTTAAGTGATAAGAAACGGTTGCATATTTTTTTTCATCTGTTTTTCAACTGTCAAACAAAAAACTTATCCTACCTAAACCATAGGCATTTAAATACCCATTCGGACATGCGAACAGACAGACGTATGTATGGATGAAAAGCTATCATACTAGCTAATTTAAGACTTAACCATGTTGATTTTGAAGCACAGATCATTCAAAAGGATGACAATTTAGACCAAGAAATATACTTGAGAATAAATGGTTGTGCTCTTTTTATCAACAGCTACAGCAATATCTACTGCCATTGTAATGATCTTTTAAGTGATAAGGAAAGGGAAGAGAATGCTTTATATATGCTTTAACATATCAAGAATACAATCTTTTGAAAGAAATCCATATGATAAGTTTTACGACATATTGCGAAGGAAACACCTAAATATATTCGGTAGCGTCCAAAAAACAAATTAAAATATTTTGTAAAGAATGCATTCTCGAGGTTGATAACCAGTTATTTAAATACATAGTTTTGGTAGCGTCTAGCTAACATTTGGTTGTGAAGGAAGTACTTCAAAATCCACCAGGACCATTAACCTTGGCATTGGCTAACTGTCATGGTATCCTTAAGAAAACAAATAAATCTGCACTTGCAAGGAACATGGCCAACATAGACCAGTAAGTGTTAGTGATGCTATGATGATTGTCAACAAAGTAAGTGTTGAGAACCTAACGTTTGGAGATCTGTCCAAAAACACATTTGATACTGCAATGCAAGAATAGCTTTAGAATTATTGTGGTATTTGATGTAAACTATAATACAGAGATGAATAATAGAAGCTCGGGTAGTGGATTGTGGATCTGTAATATCAATAGAGGACAACCAATTCAGCAATAGAGATGCTTCTAAGGTTTCCCAGAAGGCAAGACAGCATTAACCAATTTTTTTGTTGATGTTGGAAGGGCCCCTACTACTTTGCCGTTCTAGGTGACAAAGAGATGTTTGCATGATGTTTACATCATAATACAAATGTTATAAACTAACGCATGATACTGTTTTTCATGTGGAAGAGCCGGCATCTTCAAACTGAAACTCGCATGCTGCTAAATGCTGCTACATGCCAGTCAACACTATTGCCATTGAATCAGAAGATGTGTTTATGCTATGTCTGGCACTTTACAGGGAGATTGAGCATATATTTATAAGATGTAGGACCAAGAATAGACAGCGATACAGAGACATATGGAAACACTCTTAGTGATAATGGAAGTTTTTCAAGCATTTACCAGATGTGACCCAGTGTGTGCTTTCAATGTTCATGGAATGGTGTCTGCAATTAGATTTGTTATGAAGTCCAGTGTATTCCAATCAGCTATGTTTAAGTTAGGTGAAGAATGGATTGTACTACTTTGCGAGCTGATTGCATCTCTCCAAGACTTCAAATGTAGGATTTATGCTGCAAAGGCTACTGATACTAAAGTGAATAGCTTGTGCAACAAGATGTTTCGGGTTTGAATCAGGAAAACTTCCACCCTGTGAAGGCACATTATATCTCCACTCATTGCGAGCAAATTATCAGACATCTGGTGTAGAAGCCTAATATACTTTACTGAAATTCAAGCCCAAAAGATAACGGATGGTTGATGGTAGATGGTTAGTTTGAAGCTTAATGGATGAAGTGATATTCTGCTACACAGGTTGTTATAGAATTCATGTCTCCTACAAGTACGCTAGATAATGTAAATTACCAACATGCCATTGTCTGTTAAATGCACTAAAATGCTCATCCGTCTGCAAAAATTGAGTAAGAGTTTTGATATGGAACATAGAGAAAGCTCTGATGGAGAGAATTGCAGTAATGATCACATGTACGCTATTCAACTACTTCTTGTAACAACGGAAATGTACAGAATGGATTAAATACACATAGTGTTTTATTACAGTATAAGATTATGTTACTTTAGAGTTCATAATTGCCTGAAACAGAAGTTTATTTTGTGTAAAATTTTCCTAAAAAAACATTCCATATTTTGCGAGTGTACCTATATGTATCATCATTCTTATTCTGTTATATGGAAGGCATTAGCAAGCTCGTATGATTTAAATTACAGTTCATATGATCAATTTAAACTTGATAATTATATTTTAAAAAAGTGAATAAATACTACTTTTAAATGTTACGTTTCACATTTTTGTAACGTATTTTATGTTAAATGAAGTTATAAAAAATTGTTTGTATTGTACTAACATGTGTCCACAGAACATTTATAAAAGCATCAGGATGAGACGATACTATTTGGGTGTTAATATGAATCAAAGCCTGCAGGAATTTGATCTGATCCAATTTAAACTTGATAATTATATTTAAAAAAAAATGAATAAATACTACCTGTAAATATTACATTTCACATTTTTGTAACATATTTTATGTTATATAAAGTAATAAAATTGTGTTTGTATTGTACTAACATGTGTCCACAGAACATTTACAAAAGCATCAGGACGAGACGATACCATTTGGGTGCTAATATGAATCAAAACCTGCAGGAATTTGATCTGATCCAATTTAAACTTGATAATTGTATTTAAAAAAAAAAATGAATAAATACTACCTGTAAATGTTACATTTCACATTTTTGAAACGTATTTTATGTTATATAAAGTTATAAAATTGTGTTTGTATTGTACTAACATGTGTCAACAGAACATTATATATATGCATTAGGAGGAGATGAAACCATATTCAATTTGGTGTTAATTTGAATCCAAGCCTGCAGGAATTTGATCTGATCCAATTTAAACTTGATAATTAAATTTTAAAGAAGTGAATAAATACTACTTGTAAACGTTACATTTCACATTTTTGTAACGTATTTTATGTTTTATAAAGTTATAAAAATGAATTGTTTTGTACTTACATGTGTCCACAGAACATTATATAAAAGTATTAGGATGAGAAGAAACCATATAGGTGTTAATATGAATCAAAGCCTGCAGGAATTTGATCTGATATTTTAAGATGATTTTTGGAACGATTATAACTGTTTTTATTTGATGAATGTAACGTAAATATTGTTTAGAAGAAATTACTACTAATTATAAATTACATATTTTAAACTTATCTGATACATTTGTGTTTTATTATGTATTTTTGTTTCAATGTTAAATTAATATTTTATAAACAAATCTAGGAAGGGATTTCAATAGAAATATCGGAAATCAATATAACTTCTAAAAAGTAACGTCAAATGTAATTGTAATGTAAAAATACAAATGATTACAAAATAATTGCTTAATGTGGTATTTTATATCAGAAGAACACTTCTGCTCTTGTTTATACACCATTGGATAACACATATAACAATTATTCACTGCACTAATGCAACTGTTTTGTATACCAAAAAAATAAGAAATTATTTGTAATGATTTTAATGAAATTACAGTTACCATAGAAACTCACTATAATCAGACACTAAGCTGTGCCTCAGAGGTGGCCCCCTGACTTTTTCATATACCACAGACATGTATCTATTCAAAAAATAGTATAGCAATTTGCCAGTCTGATTGGTACCAATTTGTTAAATTTTGGGTCTTAGCTCACGGCCTACTAAGGAACACTGCAGTGGTGATCTAGCGATAGAGCGTCCACCTTGCATGTGAAAGCTTGTGGGTTCAATCCTCAGCGAGGTCATACTAAAATAAATGGTACTAAAAGAAGTTTCATTGATTGGCATTCAGCAATAAGAGGATAGTTCCAGGTCTTCTTAGCCTGGTGTCAGTGTAATGGGATTGGGTGTAGTATCATACTTTGTCATTGTGTCTGTATGATGATGTTTCATTGTGGCAACATCTAAAAAAATGTCTCAAGTCGACACTGTAGTGATATAACTGAAACTTTTTTGAAAGTGACACTACACCATACAACAGCAATGTCCACTTTGGAACAATAATACTTACCTTTACCACCTCAAATGTCTTCATTTGGGCTCGTATCTTCTCTGTAGAGCTGTAGACAGCTCACTTTGACCAACAATATCTCTCAATCCTGTTAATATGCTTCAGATCTCTTTCTGTAAATAGAAAAAAAAGCTCATTCTAATGCAGCCATGGAATTTACTCTATCTTATATTTCTAATGACAGAGTACAGTGCGGAATCATTGAAAGTTTTAATGGTATGCATAAAAATATGGAAACTCATTGAAATTACATATCACGAAACTACAGTATTGACATACCGTTAAGATTATTGAATGAAGGTGGTTGTGAGTTTAATCCCTTGTTGAACATACACTCAGCATCAGCATTTATATTGTATTAAATGTTAAGTGACACATCAACAAACTTACAACCAAGTTTGACAGGTTGAGAGACTCTCTCAGAGTATTCTTCTACACCTTTGTACAACTTTGAAGTAACATGACCTGACACAATGACAAAGTATTATGATACCCCACCATGTAACCCTCACATTGCACTGACACAAGTCAGACCAGCCATAGAGTTATCATAGAGCCATATCTTAAGTCAATAAAACAATATTGAGTGAATGGACAGTGAATAATACTGACCTTTGAAAGCCATGCATGACTTGTTTTTCTCATTTAGGTTTCTGCTTTGCTACAAATATCTGCATCTAAAAAAAGATTAATAACATATGCTGTGTTCCAATATTAACAATACCAAATTATATGGATTGATCACAATCAATATCATCATGGTTTAACAGCATTTTCAACATCACATATAAGTTTTTATTTACCCTCGCGCTTTGAACCAGTCATTATGACGAGCAGGATAAGATGATTATTACAAACATAAAAGATGATTACGCATTTCTGTGATGATTAATGAGTGATGGATGAGGATGATTTCACATATTTAGACGTGTTGACATTCGAACTTGATGTTTATCTTTAGCTCTGTTGCAGTATTCTAATTATTTTTCTTGGATTCGGTGCTTACTATTAAATAACTTTGATTATACTTATAATAAAATTAAATGTATAGACTGACGATTGTTATAATGTGTAGATTAATTGACAAAAAAATATTTTCTTTTTGTATTTACCGATTGCAGCCATATATAATATAAACCTATATATTCATGGTTTATACTTAGTGCATTTAACAACACATTACATGTTGTATTTAAATGTGAAAATTAAGCAATCAGTCTCATGTACACAGAGAGTTATAACCAGAGCATTGTATACTGGGAGAGTCACAGTGTACTTGGAGAGTCATACACTATGCATGTGAAAGATCACATTGAACTTCTATGTTAATCAGTGGTTCAACTGACGGAAAACCTCCCTCCATAACAATGCTTTCTAAAATAATCAAAAATTGTTTGCTGCAAATAATGACAGAAAAAGACCTAAACCCTAATAATTTATTTACAACCCCTTAAAATAGGCATCATTTTTTAAATAATAAATACCCCTCCCCACCCACTCCAAACACACACACACCACGAAAACCCAAAACATTTTTTTATTTTGACCGGAGTCCTACTAAATGCAACTCAGGACCACTAAGGACTACTAAGGAGCCACTAAGGAGTTCAAAGAGGGCACTAAGGGGTTCAAAGGGAGCACTAAGGACTACTAATGGGTTTTATATTAAGATTAAAATTGTCAGTCATCTACAATGGACACATTTTAAGTGAATTAAATGATGAATTGGCATTAATCACCTGGATACAGATATACATTTCTTCTATTAAGAAGTACCATCACAAGGGCCCTTGGTTTAAAGTCCCATATGAGCGATTGTTAGTATATTTAGTTGGTCAGCCCCGGGAGTCAAGCCCGCAAAGGTTGCCAACCCCGAGACTAGAAGTTGTGTGCTCTGTAGATTGAGCTAATGGGACTGTTCCTATTACAGACAACAAAAAGGCATTAGGTACTGCAAAGGGGTCACTAAGGGGTTAAAAGGGGCACTAAAGACGACTAAGGGTTTCAAAGGGGTTACTAAAGAGTCTGTAAGGGGTTAAAAGGGGGCATTAAGGACCACTAAGAAGTCCCTAAGGGGTTAAAATGGGACACTTAGGACTACTAAGGGGTTCAAAGGGGATACTAAGGACCACTTAGGAGTAAAAAGTGCCACTAAGGAGCCACTAAAGAGTTGAAAGGGGGCACTAAGGAGCCACTAAAGAGTGGAGCATGTGGTCTAGTGGTAGAGCACCAAACCCATGATCCGAGGGTCATGTGTTCAATCCTCCGCCACGGCTATGTGTAATGTCCTTGAGAAAGACACTTTTTCCGCATATGCTTTGTACTGGTTCTACCCAGGAAGACTTCGAGCATGATTTGTCTAAGTTGTAAGAACTTGTTTCACAATCGAAGTAAAATAAATAAGTTTTAAACTACTAAAGAGTTCAAAGGGACACTAAAGAGTTTAAATTGCCAATTAGGAGCTGCTAAAGAGTTCAAAGAGAGCACTAACGACTATTAAGGGGTTCCAGGGGGACACTCAGGACTACTAATGATTTTTAAGGGGCCACCAAGGACCACTAAGAAGTCTCTAAGGAGCACTTAGGACTAATAAGGGGTTAAAAGGGGGCACTAAGGAGCCACTAAGGAGTTCAAAGTGGCACGAAGGAGTTAAAAGGGGGCACTAAGGACTACTATGGGGTTCCAAGGGCACTCAGGACCACTTATGAGTTTGAAGGGGGGCATTAAGGGGTTTCATATTAAGATTAAGATTGTCGGTTAGCTATTAAGGACACATTTTAAGTGATTGAAATGATGACACGTAATTAATCATCTGGATACAGATAGAAACCCATCATAATTTTATCCTGGTTATTTTAAGTATACTTGGTGTATAGTAGTCACTAATGGAGGCAGCAAAAGGGCACTTAGTACTGCAAAGGGGACACAAAGGAAAACTTATGGATAAATATCACCTACATGTAGTTAATTACTCCCAACTTTTTTTTGTTATTAAGAAGATAAATACCAAACAGCTTGTTATTGATTATTCTTTTTAAACTTTGATGATTTGGTCCAAATTAAGAAAGCCCGATTTTTTAATTAATGAAAAAAAACACCAAAAAACCCATCACAATCTAATTACAAGATGACCAAAAGTTTTGATCGAGCTGTTACAAAGAAATGTTTCAGTTGTTGATTAAAAATGCTTGTTTCACCCAATTCAATAATATTTTTAATCACTTTTCAAACTTTTCACATTAAAAGTTTGCACATGATAATTGGGTAATTAGAATTTTGTTACTGGTTTATAAATTAAGAGTATTTATTAATGAATTTAATTTTCATTGGTACATACATGTGATATTTTCTGGACCCCAACCTGTGAATTTAGTGATTATTATCTGTGAATTTTTGCAAAATTCTGTGAGGTTTTTTAACGTATATTTTAGAGCGCGAAATTCAATTATTTTTATAAAAAATTACTTAAATATACATTTGCGGATAACTTGGATGTTATTTTGAGCATGTGTACATTTAGGCAATTAAAGTTTGTTCATAAATTAGAAGTCACATGTATGATATAAGTTACATGTATACTGTTTACATTAAACAGGAAAATAAGATTTAACAAAACAAATATCTTTTTCAGATCATTTTTTATTTCTCATATAATTTGTTATTTTTCTCATTCTTTTTTATTCTATCAATTACAACAGGCTTAAAAATTATTTTCTTTGTATCAGATCATTTTTTTATATAAAATACAGCACTCTTTAATGTCTTAGTATCTTCTTATAGCATATCGTTTATGGAACACTTTCCTTCGTTTCAAATTCTATTTGATCACATATAACACACTTGAAAATTATTTTCTCAATTTCATATTCTGTTATATGATAGCTATACCACACTAAATATTTTCTTATTTTCAGATTATTAGCTTTGCTTTCATGGTTTCATAGTACATGCATTATCACAATTCACTGCATTCTTTGAATTCAATTACATACACTCTTGACTATTCTGATAAGACATTTGTTTGGTTTGAACATGTGACACTTCAAATAATTGTTGATCTTCACACTTAAAAGACTATGAACGGTTTCACTGCTTAAATTTCCTCTACAATCACTCTATATTTTCCTCAACATGCTAAAACTTCTTTCTGCATCAGCATTGGAGTGTGCAATGCTGAGGCAAGTGATGGCAACTTTTGATAAGGATCCATACTGAAGTTTTCCGTTTGGTAGTTTCTGTTCACCCATTTGGACCCAAAAGTCATTTAGTTCAGTACTCTCAAAATCATACTTTGCCAATTCTGATAATGGTGATAAGAGATACGCCTCATTTTCATCCTCAACCTGGTTGATTGGCAAGTCTGGGCGTAACTGTTTGCACAGCTTCACAACTGAAAGAATATAAAATGTGCAACTGTTTCAAAAAAATTAAATAAACAATTCTGTAGTTGTTTCATATAAACTTGATGCATTACATATAACAATGCTTATTTTCATTTGTTGTTTATTCATATTTTTTAAAAAATTAATGCAATTTATACATTTCCTTAAAAATACAAACACACATTGACCTGCAGATATTAAAACAATAAATAATTACTGCTCTATAAAACTCTTTTAATAATAAACATCCATTAAACTATTCACTAAACAAACAATCTACCTTAACTATTTAATTACTTACCATCAAAACAATTTTATCGTCGACTTTCCATTCACATCTTGATTCTTCACCTACCAAACACTCGCTTTCCGTATGATCTGTTGTGACAGTGTTTGTCTTTAGTGACAAACAAACTATAAACAGTTAAGATCATAATCCAACTTTGTAATCCTTTAATTACACCCTCAATTAACACCTCCCTGAGGCATAAACTTGTAAAAATTGCAAATTATCACCGCATGCACCTGTTTGTGTCAAGGTCAGGTAAACGATTTTGGCATACTTCGATTTTTTCGCCAAAATCAATAAGTGTAAACCAACTAAAAGTCGGACATTGCTGTAAAACTCGGAAAATGGTGGTCATTTTTTTCCCACTTGCGAAATACGGATTTTCCGTGAGATTTTGAACACGGCCCGTGAGACCGTGAATTGCTGAAAAATCTGTGAGTTTTTGTCTCACGCCGTGAGATATCACATGTATGTTGGTAGATTGATCCATTAGAGCTTGTTAATGAAAAGTTAATCATTTCGGGAATTAAATGTAAAGAAATAAACAAATGATTTATAAATTCGGTTTAATTATACATTAATCAATTTGATCATAAAAAATAATATAGCTACGTACATCTGAATGGAAAACTGATTAAACTGTATTATACAATAGTAGTTTACTCTTTGATACATTTTAAATTAACAAAATTTATATATTTTAGGATATATAACATATGCTTGTTTTTGTTGATAGTGATATAAGTGTCCCAAATTATTTATAAAATATATATTTTAAAAGTTGGAAAAATTCTATTAAATTCCCTTAATATCGGACTGCTACTGTTTTATCAGTTATTCTAGTATATTGAGAGCACTGACCCATATCACGGGTGAGGGACAAAACACCTCCTGGACATAACCCCTCACCCTTGTTTTTGTATAGGCGGACAAAACACCTCCCACGAATTTTACAAGGTGGACAAAATCCTCACGGAGATTTTACAAGGCGGACAAAACCACTCCCATGAATTTTCACAAGGCGGACAAAACCCCTCACGCAAATTTTACAAGGAGAACAAATCACCTCACGCAAATTTTACAAGGAGGACAAAACACCTCCCCTAAAATTTACAAGGTGGACATAATACTTGATATAATAAAAAATAACAGTAGGACAAAAAAAAGTTTAAATAAAGATCTGTATTTTTTTTAAAATGTATGCCATCAATACATTTTGTCAACAATCAATATTTCTTTTGTTCTTACAATACAATGTATTCAAAAAAGCACTGAAATAATTAATAATAGCACATTGTTTTCAAATATATACAGTAGTCACAAAAGCACCGGGAAATCGTTTTTGTTACACAAAATGCATTTTATTTAACCATTTGCTCGCTAAGCATGTTCTTTGATTCTTTCAAATTGTAAGCACTGACAGAGTGGAAAACACTGTATTTCTATGGAGTAAAGTGTTAATGCAGTCTTATGCATTGTCCCATAGAGTAAAGGAACTGTGCCAGTGTCTTATCCTCACTGATAAATTGCTGGCACAGAGCTTTCAAACGCTGCTGGTGAATAACGGTCGCTCTCCTCGTCCTCTTTGGTGCTGACTGGCCCTGTTGATAACTGTACAGTTCAGTTTCCACCAGCACTGCATCTGTCTTCAAACAATCAATAACAGTCCACAGTGACGGGTTGTTATGTCCAACCAGATGCTTGAACCCGCTATTCCAAGACTCACACATGTTGTTAGTATGGTGCTGATCTGTCATGGTGGCATCATGGACGTTTCATGGGGGCGAAAACCTTGGAGCTGTTTGACGCAAGTGTATGGTACCACCATCACCAGCTGCTGTTCTGTATTGTCTGGAAACGTAGTTACTGTCAAAGTATTCTGTAAAATCGCTGAGGTTGTCAGGCATGACTTCCTTCAGAACTTACATCCCGTCCCTGACTCTCTCAACTGGAAGAAATGCCAGGGCATCAAGCATTCTGCAGAAGTTCCTGACGCACTCGTCAGCCTTGTAGATACTCTGCAGCCCCTCTGCCTGGACTCATCTCCATGTTGACTGGGTTAGATGGTAGAAGCAACCCTAAGATATATACAAGAAATGACATTAAGTGTCGGACTCCGGATCAAACAGGTCATTGGAATTTATCTCTAGCATTGACATTAGACAAACCAATTGACTTTTGATGATATATGGCTTGTATGCTTTATCTAATATACATTAATATATAATATAATTATATATAGCAGACCTTCCATTCTGAAAACATTTTCATTATTGATAGAATACCATGGACATATTATTTTTATTTCTGTGGAAAAATTATCATTATTTTATTAACTGACCTGTATGTTGATGTTTGTGGATATCACCGATATAACTGCATTATGGATAGCAACTTCGTAGTCGACAACAACGCGGATAGGGTTTGGACGGATGTCTTTCACTAGGCAGGCGTCTAAGATAGCAGTGAAGCATTCTTCATACACTTCCTGTAGTTTGGACGGCAGCAGGGCGTAGGCTGCTGACACACACGTCTCTCCGAGCGGCACACGAATGCAAAACAGTTGGGGAAACTGGACAGGAGCTGTGGAGTGTGTTCCGTCCATGAACCATGTGTCGGCATCACCAAGCAGGTCCAAACCATCGTCGCTGGCAAAAACCAGTACCTGTTGTCGTGGTGAGCAGTTGTCATAGATGAGGAAAGACCTGTCTTGACGCATGGTAGTGTAGTTTTCTGGCAGTGGATGTGGGATGTCCTTAATGGATGCTGGCCCAAGTGGCTTTGTCTTGATTATATAGAAATGTTTGTTCACTACCGGAGGTGTTTTGTCCTCCTTGTAGAATTTGCGAGACAGGTTTTGTCCGCCTTGTAAAATTTGTGGGAGGTGTTTTGTCCGCCTTGTAAAATTCATGGGAGGGGTTTTGTCCGCCTCGTAAAATTCATGGGAGGGGTTTTGTCGCCTTGTAAAATTCATGGGAGGTGTTTTGTCCACCTATACAAAAATGAGAGTGAGGTGTTTTGTCCGTCACCCATTTCTACAGAGTATCCAGGCCATTAATGCCGAGTCATCATTTAAATCACTTAAAATGTGTCCATTGTAGCTAACTGACAATCTTAATCTTAATATGAAACCACTTACCAGTCCTTAGTGCTCCCTTTGAACCCCATAGTGCCCCATTTGAACTCCTTAGTGGTCCTTAGTGGCATTTAGTAGGACCCATTTTGACCAGGGGTTGATTTGAATGATCAAAAACATGGAAATTATTCAAACTGTTAAAATAAACTCTCAATATTTTTTAATTGCACAGAGTGAAAGTGTTATATTATTCCAAATAAAGTAACAACCAAATATTTACCTCCAACACAGTGCCCGACGATACAAAACCAGTGGAAATTGCTAAATAAGATCTTTTGCGCATTTCTGTGTTTTCAAATGATCTTTTTGCCACACATTTGCAGTTGTTCAGTAGTGTCAACATCCGAGTTACAAATTTTGTAAACAAACAAGAGCTTAAAGCAGTAAGCATAGATGCAAACTTTAATCATTTTGATGACTGTCATAAAATGTAGTTTCTCTTTTCCAATAAATATGTGCCAAAACCTGTTTAACAATACTACAAAAACATAGAAATATTTTATATAAATAAAGTAATATATCTTAAAATGTTAAACAAATTAATTTTATATTATGTTGAGGAATCAGTGCTAATCAGGTCATTCCAGATCAGATCTGGGGTGGTAACTGATTTTTTATAATATTTTTTAAAACAGCTTTTGACTACTAGTATATAGCAATGCATTTGCATTTATTTTTCCCTTCATGATTTAACAGAAGTTATTTTAACACACTTTTAGGCCTAGAGCCAAGATTAGCGCCAGTGTCTCAATTTTTACAGTGTATAATGCTATATACTATAATACATCTTATTCTAATATAAAGCATGTATAATCTGTGATAGATGTATATATACTGTCAATTGATTTTATAGCGATTGTCTCTTGTAATTCTAATTTTGAATGGCTATGTACGTTGAATATGTTTTTGTATGTTTTATTTAGATGTTTGTATAAATGAGGCTTTAATAAAGATATACAACATATTTTAATATCACATGTATCAACCTAGGGATTTTGGTCCCTTGTGAGGATCAAAGATTGGTAATAAAGAATGACTGGCTGTCATTTGTTTTAAAGATGAATTCAACAGAAAAAAAAAATTGTTACAGAAAATGACAAATGTCATGAACTGCTTAACATTTTTTACATACATGTTTAAATGACATAAGTATTATTGCACAGAATAAAATTGACAAAGACAAATACAAGTTCAAATTAACCTGATTTCTCATTGATACATGTATCGGTCATTCTACAGCAGTTGCGTATTTTCTGTCCCTATAACAGAAAATATTTAAATAACTGGCAAAATTACTTAATTCATATAAAATCAAATGAAATTGTACAAGTGTTCTATTGCTGTAACAATAAAGTTTTAAAAATATGCATATTTGAATATTTATTTTGTAAATTTTCACTTTCAGGGTAGTAACCCTCATCTAAATTGGCTTGTCCCTATTCCAAACTGTTAAAATGAAAACAGTTTTTCTCAAAACCTTTATGACTTATCTTTAAAGTAAGTATATCATTATAAGACAAGTACTCAAATAAAGGTGATGTTAAATTTATAATTTAAAACTTTAAATAAAAAAATTATGTTAAATTGATCAATACTACTGTCCCTCACTTTAACATCATTCCTCTTACTGCCAATTAAATAGTTTGTTAGAGTCATCTCCCCCATCAAAACAACCGTTTTTTTTGGTACTTGTCAGCATTGGTACTTCTTCTTTTTGGACAAGAAAGTATTTGAAGACAGAAATCACACTGGAGGGAAAATTTGAAAAAAATGAAAACTTAAGAGGAAAAAAGACATTTCAAATGTCATTACTGTTATGCCATATGTTTAGTAGTAGCACAATACTTCAGTGATGTGAAGTTTTATTTTATACCTGCATATGTGTTCTGTATTTGATTGTTGTTCAAATTTTAAAGGAACACATCTCTGTGACCTTGAATTTTGTATTTTATATGTAAACATTTCATTCCTTTACTCTCATTCCTGTTACCATGAAAGAGTAACAGGAATTACCTTGTTGGTAACAGTATTGACAAATTAAAAGACAAACTGCCAGAAAAGAAGCATAACTGAGGGCAACATTTAGTTTTAAATAGCCCACAGTCTTAAGATTGGGAAATAGGACCAATACTTTGCTATAAAATACATTAACAAACCTTCCCTATTATTATGTTAAGTTGAAAGGGAAATGTAACAGGAATTACAGAAAAGTAACAGGAATTACATTACAACTGTAACAGATCTGACATTTACTTTGAAACTAACATGCATTCTTTTCATTTGATAAAAAAGTGTTTTTAAATCAAAACCATCATGTTTACAGTACCAATAGAGATAGAAAGAAACTATAGAAACTTAGTTTGAAAAATTATATCATTGATAAACAGCGTTGTCAATATTTGATGGTAACAGGAATGACAGAAAAGTAACAGGAATTACATTACATGGGTAACAGATCTGACATATTTTCTTTGAAACTAACATGCATTCTTTTCATTTGATAAAATAGTGTTTTTAAATCAAAACCATCTTGTTTATAGTACAAATAGAGATAGAAAGAAACTATAGAAATTTAGTTTGGAAATGATATCGTTGATAAACAGTGTTGTCAATATTCGATGGTAACAGGAATGACAGAAAAGTAACAGGAATTACATTACACCAGTAACAGACCTGACATTTACTTTGAAACTAACATGTATTCTTTTCATTTGATAAAATAGTGTTTTTAAATTTAAAGCATCCTGTTTACAGTAAAATTAACACAAAAAGAAACTATAAAATCTTGGTTGAAAAATGATATTATTCATAAACAGTGTTCATTCAAACATGCATTCTTTTCATTTGATAAAATAGTGTTTTTAAATCAAAACCATCATGTTTACAGTACCAATAGAGAGAGAAAGAAACTATAGAAACTTAGTTTTGAAAATGATTTCATTGATAAACAGTGTTGTCAATATTTGATGGTAACAGGAATGACAGAAAAGTAACAGGGGTTAATATTGATAGTAAAATAGTAACTGGGGATGAGACAGAGATAGTTGGAGATATTGTTTTGAATGGTGATATGGAAATAAGTAGGGCCAGTGAAATGTTGACAGTGGATGAGGTTGTAACAAGTAATGATAATTTAATTGTCATAGGGGATGAGGGTGTGACATGTAACGATAGTGAAATGATGACAAGGGATGAGATAGAGATAGGTGCAGAGATGAGTTTGGATGTAGATATTGAGATAGGTAGAGCCAGAGAAATGGTGACAAGGGATGAGGGTGTAATAAGTAATGATAATTTGATTATCACAGGGGATGAGGGTGTGACATGTAACGATAGTGAAATGATGACAAGGGATGAGATAGAGATAGGTGCAGAGATGAGTTTGGATGTAGATACTGAGATAGGTAGAGCCAGAGAAATGGTGACAAGGGATGAGGGTGTAACAAGTAATAATAATTTGATTGACACAGTGGACGAGGGTGTGACATGTTATGATAGTGAAATGATGACAAGGGATGATATAGAGATAGTTGCAGAGATGAGTTTGGATGTAGATATTGATATAGGTAGAGCCAGAGAAATGGTGACAGGGGATGAGGATGTAACAAGTAATGATAATTTAATTGTCACAGGGGATGAGGGTGTGACATGTACTGATAAAATTTAATTGTCACAGGGGATGAGGGTGTGACTTGTAATGATAATTTAATTGTCACAGGGGATGAGGGTGTGACATGTAATGATGGTGAAATGATGACAAGGGATGAGATAGAGATAGGTGCAGAGATGAGTTAGGATGTAGATATTGAGATAGGTAGATTGGAAATTGAAAATAATTCTGACTCCAAAAAAAGTCTCCAAGGGAAATATGTTACTATAAGATATAAGGGTACTTCGTATCCTTGTGTAATATAAATGATAAACAAAGAAATTAATGTTCATATGAATTGTTTGCACCATATTCAAGGCACAGAAAATCTATATTTTTGGCCAAACAAACAGATACAATATAATTATGTTATAATAGGTAGCAATGTATCCATGAATATAAAGAGTTTCAGATGAGACATGCAATTTCATGTTTTTTTACATTAAAGTGTGACCTTGACCTTTGTGTAACATTGACAGCTGATATAATGGTCTGGGTATTTCAACAGTTAAATGCTGCTGAAACATCATCATGACATGCTGATCACTTGTGTCAAGCTATTTTAAAATCCCTAAATGTAAGACAAAGTTACAGATTAATTGTTGATCAATTGAGCCAAATGTTTCTGAAATCCATCCATGTATGATAAAGTTAAAGGACGGACTTGAAATCTCAAACAAATTCAAAGTGTTGTCATACATACTAAAAGTGTGGCCTTGACCTTTGAGGTATGGGTCTAAGTTTTACTTATGACATGTCGTCATGTCATCTTGATAAATTCAGCCAAGTTAAAGGCCACGTGAAGGCAAAGTCACAGACCAGATACACAATATCAAACAAATTGAAAGTGTGTCCTTGATCTTTGAGGAAAGGTTCTGGGTCTTACATGGGACACTTCATTATGTCATGTTGATCAACTGAGCCATGTTTTTTTAAAATTTATCCATAGATGACGGACAAGAAATGTCAAAATAACTGAAAGTGTTGTCAAACAAAGTTAAATTGTGACCTTGACCTTTGAAGTGGAAGTTTGGGTATTAAGGGCAACACGTCGTCATGTTATATTGATCATTTATAACAAGTATTTATAAAAATCCATCTATGTATGACAAAGTTGCAGGCCCGACATAAAATCTCACAGACTCAAATTGTGACCTTGACCTTTGCGGTACGGGTGTGGGTCTTACTCGCGACACGTCGTCATGTAATGTTGATCATTTGTAGCAAGTATCATTAAAATCCATCTATAACAATTTAATTTTAAAGAAATTAATAATGGTATGTTTTTATGAACATTTCTTGTGGACTACTGTTAAAAGTAAGCTGCTTCCATTAATTCTTATTTGTTTCTATAAGAACATCATTTTTTACTGTGAACTCTCATAAGAGAGAAAGATGAAATCTTAACAACTGATTTACTGTAATAAAAGTATTTGTTAGAGCATTTGTGCATCAAGCTGTTTGTTATAATTTGCTTTTTCATTATCTTTTTTATGAAAGAAACATCCGTTCTAGTTAAACTCATATAAAACCAACAGTTCTTTGGTACTAACATGAATGAAATTCTAATAAAAAGTTAGGTCAACATCTCTATTGTATAATATAAAACTTGATTTATAATATTTGCACCAGTGTCAAAGAAACACAGTTTTTAATTGTGATTCTTCCTGTTACCATTCATTATGCCTGAGGCATCTATACTCCGTTTTATGCACAGAAGCATATTATACATCACCCCAGATACATGTTTTAAAACACGGACTGGTTCACATTTATTTATTATATACTTTTTCGATACCGTAATGTTAACTTTAGTGTGAACCAGTCTGACTTTGAGCAGCCATATAAGTATTATGTCAAAAATAGGGTGGGTTATTAGCAATCTTTCAGAAAGATTTTAATCATTATTTTAATTTATTTAATCAATATAATATCATAGAACACCCGGTGATTTCGTTAAATAAATAGTTCTTACCAGGCCTTCTAAAATTGCTGGTTTTTCGGTTTTTGGACAGATTTCTGAAGTTCAAAACCGATTTTCGTTTCAAAGTTTAAGATATTTTCAAAGTTAAATAAAAAATCGGTCCAGATATTTTCTTTCGGTTGTATAAAATCTCATAAATTGCTCTTACATGCCATACTGACCTGTAAAATACGCCTTGCGGCAATATCATTTGAACTGTTTTGTCACCTGCTGTGCGAAATGATGTCAATTTTGACTAAACCATTAACGATATTAGGGGGAGTTTATTGATAGAGTCTATCGCTATTGTAGCACTCCTTCAATGTGTGATCAGCAACCCATAGCGTTCTGTCGGTTCATCAAAAGATTGTGTTTGCGTTCGTAGTTTCTTTGATATACCGCTAGCCAAAGCTGGGACTGTCGGACCGAATGTTGTTTGCACCATTAAAATATTTGATAAAACATGCAGTGTTACTTGTTTGTTTAATTTTTTCTAAAAATAACTTTTATTATATAATATACAAGCTGGTTTTGGTAATTGTACCTAGTGGCCAGCTACAGCACAACGCATATCAAAAATAAAAAGTTGAATGAACCGTTACATTGGTTTCCATGGTGATTATTTCACGCAGCTTCCGGTACTTGTGTCACTTCTGGTTCAATCGAGCATTTTAAATATAATGAAAATTATTCAGTAAAGCAGAAACATAATGTCAGTCAATAAAATGTACACAATGTGATAAAGTATGTTATAAATAATACACAAATAAACTTGAAATAGTTCCCTATTAATGAATAAACAGAAAATACATGGTGCAGCTGACATGGTGGGTGGGGTATGCATATATCATATAGTAATTTTTTTTAAAATAAGTGTGATTCTTACGATAGTAAAAACCTGGACCGATTTGCATTTTGGAATTTTAGGCCTGGTTCTTACTATTTATTCTTCTGCAACCAAATAATTTGTAATGGGTGAACAATTGGACAACCAGAGATGATGGGATTGGTGAGCACGCCATGTAAACGATAAATGGTAAACGATACACAGTAAACAAATCGAATGCAAACGCAGACTAAAATCCATTTAGTATCGTTTTGAACTGCATTTTCTCCAACGTTTATCACCAAAAAAATGTAAACCTTAAACGAAACTGAATGCATTTTTGGTGTACTTTAACGGATTATGGTCTGTATATATTTAGTACACTGCATCGTAAATTTACAATTCATACAAGAATTCTGCGAAATGATATGTCTCACCATGTCTGCTTTGACCGTTAATACACACATAGGATAGAAAAAAATTAAAATATTATATTCATGCAAGAGTTATCTAACTTGGTTAATGTAGTGGGTTTAATGACTAAAAATATTGTAGGAAGTACTGTGTGAAGTTTCGATCAAATACATTAAGTGATTTTTGAGATATGAACTTGATGGTAGTTGTACACAAAAGTTTAACCAGTATTTCTAAGTAAAACATATTTAAAAAAAAATAAATAAGAAAAGAATTTTTTTTTTTTTTTAAATCAATAAATAAAAAAAAAAGTACTCAGCATCTGCATTATATCATGTAATGCAGGGTGTTAGTTGTAACTATGATCCAAGTATCAGTGTCCTAGCACTAGAACTTATTGAGAAATAGTGTAAAAATGAAAACTTAACGTTGGAGGTAAATGCAAAATTCAGCATCAAACAATGTCAATGGACCATGAAATGTAGGTTACACTCAGCATCTGCAGTATATAATGTGATGCAGGGTGTTAGTTGTAACTATGATCCAAGTATGAGTATCCTAGCACTTGTACTTGTTGAGAAATAGTGCAAAAATGAAAACTTAACGCTGGAGGTAAAATGCAAAATTCAATAAACAAGTATTCCAAGGTGTTTTATGGGTTCAAGCTCAGCTAAGTCAAAATTATTTACTGGTCATTTGCAGAAGGAAAATGCATCCGAGTCTTTAACTGCATGTAATACATAACCGTGAAAATGGCATTGTCTCCTATTCAAACACATTGCTACATATATTATAATAAACACATGTCAATATGCAGATACAATTTAGCTTCAATTTTTAAAGTTACTCCCAGCTCTATTCAATTTCAAAATTACAGCAAAACACTTAAAAATGTATCTAACCAGAACACCAGGAATAGATGTATTTGGCGCTGCAGTTCTGGTTAGGACAGCTTATCTCCCCTGGTATGCAGTTGAACAATAAAATAGGCAGGTTACAACATTCCAGCGTCAACTGAGTCTTCACATAAAGGTCAAGACGCTTCACCTGAAAATTGCAAGAGGAAATGCTTCACTTGATCAATATTTAAGTAGGTTAACAACACTTACCAAACAAATTGTTACATTTTCAGTTTTGACTGGCAATTTAACAGTTCTAGCAAACAATCAATTGCTGAGCCCGTTTGAAACGTTTTATATTTTTTACTACAATTCAAGAAAAAGAAAATCAGATTTTGCCAGAGCAAAGAATTTGTCTGATTACTGTTGGATAACTACTGTGTAAATTTAGTGAGTATCAATAACAAGAGGGCCAAGATGGCCCTATATCACTCACCTGACTGACCTTGAGTCACCAAACTTAAGTAGATTATATAATACATGTACACTGATGGGCAAGAATTTTGATTTGTTTTGAAGATGTAACAGATGTGTTACTAAGAAGAGTTCAAACTTGGTAGAGGTTCACCCATGGGAAATGTCAGTGAAATTACATTGATATCAGGTCAGTAGATTCTGACAAGAAGGCTTTTGAAGTTTTTACTATAGCTGCCTATATAGTAAACTAGCACCTCACTGTGGCGGTCATGTTTTTTTACAAGTCACAACAGCTTCAACAAACTTGGTAAAGGGTCACCCAAGAAACATTTCTGCTAAATTGTTTTAAAATTGATCTGGTGGTTTCTGACAAGAAGATTTTTAAGATTTTACTATAGCTTATTTGTAAACTAACCTCATCCCCTGGCCGCCATGTTTTATGACGAATCACTACCGTTTGAACAAACTTTGTGGGGGTTCCTCCAAGGAACATTTCTGTGAAATTATTTTAAAATCAAGCCAGTAGTTTCTGACAAGAAGATTTTTTAAATTTTTACTTATTAAACTTGCCGCGCCCCCTGTCGGCCATGTTTTTTGATGCATCAACATGGCTTGAACAAACTTGGTAGAGTGTCACTCAAGGATCATTTCTGTGGAATTATTTTAAAATGGAGCCAGTAGTTTCTGAAAAGAAATTTTTTTAAGTTTTTACTATAGCTCATATAATAAACTAACCCCACCACCATGTCGCCATGTTTTTTGACGAATCAACATGGCTTGAACGAACTTGATAGAGGGACAACCAAGGATCAATTATTTCAAAATCAAACAAGTAGTTTCTGACAAAAAGATTTTTTAAGTTCTTACTATAGCTAATACAGTAAACTAACCCCACCCCCTGGCCGCCATGTTTTTTGACGAACCAAGATGGCTTGAACAAACTTGGTTGAGGGTCACCCAAAGATCATTTCTGTGAAATGATTATAAAATCGAGCCAGTAGTTTCTGACAAGAAGATTTTATAAGTTTTTACTATAGTTTATATTAATCAACTAACCCCACCCCCTGGCCGCCATGTTTTTTGAGGAATCAAGATGGCTTGAACAAACTTGGTAGAGGGTCACCCAAGGAACATTTCTGTAAAGTAATATCAAAATTGACCCAGTGGTTTCAGAGGAGAAGTTGTTACAAACTAAAAGTTAACGACGGACGACAGACGACTGACACCAGGCGATCACCAAACCTCACCGGAGCCAAAGGCTAAAAATTGCAGGTGCTGGAGTGCACACATCAAATAATGCAACGTTTTGCAAGGAACTCTGACATTTATCTTATTTTGCCAGTTAAAGAACTAATGTCTGAGATATTAGGATGATACAGACCCTAAACCACTCAAGTACCCAATTATTGCACTCCTGTTTGCACTCAGTTTGCACTCCGTTCGCGCTCAATTAAGTGCTATTAATTCAATGCACTCGAAAACGCATGTACAGTCAAACTTGCAGTAGCGACCACTTGTTATAAGCGACACCCTGATATAAGCGACCACATTAAATCCCCCCAACGAATTTCATTCATAATTACACATGCAATAAGCGACCACTTGCTCTCTGCGACCAGCGACCGCTTAAAATCCATCAAATTTTAACAAATATCCATTAACATAAGACCACGAATACACGAGGTGTGAAATTTCAGCATCATGTTTTGTGTACGTGACAAATGTGTAAGTGTAAAATTGTCGATCTCCGAAGTAACGTGCTAATAATAACCCGAGGCAAAATACTGCAGTGTCTCGTGATAAAAGCCGATAATTGTTCAGTAACAAGTTATAGAGTTAAAACACTTTAACCCCAATTATATATCAACATTTGATCATTGTTTGGGTGGAATAAATTGACATGTTTGCTATTTGTTTTATTACGATTAAAGGATCGTCAATTACTTAAATAAAATTGGAATTAAAGATTTGACAGTATGAGGTTTGTTTGTTGTTTGTTTTTATTACGACAAAAAATGTTAAATAGGTTTGATTGAACTTTTTGATAAGGTTAAATTGGAAAATTGAGATTGGGCTGTGTGCTGTTTGTTTTTATATTTTTTTATTATGATTAAAAATTATAATTACATTTGATTATTTGATCGGATTTTTGATTAGATTAAATTGGAAACTAAAGACAAAACAGTTTGTCATTGTTTTCATGGACAGTTTGAAAGTTTTACGACAAAAATGAGTAAATGTAAGACAAAGAATATAAAGGTATATTGACTGGGTTTCATTATTGTGGTTTCATACTGCAATATTCTATCAACGTTGCCATATCTTCTGCAAAGAGAAAATGTCTAACATTAAAAATGATGGAAACGTACATGCATTATTTAAGACAAAAAAAAGACCAACAAATTTTTTTTTACCCCAATAAGAGACTACCTGCCTTAAGAGACCACTTTTCAGATTTCCCTTTAGTGGTCTCTTCAGCTAGGTTTAACTGTATTCGCTCATGAGCGATGTATATCTGAGCTTACTATAATATCTTTATTTTGTTATCCTAATCTACCAACCAGAATCCCAGGAGTGAGCGTGGTCACGTGACACGAGAATATCAGAACGAGGTTTCTAGTGTTTACGAAAATTTCAGAGAAAATTATTACGAGAGAAAAATAAAAATATTGACTGATTTTTGTGATTAAAAATTAAAGTTATATACCGGATATTGTGGATAAACAGTTATTAAACCACTACCTAGCTTCATCTAATGTTGATGGCTCTGTTTAGTGAAGATAATTACGGATTTGGGAGCGATTGAAAAAATTTCTTTGTTCTCGCGAAAATACCCAGATATGGAAAACACGGAAAATATGGTGGTTTTAGACGCATGTTCTGATTCCGAAGTTGCTACTAATGTAACTATGAACCATAATATGACAATTCAACGATCTTTTCAGACAATTTCGTCTGGAGTGCGAGACAATGAAAGTGATTTGGAGGTAAACAAAGGAACTGCCAATGTGCAGGCGGCTGTCAATCAACCAACTAGACACGCCTACCAATACGTCATGATCTCGCCAAACGAGACTTCCGGAGTTGCTTCGGGATCCAATATGGCTGCGCCCGGGGACAATTTGTCTGCAGCTATAATACAGCAGCAAGTGTTGCAAACACAAAATATGTGTATGCAACAACAACAAGCGATGGCAAGTTTGACGACAACGGTCGAGTTGCTACGAAAGTCAATCGACAAACGGACAGAACAGAGGGACACTCACACAATGTCTGTGATAGATGAGACGTGTTCGGAGCGCGACACCAGCTCATCTGATGATGAAATGGAAGATTCGCCAGCAAAGCGGGCACGTATGGTTGAGCCCGTACCGGAAACCAGTGGCTCGTCGACGTCACTGGACAGAATCCGGGAGAAACTAAAATCAAGGGGGAAAAGTTTTGTAAAGGAGACAATTTATGGACCACCAGTTGAGAGTGAACTGGCAGAAACGGTCAACCAGGGTCTCAGATCAATGATTGATCATAAAGGCGAAAATGTGAGGGACCTTATGAAAAAATACGAAAGACCGGAAAATTGTGAATATTTGGATGTGCCAAAAGTGGAGAAATCAGTTTGGATAAGTAAACAAACGGACAAAACTGTGAAGGACTCGGACAAGTTGTTCCAGAGAACTCAAACTTACCTAACTAAAGGTATGGTACCATTGGTTCAGGTAATGAACAAATCCCTCCAGGCCGAGACAATAGATCCGGAAGAAGTATTTGACCTGGCTATGGACGCCTTTACTTTGTTGGCATATGCACACAAAGATTTGTCATATCAAAGGAAACGTCTAATTACGCCCGCCATCAATGCACAATATCGAGTGCTGTGTAACGAATCGTCGCCAATTACAGCTAACCAATTGTTTGGAGACGACATCAACAAACAGTTGAAAGACATTGATGATAGTAGGAAACTTGGAAACAGTTTGGTGCAATACAAACATAAGACGCCACAGAAATCGAACTATAAACCCTACAAGGATAACAGAAGGGATAGTAGAGAAAAATCTTTTGGCAGATTTGGGCATCAAAGGCCAGGCTCATCGACTAAAGAGCAGAGCTCTTTTTTAGAGAAAGCAGGCCATACACGGCCTCCTTACCCGACACAAAAGAAGTTCAGGAAGGGACATCAGGGACACCAGAAATAGTATCTGATGTAAGTACTATGAAGCTTTGTTATACTCCAGCCACTTTTCAAGCTGGAAAGATTGCAAATTTTGTTGAAAATTGGAAAAATATTACAAGCGATGCATCCCTTTTGGCAATGGTTAGTCAAGGGTATCGTATTGAATTTGAATCTGACCCTTGCAGTCAGTGCTCCAGAAAAGAAATACACTTTAATGAGGAGGAAAATATCGTAATTGACAAATTATTAGTTACATTTAGAGAAAAGGATGTTATTGAGGAAACAGTCCATGAAAAGGGAGAAATAATTTCAAACATATTTATTAGACCAAAACATGATGGCTCACATAGATTAATTTTGAATCTTAGTAATCTAAATGAACACATAGAGAAGAAACATTTTAAAATGGAAACATTAAAGTTAGCCTTGAGTTTAGTGAAACCAAACTGTTTCTTTGCAAAAATTGACCTTAAAGATGCCTACTACAGTATACCTATTGCACAGCAATTTAGAAAATATCTAAGATTTACATGGAAGGGCAGGTTATATCAATTTACATGCTTACCAAATGGTTTAAGTAGTGCACCAAGAGTTTTTACAAAACTGTTGAAACCTGTTTTCTCAACATTACGAAAGGCTGGACATATCAACATTGCATATATTGATGACGCTTTACTTCAAAGTGACACTTTTGACGATTGTAGACAAAATGTGAAAGACACAATAGACTTGGTTGACAGCATTGGCCTTACAACTCATCCCGAGAAATCGGAGGTTGTTCCAAAGCAGACTATAGAATTTGTTGGGTTTTTGCTAAACTCTTTAGACATGACCGTACGACTAACCACACGCAAGGCAGAAGACATTGCTAATCAGTGTTCTAATATATTAAAGAAAAAAGAAATAAAAATTAGAGAATTTGCTCAAATAATTGGAAAATTAGTAGCTAGTGAAGCTGGGGTACTATATGCTCCTTTGTACTATAAACCATTAGAAATACAAAAAGATATGGAATTAAAAAAGGGACGGGGAAATTTTAATAATACCATGACACTGTCAAGTTCTAGCAAAAATTGTTTGAAATGGTGGATTGATAATGTGCGAAAAGCCTATAAACTTATTATCTTAGGAAAACCTAGTATGAAAATTGAATCGGATAGTAGTAGAACAGGATATGGGGCCCGAGATGTTACAAATGGGCAGGACATTAGTGGAATTTGGTCTGAGGATGACAAGAAACATCATATAAATTATTTAGAATTAAAGGCTGCATATCTCGCCATTCAACGACTTTGTGTAAATCGTAAAAATGAGCATGTTCAAATCTTTTTAGATAACACAACTGCACTAAAATATATCTCCAAGATGGGGGGCAGGAAAAGTGCCCTAAATGATCTCACTAGAGAAATATGGGAGTGGTGTGCAGGGCATAATATAATGTTGACTGCTTTTCACATACCTGGTCGTTTAAACATTCATGCTGATGCACTGAGTAGAAAAAAACTAAATCCAGATATGGAATGGACATTAGACAAAGACATTTTCAGCATTATTATGGACAGGTATGGCCAATGTGACATTGATATGTTTGCGGCTGCGAATAACAGTAGAATGCCGAGATATGTGTCATACTTACCTGACCCTGCAGCAATTGCTATAAATGCATTTTCGCTGAATTGGAATGATTTTAATGCTTATATGTTTCCACCTTTTAGTGTGCTGGGAGCAGTACTTCAAAAAATCGAGGAGGACAAAGCGGGGGCAGTATTGATTGCTCCACTCTTTACGACCCAACCATGGTTTCCACGGTTGTTACAAATGGTAACTGCTCTACCATTCATTTTACCGAGGGGAAATCAAATCTTGACACATCCGAAAACTCTTCAACATCACCCATTGGAAAAACTGCAATTATGTGTTTTCAAAATCTCAGGGAAGAAATGTGTCGTCAAGGAGTTTCATCAGAAGCTGCCAATATCATCATCTCTTCATGGAGACCAACCACGCAAAAGCAATATGGGACATATATCTCGAAATGGTTGTTGTTTTGTGGTGAACAAAAAGTTAATAAATTTTCTCCACCTGTGAAGGACGTGGTGCAGTTCTTAACTGAGTTGTATAAGAGAGGACTTGGTTACAGTGCCATTAATACAGCCAAATCTGCTGTATCTAGTTTTGTGCATGTTTTAAGTAATATACATATAGGGACACATATATTGATTAAACAATTTATGAGAGGAATTTTTCAATTAAAACCATCATTACCAAACTACAACTGTACTTGGGATGTTAGTGTTGTTTTACATTATTTAGGTTCACTTAAGCCAAACACTACTCTATCATTACTTCAATTAAACATGAAGTTAACAATGTTATTGGCACTGACTACAGGACAGAGAAGTCAGTCCCTGTGTTATATTGATATAAGAAATGTTGACATAAATGAAAGGTACATCAAAATTAGATTTGGGGATTTGCTAAAGCAAACAAGGGCTGGCCATCAATTAGAAGAGATCTACATTGAGGCATATCCTTTTAATACAGATTTGTGTGTGGTCGGGTTATTTCAAGAATATTTAAATAGAACGCACACTTTAAGAAATAATGTTTCAAAGGTGTTTCTTAGTTCCCAAAAACCGCATAAGGGAGTTAGTATCTCTACTATCTCAAAATGGATTAAAGCAGTTTTGAAAAATGCTGGTATAGACATGACTATTTTCAGTGCACATAGTACCAGAGGGGCGTCAACTAGTGCAGTGACTGGAAAGGTACCAATCGACACAGTGTTGAGGACTGCTGGTTGGAAAACAGGTTGTGTTTTCCGAAAATTCTATAAGAGGAAAGTGTCAAACAATAGTGCATTTAGTAAAACTATTTTAAGTATGGACACAAATACTCATTAATGAATGTACAAAACAAGAAAAATAATAAGAAAGGTGCCAAATTTCAAAAGACATTGTGCCAAATTTTCAGAATAAACATGTATTGTTTGTTTCTCATTTTGTATATTTTAAAATATGAAAATGTTTAGTTGTTCATATATGTTTTTAAAATTTCTAGTCAGTTTTACACATATGTATTGTCTCATATTTTGATCTATCATGTCTAGATTGTTACTAGGTAATTATACCTGTATGTATGGATTGTTTATTAAAGGAATATAGTTAAATAAATATCTGACATTGATTATTTATTTCAAAATGGCTTTATAATGATTTGATCATTAGAATTTACGACCATGAATCATGGACTCTAAAAACTCCTGGGATTCTGGTTGGTAGATTAGGATAACAAAATTGACAAATTAAACGAAACTTACGTTGATGTTTGATGTTAATTTTGTTAGTCCTAATCTACCAAGAATCACAGGCCCACCCAATTACCCACCCAGTGATTCTTACTGCTCCATGATTTATGGTCCCATCTCTCTGAAGTCTGATATTCTCGTGTCACGTGACCACGCTCACTCCTGTGATTCTTGGTAGATTAGGACTAACAAAATTAACATCAAACATCAACGTAAGTTTCGTTTAATTTGTCAATTAAATACTCCTCTCAGCATTCGCTTCGTTCGTTCAGCGTTCACTCAACGTTCAGTCTTGTCAGTTAGATTTCTGGCCCATAACCAATCGCAACTTCTCAAATCTTAAGTTGATTCAATTTTTCATTTAAGCTGTTCCAATAGAGCAATAAATAACAGGCAGCGATGTGATTTAATCATGGTTATTGGATTCATAATCGATTGGTTGTCTACATATTTTGTCACACGCTGGGATAAAGGTTGTCAGTTTCGGGTAAACCATTACAGATATTAGGGAAGTTTAATGGAAGAGTTTATATTTTGATATGTGATCAGTGATCTGTGTGATCAAACAATACCTCAAGTTCAACCAACTTCTACTATCCAGACTGAAATGTGTGTGCATCAGTAACTTCTTTGATATACCGTAAGTCATTTGTAACAGGAAAGCAAACAAATGTTGTCCACAAAATATAGATATATTGTATTTTTTATTTATAATTCCATAACGTTTATACATGTGTGGCTTAAAAGTAATCCATTGATCATTGTAAACAGTGACTTCACAACATGTGGATATGTCACTGGTTTTGTTCATGTTCAAAATAAAATCAGCTTTATAACCTATAATATGCATTGCATTGGTGATGAAAATTTTATTATAATCTGTGCGGTAGAATTTGACATAAAATAAATAAATGATTTTTGAAAAAAATAATCTTGTAGTTGTTTTCTCGATTTGGGTTCAAATGTGGCTTCCCTAAACCTAAAATCAAAGGCCTGAAGGGCCTGAGTGAAGGCTTGCTGCTTGTGTAAATTCGAAAATGTAGGTTCGGAAAATTGGAAAACTTAGATTTCTGATTATGTTAAAAGGCAATTCATTGGGATTTAGAAAAGAATGTGGTGTGTTTAATATTTCTTTTGTGTATCTGTATAAATAATCTCCTGCATACAATACAGAGTCCATATCAATACATTTCAAATAGTAGCTATCAAATGGTTTTAATAATGCATTTTAAAAAATGCAAACACCATGGTACACACCGTCTTCCGTGTGAAAATTGACTGAATATTTGATGACCCTGGTGAAAATATCCATTTCAGGACATTTTGTAAACTGGTAACGTGGTGGTCCAGGATTCCTTTCCACATCTCCACATAAAAGTTATCAACATGAACAACCTATATGAAAGCTTCACAAACAAACCTTCATATTCTGATGTTTCTCCAAAATCGCAAGAATTGAGTAGTGATGTACAACTCCAGTCAATTTTAATATCTCCAGTTCAATAGTTATGATTGATGGATAACGAAACGCATTCAGCACAAAATGTTCCTGATTGTCCGAGAATATACAACACATACCCAGAACTCTTTGTCTAGACTAAAACAAACATGACTTTCTTATAGATTTACATGTATACTGTCTTGAGTTATGTTCGATTCTCATACAGCTTTCAATGAACAATATAAAAAATCAATAAATAGCATTATAAACAGTGTTGCGTGACCTAGATTTAATCAATCTAAAAAATATAACACAGAAACACAACAAACATAACAGTCAGATGACCTAATTAACCGTTAAATATGATCATCAATACACTGCTTGCATAAGACGACAGATTGGCGCGTTTTTCTATAAACAACAAATGTAGCCCCGAACCTAATTTTGAAATTTTACTATCAAAATTAAAAGAGGACAATCCGTAGTGAATAAAATTTCACTAACAATCACTATTTACTCAAACTACAAGTTGTTATATCGAAAACATGTCAATATTTCATCCCATTAATGATTACATGTCGAATGGTGTTAGAGATTATATCCCCCCTCACCAGATGACGTCACTATGTAGAGTAGTAAATGCATAAAACATTTTTTTATCAATGAAAATTGCCGCGTTTTTTAGAGCACAGCAAGATAAGTGTATTCTTCCGCATTTCCATGCAAATTGTATGCTTCCCGTATCGTATTTTTGAACTTTTGTAAAGAAAAACATCCGCAATAAATAAAAAAAACTTTGAAACTTTTGTTGTATAATACGTCCTCTGCTATGGATAATGCATGTTGAAAGTTGTGAACTACTTTATCGGTCGGATGAATATGACGGTTCCTGCCATATGTAGTTTGTATAACAGATTGCTGGGGCTGCACGACAGCTAAGGAAGTCAGAGCTTTGCTCGCCTTCCAAAAAACTTTTGTTGTATAATACGTCCTCTGCTATGGTAAATGTGTGTTGAAAGTTGTGAACTACTTTAACGTTCGGATGAATATGGCAGTTCCTGCCATACGTTGTTTGTATAACAGATTGCTGGGGCTGCATGACAGCTAAGGAAGTCAGAGCTTTGCTCGCCTTCCAAAAAATACCGTCATTCTGATATAAGATTTTATAACTGTTTTTGTTATCATGTATATATATGTACCTGAAATGAACTTTTCGGTGTGCTTCTCAAATTTGTTGCAAATGTGGATTCATTATTTTTTTTAATGATACATGCAGTATGATTTATGTTAACATATTATTTAAAATTACAAACTATATTACACTTGTTTGAAAATATACCCACTGTGCTATACCGCTACTTATATGACACGCAGCAACACAGACACCCATGGTGTTAATTACATTATGTCACATGCCAGTAAGAGCCTTGTCATTTAAATTATACGCTGAAGTGGTGACAAAGGACCACGAAGTAACCCTGCTGATATGTATGATTTTATTTGATTGTAATAAGTGCCAGATGGATGAATCTTAATTGAACTCGCAGTATGTGATTGAAAAAAAATACGTAAGAAAAACTGCCAGCCAATAACAACAAATCAAACAAGAAAATATCGGTGGAACTGACTGATGCTCCCCAAGTGAGTGTTTGCCTCTGTATGGGCTTCTTGGTTGAAGAATACCAAACTGTATAGCAGGAACAATATGTGGCTCTGCACTTCATAGAACTAAATCACAAATCATTTAACCGGAACAAAATGACAATATGCGCAGATCCTAACTAGTTTTACAGAATTAAAACCAGAGGTTGTAGGGAAATAGTGTCATGACGACAATATCCACATACTAGCAAGTTTCATAAAATTCCAACCACAAGTTGTAGAGAAATAAAGCGGAAAAGAATTTGGTCACAGACTGAATCAAAGGGCCATAACTCCATGAATCATCGAACCTAAACACAAACATAGCAAGTTTCATAAAATTCCAATGTGAGGTTGTAGAAAAAAAGCGTGGACAATAATTTGGTCACAGACTCAATGAAAGGGCAATAACTCCATGAAAAATCATTGAACTGATAACACAGACAATATGCGCATCTGCACTTGGTAATGATGCATCCAAGCAAGTTTCATAAAATTCCAACATGGGGGTGTAGAGAAATAGGGCTGATAATAATTTGGTCAGACAGAATCAAAGGGCCATAACTCCGTAAAAAAATCATCAAACCGGAACACAAAGACAATATGCGCATCTGCACTTGGTAATGATGCATACAAGCAAGTTTCACAAAATTCCAACATGGGGTTGTAGAGAAATAGCGTCAACAATAATTTGGTCACAGACTCAATCAAAGGGCCATTTCTCCTTGAAAAATCACCGAACAGGAACACATAGACAATATGCGTATCTGCACTTGGTAATGATGCATCCTAGCAAGTTTCATAAAATTCCAACATGGGATTGTAGAGAAATAGCACAGACAAGAATTTGGTCACAATTAGAATCAAAGGGCCATAACTCAGGAACACAAGGACAGTATGTGCATCTGCACTAGGTAATGATGAATCTTAGCAAGTTTCATAAAATTCCAGCCTGAGGTTGTACAGAAATAGCCCGGACAAGAACTTGGTCACCAACAGAATCAAAGGGCCATAACTCTGTAAAAAATCATCGAACTGGAACACAAAGACAGTATGCACATCTGCACTTGGTAATGATGCATCCTAGCAATTTTCATAAAATTCCAACCAGAGGTTTTAGAGAAATAGCCCGGACAAGAATTACTGACGTACGGATGGACGCAAGGACGAAGCGGCGACTATATGCTTCCCCCTTTGGTGGAGCATAACAAATTCATTTAAGATATTGGTTATTCGAGGTTTCAGAACTATACTTTTGCATGTAAACCCATGATGTTAATATCATATATTGAATTACCCTGGGTTTTCGTTTCGTTAATTAACTGATTCTCGTTCTGACGTTATTGATTTGATGTAGTGGAACAAACAAAAAGGGAGCTCTGCTACATAAATTGGTCCCGCGAACGGGATATATAACAAAATTAAGTGTTTTAAAACTATTACTTTTATCAGTTTATAGAAGCAAAAATGACTACAAATGTTACCTACGTGAAAGGAGTACTAACATGGTATCAAAAAAATTTACAGAAGTAAATAAAAATTGGCTATGCGCTACTCGTGAGCAACGTAGACACAATCGACAAAGAAGATTGTATTGTAAAAGCAGATAAGTGTATTGAAAAAATAACTTTCTTCTGTAACAAGCTTGAAAACCAATCAGAAAAGCTAGCGGGAGAAATTGGCGACTCCAACAACACGGAATTAATGGAACAAATATTAGAAGAGGATGGTGCACTATGCAGCGAAGCCTTGGACGTCAAATATTTCAAAGAAAGGTTAGTGAAACTTAATGAAAACTTTAAGTGAAACTATGGAAAATACTGAAAGTAAAAAAGTAGTTACTATGCAACCAGAAATGCAGTCATTTATGATGGAGCAAATGAAATGACAACAGGAGTTTTTTGAACGGCATGAAAAATCTAAGCACCAGGAACCTTCAGTCAACTTACCAAAATTGGATTTAGTTCCGTTTAACGGCGACAAATTTAAATGGACAGAATTTTGGGATTCTTTTGAATGTACAGATCACAACAAATTATCAAACATTGAAAAGTTCAGTTATCTTCAAAGTAAGATAATTGGCGAAGCAAAAGGTGCAATTTCAGGATTAGCAATTTCAAAAGAAAATTACTGAGTCGCTATTTCATCATTACATGACAGATATGGAAACAAACAAGAGATAATAATCTTCACTACAGCAAATTAATCAATTTGCCCCCACCAAATAAAACAACCGAAAGTCTTCGTTATTTCCTTGATACAGTCCAGAAGCATCTAAGTCTTGAAGTTTTGCATCAGAATGTCAACCAAGATGTGTTCATATCAATGATAAGATCAAAACTACCAAGGGATGTGCTTTTACAACTTGAATTACAAAAAGGAAGTGATAAACAGTGGACTGTGGTTATCTTACGTGAATGTCTACGTGCATATATTATTGCTTGTGAGCGCACAGAGCAGGACACAAAGATTGAAGTAAGACAAAACAGAAATCATGCTATGAATAGTAATTGGAGTGACTCAAGGTCAACAAATAATTATGTCAAAGTGTATGTCAAACCAATACCACTCACCTGGTAGTAATTACAATTCAAGGACAACATGTTCAACGGAGGTGCTCATAGCATCGTCAAATACAAAGCAAGTAAAAAGGTATTCAGACCAGTGCCGGTATTGTGAAAAGCATCATTGGAGCGATGAATGTCAAAAATATCGCACAATATCGGACCGAAAGAAACAACTTCAGGATTCTTGCTACAAATGCTTAAAAGAGGGACATCGTTCAAATGAATGGTATAGTAACAAAGTCTGTGTTCATTGTGGTGCAAGTAACCTACATCACAGAAGTCTTTGTCCAAAGAAATTCCCATGGAAATTAAATAGTGAGTGTTCATGTAGCTGAAGAGATTAGTGAAGTAACAAACCAAAATGGTACGTGTGACGAAAAGGTCCTTATTTCATCTGGCGAAATGGTGTTAATGCAAACAGCTAGAGCGGAATTAATAAATCCGAAAAATTCTACGAGTTAACAAATCCGAATTCTTCTAGATTGTGGCTCACAAAGAGCCTATAAAACAGACCAATTAGCAACAACACTCGGTCTGGAAAGAGGCAATGAAACAGAAATGAAAATAGTAACTTTCGGAAGTAAAAACTCAAAGGTTATCAGGACACCCTCCACAAAATTAGAAATCAAACTCAAGGATGGCAAGGTTTTACAAATTGTAGCAAATATTGTACCGAGTATAACCGGAACAATTCATCGAAAACCATTGAAACTTGCTCCTTCACAAGAAATGGATCACCTAATGAACAGTTTAGATATGGCAGATACAATTCCAACAAAGTGTGAGTCTACGACTGTTGAACTATTGTTAGGTAACAACTACTATTTGGATATTATTTTATCACAGAAAATTAAGATTCAAAATGGTCTTTATTTTCTTGTGTCCAGGCTTGGATGGATCCTCACAGGCCGTACTGGAGAGGATGAGGACGAACATGATGACACAAAGATGTTAGTTCTTACATACGGGACAAACATTTCTAAAACAAATGTGTTTACATGTGTTAATGAAATAATTTCAACAAAACCTGATCTTGAAGACTTTTGGAATCTAGAATCAATCGGAATAACTAATGATCCAAAAGGTTCCAATGAGAAAGCATCAGACAATTTCAAAGAAACATTGAAATTCGAGGAAGGAAGATATCAAGTTACATGGCCATGGAAAGAGGATAATATCGAACTACCAGTTAATCGTGAACTTAAAATCATGTGTAAATAAAAATGAAAAACAAACATGAGTTATTGGAAAGGTATGACTCAATCATACAAGATCAATTTAACAAAGGTGTATTTGAAAAAGAGGACACACAATCCCATGGAATGAACCACTATATTCCACACCATGCTGTTATAAAACCAATAAAGCCAACAACGAAATTAAGAGAAGTATATGATGCATCAGCCAAATCCAGACATGAACTTAACAGTCTTAATGACTGTCTGTACAGAGGTCCTATCATGCTGCATGACCTTTGTGGTTTGTTAATGAGACTCGGGTTACATAGGGTATCAATTGTAGCTGATATAGAAAAGGCTTTCCTGCAAGTTGGATTGCAACCAAGTCAAAGAGATGTCATAAGATTTTTTTGGTTGAAAGATTACGAAAACCCTTCACTGTCTTATGAGAATATCCAGGTATTTCGTTTTTGTTGTGTACCATTCAGAGTGATTTCAAGCTCATTTCTTCTTTGGGCTACCATTGATCATCATTTGAGCTCCTACGAAACCAAAATGGCTGAGAAACTGAAAGCTGATATATATGTGGATAATGTGATTTCTGGACCAAACACCAAAGATGATGTAATTCAATTATATCATGAAGGTAAATCCATGTTTTGTGACGCTTCAATGAATCTCAAAGAGTGGATATCAAACAGTGACTGTGTTAATGAGCATATTCTAACTGAAGACAGAGCTAATTGTGAGAAAACCAAAGTTCTAGGACATAAATGGAACAGTAAAAAGGATACTATTTCATTCAATGCATCTAAAGTTTTGATAGATATATTAGAACCGACTAAAAGAAATATATTGAAGCAACTTGCGTCAGTTTTCAACCCTCTTGGTCTTATTTCTCCCGTGTTGGTGAGGAGGAAGGTGCTCCTTCAAACATTATTGAACAAAAACCTTGAATGGGATGACAAAATAGATGAGGAAAGTGGTAAAAAACGAATGTGAATTATCAAGAAGTCTTGCTATTCAAAATACAAGTGAAAAAACAAAATATAAACTTTTATGCTTCTGTGACGCTTCAAAAAGTGCATACGCCACTACTGATAGTGAATCAAAAGCTGATCTTTTATTTGCTAAAACAAGGCTTGCTCTGCTTAAAGGGATGACCATCCCTAGACTGGAATTGATGGCTGTGCTAATAGGTACATGATGCTTAGATTTCGTGAAAACGCAACAGAAATTACAAACAGAACAAACATATTTGTAGACAGATTCTCAGTGTGTTTTTAAATGGATTACATAAAAAAAGGATTTGTCTGTGTTTGTAAGAAACAGAGTCAGTGAAATTAAGAACCATGCAAACATTGTATTTGGCTATGTCAATACCAAAGAAAATCCTGCTGACATTGCCACTCGTGGAACAACCTTAAATAAACTCTGTAAAATCGCCTATGGTGGCGTGCTCCTCAATGGCTAATCCAGCCATTAAATACATGGCCAAAGTCAGATATGGAAACAAATGAGAAAATGGGACTCAGACTTTGAGTCAGAGTTGAAATTAGGAAAACAAAACAAAGAAGCAGGACTATTACAACTTTTAGATACAACGGATAAAACTAATACTAATGCTCCTGTTTCTATCGCTCCTTTTGGTATAAGTTGTGAAACATACTCTTCAGTTACAAAGTTGATAAGAGTCACTGCACTTGCTATTCGTTTCATAAGGAAATAACAACAGAAACCTTGTGAAAGTGAATCTCTGAAAGGTTGCGAATTAGCTGAAGCTGAGAAATTGTGGCTGTTACATGTACAAAGAAAACACTTCAAGGAAGAACATACCAAAATTCTCAAGGGAAAAGCAAATAATCTTCAAAAACAGCTAGGATTGTATATCGATAATTGTGGTCTTTTGCGGAGCAATGGCAGATTAGAACATGCAAATCTCAGTGAAGGGACCAGATGTCGTATTCTTCTTCCAAGAAATGATATATATACACCTTCTTATTGAGAAAACTCATAAACAAAGTTTACACAGTGGTGTCTCACAAACTCTTCAGCCAAATTCGATATAGATATTGTAGCGGGCGAGCTACAGTTCGTTTAGTTCTGAGGAAATGTTTGGTGTGCCGTAGACATAAAGGCGGACCTTACAAATTACCAGCCATGGCACCCCTACCTAAAATGCGAGTAACAGAGGCATGTCATTTCTCGAGAATAGGTTTGGATTACTTAGGTCCATTGTTACGAATGATGGAACAAAGAAAGTGTGGATATGTTTATTTATTTGTCTTGTAATACGTGCAATTCATCTGGAAGTAATGCAAGATGTATCCGCAGAAGAGTTTCTACTTGGTTTCATAAGATTTATTTCTCAAAGAGGAACACCAATTGAAATAATCAGTGATAATGCATCACAATTTAAGTTTGCCAGTGGAATACTGGCTAGAGTTTGGCATAAGGTAACAAAAAGTGAAGAGGTACAAAATTATGTGTCAGACGCTGCAATCAAGTGGATGTTTATTGTGGAACTTGCTCCATGGATTGGGGGTTTCTATGAAAGACTTGTTAATCTAGTAAAAAGATCATTCCATAAGACTGGGTAGAAAATTGCTCACTAATTGTCAATTGCAAACACTCATCAAAGAAGTCGAGGCAGTAGTGAATTCAAGACCGCTTCTTCATGTAGGTGATGATATAGACTCGAACATAGCTCTTAACCTGGGATATTTCCTCACTTTGAATCCCAATATCAGGGTTCCGGAAACAGAATATGATAAAAAACGATAATGATTTTAGTCCATACGATAGTTCCCGTGAAAGGTTGTTACAAATTTGGAAAAAAGGACAGAAGTTTCTAAACTCATTTTGGAAAGTATGGCGTGATGAGTATTTACTCAGCTTGCGAGAAAGATCTCAGACATTGTTAAAATCTGGAAGAATTCAATCAACAAATTCCCCTTGCGTTGATGACATAGTTCTTATAAAGGACGATGTTCCACGCGGAAGCTGGAAACTGGTAAAAATAGTCTATTTAGTTACAAGTGGTGATAAACAAATACGATCTGCAAAAGTAACAAGAGGCCCAAGAGGGCCTGAGGACACTCTACTGACTCATAGTGGCCATAGCATTTTTTGAAAATCTACTATGCAATAGAAACATCGGCCATCTTGAATTTCAGATAGAAAAAAATAAATCTTTTGTACAGTCTCCTATGCAACAGAAACACCCATGTGAAGTTTCAGTTTAACTGGCCTAGTGGTTTCAGAACAGATGAAAGAAAAAGAGAATGTTCTGTTTTCCCATAGTATCCCTATGTAAAATTCTAAGTCCCCTTACAGGGCCCCTATAAATTTTAGCTCCTAAATTCTTATCTGCAATCAAACCCCTACACATAAGGATAATTTATGCTAAATATGAACAAATCTGACATACCGGTTCTTAAGAAAACCAATTTAGTAATTCCCAATTTGTACCCTTTTGGGGCCCCTCCTGACCCCTTAAGACAGTGGAACTCAGTCATTTTTACAAATCTTAAAACCTCCTTCACCAAACAATGCTTCTGTGAAGATATAGGGAAAATCATTTCCATTTTAAAAAAAAAAAATAAAAAAATATTATAATGACATGTGTCCCCTAATTGAACCCTCGGGGCGGGTTCATATTTAACCCTAGGGACACCATTTGAACAAATCTAACAGAACTAAAGTTGGTCATCATTACTGCATAAACATTTTGAAAATCTGTTGGACCGTTCATGAAAAGAACATTTTTTAAGTTATGGACTATTTTTAGTAACAGCGGCCATCTTGAATTTCAGATCGAAAAAAAAAATCTTCTGTATAGTCTCCTATGCAATAGAAACACCCATGTGAAGCTCAGTTTAATAGGCCTAGTGGTTTCAGAGAAAGTGCTGCTAACAGACGACAGACGACGGAAGACAGACAACGCGCCATTGCATAAGGACTTCTGGCCTTTGGCCAGTAGAGCTAAAAATGGCATCAGGTCGAGTTATCGGGCGTCCATTAAATTTGCTTTATCCCATTGAAAGTTCTGATCAACATTCTAGAGGGATCGTGCCCTTGCCAAAACAACAAATTACACCAGAGGGTAAAGTACAATTGTAAGGCCTGTACGGGAGGCCTCTGAATAGGCAAAAACAATGATTAAGGAACAATTATCGTAAAATCCATATTCAGTTATGTGTACATTCTTGAGTGTACATAAGTTTGAAGTAATACCAGTATATATATTCAATGTACAATTCAAAGGTAATAGATATTAGGCGGAGCAAATTGTAATTATGTGAATAATCACAAAAACTTCAAATACACGTGCAAATCATAATGACATTTGGCGGAGCAAATTGTAATTATGTGAATAATCACGAAAACTTCAAATACACATGCAAAACATGATGCCGTCGGCGGAGCATATCCAATGTTTGCTCAAGTTTTAAATGTAAGGCTATTTTGCACGAGGATCTCGTTTTCCTGTCTATTTTTTGTCTCTTTACATTCTAATACAGATATTGAGTGTAAATTTATCGTGCTGGATAGTTCAAAATTAAAATTTCTAATCCATTGTGACTATGCCAGAATATAAATGTGATACGTGTGGAAGAAGATATTCCAATAAAAGAAATATGACCTTACACATAAAAGAGAGACATAGTAATATTGAACATACGAACTGCTCTGAGAATGGTTGCAAGTCTAAATTCATCAGAAGAAGTTATTCAACAAAACACCTAATTCTGACACGTGGATATCTATCAGATAAAGCCAAAAAGACTGCTTTAAATGCAAAGTGAGGAGACCAGTGTCAAGAAATGTGTTTGGACACACCAACAAATCAACTGGACTATATAGACAGTGTAGACCATTTCAATATGGATTTATTTGACGACAAAAAAGATGATGAAAATGATTCATGTAACGAAATGAATGATGATGTCAGTAACGATGTGAAGGCTATTAACGATGGTGATAGTGATGTTTTGACTGGTAGAAGTGATGACGTCAGCAACCACGTGACGACCGTAAACGATGATGAAAATGATTCATGTAACGAAATGAATGATGAGGTCAGTAATGATGTGAAGGCTATTAACGATGGTGATAGTGATGTTTTGACTGGTACAAGTGATGACGTCAGCAACGACTTAGACCGTAAATGATGATGAAAATGATTCTTGTAACGAAATGAATGATGAGGTCAGTAACGATGTGAAGGCTATTAACGATTGTGATAGTGATGTTTCGACTAGTACAAGTGATGACGTCAGTAACTGTAGCGACAATGTTATTGTGATTTAACGAATGCTAGTGATATAAGTCATTGTGAAATTGACGATGTGATCATTATAAGCGACGATGAGCAGGACAATGAATGTAATGACATAGCAATTCCACAAGATACACTCAAAACACAAGTAATAACGTTGATGTTTAGCAGACAAATAAGAACAACCGGAAATGGAATTGAAATTATCGAAAAAGAAGACGGAGACATTGATTATTTTGAGTATTGGAATTAAATTATATTATTATCTATTACAATTACACTTCTTCTTGTGGGGACTGTCGTGAAGCACGCGCTATAAATTGAATTGTATTGATTATGTTTAATTTTTTGTTTTTGTTTTATAATCCGGCGGAGATTATGTTCTTTATTTCTGACTCTGTCGGTGTTTATCAATTTGTGATAAATCGTAATTCACATGTTTCATGATTTAAACCATATTACTATGCTTATATGTTAGTATAAATAGAAGAATTTGCTATATAGAAATATAATTAAAAGGATTAAAAAGGATAAAGTGTTCTGACATTATTGATTTGATGTAGTGGAACGAACAAAAAGGGAGCTCTGCTACAACAGCTTTTATATTGGATACGTGCATACATGCATGTGGTCAGTCGATCATAAATGATAAAGCAATTTATTTACTATTATGTAGGCAGAGTTGCATGGCAATCATAAATCGACACCCATGGTGAGACCCACATGTGTGTCAATAAAAAGTTAATTGGTGATTTATTGGTCCATTGACCACGAAAGAACGCCTCCAGTGTTAATTTCCATTTAGATTATAATTTGTACCAGATGAAAGATTGTCTTAATTTAACCCGCAGCATGTAATTGAATAAGAAATATATAGCCAAAATCAATACTAAAAAATGCAGTATTATTTATATTATTATTATCATTACTATTAATTATTAATAATATTATTATTATTGTAGTATTTTATTATTATTATTACTTTTTTGTTTATTATTATTATTATCATTATTATAATTATTACTTTTTATATTTTTTATCAAAATTATAATCATTATTATTATCTGAGTATTTTTGTTTCATTATTATTATTATTAGTGTTGTCATTTCTTATTTGTTACCCCTTGTCACAGCTTTTATATGAGATAAATCGTTACATGCTTACGTGCATGTGATAAGGCATATCGATTTTGTAGGAAAAAAATATATTTACTATTTTATAGACAGTGAATACATGTTTTGTTTTGTTCATTAAATCTTCCACATGATCAAAAGCTGTTCCTTTTCTTAGGTTCTTTAGTCAATATAAAATCACGACCTCAAATCACAAAGAAATTTATCACCTAGAAATTTACCTTTCCTAGTTTTTATTTCCTGTGTCTATCGTGTTATTTCGGCCCGTCATGTTATTTTGGCATACGTACATTTATTTTACATTAATTTAATTTAGCTTGATTGTGAAGTAAGCTCGGAGCTTATGCATATCATTCTCAAGCGCAGTCCCTTATAAGATACTGAAATTACATTACTGAATTGTGTTATGAGAGGTCATAAGGTAGAGCCTGAGTCAAACTCGCGACCCCTGCCGTCTGAAGCCAGCACCATATCTGCTGCACCACTGACCCACTTTATATTTAAGAATACAATTAATTTGGTACTATTATTTGCATTATTGCATTATACTATTTTTACTTTTATTGCAATATAACAGTTTTAAGTACATTTGCTCACAACTAAGCAGAGACTGGTTGTAACTCTGTTTATGAAAAATATAAAACTGAACTCCAAATTGAATTGAAAATGGGTAATTTTTATTTTGCCAAATACTCAAACAAATACAATCAATTTTCCGCATATCTGTTTTGTTTTCACGCATGTATTGATTTTTTTTGTATTTGGAGCTGTATATGCTTAAATCGAAATAAAGTATATGTTCTGTATGTTCTATAACTAATTTATATCGAAAGAGCAAAGCATATAGTGAATTCATATTTCATCTTTTCGAATTGTTATTTACACTATATATATAAAAATTATTTATATTTTAGTTGCGCAAACAAATCATGTTTAAATATGCAACTGAATTGGCCTTGAGACCGTAATTAACCATTGATACGTCATCTGTTGTATAATAGGTCTTTTAAACATATATCGATTAGCTAAATATTGATATTTATGATATAATTGACAAATTGTTGACCAAAATTAGTTTTATTATGCGTTATACCAAAGAAAATTTAAATATACTGCATGGTTTATAATTACAGTACAACTTCCATATATCGAACTTCAACATACCAAATTTCACGGTATATCAAACTTTTTCTCAAGTCCCAACTTTTTTCCTTCTAAATCTATATGGAACTAGAGCTATCACTGAAGGTGATGAATACCCCCGAAGCCGCCATAACAGAAAATGGTTTACCATTGTATGAAGTTTTATTAAATTATATCCAATAGTTTTAAAGTTATGCTCCAGACAAAACCAGACAAGGAAAATATATCAAAGGGCAATAACTCTGTAATAAGCAAGAATAGAGTTATGTTTCTTGTACACTGCACTTCCTGTCATTATATTCTACCATTGTATGAAGTTTGATGAAATTCCATCCAGTACTTTAAAAGTAATGCTCCGGACAAGGGAAATATATCAAAGGGCAATAACTCTGTAATTAGCAAGAATAGAGTTATGTTCCCTGTACACTGCACTTCCTGTCATTATATTCTACCATTGTATGAAGCTTAATGAAATTTCATCCGGTACTTTTCAAGTTATGCTCCGGACAAGAAAAAATATCAAAGGGCAATAACTCTGTAATTAGCAAGAATAGAGTTATGTTTCTTGTACACTGCACTTCCTCTCATTATATTCTACCATTGTATGAAGTTTGATGAAATTCCATCCAGTACTTTTCAAGTGATGCTCCGGACAAGGAAAATTGCAACGGACAGACGACCACAGGGTGACTCCAATATACCCCCTCAAACTTCGTTTGTCGGGATATAAAAACCGCAAATATATTGAAGTTATACATATCAAATTTTTCAGTATATTGAAGTTTTTTCACGGCCCCAAAAAGTCCTTTTACACATCATTAACCGTTTATGTATCAAATATCGATTACCTGTTCAAAATTTCTCTCGGGAGTGATGTACATGTATTTCACACTGCGGTGCGCCGGTGCAATGATCATAGGAACAAAGGCCCCGCTGATCATATAGCGTAAAGTCCTTTCGAGTGCTCGGATAAATATTTGTTAGGAGTCACACTTAAATAAACATTTGATTACTTAAAGGCAGAATGGTGATAATTTACTGATAAAACACATTAACTTTGTGTTTGCAAACATGGTGGCTGCGTCTGTCATGATTACATTTCACCAATTTACCGAAAACGGCTAATTCACAAGCGCTGTTAACTACCAAAATTTTGGCTAATATTTAATTTAAAATTCAACATAGGGCTAATTGATAAATCTTCTTTGTACCAACTGATGTGCTGATGGAATATTCATGTACATGTGCTTATTTTCGAATACCGGAAGTGCTCCATGTAAAATTTTATGTTTGTACATGTTTGTAGTGCTTTAGTTAAATTGATTTTTAAATGACATGCAGGGATTCAATAAATAATAAACACGATTTAATTTATGTTGTTTTTTTTTCAACTTACCTTTACTACTAAAAGGTAGATCTACAGTCATATACATGTTGCGATCTCATTACAAATCAAACTTTTACCATTACCATCGAGTGATCCAGACATGCACATATATCGAAGTCCCGGTATATCCGACTTTTCATGACGGTCCCCTGAACTTCGATATATGGAAGTAATACTGTATGTGAAGAGAAAATTCCGTTTTTATCTCAATTTTGATTATAAACTTAACCCTTAAATAACGAAAAAAAAGAGTGTATCCAAATGAACAAATAGTTAGCTTACTGTGTCTAGCTTATATTGCATATAATGCGCACCTGAGTGCACACAGACATGCTGAGGGCACTCAGTGTGTCTGAGTGCACTTGATCTTTAATGCATTCAGGAATGCGTTAATTATTCAAAATTCAGCGTGCGCTAATGGTCCAGGTTCGCTCCGTCAGCGCTAAGTTCGCATTTCATTTACGCTCCGAGTGCACTCCGTGCATTTGGGGTACTTGAGCAGATTAGGGTCTGTACAACTTGAACGTTATTGAAGTTTGGTGAACATCTAATGAAAAATGCAGTTGCCAGAGTGAGCATTACTTTAAACCAACACACAACGGTTGATCAGAAAAGTTAACCTTGAGTTTGACTAAGGTCAGCTTAAAAAGGGGAAGTGAATTATTGATGGAGTGAACAACCTTTCATACCTGATAAATGTTCTCCATCAGACAAGGGTCAGTTCTTGCTCTGACTGCAGGTAAACCAAGCTGATGTAGTATGTTAAGAGGATTGCGACAGTCTGTACACTGACAAATTCTATCTGTGCAGGTCATGCCCTGGACACAGCACTTACACTGGCCACTTGAACATCCATCAGTACAATTACAGGTGGTCATGGGCAATATGAGATGTGATGATGCATTGGTATGCTGGTACACTGGGCCTGTATAAAAGGAGGAGTCACACTTCAATTAAGGTTGTAAAAATAATAAAATTAATACCGTTCTTGCAGATTTATCCCTTGGAACAAATATTACTCCATTCACATTCTTATATATTTTTATTTCTTGTTTTTTTTATAAAACTTAACTATCTTAATTCTTTACTGAGGCTCTTGTATGATGTTTCATTTTCGAGGTCTATTCTTGGCACCGGAACCTTAATATGGAAAATTATAGTTTTATATTTCAAACAAATGTCATAATAAAATTTCTTTTTCATACAAACAAATAAAATATTGACGGAAATTTCATTACTTTTAACAAAAAGTTCCTGCGAATTGTAATATATTTACACTGGAGTCCCAATATATCATAAAACTTGGTATAATGCGTTTTTCCCAAAATAGAAAGTCAATAATTATTATCAAATTTTTAAAAAATCAAGATGAAAGACATAGATTGAAAAATAACCAATATCAATTTTTTCAGATAATTATCTGTATGACGCGGTCCACGTATAACACAGTTTCATTTTGTAGACCCCAAGATCTGCATTATAACGGTACTCCAGTGTACATTTGTTTTCAAATTAAGACATTCTTTGTCGGCCATCTTTACATGCATTTGCATCATGTGATTCCCTTCTAACAAATCTTAAAGCCTAATTGGCAATAATAATGACTTTAATCTGGTAAAAGTGTAAACAATTGGCTTCATGCAAAATCATGACAATTAATGAATAATAAACAAGACAGACAATTATTGATCATGTAAATCAATTAAATGTGATGCTGTGTATAACCATAAGTAGATATTATCATGTCAGTCTGCAATTTTTACGTGTAATTGATGCACAAAAATTTGGTTATACTTGGGGAAAAATACAAACAAGCTTCAAAAACTTCATGATTTACTTTCAAAATTACAAATCACTAAGAGAGGGTCATTGAAAAGGAAATACTTTAAATTCCCATACCATTCATCTGTAAAAAAAAAAACATAGTCCCCTGTACAGAACCCTTATACAACCCAGCCCCTTAATTTGTCAGAACTTCAATCACCCACTCTTAGCGATTTGTTATGAGCAGAAATGATTCAACTTTTAAAAAGAATTTTTTTTTGCACAGATGGATGCAAAATGAAAAAAAATCAGTTTTCCCTATAATACTATGTAAAAGTCACATTACAGGGCCCCAATATACCTCAGCCCCGTGATATGCAGAATCTTCAATTCTTGCTGACTTAAGAATAATTTATATCAAATATGAACTAGTTTGACTGAAAGGTTACTCAGAGGAAATTTGTAAAAATTCCCAATTTTAACCTTATTCCCCCATCCACCCCATGGCCTCTTATGGAAATTCAATCCTTCTTTATTGAACAAAATCAAATTTAAATACCAGACAATGCTTAACATCTCAAATTTACCCAAATGGACAAAAAAATGAGAATTTTCCATTTTCCTATAATATTCCTATGTAAAACTCAAAGATCCCTTACAGGGCCTCTATACATCCCAGTGTCTCTTGATTTGTACAAACTAAGAACTCTAAGTAATAGGGATAATTTATATCAAATATCAACAAATTTGACTGACCGGTTGTTGAAAATAAGATTTAAGACAATGTTCAATTTTAATCATTTTGTGACCCCACCTGGCCCATTTTAGAAACTCAATCCTTTGTATTGAACAAAATCTTATTTGATATGACTAGAAGTTGCTTCAAAACTCAAACTGAATAAAAAAAGTCATCAATGAATGATAAAAAGAGAATTTTCCATTTTCCAATAGTACTCCTATATAAAATTCAAAGCCCAGGGCCCTATCAATACAATACCCTTTATTTGTACAAACTTTAAACCCATAATCATTTGGAACATCCATATCAAATATGAACAAATTTGACTGACCGGTCGTTGAAAAGAAGATTTTCGAAAAAATTTCTATTTTAACCCTTTTTTGACCCACCCTGGCCCCTTATTGAAAGTCAATTCTCCTAACTGAGCCAAATCTTATTTCTTATGAATAGATTATACTTCAGAACTCAAATTAAATAATAATTTTGACTACATCGAAAAAAAGAGAGAATTTTCTGCCCATAGTATTCCTGTGTAAAATTCTAAGTCCCCTTACAGGGCCCATATACATTTTAGCCCCTTAATTCTTATCTGCAATCAAACCCCTACACATAGGGATAATCTATGCCAAATATGAACAAATCTGACATATGTTCTTAAGAAAACGATTTTTGCAATTCCCAATTTTTACCCCTTTAGGGCACCTCCTGACCCCTTAAGACAGTGGAACCCAGTTATTTTTACAAATCTGAACCTCCTTTATCAAACAATGATTCTGTGAATATTATATAGGCAAAATCATTTCCAATTTTTAAAAAATATATATATATACTTATTATAATGACATGACAGTGTCCCCTAATTGAACCCTCGGGGCAGGTCATTTTAAACCCTAGAGACACCATTTGAACAAGTCTAACAAAACTATAGTTGGTTATCATAACTACATAAACATTTTGAAAATTTTATGGGCCATTAATGAAAAGAAGATTTTTAAAGTTTTGGACCATTTTTAGTAACGGTAGCCATCTTGAATTTAAGATAGAGAAAAAAATCTTCTGTATAGTCTCCTATGCAATAGAAACATCCATGTGAAGTTTCAGTTTAATTGGCCTAGTGGTTTTAGAATAGATGAAAAAAAGAGAAAATTTTCTGTTTTCCCATAGTACACCTGTGAAATTTTTAGTATCTTTACAGGGCCCCTATAAATTTTAGTCCCTTAATTCTTATCTGCAATCAAACCCCTACACATTGGGATAATTTATGTCAAATATGAACAAATCTGACATACCGGTTCTTAAGTAAATGATTTATGTAATTCCCAATTTTTACCCTTTTTGGGCCCCTCCTGCCCTTGCCAATTGTTTACACAGCTTTGAAAATTACGTAGCTAAAAGCTGGCTTTTACGTAGCTTTCTCCATTTTGCTAAATTCAAGCTGCATTTAAGCTAGGTTTTATGAAGCTTCCTAAATTGAAGCTGCGTTTTTTTTAAAAAAGCTGCGTTATTTCCCACATAGCTGCATTTTTTTTTAAACCTTCATAAAACCTGCGTATCTAGTCCGTTTACCTCTGTATTTTCTTCTAAAGCTGCGCAATTAATTTCAAAAGTTCATAATAGCTGTGTATTTTATTTAAAACTTTCATAGAAATATTATTTAAGCTGCGTTTTAAGTTAAAACTTTGTAAAACCTGTATATTTATATTCGATAAACAAAACAGAGGTAAAAAACAAAATATGCAGGATTTACACAGCTATAAAAAAGCTGCGTCTTTCAATAAAATATATTATTTTGTATATCCACAAAGTCAAATACATTGCAACAATAACAAAACAGAGTAATTGTTGCAGAGTTAATATAAATGCACTATTACACAATAGATTTTTTTTCTTAACTGCCTTTTCAACCATTTAATCAACTTTTATTTCTATTTATCAAGGCTGTCGCATATATTTTTTACTAATAATATGACACTATTTGTTTTTTGTTGGTAAGACTGCAAATTAAATACAGAAAAATAATCATCGCATACTCTCCCTATAGAGTTAAAAATGAGCTATGTTGCAGAGTATGTAAAATTGAAAACAAATAATAACATTTCATTCTTTTATTACCACTGAAAACTTGCTTCATTAATGTGAAACACATTGGTTTTGAATGAAACTTTTTAAAACTTTTACACCAAATATGAATTTAGTCATAAATGACAATGTTACCACTTTCCAAATAGTGATCGGTCCATGTTGGCTTGTCTTTGTCCACATCTCTATCAAATCAGGTGGTTCACTGGTTTATCATTATTCACAGATAGCTGAATTAAAGTTCCAGGTATATCCCATTAAATATGGAACAATGGTGTATTTAGTTGCCTACTAACAGGATACACTGTAACATTTTCTTCATTTAATAAAGATTCTATTGCATCCACATCCTCAGATTGTTGTGTATCAGATATCTCTTGATATATTTGAAGGCAATAGCTCTACATTCTTGTCCATGTTTCCCCTGTACAATGGCAGTCCTAAAATACAAATATGTTTTATTATTGTAAAAAACTGTAATTAAAAGTATTATTAAATGCACAAGAGTTTATTGTGATGGAACATATACATATACATATATATATATGTGAAAGGGAGAATCATATGTCTAACAAAACACAATAATAAAAACAGAAGAGAGAATTACAATTTCGCAGTGCCAAAACTTAAAACAAAAATATATATATATATACATATATACAATGAGGTCCTGGGTTTGAGCCCATTTCTGTTTAAAAATGTTTGTTAGAAATATGTTGGTTCTACTTCAATATCCATTCTTATATAACTAAATAAAACTGGATTTAGTATAAAAAAAAATTTTATATTAACCATTTGATGAAAAAGCTGTTTAAGCGTTAACCTCATTAAAAAGCAAAGATTTTTTAATCAAAACCACACAAAGAGAAAATATTGAATTGTTTGGCTTTGGTTATATACAGTAATGCTTTAATATACATGTATCAATGAAAAATCAGGTTAATTTGAACTTGTAAATTTTATTCTGTGCAATAATACTAATCTCATTTAAACATGTATGTAAAAAGGAAGATGGACCCTACACTGTTTTTAATAGAGTGGACAAAACCCCCCACACTTCTTTTTACAGAGTGGACAAAAGCACAGTCAAATGCATAACCGTCTCCAAAATACGAATACAGTAACAAAAGAAAAAGATCGGACCTAGCTGTGTACTATTTTCTTAGTGTTTAGTATACTGAACATTAAATATACATGTTCATTTCACTTCAAGTTATACCATTTCTTACAGTGAACACTAATTAATTTTTACTGAAATAATTTTCTGTCACCCGAAACGTTTGGTAGGAGTCGTTTCGCTATGCATTAAAAACATTGAGGTACATGTCATTTTAGACGAACATGTAAATACTGACGTTTATTAATTTATAAAACTTTATATACTTACAACCATTGGACATGCCGCATGTTTTATGATGCAATTGTAAACTTGGAACGTCCCATTATTGCCGAAGGTCGAAGTAAAACATTGGATTTCGTGTATGTTTTAAAAAACGATTGTTTATACTGAACGATTCATTATGGGAGTCACGACTGTTTTATTATTTATATTTCAAAAAAATATTAACTAGATCTATTTCTTCGAGCGAACAACATTTTATTTTTCATGAACTTTTTTCAATTGCTACGAATTAAAACCGTAGATAACGTAACTTCGTTCGTGTTTAAAAATCTCACACCACGAGATAAGCAGGTGCGCGATGGCGCCATTTTCGTTATATTTTTGAAAGTTAGAACTTCAACTGGAGAATATATAATTTTCAAACTTTGAACTCTTGTTTATTTACAAAATCGTCGTAATTCAGATGTTGACACTACTGAACGACTGCAAACGTGTGGCAAAAAGATCATTTGAAAACTCAAATATGCACAAGAAGATCTTATTTAGCAATATCCGCTGGTCTTGTATCGTCGGGCACCGTGTTGGAGGTAAATATTTGGTTGTTGCTTTATTTGGAATGATATTACACTTTCACTCCGTGCGATTAAACAATATTGAGAGTTCATTTTAACATTTTGAATAATTTCCATGTTTTTGATCGTTCAAATCAACCCCTGGTCAAAATAGAGAAATGTTTTGGGTTTTCGTGGTGTATGTATTTGGAGTGGGTGGGGAAGGGTATTTATTATTTTAAAAAATGATGCCTGTTTTAAGGGGTTGTAAATAAATTATTGGGGTTTAGGTTTTTTCTGTCATTATTTGAAGCAATCAATTTTTGGTTATTATAGATAGCATTGTTTTGGAGAGAGGTTTTCCGCCAGTTTAACCACTGATTAACACAGAAGTTCAAAGTAATCTTTCACGTGCACATGTGTATGACTCCTAGTACATGGTGGCTCTCCCAGTACACGATGCTCTGGTTATGACTCTGTGTACACGAGACTGACTGCATAATTTTCACATTTAAATACAACATGTAATGTGTTGAAATGCTGTTACCATAATTATAATATTAATTGTGATCAAGCCATGAAATTTGATATAAATTATTAATATTGGAACACAACATATGTTATTATTCTTTTTTAGATGCAGATATTTGTAGCAAAGCAGAAACCAAAATGAGGAGAAAAACAAGTCATGCAAGACTTTCAAAGGTCAGTATTATTCACTGTCCATTCACTCAATATTGTCTTATTGACTTTAGATATGTCTCTATGATAACTCCATGGTTGGTCTGACTTACAAGTGTCAGTGCAATGTGAGGGTTACATGGTGGGGTATCATAATACATTGTGTCAAGTCATGTTACTTCAAAGTTGTACAAAAGTGTAGAATACTCTGAAAGAGTCTCTCAACCTGTCACACTTGGTTGTAAGTTTGTTGATGTGTCACTTAAAGCAACACATCCACGTTTGAACTTTAAAAAAAATATTTTTTAATTGAGTTATGAGCACATTTCCCATACATATGATCAATTAGCTGTATATGAGCATATAAACACAATCCCAAACAAAATGATGCCCAAATTATAATGCGTGACTAACACTTTATAAAACAAGCGTGTAACTCACCCGAGTCAAAAAAAATTGTCAAAATGACTTTCAAGAGAGGTAAAGTACACTACGCACTAAAACGTGAAGTTTTTTAATACGACTCGCATAATTCAATTTGAAGCCAAGTTGGAATCCTCGGCAATTTAAGAATAATTTATAAAGCGTTTGTCACGCTTTATAATTTGGACATCTTTTTTTATAATTCTAAAGCGTTCTGGATAGTGTTTGTTAGCACATATACAGCTCACTGACCATATATTTATGTATGGGAAATGTGCTCACAACTCAATTGAAAAACTTTTTAAAAAAGTTTAAACATGGATGTGTTGCTTAAACATTTAATACAATATAAATGCTGATGCTGAGTGTATGTTCAACAAGGGATCAAACTCACAACCTCTTTCGTTCAATACTCTTAACGGTATGTCAATACTGTAGTTTGATGATATGTTATTTCAATGAGGTTCCATATTTTTATGCATACCATTAAAACTTTTAATGATTCTGCACTGCACTCTGTCATTAGAAATATGAGATAGAGTAAATACCATAACTGCATTAGAATGAGCTTTTTTCTATTTACAGGAAGAGTTCTGAAGCATATTAACAGGATAATGAGATATTGTTGGTCAAAGTGAGCTGTCTACAGCTCTACAGAAAAGATATGAGCCCAAATGAAGACATTTGAGGTGGTAAAGGTAAGTATTATTGTTCCACAGTGGACGTTGCTGTTGTATGGTGTAGTGTCACTTTCAAAAAAGTTTCAGTTATATCACTACAGTGTCTACTTGAGACTTTTTTTTTATGTTGCCACAATGAAACATCATCATGCAGACACAATGACATAGTAAGATACTACACACAATCTCATTACACTGACACCAGGCTAACAAGATTTGGAACTATCTTCTTATTGTTGAATGCCAATCAAAGAAACTTCTTTTAGTACCATTTATTTTAGTATGACCCGGCTGGGGATTGAACCCACAACCTTTCACATGCAAGGTGGACGCTCTACCGCTAGATCACCACTGCAGTGTTCCAAAGTGGAAATTTTATTTAGGGGATTATGGTATGTTATAAGTCGCGAAATCTTCTATCGAAGATCCAGACCATATCCTATACTTTAACACATATTTTGGTTATAGATATATCTGGAGAAGGGGGCTGTGTCACATACAAAAACTAGGTAAATGTAATCCATATACTAGTCACACTAAAAACTGCTCGTTAATTTGGACTTAAATAAATCAAATGTTGGACAATTTTACTGAAAGTTACATCAATAAATAGAGTGGAGAATGGACTACAATGTGATTAATATAATTTCACAACAATCATCTTAGAAAAGAAATATTAATACAGATAAAAGTTTACTTTTGGAAATTATTCTGAATATATTCTAAAATAGTTTGTGTCTCATGGTTTCTCAAAAAAAGGTGGATTTAAGGATTACAAATATAAGTGTGCTGATATCAACACCCTACAACACACTTATAAAGTGTGAAAATCGTTATTTGAGTTTAAGTCAAACAGCTTGGAATTAGTCATCAAACAATGACAAACAATCAGTCCCCAGACTTTGAAGGCTTCACCGAAAAGGATTTGCCATTAGACTATGATGATAGCAATAATGGACTACTTTATGATATCTGTGTGCACAAGAAAAAAGATTGTATAACAATTGCCTTTTATCAAGACAGCACATATGAAGAAATAATGGATACGTTAAAAGCACTTTACACCTTTAATGAAAATGAGGACAAAACCACTTTTGCAGCAACAACAACAACAGATTTGGAAGTTGTAATCAGTGCATTAATTTCAAACAAATTAGTAATTCAAGGAGCTGGGTGCAAAGTATGGCGCAACACAAAATAGTGTGCAAAAACTCAAAAGAAATCAGACTAACAGAAAGAACAGATACACCAAAGACATCTTCTAAGAGTGATCAGACACCTACAAGATCCAAACCCAAAAATATATTGGCTACCCTAGCATCAAAGATTAAAAGCCCAAAAACATCATCTAGCCCATCAAACTTTCCCTCTGGAAAAATGAAACCCGCTAAAAGAAAAAGGAAAAGCTACACTCCAATAAATAGCTACTTGTTTGGTAAACACACTCGTGCCTGTAAGCAGGATGAAACTGAAACTGAGCTTAATAATGGGTATGAGAAACTTTTGAAACAAGTCATTGTTGGAAAATCTAAATCCCCCAAAAGCAAAACATGCACTTCAGTTACGTCTACAGTGCATACATACTACAAACAAAAAGACAAGAATGAGTCTTTAAATCAACAACCATTTTGTGGAGAGGAGACATGTTTGAAGAAAGTCTACAAAGAAGAAAACACCAAACGACAACCAGAAAACAATCTTAACTGAAAGCAACTTCAAATGTGACACAGATAAAGCTAATATAACAACCCAAACAGATGATCTACAACTTCAAATTAAAGAACTTATAGATTTATCAAAAGTGCTACGGAAAGAAAATGAAAATCTAAAAGCAGAAAAGTCTACAACAGCTGATGCAAAAAGAACAAAACCAATGTCTAAACAAATAACAAAACTAACAGAAGAAAACAAACTGTTAAAAGCTAAAATTGCAGATGCAAATGCAAATCTTCTCATAGCAGAAGATAAGCAAAACAAATTAAAGGAGAATCTTAAAAGGTGTGGAACTGAGAAATCAAAACTAGTAGCCGAGATTACAAAACTGAACAACAAACAGCCTACAATTCAAATAGAGAATATAAGTGAGAAAATCCAGGATCTAGAAACAGAACTCTTAAAGGAGATACAAGAAATTAAGCATCATATACAGCTTCAAGCAGGAAACAAACATGAAAATACAAGTAGAAGCAAAAGCAAAAATGAAGTTAACAACCGAGGGAGTTCAGGGGAGGACGTAAATGTAATCACACCCACCATACCAAAACAAGAAATGTCACTGTTAAGAGTCACATGTCCCCCAAATGGTCTGTGAAAATAAAAATATATGATATGTTATGTTGGTCATTTGTTGCAAGTATCAACAAAATCCATCAATGCATGACAAAGTTACAGGCCAGAAACGAAATCTCACACAAACTCAAAGTGTTGTCAAACAAACTCAAATTGTGACCTTGACCTTTGAGGTATGGGTGTTGGTCTTACTTGCAACATGTCATGTTATGTTGATCATTTGTAGCAAGTATCAACAAAATCCATCTATGCATGAGAAAGTTACAGACCGGAAACGAAATCTCACACAAACTCAAAGAGTGGTGTCAAACAAACTCAAATTGTGACTTTGACCTTTGAGGTACGGGTGTGGGTCTTACTTGCGACACGTCGTTATACTATGTTGATCATTTGTAGCAAATATCAACAAAATCCATCTATGCATGATAAAGTTACAGGCCGGAAATGAAGTACCGGACGGAAGGACGGACAGACGTTCTCACAAATGGATATTTAAGTGGCTTCTTTGCGTCAATCGTATTACTTGTTTTTTAAGTGTCTAGAACAGCCACGTAATGTTTTTTCAACAGCTTTTCAACTGTCCATAAAAATTACTAACCCTAAACCTTAGACACTTAAATACCCATTTGTCCGCCCGGACAGACGGAGGGACAGACAGATGCTGCGATTACGAAATGCCACCGAAAAATTTGGGGGGGGGGGGGGGGGGGGGGGGGGGCATAAAAACAAAATTTGTCAACTCAGTGTGCCGGGATAGGAATATCTTCAAAACTGAAAATAACTATCCTTGGTGATTCAGTAATACAGATTCTCAGTAAGAGGCTTTTAGAAGGGAATGTGTATGACATAGACATCAAATCACATCAAAATGCCCGAGTAAAGGATATTGAAAGAAGTGTTTTGGCAAAGAACAAAGACAGTCAACAAGTTAGTCTGACTGATGCTTAAGTTCTTCATGTGGGAAGCAAAAACATTAGTGATGGTGACATTCCTGGGGAAATAGTAGAGAATTTCTTGGACCTGACAAATACTATTCATGAGCTGAATCCATCAGCAAAAATTATAATATCATCAATTCTGCCAAAAAATCAAAATGTGTCACTACAAATTATCACTGCAACCAATCAATCCCTAGAGGAAATGTGGAATGACAAAGGCTACCACTTTATCAACCATCTTCCTTCATTTACCAACACAGAAGGATCTGTCAACCAGACTCTCTATAAAGATGAAATTCACCTAAATACGCACAGTGGAGAGATGTTAGGGAAAAAGCTACAGGAAACACTAGACAGCATAAAACGTAAATTTTTGGGTAGACAATTCACAAAAAAATCAGAACTTCCAGTACAGAAAAGAAGAGCCACAGCACATGCGAATGTCTCCATCCCAACCACATCAACACATGTGGAGATACCCATTACAACAACAACATCCGCGGAAGCAACCTCATCATCATCATCAAACATGGACACAGCCTCCTCAGTCACATCAACAAATGCAAATTCCACCTTGGTTGCAAATGACCCTGCCTCTAGTGGTCCAGATGTACCAATAGACTTTGAAGTACCCAATGCCACGAACAACGATCTCAATACAGCCAGTAATTCTCTATCTTCCTCCAATACAGCATCAGAAACTATGCATGAAACAAACTCTGGACTGCATGAGTCATGTAATAGCACTTTACTTAAAAAACAAGAAAACTGGTTCAATACAGCAGGAATTAACATTATGCATTTAAATATTCATTACCTATACCCTAAACTTGATGAAATTAAAATTATTTTAAATAATCAGCCAGAAATAGACATTGTGGGGTTTTGTGAAACTTTCTTGAGTTCCTCATTCTGTGATAGAGAGCTCGAACTAAATAACTTTAATATGTTTAGAAGAGACAGGCAGAGTATTGGAGGGGGTATAAAAGTGTATGTAAATACTAAATTCAGTTGTAGAAGAAGAATAGAATATATGAGGGATGAAATTGAAGCTATGTGGTTGGAGATCAAGCATTCAAAACAAAAATCATTTATACTCGGTTACATAACAGACCCCCATCCTCAACAACTGAATGGATAAATAAATTTGAATCAGTACTTGAACAGATTTTGGGAGAACATAAAGAAATAATTTTATCAGGGGACTTTTAATTTTAATATTCTACAAACCAACTCACAAACAAGAAGTTTCACCCTATTAATTGATACATTTCACCTACAACAACTAGTTGATAAACCTACTAGAGTAACAGGAACAACTTCAACTATAATAGATCATATCTATACAAATCAACCATCAAGTATATTAAATGTTTTCATGAAAGACTATTCCATTAGTGATCTACCCTGTATGTTTTACCAGGAAATTAGGGAGCAAAGGGGTGAAAGGCCCTGTGCACAAAGTGATTAATTACCATAGTTTCAAAACATTCAATGAGGCAAACTTTCTAACAGATCTCAAGAATCAACCATGGTCTCTACTGGATATCTATGATGACCCAAATGATGCTTTAGAAACATTTAGTAATCTGTTTCAATCTGTTTTAGACAATCATGCTTTTAAAAAATTACAGCGTGTTAAACAACTAAATCAGCCCGATTGGTTTAATAAAGCTATTTTAGATGCAATCAAAACAAGAGATCATTACAAAAAGAAGAGAAATATGGATATGTACAAATACTGGCACAATGAAGTAAAAACTATAATCAATCTTTCAAAAAAATCTTTTTACAAAACGACCATAACAGAAAACAAAAACAATCCAAAGAAATTATGGAAAAATCTTAATGATCTGTCTGGGAAAGCCACCAAACACCAAACTCAGTTCATAACAGATGACAATGGCGAACTTATCATAGACTCCCAATGTGCTGCTGAGACGTTCAATGACTACTTTGCTAATATATTCAAATCGTACATAGTTCAAAAACTACATACAGGACACCAATGCTTCCTCATCCATACATGAAAAGCTAATTCAATTTGTAGCAACAAAACATAGAGGGGAAGGCAGTTTTGAAATTCCATCTGTTTCTGTGGAATTTATTAAACAAGCCCAAGAGGCTCTACTGACTCATAGTGGCCATAGCACTTTTTGAAATTCTACTATGCAATAGAAACATCGGGGCGGGGTCAATTTTAACTCTAAGAGACACCATTTGAACAAATCTAACAAAACTATAGTTGGTCATTATTACTACATAAACATTTTGAAAATCTGTTGGGCCGTTCATGAGAAGAAGATTTTTTAAGTTTTGGACTATTTTTAGTAACGGCGACCATCTTGAATTTCAGATAAACAAGAGGCCAAAGAGGGCCTGAGGACGCTCTACTGACTCATAGTGGCCATAGCACTTTTTGAAATTCTACTATGCAATAGAAACATCGGAGCGGGGTAATTTTTAACTCTAGGGACACAATTTGAACAAATCTAATAAAACTATAGTTGGTCATCATCACTGCATAAACATTTTGAAAATCTGTTGGACCGTTCATGAAAAGAACATTTTTAAGTTTTGGACTATTTTTACTAACGGTGGACATCTTGAATTTTAGATAGAACAAATAAATCTTCTGTATAGTCTCCTATGCAATAGAAACATCCATGTGAAGTTTCAGTTTAATTGGCCTAGTGGTTTCAGAATAAATGAAAAAAAAGAAGAAAATCTGTACAAATCTGACATACCAGTTCTTAAGAAAACAATTTTAATAATTCCCAATTTGTACCCTTATGGGCCTCTCCTGACCCCTTAAGACATAGGAACCCAGTCATTTTTACAAATCTTAACCTTCTTTACCTAACAATGCTTTAGTGAAGATATAGGCAAAATTATTTCCATTTTAAAAAAAAATATAAAAAAATATTATATTGACAAGTGTCCCCTAATTGAACTCTCGGGGCAGGGTCATTTTTAACCCTAGGGACACCATTTGAACAAATCTAACAGAACTATAGTTGGTCATCATTATTACATAAACATTTTGAAAATCTGTTTGGCCGTTCATGAGAAAAAGATTTTTTAAGTGTTGGACTTATTTGAGTAACGGCAGCCATCTTGAATTTCAGATCGAAAAAAAAAACCTTCTGTATAGTCACCTATGCAATAGAAACACCCATGTGAAGTTTCAGTTTAATTGGCCTAGTGGTTTAAGAACAGATGAAAGAAAAAGAAAATTTTCTGTTTTCCCATAGTATCCCTATGTAAAATTCTGAGTCCCCTTACAGGGCCCCTATAAATTTAAGCCCCTAAATTCTTATCTGCAATCAAACCCCTACACATAGGGATAATTTATGCAAAATATGAACAAATATGACATACCGGTTGTTAAGAAAACGAATTAAGTAATTCCCCATTTTTACCCTTTTGGGGCCCCTCCTGACCCCTTAAGACAGTGGAACCCAGTTATTTTTACAAATCTGAACCTCCTTCACCAAACAATGCTTCTGTGAAGATATAGGGAAAATCATTTCCATTTTAAAAAAAAATAAAAAAAAATAATATAATGACATGTGTCCCCTAATTGAACCCTCGGGGCGAGGTCATATTTAACTTTATGGACACCATTTGAACAAATCTAACAAAACTATAGTTGGTCATTATTACTACATAAACATTTTGAAAATCTGTTGGGCTGTTCATGAGAAGAAGATTTTTTAAGTTTTGGACCATTTTTAGTAACGGCAGCCATCTTGAATTTCAGATCGAAAAAAACAAACCTTCTGTATAGTCTCTTATGCAATAGAAACACCCATGTGAAGTTTCAGTTTAATTGGCCTAGTGGTTTCAGAGAAAGTGCTGTTAACAGACGACAGACGTCAGACGACAGATGACAGGTGACGGACGACAGACAACGCGCCATCGCATAAGCACTTCTGGCCTTTGGCCAGTAGAGCTAAAAAAAATCTTCTGTATAGTCTCCTATGCAATAGAAACACCCATGTGAAGTTTCAGTTTAATTGGCTTAGTGGTTTAAGAACAGATGAAAGAAAAAGAGAATTTTCTGTTTTCCCATAGTATCCCTATGTAAAATTCTAAGTCCCCTTACAGGGCCCCTATAAATTTTAGCCCCTAAATTCTTATCTGCAATCAAAACCCTACACATAGGGATAATTCATGCAAACTATGAACAAATCTGACATACCGGCTGTTAAGAAAACGAATTTAGTAATTCCCAATTTTTACCCTTTTGGGGCCCCCCTTGACCCCTTAAGACAGTGGAACCCAGTCATTTTTACAAATCTGAACCTCCTTCACCAAACAATGCTTCTTTGAAGATAGAGGCAAAATCATTTCCATTTAAAAAAAAAAAAATTTATAATGACATGTGTCCCCTAATTGAACCGTCGGGGCGGGGTCATATTTAATTCTAAGGACACCATTTGAACAAATCTATTAAAACTATAGTTGGTCATCATTACTACATAATTATTTTGAAAATCAGTTGGGCCGTTCATGAGAAGAAGATTTTTTAAGTTTTGGACTATTTTTACTAACGGCGGCCATCTTGAATTTCAGATCGAAAAAAAAAAAAATCTTCTGTATAGTCTCCTATGCAATTGAAACACCCATGTGAAGTTTCAGTTTAATTGGCCTAGTGGTTTCAGAGAAAGTGCTGCTAACAGACGACAGACCACGGACAACAGACAACGCGCCTTTGGCCAGTAGAGCTAAAAACCGTTATGCTCCCTAGACGCAACAAAAGCAACTGGACTCGATGGCCTCGGTCCCAAATTTCTAAAAATGAGTGCAGGTATAATTGCCAAACCTTTGACTAAAATCATAAATTTAAGTATCCAAACTAGCATTTTCCCAGATCAATTTAAGAAGGCCAAAATTACACCCGTCTTTAAAAAAGGTGCAAAAAACAACAAAAATAACTATAGGCCAATCTCTATTTTGCCAATTCTGTCAAAAATCTTCGAAAGGCATGTGTGTGTACATCTTAAAGCATACTTTGAAAACATTGGACTGATCCAAGATCGACAATCGGGCTTTAGGAACAAACATTCCTGCGAAACAGCACTGACTGCCATCATCGATGATTGGATATCAGCTATTGACGACAATCAACTAGTTGGGACTATTTTCCTAGACTTAACCAAAGTGATCGATCTTGTTGACCACCAAAAACTAGTGGAAAAAATGAAAATCTACCAATTGAACCAAAAAACTATACAGTGGTTCCAGTCTTATTTGTTTGACAGATGGCAACAGGTTGAAATCTCTGGCAAGTTATCTAGTGCCAAAAAAGTTAGTTTCGGGGTACCCCAAGGCTCTGTGCTAGGACCAATTCTGTTCATTCTCTTCATAAATGACCTCCCTCTGCACACTAACTCAGACACAAACATGTTTGCCGATGACACTACACTGTCTGCAAAAGGTGCAACATTAAGCAATATTCAAGATGCCCTTCAAAAAGATATTGAACATTAAATTGGTGTCAGGGAAACTCAATGGTTATTAATGTGTCTAAAACCAAAGCCACAATTATATTATCATCCATCAAACAAAAGCAAAACCAAATAAATGACGTAAAATTCCACATTCAGAATGTGGACATTGATTCAACCAATTGTGAAAAATTGCTTGGTGTGCAATTAGACAATACATTAAACTGGAAAATTCAGGTTGAAAATGTTATTAAAAAATGTAATTCTCTGTTATACCTTTTAGATCGCATTAAATTCTTCATTGACATCCCTACATGCAAACTCTTTTTTAATGCATATATACTGCCACATTTAGATTATTGTTTACCATTTGGGGCAACTGCAATTCAGAACTTTTGAACAATCTCCTAAAATTCCAAAAACCTGCAGCCAGAATAATACTCAACAAGGACTTTGATTATCCATCTGCAGAATTATTTGATCAACTTGGCTGGATGACATTCCAGGAAAGAATCCAATATAAAAAGGCTACTCTTGTTTTTAAATCTCTGAACAATCTCGTACCAGCTTATTTCCAGAACAAGTTCAGTTTTGGGAGTGACTTTCATGGCATTAATTTAAGGTCAGGTGACCAAAGTCAACTGTATATTCCAAAGCCTAATCTTGAAATATATCGAAAAAGGCTTTCATACTCTGGTGTTAAAATTTGGAACTCACTTCCTGGTTCTGTTAGTGATTCTACATCTTTAGTTAATTTTAAATCAAATTATCTGAAGTGGATGAAATCCACCAGTGTTACTAACTCCTAATGAAGTATATAATGACTTGTATTCTAATGTTCTTGATTTTTGTACCATTTTATTCTTAATTCATCTGACGTTTGTACATTAAGTAATGCTGATTTTCTGTTTGTTCTCTATTACAAAAAATTATTGTTTCAATTCTTTTCAAAATGCCTAAGATTCTAGTATGTAAACGTATTTGTAAATACATGATTGTATTGAATCTGCCATTAATTATGTTTTAAAATGTATATATGTATAATATGCAGGCACACAGATCCAGCATGTTGGACTGTGTAACCTCTTGAAATAAAGTCTTTATTATTATTATTATTATTATTATACTGACTGCTAACCCAAGAAAAGTCTTATCAAAGCATATTTCTTATAACTATACCACTAAGACTTGGACGGCCATATTCAGTTCATGGATGAATTTTAGGAAGTAGGTGTGTCTCCTTTACTGTTGGGATTATTTGTTTTGTTGTTGGATAGTTATCTTTTGCATAATCAATTCATGTCATATTCAAGCTTAAAACCAATGTGTTTTAAAATAACATACATTCTTTATAACTTTCCCTAAATAACAGTGGTCAACCATTGCAAGGTAGCAAGTAAGTCGCAACTTCTCCTTGAAATACAAATTAGTTTACATTAATTGTTCTTCTGTTTTTATTTATTTCAGTATTGTACTGCGAAGATTTTATTTCGACAGACATGAGATAAGGAATATTCAAAGGAAGATCAGCACTTTCCTTCCTTAGCATCACTTCATACCATCAAGGGCTAACAGATGATCAGATAACCAAACCACTCTTTCCTGAGATCCTGGGAGATTAACCAGTCCTAAAAAGCACCTATTTCAACATTATCCGACAACTTTCCCACTTGAATCAGTGGTGAGTGATGCAGTTCAATCATCACAGAGATTAAACTCACAATCTCTGGATTGACCGTTTGATATGCTATGGACTGAAGTTAACTTGTTCTGGCTAAACATTATTAAAATTTTACAGGATTTTTATTACTTATTATTTTGTAAAATAATGGTTTTCGATCAATAATTTTTGAAAGGTTCGAGAGAGTTTTATCCCTTTTCAACATAATTTTTAGCAAAATTTTCTGACATACTGTGCAGGGATCTGTTTCTAATTATAGTTTAATGAAAAAAATGCAGTATTATGTCAATCAAAATTGGAGGTATTTAATTTAATTGCCTACAGTCATTTAAATACAGGCCATTTATTTTGTTTTTCTTGAAGATGCGATAGCACCATCAGTTTTCACTGAATCTTAACAAAACTTGCTCAGCAGTTATATAACCATAAGATCATGGACGAGTTCTTGAACCAGCATGAATCAACCACAAATGCCCCCGCCACAGGGATTTTAAGCAAAACTTTAAAAAAGCATGGTTCAAGGCATACACCTTAAATCTTTTACATGTAGCAATGCATTGGATTAAAGAGTTCTTGAAGTCAGGTCCCTGGGGTCAAATTTGGGGCTGCCACAGGGGTCCCTGTTTTACATAGAGTTATAAAGGTAAAATGTAGTAGATGCGATAGTATCTTCTTTTTTCAATGAATCTGAACCAAACTTGCACAGCAGATGTAGCATTGCAATAGAAGTCCCGTATAAGATTTGCTGATGTCGGATTGATCCATGCTGTCGAATTTGGGGCTGCTACAGGGGTCACCATTTTACAGAGTTATATAGGAAAACTGTTGTAAATGATAGCACCTTCATTTTTTTGTTGAATCTTAAACAAAATTGCATAGCAGTTATATAACTACAAGATCTTGGACGAGTTCTTGAACCAGCATAGCATCTGTTACCAGCCAACGATTCAAGTCCTCGTGGACCACTTGTTGCTAATTTTTGTTCTAAATAACAGCTCAACTTGACCCTGTGGCTGGTAATCTCCATTTAATTTTCATTTATTTGAATATGAGCATTTTCACAGTTTTGATAATCTTATTTCAAATGCTTAATATTGTTTTATATGATGCATTTCTATTTTATACCTTGTATTTGGTAACTAGATTTTAGCATAATATAAACTTTGTTAAACTGAAAAATGTTTTATTTTATTTATCACTGTCATATTTATTATTACTCCAATGTCAATGCAAAGATTTTGGTAAGGACACTATTTCATTAAAAACATTGACTTTGTTATTTATTTAATTTTAGAACAATTAAACGCAGTTTCATAGTTCTATGCATGTTTTTTTAAGAAATAATCTAGTTTTATTGGCATTCACATTTTATGCAAAACACGCAGAGGCTGCATAAAAGTGTATACGCAGCTAAAATGTATGTTGAAGCTGGCAATATAGGCACTTGCGTAAACACAGTTTTTGCTCAGCATTTGCAAAGAGGCTGCTTAAAAGCTTCGTATACGCATTTCAATTTAAAAAAAAAAAAAAAAAAAAAATATTATAATGACATTGTGTCCCCTAATTGAACCCTCGGGGCAGGGTCATTTTTAACCATTTGAACAAATCTAACAATACTATAGTTGGTCATCATTACTACATAAACATTTTGAAAATCTGTTGTGCCGTTCATGAGAAGAAGATTTTTAAAGTTTTTGACTATTTTTAGTAATGGCAGCCATCTTGAATTTCAGATTGAAAAACAAAAAATCTTCTGTATAGTCTCCTATGCAACAGAAACATGCATGTGAAGTTTCAGTTCGATTGGCCTAGTGGTTTCAGAGAAAGTGCTGCTAACAGACGACAGACGACGGACGACAGACAACGCGCCATCGCATAAGCACTTCTGGTTTTTGGCCAGTAGAGCTAATAAACTAACCCAACACCCTGGCTGCCATGTTTTTTGACGAACCACGATGATTTGAACAAACTTGGTTGAGGGTCACCCAAGGCACTTTGCTGTGAAATTATTTTAAAATCGAGCCAGTAACTTCTGACAAGAAAATATTATTTTTTTTAAGTTTTTATTATAGCTTATATAGTAAATAAACCCAACCCCCTGGCCGCCATGTTTTTTGACGAATCAAGATGGGTTGAACAAACTTGGTAGAGGGTCACCCAAGGATCATTTCTGTGAAATTATTTTAAAATCAAGCTAATAGTTTCTGACAAGAAGATTTTTAAAGTTTTTACTAATTAAACTTGCCCCGCCCCCTGGCTGCTATGTTTTTTGATGAATCAAGACGGCTTGAACAAACTTGGTAGAGGGTCACCCAAGGAATATTTCTGTAAAGTTATATCGAAATTGGCCCAGTGGTTTCAGAGGAGAAGTTGTTAGAAACTAAAAGTTAACGACGGACGACAGACGAAGGACGACAGACACCAGGCGATCACAAAAGCTCACCTGTGAGCCTTTGGCTCAGGTGAGCTAAAAATAGTAGAGGTCTGAAGATACATAAGTCAAAAGTGGGATGCAAACACGAACTGGAACAGGGGAAGCGCAATGAGGCTTGGACTAGTGAAATGGCCAGCTATGAACGATAAGATTTAGTCATGGGCAACATTTGATGAGGACCTGAATATGATACTGAGTGAAGCTTCAACCGGGAGTGCAATTGGGAAGCTCAACACGCTGACCAGACTTGTGTATGCTGTTGGCAAAGAACAGTTTGGAACAGTCAATATGCAGAAGAAGACAGTTGCTCCAACAACAAGCAGACGTCAAAAGGAAATAGAGAAGATCCGGCAAGAAATCAGGTCTTTGGGCAAGAGGTACAAAGTGGCAAATGATTTGGAACATATAGGACTCCATGAGCTTCGACAGCAACTCGGGGCTAGACTCCAAGATCTGAGGAAAGCCGAGAGAATAAGGCAATCTCGCCGTGAAAAGGCTAAGAAGAGAGCAGCATACATTGCTGATCCCTACAAGTTCACAAAGGGCATTCTGGAAGACAAAGTCTGGCCACCTGAAGAGCTCTCAGGAGGAAGTTGAGGACTACCTAAGGTCGACTCACTCAGACCCTCCGAGAGAGACACCATTGGAAAACCCAAGGATAGAACCAGTACCTGAACCATCCACAACCCTAGAAACAAAAGAACCAACATTGAATGAAGTCCAAGATGTAGTCAAAAAAGCCAGGCCCAAGTCAGCACCTGGACCAAATGGGATACCTTACCTGGTATACAAGGAATGTCCTAACCTACTAAAACGCCTGTGGCATTTACTCAAGGTTATTTGGCAGAAAGGAGATATCCGAGAAGCATGGCAGAGAGTAAAAGGTTGCTTTGTGCCAAAAGAGGAAAACTCAAAGTAAATAGGGCAGTTCAGAACGATATCATTGCTAAACGTAGCAGGAAAGATATTCTTTGCTGTACTGTCCCCGATGCCTTATTACCTATACAACAGACAAGCATGTCAACACATCAAGTCTGAAAGGTGGCGTTCCAAGCTTTTCCGGTTGCATCGAGCATACCAGTGCCATAAGTCAGCTAATAAGGGAGGCTAAGATCAACAAATTGGATCTCACAGTAGTATGGCTAGACCTTGCCAATGCATATGGAACAGTCATCCACAAGTTGATATAGAACTGGCAATGGCCCATTACCATATACCAGCGCATGTGCAGAGGATTGTCAGGAGCTACTACAATGGAATCAGGCTTCGCTTCTCAGTAGCAGACTTCATAACATCTTGGATCAGATTGGAGAAGGGAATTGTGACAGGCTACACAATCTCTGTCATCCTATTTGTTATGTGGATCAATCTCATAATCAAGGCAGGCGACAGAGAAACATAATGAATGACCGATGATGAATGCGAATATCAGATTACCACCACGAGGATTCATGGACGACCTTACGATAACAACCTGATCCCATATCCAAGCCAGATGGATTCTGAAGGCTCTTGAAGATGTGACATGGGCCATGATGGTATTCAAACCTCGGAAATCATGGGTCCTCATCCTGAGGAAGGGCAAGATCTGGACACATGCAGATATGACAGTGCAGGTAGAGCTGATCCCTTCTTTGGTCGACAACGCAACCAAATGTCTTGGGAAATGGTTTGATGATTCCCTTAGCGACAAGAACAATGTAGGTCAATTGTTGCAGCAACTGACTGATGGACTGTAAAAGATTGAAGCAACTGGACTTCCAGGGAAATTCAAGGCATGGATTTTCCAGCATGGTCTTCTCCATTGGCTGATGTGGCCCCTGATGTTGTACGAGTTGCCTATCTCCACAGTAGAAAATATGGAAAAGAAGATAAAACAAAAGCCTTCGGCACTGGTTCTGCTTACCACCCTCCTTTTCCAGCACAGGTCTATACACAGCAAGGGGAATGCTACAACTCCCACTAACATACATCCTTGAGGAAAACAAGGTCAGCAAACACACTGGTCATGACATTCAAGGATTCTAGCGACTCACTAATAAGAAGAGCAGGAATAGAAGTAGGAACAGACAGGTGTTGGTCAGCAAGCCAAACTGTTGAAGATGCAGAGAGTCGACTACGTCACAGAGACATAGTAGGGACATCCTGCACAGCAAGACAAGGACTCGGGTCAACCCAAAGGCAACTTTGGTAGACTGCAAAGGCTCGAGAGCGGAGGTCCATGGTTCAAGGAGAAGTCAGATGCCAAGAGGAAGAAACGAGGAGAGTAAAAGCAATGCACATGGGAAGCCAAGGCAATTGGACAAAGTGGCAAACAGAGAAAAAATTATCATGGGCAGATATCTTGAAATACCAGCATTTGCAACTAAAATTTCTGATTCATGCTGTCTATGTCATCATGCCAGCAAGCTCTACAAAAGGAAGATATCGCTGGAGACACAACCAAGTTCTCCGAGGAACAGCAGACGTTCTAGAGAGGGAAAAGAAAAAGCCCAGGGCACGGTCAACCTCTGGCACATCACATTTGTTAAGCAAGGTCAAGACAAGAAAGCAACACATTCAAAACAGAAAGCTAGCATATTGGATGGTGCCAAGGACTGGCAAATGAGGGGTAGACCTTGACAGGAAGCTGCAGTTTTCAAGCATTGTCCATACAACACTACGGCGAGATATTGTTCTGCTTTCAACAACTTGCAAGAAACTGATGATTGTGGAACTGACGGTACCTTGGGAGGAAAGATGCAACCAGGCAAATGACAGGAAGAGAACCAAGTACTAGGACCTTGCCCAGCAGTGTAGAGAAGAGGGTTGGAAAGTGTGGAGCTATTCCATAGAAGTAGGGACGCATGGATTCCCAGCTCAATCCCTGTGAAAATTACTCCAAGACATCGGAATGTCAGGACTTCAGAAGAAGCTGGCAGTAGGAAGAATCTCCAAAGCTGCAGAAAAGAGCTCCAGCTGGCTGAGAAAAGAAGCAAGTAGCTGGAAGCCTACCACTGATGGATAGTGTTTGGCCAACACTATCACTCCACCACAACGAGCTTGTCCTGGAATTAAAGGAGCCAAACAAGTGATGATTGGTGGCCCCCAGCTGATGACATCAGTGGTTAGCAGTGTAGCTGTATTATTCATCAATCCCCTGTACAGAACCCTTATACAACCTAGCCCCTTAATTTGTTAGAACTTCAATCACCATCAGCGATTTGTTATGAGCAGAAATGATTCAAATTTTAAAAAGAAGTTTTTTTGTACACATGGATGCAAAATGAAAAAATTCAGTTTTCCCTATAATATTCCTATGTAAATTTAGCCCCTAAATTCTTCCCAAACCCCTACACATAGGGATAAGTTATGCCAAATATGAACAAATCTGATGTACCAGTTCTTTAGAAAACATTTTTTATTATTCCCTATTTTAACCCTTTTAGGGCCCCTCCTAACCCCTTAAGACTGTAGAACCCAGTCATTTTACAAAACTGAACATCTTTCACCAAACAATGCTTCTGTGAAGATATAGCCAAAATTATTTCCATTTAAAAAAAAAAAAAATTTATTATAATGACATGTGTCCCCTATTTGAACCCTTGGGGCAGGGTCATTTTTAACCCTAAGGACACCATTTGAACAAATCTAACAAAACTATAGTTGGTCATCATTACTACATAAACATTTTGAAAATCTGTTTAGTCATTCATGAGCAGAAGATTTTTTAATCATTTCTATTTAAAAAAAAATAAAAAATATTATAAAGACATGTGTCCCCTAACTACCAAAATTACAGTTGATCATCATTACTACATAAACATTTTGAAAATCTGTTGGGCCGTTCATGAGAAGAATATTTTTTTAAGTTTTGGAATATTTTTAGTAAAGGCGGCTATCTTGAATTTCAGATTGAAAAACAAAAAATCTTCTATATAGTCTCCTATGCAATAGAAACATCCATGTGATGTTTCAGTTTAATTGGCAAAGTGGTTTCAGAGAAAATGCTGCTTACAGACAACAAACGACAGTAGAGTTAAAAATCGAACTTCAATTTTAACTCACGTAATGAGTGTTAAAATATTAAACATCACTCACCTAACTGACCTTGAGTCAACCAACTTCAGTAGATTATATAATACATGTAAATTTAAAATTCGAGATGGGCAAGTAGTTAGAATTTTGATTTGTTTTGAAGATGTAACAGATGAGTAGAAGTGTTGAAACTTGGTAGAGGTTCACCCATGGTAAATGTCAGAGAAATTACATCAAAATCAGGTCAGTAGATTCTGACAAGACGGCTTTTGCAGTTTTTTCTATAGCTGCCTATACGTTTGGAGACTGTTCCAAACCTAAGTCTTCCAACTAAGATAAAAATCCAGTTCCAGCACAAAACTAACCTGTTATTTTTGAGAACCGTTTTAAAAGAAAGCATCAGACTAAACTATGTGCATGAAACAATCCACAGTTCCAGCACAAGAAATATTCCTATGAGTTTCAAACACAAGCCTTCCCAAAGCCTATCACTTGAAAGAATCTTTGTCGCAGTGCACTCTCCCCCAAAAACAATTAAGATCCTCCTCTGAAATTTCAAGTACACTTTGACACTGAAAATCTCAAGCAGACCTATTGCTGTGAGAAAAAATAGCTATAAAATATGGTATTGTTTTATTATGAAGCAGTAAACCATCCCTGTCTGAACCGTATAAACTCTGACTTTTATATTCAGAAAAACACCTATTTTAAAATGGATCATTATATATGAATAATATTTCAATCATTGATTATAATTGTATCATTCATCTTTTTATGATGAATTATCTTTTAAAACTTATATCTGGTATAATATTGTATAATAATAGCAAAAAAAAAAAAGTTTATTAAAAGAGTTTATTACCTCTTCTTATAATAATTGCTATATACAGACATTTATGCTGTAAAACAAGGGCATTAATTTGACATAAAACTAACCCCACCCCTTGGCTGCCATGTTTTTTGACGAATCAAGATGGCTTGAACAATTTTGGTAGAGGGTCACCCAAGGAAAATTTCTGTGAAATTATTTTAAAATCAAGCCAGTAGTTTGTGACAAGAAGATTTTTTAAGTTTTACTAATTATACTTGTCCCAACCCCTGATGAATCAAGACGGCTTGAACAAACTTGGTAGAGGGTCACCTAAGGAACATTACTGTGAAGTTATATCAAATTGGCCCAGTGGTTTCAAAGGAGAAGTTGTTAAAATCAAGTTAATGATGAATGACAGATGACGGACACCAGGCGATCACAAAAGCTCACATGTGAGCCTTGGGCTAAGGTGAGCTAAAAAGATATCAAGAGTATTTACAACAATAAAATAATAAAAATAAGTTTGTGTTTGTAATGTGATTAAATACCAGTGGTATATTTATATATATTATACTGCTTGGTTGCTTGATCAAGTGATCACTCGATAATAACAAAGTTTGCATATGGCTTCTGTGTTTGGCGCGTGTCAGCATTTATTGAATCACTCAGATTATTACAAATTGTTGATAATCAATGAATCAATCACTTAAACTATCCTTTAAACCACCATGAGGTGAGGTTAAGCTTTTAACAGATTGTTCTTATCAAGGCTAATTGGTGACTAGAAGATGAGCGAAGATCAAATAAAAAACATGGCAATGATATATAGTTTGGTTGTCGTTCGATCATTTGCACAGATTTTCAAGTTTAATATCATGACATTACCCTCCCCCGGTGAAAAAATGGGAGCCAACCCAAAACCGCGTTATATTGGATCGCATTATAATGGAACCGCAGTGTATTTTTGTCCATTTTATCGATGTTAACAATTGAAACATATAATAACAGAAAAGATAAAATGTAAGTTATCATTTCACAATAATTTACACAATACAGTACCGGAACCGTTTTATTACCGGGCCGAAACGCGTCAGAAACGCCTAATAAACGAACGCTAAACCCTTACGATTAAACAAGCGTTTTGGTTGCTGATTGGACTATCTAAGCGTTTATCCAATCAGCAACTAGAACGCTTAGCGTAAGCGTTCCGGTAGCTGATTGGAGAAACGCTTAAATGATCCAATCAGCAACCAAAACGCTTAGCGTAAGCGTTCCGGTTGCTGATTGGATAATCTAAGCGTTTATCCAATCAGCAACTAGAACGTTTAGCAGGTGCACTTGAATTCACATTTCATAATTAAGAGTGGTGTGATCTGGTTATCGATATAGGCTTGCCAAAATGACCAGTTTAAAGCGCGTCGGTAAATAAGAACTTGACTGGTCATCGATATTATTACACATATTGCTGATAAAAACATTGAATTATAAGTACCACCAACAATATTTAAATGTTGTTAGGGATTCATGGCATCAGTTATTTTGTTAATAGTGCATAATGACCATTACAGTCGATACGCTGTTTATAAGATTACATACGATAACATTACGGTAATAATGATATATCATCGTAACCATACACAAATGAATATAATTATATTCTATTTAGGCTTACATACCGATTATAACTTCACTTATAAATACTGTTAGCGATTTGCGCTGTATAAGAGCAATGTGTTGGCCTTATGTATTGATTTAATAACAATACTTGCACTCAATTTTATTTATTTATTTATTGATTTAATTGATTGATTGATTTATTTATTTATTTATTTATTATGATTGATTGATTGATTTGATTTATTGGTTGGCTGGTTGATTGATTGATCGATCGATTGATTGAATAGCTAGCGTCATTTTTATGTCATTGGAGTTGAACAGACGATCATTTTACCTAACCACTGTTTTCTAGAATCCTGAAATCTTAACCAGTACTCCGCAAGTAACTGATAACTTACCAACTTGAATCAGCGGTGAGAGATGAATGATAATGAGACGCAATGTCGTATATCAATCATTACGGACGGGAGGCGATTCGAACACAAAACCTATCTACAATAAAGTAAGAAAGTTAATCAATCCTCTAGATCATTAAATATAGATAATTAATAAAATAAGAAAGTATAATCTCCTAATCTATGAAGTTCATTAATTAAATACACAATAAGTATGATTAATATAATCAACTAGTATCATTATCAATAATGTTACCGAAAGTATCCTCATCAATCAGTCATACAGGTTAACAATAACAATCAATTTATTCTTAAATAATCAACTTTTCTTACTCGCCATAAAAAAACAACAACCTTAAACACAATAAATAAACTATTCTGTATTCTGCATAAATTCAATTAAAGTAACACATGTTAATGTTTATATAGCAATTTTAACACAAGCCCTAATAAAGCAGTGCGAAATACGCCCTCCAGCAATGTAATTATCGCTAATTATCCCACTTCCTGTTAACACGCTGTGTCAACCCGAAGATCGAAGGACATTGACTTTTGATTTTTTACCGCCGATAGGGAAGTTTACCTTGATATGTTTTTGAACTTGTTATTTCATGATTTCATGCATTTGAAAATCAGCGAGGATCTGATTTCTTAATTTATTATTATCAGAAATTGGTGTACACTAGTATATTATGTTTCTGTTTTGGAAACCTAAAAGTTGTCCTTACAAGTCATGGATATGACAGGACAGGGAAAACTGAATAAGCAATTAAAAAACAGCACACTGTCGTTTCAACCACATATCATAAGAATATAAGTTTCACTTTTATGCAGAGAGATTTGGTAAAAACGTTTTTAAATTAAAAAATGAAGAAATATAACTAAAACTAGACCTATCACTGTAGTGATGAATACCCCCGAACGCTGCCATGACAGAAAATGGTTAACCATTGTATGAAGTTTTATTAAATTATATCCAATAGTTTTAAAGTTATGCTCCAGACAAAAAAAAATCTTAATAAAAGAGAATGTTATGGATTGAGTTGTTTGTATTGTTAATTTTTTTTATGGTTTTGTTAAAATTAAAAACGGTCTTTTTAATTATTATACAGTGGACAAGCTTTCATGGCAATCAATAAATGTTATACTTTTTCGAGTTATGTTGAGGGACAACAATTTTATGGATAAGAAACAAACAAGAGCACTAGGAATACAATATCGAACCTGCTCTGCTCGAACTCCATGTATTCATCAACTTGGTTCTTTCATGAACTTTATTAAACTGTTATCACTGATGGCTTTAAAAGTACTTTAAAAGTACTGCACCAGACAAGGGAAATATATCAAAGGGCAATAACTCTGTAATTAGCAAGAATAGAGTTATGTTTCTTGTACACTGCACTTCCTTTCATTATATTCTACCATTGTATGAAGTTTGATGAAATTCCTTCCAGTACTTTAAAAGTAATGCTCTGGACAAGGGAAATATATCAAAGGGCAATAACTCTGTAATTAGCAAGAATAGAGTTATGTTTCTTATACACTGCACTTCCTCTCATTATATTCTACCATTGTATGAAGCTTGATGAAATTCCATCAGGTACTTTTCAAGTTATGCTCCGGACAAGAAAAAATATCAAAGGGCAATAACTCTGTAATTAACAATAATAGAGTTATGTTTCTTGTACACTGCACTTCTTCTCATTATATTCTACCATTATACGAAGTTTGATGAAATTCCATCCAGTACTTTAAAAGTAATGCTCCAGACAAGGGAAATATATCAAAGGGCAATAACTCTGTAATTAGCAAGAATAGAGTTATGTTTCTTGTACACTGCACTTCCTGTCATTATATTCTACCATTGTATGAAGTTTGATGAAATTCCATCCAGTACTTTAAAAGTAATGCTCCGGACAAGGGAAATATATCAAAGGGCAATAACTCTGTAATTAGCAAGAATAGAGTTATGTTTCCTGTACACAGCACTTCCTCTCATTATTTTCTACCATTGTATGAAGCTTGATGAAATTCCATCCGGTACTTCTCAAGTTATGCTCCGGACAAGAAAAAATATCAAAGGGAAATATATCAAAGGGCAATAACTCTGTAATTAGCAAGAATAGAGTTATGTTTCCTGTACACTGCACTTCCTTTCATTATATTTCTACCATTGTATGAAGCTTGATGAAATTCCATCCGGTACTTTTCAAGTTATGCTCCGGATAAGAAAAAATATCAAAGGGCAATAACTCTGTAATTAGCAAGAATAGAGTTATGTTTCTTGTACACTGCACTTCCTCTCATTATATTCTACCATTGTATGACTTTTGATGAAATTCCATCCAGTACTTTTCAAGTTATGCTCCGGACAAGGAAAATTGCAACGGACAGACCGACCGACAGACCGACCTCAGGGTGACTCCAATATACCCCCTCAAAACTTCGTTTGTCGGGGGTATAATAACTATGACCGTATGTTTTTATCCTACGCGAAAAATTTATCACCTACAACCTTATTAATTTAAAAGATTTTTTTATATAAAAAAAATCACAATATCTGTTTTGGATGTTTTGCTTTTATATATATATATATATATATTTTAAATTAAGCAGCCACCACAATAGATGTACTATCGGAATGTAGGACAAAAGCCCGTATTATCTTGTATAGAGATAACTTAATTTCCACTCAGTTAGTGATTCATATCTACAGGATGGAATGCTCTTGTGGACTTAAACAAGACAAGTGTTTGATTTTTGTATACAAGGAATTAAAAACATATTGTTCAACAATCTTCGATAACATAACCGTACTAGATCTAGTAATTAACATAATACATAGTCTCGTTTTGGAAAAGTAATAATCAGGATCCAATGAATGAGAAATATATCTAAATAGACATAGGCGCATATCTGTCAATTATATAGCCTATTCTAATATCTGTCAATATATATCCCCTCGTATGACGGAAACAGACACCAACAGATATGCGATAACTAACATAAACACTATAAAGTCGAGACCGAAATTAAAGCCACTGTCATAAATTGATCTGTTCGAGTGTGAAATATGCCTCCAGCGATGCGACGCAATGTGATCTATAATCCCATGACTGCAAACCGTGTCATCCCGTATAAAATATCCAATCAAATGACAATGGAATTTTACGGCTAATATTGACGGAACGGTTGAAATGATAAAGAGAAAAATGGACATGTATATATTATTCCTTGCTTAAAAGTAAATGTATTAATTCCTTTCTTATTTTCATTACCGACTATAACTATTAATTAAATAAGCATTTGTCGACATTAAATTGCTTTTATATGAATTTAGGTAAAATTTAGCTCGGATTACTATTAGAGTTATTTATTAACGTGATAAATGTGAGGTGACAGTTTTTCACTTCGCCTCACCTCGCCACGACTCACTCACTCACTCACTCGTTTACTCATTGATGCATGTATGCATTTATTATAAATATATATTTAAACTCAAACGACTTACTTTCAAGTTGTCGTTCTAAAAATATTATTATCGCATGTACATATTATGCAATTTAGCGTTAACGAAATCAATATTTTAAAATATATATTATCAATTTCTTTTCGGAGAAAATGTTTGCAAACATACTTATAATGTAGATTATTTTAAACAGTAGATGTACGTTTTGCAGTCATTAAACTATTGCTTATGTTTCTTATATTGCTAAAACAACACGTGTAAAATATCACAAAGGAAGACCGACACGACGCAGCTGCAATTAAGGGAGCTTGGGTGGGGGGGGGAGAGAGAGAGAGAGAGAGGATTAGTCAGACCCCGTCCTGCATTCTATAATAATTGATAGTTAGACTGCAAGACTAAATTTACAGGGACAACAACACTGTCACCAATTAGAGTTTCCGCCTATTAACAATAGAATGACAAATACCGACTTTGTGTGAGCATCTCCTATATTAAGTGTATTTTTATACATACGGAAAAATGACAAAAACATTTATCTGGAAATCTTTTAAACGTATCAGAGTAACGAAATGCCTGTATTTCGTTAAATACCTTGCAGTCAGTCAGCAATTCAATTATTTACCTTGCCGTATGTTAATTATACCGTTATATGGAATTGTAAATATACACATACAGAGAAGTTTCTGAAATTAGCAAACATTGTCATGATGGAATTGCTATTAACAGGAGAATGTTAAGTTTTTGATATACCTCGATTTGAAAATAATAAAAAAACAGCAGTTGAATGATAACCGCAAACTACTAATCATAAACTCAGCTGGTATTCATTACACAAAATTGTATAATAATTAAGCGTTAATCAAAACACACATTAACATATTGATCAAGTGAAACTGAAAAACGCTACACATGCGCATAACACAAACTGAAACGGTAAAACGGTGCGCATGCGCAGAATATAAATGGATAAACGGTGCACATGTGCATAAGCACCCTAAACTGTTCGTTTTCAAACGAACTAACGCATCACAAACGTGGTCGAAACGGCGTTGAAACGTAAAAACTCGGTAATAAAACGGTTCCCGTACTGTATGTAGAAGAAACAGAAAGAGAGAAGTTAAATTCCACAGAATGAAGACATCTCGCTCTACATGTGGGATTTTTCACAGCTGCTCTATTTACAATGTGGTTCCGTCTGAGAATAAAGTCGTTTAGTTCTTTGGCTCAGACGACGCCATTCTATCAGAACCACAGTGTATTACTTATTCTATTATGCTATTATAAAATATACAATGATGGTAGTAGAGTAACAATTGAATTTTAATGATTTGTTCGAAACTTCAAATCCTACAAGTTTTAAATAACAAGTGAACAAACTTGGTAAAGGGTCACAGAAGGAACATTTCTGCGAAATTGTTTTAAAATTGATCCGGTGGTTTCTGACAAGAAGATTTTTTAAGTTTTTACTATAACTTATATAGTAAACTAACCCCATCCGCTGGCCTCCATGTTTTTTGACGAATCACTACGGTTTGAACAAACTTGGTAAAGGATCCTCCAAGGAAAATTTCTGTGAAATTATTTTAAAATGGAGCCAGTAGTTTCTGACAAGAAGATTTTTTAAGTTTTACTCATTATACTTGCCCTGCCCAATAGCGACCATGTTTTTTGACGAATCAAGATGGCTTGAACAAACTTGGTAGAGAGTCACGCAAGGAACATTTCTGTGAAGTTATATCAAAATTGCCCAGTGGTTTCAGAGAAAACGACAGACACCAGGCGATCACAAAAGCTCACCTGTGAGCCTTTGGCTAAGGTGAGCTAAAAATAGACCCCAGTATTTTATTTTTGCTTTCCTTCCATGCCCAGGATGAAATCTTAGAGCCATCTACTTTCTTATTAAAAATCTTACCTGGGTTGTTATTAACTGCATCATCCGACGGCAACTTTATGCTGGGATCCAATAGGTAGCTTCTTATTGGTTTGGTTCTTGGCTCAAGTACTTTAGTTGCATCCTCGATGAATGGAACACTCAACATTGTGATAAATCTTTCATCAAACTGACAAAGATCTGCCTTTATCTTATCTACACATGTTGTCTTGAACTGGACCTGTAATCAGAAATGTTGGCGTCTTTCAATGCAGAAATTGTCAGGTTTTTGACAACTAAGAGATTAAATATTTCACAGTGCAAACTGAAAAACTGTTCATTTTCAACCATTTATCTGTTGTTCATTTACAGTATTCTGGAAAACAAGAGGGCCAAGATGGCCCTATATTGCTCACCTGACTAACCTTGAGTCACCCAACATAAGTAGATCATATAATACATGTACACTCAAAATTCCAGAAAGACGATATGGGCAAGTAGTTAGAATTTTGATTTGTTTTGAAGATGTAACTGATGCGTAGAAGAGTTCAAACTTGGTAGAGGTTCACCCCTGGTAAATGTCAGTGAAATTACATCAAAATCAGGTCAGTAGATTCTTACAAGAAGGTTTTTGAAGTATTTACTATAGCTGCTAAGTCTATGAACTAGGATAAAAATCCATTTCCAGCACAAAAGTAAGCTGTTATGTTTAAGAACGGTTTTAGTTCCAGCACAATAAATATTCCTATGAGTTTCAAACACAAGCCTTCCCAAAGTATATCGCTTGAAAGAATCTTTGTCGCAGTGCACTCTCCCCCAAAAACAATTAAGCTCCTCCTCCAAGATTTCAAGTACACTTTGACACTGAAAATCTCAAGCAGACTTCTTGCTGTGAAGAAACTAGCTAAAAATATGGTATTGCTTTATTATGAAGCAGTAAACAATTCCTGTCTGAACCAGAAAAACTCTGACTTTTATATTCAGAAAAACACCTATTTTAAAATGGATCATTATATATGAATAATATTTCAATCATTGATTATAATTGTATCATTCATCTTTTTATGATGAATTATCTTTTAAAACTTATATCTGGTATAATATTGTATACTAATAGCAAAAAAAAGTTTATTGAAAGAGTTTTGCTATAATTGCTATATACAGACATTTATGCTATAAAACAAGGGAAGTAATTTGACATACAGCTAACCCCACCCCCTGGCTGCTATGTTTTTTGACGAATCAAGTTGGCTTGAACAAACTTGGTAAAGGTTCACCCAAGGAACATTTCTGTGAAATTATATCAAAATTAGACCAGTAGTTTCAGAGGAGAAGTTGTTAAAAGCCAAAAGTTAAAGACGGACGACAGACACCAGGCGATCATAAAAGCTCACCTGTGAGCCTTTGGTTCAGGTGAGCTAATAAACAATTCTATAAAAGTAATAAACACTTCTATAAAAGTAATAAATACTTCTGTAAAAGTTATAAATACTTCTATAAAAGTACTGGTAAGTGTCACATGCCCCCCAAAATAACAATATGTTATAATAGGTAGCGACCTATCCATGAATATAAAGAGTAATTGACTAATAATTCAGACTAGACATGCAATTTCATGTTTTTTACATTAAAGCATGACCTTGACAATTGTGTAACCTTTACCTTGACATCTGAGTAATGGTCCGGATATTTCAACAGTTAAATGCTGCTGAAACATCATCATGACATGCTGATCACTTGTGTCAAGCTATTTTAAAATCCCTAAATGTAAGACAAAGTCACAGATCAATTGTTGATAAATTGAGCAAAGAGTTTTTTGAAATCCATCCATGTATGATAAAGTTAAAGGATGGACTTGAAATCTCAAACAGATTCAAAGTGTTGTCATACATACTAAAAGTGTGACCTTGACCTCTGAGGTCTGGGTCTAGGTCTTACTTATGACACGTCGTCATGTCATCTTGTAATTGAGACAAGTTAAAGGCAAAGTCACAGACCAGACACACAATATCAAACAAATTGAAAGTGTGACCTTGATCTTTGAAGAAAGATTCTGGGTCTTACATGCGACACTTAATTGTCATGTTGATCAACTGAGCCAAGTGTTTTTAAAATTTATCCATAGATGACAGACCAGACAAGAAATGTCAAAATGACTGAAAGTGTTGTCAAACAAAGTTAAATTGTGACCTTGACCTTTGAAGTGAAAGTTTCGGTATTAAGTGCAACACATCGCCATGTTATGTTGATCATTTATAACAAGTATTTATATCAAGAAAAATATTGGTGTGCCTTTGTACGGGCTACTTGGTTGAAGAATACCAAACTGTATAGCAGGAACAATATGTGGCTCTGCACTTCACAGAACTAATTCATAAATCATTTAAACGGAACAAATTGACAATATACGCAGATCCTAGCTAGTTTTACAGAATTAAAACCAGAGGTTGTAGGGAAATAGCGTCATGACGACAATATCCACATCCTAGCAAGTTTCATAAAATTCCAAGAACAAGTTGTAGAGAAATAGAGTGGAAAAGAATTTGGTCAAAGACTGAATAAAAGGGCCAAAACTCCGTGAAAAATCATCAACCGAAACACAAACATAGCAAGTTTCATAAAATTCCAACCTGAGGTTGTAGAGAAAAAGAGAGGGCAATAATTTGGTCACAGACTCAATCAAAGGGCCATCACTCCATTAAAAATCAACGAACCGGAACACATAGACAACATATTCGCATCTGCACTTGGTAATGATGCATCCTAGCAAGTTTCATAAAATTCCAACAAGGGATTGTAGAGAAATAGCCCGGAAAAGAATTTGGTTACAAATAGAATCAAAGGGCCATTACTCCATGAAAAATCATTGAACTGGAACACAAAGACAGTATGCCCATCTGCGCTTGGTAATAATGCATCCTAGCAAGTTTCATAAAATTCCAATCAGAGGATGTAGAGAAATAGCCAGGACAAGAATTGGTGACACACGGACGGACTCACGGACGAAGCGGCCACTATATGCTTCCCCTTTTTGGGGGAGCATAAAAATCCATCTCTGCATGACAAAGTTGCAGGCCGGACACGAAATCTCACATAGACTCAAAGTGTTGTCACTCAAATTGAGTCCGTGACCTTTGAGGTACGAGTGTGGGTATTACTTGTGACCCGTCATGTTGATCCATTGTAGCAAGTATCATTAAAATCATGTTATGTTGATCATTTGTAGAAAGTATTTATAAAATCCATCAATGCATGACAAATTAAAGGCCAGACACGAAATCTCACAAAAAAATCGAAGTGTTGTCAAACAAACTCAAAAAGTAACCTTGACCTTTAAGTTACGAGAGTGAGTCTTACTCGCGACAAGCCGTCATGACATGTTGATCATTTGTAGCAAGTATCATTAAAATCAATCTATGCATGACAAAGTTACAGACAAGACATGAAACATCACACGGACTCAAAGTGTTGTCAAACTCAAATTGTGACCTTGACCTTTGAGGTACAGGTGTGGGTCTTACTCATAACATGTCGTCATGTTATGTTGATCAATTGTAGCAAGTATCATTAAAATAAATCTATGCATGACAAAGTTACAGGCCTGACATAAAATCTCACAGACTTAAAGTGTTGTTAAACAAACTCAAATTGTGACCTTGACCTTTGAGGTACAGGTGTGGGTCTAACTCGCGACATGTTCTCATGTTATGTTGATCATTTGTAGCAAGTATTTATAAAATCCATCTATGCATGACAAAGTTACAGGCCGGACATGAAATCTCACACAAACTCGAAATGTTGTCAAACAAACTCAAATTGTGACCTTGACCTTTGAGGTACGGGTGTGGGTCTTACTCACAACACGTCGTCATGTTATGTTGATCAATTATCAAGTATTAATCACTTCTATAAAAGAAATAAATACTTCTGTAAAAGTAATAAACACTGATGTAAAAATAATAAACACTTCTGTAAAATTAATAAACACTTATACAAAAGTAATAAACACTACTGTAAAAATAATAAACACTTATACAAAAGTAATCAACACTGCTGTAAAAGTAATAAATACTTCTATAAAGGCAAGTTGTTGTATGGTGTTTAGCGTCGCTTTCAACAATTTTTCAGTCATATCGCAACGGTGTCTACTTGAGACAGTATTCTAAGTGCTGTCACACTTGAGTATCATGCCACAGACACATGGTATGATACCCCACCCAGTCACATTATACCGACACCGGGCCGACCAGACCTAGAGCTCTCCTCTAAATGCTGAGCGTCAAGCGAGGAAGCTTTTAGTACCATTTTTAAAGTCTTTGGTATAACCCGGCCATGGATTGAACCCACGACCTTCCGCAAGCAAGGCGGACGCTCTACCATTAGACCACGCCGCGGTCCTCTATAAATGAAATAAATACTTCTGTAAAAATAATAAACACTTCTGTAAAATTAATAAACACTTATACAAAAGTAATAAACACTTCTGTAAAAGTAATAAATACTGCTATAAAGGCAATAAATACTTTTGTAAAAGTAATAAACACTTCTGTAAAATTAATAAACACTTATACAAAAGTAATAAACACTTCTGTAAAAGTAATAAATACTTCTATAAAATTAACTAGAGCTATCACTGAAGGTGATGAATACCCCCGAACGCCGCCATGACAGAAAATGGTTTACCATTGTATGAAGTTTTATTCAATTATATCCAATAGTTTTAAAGTTATGCTCCAGACAAAAAAAATACTATCCAGTACTTTTCAAGTGATGCTCCGGACAAGGAAAATTGCAACGGACAGACCGACCACAGGGTGACTCCAATATATCCCCTCAAAACCTTGTTTGTCGGGGGTATAATAAATACTTCTGTAAAAGTAATAAACACAATTAAATACTTCTGTTAATGTAATAAACACTTCTGTATAAGAAACACTTCTTTAAAAAAAAAATCAAAGGCCAGAAGGGCCTGAGGGAAGGCTTGCTCTTGTGTTAATTCGAAAATGTAGGTTCGGAAAATTGGAAAACTTAGTTAGATTTCTGATATGTTAAAAAGCAATTCATTGGGATTTAGAAAAGAATGTGGTGTGTTTAATATTTCTTTTGTGTATCTGTATAAATAATCTTCTGCATACAATACAGAGTCCATATCAATACTTTTCAAACAGTAGCTATCAAACGGTTTTAATAATGCATTTGAAAAAATGCAAACACCATGGTACACACTGTCTTCCATGTGAAAATTTACTGAATATTTGATGACCCTGGTGAAAATATCCATTTCAGGACATTTTGTAAACTGGTTACATAGTGGTCCAGGATTCCTTTCGACATCTCCACGTAAAAGTTATCAACATGAACCTATATGAAAGCTTCACAAACAAACGTTAATATTCTGATGTTTCTACAAAATTGAAAGAATTGAGAAGTGATGTACAACTCCAGTCAATTTTAATATCTCCAGTTCAATAGTTATGATTTATGGATAACAAAACGCATTCAGCACAAAATGTTCATGATTGTCCGAGAATATACAACACAATCATATCCATAACTCTTTGTCTAGACCAAAACAAACATGACCTACTAATAGATTTACGCATATATTGACTTGAGTTATGTTCGATTCTCATATAGGTTTCCATCAACAATATAAATAATCAATAACTAGCATTATAAAAGGTGTTGGGTGTCCTAGATTTAATCAATCTAAAAAATACAACACAGAAACACAACAAACATAACGATCAGATGACCTAATTAACAGTTAAATATCAATACACTGCTTGCATAAGATGACAGATTGGCGCGTTTTTCTATAAACAACAAATGTAGCCCCGAACCTAATTTCATTATTTTACTATCAAAATTAAGAGGACAATCCATAGTGAATAAATTTTCACTAACAATCACTATTTACTCAAACTACAAGTTATTATATCGAAAACATGTCAACATTTCACCCCATTAATGATTACATGTCGAATAGTGTTAGAAATTATATCCCACCCCCACCACCAGATGACGTCACTAGGCATAGTAGTAAATGCGTAAAACATTTTTTTATCAATGAAAATTGCCGCGTTTTTTAAATTTTTACTATAGCTTATATTGTAAACTAACTCCTGCCCCTAGCCGCAATGTTTTTTTTATGAATCACTACAGTTTGAACAAACTTGGTGAAGGGTCCTCCAAGGAACATTTCCGTGAAATTATTTTAAAATCGAGCCAGTAGTTTCTGACAAGAAGATTTTTTAAATTTTTACTAATTAAACTTGCCCTGCCCACTGGCGGCCATGTTTTTGACGAATCAATATGGCTTTAACAAACTTGGTAGAGGGTCACCCAAGGAACTTTTCTGTGAAATTGTTTCAAAATCGATCTGTTGGTTACTGACAAGAAGATTTTTTAAGTTTTACTATAGCTTATATATAGTAAACTAACCCCACCCGCTGGCCGCCATGTTTTTTGATGAATCACTACGGTTTGAACAAAGTTGACCAAGTGGTTTCAGAGGAGAAATTGTTAGAAGCTAAAAGTTAACAACAGACGAGGGATAAAAGACAACAGGTGATCACAAAAGCTCACCTGTGAGCCTTTGGCTCAGGTAGGCTAAAAAACACTTTTATACAAGTAATAAATACTTATGTAAAAGTGAAACACTTCTGTAAAAGTAGTATACACTTCTATAAAAATAATAAATACTTCTGTAAAAGTAATAAACATTTCTGTAAAAGTAATTCATACTTCTGTAAAAGTAATAAACACTTCTGTAAAAGTAATAAATACTTCTGTAAAAGTAAAACACTTCTATAAAAGTAATAAACACTTCAATCTGTAAAAGTGAAACACTTCTTTAAAAGTGAAACACTTAGAACTGTAAAAGTAATAAGTACTCCTATAAAAAAAATACTTCTGTAAAAGTAATAAACACTTCTGTAAAAGTAAAACACTTCTATAAAAGTAATAAATACTTCTGTAAAAGTGAGACACTTCTGTAAAAGTAAAACACTTCTATAAAAGTAATAAACACTTCTGTAAAAAAAAAAACACTTCTGTCAAAAAAATAAATACTTCTGTAAAAGAAAAACACTGCTGTTCAAGTAATAAATACTTTTGTAAAAGTACCACTGCTGTTAAAGTAAAAAATACATCTGTAAAAATAAAACACTTCTATAAAAGTAATAAATACTTCTGTAAAAGTAAAACAGTTCTATAAAAGTAATAAATACTTCTGTAAAAGTAAAACACTTCTGTAAAAGTAATAAATACTTCTGTAAAAGTAAAAACACTTCTGTAAATGTAATACATACTTCTGTAAAAGTAAAACACTTCTATAAAAATAATAAACACTTCTGTAAAAGTGAAACACTTCTGTAAAAGTAAAACACTGCTGTTCAAGTAATAAATACTTTTGTAAAAGTAGCACTGCTGTTAAAGTAAAAAAATACTTCTGTAAAAGTAAAACACTGCTGTTAAAGTAATAAACACTTCTGTAAAAGAAAAACACTTCTGAAAATGAAATAAACACTTCTGTAAAAGTAACACTTCTGAAAAAGAAATAAACACTTCTGTAAAAGTAAAACACTTTTATAAAAGTAATAAACATTAATGTAAAAGAAAAACACTTCTGTAAAAGTAATAAATACTTCTGTAAAAGTAACACTGCTGTTAAAGTAATGAATACTTCTGTAAAAGTAAAACACTTCTGAAAAAGAAATAAACCATTCTGTAAAAGTAAAACACTTCTATAAAAGTAATAAACACTTCTGTTAAAGTAAAACACCTCTATAAAAGTAATAAATACTCCTATAAAAGTAATAAATACTTTTATCAGAGCTGTCAGAAGACAACAAAGCTCGCCTCTGGGTGTCTAAGTCCAAAAACGGCCATAACTGTTCCAAAATGCAATCCAGAGTTATGGTTCTTGTCTCTGTGTGTTTCAATGATGATGGTGAACATACATGCGAAGTTTCATTCATATCCAATTAGTGCTTGCATAGATATCTTAGATATCTTATGTGATAAAAAACTTAAACCTGAAAAATGAAGTCAAAAAAGGGTCATAACTGTGCCAAACTGCAGTCCAGAGTTGTTTTTTGTCTCTGTGTGTTTCAATGATGATGGTGAACACACATGCAAAGTTTCATTCATATCCAATGAGTGGTTGCATAGATATCTTACGTGATAAAAAACTTAAACGTGAAAAATGATGTCGAAAAAGGGCCATAACTGTGCCAAAATGCAACCAAGAGTTTTTGTTCTTGTCTCTGTGTGTTCCATTGATGATGGTGAACACACATGTGAAGGTTCATTCACATCCAATGAGTGGTTGAATAGATATCTTGAACTTAAACGCAACTAAACTAAAAGTTTAACCTGGGTGTCTAAGTCCAAAAAGGGCCATTACTGTGCCAAAATGCAATCCAGAGTTACAGTTCTTATCTCTGTGTGTTCCATTGATGGTGGTGAATACACATGTGAAGTTTCATTCACATCCAATGGGTGGTTGCATAGATATGTAAAACCTGTACGCAACTTAATGCAAAGTTTAACCTTGGTGTCTAAGTCCAAAAAGGGCCATAACTGTGCCAAAATGCAATCCAGAGTTATGGTTCTTATCTCTGTGTGTTCCATTGATGATGGTTAACACACATGCAAAGTTTCATTGACAACAAATGAGTGGTTGCATAGATATCTGAAACTTGTACGCAAAAGTTTAACCTGGCTGTCTACAGACAACGACGATGACGCCAGGGTCATGACAATAGCTCTCCTTGGACTTCGTCCCGGCCAGCTAATAAAAGTAATGAAAGTAATTAATAATTTATAAAAGTAATAAACACTTCTGTAAAAGTAAAACACTTGTATAAAAGTAAAAAACACTTCTGCAAATGTAATAAACATGTCTGTAAAAGTAATAAACATGTCTGTAAAAGTAAAACACATCTGAAAAAGTAATAAACACTTCTGTAAAAGTAAAACACTCCTGTAAAAGTAATCAACACGTCTATAAATGTAATAAACACTTCTGTAAAAGCAATAAACACGTCTGTAAAAGTAATAAACATGTCTGTAATAGTAAAACACTTCTATAAAAGTAATAAAAAATTTATAAAAGTAATAAATACTTTGATAAAAGTAATAAACATTCCTGTAAAAGTAATAAATACTTCTATAAAAGTAACAAATACTTTTATAAAAGTAATAAACACGTCTGTAAAAGTAAAACACTTCTGAAAAAGTAATAAACACTTCTGTTAAAGTAAAACACTTCTATAAAAGTAATGAATACTTTTAAGAAAGTAATAAACAATTCTGTAAAAGTAAAACACTTCTATAAAAGTAATAAACACTTCTGTAAAAGTAATAAACACTTCTGTAAAAATAAAACACTTCTTTTAAAGTAATGAACACTTTTGTAAAAGTAAAACACTTCTATAAAAGTAATAAATACTTCTGTAAAAGTAAAACACTTCTGTAAAAGTAATAGATACTTCTGTAAAAGTAAAACACTTCTATAAAAGTGATAGACACTTCTGTAAAAGTAAAACACTTCTGCAAAAGTGATCAACACTTCTGTAAAAATAAAACTTCTATAAAAGTAATAAACACTTCTATAAAAGTAAAAGATACTTCTATAAAAGTAAAACACTTCTATAAAAGTAATAAACACTTCCGTAAAAATAAAAAACACTTCTGTAAAAATAAAACACTTCTATAAAAGTAATGAACACTTCTGTCAAAGTAAAACACTTCTATAAAAGTAAAAGATACTTCTGTAAAAGTAAAACACTTCTGTAAAAGTGATAAACACTTCTGTAAAAATAAAACACTTCCATAAAAGTAATAAACACTTCAGTAAAAGTAATAGATACTTCTGTAAAAATAAAACACTTTTATAAAAGTAATTATCACTACTGTAAAAGTAAAACACTTCTATAAATGTAATAGACACTGCTGTTAAAGTGATAAACACTCTTATAAAAGTAATAGATACCTCTGTAAAAGTAAAACACTTCTATTAAAGTAATAAATACTTCTGTTAAAGTAAAAACACTTCTGTAAAAGTAATATATACTTCTGTAAAAGTAAAACACTTCTATAAAAGTAATAAATAATTTAATCAAAGTAATAAATACTTTCATGAAAGAAATAAACATTCCTGTAAAAGTAAAGTAATAAACACTTCTGTAAAAGTAAACACTTCTGTAAAAGTAATAAATACTTCTGTAAAAATAAAACACTTCTATAAAAGTAATGAACACTTCTGTAAAAGTAAAACACTTATATAAAAGTAATAAATAATTTTATAAAAGTAATAAATACATTCATAAAAGTAATAAACATTCCTGTAAAAGTAAAGTAATAAACACTTCTGTAAAAGTAAAACACTTCTGTAAAAATAAAACACTTCTATAAATGTAATGAACACTTCTGTAAAAGTAAAACACTTATATAAAAGTAATAAATAATTTTATAAAAGTAATAAATACTTTCATAAAAGTAATAAACATTCCTGTAAAAGTAAAACACTTCTGTAAAAGGAATAAACACTTCTGTAAGAATAAAACACTTCTATAAAAGTAATGAACACTTCTGTAAAAGTAAAACACTTCTATAAAAGTAATAGATACTTCTGTAAAAGTAAAACACTTCTTTAAAAGTGATAAACACTTCTGTAAAAAAAAAACATTTCTTTAAAAGTAATAAACATTTCTGTAAAAGTAAAACACTTCTGTAAAAGTAATCACCACGTCTGTAAATGTAATAAACACTTCTGTAAAAGTAATAAACACTTCTGTAAATGTAATAAACACTTCTGTAAATGTAACAAACATGACTATAAAAGTAATAAACATGTCTGTAAAAGTAAAACACTTCTGAAAAAGTAATAAACACTTCTGTAAAAGTAAAACACTTCTATAAAAGTAATAAAAAAAATTATAAAAGTAATAAATACTTTCATAAAAGTAATAAACATTCCTGTAAAAGTAATAAATACTTCTATAAAAGAAATAAATACTTTTATAAAAGTAATAAACACGTCTGTTAAGGTAATAAACATGTCTGTAAAAGTAAAACACTTCTGAAAAAGTAATAAACACTTCTGTAAAAGTAAAACACTTCTATAAAAGTAATAAATACTTTCATGAAAGTAATAAACACTTCTTTTAAAAATAAAACACTTCTATAAAAGTAATAAACACTTCTGTAAAAGTAAAACACTTCTGTAAAAGCAATAAACACTTCTGTAAAAATAAAACACTTCTTTTAAAGTAATGAACACTTTTGTAAAAGTAAAACACTTTTATAAAAGTAATAAATACTTCTGTAAAAGTAAAACACTTCTGTAAAAGTAATAGATACTTCTGTAAAAGTAAAACACTTCTATAAAAGTGATAGATACTTCTGTAAAAGTAAAACACTTATGTAAAAGTGATAAACACTTCTGTAAAAATAAAACTCTTCTATAAAAGTAATAAACACTTCTATAAAAGTAATAAATACTTTTATTAAAGTAATAAACACTTCTGTAAAAATAAAACACTTCTATAAAAGTAATAAACACTTCTGTAAAAAATAAAACAATTTTTTAAACACTTCTGTAAAAATAAAACACTTCTATAAAAGTAATGAACACTTCTTTAAAAGTAAAACACTTCTATAAAAGTAAAAGATACTTCTGTAAAAGTAAAGCACTTCTGTAAAAGTGATAAACACTTCTGTAAAAGTAAAACACTTCTATTAAAGTAATAAACATTTCTGTAAAAGTAATAAACACTTCTGTAAAAGTAAAACACTTCTGTAAAAATAAAACACTTCTATAAAAGTAAAAGATACTTCTGTAACAGTAAAACACTTCGGTAAAAGTGATAAACACTTCTGTAAAAAAACAACACTTCTATAAAAGTAGTAAAACACTTCTGTAAAAGTAATAGATACTTCTGCAAAATTAAAACACTTCTGTAAAAGTGATAAACACTTCTGTAAAAATAAAACACTTCTATAAAAGTAATAAACACTTCTGTAAAAGTAAAACACTTCTATAAATGTAATAGACACTTCTGTAAAAGTGATAAACACTCTTATAAAAGTAATAAACACTTTTGTAAGAGTAAAACACTTCTATAAAAGTAATAAACACTTCTGTAAAAGTAAAAACACTTCTATAAAAGTAATAAATACTTCTGCATAAGTAGGACACTTCTGTAAAGTAATCAACACTTCTGTAAAGTAATCAACACTTCTATAAAAGTAATAAACACTTCTGTAAAAGTAAAACACTTCTGTAAAAGTAAAACACTTCTATAAAAGTAATAAATACTTCTGTAAAAGTGAAACACTTCTGAAAAAGTGATAAATACTTCTGTTAAAGTAAAACAATTCTGAAAAAGTAATAAACACCTCTGTAAAAGTAAAACACTTTTATAAAAGTGATAAACACTTCTGTAAAAGTAAAACACTCCTGTAAAAATAAAACACTCCTATAAAAGTAATAAACACTTCTGTAAAAGTAAAACACTTATGTAAAAGTAATAAACACTTCTGTAAAAATAAAACACTCCTATAAAAGTAATAAACACTTCTGTAAAAGTAAAACTCTTCTATAAAAGTAATAAACACTTCTGTAAAAGTAAAACACTTCTGAAAAAGTAATAAACACCTCTGTAAAAGTAAAACACTTTTATAAAAGTGATAAACACTTCTGTAAAAGTAAAACACTCCTGTAAAAATAAAACACTTCTATAAAAGAAATAAACACTTCTGTAAAAGTAAAACACTTATGTAAAAGTAATAAACACTTCTGTAAAAATAAAACACTCTTATAAAAGTAATAAACACTTCTGTAAAAGTAAAACTCTTCTATAAAAGTAATAAACACTTCTGTAAAAGTAAAACACTTCTGTAAAAGTAAAACACTTCTATAAAAGTAATAAACACTTCTGTAAAAGTAATAAACACTTCTGTAAAAGTAATTACACTTCTGTAAAAGTAATTACACTTTTGTAAAAGTAAAACACTTCTGAAAAAGTAATAAACACTTCTGTAAATGTAAAACACTTTTATAAAAGTAATTAATACTTCCTTAAAAATAATAACTACTTTTTATAAAAGTAATAAACACTTCTGAAAAAGTAATAAATACATCTAAAAAAGTAATCAAAATATTGGAAATGTAATTATTATGAAGCAAATACATACAGTGATATACATGTAGGTAAAGGATAAAAAAAAGCTAGTTTTGCCTTTCAAAACTAACTCTGCTCAAATCAAAGGTCAAAGAGTACACTATCATATTTGTTTATTTTAAGTTCATAGCTTCTAGGCTATCAGGTAAAGCCTAGGATGAGTAATATATTGCAGGGCCCATCATTGAACCGCCAAGTTTTTGAGTTTTTAAAGAGAGAGATATTGTAGCATGACATATCATGTTTAAAAAAGTTCCAGTAAAAGAGATTTTTTTTAAAGGCAGGTGTATTTTTTACAATATTATGTATTTGATAATCTGTTGCCATTTTATCCACAGCAAAATAAAATCTCTTAAATGTTACTGTTATTACCAGGTTCATGCTTTATTGAATAACAATATACAAACATTGTATAGTGACATAAATAATGGAAAACTAAAATGTTTAAGAGTACAATGTATAAATTAATAGATTCATTAAATGTGAAAATTTGTTATTTCAGCAATAATAATGAAACACTTGCTATCTGATGATGAGGTTTTCCTCAAATATTTGCAATGCTGTAACTTCACTTACATGCATCATTTTGCATGTAACCCTTTACAAGTCAGTAAAGATGTGTTATGACTTCAATCCAGTCATTTAATGTAAAAGTAATCACTTGTAGAAGTTGAAACTTTTTGAGTTGAGGAAATTCTTTACTTGAGATGTTCAGTGAAACCAGCCTCAAATCTATGGGATATTCACCTCAGCCTTTTGTCATAGATTTGGATATTAATCTCATCATCAGACAGTAACTGGAAAACATTTTGCCAACTCACATGATGATATGGGTTGGTGCTCAACTGTCCTTCTGTCAAGTCTACCATGTTTTTTCTGTTATATACAGCAGCATGCGCAACTCCAAATTTTTTAACCTCAGTTCCTCGAACACCAAGAACCATTTTTGGAATGGCATTAACTTCTATTCTCATTTCTGGAGATTAAAAATAAATATTTTAGTACTGTGCAGATTTAAATCATGTTTAAGAATCAAATCAATCTTTACATCAATGAATCACATCTAACCACAATGATCTCCAAGTACCAGAACATATAACCACATCCAACCATGTTGATCTCCAAGTACCAGAACATATAACCACATCCAACCACGTTGATCTCCAAGTACCAGAACATATAACCACATCCAACCACGTTGATCTCCAAGTACCAGAACATATAACCACATCCAACCACATTGATCTCCAAGTACCAGCACATATAACCACGTCCAACCACATTGACCACCAAGTACCGGAACATATAATCACATCCAACTACATTGACCTCCAAGTACGGGTATTGTTATATGGAACATATAATCACATCCAACCACATTGACCTCCAAGTACCGGAACATAAATCACATCCAACCACATTGACCTCCAAGTATCGGAACATATAATCACATCAAACAACATTGATCTGCATGTACCGGAACATAAATCACATCCAACCACATTGACCTCCAAGTACCGGAACATATAATCACATCAAACCACAATGATCTCCAAGTACCAGAACATATAATCACATCCAACCACATTGACCTCCAAGTACCGGAACATATAATCACATCAAACCACATTGATCTCCATGTACATAAAATCACATCCAACCACATTGACCTCCAAGTACGGGTATTGTTATATGGAACATATAATCACATCCAACCACATTGACCACCAAGTACCGGAACATATAATCGCATCCAACCACATTGACCTCCAAGTACCTGAACATATAATCACATCCAACCACATTGACCACCAAGTACCGAAACATATAATCACATCAAACCACATTGATCTCCATGTACATGAACATAAAATCACATCCAACCACATTGACCTCCAAGTACGGGTATTGTTATATGGAACATATAATCACATCCAACCACATTGATCTCCAAGTACCTGTATACTTTTATGGAAGAACAAGAAATGTCACTGTTAAGTGTCACATGCCCCCCAAATGGTCTGTGAAAATAAAAATATATGATGTTATGTTGATCATTTGTAGCAAGTATCAACAAAATCCATCAATGCATGACAAAGTTACAGGCTGGAAACGAAATCTCACACAAATTCAAAGTGTTGTAAAACAAACTCAAATTGTGACCTTGACCTTTTAGGTATGGGTGTGGGTCTTACTTGCGACACGTCGTCATGTTATGTTGATCATTTGTAGCAAGTATCAACAAAATCCATCTATGTATGAGAAAGTTACAGGCCGGAAACGAAATCTCACACAAACTCAAAGTGTTGTCAAACAAACTCAAATTGTGACTTTGACCTTTGAGGTACGGGTGTGGGTCTTACTCGCGACACGTCGTTATACTATGTTGATCATTTGTAGCAAGTATCAACAAAATCCATCTATGCATGACAAAGTTACAGGCCGGAAACGAAATACCGGACGGAAGGACAGATGGACGCTGCAATTACTATATGCCACCCAAAATTTTTTTTACAGTTGTGGGTCTTACTCACGAAACGTCCTCATGTTATGTTGATCATTTGTAGCAAGTATTTATAAAATCCATCTATGCAAGTTACAGGCTGGATACGAAATCTCACACAAACTGGAAGTGTTGTCAAACAAACTCAAAAATTTTTGAGGGGGGCATAAAAAAATATGAAATGTTACAAACACATCACAAACACAAAATGTGAAATATGATGTTGATCAGTCATTACAAGATTTAAAACTGGGGTAGTTTTATTCCATATTCACATCATGTTACTTAGGTATATACTTTCCAACATAAACATTTACAACATTTCATCATGTTTTCCTTCAGGTTTAATTTTGTTCTTTGTTCTACGAGGGTTGAGCCAGAATTGGAGAGAAAATGATTACAACATTTTAATACAAATGTATTCATGTAAAGTTTCATATAGAACAATGTAACAGGAGTGTAGGTGCAATATTTTATATCATACATAATTTAGTTAATGAAGCATCAACAATTTAGTAACCTTTGTCGTTGGTTTGCGTTACTTGACATTATCAAACTCTGTATTACAATCACATGTCTATCACTAAATTAACACGGAAAGTCGTTAGTCAATATTTCTCAAAATATTCTCTGTTGTGACTGATACACTTGTGCCACTGTGATACCCAGTTGAACATTGATTCAATGTGGGGCAAATTTGTCTTAAACGCCTGCCCATATCAATCAGTTCTTTCACCCACTTTCATGTAAATCACTATCAGTTAAATCTGTCATACCAGATGTAAATCCTTGTTTTAGACATTGCAGGATCACCAAATATATTCTGAATCTTACTCACTACTTTTTAAAAGCAGACAACTTGTTAATCATGTAAACCAATTTATAGCTATTTGCTATGGCTAATAAAGGAAATACAAGGATCTAAAGTTGCATGTTGGTGACAAATGTGAAATTTGCTCCAAATAAAACAAACTTAGCATTGCTTTAACCATATTTTCATTTGTTCTATTGTAATGCTTTCGATAGTTTGGCCCTAGTCATCCCAAGACATGTATCTACTCTTGATTATAATTTCAATAAAATATTCGTTATAATAAAAAAGGTTGAATTCATTTCCAGTTAATTTTGGCTCAACCCTCGTATATAAAATAAGGCCTGGGATTTTCATGATAAAAAATAAGTTTTTAAGATATATTTTTCCATAGCAGGAAAGTATCCACATATAAAAATGTACAATTACTGGTGGGTTTACCAGCTTGTGTTTTATTAAAGACAGTGCAGATGTCCTCAAATACTTATAAATACATTGATATGTTAAAAAACATATATAAGTCACTTTTTAACACCAGTGGCGTTTTATTGCAGTATATGTAATGCCGGCTTTTTGCTATACTCTTCTGTGGAAAGAAATCACAGCCCCTATGAACCATTTTGTAAATTTCAAATCAAATTACACACAACTTTGTTTCAAGCGCAAGAATCAAGTTACCGTGGCAACAAAAGGGGTAAAACTGTGTAGCAACACGTCCGTGTATCCTGTACAGCAGCATCTCTTTCATATATGCATCTTTTAAATATGAATAGAAGTTGAAAATTAATGTATTTATAATGAACATGAACATTCAAGACAATTGTGACTACAGTACAAATTCTCACTCTTCTGAAAAATGGGATTAAGATCTCTCATTCATCAATTATTCAAGCTAGACAGGAATAAAGGTCCTAGATTTTGTTTTGATTGTTTTCCAACCAGGAGGTCCTAGTGCGAAAATAATGATAGGAGATGAATGAAAAAAGGTAATTCAAAATAAACAATAAGTACCTCTATTTAACATCCACATATTGACAATACTTGAAAAGGGAACCTCTATTTCTGTAAGCTGCTTGCGGGAACAGCAAGATGCATCCTCATTATTTAGCTGGAATTCATACACCATCCTCCTGTTACCAATTTAAGGAAATCATGAATCATATTCCTGTAAATAGTCTATAGAAATCATGCACCATATTAGCCACAAACTTATGGAAATTATACATCATGTTCCTGTAAATAATCTATAGAAATCATGCATCATAATTTACGGATATCCCGCACTTTATTAGCCACAATCTAACGAAAATTATATATCATATTACTGTAAATATTCTATGGAAATCACGCACCATATTAGACATAAACTTACGGAAATTATTATAATTTCCGTAAGTTTATGTCTAATATGGTGCGTGATTTCCATAGAATATTTACAGTAATATGATATATAATTTTCGTTAGATTGTGGCTAATAAAGTGCGGGATAATCTATGGAAATCATGCACCATATTAGCCACAAACTTATGGAAATTATACATGATATTCCTATAAAAAATCTATAGAAATCATGCACCATACTAGCCACAAACTTATGGAAATTATACATGATATTCTGATATTCCTCTAAATAGTCTATGGCAATCACACACCATATAAGCAACAAACTTATGGTAATTATACATCATATTTGTGTAAATAATCTATGGAAATCATGCACCATATAAGCCACAAATTATGGAAATTAAACATGATATTCCTGTAGAAATCCCGCATCATATTAGCCACAATCTGACGTAAATTATACATCATATCACTGTCAATATTCTATGGACATCACGCACCATATCAGCCACAAATTTATGGAAATTATACATCATATTCCTGTAAATAATTTATGGAGATCTCACACCATATAAGCCACAATCTGACTGAAATTATACATCATATTACTGTAAATATTCTATGAAAAACATGTAACATATCAGCCACAAACTTATGGAAATTATACATGATAGTCCTCCATTAAATAATCTATGAAAATCACTCACCATATTAGCCACAAACTTATGGAATTATACATGATATTCCTGTAAATAATCTATGGAAATCACGCACCATATTAGCCATAAACTTACAGAAAATATACATCATATATCTGTAAATAATCTGTAGAAATCAGGCACCATATTAGCCATAAACTTATGGAAATTATACATCATATATCTGTAAATAATATATGGAAATCATGCATCATATTACCCACAAACTTACAGAAATTATACATCATATATCTGTTAATAATCTATAGAAATCAAGCACCATATCAGCCATAAACATATGGAAATTATACATCATATTTCTGTAAATAATCTATAGAAATCAGGCACCATATTAGCCACAAACTTATGGAAATTATACATCATATTTCTGTAAATAATCTATAGAAATCAGGCACCATATTACCCACAAACTTACAGAAATTATACATCATATTTCTGTAAATAATCTATAGAAATCAGGCACCATATTAGCCATAAACTTATGGAAATTATACATGATATTCCTGTAAAAAAATCCATTGAAATCATGCACCATAATAGCCATAAACTTACGGAAATTATACATCATATTCATATAAATAATCTATGGAAATCATGCACCATAATTCCAAATAACATACAAAAATTATACATGATATTCCTCTTAACAATCAATGGAAATCACGCACCATATTAGCCTCAAACTTATGGAAATTATACAGGATATTTGAGTAAATAATCTATAGAAGTCACACACCATATTAGCCATAAACTTACGGAAATTATACATCATATTCGTGTAAATAATCTATGGAAATAATGCACCATATTACCCACAAACATACAAAAATTATATATGATATTCCTCTAAATAATCTATGGAAATCACACACCATATTAGCCACAAACTTGTGGAAATTATACATGATTTTTGTGTAAATAATCTATGGAAATCATGCACCATATTAGCCATCAATTTACGGAAATTATCATATATCTGTAAATAATCTATGGAAATCATGCACCATATAAGCTATAAACTTATGGAAATTATACATCATATATATGTAAATATCTATCGAAATCATGCAACATATTAGCCATAAACTTATGGAAAATATACATCATATACCTGTAAATAATCTATGGAAATCTTGCACCATATTAGCCACAAACTTATGGAAATTATAAATGATATTCCTGTAAATAATCTATAGAAATCATGCACCATATTAGCCACAAACTTATAGAAATTATACATGATATTCTGATATTCCTCTTAATAGTCTATGGAAATCATGCACCATATTAGCAACAAACTTACGGAAATTATACATCATATACATGTAAATAATCTATGGAAATCACGCTCCATATTAGCCATAAACTTACGGAAATTATACATCATATATATGTAAATAATCTATGGAAATCACGCACCATATTAGCCATAAACTTACGGAAATTATACATCATATATATGTAAATTATCTATGGAAATCACGCACCATATTAGCCATAAACTTACGGAAATTATACATCATATATATGTAAATAATCTATGGAAATCACGCTCCATATTAGCCATAAACTTACGGAAATTATACATCATATATATGTAAATAATCTATGGAAATCACGCGCCATATTAGCCATAAACTTACGGAAATTATACATCATATATATGTAAATAATCTATGGAAATCACGCACCATATTAGCCATAAACTTACGGAAATTATACATCATATATATGTAAATTATCTATGGAAATCACGCACCATATTAGCCATAAACTTACGGAAATTATACATCATATATATGTAAATAATCTATGGAAATCACGCACCATATTAGCCATAAACTTACGGAAATTATACATCATATATATGTAAATAATCTATGGAAATCACGCTCCATATTAGCCATAAACTTACGGAAATTATACATCATATTCCTGTTAATTATCTATGGAAATCCGCACCCTTTTAGTTACAATCTGACAGAAATTATACATCATATATCAGTAAATAATCTATGGAAATTATGCACCATATTAGCCATAAACATACAAAAATCACACACCATATTAGCCATAAACTTACGGAACATTAGCCATAAACATACAGAAATGTGCTTATACTGAACCACTAAACTTTGCACCTATTTTTGATATACGCATATACATAAGCCCTATGCGCCTATTTTCGAAACTTTGATTATGAAAGTAAAATACTAGTACTAACAGACATGACTGTGTGGGTGCTTCCTCCCTTTATTTTATAACAGATTTCACAAATATGAAATTTATCAAATGTAAACAATATAAACATGAATAAGTTCAATACAGTTCAACACAGTTTAAGGGCCGCATTGTTTCTATGTTGCTCTATTTTGATCACACTTGATAAGAGATGCCAACAGGATATTGTCTTCATCACTGTCAGCCGTATCAGAATATGCATAATTGCTCCGATCTTGTGAAAAACCACCAGTGTTTGATCTTTAATCCTTTAGCAGTTCTAAAAAATCCTCATTGAACATTTTGTCCATTAACAGATAGAAACGCCATTCTGCCACTACCTATTTTCCAAGCTCCTTTCGATGACTCAAGAATTTTACTCTCCAATTTCACCATTCTCATTAAAGTTTTAGTGTTCAAATTAAATTGTTTACAAGTTTTATATTGGTTTCTACAGTGTTTATAAGATTCAATAACCTCCACTTTTTTCTCTGGAGTGTACAATTTTCGTTTTAAAGGAGTTATACCTTTGATCATGTACACAGAATGGCCACAAACAAACTGTTTGGTATAACAACTCGAGCAATATACTAGCATCTTGTTTGTGTTTATAGTCATGAAAAACTATTTCAAACATCGTGATTATTGGAAAACGATTACACTTCAATAATTATATATATACAGGTATATATACAGGTAAGAACGTATGTCATCTTACTACTAACCAATTATCACGGTATTTATCACGACAGTTAGCCGCTAATTTGTTTGTATACCTGTATTGAGATATGTGCCTATTTCTAACATAAAATGACGATAAAAGTTTAACATGTGCTTATTATTGCATATATGTTGACGGTAAGACCATATGCGGTTAATTTTGGTATACACTTATATTCAAGTATGCGCTTATTTACCACATTCTACAGTATCATTTTTATTATTACAACTTCAATAATCCTACATCATTTTCTTGTGAAGATTTTTCTTAAATTCATGTCGTTTTCTGCTAAACACTATAATAAATTCAAATGCCATCTTTCTCTTTATGATGTAGAACATTCAACTCATGTAATTTCTAACTCCTAAATCTTCTTTCCAACTGTGTAATCTTATTTTAAAAGTAAATGAAACAAAAGCCATCACTAAGACATCACGCTGATTATTCTGATCATATTTGCCACAAAAGTATAAACTTTGATTAAAATTTATGACCAATCCAAGTTTACAAGAGTTATATAACTTGCTAAATTGAGTAGGTCTTATAACTGACAGTAAAATGTAGTATAAAGTGACTGCTGAGATAAGACTTAAACCGGAATTTCAGAAATGGAGTTGGTGGTACTTGCACGCAAAACTTTTAATCAGCAGAATTTTCAAACAAGGGCCACAATTTGCATTATGTTCATGTAAGAGTAATCTTATTTATTAAGTAGGTTTGACAACTCGGAAGTTTTGTTTGAAGTTTCAATCCAATATATGCTGTGGTTGCTGAGATATAGACTTTAATCAGAATTTCTAAATACAACAAGGGCCACAATTTGTAAAAATATCTGGCAAGAGTTATCCAACTTGATTTAGTTGGTAAGATAGCTGGAAAGTCTTGTGTGAAGTTTCAATCAAATACACTGAGTGGTTGATGAGATATGGACTTAATGGTAATTGCACGCAAAACTTCAACTAGAATTTCTAAGTTTAACAAGGGCCATAATTTGCATTATTCATGCAACAGTTATGTAACTTAGTTATTGTAATAAGTTTGATAACTGGGAAATCATGTGTGGAGTTTCAATCAAATACATTGAGTGGTTGGTGAGATATAGACATGATGGTAAATTGCACGCAAAACTTTAACCAGAATTTCTAAGTAAACCAATAAATGTCACTGGTACAGACCCTAAACCACTCAAGTACCCCAACTACACGCAAAAGGAGTGCACTCAGAACGTTAGCGTAGTGCAGATTGAGCGATGATGGAGCGGACCTGGACCATTAGCGAACGCTTGATTTTGAATAATAAATGCACTCCTGAATGCATGAAATAGATCGAGTGCACTCAGACATGCTGATACTCTCCTTTGCATCGTTCATATATAACTATGTCATATTCTCACTCTGCTTTATTTCTATGAAATCTGTGCTATTTCTTTTTTTAGAAGGGAAATCCAAAACAACTTTAGAGCGTGCACCTTGCTGTTCATTAGCCAATCAAAATGCAGCTTACAAAAATACGATACATGTATATTTAAACCTGTCAAAACAAACATTATCTAAGTTTACTTCTTTTGAAATTCACAAAAATATATTAATTAACGCACTAAACTTAACAGTGTCAAACACGCCAATTGATTTTTAACCACAGTCCATCATCTGTGACATGTTGACCTACTAAGTGCATCTAATAACATGTCGATATCGATACAATACAGAAAAACACACGTCGGCGATATGATCTGTCGTTTCATGTTTTTGGAGGATGCTGCAACTGTATCGAGGCCCTGATACTTGAAAAATATAGGTATATAGCAAATTAATAATATCATTTATCTATTAAGTTCTGACTATGTTTGTACATAGTTAAAGTATTTATGCAATCAACTGTTAAAGAAATATTTTAGCTTGTTTTCGAAAAACTATGTTTTGACTGTAATGTTGTTTTTGTTTTATGCAGTTTGACTGAAATAATTATTATTATTTCGAGTCTTCTCCCGGGCCTCAACATGTTTCAGAGAAGTCAAAGTTGTCAAAATATTTGGTCATTAATGTGCTTGAGATCAATCAATAGTCCGAGATGTTTATTTTTTGTAATGGCAACTGTTGCAACGCCAAAGAAATATGTTTATGATCCGGAAATTAATTGTGTTATTTGTTTTAAGGAATTTGAAAAGGTAAAACGAACTGGAAAAAGTGTTAAATCTAAAAGAAGAGACCTTTCATCAGACAATTGGAAATATATAAAAGCACAAATAATTGATATTATTCCTGATATTAAGTTGGAAGACAGAAAGTCATTTCTTTGTTTAGAATGTTTGAACAAGTTGAACAGATATGATAAGAGTGAAGAAAAAGTTGGTAGCTGCAGAAAATGAACATAAAGTGGAAAAAGAGAATGTTCTTGGATTGTATAAACAGCAAAACTATAGGAGGCAAAAAAGAGTTCTTTTAACCCCGCACAGAGCTGGGAATGTGTTAAAGCAAAGTAGAGTTAAGAATGTGAGCAGTCCAAGTAAAATTCCTGTATTAATTAAATTCAATAAGGAAAATGTTAGTTACACCAAAGTGTTACCAAGATTGTACCAACCACCAAGTAAGATTCCAGGCAGAGAAGCAAACACTGAGGTTGGTTTATTTTTTATTTCAGTAACTACATTTTACAACATGTATGAGTATTGGGTGTGGGGAGGATCCCAATTAGAGAGATCTTAATTTGTTTAGAAATTTATATGAAATATTGATCATCCAGGCATGTCGAATAAATGGAAAAAAATTTGTTAAAATAAATTGATTGAATGATTGAATACTTTTATTGTCATTTTTATGCCATCGAGGGCTAACAGACGATCAGTTAACCTAACCACTGTTTCCTTGGATTGACCCATACACAAGCACATCCCATCTCCGCAAGTAACTGATAAATTTCCCACTTGAATCAGCAGTGAGAGACAAATGATAATGAGACACAATGTTGTATATCAACCATCATGGAGACTGTTGCCGGGCGAGGATTGGAACTCACGACCCCTGGATTGATAGTCAGACGTGTAACTGACTGAGCTAATCTGGCCCGGCTTGTTAAATTCAAAACCAGTACAGTACATTAAAAGAACCTGTTGATACTGATATGGAATCTTTGTTCTAGTTATGGAATTGGTATTAGCATAAGTAATCTCCCTACTGTCTGTAAGAGTAGCTCTAAATATAAGAACATATTTGTTATCCTATACTGGGTACAGTCGAAACAAAACTTCATACGATTTGGATTATACATGCTAGATGAGGATCCTCCGTTGCTGAGTGGTCTAATATGTGGTCTCAAAATAATTTACCTCTCATCGCTGAGGCTGTAGGTACAAGTCCCGCTCAGTTCAAAATGCCATTAAACACCATTAAAAAAATGCAGTCCAAAAATGACATAACAAATGAAAACACAATTCCATCTCTTTTATCTGATATGGATGATGAACTGTTCAAATTTATTTAAGATTGCGCGAAAGTTGCTATATGATTTATGGAGAGCAATTTTACACTTAATGACAAATTCAATATGGTAACTATATACAACTTCCTTCTTAAGTTGTTTAAAGTGTGCATGCTGATTTCAGTTTCTGAAATGGTTGTTTCATTTCTGAAATGAAACATTGTTTGAGGGCTAAAATAAATACAAAGAAATATTTGGATAAAATATATGATAAATTTTATTATGCTGTCAATATAAATATTTAGCATGTATATCATTTATGTTTTATATTTATATATAATTGTTTGTTTGTTTGTCATTTTTATGCCATCATGGCTAACAGACGTTCAGTTACCCTTAACTTCATATGGACGCCTTTGAACACCTCTTATTTAGACGGCTTTTGAAAACAGTGTAGGACCAGTTCTACAGGTACTACACTGTCATCTGCTCTAGAATAACATAGTGAGGATCCATTCCGTTTTTCTAAACATGTATTTATGATATACTGAAAAATGATAAAAAGATATCGTGTTTTGCAGATTGATAACAAAAAGTGCTAATTTTAATTGACAGTTATTACCATTTTAAATTAAAGCAACCCAAGTAACACGTCTTCTTCAAAGTCCATATCATATCTGTATTCCCAAATAGAGTTGAAAAGACATCTAAAATAAGTCCAACAGTAGAATATTGCAGAACACCACATTTGTCCATTATCATGTCAATATCAAATATGATTGCACTGTTTTGTAGGACTTCATGAATGACATCAAGTGTTAAACTGTGTCCAAAGGCTACCCTTTTCATGTCCAATTCATTTTTCAGTCCAAGTAAATGTACTTCAAGTTGTTGTTTAGCTTCTTGAGGCATGTCTCTTTCAAATGAACAACTTTCAACACTTTCAAGTGGTAAATCCTTTTCAAATTCATAATGTTTTTCTGACAATTTCCACAGCTGCAGGTTGCACTGCAAATATCACAACACTTGCAGCTGGGTAACACTTGGGGTGAGGGTACCTTGTCCTCATATAGTGATTTAAGTAATTTTCTTCGGCACATATCAACATTTTTTGTGAACTTAAGCATTTCTGGTGAGTTTTCTCAGCTGCTGTTCATGATACATAAGAATAGATTGGGAAGATGTCCCGTCTCGTCCAACCCGACCAATTTGCTGCAAGTAAGCATCAAAATCAGATGGTGGCCCAAAGTTCACGACAATGCTACACTGAAAATCTAATCCCATTCCAACTGCATTTGTAGCAATCACCACTCGCAATGTACTAACTGTCATCTTTAATTGAATTAAGAATCTGCTGTTTCGCTTTGTCCACTGTTCTGGAATGGAACATGTTGAATAGTCGGTTTTCACTACGTTTTACACCAACATATCCTTTATCGCCAAGCTCTGTCTCAAAATGTCTGATTATGTTGGAACAGTCTGAGATTTGTCTGCAGTAAATCATATACTTTGGGCAGCATTTCCCTTTTGATTCAAGATTTTTTTGTAACAGCCGAAATATATTCAATGGATTTGATTGCAATTTCTTCACGGTTATCTTGATATTACCTCTGTCTGGAGACTATAACCTCATGAACTGCCCTCATACCAAGAAGATCCTTTATCTTCTTTTGTGAAGATGGACTGTTTATAAAGAAGAGTTCAGTCTTTATGTTTCAAATTAAGTAAGTTATTTGATATCATTTCAATTTATGATACTTGCTTCTGTAAGTTTTAAGTGAAGATTCTTCGTCATTTAGTAAAGTTGTCTTAAACTGACAAGTAAATTTCATTTACAGACAAGTAAAAATGAAATTCACTTGGCCACTGACAAGTAAGTTTTTGAAAGATGTTGCCACCACTGAATTGTTTAAAGTCCTGTATGTTTAGAATGACATTATACTTTCCAATAATGTCACTTTAAAATTTAAACTAGTGTAATGTTAACTTGTTTAGTTGTGTTTATCGTTTGGTTTATATATATATATATATATATATTTATGTCTGGGTGTTCAAAAATAATTATTCCCATATATGGCATAGAATATATATATATATATATATATATACAGTGAATGAAAAGAATGCTTGACAGTATTAAAGTGACAATCACATTTCAAAGAACTATATGACAATTTGAAAATTCTATAAACATTTATACATGAAAAATTAATAAAAAAACATTCAACTTAATTTTCTTGATTTCATTTATTAAAATAAGCCCTACTTTGCCTTTAAGTGACACAATCTAGACCAATGAGGCCTAAACTGCAGACTATATTAGACCTTCATTATTTGGGGCATTTTAGCGAAAACACAGTTGTTTTTTTTTAAACCCGAGTAGAATATTGAAACTAGAGTAGACTAACAAATTGTACACAAAGTTTGTTGACCACTTATTGGATTTTAAACCTTCTTGGAAGGCACATTGCAAGAAATTATTGTTACTTGAAATGTTCCAGATAGAATTAAAATCATTTGGATGCATAGTGCAAGAAATAGTTGTTAATTGAAATGATCCTGTTAAAATTAAACTATTGATTGTCTTAAACAGAAACAAAACTCAGACTTTTCATATTGTATTTATTAAGTATATAATTGAAAACTTTAATAAAGACCGACTTCGATTATATTTGAGGGCCTCATGAAAGATAAAATGCATTTAAGTTACTTTTCTCATAAAGAAAATGTCTTATTAAACTAACCACTACATACAGCAGCACCATGTTTATCTAAACAGTTTGCCAACAGAAAGATTCAAACCAGTATTGACCAAGCTATTTGTCAAAATTTTCTATGAAAAATAAATATTATTATACTAAATAGATTATGATTTCCAAATTAATCTTATTGTATGGTTTTATTACACTGTTAGCAGTAACTTTACTCTTTGAGATACTTGTTCTAGCATTTAAATAAATTGGTAGAGGTTAAATTATGATAATTACTTGGGGTACGAAACATCCAGCGTACAAAACAAATTATTCCCCCAAGTGCCCTATCATCGAAATTTCAATAGTTTACCTGTCTCCATTGAGGTTTATGTAAGAAAGTTTGATATTTTTTGCCAAAGGAGGATTCCATCTACAGTTCAAAACACTTGGTCTTATTTCAAAGAGTATGAAAAAAAGTGTAACAATAATTTAAAATATTGTCATTACCAAGACAAGGATGTGTGAACTTCATCAAAGGCCAGACACACAAGGTTCTGTTTGTAAACGTCACTCTGTAGCATTTCTCTCCAAAATGTGTTGGACACCAATGTCTCTGGATTTGAATACATGTAACTAAATTCTCCACGACGAATTTTCTCATTCTCTGAATTGTCCATTCCAATATAAGTTGCTTTCAATCCAATGTCTCTTAATCTCTCCACTTGAGACTTCATCAGAGAAATTAATGGTGATATCACAATCACTACCGCATTCGGTTTTTGAAGAAACTCAACGCTGTCGAAAGTCCTTGAAAACATAATGATTTCCCACATCCAGTTTTACAACAGACGAAAACATCAGTTTTATTCAATAAAATAGATTCCAGTGCAGCTTTTTGAAATGATTTTAATCAATCATAACCAAATTTGCATACGATAAAGATAAATCTACTTTCCAGTGTACATGTAAATGCGTTTACAGTCGCCATTTTGTTTGTTTTACATATTTGCGTATCGGGAAAACACCTCTAATTTTAGTAACACAATTTTAGTCACATCATGACTGCTATTAACCAATGGAAAATGGTGTTATGTAACGTTAGGCGATTCTGCAAACACTGTTAATTGATTGGGACGTCAATAGGTCAAATAGCAAGAATCTGCACTCGTTCAGTCAGAGGGTGATTTAAATGAGGAGGAAATCATCTGCTGACTTGGGAAAGTAACATGCTTAGTGCACACAGATGTGCAGTACATGCAATATACACTAGATACAGTAAGATAACTGATAACAAAACTATTCGTACGCTACTGAGTGCACTTGTTCATTCGGATACACTATTTTTTCATTATTTGAGAGTGAAGTCGATAATCAAAATCAAGATAAAAAAGAAATTTTCTTTTCACATGAATATAGTATATATAAATGTTTATGGTATAACGCATGATAAAACTTATTTTGGTCAACAATTCGTCAATTATAGTATAAATATCAATATTTAGCCAATCAATATAATATGTTTAAAATACATATTATACAATAGATGATGCATCAATGGTTATCTACGGTTTCAAGGCCAATTTAGTTGCATATTTAAATATGATTTGTTTTGCGCAACAAAAAAATAAATTATATATATTATGGAAATAACGATGCTAAAAGATTAATATGAATTCACTATTTGCTTTGCTATTTTGGTATAAATTAGTTATAGAACATACAGAACAAGTACTTTATTTCGATTTAAGCGTATACAGCTCCAAATACTAAAGAATTAATGCATGCGTAAATCAAACAAAATAGATATGCGGAAAATTATATGATTATGATTCTATTTCAGTATTTTGGCAAAATAAAAATTACCCACTTTCAATTCAATTTTGAGTTTAGTTTTATATTTTCCATTAACATAGTTCCAAGTTTGTGCTTAGTTGTGAACAAATGTAAGCAAAAATGTTATATTGCAATCAAAGTGAAAACAGTTTACTTGTGCACATCTCAGTAAAATATGCAAATAACAGTAATACATTAATTGTACTCTAAAATATAAAGTGGATCAATAGTGCAGTGGATAGAGTGCTGGTTTCAGACAGCAGAGGTTGTGAGATTGACCCAGGCTTTCCACTATGACCTCTCAAATCACAATTCAGTACCAGATCTAATAATGGAATGCACTGGAGCTTCACAATCAAGCTAAATTAAATTAATGTAAAATAAATGTACGTATGCCAAAATAACACGACAGGCCAAAATAACATGATAGACACAGGAAATAAAAACTAGTACACGGAAATTTCTATGTGACCTTTTTGAGGTGGCGATTTTATAATGACTAAAGAACCTTAAAAAAGGAACAGGTTTTTACCATGTGGAAGTTTTATATAAACAAAAAAGAACAGATATTAACTGCCTATAAAATAGTAAATATATTGTTTTCCTACAAAATCGATATGCCTGATCACTTGCACCTAAGCAGGTAACAATTAATAATGATTATAATAATAAAAATAAAAAGTATAAAAAGTTATAATAATAGTAATAACAATAAAATTAAATGCTATGATAATAATATTAACATTAAATAGTAATAATAATTATGATATTAATAATATTATAAAAAAATCTGCATTTTTTAGTATTTATTTTGATTATATATTTCTTATTCAATCACATGCCGCGGGTTAAATTAAGATTCATTCATATGGAACAAATTATAATCGAAATGAAAATTACACACTGGCAGGGTTCTTCGTGGTCAATGGACTGATAAATCACCAATTAAATATTTATTGACAAACATGGTTCTCACCATGGGTATCTGTTTTGATGATTGCCATGCAACTCTGCCTACATAATAGTAATTAAATTGTTATATTAATTGTGAACGACTGACCACATGCTAGTACACACGTTTCCAATATAAAAGCCATGACAAAATAATAGATCCAAGTTATATATCTTTATTAAAGTTTCATCTTTTTACATCATAAATACAAGAAAATATCAATGGAACCGATGGATGCTCCCAAAGTGAGTGTTTGTCACTGTACCATATTCCCTTAGTGCTGATGGCTACTAGGTTGAAAAATACCAAACTGCATAGCAGCAACAATATGTGGCTCTGCACTTGACAGAACTCATTCGCAAATCATTGACTTGGAACAAAATGACAATATGTGCATATCTTAGCTAGTTTTACAAAATTAAAACCAGAGGTTGTGGCGAAATAGCATCATGAAGACAATATGCACATTACCACTAGGTAATCATGCATCCTAGCAAGTTTCATAAAATTCCAACCAGAGGTTGTAGAGAAATAGAGCGGAGAAGAGTTTGGTCACAGACAGAATGAAAGGGTCACAAAATCATTGAACTGGAACACAAACATAGCAAATTTCATAAAACTTCAATCTGAGGTTGTAGAGAAATAGTGCGACAATAATTTGGTCACAGACTCAATGAAAGGGCCATGACTCCATAAAAATCATCGAACCGGAACACAATGACAATATGCGCATCTCCTATTTGTAGTGATGCATCCTAGCAAGTTTCATAAAATTTCAACATGGGGTTGTAGAGAAATAGCGCGAACAAGAATTTTGACAGAAAAAATCAAAGGGCCATAACTCCTTGAAAAATCATTGAACCAAAACATAAAGACAATATCCGCATCTGCACTTGGTAATGATGCATCCTAGCAAGTTTCATAAAATTCCAACCTGAGGTTATAGACAAATAGTGCGGACAAAAATTTGTCTACTTGGTAGTGATGCATCCTAGCAAGTTTCATAAAATTCCAACATGGGGTTGTAGAGAAATAGCACGGACAAGAATTTGGTCAGAGACAGAATCAAAGGGCCATAACTCCGTGAAAAATCATCGAACTGGAACACAGATATTATGCACATCTGCACTTGGTAATGATGCATCCTAGCAAGTTTCATAAAATTCCAACCAGAGGTTGTAGAGAAATAGCCCGGACAAGAATTTGGTCCCAGACTCAATTAAAGGGTCATAACTTCTTGAAAAATCATTGAACCAGAACACAAAGATATAATGCGCATCTCCACTTGGTAGTGATGCATCCCAGCAAGTTTCATAAAATTCCAACATTGGGTTGTAGAGAAATAGCCAGGACAAGAATTTGGTCACAGACAGAATCAAAGGGCCATAACTCCGTGAAAAATCATCAAACCAGAACAAAAAGATATAATGCACATCTCCACCTGGTAGTTATGAATCCTAGCAAGTTTCATAAAATTCCAACCAGAGGTTGTAGAGAAAAAATCTGGACAAGAATTTGATGACGCACGGACGGACGCACGCAAGGTAGAAGCAGCGACTATATGCTTCCCCCCTTTTGGGGAGCATAAAAACATACAATAACATATACAACGTACATAGCCATTCAAAATTAGAATAACAAAAGACTATTGCTATAAAATCAATTGACATAAAATATATACATTTATCACAGTTTATACATGCTCTATATTAGAATAAGATGTATAGTATATAGCATTATACACTGTAAGAATTGAGACACTGGCGCTAATCTTGGCTCGAAGCCTACAAGTGTGTTAAAATAACTCTTGTTAAATCGTGAAAGGAAAAATAAATACTAATGCATCGCTATATACTAGTAGTCAAAAAATATTTTAAAAGATCAGTTATCACCCCAGATCCGATCTGGAATGACCTGATCAGCACCGATTTCTCAACATAATATAAAATTAATTTGTTTTACATTTTAAGATACATAACATTATTTATATAAAATATTTCTATGTTTTTGTTGTACTGTAAAACAGGTTTTGGCACATATTATTATCATATCTTTATTGGAAAAGAGAAACTTCATTTTATTACTGTGCAGTCATCAAAATTATTAAAGTTCGCATCTATGCTTTAAGCATCAGATCTGTCCGAATATCTTTATAAGTGGCACATTTTAGAATAACATGACATTCATCTTCTATAGCATTATTACAGAAAGGACATAATACCCTCATATAGACCAGTTGCTAGTTTTAATGGCGCAATGCCACATCTGAATTTTGCAAATGTGATCTATGCTTCATTGGTAGCACAATTTTACAATAATTTTCTACTTCAAAATCAGTTTTAAAAAGCCAATAAGTTCTTAATTTGTTTCGCCCATTACCATGTATACTAGTTGTTTGATTTACACTTGCTTTCCACTGTGTAATATATATATAGACATCATCTTTTCATCTTACAGTATCAACAAATTTAATTTTGTTAATGTTTGAGTATGTAAGAGTATGAAGCTGAAAACTATCAAATTGATTTATAACTGTGAAAACCCAATTTTTAGCTTTACTTCGTGTCCAAATAAATATTCTTTTATTCAGTCTTGTATCAATTGTATAGATGTTGTGTACCAAATGGCTCGCTATACATTTCCATTGTTTAACTATTGGAGGGACCAAACTCATATCGCCTGAAATGTACAATGCTACTCTTAGTAAAATTAATTGTCACAGTTAATACTACACCAGCTATTTAACTCATTAAGCATATGCTGCAAGTTTTCTTCATTTTCAGCAAGCAGTATAATATCATCAGCATTCATTAAAATACTAACATTTTCATTATCAATACAGATACCTTTACAAAGGGATTTTATACCTAATGCTAAGTCATTTATAAACAAATTGAATGATAAGGGTAACAATGAACAGCCTTGTCTTAAACCAGAATTCACTTGAAACCAGTTGGTATACAAATTATTTACCCTCACACAGGAAGAAACAGATGCATATAAAGATTTAACAGCTATAAGCATTTTACTAGAAACACCAATACACTGCAATCTCTCCCAAAGCTTGTCTCTATTAATATAATCATAAGCTTTTTTAAAATCAATGAAAGCACAGAATATAGAGCGTTTAAGCTTTTACCTAGTATCTATTTGTTTGTTAGAGATGAAAGTTGGTCTATTGTGCTACGTTTTTTCCGAAAACCATTCTGCTCGTCAACAATTTTATTATTATTTTCCGACCAAATATACAGACGGTTATTCAATATAGAACTATACAATTTATACATCGATGATGATTATGATACACCCCTATAAGGGAGTGGATCTTTTGGGTCGGCGGAGCTCGACTTAGGTATAGGATTTATAATAGATTTACCCCACGAGGATGGAATAAAACCTGTATTAAAACAAACACTAAAAAGAACATGTAAAAAGTATACTGAAGTTTCATTTTTAAGAACATCCACCAGTATTTTATTTAAACCATGTGCTTTACCTTCTTTAGCATTTTCAGTAGCTTTTTTTTAACTTATAGAATAGATATATATATATTCATCCAAAATAAAACTAGTATTCGTGTTATAAACATTATTATGATCATTAGTTCTTATGGGATCAATAGTAGAGTTATAAAGGTCAGGGCTAGAATTTAACTTTTTTGTGCACTGGCAATTTTGGCCAGTGCCTAAAAGTTCAACTGGCCAAATTTAAAACCAACTAGCCAAACCAATTTTCGCAGAAACTTGTCCTAAATGTCTAAATAAACCCAAAATTAATTGTTTCAAAGCCCGCATGTTATTAAATATGCATTATTTGCTTGTATTTATTTTATAGACAATGATATCAATGTTATTATAAATGTTAAGGTATTTCAATTTTAAAGCAGTACTTAAAAAATAAAGTTGTCTTTGTTACTTATTACACTACCATCAATAAATGCATACAATGATATATCATAAATAAACACGTTTTAACTAAACAAAGATTCAACATAAACAAGCGTACAGAGACTGATATTGAGACAAACACACATTTCTATTTATAGAATTAATATAGCCAATGTCTGTGCGTTTTAAAATTAGATCTAGATCTAGCCAAGGACGATTGTTTAACATGTGTAAATGTTGTGATATCATAGTAATATAGTTTAATTATTATGGATGATCTGTCGATCGCGTGGTTTCTACAACTGACACACCATTTTGTTATTGTCAAATTTATGTCCAGTGTGATATTGAGCTGTCCTCCTATTTCATTACAGTATTAACGGAAGGATTATTTCTCTTTTTTCTTGTTGGGACTTGCTTTCATTCGTCAGTTCATTGGAGAAAAAGATTTTATTTTATCAGCCATTTTAACAGCTGACAAAATATGTAAACAATAAATTTGACGGGTTTCAACTTTACTTTTATTTTATAGAGTGAGTGCGCGATCAATCAAACAAGACGCAGTCTACTCATTAATGTTGTTGACGGGTTTTAACTTTACTTCATTTTTGCAGAATGAACTCGAGATCAAAAACAATTGGACGCAGTCTTCTCATATTAACTATTTAATACATGGCATTGACAATCGTGCTGCTAGGGGGTAATTTGGCGCGAGAAGTAAAAGAAATTGGGTAAAATTGACAAGAACTCGTTATTTTTACCAGGATAATACTTGTTTATTTTCCAAAATCAATAAAATGAATATAATAAGTAATTTTTTCAACTTGAAATCCACTCGCAAAAAAATGCCAGCTTAAGTAATTTCAACTAGCATTTTCAAAATACAGTTCGCATTTTGCGAGTGGCGAGTGCTTAAATTCGAGCCCTGAAGGTTACTATAATCTTTCTCCCATTTACTTAAAACATCCTTAAAGGGATTATATTGGCAAGTAACACAAACACGCTGTTAATCCAGACTTTTCCAGTATGCAATGTGCACAAAATAATAGAGATTAATTTTAAAGATTAATCTTGGTTATTCTGGTAACAATTTCCGTATATATTCGGACACGCTTTACGGAAGCAAGTTGTATTTTAAAGACGCTAGTTTCTCTATAGTAACTATTCCTCGCGATATCGGACGTGAACTGGTCGGGTATATAAGGCCATGTGACCGCCACGTCGCCCTCGCACTTTCATATTGCACGGGTAAAAGCAAAACATCAACCCACCCACCGCACCCTTAACCAAGTTACAATTTCTAAAAATCTCCTCTATTTTATGCATACAGAATTAACATGTTAACTGTTGGTCAGTTATTTAATTTCAGTACATGTTATACACCATGGACTTGAGGCACGTTCAAAGACACAAAGGCTTCGCACTACAACAGTCCGAAAGGTGGCGATCTCGTCTTCTGAACTGAGCAGGCAATGAACATTTTGGTCCAGGTGTTGTTTGTGAACCATCGAGTTTAAACGATTAACAGTAACAATTCAGTGTTAACATCCCTTGCCAATTGTTTACGCAGCTTTGAAAATTACGTAGCTAAATGCTGGCTTTTACGTAGCTTTCTCCATTTTGCTAAATTGAAGCTCCGTTTTAACTAGGTTTTACGAAGCTTCCTAAATTGAAGCTGCATTTTTTTTAAAAAGCTGCGTTATTTCCTACATAGCTGCGTTTTTTCTGAAAAAGCTGCGTCTTTTTCTTTAAACCTTCATAAAACCTGCGTATTTAGTTGGTTTACATCCATAATTCCTTCTAGAGCTGCGCAATTAATTTCATAGGTTCATAATAGCTGCGTATTTTATTTAAAAAATTCATAGAAATATTATTAAAGCTGTGTTTTAAGTTAAAGCTTCGTAAAACCTGTATATTTATATTCGATAAACAAAACAGAGGTAAAAAACAAAATACGCAGGATTTACACAGCTTTAAAAAACTGCGTCTTTCAATAAAACATATTATTTTGTATATCCACAAAGTCAAAGACATTGCAACAATAACAAAACAGAGTAATTGTTGCAGAGTTAATATAAATGCACTATTACACAATAGATTTTTTTCTAAACTGCCTTTTCAACCATTTAATCAACTTTTATTTCTATTTATCAAGGCTGTCGCATATTTTTTTTAATAATAATATGACACTATTTGATTTTTGGTAAATATTTTTTATGCTTTTTGTAACACTGCAAATGAAATACAGAAAAATAATCATCGCATACTCTCCCTATAGAGTTAAAAATGAGCTATGTTGCAAAGTATGTAAAATTGAAAACAAATAATAACATTTCATTCTTTTATTACCACTGAAAACTTGCTTCATTAATGTGAAACACTTTGATTCTGAATGAAACTTTTTAAAACTTTTACACCCAATATGAATTGAGTCATAAATGACAATGTTACTACTTTCCAAATAGTGATCTGTCCATGTTGGCTTGTCTTTGTCAATATCTCTATCAAATACAGGTGGTTGTTTTTCACTGGTTTATCATTAATCACAGATAGCTGAATTAAAGTTCCAGGTATGTCCCATTAAATATGGAACAATGGTGTATTTAGTTGCCTACTAACAGGATACACTGTAACATTTTCTTAATTTATTAAAGATTCTATTGCACCCACATCCTCAGATTGTTGTGTATCAGATATCTCTTGATATATTTTGAGGCAATAGCTCTACATTCTTGTCCATATTTCCCCTGTACAATGGCAGTCCTAAAATACAAATATGTTTTATTATTGTAAAAAACTGTAATTAAAAGTATTATTAAATGCACAAGAGTTGATTATGATGGAACATACATATATACATATATGTGATAGGGAAAATCATATGTCAAACAAAACATCTTTCATGAGCCCTGGATCCGCGAAGGATACATAAATGATAGAAATAATAAATAAAGAAGAGAGAATTACCATTTTGCAGTGCTAAAACTTATAACAAAAAAAAATATATATACACAATGAGGTCCTGGGTTTGAGCCCATCGCTGTTTAAAAATGTTTGTTAGAAATATGTTGGTTCTACTTCAATATCCATTCTCATATAACTAAATAAAACTGGATTTGGTATAAAAAAATATTATATTAAACATTTGATGAAAAAGGTGTTAATGTGTTAACCTCATTAAAAAGCAAAGATTTTTTAATGAAGTACTACAATCAAAATCACACAAAGAGAAAATATTGAATTGTTTGGCTTTGGTTGTATACAGTAATGCTTAAATATACATGTATCAATGAAAAATCAGGTTAATTTGTACTTGTAAATTTTATTCTATGCAATAATACTTATCTCATTTAAGCATGTATGTAAAAAATGTTAAGCAGTTTATGACATTTGTCATTTTCTGTAACATTTTTTTTCTGTCAAGCTCATCAAATTTACCCATCTTTAAAACAAATGACAGCCAGTCATCTTTGATCCACACAAGGGACCAAAACCCTAGGTTGATAATGTCATGTGATATTAAAATATGTGATAGACTGGACATCAAGTAAATTTGTTCATAACCCCCACTGTGTATAAGGGGTAATTAACCCCCTTGCCCACTGTGTTTTATGACCACTTGTGTAAATAGGATATGCTAATATGTCACCTAAGAGATCAATATAACCAGTTAACTGCAGTATTAGTGGACTATAAACATGTATACCAACACTCAAAGCACATTTTTTTCTTGATTTATACTTTGTAAAAAAGAATGAGCACAACAATCTTCAGTTTTTCCCACCAACTGCAAAATTAATGTTTAATTGACCCTATTATTTGTTTAATATAAAAAGTCACAGATGTTAATTTATAAAACTAATAAACATTTTTTTGGTAAGTGTGAAAACTTATGTGTAGGTGTGTTTATACATTGAAAAGAAAATATTCTTTCTTAGTGGCGTCATATAAACAATTATATTAACAGGAGTGAAATTGAATGAAATTAAATGCTGAGATTCATGGAAGTTATATATTTTTAATATATTTTGAAAAAAATATGTATTGTGCAAGCAAACGTTGTTTTTTTTTTCATATTAAAAAAACCCCACAGTATTACCTTTACAAGTAGTGAAACATTTTGCCATTGTGTCTGTTACTCTGCAACTTCAGGGTGTTAACTTCATCTGTCCATCTCACCTGACAAATACTGCGCAATGGATAGAAAAGAAAATTAAAACAGTAGACTAGTTATAGTTTACAAAGATCTTTAGAACCAAAAATTACTATCTTTGATAAAAAAAATAATTCATATTTTTTAATAAATGAAAACCAAATAGAGACCTTTACACGATTTAATTGATCAACACTATTTAATTTAAGACAAAGATTTTTACACAAATCAAGAGCATAACCGTCTCTAAAATACGAATACAGTACCAAAAGAAAAAAAGTTGAAGATCGGACCTGTGAACTATTTTCCTAATGTTTAGTATACTGAACATTAAATATACATGTTCATTTCACTTCAAGTTATACCATTACTTACAGTGAACACTAATTAATTTTTACTGAAATAATTTTCTGTCACCCGAAACGTTTGGCAGGAGCCGTTTCACTGTGCATTAAAAACATTGAGGCACATGTCATTTTAGACGAACATGTAAATACTGACGTTTATTTATCTATGAAACTTTATATACTTACAACCATTGGACATGCCGCATGTTTTATGATGCAATTGTAAACTTGGGACGTCTCATTATTGCCGAATGTCGAAGTAAAACATTGGATTTCGTATACTTTTCCAAACGGATGTTTATACCGATGCATTATGGGAGTTACGATTGTTTATTATTTATATTTCAAAAAATATTAACTAGATCTACTTCTTCGAGTGAACAACATTTTATTTTTCATAAACTTTTTTCAATTTGATACGAATTAAAACAGTAGATAACGTAATTTCGTTCGCGTTTAAAAATCTCACACCGCGAGATAAGCAGGTGCGCGATGGCGCCATTTTCGTTATATTTTGAAAGTTTGAACTTCGACCGGAGAATATATAATTTTCGAACTTTGAACTCTTGTTTTATTTACAAAATCGTCGTAATTCTGATGTTGGAAATGAACAATTGCAAACGTGTGGCAAAAAGATCATTTGAAAACACAAATATGCTCAAGGAGATCTTATTTAGCAAATTCCGCTGCTCCTGTATAGTCGGGCACCGTATTGGAGGTAAATATTTGATTGTTGCTTTATTTGGAATAATATTACACTTTCACTTCGCGCGATTAAACACTATTGAGAGTTCATTTTAGCATTTTGAATAATTTCCATGTTTTTGGTCGTTCAAATCAACCTCTGGTCAAAATAGACAAATGTTTTGGGTTTTCGTGGTGTATGTATTTTGAGTGGGTGGGGAGGGGTATTTATTATTTTAAAAATGATGCCTGTTTTAAGGGGTTATAAATAAATTATTGGGGTTAAGGTCTTTTTCTGTCAATATTTGCAACAATCAATTTTTGGTTATTATAGATAACATTGTTTTGGAGGGAGGTTTTCCATCAGTTGAACCACTGATTAACATAGAGGTTCAATGTGATCTTTTACGTGCAAATGTGTATGACTCCTAGTACACGGTGGCTCTCCCAGTACACGATGCTCTGGTTATAACTCTATGTGTACATGAGACTGACTGCATAATTTTCACATTTAAATACATGTAATGTGTTGAAAATGCTTTTACCATGATAATATTAATTGTGATCAAGCAATGTAATTTGGTATAAATTATTAATATTGGAACACAACATATGTTATTATTCTTTTTTTTAAGATGCAGATATTTGTAGCAAAGCAGAAACCTAAATGAGGAGAAAAAACAAGTCATGCAAGACTTTCAAAGGTCAGTATTATTCACTGTCCATTCACAATAAATTGTTTTATTGACTTTAGATATGGCTCTATGATAAATCCATGGTTGGTCTGACTTGTGTCAGTGCAATGTGAGGGTTACATGGTGGGGTATCATAATACATTGTGTCAGGTCATGTTACCTCAAAGTTGTACAAAGGTGTAGAATACTCTGAGAGAGTCTCAACCTGTCACACTTGGTTGTAAGTTTGTTGATGTGTCACTTAACATTTAATACAATATAAATGCTGATGTTGATTGTATGTTCAACAAGGGATCAAACTCACAACCTCATTCAATACTCTTAACGGTATATCAATACCGTAGTTTGATGACATGTTATTTCAATGAGGTTCCATATTTTTATGCATACCATTAAAACTTTTTATGATTCTGCACTGCACTCTGTCATTAGAAATATGAGATAGAGTAAATTCCATAGCTGCATTAGAATGAGCTTTTTTCTATTTACAGGAAGAGATCTGAAGCATATAAACAGGATAATGAGATATTGTTGGTCAAAGTGAACTGTCTACAGCACTACAGAGAAGATGCGAGCCCAAATGAAGACATTTGAGGTGGTAAAGGTAATTATTATTGTTTTACAGTGGACGTTGCTGTTGTATGGTGTAGTGTCACTTTCAAAAAAGTTTCAGTTATATCACTACAGTGTCTACTTGAGACTTTTTTTGATGTTGCCACAATAAAACATCATCATGCAGCCACAATGACATAGTATGATACTACATACAATCTCATTACACTGACACCAGGCTAACAAGATCTGGAACTATCTTCTAATTGTTGAATGCCAATCAAAGAAACCTCTTCCAGTACCATTTATTTTAGTATGACCCGGCTGGGGATTGAACCCACAACCTTTCACATGCAAGGTGGACGCTCTACCGCTAGATCACCACTGCAGTGTTCCATAGTGGAAATTTTTATTTAGGGGATTATGGTATGTTATTAGTCATGAAATCTTCTGTCGAAGATCCAGACCATATCCTATACTTTAACACATATTTTGGTTATAGATATATCTAGAGAAGGGGCTGTGTCACATACCAAAACTAGGTAAATGTGATCCATATACTGACTGCTGACCCAAGAAAAGCCTTATCAAAGCATATATTTCCTATAACTATACCACTAAGACTTGGATGGCCATATTCAGTTCATGGATGAATTTTAAGAAGTAGGTGTGTCTCCTTTACTGTAGGGATTATTTGTTTTGTTGTTTGACAGTTATCTTTTGTATAATCAACTCATGTCATATTCAAGCTTTAAACCAATGTGGTTTAAAATAACATACATTCTTTAATACCTTCCCTAGATAACAGCGGTCAACCATTGCAATGTAGCAAGTTAGTCGCAACTTCCCCTTGAAATACAAATTAGTTTACATTAATTGTTCTTCTGGTTTTTTTTATTTCAGTATTGTACTGCGAAGATTTTATTTGGACAGACATGAGATATGGAATATTCAAAGAAAGATCAACACTATCCTTCCGTAGCATCACTTCATACCATCAAGGGCTAACAGATGATCAGCTAACTAACCACTCTTTCCTGAGATCCTGGGAGATTAACTAGTCCTAAAATGCACCTATTTCAACATTATCCGACAACTTTCCCACTTGAATCAGTGGCAAGTGATGCAGTTCAGTCATCACAGAGACTGGCCAGACAGGGATTAAACTCACAATCTCTGGATTGACAGTTTGATATGCTATGGACTGAAGTAACTAGTTCCGGCTAAACATTATTAAAATTTTGCAGGATTTTTATTACTTATTTTTTGTAAAATAATGGTTTCCGATTGATAATTTTTGAAAGGTTCGAGAGAGTTTTATCCCTTTTCAACATAATTTTTAGCAAAATTTTCTTACATACTGTGCAGGGATCTGTTTCTTATTGTAGTTTAATGAAAAATGCAGTATTACGTCAATTAAAATTGGAGGTATTTAATTTAATTGCCCACAGTCATTTAAATACAGGCCATTTATTTTATTTTTCTTGAAGATGCGATAGCACCGTCAGTTTTCACTGAATCTTAACAAAACTTGCTCAGCAGTTATATAACCATAAGATCTTGGACGAGTTCTTGAACCAGCATGAATTGACCACAATTGCCCCCGCCACAGGGATTTTAAGCAAAACTTTAAAAAACATGGTTCAAGGCATAGACCTTAAATATTTTACATGTAGCATAGCATGGGATTAAAGAGTTCTTGAAGTCAGGTCCCTGGGGTCAAATTTGGGGCTGCCACAGGGGTCCCTGTTTTGCATAGAGTTATAAAGGTAAAATGTAGTAGATGCGATAGTATCTTCTTTTTTCAATGAATCTTAACCAAACTTGCACATTAGATGTAGCATTGCAATGGAAGCTCCTTAAATGATTTGCGGATTTATCCATGCTGTCAAATTTGGGGCTGCTACAGGGGTCACCGTTTTACATAGAGTTATATAGGAAAAATGTTGTAAATGCGATAGCACCTTCATTTTTTCGTTGAATCTTCAGCAGTTATATAACTGCAAGATCTCAGACGAGTTCTTGAACCAGCATAGCATCTGTTGCCAGCCAAGCGATTCAGGTCCTCTTGTTGCTAATTTTTGTTCCAAATAACAACTCAACTTGACCCTGTGGCTGGTAATGTCCATTTAATTTTCATTTATTTGAATTTGGGCTTTTTCACAGTTTTGATAATCTTATTTCAAATGCTTAATATTGTTTTATATGATGCATTTCTATTTTATACCTTGTATTTGGTAACTAGATTCTAGCATAATATAAACTTTGTTAAATTGAAAAATGTTTTATTTTATTTATCACTGTCATATTTATTATTTCTCCAGTTTCAATACAAAGTCCTTGGTAAGGACACTATTTCATTAAAAACATTGACTTTATTATTGATTTAATTTTAGAACTTTTTAACACAGTTTCATAGTTCTATGCATGTTTTTTTAAAAAATAATCTAGTTGTATTGGCATTCACTATTTATGCAAAACACATAGGGGCTGCATAAAAGTTTATATGCAGCTAAAATTTATGTTGAAGCTAGCAGTATTGGCACCTGCGTAAACACAGTTTTTGTTCAGCATTTGCAAAGAGGCTGCGTAAAAGCTTCATATACGCAGCTTTTACATAGCTAAAACGTACATAATAGCTAGCGGTATTGGCACCTGCGTAAACGCAGCTTTTATGGATGACCTTCGTAAAAGCTGCGTAATAGCTTCGTATACGCACCTTTTACGTAGCTAAAACGTACGTAAAAACTTGCGGTATTGGCACCTGCGTAAACGCAGCTTTTACGAAGGACCTTCATAAAAGCTGCGTAAACATAGGAACTGTGTAAAAGCTTCGTATACGCAGCTTTTACGTAACTAAAACATATGTAAAAGCTTGCAGTATTGGCACCTGCGTAAACGCAGCTTTTACGAAGACCTTCATAAAAGCTGCGTATACGAAGGGGCTGCGTAAACGCAGCTTTTACTCAGCTAAAACGTACGTAAAAGCTAGTGGTATTGGCACCTGCGTAAACGCAGCTTTTGTGCAATTTTTATGAAGGTCTTCGTAAAAGCTGCGTATACGCAGGTGCCAATACCGCAAGCTTTTACGTACGTTTTAGCTACGTATACGCAGCTATTTAGCTACGTTAAACATACGTTTTACGTAGCATTTTTTGACAAGGGATGTTACATTTTCAAATGTGCCAGCAGTGGCGGAAACGAACTGACGTTGATATAGTTCCAAGTGAAAACAACAAGAGCTAACAAAGTGACAGTCTTAGGCAAACGTAATAATGACAAATAGTTTGAACTGTATATTTTATTGTTATGTATCTATGAAAGTTGCTATCTCCTATTTTTCTTCATTATTCTTTTGCTTTCTTTCCTTTTCTTCTTTTCATCTCTCTTTGTCATGTCTGCGGAAAATTCTTACGTTTGGATGCGTTCGGGGGCATAACGAAATATTACTTATGTATTGGCATATTTCAAATCCATTCTTTTGCATGCCCATGGGTCTTTCAACATACCATAGCAGTCATCTGTGATATGGAGGAGACTCATGCGGCTAAAAATTAGTTTTTTGGGAGTGGTTTTTGGAGCATGTAAGTACTGGCCAGAGAGCGATAAGGGCTAGGCGTTCTTACATTGTCTCACCCGTTTATGTAAGACTACTTTATATTGAAACAGGAAGTAGGCGAAGTTGCGCTGTTACCTGGTTGTATTATGGTGTCAAAGGGGCACCTGCTTTTATTTGGTACTAAGGGGGTACCCGATATTATTATGGTACCAATGGGGTACCTGTTGTTATCATGGTACCAATGGGGTACCTAGTTTGGTTTTTAGTACACCAAAGGGGTGTGTGGCTATCATACTTAAGCGCAACAAAGTTTTGGTTATATATGCCTTCGGTCGCTTCCTTGCGTGAGAATCTTTAGCTTCAATAGCAGTTATCTGTTGAAGTCACAACGGACATGACCATGCGCTCCACTTATACTGAAACAAACTAAGTGATTTGATTTAATTTGGGAATACTTGATAATGCAATATTGTGAAAATAAAATATGGTAACACTTCTCGACTTTATATCAATTGAATCTTAGAGAAATCCTAAGTCCCCATTTCGGTTGTTTGGTCCAAGATTGAATCCTAGAATAATGCTTATGTATGTACGTATAACCTTTATTTACTTGAAAGTTATCAAATTAACAGTAATTGAATATGGGCCAAAACTTTAATACGTCCCGCAATAAAGTATTGCGCAATGTTTACATTGAACTCCGTCAACTTCCCCCAACAAAGCCTCAAAAACGAGATCTGGAACGAGTCTTCACGATGTTATCCGATGACTGATCGGAAACCCGAAAACGGTTCGTTGAAAATGGCAAATGTAAACAAAAACGTGGCTTCAGAAACCCGATGTTTGTAATAAAGAGGTTATGCAATTAAACACTTTCGATGTGTATACCTCCAAGTTATAAGTGTATCTTCATGCTGGGAAGACAGGGAATTGACGGTAATATGCCAATATAATCCCTTTAACATCTGAAGTCAACCTACCATCATCCAGAAGTACCTCCATTGGAATTGACTTTTTCTTGTTATTATGTATGCCTATTTTACCAATAGATTTCCAGAATTCTTTTGGATCATTATTTATATCATTAAACATATCATCTTGTATGTTATACCAATGGTGGCGTTAAGAGCGTTGAAACTCTCTATCAAATAACTTTCTAGCATAACAATAATCAGATTTGAGTTTATTTCTAAGATATATATATTACAGTTTAACCAATCTTTTTCAGACTTACAGAGTTCCATAAACCAGTCAAAGTATTACTCCACCAAGGCTTTCAAATGCGCCTTTTCTTATTGTTAATGCCACAACATACAGACCGAAAAGGCAGTGGGTTATATATTTCATGATTAACAATGTCACACCAGCCATCAAAAGCCACATCGATATCAGTTTGTGAACAGAGACTGCCTTCCAAGTCTGCAATTGCGACATTAACCTTGGTAACAATATCAGTACCAGCCAGAAAATCATTTGGCATACTATGTATGTCATATTTATCGTATCCATCAGTAATATCTGATTTATTTGTAAAAAACAGTTGGATTTTCAATCGTTAAACACCATGTTAATAATGAATGATCTGGAATACTTGTTGGAGCAATTGCACTTATATTATTACAAAGGTTGACGGCATCAACAGTTCTTACAACTGAAAAATCATCGAACAGTGATAAATCATTATGACTTACTAAACAAAAGTCAACAACGGAACAACGTTTAGTAGATATAGATGTAAAATCATTGTTTATAAAATTACGACCATTAAGAATACACATACCTGTATTAGCATTAATAAGAAATTCAATTAAAATATCACCAAATGCATTGGTCTTCAAATCAAAGACATTTCTTTCACACAGAGAATCAACACCAACAATAAAATCATTGTTATCACCACAACGACTATTGAAATCACCACATATAAACGGTTTTCCTACATTTTGGTATTCATACATATCCGTCAAAAGATTATCGTAAAAATTAAAAGCACCTTCGTGACGGGACATGTTCTCGAGAGGAAGATAACAAATGCATGGTAAAATAATGATATCTTCTGTTTTATGAGTAAGTTGTAACCAAAGAACACCTTCTATAGTGTTATCTAGAACAGATATATTAAACCACTTTACAATGTCACTGTGAATAAAAAATCCAACTCCCTCAGAACCCGTTCTAGCCCATAAATGTAAGTTTTTGCGATTGTTACCGTACCATTCGTAACCTTCTACCTGTAGTACATCACTAGCTTTAAGACGGGATTCGGCAATGCCTATAATATCTAGGTTTAGAGATTTCAAACATGGTGACCTCAACATAAAATTATCACTAGAAGGATCAAAGTTCCAACCCCTAACATTCCAGAACCCAATGGTACCTAGCAACGACCTCTTTGTCCATTACCACGTCGAACATATCCTCGACTACCATGCCTACCATTGGCCGTGTTCCAGCTGAGTTGACCCTGTCTGTTAGAGTTCTGACCCTGTTGACCCAAGGTTTGAGCAGCACCAGAGTTTGAAACAGATCCCGTAGAAATGTCAGTTGAATTATCTGACCAGGGCCTCGTACTTCCGCCTCGAGTATGGTAGCCATTATCACGAGTCTTACCACTGTGGTGATTGCGTCTATTCACAACTCGTGAACCATGTAAAGTCAATATATCACCCCGGTTGATGGCATCAATAATGGTTTTGAAATTATTAGACATAAAGCGATCGTCTCTTGTTTGGTCATTATGGATAAAAACATCCAATGATAATAATAGATCCAATGATGATAAAACAAATAATGATAATAATAATAATACAAATAAAATACTACATTTTAACAGGAACTATTTAGAGGCAGGTCTTTGATTTTTATTAGTTTTAAAATTGTAGGATTGTTTTAATCTTGTGAAATTAACAATTCTGATTTTTAGTTTTATCTATTTATTATAATAAATCGCTACCATGTCACAAACTCATTTACTGCAGTTCTTTAAATAAATAAGTAATGTCACTGGTAAGTGTTGCATGCCCCTCTAATTGTCATTGAAAAATAACAATACAATTATGTTATAATAGGTAGTGATGTATCCATGAATATAAAGAGTAATGGACTGATGTTTCAGACTAGGCATGCAATTTCATGGGGTTTTTTTACATTAAAGTGTGTCCTTGACCTTTGTGTAACCTTGACCTTGACATCTGAAGTCATGGTCTGGGTATTTCAACAGTTAAATGCTGCTGAAACATCATCATGACATGCTATTTTAAAATCCCTAAATGTAAGACAAAGTTACAGATCAATTGTTGATAAACTGAGCCAAGTGTTTTTGAAATCCATTCATGTATGATAAAGTTAAAGGACGGACTTGAAATCTCAAACAGATTCAAAGTGTTGTCATACATATGAAAAGTGTGACCTTGACCTCTGAGGTATGGGTCTCGGTCTTACTTATGACACGTCGTCATGTCATATTGATAAACTGAGCCAAGATAAAGGCAAAGTCACAGACCAGACACACAATATCAAACAAATTGAAAGTGTGACCTTGATCTTTGAGGAGAGGTTCTGGGTCTAACATGTGACTTAATTATGTCATGTTGATCAACTGAGCCAAGTGTTTTCAAAATTTATCCATAGATGACAGATCGGTCAAGAAATGTCAAAATGACTGAAAGTGTTGTCAAACAAAAGTTAAATTGTGACCTTGACCTTTGAAGAGGGAGTTTTGGTATTAAGTGCAACACGTCGTCATGTTTTGTTTATCAATTGTAGCAAGTATCATTAAAATCCATCTATGCATGACAAAGTTACTGGCCGGACACAAAATCTGAAAGACTCAAAGTGTTGTTAATCAAACGTAAATTGTAACCTTGACCTTTTGAGGTACAGGTGTGGGTCTTACTCGCAATACGTCGTCATGTTATGTTGATCATTTGTAGCAAGTATTTATAAAATCCATCTATGCATGACAAAGTTACAGGCGGGACACGAAGTCTCACACAGACTCAAAGTGTATTAAAAAAAAACGCAAATAGTGACCTTGACCTTTGAGTTACGGGTGTGGGTCTTACTTGCAACACGTCGCCATGTTATGTTGATCATTTGTAGCAAGTATTTATAAAATCCATCTATGCATGACAAAATTACAGGCCGGACACAAAGTCTCACACAGACTCAAAGTGTATTCAAACAAACGCAAATAGTGACCTTGACCTTTGAGTTACAGGTGTGGGTCTTACTTGCAACACGTCGTCATGTTATGTTGATCATTTGTAGCAAGTATTTATAAAATCCATCTATGCATGACAAAGTTACCTGCCGGACAAAAAGTCTCACACAGACTCAGTGTATTCAAACAAACGCAAATAGTGACCTTGACCTTTGAGGTACGGGTGTGGGTCTTACTCGCAACACGTCGTCATGTTATGTTGACCATTGGTAACAACTATTTATAAAATCCATCTATGCATGACAAAGTTACAGGCCGAACAGTAATCTCACACAAACTCGAAATGTTGTCAAACAAACTAAAATAGTGACCTTGACCTTTGAGTTACAGGTGTGGGTCTTACTGGCGACACATCGTCCTGTTATGTTGATCATTTGTAGCAAGTATCATTAAAATCCATCTATGCATGACAAAGTTACAGGCCGGACGGGAAAACTCAGAGACTCAAAGTGTATTCAAACAAACTCAAATTGTGACCTTGACCTTTAAGGTACGGTTGTGAGTCTTACTCGCGCACATCGTCATGTTATGTTGATCATTTGTAGCAAGTATCAACAAAATCCATCCACGCTTGACAAAGATACAGGCCGGAAACGAAATACCAGACGGATGGACAGACACTGGGATACTATATGCCACACCAAAATTTTTCGGGGGGGCATAATAAAAATATGTGATATATCTGTTTTTTCTAATGTGCAATAAAATATTGGTGCAAAAGATATGCTGACATTCATCTCCTGCGGATTGGGAATGTAATTGACTTGTTATTTAACCCACGGGACTAATGACAATTAATTAACAGACAAAAACTGCAAACTGTCAAAATTGTGTTTATTATCACTTAAATAAGCATACCTCCCATGCAGAGATTGGAACTAACATTTCAAACTGCATATAGGTTCATTATTAATAATAAATGCATATATTACGCAAAATAAAACCACTACATCGTAAATATAATGCCCATGCAAGCACATTTATTTGTGTTTTAAATTTATTTTGCTTACATCAAAAGTCAATATCCAGATGCCAGCTGTGGTAAGTAAGTGACAGTCCTGAATACACATCCCTTAATATTATGTATGTCACACTTTCTACCATTCACTCAGTACTGGTTATATTTTATAACATGGGGTTTTAGGTTCGTTAATTTAATGATATTAACATCATGATATTTACATACTAAAGTAGCATTCTGAAACCTTGAATAACCATTATCTTAAATGAATTTGTTTGATTTGTTGTTAATTGGCTGGCATTTTTTCTTTCATCCTTTCTTTTCAATCACATACTGCGGGCTCAATTAACCCTTTACTTCATATTGACGCCTTTGGACACCTAACATAGAAGGCTTTTAAATTATTGGGTGAATTATGTTTATATTAACTGACAGAGTGGAAAACATTGCAGGAAGTGTTCAGATTGCTCGTTACAAGCAATCTGAACTCTTCCTGCACTTTTTTAAAGTTCTTCAGTGATTGGTGTGGGAAAACGCATAACTATGGAGTAATGGGTTAAGATTCATCCATCTGGCAGTAATTACAATAACAAGAGGCCCAAGAGGGCCCTCACGCTCTACTGACTCATAGTGGCCATAGCACTTTTTGAAATTCTACTATGCAATAGAAACATCGGGGCGGGGTCATTTTTTTACTCTAGGGACACCATTTGAACAAATCTAACAAAACTATAGATGGTCAATATTACTACATAAACATTTTGAAAATCTGTTGGACAGTTCATGAGAAGAAGATTTTTTAAGATTTGGATTTTTTTTAGTAACAGTGGCAATCTTGAATTCTAGACAGAAAAAATAAATCTTTTGTAGTCTCCTATGCAATAGAAACATCCATGTGAAGTTTCAGTTTCAATGGCCTAGTGTTTTCAGAATAAATGAAAAAAAAAAGAGAATTTTCTGTTTTCCCACAGTATCCCTATGTAAAATTCTAAGTCCCCTTACAGGGCCCCTATATATTTAAGCCCCTAAATTCTTATCTGCAATCAAACCCCTACACTTAGGGATAATTTATATCAAATATGTACAAATCTGACATACCGGTTCTTAAGAAAACAATTTTACTAATTCCCAATTTGTACCCTTTTGGGGCCCCTCCTGACCCCTTAAGACATAGGAACCCAGTTATTTACAAATCTTAACCTCCTTTACCTAACAATGCTTTAGTGAAAATATAGGCAAAATGATTTCCATTTTAAAAAAAATAAAAAAATATTATATTGACATGTGTCCCCTAATTGAACTCTCGGGGCAGGGTCATTTTTAACCCTAGGGACACCATTTGAACAAATCTAACAAAACTATAGTTGGTCATCATTACTAAATAAACATTTTGAAAATCTGTTGGGCCGTTCATGAGAAGAAGATAAATTAAGTTTTGGACTATTTTAAGTAATGGCGGCCATCTTGAATTTCAGATCGAAAAAAACATCAACTTCTGTTTAGTCTCCTATGCAATAAAAACACCCATGTGAAGTTTCAGTTTAATTGGCCTAGTGGTTTAAGAACAGATGAAAGAAAAAGAGAATTTTCTGTTTTCCCATAGTATCCCTATGTAAAATTCTAAGTCCCCTTACAGGGCCCCTATAAATTTTAGGCCTTAATTCTTATCTGCAATCAAACCCCTACACATAGGGATAATTTATGCAAAATATGAACAAATCTGACATACCGGTTCTCAAGAAAACGATTTTAGTAATTCCCAATTTTTACCCTTTTGGGGCCCCTCCTGACCCCTTAAGACAGTGGAACCCAGTCATTTTTACAAATCTAATCGCCAAACAATGCTTCTGTGAAGATATAGGCAAAATCATTTTCATTTTTAAAAAAAAAACAACATATTATAATGACATGTGTCCCCTAATTGAACCCTCGAGGCGTGGTCATATTTAACCCTAGGGACACCATTTGAACAAATCTAACAATACTATAGTTGGTCATCATTACTACATAAACATTTTGAAAATCTGTTGAGCCGTTCATGAGAAGAAGTTTTTAAGTTTTAGACTATTTTTAGTAATGGCAGCCATCTTGAATTTCAGATCGAAAAAAAAAAAATCTTCTCTATAGTCTCCTATGCAACAGAAACATGCATGTGAAGTTTCAGTTTAATTGGCCTAGTAGTTTCAGAGAAAGTGCTGCTAACAGACAACAGACGACGGACGACAGACAACGCGCCATCACATAAGCACTTCTTGCCTTTGGCCAGTAGAGCTAAAAACTTATAATATCAGAATATCTTTTTTCAGTTAACTGAAGCCACATTTGGACCCAAATCAAGAAAAACACAACAAGACTTTTATTTTTCAAAAATCATTTATTATATGTCAAATTGCATTGCACGAATTATAATGAATTTTTCATCACACATGCAGTGCATATTATTGATTATAAAGCTGATTTTAGTTTGAACATTACCAAAACCAGTGACATATCCACCCGCTGTTAAGTCACTGCTTACACTGGTAAAATTTATGGATTACTGTTAGGCCAACGATGTATCAGCTGTATCGAATTATTAATTAAATTTAATTATTAATAATCAAAATATAGACACTTCCGTTAAACTTTCCTACTATCAATAATGGTTTATCGGAAATTTAAAACCTTTTGCCCAGCAGGTGACACAATATGTAGACAAACAATCGGATTATGAATTAAATAACCTTGACTAAATCCCATGGATACATTTTATTTATTTCACCATTGGAACAGATTAAATTAAAAAGTCAATATAGAATTAATTTAAGAGCTGAGATGTTGCGTTTTCGTTATGGGCCTGAAACTGAACTGAGTGGACTGAACATTGAGTGAACACTGAACAAACGTCGCGAATGCTAAGAAGAGTATTAAATAAAGTTGGTTCAGAACACTAAGATACACATCGCTCGTGAGCGAATACTTGCCTTTGTGAGTGCATTAAATTAACCGCATTTAATCGAGTGTACGCAAACAGAGCGTAAACAGAGTGCAAACTAAGTGCGAACGGAGTGCAAACTGAGCACAAACAGAATACAATAATGGGGTGATTAAGCGGTTTAGGGTCTGTAAGTGTCACATGCCCCACCGACCCCCAAATGGTCTGTGAAAATAATAAAAATTTATTTTATAATAGGAAGAGATTTAAATGTATCCATGAAAATCAAGAGTAATGTAATGTTTCAGACCAGACATGCAATTTCATGTTTTTTACCTTAACCTTTGTGAGACCTTGACATCTGATGTTAAGGTCTTTCTACAGGTAAATGCAGGTGACACATTATCATGACATGTTGATCGCTTGCATCAAGACATTTTAAAATCCCTCCATGTAAGAAAAGGTTACAGACATGAACTATCAAACAAACTGAAAGTGTGACCTTGAATTTAAGGTAAGGTTCTGGGACTTACACACGACATGTCCTCATGTTGATCAATTGAGCCTAGTGTTTTTAAAAATCCATCTATGTATGACAAAGTTACAGACGGGACTTGAAATCTCAAACAAACTCAAAGATTGACCTTGACCTTTGAGGTACAGTTCTGGGTCTTGTGAGCGACATATCATCATGTCATCTTGATCAATTGAGCCAAGTTAAATCCCTCCATAGAAAATAAAATTACAGATCAGACATTAAGTATTAAACAAATGGAAAGTGTGACCTTGACCTTTGAGGAAAGATTCTGGGTCTTACATATCGGTCTCACTACACAGTTGAATTTTGTTCTTTTTTCTATGTAAAATAAGGTGTAGGATTTCCCTTGTAAAAAAAGAATTCTTTGTAATTTTTTTATTTCATAGCAGGAATGTAAACCCACATAAAAATGCACAATAAGTGGTAGGTTGACCAGGTTTGATTTTTTTAAAAGCGGGTGCAGTGACACCCTGAGATTTTTTTAAAAAAATACTCATAAATACATGCATACGTTGAAATCCTATAAAAGTCACTTTTTTAACACCAGTTATGTCTTATTGCAGTATATGCAACAACTACATCTGCAACAAGAAATCACAACTACTAAGAACCATTTTGAAAATATTTCAAAACCAAATTACATAGGCCTTGTTTTTAAGCCTAAGAATCATGTTACTGTGGGGAAAAAAGGAGTGTAACTGTGTAGTGAGACGTTAAGGGAGAGAGCATGCGTTTACAAAATTTTACTCGCAACAATTTTACATAATTATCTGATTAAAAAGTGCATTTAAAAGTTGATCTATGTAGATTTTAAGGACTGACAGCTTCAGACAAACTTCATATTTTTAGTAGAATTGGTCACTTATTACCACTAAATGGTGAAATTTTGTTCCATTACATTTCCATAGCTCATGAGTTGTAAGATTTCAGTTGCTGAATGATTTTCTTTTAAAATGATTCTTTATTGTGTAAGAATGTTTACATTGTCTAAATTGTGTAACATTTTAGTGTACTTTACTTAATTTCATAATAAATGCAGTGTTTTAAACATATTCTTATATGGAAATTGCTATTTAAGCTCTAAATCAATTGCCACTTTCAATATAAGCTAGGTGTTGTTTTTGTGCTATAAATAAGAAGAAACTCATGTGCAGTTATTCGCTTTTTAGTAAAGAAGCATTGGGTGATATTGCGTATAATCATTCGCTAAAATTGTGCAGTTGCCGTAAAAAAAAAATTCTAAGCAATAACTTGTACGTAAAACTGAAATAAGATACCAGAAAATACAAAATGGTACGATTTTCCAACATATTCGACAAAAAACAAAATAAAATGACAAGCGACATGTCGTGACAACACGCGAAACATTTTCGGCTACTCAGACAAGTTCATTTTTCTCAACCCAGATTATGTTGACTCTATAAAAATGAAGTGGGTGGGGTACATTTCTAACATGGTCATTATAAAAAAAATATGCTTGAATTGGTGTAAAAATGTCTGTAACAGGCCATCTGGACACTTTACATGGTGTTAAAATGCCAACAAGGTTTGATCATGCAAATGTAGCCTTTCCATGATGACAGAAGGTGATTCTATGCTAGAAAGTTACAATTGTAAACAGAAACAATGACTGTGTTTAGCCTTCATAGAAACATATGACAATTTGTCAATACCATAAACATTGCTAAGTTGGTAGGGACAATAAAATGAGTTTTTCAAGTGCCAATTGTCATACACTAAGTGCACTTCTTTTCACAACATCACAGCTTGAAAAGCAAAACAACTGATTGACACAAATTCAATTTATTTTACTTACATTTTCATCAATATATGGCCATAATATAGTCAAATATTTGTCCAAATCCACTGATTTCTCATGGAGTGACACCGTTAAATACTCAAATTCACTAAATTTACTGCATCTGAGAATATTCTGACAGAAAAAAATGATCTGTGTAATTGTAGCCCTTTTTTCAAGCGTTTGATCATAGTTTTCTTAAGGTCTCACTACACAGTTGAAATTTGTTCCTTGTTCTATGTAAAATAAGGTCTAGGATTTCCCTTGTAAAAAAAAGAATTCCACATAGAAATTTTTATGTAATTTTTTTATTTCATAGCAGGAATGTAAACCCACATAAAAATGCACAATAAGTGGTAGGTTGACCAGGTTGGTTTTTTTTAAAAGAGGGTGCAGTGACACCCTGAGATTTTTTTAAAAAAGAAGTCCTCAAATGCTCATAAATACATGCATACGTTGAAATCCTATAAAAGTCACTTTTTTAACACCAGTGATGTCTTATTGCAGTATATGCTATACCTACTTTTGCTCTACTCATCTGCAGCAAGAAATCACAACTACTAAGAACCATATTAAAAATATTTCAAAACCAAATTACATAGGCCTTGTTTTTAAGCGTAAGAATCATGTTACCGTGGGAAAAAAGGGGCGTAACTGTGTAGTGAGACGTATAACACTTTATCATGTCATGTTTATCAATTGAGCCAACTGTTTTTGAAATTCATCCATGTTACAGACTTGACAGGATATCTCACACAGACACATGTTGAGTGTTGTCAAAACAAACTTATAAGTGTGACCTTGATCTTTGAGGTATGGGTGGTGGTGGTCTTACATGCAACATGTCGTTTTTTTTTAATTTATCCATAGGAATCTCAAACAGATAGAAAGAGTTGTAAAACAAAGTTAAAGTGTCACCTTCACCTTTGAAGTGGGAGTATGCATGTAACATGCGACACATTGTCATGTTATGTTGATCATTTGTAGTATTTATAAAATCCATCTATGCATGACAAAGTTACATGCCGGACACAAAATATAGGACGGACACTGTGATTACTATATCAGATGGAAAGACGGACACTGCAATTACTATATGCCAACTCAAAAATTGGGGAGGCACATAAAATACCATAACGCAGGAGTTATTTTAGTAGATATATGATAACTGGGAAGTCTTGTGTGAAGTTTCAATCAAATACACTCAGTGGATGTTGAGATATTGACATGATGGTAATTGCATCCAAAACTTTAACCAGAACTTTTTAAGTAAAAATAGGGCCATAATTTGCATTGTATTCATACAAAAGTTTTCTTAGTTATTTAAGTAGGTTTGATGACTGGGAAGGCTTTTCTGAAGTTTCAATCCAATACATGCAATGATTACTGAGATATAAGCTTACACACAAAACTTTAAATAAGTGTTGACTGTCAAAATTGATTTACAATAAAAAAAATTAACAGATACCTAGACATCAGGGCTTCTAAAATCACCCATTTTTGGTTTTTAGACATATTTCTGCTGTTCAAAACCGTTTTCTTTTCAAAATTTAATAAAAAAATCAGTCCAGATATTTTCTGATGGTTGTATATAAAAACACCCTTATCATGCTTTACTAAGCTGAGAAATACACCTTGCAGCTATAACATTCAATTGTTTTGTCATCTGCTGTGTGAAAGGAGGTCAATTTTGACTAAGCCATTAGCGATAGTAAGGGAGTTTTTCAGAAGAGTCTACTGCTACATAACATGCCTTCGATGTATGATCACCAACCTATATCGGTTCATCATAATGATTGTGTTTGCTCCAGTAATTTCTTTGATATACTGCTAGCCATAATGTTTAAACTTGTTTGCTTGTGTTATTTTTTTCTCAAGTGGTCAAATCTGGGACTTTTGGACTGAAAATTGCTTGCATCATTAAAATATTTGATAAAAATGTGCAGCATGACTTGTTTGTTTAAGTATTTTTTAACAATGATTTTAATTATAATATTAATGACATTAATTTAGGATAGTGATCAAACCTGGCGCATTTTATTTTGATGTCGGACCGAAATTGTTTGCGTTAGTCGTAACGTTTGGAAAAATAGTTGTCCACAGAGTACAGATCTGTGCATCATCAACGTAACTTGAACTAAATAATTAGTATAAAATTTCCATACCGTTTATATATCTTTGGTTTATCCATTTATTTGATATATTTCCTCCATATCACTAAAATTGCAATCCAACAACATGCTTTAATTTTCAAAAAGAAACAACATAAACATGTCACTTTCAAGGACTTGAAATCATGTATGTTTCACCCTTACAATATCACTTTGATGTTAGCTGACACATGGTGACGTCACAGTCATCAAAGAGACGAAAGCAAATGTGTTCTTTCATTCAATACATGCAATGAAATTGTGCAGTTTGTCTAAGCTCACTTAAAACAAACTAATAAAATTGCACGGTGGGTGGCGTATTGGGATATAAATATATACAATCATGTAGAGTGGTTTTAAAAGGAACAAGAGTTGTCAGAAGACAACAAAGCTCGCCCCTGAGTGTCCAAGTACAAAAAGGGCCATAACGGTGCCAAAATGCAATCCAGATTTATGGTTCTTGTCTCTGTGTGTTCCAATGATGACGGTGAACAAACATGCAAAGTTTCATTCACATCCAATGAGCGGTTGCATAGATATTTTAAACTTAACCCTTTGCTCCATAATACCGCAAAAAAACGCACCTATCCAGTGCGCCTCAATACCGCAAATCCCCGCAGTGTGTTTTTAAACTCAAAATTATTGCATATTAACGCTCAAAACAAATGTCCGACCTTTCTTTTTGTAAACATTAATTCTACAGGAAGTGGATCCCCAAAAAAAAACATGTGGTTACTATTAATAATTACGCAATAAATAGCGTCCAATGAAACGACGGCATTCCCATAGATCACGCGCGAAAGTTGTATGCGAGATCTGGAACAATCTAGTTGAAACAAGGTCATATTTCTAAAAATAACCGTGTTTTTACTTTATGCATCGCTAATCAAAATAAAAAAATCGGCATCTTTGAAGATTTGGTTTGTTTTTACAGTTGATAGCTGTCGTCGGTTGGGAGAATTTGAAGGTGGTATATGACACGTGGCCAGTGATATACCGAGTTGCAAATTTGGTAATAAACCTTTGATTGTTATCTCAATAAAACTAAAATTAAAAAGTGTCCCGCTGAGAACAGAGGATCAAGTTGATTATACCAGGAGAATGAAAACAATCGGCCAGTTCGTTTTAGAACATCAAAATTTTCATTGCGACCGTGTTTTGTATTTTTTTTTTATCAAAATATTCAAGATTTTCGGCGTCTTTTAGAAAGCGACTTGGACGAGTCTGATTTTTCTGACTTTGATATTGATTCATCTGATGATAGCTCTCTCTCTCTGGAGACGAGGATCAGACTCGTGAATGGATGAGCAATTATTCTGATTTGAGGGTGTGTTTTATGAAGCTTTTTATAAGTAACGATTTATCAATTTTTGTCAATAAATAACTGGTTCAAACAGGCAAAACAAACGCGTTACAAATTGTCCGCTATTTGTTTATTCTCACTTTCTACTGGAATGCAGTAGAAACAAAATAAATAACAGAATAAATAAAACTTTTAGACTAATCAGTTGGAAATAAAGATGGTATGACAAGTAAAGATGGTCTTTACAAGTTTGAACAATACAAAAAGTAAATTGGAAGTGGCGAGGTCAGGGGTGGTGGGGTAAAATTTTATTTTTTTATTATTTTTTTTTAAATCTGGACTCGGCAGCTGTAAATTTAGTAGTGGAGTGGATGGATTTATGGGGGTGGTTGGTTGGAAACATGTTTTCAAATTTATTTTTTATAAACAAAGTTTTAAAACTCTGGATTCTGCATAATGTAAATAAGTCGGGTGGGGGTATAAGGCTAGAAAAATACTTTTCCAATATAAATCAGGAAAGGGGTGGTAATAATAATTAAAAAAAATTAATAGGGAGGGGGGGGGGGGGGGGGAGCAGTAACTGGATTCTTTATAATGTAAATGAGTTGTTATGAATGTTAATTTATTTATTAAGTTGTACACTGTTTATTTACATGAATTAGTCATAGATATATATGGTATATTACCATAAATAAATATATTTTTGCAATTTTTTTTTTCTTACTTCACAAACCTATATTTTGTTACACAACTGTCCTATATTTAAAAAAAATTACATCACCAGAAAGAGAAATTAATTCTCCAAAAACTTCACATTTACACCATAACTATAAAATCAGTATTTCACACTGTAAAAAGGAGTTAATTAACAGAGGTGTCAAACTTGAACATTTTTCAAATAAGCTGCATGGAGATAGTGCATGCAATCTTACCTATTGGGTATTGATTATCAGATACTGGTCAACTGTATTGACCTGTGATAGCTGATAAGGTAAAACCTATATGGAGCAAAGGTTTAACCTGGGTGTCTACAGACGCCACCGCCGACACCGGGGTCATGGCAATAGCTCTCCTTAGACTTCGTCCCAGCAAGCTAAAAAGTGATTCTTACGGCACCAATTCTTACGGCAATAAAACCCTGAAACGATTTGCATTTTGGGATTTTAGAAGCCCTGCCAGACATGTACAGTTATTGCTCTACCTTTTCTTTCAAATAGTTGAGCTTGACGAGAAATCGTGGCAGGAAACAACAAACATCAATGAATCAGAATAAAACTTACTTTTTGCTGAAGAGAAATTTGACCCTGGCTGTTCTTTCAAAACAATGAAGATCACATGTGTACTGAAATATACATCAATTTTACTGTGTGTTGTTGTATGGTGTTTAGGGTCACTTTATACATTTTTTCAGACATATCGCAATGTTGTCTACTTGAGACAGTATTCTAAGTGATGCAACACTGGAGTATCAGGCTGCAGATACATGGCAAGATACCTTCCAGACCTAGAACTATCCTGTCAATGAAAAGTGCTTATATACATCAAACTAGGAAGTTTTGAAGTTTTTAGTATGACCCTGGGATCAAACTAACGACTTTCGACATGTGAAGCAGATGCTCTTCCACTAGACCATAGCTGTGTTTAACTGAATGTAAACACAGTACCAAATAATATAACAAGAGTTGTCAGTAGACAACAAAGCTCGCCAATGGGATAAAACTCACCACCCATGCAAAGATTGAGTTTGGAGGCAATCACCAAAACTTAAACGCAACTTAGAACGCAGAAGATTAACTTGGGTGTCTACAGACGAAAAATTAAGTCCAAAAGGGCCATAACTTTGCCAAAATGTAACCCCAAGTTATGGTTCTTGTCTCTGAGTGTTCCATTGACGATGGTGAACACGTGAAGTTTCATTCATATCCAATGAGTGGTTGCATAGATATCTTACCTGATAAAAAATTTTAACCTGAAAAATTAATTCGAAAAAGGGCCATAACTCTGCCAAAATGCAAACCAGAGTTATAGTTCTTGTCTCTGTGTTTTCCATTGATGATGGTGAACACACATGTGAAGTCTCATTCATATCCAATGATAGGTTACATAGATATCTTAAACAAACGTAACTAAATGCAGAAGTTAAACCTGGGTGTCTAAGTAAAACAAGAGGGCCAAGATGGCCCTTTATCGCTCACCTGACTGACCTTGAGTCACCAAACATAAGTATATTATATAAAACATGTACGCTCAAAATTCCAGAAAGATGAGATGGGCAACTGGTTAGAATTTTGATTTGTTTTGAAGATGTAACAGATGTGTAGAAGAATTCAAACTTGGTAGAGGTCCACCGTTGGTAAATGTCAGTGAAATTAGAACAAAATCAGGTCAGTAAATTCTGTCAAGAAAGCTTTTGAAGTTTTTACTATAGATGCGAACTAAGATAAAAATCCAGTTCAAGCACAAAACTAACCTGTTATGTTTAAGAACGGTTTCAAACTAAAGCATTAGACTAAACTATTGTGCATGAAACAATCTGCAGTTCCAGCACAATAAACATTCCTACGAGTTTCAAACACATGCCTTCCCAAAGTATATCACTTGAAAGAATCTTTGTCACAGTGCACTCTCCCCCAAAAACAATTAAGCTCCTCCTCCAATTTAACACTGAAAATCTCAAGCAGACTTCTTGCTGTTATGAAACTAAAGCAGTACACCATCCCTGTCTGAACCAGAAAAACTCTGGACTTTTATATTCAGATTAACACCTATTATAACAAGAGGCCCAAGAGGGCCTGAGGACGCTCTACTAACTCATAGTGGCCATAGCACTTTTTGAAATTCTACTATGCAATAGAAACCTCGGCCATCTTGAATTTTAGATAGAAAAAATAAATCTTATGTATAAGTCTCCTATGCAATAGAAACATCCATGTGAAGATTCAATTTAATTGGCCTAGTGGTTTCAGAATAAATGAAAAAAAAGAGAGAATTTTCTGTTTTCCCACAGTATCCCTATGTAAAATTCTAAGTCCCCTTACAGGGCCCCTATATATTTTAGCCCCTAAATTCTTATCTGCAATCAAACCCCTACACTTAGGGATAATTTATATCAAATATGTACAAATCTGACATACCGGTTCTTAACAAAACAATTTTACTAATTCCCAATTTGTACCCTTTTGGGGCCCCTCCTGACCCCTTAAGACATAGGAACCCAGTCATTTTTACAAATCTTAACCTCCTTCACCTAACAATGCTTTAGTGAAAATATAGGCAAAATCATTTCCATTTAAAAAAAATAATAAAAAAATATAATATTGACATGTGTCCCCTAATTGAACTCTTGGGGCAGGGTCATTTTTAACCCTAGGGACACCATTTGAACAAATCTAACAGAACTATAGTTGGTCATTATTACTACATAAACATTTTGAAAATCTGTTGGGGCGTTCATGAGAATAATTTTTTTTTAAGTTTTGGACTATTTTTAGTAATGGCGGCCATCTTGAATTTCAGATCTAAAAAAATAATTTTTGTATAGTCTCCTATGCAATAGAAACACCCATGTGAGGTTTTAGTTTAACTGGCCTAGTGGTTTCAGAACAGATGAAAGAAAAATAGAACTTTCTGTTTTCCCATAGTATCTCTATGTAAAATTCTAAGTCCCCTTACAGGGCCCCTATAAATTTTAGCCCCTAAATTCTTATCTGCAATCAAACCCCTACACATAGGGATAATTAATGCAAAATATGAACAAATCTGACATACCGGTTTTTAAGAAAACGAATTTAGTAATTCCCAATTAGTACCCTTTTGGGGTCCCTCATGACCCCTTAAGACAGTGGAACCCAGTCATTTTTACAAATCTTAACATCCTTCACCAACAATGCTTCTGTGAAGATAAAGGCAAAATCATTTCCATTTAAAAAAAAAAAAAAAAAAAATATTATAATGACATGTGTCCCCTAATTAAACCCTCAGGGCGGGGTCATATTTAACCCTAGGGACACCATTTGAACAAATCTAACAAAACTATAGTTGGTCATCATTACTAAATTAACATTTTGAAAATCTGTTGGGCCGTTCATGAGAAGATTTTTAAGTTTTGGACTATTTTTAGTAACAGTGGCCATCTTGAATTTCAGATTGAAAAAAAATAATCTCTGGTATAGTCTCTTATGCAATAGAAACACCCATGTGAAGTTTCAGTTTAACTGGCCTAGTGGTTTCAGAACAGATGAAAGAAAAAGAGAATTTTCTGTTTTCCCATAGTATCCCTATGTAAAATTCTAAGTCCCCTTACAGGGCCCCTTTATATTTTAGCCCCTAAATTCTTATCTGCAATCAAACCCCTACATATAGTGATAATTTATGCAAAATATGAACAGATCTGACATTACGGTTCTTAAGAAAACGAATTTAGTAATTTCCAATTTGTACCCTTTTGGGGCCCCATCTGACCCCTTAAGACAGTGGAACCCAGGCATTCTTACAAATCTGAACCTCCTTCACCAAACAATGCTTCTGTGAAGATATAGGCAAAATCATTTCCATTTTAAAAAAAAATAATAAAAAAAATATTATAATGACATGTGTCCCCTAATTGAACCCTTGGGGAGGGGTCATATTTAACCCTAGGGACACCATTTGAACAAATCTAACAAATCTATAGTTGGTCATCATTTTTTACATAAACATTTTGAAAATCTGTTGGGCCGTTCATGAGAAGAAGATTTTTTAAGTTTTGGACTATTTTTAGTAACGGCAGCCATCTTGAATTTCAGATCGAAAAAAAAAAATCTTCTGTATAGTCTCCTATGCAATAGAAACACCCATGTGAAGTTTCAGTTTAATTGGCCTAGTGGTTTCAGAGAAAGTGCTGCTAACAGACGACAGACGACAGACGTCAGACGACGGACGACAGACAACGCGCCATCGCATAAGCACTTTAATTGGCCTAGTGGTTTCAGAGAAAGTGCTGCTAACAGACGACAGACGTCAGACAACCCGCCATCGCATAAGCACTTCTGGCCTTTGGCCAGTAGAGCTAAAAATGGTTCATGATATTTGAATAATATGAATAATATTTCAATCATTGATTATAATTGTATCATTCATCTTTTTATGATGAATTATCTTTTAAAACTTGTATCTGGTATAATATTGTATAATAATAGCAAAAAAAAAGTTTATTTAAAGAGCTGATTACGTCTCCTTACAATAATTGCTATATACAGACATTAATGCTATAAAACAGGGGAAGTAACTTGACATAAAACTAACTCCACCCCCTGGCTGCCATGTTTTTTGACAAATCAAGATGGCTTTAACAAATTTGGTAGAGAGTCACCCATGGAACATTTCTGTGAAATTATTTTAAAATTGAGCCAGTAGTTTCTGAGAAGAAGATTTTTTTAAGTTTTTACTTTAGCTTATATAGTAAACTAACCCCACCCCCAGGCCGCCATGTATTCTGACGAATCAAGATGGCTTGAACAAACTTGGTAGAGGGTCACCCAAGGAATATTTCTGTGAAACTATATAAAAATTGGCCCAGTGGTTTCAGAGGAGAAGTTGTTAAAAGCTAAAAGTATACAATGGATGACGGACAACAGACGACAGACACCAGGCGATCACAAAAGCTCACCTGTGAGCCTTTGGCTCAGGTGAGCTAAAAAGGGCCAGAACTGTGCCAAAATGCAATCCAGAGTTATGGTTCTTGTCTCTGTGTGTTCTATTGATTATGAACACACATGCAAAGTTTCATTCACATCCAATGAGTGGTAGCACTTAAACGCAGAAGTTTAACCTGGGTGTCTATAGGACGCCGAAGTTGGGTTCATGGCAATAGATCTCCTTGGACTTTGTCCCAGAGAGCCAAAAAGCATTAAAGTGGATAATGAAATATGTAATAATTCATTTAAATGTAATTACCAATTCATATAACTATTAACATAAATGTACAATTTTTATCTTTGATTATTGGAGATAAAAATAAATCATCACTGTTTTTCACTTCAATGGATTCCCAAGTAAATCACCTGAAATGTTCCAATACTGAGTGTGTAGAAGTTGTAATGTTTGGCTTTGAACTTCTTGTTGGCATCAGGTGTTTTTTTTCTGAACTTCGATACTGGTACTGGGTAGTATGTTGTCAGGGCCTCTGCAGTTACATATATTTGCATTAAAGCATATAGTGAAAAGTTTACAAAAGTGTAAAACAGTCAACAATAAATGCCCGGAACATGTTAAGAAATTATTCACACGTTATCAGTATACTGACTTTAAAAAATATCTTAAAGGAAAACATATTAAAACAAAAAATTATATTTCGAGGAAAAACAATTGTGCAATTGTGACAATTGCAATGCATTGCAAAATAGCTGGGAGATTCGAGTTTCATTGTTTATCAACTTAGTCTTTACTTGTTACATGACAGGTGACTACTTGGTAAATTTCTTTTCAGGGGTAAGCTTCATCCACAAATTGTACATTGCCAATAGATTATGTTATGTATTAAACGTTTCAACCTGGCAGATCATGAAATAGGGGACAAGGGGTCAATCAGAAATGCCGAATACATATAATATTTAGGTATTATTTTCAATGAAACATAGACATGGAGCCAACCCTTCCACACACATTTCACTAATTATCAATTTGAGAATGCATGGTATGGATTGTCATCTGCCCCTGAATATTTGTCTAAATATTGCATTTCCATGCATTATTTAAACATTCCTGGAAATTCCAATACAATATACTTATATGAAGGGGTATTTTGCTTGCAACCCTCTAAAATAACTTTTTGAAATCAATACCATGTGATCTCTTCCCCAAGCCTCAGTGTTTTTTCGGCCATTTTTATAGCTGTTATTGGGTTATATTCTCAATGGCAAATAGTATCTTTTTTTCCCAATTGAGTGGTAAAAATTCCCTATTGAAAGCTTCAATATTTTTAAATAGTTCCTTGATAAAATAAACACAGTTTTCCCAATTCTGAATTGAGTATGACATATCGATTCTTTAATCAAATGGCCAAAGAAGTAAGTGTAAACATTTTTATGAAGTTGAACAAATATGTTTAAGGCAAAAAGTTTCTCAATGTTAATGAAAATGCCGCTAAAATTCCCAATTCCAAGGGTATGGGTCATCTTCCCAAAATGGTGTAAAAAAGCACTGAGCCTGAATGTTCAAAAACCTTTTTCATATAATCTCTATACATACATGTTAATCCATTTCATTTGGTTATGACAGCTTGCTCTAAAATAAACAACTCCTGTACATAAAATGTGTTGTGACATGAATATAGCACATTGACAACATACATGCATTGTACAAACAATTTTAACCAATCATATTGTTAATATTGCTTGACCAGGAACCCTCTGGCTAACTACAAGCACATAACTGTAACATTTAATGTTATGGAAGGAAATATTTTGTTGTTCAACTACAATATAATATTGTATTGCTTGCCAGCGTTCTTGTTTTGCTCACATAAACAGGCTACTGTATTGACCAACTCATCACAGACTAATGCCCAATAGAGTATTCAGTAATGACTTTAGACTTGAAAAGTGTTGAATTGTATAGTCAGATGAATTTCTTCAACAAAACAGAGCGTGTTGAAGCTGTTTCTAAGTAAAGTGGGATAAAAATACTTGAATTCGAGGTGCTGAATCCAATGGAGCATCACTAAAATATTTCACTGTATTAAATGGCTCAGTGAAATGGCATTGGTCGATTTCACCTTGTAACATCAAAAGATTTTCATCAATTTTTCAGTTGTGTTGCATCTTAAATGATATTGTTAATATTCAAAATTGGCAAATTTAGGGACTATTTTGGCTACAAGAACAAGAGACCCAGAATCACTCAACTGGAAACAAACAGCTAGGGGACCACCATATAATGCTACAAGTAAAATATCTAAGGTCTGTGGTTTGAACATTCACAGAATATAATTTTGTGGCTTAAACTTTCACACAATATAATTTTTAAAGTTCTTTAAAATATGCTTATAAGCCCTGTGGTCGATTCATACTGGCTCAAGAATTTGTCTAAGATCTTTTGGATATATAACTGCTGTACAATATAAAATGGGGCTGTAAATTGTGTTTACATGAAATTTTTAACATTTTCTCATTGTAAATCTATGTAAAACTGACCAGTGGCAGCACCAAACTTGACCCAAGGGACCTGACTTCAATAACCCTTTTAGAGGACCCCCAAACAATGCTACAGGTAAAATATCTAAGGTCTTGAACATTCAGAAAAAATACTTTTTGAAATTTCGTTTAAAATGTGTTTATAAGCCCTGTTGTAGGGGCATCTGTGGTTGAATCCGGCTCAGCCAGGTTCACTCATCCAAGATCTTGTGGTGATATAAACGTTGCGCAAGTTTGGTTAAGATTTGTTGAAAAATAGGGATGATACCATGTGTACAAGAAAAAGGTTAACAGATGGACAACAAATGATGACGGACAATTAACCATGACATAAGATGGTCAGTAGAGCCAGTGGGTATGCATATCAATTAGTGTTCCACAGTGCTCCTTTACAGCATGTTTTGTCAAATACGGGTCATTGGGTATAGAAAAGAAACTGGACCTGAATATATTGTTAGAAAATTCAAAGGACTATAACTAAGCAAAATAATGCAAGGCCACACCTCAGACATCTAAATTTGGTCAGTCGAGATATTATAGATATATAACTACTTGGTAATTTTGAAGAGTATCAAATGAACACTGCAGGCGCTAGAGTGCATATAACTTCAAATAACTCAATTTTTTTTAACAAACTGTTATGTATAACAACTCGAGCAATAGTTTTTGTTTATAGTTTCTAAAAACTATTCAAACCACATGATAATCGGAAAACGATTACAATTCATTAGATGTGATTGATTGAATATTTTATGCCATCGAGGGTTAACAGACGATCAGTTAACCTTACCACTGTTTCCTGGGATTAACCAGTACTCGAGCACAACCCGTCTCAGCATGTGCTGATAACTTTCCAACTTGAATCAATGGTGAGAGACGAATGATAATGAGACGCAATGTTGTATATCAATCATCACGGAGACTGTTCATTAGATGTGAAATACTAGTATAACAATATATATTCCATGATAACAGGCTACTCAACTGGTAAGAACACTGTCACATTTATATACAAAACTAGTAACCGATTATCAAAGTATTGATAAAGACCATTCTAACACACTTCAGAAATTTCCTGTGATTTCATTGGTTGGTGTTCTTAGATTCACGGGTATTAAAAACTGCATATACCTTTGGTAAAATCACCATGTTTTCATGTTCTATATATTACTACGTCATTTCTTCACAACGTCACAGTATTTTTAAAAAATTGTTTGTTGATTTAAATTATTATTTGTTTGTAAAATGTTCAAAATTTAAAGATATATATTGATTATTTCAATCAGTTTGTCGATTTAGTTTGATTTTTACCAGAAACTACACAAAGTACACCAAACGAACGCAAACAAAACGAATATCAAACACGTTTCATATACAAACGGACTAAAATGCGAATGAAACGATAAACAAAACGATACACGGATGCAACAGGGCCAACGATCCACGAACGATACTAAACAATAATGCAAACGTTAAATGCATAAACTATTAAAGATTCGTATATCCTCTAATAGTATAGTAGTTATATTGACAATGAAATAAGTAATTAAACGAAACGATTGCTCTCTTTGTCATTTAAAATCTTTAAATTGCTATACCAGTAACTTTAATTAATTTCTTTGTTATAAGTTTTAATCCTGAATTATCCATGAAAAACACTGCCTCGGGGAACTTTTCTTTACTTGTAAAACTGTGATAAAACAATCAGGTGACGCATGACCTGCTTACACAACTAACTGATTTAATTATCTGAACACCAATTTATGTTGCTGTTCTTTTATATGATTGACAATTAGGAAAAGTTTTCACACTATTTTAGAAAATCTGTTTGTTACACCGAAACTTTTCCACTTAGGGCTTTTCCAGAATTGTACATAAAAATATTTCATATATACCAGAATATCACCAGAATGAAAGTTGGTATATTTTATTTAACCACCGATTCTGTTTGTTACGAACCCAAATTCAATTTCAGACTGTGTCTTCAAAATATCATTTCCATATCCAGGCACACATCCGGCTTTAAATGTACCCTATTAGACCGTGAGCTAAACAAAAATTGGTACCATTTTTCTGGCAAATTCCCCCTATGATTTTTTGAAAGATATATATCTCGACACCAAAAAAAATCTGGGGGGACATATCTCAGGCACAGCTTAAGGTCTGAAAATCAGCAATTCCAAAATGGCTTCCAAAATGGCCGCCAATTTCTTAAAAAATGTCATTATTTATAATATACATCTGATTTTCAAATTAACTGCATAAATGTATGTGTTTTAAGCTACTTATCACATTAATGTATGAAAATTGTAATGTTCTTCATTAAAACACACTCTGTTGAAAAATAAATGGATTTTTGTTATTAAAAACCTAAAACAGCAACACTAAGAACCCTTTTTTTGCATTAAAATTGTATAAATCTTATGTTTTTTATATGTTAGATGGTATATGTCCTAATAATTTTTTTTTTTTTTTTTTTAATGCTTTTATTTCCCCGTCAATAAGTGTGTTATAGGTCGGGGTCATCCCATCGCACACTGTACATTGTTTACATATGTTTAAGCTTTTCTAGTCTCTCTCACTCATTCTCACTCATATTCAGTATATCATACTTGGATAAGTGTATAAACATGGGGTCTTACTAAGTTTAGGGGAAATTGATATTTTCTAATTGCTTCCAGTAAACAATTCTTTTTTTTTTTTTCTTTTTTTTAAAAAAGAGGAAAAATTCCTTAATTATGCTCTCTCCATCAGTCAAAACCATAGTAATAATTCATCGTTTCATTTTTTAGTACAGTCATCTATATTAACATGACTTGTGTAAGTGGCAGGGATTTTAGTTTTATGTAGTTATAAAGATCTATTATCAGGTTTATGTAATATTTTGAAAATTGGAATTATTGTGATAGAATATCGGAGTATGGATTCCAATCTTTTTTAAATTTTTCAAGATTGTGGTTTCTCATAGCTACATTTTCCAGGATTTTATGTGTTCTTTTGAGTCTGTTTTTTAGGTTTGCTATAGATAAGGGGGTTTCAAGTTGTTTTGTATAGAATATGTAAAATTTTGTTTCCAACAGTAAATATAATTGTACTTGTGATAATCCCTTTCCTATATTAAAAATAAATGTTTCTTCAGTAATTTCTATTGGATTTATAGAGAATAGCCATGTTTTCAACTCATTTATAATGGACTGTGTCTTGGGGCAGGACCATAACATGTGCGTTATGGTTTCCTCTTGTGTGCAATAAAGACAAATTGGATTATTTTTAATTTTGATTTTATGCAAAAATTGTCTGTTTGATAATATTCTATGATTTATTCTAGCCTGAAACCGTTGTAATGTAGTGCTTATTGGTTTTTGAAATGGGAATTTGTAGATATTTTTCCATGTTTCCTCACTAAAGTTATATTTTAAGTTCCATTTAAGTTTTGATGTAGGAGAACTTTTGTTCCTGTTAAGAATATCATACATGTCTTTTGATCCTTTTCTACTATTTAAAAATATTTGAATGTTAGACGGTACAATTGGGTAATTCAACTTTGATGAGAATTAGGTTATATTATATTGTTTTAGGTATACTTCAATTGCTTTCTTCACACTATGATATTGTAAAAAATTCATTTTAATATTGTATATTGTGTTCAGTTCCTCACAAGTGTAAAATTTTCCGTCTTCTCTTATAAAATCATTTACTAGAGTTAAACCATTATTATAGTATTTTTTATAAAATATATCTTTGCCACCAATTCTTATGTTTGGGTTGAAATAGACTGGACTTTTCAGTATGTTTGATTGCAGTGACTTGTTTTCTGTGGCCGTAGTGTGTGTTAAAACACTTATATAAGATTTTAAAACATCTTTCCAGAACTGATTTTTAATATCATTAACTAAGGCTTCAGAATATCTTATACCCAGATCTGAAATGTTTTTAGTGTTGATTTTATGGTTTATTAAAAGTTGCCATTGCCCATCTGTAACAATGAGTCTCCTTATCCATGTAGATTTCAATGCTACAATAAATGCTTTTAAATTTATCATTTTTAGTCCTCCATCACAATATTTCTTAATTGTTACATCATTTTTTATTTTTGTTGGACCTTGCCATAAAAAATAAAAAAATAGGTCATTAACTTGTTTTATTGTATGCTCACTTGGATTAGGTAGTGAAAAGAAGAGGTGATTGAGGATAGGTAATAATAAGGTTTTTATTACTGTTATTTTACCTAAGGGAGTTAGATATCTTCGCTTCCACAATTTAATTAAGTTTGCTATTTTTGTAATTTTTTCTTTGTAATTTATATCTGTGATTTTATTTAAATCTACATCAAAAGTTATACCCAACAGTTTAAATTGTTGACTTCCCCAAGACAGTTTCCATTTAGTTTTGATTGAGTCTGAACTATATTTTTTTGCCCCTATCCAAACTACATGTGTCTTATCAAAATTTACATTTAATCCTGAAATACTAGCATAAAAAGAGAGTTCTTCTAATGTATGTTTGAGTGAAGAAGAAGATCCATCTAAAACAACTGATGTATCATCCGCAAACTGTGATAATTTAAATTCATTATTGTTAATAGTTAAACCCTTTATATTTTTGTTATTACGTATTTTAATAGCCAAGATTTCTGCACAGAGAATAAAAATATATGGTGACAAAGAATCGCCTTGTCGGCAAACTCTCCCTATATAGAAAAAATCTGACAGGTGACCCCCCTGATTGACAGCAAGATTTGCATTTTTGTATAAAACTTCAATCCACTTTTTAAAACTGTCACCAAAGTTAAAAAGAGTGAGTACTTTTTGGATAAAAGACCAAGACATGGAGTCGAACGCTTTTTCAAAGTCTACCAGAAGTATTAGTCCTGGGATATTATTATCTTCTGCAGATTGCATAATGTCATTATATTGTTCTAGTGTTTTCCCCCATAAATCTGCCTTGGATAAAACCTGTTTGGTTATCGTGGATAAGTTTATTAAGAACAGATTTAATTCTATTTGCTATTGCCCCCGAGGCTATCTTGTAAACACAATTTAAAAGTGATATTGGTCTATAATTTTTTAAAAAACGTCTAGGTTTATTATCTTTTGGGATTAGTGTAATAATTCCCTGTTTTTGTGTAACTGATAACTCCCCATTAATATAGCCATAATTTATAGCCCTAACAACAAAATGCCCTATTTTACCCCAAAAAGCTTTAAAAAAGTCAGCACCAAAACCATCCGTACCTTGCGAACGATTATTTACCATCTCACTAAGTGAATATGAAGCTTGGTCATATGTAATTAAACCTTCCAATGTCTTGGACTCTGTATCAGTTAACTTTGGTATGTTAAAATTTAAAAATTTGTTATTCAAATCTATGTCTATTAGTTGTTCATCTTTATTTGCATATAGGTTTTCATAAAAATGTTGAGCTTCTTTTAAAATATCCTCTTGTTTTGTAATGATGCTACCATCAGGCATTTCTATTTTGGGTATAATTTTACTTGTGAAGTTATGATGTTCTAGGTTGCAAAAATATTTTGTAGGTTTTTCTCCTTCTTCAATAAATTGTGCCCTTGATCTTATAAATTGACCCTCCATTTTCTTTTTGGGCAAGGTTACAAGTTCTTCTTTTAAAATATTGAGATTGGATATGTTGCTAGCATTAAGAGATTGTTCTATTTTATTTATATCATGTATAATTTCACATTCCCGCTTATCTGTCTCTTTTTTCTTAAAAGAAGAATAAGATATTGTCCTAATAATTTAATCAGATATGATATAAGGTTAAAAGGGAACTATAGATTTTATCAAAATTAGGTGTTAAACTCTTTTTTTTTGTGAATTACAGCAAAATCGAAGTGGGTGGGGTAAATCGCACATTATTTACACAATTTGAAAATTAGTCATAATTTATATACATATATTGGTTGATCATGTTTAACATTTATTTCTAACGAAATTAATTCATGAACACTAAAAATTAATGAAAATACAAACTTGAAATATTTGTACATTAGTATTAAACAAGAAGCCCATGTAAGTCGATCACCTGAGTAAAGGATTGACCCCTGTGGAGGCCCTAAATTTGACAAAAGGGGTCCAGATCGATCAAATTTTATACAGGGTTACCAGAAAATACTAGATGTAAAATATTCAAACTACATACATTGTGCTTATTAACACTTTGTAAAAGTTAACCTCTGTGGAAGCCCTTAATTTTTACCCCTGTAACATGGTTTGAACAATCTTGATAAAGGACTGTCAACCAATTGACATACAACATATAACTTGCAGAAGATTTAAAAAAGCTATATTTACTTATAGCATTCTCATATTTACTATAGAAGTGTTTTAATACAAGGCCTCAGTAGATCCCAGTCCATTTATTAGAATAAAGAAAACTCTATCATAGGGATATTCTATAGGAAATATGAAAACATTTGACCTACATTCTTGAGTTGAAGCTTTTTGAAAATTCACATTTTCATTTTTTTCTAATCGAAGTGGTAGTCTAGTGATAGAGCTTCTGCCTCGCATGTGGTAGATCATGGGATCGAATTTCGGTCGAGTCACTCCAAAGATTTATAATGGTACTAGAATCTTCCTTACTTAGTGCTCATCACTTAGAGAATAAGACTGGTTGACCTGTTGTCAGTGTAATGTGACTGAGTAGGTATCATGCCATATGTCTGTAACATGATATTTCAGTGTGACAACGCTTAGAATATTGTTTGATTCAAGTAGATACCATCTCGATATGACTGAAACAATTTTGAAAGGGACACTTAACACCATACAACATTAATCCCTTCTCTTCTACCCCTGCTGGTCCCTTATTGATATTTATTCCTCTTTAAAGGACCAAGTCCGAACTATACGACTTAACAATGCTCAAGATCTGAAGATGATACTTTTGAAAATCCACAATTCCATCCCTTTTTAGACCCCTGCTTAAACTTTATGGAGATCATAAGATCACTGTTAAAGGACCCAGTTCCAACTGTTATTACTAAACAATAGAATTCTCAAGATGAATAAGATATAATTCCAAAAATAGATAAAAAAAACCCATTCAGCTCCATGGGTATCTAACTTACATGTCAAAATATCAACACTTTCGTTGGTTATATTTTGCTGAATGCAAGCCAATCCCAGGTCTGTATTTAATTGATTATACTATTTAAAGAAATACACTTTTTATAGCAGGGTGAAGATATATGCACTTAATCCTTTAACTACAGTGTGTATATTCTAATAAAACCAAACGTCCATAGCAGGATAAAGGTTAAAGGACACAGTCATCCCAATTGTTATGATTAAACAATGATCCAGCTCTTAAGATGATCAAAATATTTCCCTTTTCTGGCCCCCAAATGAGCCCTAACCCTTTCATTTGAACAAATTTGAAACCCCTATTCATAGGGAAATCTATACTGAATAAAAACGAATTTGGCTGGTCGGTTATTGAAACTTTATTAAATTAAGATTTCTCGTGGCCAGGACCTACTATGGTCATGACATAAATAAACTTGGGAGATACTTATTGCAAAAATCAAAGCCAGGTATTGCACTTTCCAAGAAGAATATTGTTGAAATTTTGAATAAGAAAACAAGTGATAAGCCTCTGGGACGGGTCCAGCCTTGGCACCAGGGTCTTGATTTGAACAAACTTTGCGTAAGAACGCTTCCCTTAAAATTTGGTGAAAACCTATCGAGCAATATCTGAGGAGTGATTCATAGAAATTGTTGACATAAATTCGAGCTTATAGGTATTTAAGTGATCTTAAGCAATATAAAAGCACCTTTTAAGTGATTAGAAAGTCGCATTTTTTTTTTCATCTGTTTTCCAACTGTCAAACAAAAAAATTATCCTACCTAAACCATAGGCATTTAAATACCCATTCGGACAGACAGACAGATGTATGTTTGGACGAAAAGCTATCCTACTAGCTTATTTAAGACTTATCCATGTTGATTTTGAAGCACAGATCATTCAGAAGGATGACAATTTAGACCAAGAAATATACTTGAGAATAAATGGTTGTGCTCTTTTATCAACAGCTACAGCAATATCTACTGCCATTGTAATGATCTTTTAAGTGATAAGGAAATGGAAGAGAATGCTTTATATATGCTTTAACATATCAAGAATACAATCTTTTGAAAGAAAATCCATATGATAAGTTTTACGACATATTGCGAAGGAAACACCTAAATATATTTGGAAGCGTCCAGAAAACAAATCAAAATATTTTGTAAAGAATGCATTCTCGAGGTTGATAACCAGTTATTTAAATACATGGTTTTGGTAGCGTCTAGCTGACATTTGGTTGTGAAGGAAGTACTTCAAAATCCACCTGGACCATTAACCTTGGCATTTGCTAACTGTCATGGTATTCTTAAGAAAACAAATAAATCTGCACTTGCAAGAAACATGTCCAACATAGATCAGTAAGTGTTAGTGATGCTATGATGATTGTCAACAAAATAAGTGTTTAGAACCTAATGTTTGGATATCTGTCCAAAAACACATTTGATACTGCAATGCAAGAATAGCTTTAGAGCTCTTGTGGTATTTGATGTAAACTATAATGCAGAGATGAATAATAGAAGCTCGGGTAGAGGATTGTGGATCTGTAATATCAATAGAGGACAACCAATTCAGCAATAGAGATGCCTCTAAGGTTTCCCAGAAGGCAAGACAGCATTAACCAATTTTCTTGTTGATGTTGGAAGGTCCCGTACTACTTTGGCGTTCTAGGTGACAAAGAGATGTTTGCATGATGTTTACATCATAATACAAATGTTATAAACTAACGAATGATACTGTTTGTCATGTGGAAGAGCCGGCATCTTCAAATTGAAACTCGCACGCTGCTAAATGCTGCTACATGCCAGTCAACACTTTAACTCTATTGCCATTGAATCAGAAGATGTGTTTATGCTATGTCTGGCACTTTACAGGGAGATCGAGCATATATTTATCAGATGTAGGACCAAGAATAGACAGCATACAGAGACATATGGAAACTCTCTTAGTGATAATGGAAGTTTTTCAAGCATTTACCAGATGTGACCCAATGTGTGCTTTCAATGGTCATGGAAAGGTGTCTGCAATTAGATTTGTAATGAAGTCCAGTGTATTTCAATCAGCTATGTTTAAGTTAGGTGAAGAATGGATTGTACTACTTTGCGAGCTGATTGCATCTCTCCAAGACTTCAAATGTAGGATATATCTGCAAAGGCTACTGATACTAAAGTGAATAGCTTGTGCAACAAGATGTTTCGGGTTTGAATCAGGAAAACTTCCACCCTGTGAAGGCACATTACATCTCCACTCATTGCGAGCAAATTATCAGACATCTGGCGTAGAAGCCTAATATACTTTACTGAAATTCAAGTCCAAAATATCACGGATGGTTCATGGAAGATGGTTAGTTGGAAGCTTAATGCATGAAGTGATATTCTGCTACACAGGTTGTTATAGAATTCATGTCTCCTGCAAGTACGCTAGATAATGTAAATTACCAACATGCCATTGTCTGTTAAATGCACTAAAATGCTCATCCGTCTGCAAAAATCGAGTAAGAGTTTTGATATGGAACATAGGGAAAGCACTGATGGAGAGAATTGCAGTAATGGTGACATGTACGCTATCCAACTACTTCTTGTAACAACGGAAATGTACAGAATGGATTAAATACACATAGTGTTTTATTACAGTATAAGATTATGTTACTTTAGAGTTCATAATTGCCTGAAACAGAAGTTTATTTTGTGTAAAATTTTCCTAAAAAAACATTCCATATTTTGCAATGTACCTATATGTATCGTCATTCTTATTCTGTTATATGGAAGGCATTAGCAAGCTTGTATGATTTAAATTACAGTTCATATGATCAATTTAAACTTGATAATTATATTTTAAAAAAGTGAATAAATACTACTTGTAAATGTTACGTTTCACATTTTTGTAACGTATTTTATGTTATATTAAGTTATAAAAATTTGTTTGTATTGTACTAACATGTGTCCACAGAACATTTATAAAAGCATCAGGATGAGACGATATCATTTGGGTGTTAATATGAATCAAAGCCTGCAGGAATTTGATCTGATCCAATTTAAACTTGATAATTATATTTAAAAAAAAAATGAATCAATACTACCTGTAAATATTACATTTCACATTTTTGTAACGTATTTTATGTTATATAAAGTTATAAAATTGTGTTTGTATTATACTAACATGTGTCGATGGAACATTTATAAAAGCATCAGGACGAGATGAAACCATATTCAATTTGGTGTTAATTTGAATCCAAGCCTGCAGGAATTTGATCTGATCCAATTTAAGCTTGATAACTAAACTTTAAAGAAGTGAATAAATACTACTTGTAAACGTTACATTTCACATTTTTGTAACGTATTTTATGTTATATAAAGTTATAAAAATGAGTTTGTATTGTACTTACATGTGTCCACAGAACATTATATAAAAGCATTAGGACGAGAAGAAACCATATAGGTGTTAATAAGAATCAAAGCCTGCAGGAATTTGATCTGATATTTTAAGATGATTTTTGGAACGATTATAACTGTTTTTATCAGATGAATGTAACGTAAATATTGTTTAGAAGCAATTACTACTAATTATAAATTACATATTTTAACAACTTATCTGATACAGTTGTGTTTTATTATGTATTTTTGTTTATGTTAAATGAATATTTTATAAACAAATCTAGGAAAGGATTTCAATAGAAATATCGGAAATCAATATTACTTCTAAAAAGTAACGTCAAATGTAATTGTAACGTAAAAATACAAAATGATTACAAAATAATTGCTTAATGTGGTATTTTATATCAGAAGAACATTTCTGCTCTTGTTTAAACAACATTGGATAAAACATATAACAATTATTCACTGCACTAATGCAACTGTTTTGTTTACCAAAAAAATAAGAAATTATTTGTAATGATTTTAATGAAATTACAGTTACCATAGAAACTCACTAAAATCAGACACTAAGCTGTGCCTCAGATGTGGCCCCCTGACTTTTTCATATACCAAAGACATGTATCTATTCAAAAATAGTATAGCAATTTGCCAGTCTGATTGGTACCAATTTGTTAAATTTAGGGTCTTAGCTCACGACCTATATGGGATTTCCCATGTATTTTTACTGACAAAACTTTTGGTTTTCAGTATATATATATATAAAAAAAAAGGTAAAGGTTAGTGTTGGTTTGTTACTGGTTGTTTTCCAAAATGTTTATTTTCAATATAGCAATTTGTTAAAAAAAAAGATTACTATTTAACTGATAGAGAGTTATTAATAACTACACATACCTAAATTTATGTACAGAATGAACACGCTGTCCCATTCACTATCACATTGTGCCACTGTCCAATGCCATCACCAGTGAAACAAACATTTTTTCACTAAGTGGGTATCTTTGAAATTTTTGATGGAAGGATATCAGAGAAATTCTATTGGTGAAATGTACATAAAAGTCCTTGAAAGTGTCAGACATGTTTATGTCATTTATTTTCAAAAATTTAAAAACATCTTAATGGATTAATGTTAAGTCAATAATTATAAACCAGTATGTAAATTTATTTTAATTTCAAATGCTTTATATATTTTGTTTCCCCTAGAAAATGTTAAAGTTGTAGATGCTCTGAGATAGCAATTCAGCACTTTTCTGTGATAAAATGTCATGTATTCATTAAGAAATATTTCATAATACCTGATGAAAAAAAGAATTGAGTGATCGAGTTTTATAGAATAAATTAAAAAAGCTGGCAAACTGATGAAAAGCGAGGCTTTATTGAACATTCAAATTAAGTTATATTGGGATTTAATTACCGACTCATCCATTGGTTGAGTTGTCGCAAACATTGTCACCCTGTCATTGTTTTGTAGCAATTTTTTTTCAAATCACCCATCCCACCGTGAGATAACATAATTTCTGCACGCCCATTCTCGACGTTGAAAAGCAAGGATATGCATTGCTGTAACTTTAGTAAATGTTTGTTTATGTTCGTTTTTTTTTTCTTTGGTGGTGTTGCACCCACCATATTGGATTTGATGGTTGTTGATCGGCCTTTTCCGGATCATCCGATATTGTTTTCGTAAATACTCAGGTATTTTCTGGATAAACTAATTATAGAGGAGAGGTGACCTAGAGCGTACAGAAATGTCCGAACATCAAAACCGGTGTCAGTGTGAACGGTGCTGATTATTTCTTTTACCCGTGAAATTTATCCCGGACAAGTTTTTTTTAAAAAAAATGGAGACAATTTATGGAAAATCGGAGAGCGGATTTCTCATACAAAAATCTGATTCACTCTGCCAAAATCGGAGGAGTTGGCATCTCTGAACTATCATACAAAACCCGGTGATTTCAATAAATATCTAGTTCTTATTATTTATTCTACTGAGGTGTACAATTGGGCAACGTTAAATTCTGAAAATATTAGCGAAAAACTGAAATTATTATTTTTTCGAAAAAATGCTTCAAATCAAAATTACCAAAAAACAAACCAAGCGAATTTGGAATAATTTTTATTTGATTTCTAACAATATGCTTCACAGTGATTGTGAGAGTTTTAAAACAATTGACAAACTAGATTTTTTTTTATTTTTAATTATTTAACCCCACCCTACGTCAAAAAAGACGTCCACATATTGCATAATTCTACGCGTTTTCCATAAGATCTTTGGCGGTTGATTAAGGTTAAAATATTTTCTTAATCAGTGGTTCATTTAGTATATTATGAAACTAGAAGTAATTTCCAATGTGAATATGTATTTTTTGCAGCGGTCAATAGAATTTATATTTATATGTGACGTCATAAACATGGCCATTTTCAGCCTTTTTGACGTCCCAATGTATAGCAGCCCAATCGCATATTTTTCGACCTCATTTGAGTTATTCCTAATACACAGAATAGAAACATATATCACCATGTACACATGTGACAGATGTATGGATTTACAAATGCAAAAATTACGACGAACGCCACATTTTGAAAATCCTAGCGAAATACGGAAACTATTTTTTTCTCGATTTTTTCGAAAAAACAGCTTCAAATCAAAATTACCACAAAACATATCAAGCGAATTTTGCATAATTTTTATATGATTTAATACTATATATTTTACAATTATTGTGAGATTTTAGAAGAATTTACAAACTAGATTTTTATGATATTCAATTATTTAACCCTACCCTACGTCAAAAAACGCTTTAAAGCAAACGTCAACGTCAGTATAGTGCATGAGGTATACGTTTTGTGATAATTAAACAAGTTTGTTCTTACCATTATATTAGTATTTTGTGCACACAAGTTATATATACTTCTGCTGTTTAGTGGCAACTAATTTGTCTATAGCATTTATGATAGCGTCTCTGTTTGCTGCACGTACAAAGCCGTCATTTTTGTTTTCACTTACAGGGAACTGGATTCCAAAACAATATTCTCATTTCTGACTAGCTCCACGACTGCTAGTGAAATGTGGACATCACGGTTGTCAATTATTACAGCAACAGGTCTGCCCTTTCTGTACATTCGGTATAACTTGACTGAGGTCGACAAATACGCGATTTTGCTACTATAAATCGGGACGTCAAAAAGACCAAACATGGCCATGTTTAGGACGTCATAGGTAAAGAAGTGTTATATTTACCACAGAAAAAAAAAGCATATTCAAATTGGAAATTACTTCTAGTTTCATTACATACCAAATATTCCACTGATTTCGAAAATAATTTAAAAGGTATATTCCTCCTTAATTGGTCTAGTTGTTTCAGAGGAAATGTTGCTAACGGATGACAGACGACAGAAGACGCCCAATGTGCCATAACATAAGCCCTTCTGACCTTTTGCCAGTAGAGCTTAAAACAAAATTATGTTAACTTCTTTAAGAAAATGGAAACATGATTGAATTCAGCACAAACTATTACTTACTTGGTGTTACTGGGTTGACTGGGGAATAGTTACTTCCCTTGATGGACATGGACAAGGCGTTTATAGATGACAAGCTTAAAGTGGACGGTGGCATCAATTTCTTCTCAACACCGACGCGCTTTGTAGACTTGTTTCTGCGTGAAGCCAATACCGGCACCTTATTGATGTTGGCAGTACTTCCTGAAGTTGTGCAAACACTGTCAACAGAGCTGCCAATTGTTTTTCTGAAGTAGCCAATGTCATTTCATCAATCATGGAATGGAACAGTCTGATTGACAAGAGCAATCAGATAACCACACAGACAAATGATTCATCTTGTCAGAGAACAATTATCAAAGGACTAAAGGTCCTGAGAGTCACAAATTTGAGTCATTTTCAGGCTGTCAAAAGCTTACTGACGATCAAATGACCTAACCATTCTTTCCTGGAATCCTGGTAACCAGTACTTGAGCACACATATCTCTGCAAACAGTGATTGTTCCCACTTGAATTAGCAGCAAGAGATGAACGATAAAGAGATGCAATGCCACATATCAGTGATCTTGAGACTGTGGCTGGGTGAGGATTCAAGCTCACGATTCTTGGTATGGTAGTTAGACACTATACAGACAGGTCTGGCATTGGTGAAAATGATACTGTGTATCTTCAATGTTTGAAAAACAGATTACATACTTGTAGTAACCATTTAGATAATCGTAGCTAATTCAAATAAAGATCATAGTTAATTATGGGATGGGTACTGACTTCCGTGTTGAAAATAAATAATTTAGAATCCATGGGTGGAGAATTTTCCAGTATGTTTCTATTTTATATTAAAGTATTGTTCATTTGTGTCTTTTATAGTTCATTCATTCATTCACTTGTTCATTCATTCATAGAAACTTTGTTATGTTGTAATAAGAAATAAATAAATAATAAGTATTACTATAGTAAAAGACTATCTATGAATTCAGTATAGTATAATTATTCTTTTTATATATTTTTTCTTTATAATTTGCCTATGTTCAATATCTTACCAAAACAATAAGGAAGGTATAAAAGAAAATGCAATTTTGGAACAAAGAAACTTCCATATTTTATTCAGGTATTAACAGACAGATTCATATAGCTATGGATGCAGATTGCACATAGCTTGTGACGAATGCAGATTGCAATAGCTGTGACAGATGCAGATTGCACATACCTTGTAACAGATGCAGATTGCACATAGCTTGTGACAAACGCAGATTGCACACAGCTTGTGATGGATGCAGATTGTACATAGATTGTGACGGATGCAGATTGCACATACTTAGTGACAGATGCAGATTGTACATAGTTTGTGACAAATGCAGACTGCACATACCTTGTGACGGCTACAGACTGCAGATAGCTTGTGACAGATGCAGATTGCACACAGCTTGTGACAGATGCAGATTGCACATTGCTTGTGACAGATGCAGATTGCACATACCTTGCGACGGCTACAGATTGCAGATAGCTTGTGACAGATGCAGATTGCACACAGCTTGTGACAGAGATTGCACACAGCTTGTGACAGATGCAGATTGCACACAGCTTGTGACAGATGCAGATTGCACATAGATAGAGACGGATGCAGACTGCACACAGCTTGTAACAGATGCAGATTGCACATACCTTGTGATGACTACAGATTGCAGATAGCTTGTGACAGATGCAGATCGCACACAGCTTGTGACAGATGCAGATTGCACTTGGCTTGTGACAGATGCAGATTGCACTTGGCTTGTGACAGATGCAGATTGCACATAGCTTGCAACAGATGCAGTTTGCACATAGCTTGTGACAGATGCAGATTGCACAAAGATTGAGACAGTTTTAGATTGCACACAGCTTGTGACAAATGCAAATTGCACATAGATTGAGACGGATGCCGACTGTGCACAGATTGTTACAGATGCAGATTGCACTTGGCTTGTGACAGATGCAAACTGCACTTGGCTTGTGACAGATGAAGATTGCACTTGGCTCATGAAAGATGCAGATTGCATATAGATTGTGACGGATGTAGATTGCACACAGCTTGTGACAGATGTAGATTGCAAATTGCTTGTGACAGATGCAGATTGCACACAGCTTGTGACAGATGCAGATTGCACACAGCTTGTGAAAGATGCAGATTGCACATAGATAGAGACGGATGCAGACTACACACAGCTTGTAATAGATGCAGATTGCACATAGCTTGTGACAGATGCAGATCGCACACAGCTTGTGACTGATGCAGAATGCACTTGGCTTGTGATAGATGCAGTTTGCACATAGCTTGCGACAGATGCAGTTTGCACATAGCTTGTGACAGATGCAGATTGCACATAGATTGAGACAGTTGCAGATTGCACACAGCTTGTGACAAATGCAAATTGCACATAGATTGAGACAGATGCAGACTGCACACAGCTTGTAACAGATGCAGATTGCACTTGGCTTGTGACAGATGCAAACTGCACTTGGCTTGTGACAGATTAAGATTGCACATAGTTTGTTACAGATGCAGATTGCACTTGGCTCATGAAAGATGCAGATTGCACATAGATTGTGACTGATGTAGATAGCACACAGCTTGTGACAGATGTAGATTGCACATTGCTTGTGACAGATGCATAAGGTTTAACCTATGCTCTGTGAAAATAGCATTATGCAAATATTTCTAATGAAATTGTTTGACAATTTTTGATGCGACCGCAAAAATAATATTAACAGCAAAATATTTTCCGATTCAATATTGTTTAAAATTAGCTTTTGTTCCCAATTTAGCTTAGTGTTTAGTTTTTAATATTTGTTTTTCAAATTCGCCATGATATGATGATTTTTTAAATTTTATTTGGCATTATTGATTATTACAATTAACCAGGACCTCTCCTGCTAAGTTGCAAACAATACAAATTAAATGCAGTGCCTGTATTCGTCGCCTTAATGTATTTTTGTGGTATCATTTTTAGCTCGTCTTTTTGAGAAAAAAACAAAGAGCTATTGTCATGATCCTGGCGTCATCGTTGTCGTGGTCCGCTAGTTAAAGTTTTATGTTTAGCTAAACTTTTTTTCTTGTTTCTGAACAAACAACTCATGTTTCAGTGACTAAACTTCATAAACACATTCATATCATGTTATACAATCAATGTATAGCTAACTTACCTAAATATACATACTTTGGGCTCTAAAACCTTCGGTTGAACTTTTTGTTTAGCTTGGGATTGGTTAAAGTTTTATGTTTAGCTCAGTATTTTCTCTGTTTCTAAACAAACTACGCATGTTTTAGTGACTAAACTTTATAAACACATTTATATTATGTTGTAGAATAATGTATATAGTTAACTTACATAAATTTTTATACTTAAGGCTTTAAAACCTTAGGTTAAAATTTTTAAATTTTGTTTTGTATTAAATCAAATACTCTGCCCCATTTCAACCTTGTTACAGACCCAAAGACCCTTACCCCTAATTTTGTTTTGTTTTAAATTAAAAACTTTGCCCCATTTCAACTTTGATACTGACCCCAAGGACATCTTTTTTCTTTTAAATTTTGTTGTTATTTAAATTTAATACTATTCTGCCCCTTTGTTACCAACCCCAAGACTCCCCACCCCCTCCAATTGTTTTCTTAAAATAACCATCAAGTTTAAAAAGTTATCTTCACTGACTTTAACCTACATAATAGATTTGGAAAAAAGATGAGCGTCTGCACCCTCTTGCGGTGCTCTTGTTTTATTACTGACCACTCTGATATCCAATTATGTTTATGCTTTAATTTCCTTAGAAATCTATTCATTGAATTAAATGCACAATTTTTTGTCGCTCCATATACTCAAGTGTAATTATGTTGCATTTTAGAAAATAACCCAAAGAAAATCGTTTTTTTATTAAAATTATTTCGTGATTTCCAAATAAAGGCATACATTCTTTACAGAATATTGTTCAAGCTATAATTATGACACTGCAAAACGGTATTATATGCTTAGGAATTATAAGTCAAATATCTAAGAAGAAATCTTACAGGGGTAGTATTTTTGTGCAAATGACTATCAGTGGATTTGAATAGCGCTTTTCGATAGCGTTCCATTGTTCAAGCTCAGGATTAATTATTTTATAAGCAATTTTTATTTTCATGCATAAAGAAACCATTTCCAAGTCTATCAGGCCACATTTGAAAATATCTCTGTTTCCCGTTGGCCCGACCTTAGATTTTAGAACTGGGTAGGCATTTTTTTTTTTTTTTTTGAAATCCATAAAAAAACATACATGTACAAGATAACTGATATTGCTAATCCAATAAAACAACATATATTACTTGTATTAAAACTGTGTTGCTCCTAAAATGGTACGATGAAAAATTAAGAAAAACTATAAAAATGAATGGTATTTGTATAACATATATCTATATTTATAATAATAAACTAAACTGTGCTTATTTTGATTGACAAAATGAAACTGTATATAGAATGACTATTAAGTATTGGTAAATTGGACTGCACTTACTAAAACTGAGTCACCCACCTTAAGTAGATTATATAATACATGTACTGTCAAAATTCCAGAAAAACGAGATGGGCAAGTACCGTATATTCACTTATTAAGGCCCCCCGTCTAATAACTGCCCCCCACCTATTTTTCTGTAACATTAAAAAAATAAAACGTATATGCGAGTTGAGTGCATATTCGCCTAACTTTCCCAGATCGATTATTTTGTTACAGACAACAATTAGCGGAGTGTTTATCAGCTTTGAACTCTCTAAACCCATTGTTTATATCTTGTGTCACTTAACCACATTTGGTTGAATATACACTTCCCCATATTTGCCGTTTAAAACTAGTGAAAATTCTGTTTGTCGTTTAAAACATTACAAAAGTCTTTTTGATGCGGTTAGTCTGTGTAAGCTGAAAGCTCATTGTTCTATGTTGATAAGAGCAAGCGTCAAAGTGAAGAATACACTGACCATAAATTCAGATATTCCAGTACGCGGACTAGAAGTTTCATACTGATTTTCAGCTTTTTTTCATCCTATGTTGATTATTTCATTCACTCTCAAATAATTCTGAACCACTTTTCGGGGATTTAAGGGTTTTTCAGGGCTTTATTGGTTTTACTGTATTTTAACTGTTGTTAAATTTGCTATTTTTATCTTTAATAAATGCCCCCACTCTGTAAAATGTAATGCTCCCAGGGGCGTTCATAAGGGAATATACGGTAATTAGAATTTTTATTTGTTTTAAAGATGTAAGAGATGAGTAGAAGAGTTCAAATTTGGTAGAGGTTCGCCCATGGTAAATGTCAGTGAAATTACATCGAAATCAGGTCAGAAAATTCTGACAAGAAGGCTTTTGAAGTTTTTACTATAGCTGCCTATATAGTAAACTAGCACCTCATTGTGGCGGTCATGTTTTTTAACAAATCACAACGGCTTGAACACACTTGGCAGAGGGTCACCCAAGGAATATTTCTGAGAAATTGTTTTACTATCAATCCTGTGGTTTCTGACAAGAAAATTTTTGAAGTTTTTACTATAGCTTATATAGTAAAGTAACCCCAGCCCCTGGCCGCCATGTTTTTTGACGAATCACTACAGTTGGTGGAGGGTCCTCCAAGGAACATTTATGTGAAATTATTTTAAAATCAAGCCAGTAGTTTCTGTCAAGAAGACTTTTTAAGTTTTTACTAATTAAACTTGTCCCACACCCTGGCCACCATGTTTTTTGACAAATCAATATGGCTTGAACAAAATTTGGTAGAGGGTCACCCAAGGATCATTTCTGTGAAATTATTATAACAAGAGGCCTGAGAGGGCCTGAGGACGCTCTACGGACTCATAGTGGCCATAGCACTTTTTGAAATTCTACTATGCAATAGAAGCATCGGCCATCTTGAATTTTAGATAGAAAAAATAAATCTTTTGTATAGTCTTCTATGCAATAGAAACATCCATGTGAAGTTTCAGTTTAATTGGCATAGTGGTTTCAAAATAAATGAAAAAAAAAGAGAATTTTTCTGTTTTCCCACAGTATCCCTATGTAAAATTCTAAGTCCCCTTACAGGGCCCCTTTATATTTTAGCCCCTAAATTCTTATCTGCAATCAAACCCCTACACTTAGGGATAATTTATATCAAATATGTACAAATCTGACATACCAGTTCTTAAGAAAATAATTTTACTAATTCCCAATTTGTACCCTTTTGGGGCCCCTCCTGACCCCTTAAGACATAGGAACATAGTCATTTTTACAAATCTTAACCTCCTTCACCTAACAATGCCTTAGTGAAAATATAAGCAAAATCATTTCCATTTAAAAAAAAAAAAAAATTATATTATATTGACATGTGTCCCCTAATTGAACTCTTGGAGCAGGGTCATTTTTAACCCTAGGGACACCATTTGAACAAATCTAACAGAACTATAGTTGGTCATCATTACTACATAAACATTTTGAAAATCTGTTGAGCCGTTCATGAGAAGAAGATTTTTTTAAATTTTGGACTATTTTTAGTAATGGCGGCCATCTTGAATTTCAGATAAAAAAAAAAATCTTCTGTATAATCTCCTATGCAATAGAAACACCCATGTGAAGTTTCAGTTTAACTGGCCTGTGGTTTCAAAACAGATGAAAGAAAAAGGGAATTTTCTGTTTTCCAATAGTATCCCTATGTAAAATTCTAAGTCCCCATACAGGGCCCCTATAAATTTTAGCCCCTAAATTCTTATCTGCAATCAAACCCCTACACATAAGGATAATTTATGCAAAATATGAACAAATTTGACATACTGGTTCTTAAGAAAACAAATTTAGTAAATCCTTTTGAGGCCCTTCCTGACTCCTTAAGACAGTGGAACCCAGTCATTTTTACAAACTGAACCTCCTTCACCAAACAATGCTTCTGTGAAGATAAAGGCAAAATCATTTCCATTTTAAAAAAAGAAATATAAAAAAATATTATGACATGTGTCCCCTAATTGAACCCTTGGGGCGTGGTCATATTTAACCTTAGGGACACCATTTGAACAAATCTAACAAAACTATAGCTGGTCATCATTACTACATAAACATTTTGAAAATCTGTTGGGCCGTTCATGAGAAGAAGATTTTATAAGTTTTGGACTATTTTTAGTAACGGTGGCCATCTTGAATTTCAGATAAAAAAAACAACAACTTCAGTATAGTCTCCTATGCAATAGAAACACCCATGTGAAGTTTCAGTTTAACTTGCCTTGTGGTTTCAGAACAGATGAAAGAAAAAGAAAATTTTCTGTTTTCCCATAGTATCCCTATGTAAAATTCTAAGTCCCCTTACAGGGCCCCTATAAATTTTAGCCCCTAAATTCTTATCTGCAATCAAACCCCTACACATAAGGATAATTTATGCAAAATATGAACAAATTTGACATACTGGTTCTTAAGAAAACGAATTTAGTAAATCCTTTTGGGGCCCCTCCTGACCCCTTAAGACAGTGGAACCCAGTCATTTTTACAAATCTGAAACAATGCTTCTGTGAAGATATAGGCAAATTCATTTCAATTTTTAAAAAATAAAATAAAAAAAATATTATAATGACATGTGTCCCCTAATTGAACCCTCGGGGAGGGGTCATATTTAACCCTAGGGACACCATTTGAACAAATCTAACAAAACTATAGTTGGTCATCATTACTACATATACATTTTGAAAATCTGTTGGGCCATTCATGAGAAGAAGATTTTTTAAGTTTTGGACTATTTTTAGTAATGGTGGCCATCTTGAATTTCAGATCAAAAAAAAATCTTCTGTATAGTCTCCTATGCAATAGAAACACCCATGTGTAGTTTCAGTTTAATTGGCCTAGTAGTTTTAGAGAAAGTGCTGCTAACAGACGACAGACGACAGACGTCAGGCGACAGATGACAGACGTCAGGCGACAGACGACAGAAACGCATTTGGCCAGTAGAGCTAAAAATTGAGCCTGTAGTTTCTGACAAAAAGATTTTTTAAGTTTTTATTAATTATACTTGCCCCGTCCCCTGGCGGCCATGTTTTTTGACGAATCAAAATGGCTTGAACAAACTTGGTAGAGGGTCACCCAAGGATCATTTCTGTGAAATTATTTTAAAATTGAGCCAGTATATTCTGACAAGAAGATTTTTTAAGTTTTAACTATAGCTTATATAGTAAACAAACCCCACCCCCTGGCCGCCATGTTTTTTGACGAATCAAGATGGCTTGAACAAATTTGGTAGAGGGTCACCCAAGGAACATTTCTGTGAAATTATTATAAAATCGAACCAGTAGTTTCTGACAAGAAGATTTTACTTATTAAACTTGCCCCACCCACTAGCAGCCATGTTAATTGACGAATCAAGATCGCTATAACAAACTTGGTAGAGGGTCACCCAATGAACATTTCTGTGAAATTGTTTAATTATCTTAAAATTGAGCCAGAAGTTTCTGACAAGATATTTTATGTTTTTACTATAGCTTATATAGTAAACTTACCTCAACCCCTGGCCTCCATGTTTTTTTAAAGAATCAAGATGACTTGAACAAACTTGGTAGAGTGTCACCCAAGAAACATTTCTGTTAAATTATTTTAAAATCGAGCCAGTAGTTTCTGACAAGAAGATTTTTTAAGTTTTTACTATAGTTTATATAGTAAACTAACCCCACCCCCTGGCGGCCATGTTTTTTGAAGAAACAAAATGGCTTGAACAAACTTGGTAGAGAATCACCCAAGGAACATTTCTGTGAAATTATTTTAAAATCGAGCCAGTAGTTTCTGACAAGAAGATTTTTTAAGTTTTTACTATAGCGTATATAGTAAACTAACCCCATCCCCTGGCCACCATGTTTTTTGACGAATCAATATGGCTTGAACAAACTTGGTAGAGGGTCACCCAAGGAACATTTCTGTGAAAGTATTTTGAAATCGAGCAAGTAGTTTCTGACAAGAAGAATCAAGATGGTTGAACAAATCTGGTAGAGGGTTACCCAAGGAACAATTCTGTAAAGTTATTTCAAAATTGGCCCAGTGGTTTCAGAGGAGTTGTTAGAAGCTAAAAGTTAACGACAGACGATGGACGACAGACGACGGACACCAAGCGATCACAAAAGCTCACCTGTGATCCTTTAGCTCAATTGAGCTAAAAATTAAATTACAATGACAAAAGTATCCGCATGTATCTGTTAACCCTTTGCTCCATATAGGTTTTACCTTATCAGCTATCACAGGTCAATACATTTGACCAGTATCTCATAATCAATACCCAATAGGTAACTGATAAGACTACATGCACTATCTCCATGCAGCTTATTTGACACCTCTGTTAATTAACTCCTTTTTACAGTGTGAAATACTGATTTTATTGTTATGGTGTATATGTGAAGTTTTTGGAGAATTCTCTTTCTGGTGATGTATTTTTTTTAATTATAGGACAGTTGTGTAACAAAATATAGGTTTGTGAAGTAAGAAAAAAAAATTGCAAAAATATATTTATTTATGGTAATATACCATATATATCTTTGACTAATTCATGTAAATAAACAGTGTTCAACTTAATAAATAAATTAACATTCATAACAACTCATTTACATTATAAAGAATCCAGTTACTGCCCCCCCCCCCCCCCCCCCCCCCCCCTCCCCCTCCCTATTCATTTTTTTAATTATTATTACAACCCCTTTCCTGATTTATATTGGAAAAGTATTTTTCTAGCCTTTTACCCCCACCCGACTTATTTACATTATGCAGAATCCAGAGTTGTAAAACTTTGTTTATAATAAAATAAATTTGAAAACATGTTTCCAACCAACCACCCCCATAAGTCCATCCACTCCACTACTAAATTTACAGTTGCAGAGTACAGATTTAAAAAAAAAGAAAAATATTACCCCACCACCCCTGACCTTGCCACTACAAATTTACTTTTTGTATTGTTCAAACTTGTAAAGACCATCTTTACTTGTCAAACCATCTTTATTTCCAACTGATTAGTCTAAAAGTTTTATTTATTCTGTTATTTATTTTGTTTCTACTGCATTCCAGCAGAAAGTGAGAATAAACAAATAGCGGACAATTTGTAACGTGTTTGTTTTGCCTGTTTGAACCAATTATTTATTGAAAAAAAATTATAAATCGTTACTTATAAAAAGCTTCATAAAACACACCCTCAAATTGCTCATCCATTCACGACTCTGATCCTCGTCTCCAAAGAGAGAGCTATCATCAGATGAATCAATATTAAAGTCAGAAAAATCACTTTCTAAAAGACGTCGAAAATCTTGAATATTTTGATAAAAAAAATTCTAATAACACGGTCGCATTGAAAATTTTGATGTTCTTAAACGAACTGGCCGATTGTTTTCATTCTCCTGGTATATTCAACTTGATCCTCTGTTCTCAGCGGGACACTTTTTAATTTTTGTTTAATTGAGATAACGATCAAAGGTTTATAACCGAATTTGCAACTCAGTATATCACTTGCCACATGTCATATACCACCTTCAAATTCTCCCAACCTACGACAGCTATCAGCTGTTAAAACAAACCAAATCTTCAAAGATGCCGATTTTTTTATTTTTATTAGCTATGCATAAAGTAAAAACACGGTTATTTTTAGAAATATGACCTTGTTTCAACTAGATTGTTCCAGATCTCGCATACAACTATCGCGAGTGATCTATGGGAATACCCTCGTTTCATTGGATGCTATTTATTGCGTAATTATTAATAGCAACCACATGGTTTTTATGGGGGATCCACTTTCTGTAGAATTAATGTTTACGAAAAGAAAGGTCGGACATTTGTTTTGAGCTTAAATATGCTATAATATTGAGTTTAAAAAAAAAAAACACTGTGGGGAAATGCGGTATCATGAAGCAGTCGATAACTGCAGGGGTTTGCGGTATTGAGGTGCACTGGATAGATGCGGTCTTTTGCGGTATTGAGGCGCACTGGATAGGTGCAGATAGGTGCGGTCTTTTGCAGTATTAAGGAGCAAAGGGTTAAGCTAAAAAATTATTGTTTTAATCCAGCGGTAACAGAGAAATGACATAACAACTTCCATAATATATTAAAGAGTGGTTATTTACAATAGTTATCTGATTTGAGGAATTTCATAACAGTCACAATTTGCAAAAATATGACAAAAGAATTTGCATTGTATTCATGCAAGAGTTATCTAACATGGTTAATGAAGTAGGTTTAATGACTAAGAAATATTGTAGGAGGTATTGTGTGAAGTTTCGATGAAATACATTAAGTGATTTTTGAGATATGAACTTGTTGGTAGTTGCACACAAAACTTTAACCAGTATTTCTAAGTAAAACATATTTAAAAAAAAAAAGTACTCAGCATCTGAATTATATTATGTTATGCAGGGCGTTAGTTGTAACTATGATCCAAGTATGAGTGTCCTAGCACTAGTACTTATTGAGAAATAGTGTAAAAATGAAAACTTAACGTTGGAGGTAAATGCAAAATTCAGCATAAACGAAATCTTAACGTTGGAGGTAAATGCAAAATTCAGCATCAAACGAAGTCAATGGACCATGCAATGTAGGTCATACTCAGCATCTGCAGTGTATAATGTGATGCAGGGTGTTAGTTGTAACTATGATCCAAGTATGAGTGTCCTAGCACTTGTACTTGTTGAGAAATAGTGCAAAAATGAAAACTTAACGTCCATGGAGCTAAATATAAATGTTTGACGCCATCGACGGAAAAGCAACACCTTAATCTCGCTTTTGCTCCTTCCTTGGGCGAGCCAACTATAGACCAAATTTGCTGACTTTAGAACAAAATACAAAAACTTTTAAAGTCAAATTAATTACTCCATAACTAATGGAAAAGTAACACCTGTTCCACCGCCCCACAACGCCCTGGAAAAGATAAGACAAAAATGTGATTACAACTCAGTTTGACATGTTCATAGTATTTACCTAAATCACGGTGTTTGAGCAAATGGGAATCAACAGTATAAAGGATAAGTAAATACCTGTATAGAAAAGGATCTGAACTAGATGATGTGGTAGCACAGCTGGTAGGTGTTGTTAATGATGTTAATGGTTGCACAGGACAGTTTTGCAATGGAGCAGCATATAAAGGCAGTGACATATGGTTGAGATTTATCCTTGGTTCAGCCAAAACTGTTGATCCACCAGATGTTCCCTCATAGGGCATGATTGCTCCACCTGGCCTCCAGCTTGGGTTCACACATGCAGGTGTACATGTTGATACAGGACCACAGTGACCAACTTCAGTCTGCACTGGTACTGAGATATTTAAGTTAGGAACCATCACAGTGTTCGATAAAGAGCCAACTGATTTGAGGTAGGGTATAAGCACAGACCCACTGTACGTCAATGTTGGTCCATTCTGACTTAAAAATGGTTGAACTGGTATCTGAGGTTCAGCAATGCAGGGTAAATGACTTTTTTCTTTCTTTTTTGATAAATCCAAAACTGCACAAAAAGCAGAAATTGGAGATTTGGACTTCCTCTCTTTCAAGAAATTCTCCATAAAGTTTTTGTTTCGTAGTTTTCCCATTGGATGACTTGAAGATTCAGATTTAGTGGATTCTTGGTCAAATGTTTCAGTACACTTCAGCAACTGTTTCACAGTTTTGTTACCGGTTAAATCTGAAATGGGACACATAAACTTCTTATTTCTAGCTACCATTGGAACAGAAGTGTCCTTTGAATTCCAACTTATTTGTTCAACGTTTTCCAACACATTTTTTTCAGTATCTGTCATTGCAGAACCATTATTAACATTAATGTTGTGGTCCAATGTAAAGTTCTCATCTTTTTGTTCATCAGGTATATCCTCAAATTCTTCCTCCTTTTCATCTTCTTCACTGTCAGAGACAGTCAGGTCTATTTCATCTGCAGTGCTGACATGACTTGACGATCTTGTCATGGATCCGTCTGCATTTCTACTTGTAAAAGTAATATTGGTATTGTTCTGAGATGCAAAATTGTTCACTGGGTCAGAGATGTTTTGATAAAATGATGGTGGAGTGTTAATGACTTGGTTTCCCACTTGTTGCACAGCGTTAGGTGTATAAAAAGCTGGAGCAGAACTGGCATTTGACATTTGATAGTTTTGATTGACTGGCATAAAACTGTGCTGATTTTGAATAACATTTGAACCAGGAATCAGACTGTTTGAAATATTTGAGTTACTGTAATTAAAATTGGAAAAATAATTTGGAACAAAGTTTGTCAAATTACTAGCATGTATAGGCTGTGGTCTGGTAAAGTCTTGCGACATGTAAGAGCGATGAGAAACAAATGTTGGTACAGCTGTGGCATAAAGATTGTTACATGTCTCCTGATTACCGACTGGATTTGTAAAATCCAATTTATATGCAGCTGGGCTTCTGTAACATTGTGCATTAGAATGACCATTCACACTTGCTATATTGTGAACTTGATTTTGGGCATACTGGCATGAAGGTCTTACACTGTTATAGCTGTTGTTATATTCATATTTGTTTGTATAAGAATACAAATTTGTGACTTGACCGTTAAAGCCATTGGTTTGGTACGGAACCTGGCTGTATGGGTTGTTGGAGTTGACAGACACGGCACTGTAGTTGGGACGGAAATACGGAGGAACTTTGCATGTTGGTTTGTAAGGGACAGACTCCTCTCCCATGTATCCAATCTGCTGACTGTGTTTCTGTGGATTCACTGCTGTCCAGGTCGATATATCTGGTGGACGACCCTGGTTGATGGCACTCACTTTCAATGGGGTAGAAATGAGCAAGTTCGAATCACTAGTTACATGCTCTGCATCATACTTTCTCTTTTGACCCTTTGTTGTCTCCATTCCATCCAAAATGGCTGGAAATGGGTTTTCTTCATTCATTTCCTGCCCATAATTGAAGTACTGACTAGTTGGGGCAGAGAGGTTGGAATCGGTGTCTTCATAGAATACAGGATCTGGTGTATTCAGTGTGGAGTCCGACCTGCCAGTATGTGGCTGCTCACGAGACAACAATCTAGGCACACCTATTGTATGATCCTTTCCATAGATCTCAGTTGGGCTCATATGAGCCAAACAGAACAATTCTGGAGAAATTCCCCGCAACTCATCATCGGGAGTGGACAATGCCTGTCTGCTGACAGTGGCCTCCGTCATCCATTGTGAGGCGTTGTTCTCTGACAAACTATCTTCATCATCAAGTAGAGTGTTGATGTTACTTACGTTTGTCAAAATGTTGTTATTTGAATCAGTGCAACCAGTGTCCAATGTCATCTTACTATAGCAGTCATCGTCATCTAATGATATATCATCTAAAAAGTCACTCTCTTCACTGTCAACAATCTGAAACAAATAAGGGAGGTATTTGTTCTAACCTTACGTTTATTGTACAGCAGTTTAAAAACATTTGTTAGTCATTTTTACAATAATATTACATTCTGTATGGGGCGACAGAAGTATTGTCTACCCTTAGGGAATTAAAGCTGACAGAATTTTCCCACAATGAACTGTAACATTGAACAAAATATAATATTACAGTACTGCAACCTAAACAGAATGTAATATTACAGTACTGTAACCTAAACAGAATGCAATATTACAGTACTGCAACCTAAACAGAATGCAATATTACAGTACTGCAACCTAAACAGAATGTAATATTACAGTACTATAACACTGAACAGAATATAATATTACAGTACTGTAACCTAAACAAAATTTAATATTACAGTACTGTAACCTAAACAGAATGTAAAATTACAGTTCTGTAACACTGAACAGAACGTAATATTACAGTACTGTAACACTGAACAGAACAAAATATTACAGTACTGTAACCTAAACAGAATGTAATATTACAGAACTGTAACTTAAACAGAATGTAATATTACATTACTATAACACTGAACAGAATGCAATATTACAGTACTATAACCTAAACAGAATGTAATATTATATTACTATAACACTGAACCGAATGTAATATTACAGTACCGTAACCTAAACAGAATGTAATATTACAGTTCTGTAACACTGAACATAACATGATATTACAGTACTGTAACCTAAGCAGAATGTAATATTACAGTACTGTAACAATGAACAGAACATTACATTACAGTACTGTAACACTAAATAGAATGTAATATTACAGTACTACAACCTAAACAGAATGTTATATTACAGTACTAAACAGAATGTAATATTACAGTACTGTAACACTGAACAGAATGTAATATTACAGTACTGTAACACTGAACAGAATATAATATTACAGTACTGAAACACTGAACAGAACGTTACATTACAGTACTGTAACACTGAACAGAATGTATTACAGTACTATAACCTAAACAGAATGTATATTACAGTACTATAACACTGAACAGAACAAAATATTACAGTACTGCAACTTAAACAGAATGTAATATTACAGTACTGTAACACTGAACAGAATGTAATATTATAGTACTGTAACCTAAACAAAATGTTATTTTACAGTACTGAAACACTGACAGAACATTACATTACAGTACTGTAACAATGAACAGAATGTAATATTACAGTACTATAACCTAAACAGAATGTAATATTACAGTACTGTAACACTGAACAGAACAAAATATTACAGTACTGCAACCTAAACAGAATGTAATATTACAGTACTGTAACAATTAACAGAATGTAATATTACAGTACTGTAACACTGAACAGAACAAAATATTGCAGTACTGTAACCTAAACAGAATGTAATATTGCAGTACTGCAACCTTAACAGAATGTTATATTACATTACTGTAACACTGAACAGAATGTAATATTACAGTACTGTAACACTGAACAGAATGTAATACAGTACTGTAACCTAAACAGAATGTAATATTATAGTACTGTAACACTGAACAGAAGGTAATATTACAGTACTGTAACATAAGGCAGGAAAAAAAGGCAGAGTATTGATTTTTAAAATAGATGGTTATGAAAACATTTAAAGTTTCAATGATGAAAATAACAGAAAACATATTGGTGATACAAACATTTTATTCCCTTAAATATATACACAATTTATATTCTCTTTTACAGGCATAGTTTTAGAGTGTAGAGAATTTGTAATTCAATCAAACACACTCTCATGTTATACGTACCTCTTCCTCCTCCATCTGCGAATCCTTCACTTGCTCTATTAACTCACTTTGCACATCATCCACAGTTGCCTCTGATGCTTCTTGTTTCTATTTAAAAAACATCAGAAATTTCTGTTACATCATTTACTAATCAAAGGCCTGAAGGGCCTGAGGGAAGGCTTGCTGTTTGTGTTAATTCGAAAATATAGGTTCGGAAAATTGGAAAACTTTGTAAGATTTCTGATTATGTTAAAAGGCAATTCATTGGGATTTAGAAAAGAATGCGCTGTGTTTAATATTTCTTTTGTGTATATGTATAAAAAATCTCCTGCATACAATACAGAGTCCATATCAATACTTTTCAAACAGTAGCTATCAAACGGTTTTAATAATGCATTTGAAAAAATGCAAACACCATGGTAGACACCGTCATCCATGTGAAAATTGATTGAATATTTGATGACCCTGGTGAAAATATCCATTTCAGGACATTTTGTAAACTGGTAACGTGGTGGTCCAGGATTCCTTTCCACATCTCCACGTAAAAGTTATCAACATGAACAACCTATATGAAAGCTTCGCAAACCTTCATATTCTGATGTTTCTCCAAAATCGAAAGAAATGAGTAGTGATGTACAACTCCGGTCAATTTTAATATCTCCAGTACAATAGTTATGATTGATTGATAACGAAACTCATTCAGCACAAAATGTTCCTGATTGTCCGAGAATATACAGCACATATCCATAAACTCTTTGTCTAGACCAAAACAAACATGACCTACTTATAGATTTACGCGTATATTGACTTGAGTTATGTTCAATTCTCATATAGCTTTCAATCAATAATATAAATAATCAATAAATAGCATTATAAACGGTGTTGCGTAACCTAGATTTAATCAATTTAAAAAATATAACACAGATACACAACAAACATAATGGTCGGATGACCTAATTAACTGTTAAGTATGTTCTTCAATACACTGCTTGCATCAGATGACAGTTTGGCGCATTTTTCTATAAACAACAAATGTAGCCCCGAACCTAATTTTGTTATTTTACTATCAAATTTAAAAGAGGACAATCCATACTGAATAAAATTTCAGTAACCATCACTATTTACTCAAACAAGAGTTATTATACCGAAAACATGTCAATATTTCACCCAATTAATGATTACATGTCGAATGGTGCTAGAGATTATATCCCCCCCTCAACAGATGACGTCACTATGCATAGTAGTAAATGCATAAAACATTTTTTTATCAATGAAAATTGCTGCGTTTTTTAGAGCACAGTGAGATGGGTGTATTCTTCCACATTTCCATGCAAATTGTATGCTTCTCGTATCGTATTTTTGAACTTTTGTAAAGAAAAACATCCGCAATAAATAAAAACTTTTAAACTTTTGATGTATAATACATCCTCTGCTACGGTAAATGTGTGTTGAAAGTTGTGAACTACTTTATCGGTTGGATGAATATGGCGGTTCCTGCCATACGTAGTTTGTATAACAGATTGCTGGTGCTGCACGACAGCTAAGGAAGTCAGAGCTTTGCTCGCCTTCCAAAAACCAATTTAACACATGGATGAATAGACAAGTGCAACACTGAATGTTTCTTCACCATTTTTTAATGGTTAGGGCATAAAAACATTCAAGACAACGTGAATCCAAGAACTATATGCCATATTTTGCAGGTGACTCAATAATAAATATCAAATTACACAAGATTAGCAAGAGTGCCGCCTAACAGAGGATAACACATCCAAATCCAGAGTTTTTCAAAAACTAAAAAGTTAACAAATTGTTCATATACAATTTATTCAGTTGGTACCCAGATGATCTATAGAAGAAATATATGGGGTGGAAGTACTTAAGACAAGAGGCCCAAGAGGACCTGAATCGCTCTACTGGCAATAGATGCTACATGTAAAATATCTAAAGTCTAGGCCTTGAACTTTCAAAGAATATGTTTTTTAAAAGTTTCATTTAAAATGTGCTTATAAGCCCTGTGGCAGAGGCATTTGTGGCCAAATCATGCAGGTTCAAAAACTCTTCTGAGATCTTGTAATAACTGCTGTGCAAGTTGGATTAAGATTCAATGAAAAATGAAGATGCTATCGCGTCAACAAGGAAAAGGTTAACAGACGGACGAATGATGACAGACAATTTACCATGACATAAGCTCTGCTGGCCTTTGGCAGCTAATAAGTTTAAGTTCTTAATATAATCCAGTGTACACCATTTGGAACGTTTTCAATGAAATATACAGTTATACCTATTTCTCCACTTTTGCATGATTAGAAAACCTTGATATTTTACTTATCAATATTCTGTCACCACAGGCTCATCTACGAAGCATGACGGTTAAGTTGTGCAGGTTTGGAAAAATTCTGGTTAAACTAGTTGATGAGCTTACAAACAAATGTTAACCCATGGAACACAGGTTTGTACCATAATGTGGTAATGATGTTTTTTGTTTTTTTTCAAAACGGTTCATATAAAAACAAATATTTGACAATTAATCAGAGTTATTCACATAAAATCCCTTTAACATATTTTTTTCTTCAAACAAATAATCTAAGTCTAAGTTTTGTGAATATATTTATTATTTGTTTCTTTCAGTGTTTTCTCCAGAGCGCGTTTCTTGCATTTTTGACGCAATTAAATTTCTTTTGACACAATCAAGTTTGTTCAGTGCGTCCACTATGACGTAACCTTGAAATATACAGAAAATCAAATTACGCATATTTGCTTCGGCAAGCTGGTTTTAGAGTTATTTTTACAATGCTAGCTGTTTAGACAGATCACATGGTCTGATTCAGGGAAACCCCGGTCATGCATATTACTAAGTTACATAAACGCTTTAATTGGTTATTAACACTTTATTAATGCAATAGCATAGATGATTATGATCACATACATAATTTTCCACGAAGCAATATTGTAGTTTGAAGACAACATCTGTGAAAACAAACGTACGCTGCAACAATAGCACTGAGATATACCCAGTTTTAGGTTGTTTATATATACAGATGAAAAGTGGAAATCGTGAAACTTTTCGAAAAAGTTGTTTACAATGTCCGGACGATACTCTGAAAAATGTTTTATTTTGTTTTCTATAAAGTATCGAGACGCGCACGCGCAACATTTTAAAACCAGTTTAAACATTAGCCGGTCCAAGTTTTACGGCGGTATTCCCGGGGCCGTTTATGTTTCTTAAAAGGACGTTTAAAAGGTTATGGAAAAAGAAAATAAACTTTTAAAAAATTATATTCATTTTGAAAAATGGTTATATAATTTCAAAAATTTAATTAATTTTTGTTAAGCTAAAATTAAAATGCTTTTATATTAAAGCAACATTACTCTAAAATGAGTCTAGCTATGAGACAGAAGAGAAATGCTTTTGGGAAAAAGAATACAACAACAAAGTTCTGTTTTCCAAAAAGTATAATGCTTAGAAACGCTAAACATCTAGCTCAGCTGAAATAAAAAAAATTGAAATGATTTTAGTGTTTTGCATTAAAAATAGTTAGGGTCATGGTGATCGAGGTGGGGCCATGACATTTGAAAAGTTCATGGCCCTGTGGCCATGATAAAAAAAGGCAACTACATGTACTTTCTATAGTTTGTGTAACTTGTTGCCAGAAGTGAAATATTCATTTGAAGTTAAATTGTTTTGAAGTTGTTAACTTTAATTGCAGCTTTGATTGAGAAATTTGTGTGAAATAGGAAGTAAAACTGTTTTAGTAAAATATGTATGTTTTTACCTCCATTTATTCAAAGCTGATTAAGTTTACAACTAGTTAACTGATGACCCCCAGATTTTGAAAATGACCCCCAGATTTTTAGTCAGTGGGTCATCAATGACCCCCAAAGAACTGGAGCTGGAGAAAACACTGCATTTTATTTGGCAGATATACATATCTACCTCTTCATCCACGCTCTTGGTCACCTCTTTGTTAAGAACTTCTATACTCTTTCCATTTACTGATGTCTCTTCCATTTGCTGAAAAACAAGCAGTCTATACTGTAATATATATGTTAACTTGAAACAGACTATAGACAGACCACTATATAGAATCATGAAACAGATGATGCTACATACTTGTAAAATAAATAAACCTTGATGGCTTAGATTCACATTAGTGTTCTAGTAACTAATAGTCATTTGACTTATACCAACTATTCTAATTACAACAAGTTAGAAAACATAACATATACTTGTATTTACAGAAACTTCAGCAGTGTTTACAACAATTAAAATAATTGTATTTACAGAAACTCCAACAGCGTTTACAACAGTAACTATACTTGTATTTACAGAAACTTCAGCAGTGTTTACAACAGTTACTATCCTTGTATTTACAGAAACTTCAGCAGGGTTTACAACAGTTACTATACTTGTATTTGCAGAAACCCCAACAGTGTTTACAACAATTACTATACTTGTATTTACAGAAACTTCAGCAGTGTTTACAACAGTTACTATACTTGTATCTACAGAAACTTCAGCAGGGTTTACAACAGTAACTATACTTGTATTTGCAAAAAAAACAACAGTGTTTACAACAGTTACTATACTTGTATCTACAGAAACTTCAGCAGGGTTTACAACAGTTACTATACTTGTATTTGCAAAAAACCCAACAGTGTTTACAACAGTTACTATACTTGTATTTACAAAACCTTCAGCAGTGTTTACAACAGTTACTATACTTGTCTTTACAGAAACTTCAGCAGTGTTTACAACAATTACTATACTTGTATTTACAGAAACTTCAGCAGTGTTTACAACAGTTAAAATACTTGTATTTACAGAAACTCCAACAGTGTTTACAACAGTAACTATACTTGTATTTACAGAAACTTCAGCAGTGTTTACAACAGTTACTATACTTGTATTTACAGAAACTTCAGCAGGGTTTACAACAGTTACTATACTTGTATTTGCAGAAACCCCAACAGTGTTTACAACAGTTACTATACTTGTATTTACAGAAACTTCAGCAGTGTTTACAACAGTTACTATACTTGTATCTACAGAAACTTCAGCAGGGTTTACAACAGTTACTATACTTGTATTTGAAAAAAAAAACAGTGTTTACAACAGTTACTATACTTGTATTTACAAAAACTTCAGCAGTGTTTACAACAGTTTTTATACTTGTATTTACAGAAACTTCAGCAGTGTTTACAACAATTACTACACTTGTATTTACAGAAACTTCAGCAGTGTTTACAACATTTACTATACTTGTATTAACAGAAACCCCAAGAGTTTACAATTATACTTTTACTTGCTGCAACACAAGCAGTGTTTATAACTATATTTGTACTTGCTAAACACAAGCAGTGGTAACAAATATAATAGTACTTGCTGAAACACAAGCAGTGTTTACAACTATATTTGTATTTGTTGAAACACAAGCAGTTTTTGCAACTATATTAATTTTGTACTTGCTGCAATACAAGCAGTGTTTACACTTATATTTGTACTTGCTGAACAAAAGCAGTGGTTACAACTATATTTGTTTTTTGCAAAGACTTAAGCAGTGTTTACAACTATATTTGTACTTGCTGAAACACAAGCAGTGTTTACTTCTATACTTGTATTTGCTGAAACACAAGCAGTGTTTACAATTATATTTGTATTTGCTGAAATACAAGCGGTGCTTACAATTATATTTGTATTTGCTGCAACACAAGCAGTGTTACAACTATATTGTACTTGCTGCAACACAAGCAGTGTTTACAACTATATTTGTGTTTGCAGAAACACAAGCAGTGTTTACAACTATACTTGTATTTGCTGCAACACAAGCGTTTACAACAATAATTGTACTTGCTGAAACACAAGTAATGATTACAACAATACTTTTACTGATGAAACACAAGCAGTGTTTACAACTATATTTGTATTTGCTGCAACACAAGCAGTGTTTACAACAATAATTGTACTTGCTCAAACACAAGCAATGTTTACAACAATATTTGTACTGATGAAACACAAGCAGTGTTTACAACTATATTTGTATTTGTAGAAACACAAGCAGTGATTACAACTATATTTGTATTTGCTGAAACACAAGCAGTGTTTACAACTATACTTGTATTTGCTGAAACACAAGCAGTATTTACAACTATATTTGTATTTGCTGCAACACAAGCAGTTCTTGCAACTATATTTGTACATGCTGCAACACAAGCAATGTTTACAACTATACTGTGTCGCTGGTGTTAACAAGTCACTTTTCATTTATTACTTATAAAATCAATCTTCAAATTGTTAATTATCTTTTGTTTACAGTTCATATCAAGACAAATTATCTATCTAGCATTCTGTTAAGTTTCCATTTTAAATTCGATCTTACAATGTCAACAGCGTTTGTTTATTGACACAGCCTTTGCAGGTGATACCGGTGTCATATATTATTTAGACCCCCCTGTAGAATGACTCGGGGGTAATTTTACTATATAGAAAAGTGACCCTGGGGTCATTTTACCGCTATAGTAAAATGACCCCCCCCATTGTAAAATGACCCCCCCTTAAAATTTTCATCGGAATCCTTTTTTATTGTTTTGTTTTCAATTATAACAGCATAACAGATGATATAAAAAAAAAAAATTAGTCTTACCAATGAATTATGATCAAATATAAAAAAGATGATTGAGGGTGTCAAGGCGGGTCACATTACCATGGGCATTGTAAAATGACTCCCCTATTTTTTTAATTTAATACCCTGTCATTGTACTATTCATAATGAAAGTCAATAATAAACTGTATTGATTTAAAATTGATTCTAATCATAAAAATATATTATACTAAAAAAAAGGAAGTGGGGGGAGTCACTTTACCGTTGCAATTACCATGGCCATAGTAAAATGATCCCAATACTTTTTTTCATCTTCTACAATTTCATTGTATTTTTTTATACATGTATTTACTAAGTATATAATATATATAGTTAAAACAATAAACTGTATTAATTTAAAATTCAGTCTTATCTATGATTAATAATAATAATAAAAAAAGAAAATTTTGAAGGGGGGGGGGTCACTTTACCATGGCCATAGTAACATGACCCCCCTATTTTTTTTTCATCTTAAATAAGTTCATTATATTTTTATATTAACTAAGTAAATAATAAGTTTTATTAATTTAAAATTCAGTCTTATCGGTGAATAATTATAATAAAAAAAAGAAAATTGGGAGGGGGTAGGGGGTCACTTTACCATGGCCATAGTAACATGACCCCCCTATTTTTTTTCATCTTAAATAAGTTCATTATATTTTTTATATTAACTAAGTAAATAATAAGTTTTATTAATTTAAAATTCAGTCTTATCAGTGAATAATTATAATAAAAAAAAGAAAATTGGGAGGGGGTAGGGGGTCACTTTACCATGGCCATAGTAAATTCATTTAATACAAGTTCATTATATTTTTTATATTTACTAAGTAAATAATAAACTGTATTGATTCAAAATGCATTCTTATCAGTGATTAATAATAATAATAATAATAATAATAAAGAAAATTGGGAGGGATGGGGGGTCATTTTACCATGGCCATTGTAAAATGACCCCCCTCCCTATTGTTTTCATCTTATAAAATTTTATGCATTTTTTATATTTATTTAGTAAATAATAAATTGGGAGGGGTGGGGGTCACTTTACCATGGCCATAGTAAAATGACCCCCTATTTTTTTCATTTTATACAAGTTCATTGTATTTTTTTATATTTACTAAGTACATAATAACCTGTATTGATTTAAACTTTAATCTTATCAATGATTATTAATAATAATAATAAAAAAAATTGGGAGGGGTGGGGGGTCATTTTACCATGGCCATAGTAAAATGACACCCCTATTTTTTTTTCATCTGATACAATTTCATTGTATTTTTTATATTTACTAAGTAAATAATAAACTGTATTGATTTACAATTCAGTCCTTTACGTGAATAATAATAATGATAATGAAGAAAATTTTGAGAGAAGGGGGGGTCACTTTACCATGGCCATAGTAAAATGACCCCCCTTATTTTTTTCTTTTCATACATGTTCATTGTATTTTTTTTATATTACTAAGTCAATAATAAACTGTTTTGATTTAAAATTCAGTCTTTTCAGTGAATAATAATAAAAATAAGAAAGAAAATTGGGAGGGGGTCACTTTACCATGGCCATAGTAAAATGACCCCCCTATTTTTTATCATCTTAAATAATTTCATTGTTTTTTTTTATATTTACGAAGTCAATAATAAACTTTGTTGAATTAATATTCAGTCTTATAGGTGACGAATCGCGCATATTTTATGATGAGGCAGTGTCCGAGGGATGTTTAAAGAGCACTGTGCAATATTTAACTATGAGCTTTACAGTAATTATCACCTAACAGTTAACAATTGGTGTTTTCCTTCTTTTTTTTAATTGGAGAAATTAGTCAAAAGATAATAAATTCGACCTTAAAAAATATCATTGCCCATTAAATTTTTACATTGCAGGTTCTATACTCATATAAAATGGTACAAACTTGCATTAAATTAACAGTAAATATACTAACAAGAGCTGTCAGAAGACAACAAAGCTCGCCTCTGGGTGTTTAAGTCAAAAAAGGGCCACAAGTGTGGCAAAAATGCAACCCAGAGTTATGGTTCTTGTCTCTGTGTGTTCCACTGATGATGGTATACACACATGTGAAGATTCATTCACATCCAATGAGTGGTTGCATAGATATCTTAAACACAACTAAACGCAAAGTTTAACCTTGGTGTCCAAAAAGGGCCTTAAGTGTGCCAAAATGCAACCCAGAGTTATGGTTCTTGTCTCTATGTGTTTCACTGATGATGGTGAACACACATACAAAGTTTTATTCATATCCAATGAGTGGTTGCATAGATATCTTACGTGATAAAAAACTCTAACCTGAAAAATTAAGTAAAAAAAGGGCCATAACTGTGCCAAAATGCAATCCAAAGTTATGGTTCTTGTCTCTGTGTGTCCCATTGATGATGGTTAACACACATGCAAAGTTTCATTGACATCCAATGAGTGTTTGCATAGATATGTGAAACTTGTACACAAAAGTTTAACCTGGGTGTCTACAGATGACAACGCCGCTGACGCCGACGACCCCTGGGTCATGACAATAGCTCTTCTTGGACTTCGTCCCGGCGAGCTAAAAAAGAACTTTATCCACCCTTTCACTGTAATATATGTACATAATAATTTACATCATTCATGTGCAATGAAAAATTACTGAATTAAATGTGCATTTTTGGCAACTCAACTCTCTGCATCATATATTTTTTCTGGAATGACATACACCACAATGTGTAATAATATAAGTTATTCAACTATAAAGGATATAATTACAAGACATCACGCACAGGCTAAGATACAAACTTGGACACAGGATTTCCACCTGGCTTACAAAATATTTTACTTCCAGTGTCAAGTGTTCTCTTAAATCTTCTGCCATCACTTTAGGAACATAGCCTACTAGTAAAGCAGTAACATTTGTAACTTTAGGTCCCGTTTTGCATCTGTTATTAGCTGAACTTTACTTTTGAATGTTTTTAATCCTGTATCTCTGTCTTGAATATTGGTGTATTCCTGGTCTACAATCAATAGACACTGGTGGTCTCACTTTGAGTGCATGGTAGCATTTTACTACCGTTTCTACTCACGTATTATGCACGTTTTTTCCCCAGCTTTTAAGATCTTCGAGAAGGGATGCACAATATACATAAGTACAGAAGATTTCATTATCTTTTTTTATGTAATTTTTCAAAGACTTATCGATTCAGAAAAGATTTTGCTACACCAGTATGTTCAGATATTGATTTCAGGACAATTTCTTCATGTGAGCTTGATTATAGGTGATGATTTACCTAGCGGAGAATGTTTTTTTTCAAATTCAGTCCTTATACATTATATATGCAGTAAAAAAAGTCAAATAAATCGAAATATAAGGAAGTGTTTACTGCTTATTTATGTTGTGACCGGAAATAACACAAATTTAAAATAGCACAGACTGGTTTACGTAAAGGTGTAAGTGTATTGACGAATGCGGAATAAATGCAATACTGTTATCCTGATGAATATATTTATTCACACGTATATCTTTTGTTTGTGCGGTTTGTTGTAGTTTATGTTTATAAGAAAAAAAACAATATAATATGTGGTATTTCGTTACGATTTCAAAAAAATATTGTAAGATTTTTAAACAAGAGGGCCAAGATGGCCCTATATCGCTCACCTGACTGACCTTCAGTCACCCAAGTAGATTATATAATACAAGTACACTAAAAATTCCAGAAAAACGAGATGGGCAAGTAGTTAGAATTTTTATTTGTTTTGAAGATGTATCAGATGTGTAGAAGAGTTCAAACTTAGTAGAGGTTCACCCATGGTAAATGTCAGTGAAACGACATCGAAATCAGGTCAGTAGATTCTGACAAGAAGGCTTTTTAAGTTTTTACTAAAGCTGCCTATATAGTAAACTAGCATCTCATTCTGGCGCTCATGTTTTTAAACAAATCACAACGGCTTGAACAAACTTGGTAAAGGGTCACCCAAGGAACATTTCTGCAAAATTGTTTTAAAATTGATCCAGTGGTTTCTGACAAGAAGTTTTTACTATAGCTTATATAATTAACTAACCCCACCCCCTGGCCGCCATTTTTTTAGAGGAATCACTACGGTTTGAAAAAAACTTGGTGAAGGGTCCTCCAAGAAACATTTATGTGAAATTATTTTAAAATCGAGCCAGTAAGTTTCTGACAAGATTTTTAAAGATTTTACTAATAAAACTTGCCTGGCCCCCTGGCGGCCATGTTTTTTGACGAATCAAGATGGAATGAACAAAAGAAACATTTCTGTGAAGTAATATCAAAATTGACCCAATGGTTTCTGACAAAAAGATTTTTTAAGTTTTTACTATAGCTTATATAATAAATTAACTCCACCCCCTGGCTGCCATGTTTTTTTACATATCACTACGATTTGAACAAATTTGGCGAATAGTCCTCCAAGGAACATTTCTGTGAAATTACTTTAAAATTAAGACTGTCGTTTCTGACAATAAGATTTTTTAAGTTTTTACTATAGTTTATATAGTAAACTTACCCCACCCCCTGGCCGGCATGATTTTTGATGAATCGCTAGGGTTGAACAAACTTGGTAGAGGGTCACCCAAGGAACGTATCTGTGAAATTATTTTAAAATTGAGCCAGTAGTTTCTGACAAGAAGATTTTTTAAGGTTTTATTATAGCTTATATAGTAAACTAACCCAACCCCCTGTTGGCCAAGTTTTTTGACGAATCAAGATGGCTTGAACAAACTTGGCAGAGGGTCATCCAAGGAACATTTCTGTGAAATTATTTTAAAATCGAGCCAGTAGTTTCTGACAAGAAGATTATTTAAGTTTTTACTATAGCTTATATAGTATACTAACCCCACCTCCTGGCAGCCATGTTTTTTGACGAATCACTATGGTTTGAACAAACTTGGTGAAAGGGTCCTCCAAGGAACATTTCTGTGAAATTATTTTAAAATCGAGCCAATAGTTTCTGACAAGAAGATTTTTTAAGTTGTTACTTATTAAACTTGCCCTGCCCCCTGGCGGCCATGTTTTTTGATGATTCAATATGGCTTGAACAAACTTGGTAGAGGGTTACCCAAGAAACATTTCTGTGAAGTTATATCAAAATTGGTCCAGTGGTTTCAGAGGAGAAGTTGTAAGAAGCTAAAAGTTGACAACGGACGACAGACGACGGACACCAGGCAATCACAAAATAAAACATGACTTGTGTACAAGTGTCACTTGTCATTTGGGAGTATTGAAAGCGGGTGCTACCATGTGGCTTCTGTATATTAGTTGACATCTTAATTGGCATCCCTGGGCAGGTGTTGACAACTCTGAGTATGTATTAATGAGAAGTGTCGAGTATTTGAGTGTGTATAAAACGTAGATTAAATAAATTTACGGCATTCTCTCGATTAAATCTTGGGAACAAATTCAATATTTTTTAGTGAGTACCAGTCTTCTGGTTTTTTTCCAGACCAATCAAATTCTGTTTAACATATCGCGTCAGGTATTTCTTCCAACATGTCGCCACAGCGAATCTGGACAAGATTTCAAATTTATGATGCGCGATATACACATTTATAGGAGAATTTGTAATTTTTTTTATTAGTTCTTGGTCTTAAAACATGGACACGCGATATACACGAATGAGTGTAATACGTGAGTAGATACGGTACACTATTCTTCACCAGACTGTTTACGTAGCATGAATTGAAGTTCCATGATTTGTGAATAAAGATTTTTTCCCTTCATTAAACATCTCATGTGTCTTATTCAACTGTTACATAGTATTACTGTACTGTACATGCTAAAAAGACATAATTCATACGTGCTCAGAGTTAACAAGATGTCCATCAGAGACTGAATGATTCTATTGACGTCAAGCAGACTAATCTTTGTTCTCATGCATATACATGAATTTCATATAAAGTTAAATAAAAGGTGAAAGCGAATTATTGGCAGGTGACAGGCCATGAACGATAGACAAATTATCACGATGAAAACTTCATTTGACAATGGTCGATAGTGATAAAATACAATATTAAGCTCCTTCTTCCAGATAAATTGATATGTCAATGTAATGTCTTGAATAGTTGGTATGATAATATAGCAAATGGTATGGAAGCACCATATTTATGATCATTTGTGACAAACAAATAGTATATTATCATTGATTGCATCTGTATCAAAACCAGGTGGAACATATTCTTTATGAATCCATCCCTGGCATTCATCACATAGTCCAGGCACTGTCAAGATGAATCAGGGCTCTCGCTTGCCCATTTTTGTGGCCACTATTCTGCCCCATTCCTAATGGCAAAAAGTATCTTTTTTTCGCAATCCAAAGTAACAAATTCCAAATTTCAAAATGCTAAGAAACTAATATATTTGGATGAAAGTTTAGAGAGTTTTTTATATTATGATGTTAATGTAGTCTTCTACAAGAACATCACAATTTTGTACATTTAACATACATTGCATATATATTGTTAGGTATATCGAAAGAACCTGTGCTATGACATCTATGTCACAACCCATGCATTGAACATCATTTCCAGATGATACTGAAAACATAACAGTATATTTCAACTGTTTGGTTCAAGACATGATTAATTAAACATGAAAGCGAAAAATGTGTAGGTACTGAGCACCATCTTATTATTCATTAAAATTGTCTATGCATGAAATATGGAACAAACACTATTTTTAGGCCTACATTGAACACAAGCCCATTTATTGTCGTAAACCGACAAAGTCACTCCTCGGATCAAGTTGCTCATTTGCACAAAGAAATCTAAAACATATTGAACACCGACCATCATTTGCCCTATTTGCATAACTGATTTGCTACTCCTGGAAAGACAGTTAATGCATTACAATTGATTTAACAAAAACATTTATCGGATTATTTTCTTTTTTGTGGTGTGGTTAGAACATTAAAATGTCATCATTTTAAGATGTTTAATTTGATTTTTCATTTAGACATGTGTATGCAGTATTTGTGTTTTCCCAACAGACGAATATTTTGATGATATCACTTCCAACGCACTCTTCTTTGATGGAATTTCTAAAACCTATATAACAATTGAAAACACCGACTTCTAGTTTCCCATTTTTTCCAGTTGTTGTATAAGGATACATCTTCCAACGTATAGTATTAAAAATCTTAATAACCAATTATTTTGTGATGTATAATTGGTCAAAATGAAAGTGATTCGTTAGCACCAATGATTCATTAACACGGTAGCACTGTACTTGTATTTGCTGCAACACAAGCAGTGTTAACAACTATATTTGTATTTGCTGCAACACAAGCGGTGTTTACAATTATATTTGTACTTGCTGCAACACAAGCAGTGTTTACCACTATATTTGCATTTGCAGCAACACAAGCAGTGTTTACAACTATATTTGTATTTGCTGAAACACAAGCAGTGTTTACAACTATATTTGTATTTGCTGTAACACAAGCAGTGTTAACATCTATACTGGTAATTGCAGAAACACAATCAGTGTTTGTAACTATATTTGTATTTGCAGAAACTTAAGCAGTGTTTACAACTATATTTGCACTTGCTGCAATACAAGCAGCTTTTACAACTATATTTGCACTTGCTGCAACACAAGCAGTGTTTTACAACTATATTTGTACTTGCTGCAACACAAGCAGTGTTACAACTATACTTGTATTTGCTGCAACACAAGCAGTGTTTACAACTATATTTGCATTTGCTGCAACACAAGCCGCTTTTACAACTATATTTGCACTTGCTGCAACACAAGCAGTGTTTACAACTATACTTGTATTTGCTGCAACACAAGCAGTGTTTACACCTATATTTGTAATTGCTGAAACACAAGCAGCGTTTACAACTATATTTGTATTTGCTGCAACACAAGTAGCGTTTACAACTATATTTGTATTTGCTGAAACACAAGTAGTTTTTACAACTATATTTGTATTTGCTGTAACACAAGCAGTGTTAACATCTATATTGGTAATTGCAGAAACACAATCAGTGTTTGTAACTATATTTATATTTGCAGAAACACAAGCAGTATTTACAACTATATTTGTACTTGCTGCAACACAAACAGTGTTTACAACTATACTTGTATTTGTTGCACCACAAGCAGTGTTCACAACTATACTTGTATTTGCTGCAACACAAGCAGTGTTAACAACTATATTTGTACTTACTGCAATACAAGCAGTTTTTGCAACTATATTTGTACTTGCTGCAACAAAAACAGTGTTTACAACTATACTTGTATTTGCTGCACCACAAGCAGTGTTCACAACTATACTTGTATTTGCTGCAACACAAGCAGTGTTAACAACTATATTTTTATTTGCTGAAACACAAGCAACATTTACAACTATATTTGTACTTGCTGCAACACAAGCAGTTTTTGCAACTATATTTGTATTTGCTGCAACACAAGCAGTGTTTACAACTATATTTGCATTTGCAGCAACACAAGTAGTGTTTACAAATATATTTGTATTTGCTGAAACACAAGCAGTGTTTACAACTATACTTGCATTTGCAGCAACACAAGCTTTGTTAACATCTATATTTGTAATTGCAGAAAAACAAGCAGTGTTTGTAACTATATTTGTATTTGCAGAAACTTAAGCAGTGTTTACAACTATATTTGTACTTGTTGCAACAAAAGCAGTTTTCAGAACTATACTTGTATTTGCTGAACCACAAGCAGTATTTATAACTATATTTGTCCTTGCTGCAACAAAAGTAGTTTTTTACAACTATACTTGTATTTGCTGCAACACAAGCAGTGGTTATAACTATACTTGTATTTGCTGCAACACAAGCAGTTTTTACAACTATACTTAAATTTGCTGCAACAACACCAGTGTTTACAACTATATTTGTATTTGCAAAAACTAAAGCAGTGTTTACAACTTTTATTGCAGTTGCTGAAACACAAGCAATGTAAACAACTATACATGTATTTGCTGCAACATAAGCAGTGTTTACAACAATTTTTGTAACTGCTGAAACACAAGCAGTTTAAACAACTATATTTGCACTTGCTGAAAAACAAGCAGTGTTTGCAACTATATTTGTATTTGCTGAAACACTAGCAGTGTTTATAACTATATTTGTATTTGCAGAAACTTAAGCAATGTTGACAACTATATTTGTACTTGCTGAAACACAAGCAGTGTTTACAACTTTATTTGTATTTGCTGAAACACTATCAGTGTTTATAACTATATTTGTTTTTGCAGAAATTAAGCAGTGTTTACAACTATATTTGTACTTGCTGAAACACAAGCAGTGTTTACAACTATATTTGTTCTTGCTGCAACACAAGCAGTGTTCACGACCATATTTGTACTTGCTAAAACACAAGCAGTGTTTACAACTATACTTGTATTCGCTGCAACACAAGCAGGATTTACAACTATATTTGTACTTGCTGAAACACAAGCAGTGTTTACAACTATACTTGTATATGCTGCAACACAAACAGTGCTTACACTTATATTTGTACTTGCTGAAACAAAAGCAGTGGTTACAACTATATTTGTATTTGCAAAGTCTTAAGCAGTGTTTACAACTATATTTGTACTTGCTGAAACACAAGCAGTTTTTACTACTATACATGTATTTGCTGAAACACAAGCGGTGTTTACAATTATATTTGTATTTGCTGCAACACAAGCAGTGTTTACAACTATATTTGTATTTGCAGAAACACAAGCAGTGTTTACAACTATACTTGTATTTGCTGCAACACAAGCATTGTTTACAACAATACTTGTACTTGCTGAAACACAGGTAACATTTACAACAATACCTGTACTGATGAAACACTAGCAGTGTTTACAACTGTATATGTATTTGCAGGAACTTAAGTAGTGTTTACAATTGTATTTGTATTTGCTGAAACAAAAGCGGTGTTTACAATTATATTTGTATTTGCTGCAACACAGCAGTGTTACAACTATATTTGTACTTGCTGAAACACAAGCAGTGTTTACAACAATAATTGTACTTGCTGAAACACAAGTAATGTTTACAACAATACTTTAACTGATGAAACACAAGCAGTGTTTACAACTATACTTGTATTTGCTGCAACACAAGCAGTGTTTACAACAATAATTGTATTTGCTCAAACACAAGCAATGTTTACAACAATACTTGTACTGATGAAACACAAGCAGTGTTTACAACTATACTTGTATTTGCTGAAACACAAGCAGTGTTTACAACAATAATTGTACTTGCTGCAACACAAGCAATGTTTACAACTTGACTTGTATTTGCTGAAACAGTGTCTACAACTATACTCTCATTTACAAATGCACAAGCAGTGTGTACAACTATACTCTCAATAACAGAAACACAAGCAGTGTGTACAACTATACTCTCAATTACAGAAACACAAGCAGTGTGTGCAACTATACTCTCAATTACAGAAATACAAGCAGTGTGTACAACTATACTCTCATTTACAGAAACACAACTAAACTCTTATTTGCAGAAACACAAGCAGTGTCTACAACTATACTCATTTAAATTAACACATGCAGTGTCTACAACTATACTCTCATTTACAGAAACATATGCAGCGTCTGTAACTATACTTTTATTTACAAAAACACAAACAGTGACTACAACTATACTCTCATTTAAAGAAACACTACTATACTCTCATTTGCAGAAACACAAGCAGTGTCTACAACTATACCCATTTAAATTAACACATGCAGTATCTACAACTATACTCTCATTTACAAAAACATATGCAGTGTCTGCAACTATAATTTTATTTACAGAAACACAAGCAGTGTCTACAACTATACTCTCATTTAAAGAAACACTACTATACTCTCATTTAAAAAGACACAAGCAGTGTCTACTACTATACTCTCATTTACATAAACACAAGCAGTTTCTACTACTATACTCTCATTTACAGAAACACAAGCAGTGTCTACAACTATACTCTCATTTACAGAAACACAAGCAGTGCCTACAACTATACTCTTATCTAAAGAGAAACACAACTATATTTCATTTAAAGAAACACAACTATACTCTCATTTAAAAAGACACAAGCAGTGTCTTCTACTATACTCTCATTTACATAAACACAAGCAGTTTCTACTACTATACTCTCATTTACAGAAACACAAGCAGTGTCTACAACTATACTCTCATCTAAAGAAACACAACTATACTCTCATTTAAAGAAACACAAGCAGTGTTTACTACTATACTCTCATTTAAAGAAACACAAGCAGTGTCTACTACTATACTCTCATTTACAGAAACACAAGCAGTGTATACTACTATATTATTATTTTCAGAAACACAACCAGTATCTATGACTATACTCTCATAGGAAGATTCCAGGTTCAATTAACATATACAAAAAACAAATTAATACATACACTTTAAAAAGATACATCAACAAATGAATATGCAGAATTAACCTAGAACCTTGATTCCTACAGAACTGCAGAGTTTCAGCAAATTCTATGGTATTACTCAAATCGTCGCTTCTTACGACATGCATGTGCCACAGTGATCCTATTCTTGCCATGTCTCATATGACTGCCTTGAACCACACAGAGGTTGATAAATTACCCACAAGAGGTTACCACTAACGTGGTCATATCCCCACCACCTCATTAACCCTTAGAGGCATTTCCAGAGAAGTAGATTTAAAAAATGCAAAATGAAAAAGTCGCCTAGCACAGAAATCACATGTACATGCCACAAACTGAAATACGTAGCAGACTGTAATATGACACATTGTCTTATGCCAGTAAGCACTGGTGTGATGTTCTATATCGAACCATAAATATGTAAGTTATAACCCCAAAACAAAAGACCCAATTCATTTGCATGAGACATCATCTTGGGCTGGTTAGCATTTGTGCCAATTTAATTAAAAATTCAATCACAACTAAAGAAGATACGGTCCAGACAGCAGTGAACGGAAAGATGGAGCTGTGACCTTGACCTTTGAAGAACAGACCCAGGTCATTTGCATGACACATCATCTTGTCCTAGTGAATATTTGTGCCAAGTTATTTAAAAATGCAATCACAACTAAAGAAGATATGGTCCGGACAAAAGGAAACGGTGTATACATTGGATTTCCAAACATTTGACCTTGGGCTATATGACAAACAGACCCAAGTCATTCGCATGACACATCGTCTTGTCCTAGTGAACATTTGTGCAAAGTTATTTAAAATTCCAATCACAACTTAAGAAGATACGGTGCGGACAGCAGAGGACGCAATGGACACAGCCCATTTCTATGTCGATCCCCAACTCCGCTCTACGAGCAGTGACGGGGGATAATAATGAACAGGAAAACAAATGATAAAATGAACATGACATCCATTCGGAGGATTCCTACCCCTCTGCATAGATCAACAGTGATTCTATTCTTAGCCGGAACCACACAGGCTATAGTAATTTAAATGTGGCAGGCATACTAGAAGTTCTGATTTTAAAGAATATGTTTAAAAAAACACAAAAAAAACACATTCATATAATAGAGTAAACGTCAATAAAAAATGACTGTTTTCATGAACGACACAAACATTTGGGCGAGTTAACTACCTATTCAAAGTATTCCAGGCTTTCTTTTATTAATATAAATAATTCCAAATTGAACATCAATCTGAAATCGTGGTTTTGAGGCCACAATTTCAATTTTCCCATACATGTTATAACAAAAAAGACGGCAAAATATATTTATAGTCGCTTGGGAAGCCAGAGGGGATGCGCAGTATTCATCTGCATTTCATGTCACTTTAGTGGAAATTGTATGCTTTAACTACCGAAAATATTAAGTGTTTTGCTCTGTTTGATAGAACAAAAATCGCAATTATCATGCTGCAAGTTTTTAATAAATCTGGTTGAAAATATAAATTTTGAATTTGGGAGCCATAGAAAAAATGTATTATAACAAGTTTCGCATTATATCAGATCACTTTAAAACAGGACCCGAGTGTACTGTGTAGATTGGAGATCTAATGAACAAGACAGCCACAATGGCCCTAAATCACTCACCTGTGGCAGAGGAGACAATGCCAAAGATGGCAATTTTTGCAGGTGCTAGAGAGCACACAAGGTTAAATATTGCATTTTTTAATGTTTCAAGGGCCATAACTCTGACATTAAAAAAACACAAAACTTTGACCAGAATTTCTAAATTAAACGAGGGCAATTATTTATCTAAATAAGAGTTATCTAACTTAATTATTGTAGTAGGATTAATGACTGGAAAGTATTGTGTAAAGTTTCAAGTCAATACACGCAATGGTTACTGAGATCGGGACTTGCATGCAAAACTTTAATCAAAGTGTGAAGCCAACGGTTGAGAAGAATAGCCCTCTTTATTCCCCGAAAAGTTGAGCTAAAAATATGAGTGCTAGAGTGCACACATGAGGTCAAACAGTGCATTTTTTAATATTTCAAGGGCCATAACTCAGACATAAACAATCTGATTTGGCCAGTTCAAAAACTTGTCTGAGATATTATGGTGATATAACTACTGTGCAAGTTTGGTGAGGGTCAAATGAAAAATGCAGGTGCAAGACTGCACACATGGACAGATAGGGCATTTTTAATGTTTCAAGGGCCATAACTCTGACATTTATATTCCGATTTGGCCAGTTAAAGAAATAGTTCGAGATATTATAGTTATATAGTTACTGTATAAGTTTAGTGAAGATCTAAAGAAAAATGTGAGTGCTAGAGTGCACACAACAAAAATGTTTACAGACAGACGACCAGAATAGCTCACCTTGAGCTTTGCTCAACTGGTAACGTGGTGGTCCAGGATTCCTTTCCACATCTCCACATAAAGTTATCAACATGAACAACCTATATGAAAGCTTCACAAACAAACCTTCATATTCTGATGTTTCTCCAAAATCGAAAGAATTGAGTAGTGATGTACAACTCCAGTCAATTTTAATATCTCCAGTTCAATAGTAATGATTTATGGATAACGAAACTCATTCAGCACAAAATGTTCCTGATTGTCCGAGAATATACAACACATATCCATAACTCTTTGTTTAGACCAAAACAAACATGACTTACTTATAGATTTACGCGTATATTGACTTGAGTTATGTTCGATTCTCATATAGCTTTCAATCATCAATATAATCAATCAATAATAGCATTATAAACGGTGTTGCATTACCTAGATCACTAACAATTACTATTTACTCAAACTACGAGTTACTATATCGAAAATATGTCAATATTTCACCCCATTATTGATTACACATCAAATGGTGTAAAGAGATTATATCCCCCCCCCCCCCCCACCACCAGATGACGTCACTTATGCATAGTAGTAAATGCGTAAAACATTTTTTTATCAATGAAAATTGAATTATTTACAAGTGTATTCTTCCACATTTCCATGCAAATTGTATGCTTCCCGTATCGCATTTTTGAACTTTAGTAAAGAAAAATATCCGCAATATTTAAAAAACTTTGAATCTTTTGTTGTATAATACGTCCCCTGCTACTGTAAATGCGTTTTGAAACTTGTGAACTCTTTATCGGTCGGACATATATGGCGGTTCCTACCATACGTAGTAGTGTATAACAGATGCTAGAGCTGCACGACAGCTAAGGAAGTCAAAGCTTTGCTCGCCTTCCAAAAATGCAGGTGGTAGAGTGCACACAACAAAAAGTTCATGGAGACAACAGACACATCGCAATCAGAATAGCTCACCTTGAGCTTTACTCAGGTGAGTTAAAAACAGTGCTGATAATGAAATATCAGGCCATTCTTAAAAAAATGTTTGCCGTGCTCCTATACTTACTCACTCAAAATTGCAGCTATTCAAACTTTTTTATTGACTTCCTAAGAGTTTAAATTTATTTTTTTCATGATCGCTGATTTTGTTTAAAATGACTGCAAAATCAAAATTTGGCAAAGAAAAAAAATATAGGTAACCAAATGCAAAATACTGGGTCGGAGCACAGCAAACAAACATTTTTTTAAGGATGACCTTTCACGTGTTACACCGGAAGTTACACTTATGTGACAGGCATCTGTACCATACGTATGTTTAGCAGATCTAATGTATATAAATACATTTGAAATACCTATTTAGACTTGACAAAGCATCTTGCTCTACAACCTTGTTTAAAAATATTCAAAACAAATAGGGAAATACACATACATCTGGTAAGCATTCCTTAGTGATCCCATCTATTTCATTGCTTTCCTTGTGACAACTTTCCCTGAAATAATGTTCAACATTTTATGTTTTATTTTCTTCCAACAGTATATGCCAATTATTGACAGTAGTTGAAGTGTTGGTTATGTATTGTAGGCCAGACGTAACAATTCCTGATCGGACTTAAAATTGATGGTCCTTACGCTAATGTTTTTTTTTTAAATGTTAAAGTATGAAAAACTGCAGAACAAATCTGCTTAATGTGTCAAGAAAACTATATTTGGATTGTTGGTTTTAACATATTTTATTATTTCAAATTTATATACATACCAATCAGTTGAAGTATAAATATGGATCAGAACTGAAGATAAAATCTTTAATATAAAGTTCTCCTCCACGACATATATTAATTGTGAACAGATTTGGCAGATCATTAACAATTTAATGCTCTTAACATTATGAACATAACCTAGTTCAAACATACTGTTAGGAATATTGGTTCTAATATGCTTAAGAAAATTACAAAAATGAAGCAAATGAATAATTAAACAAGAGGGCCAGACTGGTCCTAAATCGCCCACCTGTGGCAGAGGAGACAATGCTAAAGAAGGCAATTTTTGCAGGAGCTAGAGCGTACATAATTTCATATAATGCAATTTTTGCCAATTCAAAGACCATAACACCCTACACTAATCATCCAATTTGGCCAGTTCTAGAACTTGTCTAAGACAGTACTTAGGTCACATAACAACTGTGTAAGTTTAATGAAGATCAAATATAAACTGTGAGTACTAGAGTGCACACAACATCAAATACACACTTTTGACAGTCCAAGGGCCATAACTCTGACAATATTTATCCTATTTACCAGTTCAAGAACTTGTTCAATATATTATGGTAATATAACAGTAAGTTTGGTGAGAATCAAATGAAAAATGCTGGTGCTAGAGTGCACACAAGGTCAAATAGTGCGGTTTTTGACAATTCAAAGGCCATTACTCTGACATTAATATTCTGATTTAGCCAGTTCAAGAACTTGTCCGAGATATTATGGTTATATAACTACTACATAAGTTTGATGAGGATTAAATTAAAAATGAGAGTGCTAGAGTGCACACAAGGTCAAAATTGCATTTTTTAATGTCAACGGCCATAACTCTTGACATTTAAAATATGATTTGACCAGTTCAAGAACTTGTCCGAGATATTATGGTTATATAACTACTGTGTAAGTTTGGTGAGAATCAAATGAAAAATGCAGGTGCATAGTCTAAGAGTGCAAACAGTCAAATAGTGCATTTTTAATGTTTCAAGGGCCATAACTCTGGCATTAATAATCCGATATGACCAGTTCTAGAACTTGTCCAAGATATTATGGTTAATATAACTATTGTGCCAGTTTAGTGAGGATCAAAGGAAAAATGCGGGTGCTAGAGTGCGCACAAGGTCAAATAGTGCATTTTGTAATGTTTCCAGGGCCACAATTCTGATATTAATAATCTGATTTGGCCAGTCCAAGAACTCATTTAAGATATTATGGTTATATAACTACTTTATAAGTTTAGTGAAGATCCATTGAAAAATGCGGGTGCTAGACAGACAACAGGTGATAAGAATAGCTCACTTTAAAAGGAGAAAAGCGATTAAAATCATTATTTACATATATATGAATTCACATCATAATAATTAACATTTTTGGACATGTTCTGAATGGCATGGATGAAACTGAAAGATTGGCTGACCTCACCACATAAATAGAAACAGCTTTGTTAGTTCTTTAGACTAAAATATTTCAGGAGAAGCGATTAGTAAATAAAATGTATTTATGAACGGCTTCAAATATTTTAACATTAGTCATAAGCGAGTTGCAGTTCACCAAAAGAGGTATATTTTAAGAAACTGTTCATAACTCACTGACAGTTGTCCGGAGTGATATGCATTTAAACTGGTATTAAGTTGACAATTGCGAAAGAAGTGATCTGTGCTTTCTATTTGTCCATATATACACAGAGGAGAATCTTCAATGTGTTTAAGAAATAGATTGCTCAAGTGCACTACAGCTCCTTCAAAATTCGACATGCAATAATTGCAATTCCTTGTACCCATGTAAATATATATCAGTGTTTTCTCCAGAGCGCGTTTCTTGCGTTTTTGACACAATTAAATCTCATTTGATGCATTCAAGTTTGTTCAGTGCGTCCACTATGACGCAACCTTAAAAACACAGAAATTCAAATTACGCATATTTGTTTTGGCAAGTTGGTTTCAGAGTTAGTTTTACAATGCTAGCTGTTTTGACAGATCACATGGTCTGATTCAGGGAAACCCCGGTAACGTGGTACTACTAAGTTACATAAATGCTCTAATTGGTTATTAATATTTTATTGATGCAATTGCATAGACAATTATGACCACATACATAATTTTCCGCTAAGCAATATTATAGTTTGAAGACATCTGTGAAAACAAACGTATGCCGCAACAGTTATAGCACTGATATACACCCAGTTTTAGGTCATTTGTATATAAAGACAAAATATGGAAATCGTGAAACTTTTTAAGAAAGTCGTTTAAAATGTACTGATATTACTCTATCTGAAAACCTTTTTATTTTGTTTTCTATAAGGTATCGAGACGCGCATACGCAACATTTTAATACCAGTTTAAACATAGACTGGTCCATGTTTTTACGGTGGTATTCCTGGCACCGTTTATGTTTCTTTAACGGACGTTTAAAAGGTTATGGAACAAAAATAAACTTTTAGAAAATAATATTCATTTTGAAAAATTATTTTATAATTATAGAAATTTAACTTATTTTTGTTAAGTTACCATTAAAATGTTATGATATTAAGGTAACATTACTCTAAAAAGAGTCTAGCTATGCACCAGAAGAGAAATGGTTTTGGGAAAAGAAAAACAACAACAAAGTTTTGTTTTCCAAAGAGTATAATGCTTAGTAATGGTAAACATGAAACTCAGCTGAAATATAAGATGTTGAAATAATTTGAGTGTTTTTCATTATAAACAGTTAGGGCCAAGGTAATCGAGCTGAAGCCATGACATTTGAAAAGTTCATGGCCCTGTGGCCACGATCATAAAGAAACGTGTTGCTGAAAAGTGAAACATTCGTTTGGAGTTATTAACTTAAACTGCAGCTTTGACTGAGAAACAGAAAGTTAAACTTTTAGTAAATTATGTATTTTTTTACCATCATTTATTCAAGCTGATTAAGTTTAAAACTAGTCAACTGATGACCCCCAGATTTTTAGTCTGGGTCATGAATGACCCCCAAAAAATTGGGGCTGGAGAAAACACTGATATATTTGTATTATTCTTTATTGATTCACTATCATTATTAGTATTTCATATTTCATAATCAATTTTATGGTATAATAAAATTTAAAAAAAAATTAGAACAGAAAAAAACAAGAGACGTGGAAATTCCTCCGAAAACCATGTTTTTCAAACATTTCAGCTATTCTGTAACTATAACTTTATTTCACTCCAGAATTTTAGTATACATTGAAGCAGAAAATAAACAAGAGGGCCCTATATCGCTAACCTGACTGACCTTGAAACACCCAACTTAGGCCACACTTAAAAATATCTGTTTCCCCTTGCCCGACCCTAGATTTTAGAACTGGGTAGGTAGGTAGGCTTTTTCTTTTTTTTTTTTTTGAAATCCATAAAAAACATACATGTATTGATAAACAGAGAAACTCAACATTTTATTAACTGATATGGCTTTTCCAATACAACAACATAATTTATATTACATGTGTATTAAATGTGCTCAATACTAACTGCATTGCTCGTAAAAGTGTAGGATAGAAAACTAAGAAAACTGTAAAAATGTAGTATTTGTATAACACTTATATATAATAAACTGAACTGTGTTTATTTTGATTGACAAAATGAAACTGTATACAGAAGAACTAGTATTGTAAATTGGACAGCAGTTACTTAAACTGTTGGCATTTAAAAATGTCTACAGAACTATATCAAAAAATGAAACTGTATAAACCGGTAGAACAATAAGTATTAATCTGTTGGCATTATTTAATATAGTTTATTGGCATTTTTAAATGCAACAGTCTTAGTAACTGTAGTCAAATTTTCTAGTATTAGTCATTCTATATTATTATACAGTTTCTGAACATTGTTTATCAAAATAAACTAGCAGAAATAGTACTAACTTGCCCTGATCAAAGATTCACTTGCCCAGATTTTTATTACCAATACACTTTGCCGTATAATATAAAATAATTAAACATAAATAGACTTAAATGTATTAATTTTTATGTAAGGTTAGCTCCCCATAACATTATACATCATCGCCGCATGTGTAAATCACAAGTTTAAGAATTTGAACAAGACCAGGAGAAGTGAGAGAATTTCAGGGAGAACTGAATATGTCTCTATAAGTATGACCGACATATTATGTTGTATTTAGTCTTTGTTCTTTACTGACTATCATTTCTGTTCTGTCACTCTGAAGTGTGGGAGCAGGTGTTAATTCAAATCATTATTTTAAATTTCTTTCTCTTTTCTTATGATTACTAAATGTCATAACATACAACAATAACAATGTCAAGCTTACAAAGCTATTCAATTCAAAGTGCAACTAGTAAACTATATTTCAAATATTAAAAAGACGATTTGAATTTATCTTAACCCTTTGCCTCATATAGGTATTATCATATCAACCATGCTAACCAATACTGTGTACTCCTTATCTCAGTATCTGTCACGCTCAGGTAATGATAGCCAGATTACACTGTCCCCATGAAGGTATTAGGAACATGTTGATAATTTGACACCTTGCTACTTTAACACATATTTCCAACATTAAGACTTCATTTGATGCTTTTTTGGTATATAGAAACTTTGTAAAGAAATTAATTCTCTTTGTCACAGTGTAAAGTTTAAAATTGTAAGGCAAATATTAAATGAAATATAGGAACAGAAAATAAGAGGAAGTAAAAATTTATGCATAAAATTTACTTTTTTTGTTTATTTCATTTCCAGAAATAAAAAAAGAAACATGTACAGCAATTAAAACTAGATCTATATCTACATGTTTGTTTTATATATTTTTTAAATGAAATAAACATAAAATTTAAATGTATATGCAAACTAGATCTACATAATAAAAACACAACACAAATCTAGTGTTTATTGGTGACCTCATGTGACAGTAAAATTCCATAAACAATGGAAACAAAGTTGCCTATAAAAAAAGTCTGATGCAATTTTCAATGTCCGTTTCATCATTTGACATGTATGACCTATTTCCTTTCATAGTTTTGATATTTTATTTGGACACGCTGACGTGACGTCACTGAAATGTGACATTTAAAACTTAACACACGGTTCCAAATTTAGGGTAATTTTATAGCAATCGTGTAGACGTCGTGTATAAAACATGTGCAGGATTTAATAAATACATGCATTATGGTTGTTGTTTATGCGTATGCTACGGAAATAATATGAATCTTTATTAAAAATTATCCCATCAATTACCATACTAGCGAGAAAACATATTTTCATTTAAATACGGTAAGAATTTTATTTATTTTGAAAATACAATCAATCTGCTTGTGAAGCGATAATTTATAAATCTATTTGCGAGTATGCGGGTATGTTTCTAATTAAATACCCGATTGAAAAAAAATTGTTCGATCTTTCAAACACAGCGGGATTCTTATTTGATCTTTCTTAATTGGCAAAATCTTACCGTTATCAGTGATTTATTGCCCCCTGTTTGGTCAGTATGACACCGCGATATACCCATGAATTTGTGTCAGCTGTGAAAACACAACAACTTCAAAAGTGTGCCGAAAGTCAGCTGCGAGTAAACATAGTTTTATTTTCTGCCAAAGGTCACGCGGGATGCACATTTCCAAAAACACGAAAATAGACTGCTTCTGTTTTCAGAAAATTGTATTTGACCCCGATTTATTTTTAGATTCCCGCGCAAATCATGGAAAATTCTAGCACTTTACATAATGCGACTGGGCGATGACCTTGCTTGATCACGCTTGACCCGTATGTTCGATTGGACGCTATTTTTATAAAAACTTTAAATAGTAACACTATGATGTCATGGGTAATTTTACTTGGGGAAATGTTATTTTACACAAATGTTAACTTCCTGTCGCGGAAAATGAAGTTTATGTGTGTTATTTTTGCGATTGAAATACACGGGCGTGAATTGTCGTGATCATGAGGCTATCGATAGAGGCGTGGAAAGTCGTCTCTGAGAGGCTATCGATACAGGCCTGAAAAGTCGTCTCTGAGAGACTCTCGATACAGGCGTGAAAAGTCGTCTCTATGAGGCATAGGGTTAATTGTTGTTTTCAGTACTATATTAAAATCATGACATGACTGCCAAAGAAAATTATACGCTGAAACCACACAACTACAAAGCAATAAATGTATTACTATAATACCCCTACCACATTTTTCTTTACCGTATACTTGATATAAATATCAACGTTCATGTTTTCACAACAGGGATCGGGAAAACTTTCAAAAGCACTCGTCTGTCGGGCAAGTGGACTGGTAAAAATTACTCGTCCGGATGTAAAACTGACTTGTCCAAAAAAAGTTATAGTAAAATAGTGTCTATTTTGGAAGCACGTTCTGATAACCTTATTTTCCCTTAAGTATTTACAGTAAGTACACCACTAGCTTAACCGTTATGATCATGCAATAAACATTAAGTTTGTTGATGTTTATATATCGCTTTTGTTCCGAATACAAACAGCTTGGGGTAAACATAAAAAGTTAATGCATTCAAGCCTCCGTAAAATGTAAAACGCAAAAAGACCGTTAATATTCCGGAGACCGAGAAACATTCCAAAGACCGAAAAGTCCGATCTTTAAACCGGTATTAAAAAGCTGCGATACCTTATTAAAAATTATGCCAAATGGTTTCTAATGAAAATGTCCTTTGGACTTGACAAGAAATTGCATGATAAAGTTATCGTTGATAAACTTTAAATGTCAAATTTACAAATGATACTTACAGCAATAAAATATAGAAAGAATAAATACCGTAACAACTTTGGATCATTACTTTTTTTATAGTTTTCAGATTGTTTATTTTTCGATCTCTGCCAAAAGGTTTACTCCTACGACGGACTAGTTACTGGTAAAAATCACTCGTTCGCAGACAAAAACCAGTCGTCAGGGCGAGTGCTTTGGCCAGCCCCTGGTCACAGAAGAAAATTTACGTACAAGCAATTCCAATTATTGTAAATCTGCGAAATATTTATAAAAATACCAGAACTTGACACTGTATGTACCGTGGTCGGAGATATCCGACCATTCAAAGCGGTTATTTAAAATAGATTAATTTATGTTCAAAGCTATCCCCCAATCATATTAGAGGAATAAAAATAGATAATTGAATATGCATGAGAGGTTTTCCAAAGTCGCAATATCGGGCATGCAGTAAACACAGCGGGGTCAATTGTTTCTACTGATTAGTTACGGTCTATAAGCAACAGTTTCACATGTGTTGTATAGGAAAGAGATATTTGCAGACCTGTGTATTGTGAAAACTCACTTGTCCGATTCTTAAGACAAGTCCGGAGCGGTCGAAAAATTAAAAAAAAAAATCAGAAATTTTCTCCAATAATTTTTTTTCAGTCAGTGCTTTTTTCGTGGGTCGGTCGCACAAGGGGAAACAAACACTATTTTTATTTAGACCTTAAGTAGATTATATAAAACAAGTACACTTAAGAATTCCAGAAAAACGATATGGGCAAGAACTTTGATTTGTTTTGAAGATGTAACAGATGTAGAAGATTTCAAACTTGGTAGAAGTTCACCCATGGTAAATGTCAGTGAAATTCCATTGAAATCAGTTCAGTAGATACTGACAAGAAGGCTTTTGAAGTTTTTACTATAGCTGCATATATAGTAAACTAGCACCTCACTATGGCGGTCATGTTTTTTTAACAAATCACAACAGCTTGAACAGTCTTAGTAAAAGGTCGCCCAAGGAACATTTCTGCGAAATTGTTTTAAAATTGATCCAGTGGTTTCTGACAAGAAGATTTTTTAAGTTTTTACTATAGCTCATATAGTAAACTAAGCCCATCCCCTGGCTGCCATGATTTTTGACGAATCACTACGGTTTGATCAAACTTGGTAGGGGTCACCCAAGGAACATTTCTGTGAAATTATTTTAAAATCAAGCCAGTAGTTTCTGACAAGAAGATTTTTTAAGTTTTTACTATAGCTTAAATAGTAAACTAACCCACCCCCTAGCGGCCATGTTTTTTTGACGAACCAAAATGGCTTGAACAAAATTGGTATAGGGTCACACAGGGAACATTTCTGTGAAATTATTTTAAAATCGAGCCATTAATTTCTGACAAGAAGATTTTTTTTAAATTTTTACTATAGCTCATCAATCAAACTGACCTCACCCCCTGGCTGCCATGTTTTTTCACGAATCAAAATGGGTTGAACAAACTTGGTAGAGGGTCACCCAAGGACTGTTTCTGTGATATTATTTTAAAATCGAGCCAGTAGTTTTTGAAAAGAAGATTTTTTAAGTTTTTACTATAGCTTAAATACTAAACTAACCTACCCCCTGGCGGCCATATTTTTTTGACGAATCAAAATGGCTTGAACAAAATTGGTAGTGGGTCACACAGGGAACATTTCTGTGAAATTATTTTAAAATCAAGCCAGTAGTTTCTGACAAGAAGATTTTTTTAAAGTTTTTACTATAGCTCATATATTAAACTAACCTCACCCCCTGGCTGCCATGTTATTGACGAATCAAGATGAGTTGAACAAACTTGGTAGAGAGTCACCCAAGGACCATTTCTGTGATATTATTTTAAAATCAGGCCAGTAGTTTTTGAAAAGAAGATTTTTTAAGTTTTTACTCATTAGACTATATAATAAACTAACCCCACCGTCTGGCTGCCATGTTTTTTGACGAACCAAAATGACCTGAACAAACTTGGCAGAGGGTCACCCAAGGAACATTTCTGTGAAATTATTTTAAAATTGAGCCAATAGTTTTCTGACAAGAAGATTTTATAAAAGATTTTACTTTAATTTATATAGTAAACTAACCCCACCCCCTGACCTCCATGTTTTTTGACGAATCAAGATGGGTTGAACAAACTTGGTAGAGGGTCACCCAAGAATCATTTCTGTGAAATGATTTGAAAATCTAGCCAGTACTTTCTGACATGAAGATTTATTAAGTTTATACTATAGCTTATATATAGTAAACTTAAACCTCACCCCCTGGTCGCCATGTTTTTTGACGAATCAATATGGCTTGAACAAATTTGGTAGAGGGTCACCCATGGCACATTTCTGTAAAATTACTTTAAAATCAAGCCAGTTATTTCTGACAAGAAGATTTTTTAAGTTTTTACTAATTAAACTTGCCCCGCCCCCTGACGGCCATGTTTTTTGAAGAATCAAGATGGCTTGAACAAACTTGGTAGAGGGTCACCCAAGGAACATTTCTGTAAAGTTATATCAAAATTGGCCCAGTGGTTTCAGAGGAGAAGTCGTTAGAAGCTAAAAGTTAACGATGGACGACAGATGACGGACGACAGGTAACGGACACCAGGCGATCACAGAAAAAAAAGCATACAATTCAAATTTTGCTTTTTTATTTTTAAACATTGATGCAATATTTTTGTTAAAAAAGCATGAAATAAAGTTTTTCTCTTGTTTCTATGCTATTCACTGGTTGTTTGGCTAAAATATTACTTCCATAATTCACATTATGAAAGATGTAATGTGATTATACTCTGAAACAAACATGCATATTCATAAAATAATACATCAATATTTTCACATTTTGCATTTAGGCTTAAGTAGTGATATTGTTTCCAGTGCCCACTGATAGGAGGTAAGTCACACATGCTCAACTGAATGAATGAATGAATAGGGTTTTACGGCGTACCAACACATTATAAGTTATTCGACGCCAACAGGAAGATTCCAGGTTCACTCTACATGTACAAAAACAACAAATTAACATATAGATTTAAAAAAAATACACCAATAAATGAATATGCAGAATGAACCTAGAACCTTGATACCTGCAGAACTGCAGAGTTTCAGCAAATTCTATCCTATTATTCAAATTGTCGCTTCTTACGACATGTATGAGCCACAGTGTTCCTATTCTTGCCATCACTCATATATGGCTCCCTGAAACCACACAGGGGTTGATAATTTTAACCACAATAGTGAATATGACAAAAAATGATAAAATGAACATGACAATTCTATTCTTAGACGGAACCACACGGGCTTGCTCAACTGATAACAACAATTTCTTAAACAAAATGTTTGATTCTACAAATATATTACAAAATGCATCAAACATTATGAGAAATTCAGCTGTGTTGTAAAAAATATAAACAACCTGTACATTTCTCTAATAAATCATTTGTATTTTTTATAATATTTTTTGCCTCATGGCTATCAACTAAGCAAGGGCAGCGCAAACCATTTTCAAGACAAAAATGTGCATGTTAATGGAGTTTCATTTTAATATATATCAATACATCAATCCAAACTTGTTTAGTATCTTCATCAAACTAACAAAAGAAAAAGATTATTTTTACTTTACCGATAGAAATATTGTATAAGTTTGGTTGCAGAAACAATCAATTTTAGCATTTTCGACTAATTAAAGGGCCATAACTCTGAAGAAAATGGTCAGAATTGGCTGGTTATCGAACTTGGCTCAGATTTTAGAGATACACACTTTGTGTAAGTTGGCTTCAGTTCAGATAAAGAATACTCTAGTTATTGAGCAGAAACAGTAAATTTAATCATTTTTTACTAATTAAAGGGCCATAACTCTAAAGATAATGGTCCGTATTGGCTGGTTAACAAACTTGACCTAGATTTTATAGAGGTTCACACTTTGTGTAAGTTTGGTTCAGTTCCGAAGAAAAATAATCTAGTTATTGAACGGAAACGAAAAACTTGACGCCGCCCATATCCGCCTGCCCACCCACCAGCCGACTTCGCCAATCTCATTACCAGGTTTTCAACTTTGAAAAACCTGGTTAAAAATTGCTAACCTACATACCCCTTTTTTTGTCAAGTAACCCTAAAACACAGTTGTTTTTGGCAAGTCCCCCATCCCAAGATCTGATTATATAACTATTGAGCAAGTTTGGTTAAGATTCTTTGAAAAATGGGAGTGATATTGTGTACAAGAAAAAGGTTAACAGACAGAGGACAGACAATTTACCATGACAAGAGTGCAAAAAATGGGGTTGCTATTGCTTCTACAGGAAAACCATTTTCCTTATATAACTGTATGTTGAACGTCATCTCTGTGGCAGCCCTATATTTGACCTCAGAGACCCCGAATTCAAAAACTCTTTTAGGGGACCTCCATACAATGCTACAGGTAATTTGTGATGTGTGGTCGAATCATGGTTTAAACATAAATATACATAAATGAAATGTTTAAGCCAAGAGGTGTAAGTGTGCGTTTGAATGTGCGGGCATATGTGTGCGAGTGTGTGCATGCATGTGTGTAAGTTTGTTACAATATTGCTTTCTTTCATCATATTTCTTTTTATTGATTTATATACCGTATATTCCCTTATAAACGCCCCCCCCACCCCCACCTATTTTTCTGGAAAATCAAAAAAAACGTATATGCGATTTGAGTGCATATTTGCTCATCTTTCCCTGATCGATTATTTTGTTACACAGACAACAATTAGCGAAGTGTTTATTACCTTTGAACTCTTTAACCCAATGTTTGTATCTTGGGTGACCACTTAACCACTTTTGGTTGAACAAATACTTCCCCATATTAACTAACATTGTGATTAATGGTAACCTTCCGCAACGAATTTCTGCTAGCCAGAAAATCATTTGTGGTAGCTAAATTTAAAATTTAGTAATCTGTCTGCATCTCTAACAATTGAAGTTTTCAATACAAAGTATCCAGTGTTTGATGAAAATGTAGGTCCTTGACTTTTAGTTGTAATATTTTATAAAATATTTCACCCTCTGGAAAAGACTATGGCAAAAGTTTTTTATTTTCGTGCACTTATTACTTTTAACAACGTAGTATATTTCAATATATGATAAAAGAAAGGTTTTGAAATAGTGATGGTGCTAAAATAGTTTGGAAAAAAAAAACACCAAAAGAACATTATTTTTGAGTGAGTAAAGTAATATTTTAAATATGACGCGAATGACCAAATGACAACCAAATAATAGATCGTCGCCATGTTTTGATTTGATAATCGCTCATCTTCTACTCACCAATTAGCCTTGATTATAACAAACTGTTATAACCATTATCCATTATCTCATGGTGGTTTAAAGGATTGTTTAAGGGATTGATTCATGCCAGCATTGACAATTAACAGTTTGTAATAATCCCGAGTGCTTCAATAAATGCTGACATGCGCCAAACACGGAAGCCATATGCAAACTTTGTTATTATCGAGTGATCACGTGATCGAGCAACGAAGCGGTTGACAGGTATTACTATATCGCGGGTATCTTATCGGATCGTAAACACAAACTTATCTTTATTATTTAATTGTTGTTAATACTTCAGATTTATATTTTTAATATTTTTATACTAACAGCGTTGAGTTTAAATTGAAGCGCAATTTTTTATATAGACACCGTTTTTTCTCCTTCCGGGTTAAACGGAAATGGCTGCCAATTTTATTATAATCAAAACACGAAAACGTTTTTCTTTCTTTTCTTTTTTTTGTATTAATTTCATACATATCTAAGTGTATCTGTTGTAACTAAATACGCGTTGTATCATATTACAATGCAAACAATACCATTCACAGTAGGACAGCACGATAGGTGTGAAAAACCGACATCGATTTTTTTCGAGGTAATTATCGCTATAACGAGGTCTGCTTATAATGCGGTTTCGTTTTGTGGACCCCAAGATCCACGTTATAACGGGACCCGAGTGTATCATTTATAGTATATATATATGAAAATTGTAACAATTTCATTGTTTTGTAGTTGTTCATTTTTCTGCCATCTTGAGGTTATAGGCATAATTTATGATAATGGACACTTAAATTTGAAATAATTTCCATTCGTAAATAGAGTCATATATGCACAGCGAAGTCAGGTGAATTGTACATCTAAAGTTTGGAATTTCCCCGACTTTGCAAAGGATCTAACAAAGGAAACAGGTGAAATATTATTTCTGAAAATCAAAGCGGTCTATTTTTGTGTGATTGGAAATATACATCCTGTGTGACATATTTGTTACAAAATTTTTTGATCGGGATTGTATTGTGTTTATCAATAATTGCTACACATCTTTCTCATTGTTTATTTTTCATGAAATGATTAAAGGTGAAAACCAATATTTCTTACTTAATAAACATAATGTAGTATATAAATTTGTGTTGAAATCTCTAAAAACAAGAATTCCACGGAATGATATGTCTCGCCGTATCCGCTATGACCGTTAATACACATATGGGAGAGAAAAAAAATAAAATATTATATTCATGCAAGAGTTATCTAACTTGGTTAATGTAGTAGGTTTAATGACTAAGAAATATTGTAGGAGGTATTGTGTGAAGTTTCGATCAAATACATTAAGTGATTTTTGAGATATGAACTTGATGGTAGCTGCACACAAAACTTTAACCAGTATTTCTAAGTAAAACATATAAAAAAAAAACAACACAACTTTAACCAGTATTTCTAAGTAAAACATATTTTAAAAATAAATTCTTTTTTTAAATGAAAAAAAAAATGTACTCAGCATCTGCATTATATTATGTAATGCAGGGTGTTAGTTGTAACTATGATGCAAGTATGAGTGTCCTAGCACTAGTACTTATTAAGAAATAGTGTAAAAATGAAAACTTAAACATTGGAGGTAAATGCAAAATTCAGCATCAAACAATGTCAATAGACCATGAAATGTAGGTCACACTCAGCATCTGCAGTATATAATGTGATGCAGGGTGTTAGTTGTAACTATGATCCAAGTATGAGTGTCCTAGCACTTGTACTTGTTGAGAAATAGTGTAAAAACGAAAACTTAACGTTGGAGGTAAATGCAAAATTCAGCATCAAACAAAGTCAATGTCAGTGCCCCAGATAGGCAGCGTATCAGTGTATTTCACTCAATAAAGATTGCTAGATACACAAAGAAATTAATCATGATGCATATCGAATATACAACGATTTCAACTTTCACGCAACGACTTTTAAGTAACGTGCAAAACCAATGTAAGCAATCCTCGAAAACATATCAATTTTCCCAAAGTTAATTCTATTAGTATAGACTGTCCATACAAAAAAAAACGATTCTTCAGCAGCTTGCATGTCGCCACATGGTTTAAAAGCAAGCGTCTGTGTTTATGAAGACGCTATATAACCATTGGGTCAGTCCAGTTTAATAGGATTAAAATTAGTGCTCATTGCGTGTAAAGTAAAATAAAGTGTTTGTCCTGACTTTTTCTATGATGATGCAAAAAAAATGTTGAAGAGAGGTAGAAAAACAACGACGACAGTTTCAACTCGAAATAATTCAATATTAAATTTTTTTCAACCCAATACCGATCAATCTGCGAAGTTAATCATTACCCTCATTATTTTAGATACAGTTTACGCGGCTGTAGATCGTGCAGAATCAGCGAAAACTTTAACAAAACTAGACCTATCACTGAAGGTGATGAATACCCCAGAACGCCGCCATGACAGAAAATGGTTAACCATTGTATGAAGTTTTATTAAATTATATCCAATAGTTTTAAAGTTATGCTCCAGACAAAAAAAATTCTTAATAAAAGAGAATGTTATGGATTGAGTTTTTTGTATTGTTAATTTTTTTATGGTTTTATTAAAATTAAAAACGGTCTTTTTAATTATTGTGCAGTATACAAGCTTTCATGGCAATCAATAAATGTTATACTTTTTCGAGTTATGTTGAGGGACAACAATTTTATGGATAAGAAACAAACAAGAGCACTAGGAATACAATATCGAACCTGCTTTGCTCGAACTCCATGTATTCATCAACTTGGTTCTTTCATGAATTTTATTAAACTGTTATCACTGATGGCTTTAAAAGTACTTTAAAAGTACTGCACCAGACAAGGGAAATATATCAAAGGACAATAACTCTGTAATTAGCAAGAATAGAGTTATGTTTCTTGTACACTGCACTTCCTCTCATTATATTCTACCATTGTATGAAGTTTGATGAAATTCCATCCAGTACTTTAAAAGTAATGCTCCAGACAAGGGAAATATATCAAAGGGCAATAACTCTGTAATTAGCAAGAATAGAGTTATGTTTCCTGTACACTGCACTTCCTGTCATTATATTCTACCATTGTATGAAGTTTGATGAAATTCCATCCAGTACTTTAAAAGTAATGCTCCGGACAAGGGAAATATATCAAAGGGCAATAACTCTGTAATTAGCAAGAATAGAGTTATGTTTCTTGTACACTGCACTTCCTCTCATTATATTCTACCATTGTATGAAGCTTGATGAAATTCCATCAGGTACTTTTCAAGTTATGCTCCAGACAAGAAAAAATATCAAAGGGCAATAACTCTGTAATTAGCAATAATAGAGTTATGTTTCTTGTACACTGCACTTCCTTTCATTATATTCTACCATTGTATGAAGTTTGATGAAATTCCATCCGGTACTTTAAAAGTAATGCTCCAGACAAGGGAAATATATCAAAGGGCAATAACTCTGTAATTAGCAAGAATAGAGTTATGTTTCTTGTACACTGCACTTCCTGTCATTATATTCTACCATTGTATGAAGTTTGATGAAATTCCATCCAGTACTTTTAAAGTTATGCTCCGGACAAGAAAAAATATCAAAGGGAAATATATCAAAGGGCAATAACTCTGTAATTAGCAAGAATAGAGTTATGTTTCTTGTACACTGCACTTCTTCTCATTATATTCTACCATTGCATGACGTTTGATGAAATTCCATCCAGTACTTTTCAAGTGATGCTCCGGACAAGGAAAACTGCAAAGGACAGACCGACCTCAGGTTGACTCCAGTATACCCCCTCAAAACTTCGTTTGTCAGGGGTATAATTATGATGATGACAATTCATGATATATGACTCAACTTGCAACAGTTACTGTACACACTAGATATCGATATGGTGATGACAAACCATGATATATGAGTCAACTAGCAACAGTTACTGTAAACGCTAGATATAGATATGGTGATGACAAACCATGATATATGACTCAACTTGCAACAGTTACTGTACACACTAGATATTGATATGGTGATGACAAACCATGATATATGACTCAACTAGCAACAGTTACTGTACACACTACATATAGATATGGTGATGACAAACCATGATATATGACTCAACTAGCAACAGTTACTGTACACACTAGATAAAGATATGGTGATGACAAATCATGATTTATGACTCAACTAGCAACAGTTACTGTACACACTAGATATAGATATGGTGATGACAAACCATGATATATGACTCAACTAGCAACAGTTACTGTACACACTAGATAAAGATATGGTGATGATAAATCATGATTTATGACTCAACTAGCAACAGTTACTTTACACACTAGATATAGATATGGTGATGACAAACCATGATATATGACTCAACTAGCAACAGTTACTTTACACACTAGACATAGATATGGTGATGACAAACCATGATATATGACTCAACTACCACCAGTTACTGTACACACTAGACATAGATATGGTGATGACAAACCATGATATGACTCAACTAGCAACAGTTACTGTACACACTTGATATAGATATGGTGATGGCAAACCATGATATATGACTCAACTAGCAACAGTTACTGTATACACTTGATATAGATATGGTGATGACAAACCATGACATATGACTCAACTAGCAACAGTTATTTTACACACTAGACATAGATATGGTAATGACAAACCATGATATATGACTCAACAAGCAACAGTTACTGTACACACTAGATATAAATATTGTGATGACAAACCATGATATATGACTCAACTAGCAACAGTTTCTGTACACATTAGACAAAGATATGGTGATGGCAAACCATGATATATGACTCCACTAGCAACAGTTACTGTACACACTAGACAAAGATATGGTGATGGCAAACCATGATACATGACTCAACTAGCAACAGTTACTTTAGACACTAGTCATAGATATGGTAATGACAAACCATGATATATGACTCAACTAGCAACAGTTACTGTACACACTTGATATGGTTATGGTGATGACAAACCATGATATATGACTCAACTAACAACAGTTACTGTACACACTAGATATAGATATGGTGATGACAAACCATGATAAATGACTCCACTAGCAACAGTTACTGTTCACACTAGATATCGATATGGTGATGACAACCATGATATATGACTCAACTAACAACAGTTACTGTACACACTAGCCATAGAATATGGTCATGACAAACCATGGTATATGACTCAACTAACAACAGTTACTTTACACACTAGATATAGATATAGTGATGCCAAACCATGATATATGACTCAACTAGCAACAGTTACTTTACACACTAGATATAGATATGGTGATGGCAAACCATGATATATGACTCAACTAACAACAGTTACTTTACACACTAGACATAGATATGGTGATGACAACCATGACATATGACTCAACTAACAACAGTTACTTTACACACTAGATATTGATATGGTGATGACAAACCATGATATAGGACTCAACTAACAACAGTTATTGTACACACTAGATATAGATATGGTGATGACAAACCATGATATATGACTCAACTAGCAACAGTTACTTTACACACTAGATATAGATATGGTGATGACAAACCATGATATATGACTCAACTAACAACAGTTACTGTACACCATAGATATAGATATGGTGATGACAAACCATGATATATGACTCCACTAGCAACAGTTACTGTACACACTAGATATAGATATGGTGATGACAAACCATGATATATGACTTAACTAACAACAGTTACTGTACACACTAGATATAGATATGGTGATGACAAACCATGATATATGACTCAACTAACAACAGTTACTGTACACACTAGATATAGATATGGTGATGACAAACCATGATATATGACTGAACTAGCAACGGTTACAGTACATATTTGATATAGATATGGTGATGACAAACCATGATATATGACTCAACTAGCAACAGTTACTGTAAACATTTGATATAGATATGGTGATGGCAAACTCAACTAGCAACAGTTACTGTACACGCTAGATATAGATATGGTGATGGCAAACTCAACAATCAACAGTTACTGTACATGGTAGATATAGATATGGTGATGGCAAACCATGATATATGACTCAACTACCAACAGTTACTGTACACACTAGATATAGATATGGTACTGACAAACCATGATATATGACTCAACTAGCAACAGTTACTTTACACACTAGACATAGATATGGTGATGACAAACCATGATATATGACTCAACTACCAACAGTTACTGTATACACTAGATATTGATATGGTAATGACAAACCATGATATATGACTCAACTAGCAACAGTTACTGTACACACTTGATATAGATATGGTGATGACAAACCATGATATATGACTCAACTAGCAACAGTTATTTAACACTAGACATAGATATGGTAATGACAAACCATGATATATGACTCAACTAGCAACAGTTACTGTACACACTAGATATAGATATGGTGATGACAAACCATGATATACGACTCAACTAGCAACAGTTTCTGTACACATTAGACAAAGATATGATATGGTGATGGCAAACCATGATATATGACTAAACTAGCAACAGTTACTGTACACACTAGATATAGATATGGTGATGACAACCATGATATATGACTCAACTAGCAACAGTTTCTGTACACATTAGACAAAGATATGGTGATGGCAAACCATGATATATGACTCAACTAGCAACAGTTACTGTACACAATTGATATGGTTATGGTGATGACAAACCATGATATATGACTCAACTAACAACAGTTACTGTACACACTAGATATCGATATGGTGATGACAAACCATGATATATGACTCAACTAACAACAGTTACTGTACACACTAGACATTAATATGGTCATGACAAACCATGATATATGACTCAACTAACAACAGTTATTGTACACACTAGACATAGATATGGTTATGACAAACCATGATATATGACTCCACTAGCAACAGTTACTGTACACACTAGATATAGATATGGTGATGACAAACCATGATATATGACTCCACTAGCAACAGTTACTGTACACTCTAGACATAGATATGGTAATGACAAACCATGATATATGACTCAACTAGCAACAGTTACTTTACACACTAGACATAGATATGGTGATGGCAAACCATGATATATGACTCAACTAGCAACAGTTACTTTAGACACTAGTCATAGATATGGTAATGACAAACAATGATATATGACTCAACTAACAACAGTTACTGTACACACTAGATTTAGATATGATGATGGCAAACCATGATATATGACTCAACTAGCAACAGTTACTTTACACACTAGACATAGATATGGTGATGACAACCATGACATATGACTCAACTAACAACAGTTACTTTACACACTAGATATTGATATGGTGATGACAAACCATGATATATGACTCAACTAACAACAGTTATTGTACACACTTGATATAGATATGGTGATGACAAACCATGATATATGACTCAACTAGCAACAGTTACTGTACACACTAGATATAGATATGGTGATGACACACCATGATATATGACTCAACTAGCAACAGTTACTTTACACACTAAACATAGATATGGTGATGGCAAACCATGATATATGACTCAACTAGCAACAGTTACTTTAGACACTAGTCATAGATATTGTAATGACAAACAATGATATATGACTCAACTAACAACAGTTACTGTACACACTAGATATAGATATGGTGATGGCAAACCATGATATATGACTCAACTAGCAACAATTACTTTACACACTAGACATAGATATGGTGATGACAACCATGACATATGACTCAACTAACAACAGTTACTTTACACACTAGATATTGATATGGTGATGACAAACCATGATATATGACTCAACTAACAACAGTTATTGTACACACTAGATATAGATATGGTGATGACAAACTATGATATATGACTCAACTAGCAACAGTTACTGTACACACTAGATATAGATATGGTGATGACAAACCATGATATATGACTCCACTAGCAACAGTTACTGTACACACTAGATATAGATATGGTGATGACAACCATGACATATGACTCAACTAACAACAGTTACTTTACACACTAGATATTGATATGGTGATGACAAACCATGATATATGACTCAACTAACAACAGTTATTGTACACACTAGATATAGATATGGTGATGACAAACCATGATATATGACTCAACTAGCAACAGTTCCTGTACACACTAGATATAGATATGGTGATAACAAACCATGATATATGACTCCACTAGCAACAGTTACTGTACACACTAGATATAGATATGGTGATGACAAACCATGATATATGACTCAACTAGCAACGGTTACTGTACATATTTGATATAGATATGGTGATGACAAACCATGATATATGACTCAACTAGCAACAGTTACTGTAAACATTTGATATAGATATGGTGATGGCAAACTCAACTAGCAACAGTTACTGTACACGCTAGATATAGATATGGTGATGGCAAACTCAACAAGCAACAGTTACTGTACACGCTAGATATAGATATGGTGATGGCAAACTCAACTAGCAACAGTTACTGTACACGCTAGATATAGATATGGTGATGGCAAACTCAACTAGCAACAGTTACTGTACACATTTGATATAGATATAGTGATGGCAAACTCAACTAGCAACAGTTACTGTACACATTTGATATAGATATGGTGATGGCAAACTCAACTAGCAACAGTTACTGTACACCCTTGATATAGATATCGTGATGGCAAACTTCCCCAAAAACTCCTTTTCTATTCACTTAGCTCAATCTTCATTTGAAAGCAGATGCACTACATGATATGACTGTATTCCTTTTCGGTGTATATTTTAAATATACCAGGAGATTTTAAAATAAATGATTTAAAGAAGTACATGGTGCAATATAAGTAATATCTTAGTTCAATAAAGCCCACATGAATGATGTCAAAATATGGCAATTTTCTCTGACAAAACTACAATACTGCCTCGTGGTTATGCTCTAATCTTTAAAATGTTCATTTATGGTTGGTTAAAAATAACTATCACACACAAATCCCTTCAAGATTGTTTATAAAGAACATTTAATAAACATTATATCAGGAAATCATTATACCACACAAGTGATCATAATTAATAAGTAGAAAAACTGACATAGATACAAACTAATATATTGATTTTTGGTCTGTGGAAGATAATTGTGTTTTCAGCTCTGGAGACCTGGTAAAAGCATAATTATTAATGTTTCATTCTTATATAAAACAATATCTCTTTAATTATAGTGTGTATATGATTCAGAATTAGCACAGTCATAGCATCTAAATCATGGGCATTATCACAACCATCAATAAATGTCTGTCAAGTCTCTGAGATGACACAACCATCCCTAAGTGTCTGTCAAGTCTTCTAGGTGACACAGCAATCCCATGTTGTCTTTCAAATCTCACAGGTGACATAACCATTGCTCCACAACTCAATACCAGATGTGTCCACAACTCGATACCAGATGTTCACAACACACTACCAGATGTGTCCACATATCAATACCAAATGTGTCCACAACACAATACCAGATGTTTCCACAACTCAAAACCAGATGGTCCTCTATTGATACCAGGAGTGTCCAAAGTTATTCTATCATTGTATGACGTTTGATGAAATTCCATCAAGTACTTTTCAAATGATGCTCCGGACAAGGAAAATTGCAACGGACAGACCGACCGACAGACCGACCTCAGGGTGACTCCAATATACCCCCTCAAAACTTCGTTTGTCGGGGGTATAAAAACACGATGGTATCAAAATAAGTAAAAAGACGTATGAAACCTGGAAAAAATTGTTTCCGTGGTTGGAAATTGTGGAAATAAATGACACTGAGAAACGGCTTAAATGTACATATTGTAGTCAGTTGAATTTTAAAAATGTTTGGTCTAATGAAGGGACACCCAATATACAGAGATCGTCCTTGGAAAGACACAATGAATCAAAGGACCATATCAGTGTTGAGAAACTTTATTTAAATAAAAATGTGAACATTGACATTAACTGTAATGAAACACTGTGACATCTGAGGAAAATGTCACTGACCAAGATATATTTTTGATCAGAACTATTTATAGTCTTGCCAAAAATGAGATGCCATCTGAAAAGGTCAATGACATGCTGGAATTACAAACTTTGAACAAGGTTAATATGCAGTATACAAGTTTAAGCTGGACAACCATAAGTAACATTCAACAATGTATTTCAACAGTGTTAAAAAAATCAATAGTTAATGAAATAAATGACTCAGAATATTTTTCTCTGATGTTAGATGAGAGCACAGACATTGCGATAGAGAAACATTTGGCCATAAGTATTCGATATGTAAAAGATGGAGAGCCAGTCACGAAAACTATAGCTAATGTAAGCATACAAGATTGCTGTGCCACTTCCATAGTTAATGCCACTTACAACTCTCTTTAAGAGTTGGGAGTCAATATTTCACATTGTGTATCCTTAGCAACTGATGGGGCTAGTGTTATGCTAGGGAGAAAAACAGGTGTTGGTGTGCAAATGCAGGCTAAGTATACACCATTTGCAATTCAGACACATTGTTTTGCACACAGACTGAATATTGCCCTCACAGATTCCAGAAAAAAGAATGAAATCTTTCTGAAGTTCAGGAACAAGTTCAGTGCCCTGTACAATTTCATGAAAGGTTCATCAAATCGAAATGTATTGAAATCAATTCAGCAACTTCTGGATGTGCCAGAGTTGGCAATAAAGGAGCCACATTCTATCCGCTGGCTTGGCTTGAAGAATGCGGTCTATGCTGTGTACATGTGTTATGGGTCAGTTTTAGCAACACTGTCAAAGTTTGCAAATGACAAAAATGCCACAGCAAAGGGCCTACACAAGTATTTTTGTTACTACAAAGTGGCACCGTTGATTGCATTCATGCTTGATATCCACAGTGAATTAGCTGCCCTTAGCTGTCACCTCCAGAAACAAGATTTGCTATTCAGTGAGATACCACCAGTAGTGGAAAACACATTGGGAAAATTAGAGGATATGAAAACCAGTGATGGTGAGTACTTAGTTGAGATGAAACAAACAATTGGAATAACAGAGGACAAAGCATCATACAGGGGTGAAGAACTGAAGAACTATGGCAAACACATAGACATACAGTTTGAGACTGTGAAGACGTAATATATAACAAATATTTCAAAGAACATTAAGCATAGGTTTGTGAAGAAGAGCACCCAAATTCTTGAGAACATGGCACATGTGTTTGAGTCCATAACAGTACAATTTTCATCTGACAATGAAAATAAGGAAGCAGTGGAAACCTTGGCTAATTTCTATGGGACAGAAAAGAAAGTAAAAGTTATCCTAGGTGACTTACAAATTGAAGGTCTCTGTGAGACAGAAACTGTGATTGCTCCAATTATAAACAAAACAGCCTTGGTGAAGGAATGGCCTGGATTTTGTGCTATGGTAAAGGGGTCATTTTCAAAGTTAACAGTGAGTGAAATATGCAAGAAGATGATTCTGATCCACCATAGCATCTACCCCAATATTGCAATAATTGCTAAGGTGGCTCTCTGGCTGATGGTTACTAGTGTAGAATGTGAACGCACATTTAGTTACCAAAATCGACTAAAGAACAAGTTTAGATCCTCACTAAAGAGTGGGAAATTAGACATTTCATTGAACATCATCTTGTGTAAACCAATGGTCAGAGATCCTGACCCAGTACCAGCCTGTAAGTAATGGTTTACTTCTAAAAACAGAAGAAAGAGAAGGCTTATGCAGGAGTATAGGAAACGGGCAGCTACGGGCAGTCTGGCTAAGGGAGAATGTTGTTAGGCATAAGAACTATAGAGCATGTATATATGTTATAACAGTTTGACAGTTAATTTCAGTTTATTACTTTCTAAAACTTAAGTCTGTTGTTAGGAACAGAAACTCTTAAATATCAGTGAACATGTAAACATGTTATAACAGTTTAAGTTAAACAGTTAAATTCTGTCAGACAACACGTTTCTATACTAGCTACATAATCAGACTATCTACATGCTAGCCTACATGAATATATAGCTATTTCAGTACTTAATTATTATGAACAGGTAGGATTCATTGTTATTTTTGATTTTCACCCTATTTTTTAAAAAAAGTTATCAAAATCACCCTATTTATAAAAGTTAATGAGTTAAAAACCCTATTCCTTAAAAATTATCTGGGGCACTGCAATGTACCATGCAATGTAGGTCATACTCAGCATCTGCAGTATATAATGGGATGCAGGGTGTTAGTTGTTACTATGATCCAAGTATGAGTGTCCTAGCACTTGAACTTGTTGAGAAATGGTGTAAAAACGAAAACTTAACACTGGAGTTAAATATAAATGTTTGATGTCGCCACCGCCATCGACAAAAAAGCAACAGCTTAATCTCGTCTCTCCTTTGTCAGGGCGAGACAAAAACAAATTCTTTCTTTCCATCATATTCATTTGTCGCGGAAATTACTTTTTTCATCATCGTGGAAATTAATTTGCAACACATTTTACATTATTACCGTAAGCCTAAAATCAATATTTCTTACTGAAATGTTGACTTTTTTAAACTAGGTGTATATAAATTAGTGTTGAAAATTAAAAGAAAAGTGAAATAACATAAAGTATTTCTACTTGAGTTTCCGTTATTCTGAAAAAAAAATTTAAAAAAAGTTTAAAAGCAAGAGTTTGCACTGACATAATGACTTTAATGAATCAGGTGGGCATAAATTATTACTGAAAAAATTTGCTAGAATTAATAAACAATGTTCAGTAATGTTCGTAATGGGATCATATTACAATGAGGTTCTACCCTGAACATCAGATGACAGATCGAAGTTGATGATGCTACAGCCGAGTCACCAGATCTAGAAAACTTTGATAGGGCTTTCGACCTATGGGTGAAGCAAAAGGAAAAAAAAGATTTGTTGCAATTGACAAAATTTAAAAAACACAGTTAATTAGCATAATTAAAGAAGAGGAAAATAAGGTTTATTTATCAAAGACACTGTCATAACTTGAGTTTGCTAAAGCCAATTCTTAATTGCTGAAGAAAAATATGGGATTCTAGCAACTTCTGCTAAAGGAAACTTTAATCTAGAGATTGCAGAGCTAATACCACTGGCACATATTCAGACCATGAACTTGCCCTACAGCAAATTTCTATTGAATTGAGTTATAACTATGAGAAGAGTTGTGCCTGCAAGGTTGTTGGTCCCAAATATGACATAAAATTAAAGAACAAAGTACCATGACTCAATCAAAAATAATTTAATCAGAACACATATTCAGACCATGTACTTGTTGTACAGCAAGTATTTGAATTGGGTTAAAATTGACAGAGGAGTCAAAAGAACAAAGAGCCACAACTCCATCAGAATAATTTAATCAGAACACTTATACCAAAGACACAAATTCAGACAATGAACTTGCTCTACAGCAGTTTCATTTGCACCTGCATAGGACCATAACTCCATTTAAAATGATTAAATCAAAACGACAATACCACAGGCACATATTCAAATCATGTACTTGCTGTACATCAAGTTTCATCTGAATTGGGTTAAAACTGTCCGCAAGGTTGTTGGTCCAAAGTATGATGTAAAATCTAAGTTAAAAGAACAAAATGCCATTACTCCAACAAAAATAATTAAATTAGAATGCCAAGATTAAAGGTATATGTTCAGACTATATACCTGCTGTACAGCAAAGGGGTAGAGCCAGAAAAGGTCAAAATCGGCCTAATCTTCAAAAGGCTTGAAATTATGGAAACTTATAATGCAACATCTCTTTGTTATGAATGGATATTTTTTTTGCATGATTAAACATTTTTTGTGATATTTTTTTACTTTATATTACACCCACTATTTATTGAAATAGTTGTTAAAATGTTGACGTCGCATTGTGACGTTGTTTTGAAAAGGTACACTCGATATAAGTACAATATATGTATATAGTTTATTTCAATTGATAAAATATTTAAAAAAAAAAAAATTTTTTTTATAATGTTCATTCAAATATATATATAAAATTATACAGACAAGGAAAGAGAGCGAGACAAATAATATAAAATATGTTTTACAGCGCTAATGTAAGTACGTCATTGGTAGCGAAACAGGAAGGTAACATTACTCAATGGATGGGAATGCAAATAAGTGAATAAACAAACTGTGTTTGATATCAGATTTTACATTTATTTCAATTTTAAATGTCTTGCTCAATAATATAAAAGTAGTGTATAGCTGTCATATTTGGGACCGCGTCATAACCGTTTCTTAAATAAATAACCATATTTTATACTTAAACCACTCTATCAAAATGGTTTATTTGCTGAATTAATACTTTTAATATTTTTAGCAAATTGATGGGAGCTAAAAATGACATCTGTGCATATAGCACAACCATGATTATAGCAATTTTAACCAAGCTACATGTATTAAAAAGTAATTAAGTTATACAAAGGAAAATCAAAGCACTGTAGTGCTGATGGGGGGGGGGGGGGGGGGGGGGGGGGGCTGGGCGGAGCATATAAGATGTAAAATGTCGCTATTGTTTAAGACAAACAGGTCAGTTTGCATATGTTGAAGTAGAATAATCCCGATTACCTTTGATACTTATACATAGTACAAAATCTACATGTTCTATGCTTAACGCTGACTCTTTTCTCGAATATGTCAGAAAAGTAACTGAATGGTTTGCCTTTGAAAGTGTATTTCTGCTTTAGTAAGAATATTATCTCTTAAATTTGGCAAATGTCCAACTTCAAGATATTAGTTCAACTCAATGATATGAGATTTGTATCTTCAACTCAACTCGTGATATTTTCAGAGATGCCAAACTTTCTAACATAAACAGTATATATAAAATATCAAAGTACTCTGAATCTAGCACAATGAATTCCACTTTGAGTATATTCATTTACTATTTTCTTTATTGATTTCTCTAGCGCAATAGTGAAACAATTCGTTTAAAAGACGAAAAGTAGAAATGTGTATGTCGACATTAATAATTGATTCTTACATTTATATTTTCTAGTGCCCTATATCACCCCGTAAACGGAACCGCACTAACCAAAATGTTATGGCGCCGATTTTTAGACACATCTGGATGTTTGCGTATTTTTGCTACGGAAAAACAAATGCTTTAACTCTTATATGTTTAAGTAAAATTATCTACCGTTCCAATTATTGGAAATATGTGAAATATTTACTAAATAATAAAAAAAAAAGCCCCGACATTATTCATAACTCGATCAATCTCAAATTCTTTTTAGGAATACAAGTCTATTTTTAAACATTTGGGAGAAACCACAAGTCACATGATCGACATTAGCATATCTCTATTTTTAGAACAAGTATTGATTGTTTATTGACATTATGCAAGGAGTATAGTTCCTTGGCATAAGGGACAGATCTAGAAAAGTTTGGTTACCGTACACATTTTTAAAATGATAGAAAAAAGCAAAATCAAACTCCCGAATCAAGTACTTATTATCTGAAGTCTTTGCCGAAATATACGACTCTTTCAATGTGCATGTTGGCAATATAGTTTGTGATTTACAAGATGGCGTAATCTTTTGGTCACGTGACCATAGTTCAGAGCGTCTGTATTCATGTTCTTTAATTCCTTTGTGCTGATTAATGCTACAGACTATAAACTTGGAATTTATATGATACGTACCGTATATCGTCGGCCATAAGTCGAATTTTTCAGACTCCAAAATCACTCTCTGAATCCCTACTCGACTTATGGCCCCGTCCTAGTCCCGAGTGATGATTTTTTTTACCAACGGTCAGCTCCTACTGAAGTTTTGAACGTCGAATTTCAGTTTCAGCAACAGTCTATATGAACAATGACAACAAAGTGCAGAATTGAATTACACTCTTGTCAATCAACTATGCATCTCGCAAACACAAAGGATGATTACGTCATACGTGGAAAGTTACTTTGTTCATGGAAAACTCTGATTGACAGTTGAAAAAAATGATTGGTTTCAATTAGACGCTTGATGTTTTAACTCTATGCAAGGGAAACCTTGATCTTGGTCAGCCGAACGATTGCGTTGCCTAGCAACCTATACGATGTTGGCACGGGGTGTAAACATATATGCCAAAAATTGCCTTGGGATATTTGGGTCAGAAGTAACCGATTATTGCAATTTGCATTCCCACATATGTGGTGACACTTATCCACGGATTACAGAATATACCAAATATTCAACAGAAGACTGCATTTGTTCGTCGGCTGCATATTTGCCGTTGATTCGATAACGGTACATGAACGTATACTGGCGTAAGGTCAGTTGTGAGTGCAGGCAATCGCTACTGTAGGAATTTTAATATTTAGGTGACCCAAATCTCACCCACTTCCTTTTCGAAAATTCTGGGTCGACTTAAGGAAGGGTCAATGCAAAAAACTGAGATCTGAAGGTCAAAAAGTCCCCTCGACTTATGGCCCGACTCGCCTTATGGCCGACGATATACGGTAATTGTTTATAGGTATAAATCTTGGCTGTATGTTATAATATTAATGTTTTCGTTGAAATAGGCGAATCTACTGTTTATAGTGAGTTCGAGCACTTATCAGGTCGAACTATTTGATAAGTGATTGTTAGTTTGCATTAACACGAAACATGGTTGTAGATTTGTGGTATTGAAAATAAAATCATGTTAGCTCTGAGAGCGGCTGCTAAAGCACCGCCCCCAAAAACTAGACATTCATGAGACATATTTCCGAATCATCATATGTTGTTGTAAAATGGAATGCATTTTCAATAAGTTTTTTAACTTAAAATTACTCATATATCGACATACTGATTAAAACTCATTGTTCATAAACAATACTTAACCATATTAAGTTGTAAATATGAACGTTTAACATGTTATCAAATACTGAGGACATGACCTATAAAACGTATCCTTGAAGAATAAAGAACATTCTGCTTAGTTAATATATTAGACAACTATGCGTGCGTGTACACACCCAAGCGCACGCTAGCAAGCACAAACACACATGCCCACATCAGTGATTAATTTGTATATTCTAATATTAAAGGCACACTTTAAATAAATACCTAAAGTATAACATTAATCTTAGATATGAATATAAAACATCTGCTTATCATTTATAACTAAATGCAAATAATCGGAGTTTTAAATCAGTGAAGTATGATCAAAATTACAAGTGGTGAAACCGGAATTACAATTTTAAGTAAACATCCAATGTGCACTGCTTGACATCATTTCTGTCATGTGGTCTGTTTCTAAGATAAACAAAATATTTCAGTAACTCTTTTGATATACCCAAAAGTCATCGGTAATTTTAAGAGGAGGGTGCAAACACTAATATTCTAAAGAAACAACAACAACAACCGGCATATTGCGTCTTTAACATAATAACATGATGGGCAGTCACTCTTCAATCACACAGGCTTCACTTTCTGTGTCATATACATCTACAATTTCTGGTATATTGCAAGCATCAGAGAGATTCTCTCCCCAGTCTTGGATACTGTATTTAGCACAATTTAAATACCTTGCATAACTAAGGTACCACACAATTGATGCTATGTGCGAACATATTCCGACTACTCTTTCCCCGGCACGACATTTGCAATACCAGGCAAGAATATCTGACGGATTAAATCTGATCCACAAAAGATATTTCTTAGACGAAGTGTGACGGCTTTGAATTCTAACTCGAATTAAATCATGTTCATCCTTATGTACCTGTATGTCACAATTACCATCCAAGTGTTCCTGTATGTAACTTGTGCTTAACTTCAATTGGTAAACACCGCACGTTAATGTACGTAATTGCTCCTCGTCTAATCGTGGAAAGTTGTCCAGATCAACGTCACCGATAGCTTTCAAAATAGTGGACTTTCTTTCCAAACTGTTCACCTCTATCACATTTTTCAATGTGTTTATCCTTGAAGATAGATTATGCATTAGCGCGGACAATTTAGCATCATCTTCAATATTGTGTGGATAACTTAGAGGCGGGTAGTACTAATTCGAAATGGCACCAACAATTCGGACATAATCTCCAATGTATGGTATTTGGTTGGTTGGCAGTACGTGATTAAGAAACTTCAAACTTTTAATTCTAGCATTTGCTGACTCGACAACCCAACGAATCTATATATAAAATAAGTATCATAATTAGTAAGTTAAATGCAACAGAGTACAGAAAAAAGCAAATTAAATAAAATGATATCGATTTATATTTAACGTTGTTTTTTTTATATCATATTATCACTGTATATAATTCGGGGGCGTTTAAACAGATTGTTATTTGCTTTAAACAAAGGATGAATTTCACAGACGGTCATTTGTATATATATATATATCTATGTGTGCTAATTGCATTTTGTTCCAAATCATAATTTATGTTGTATATTTGTGACTAATATGATTCCCATTTAATTATTGCTATAAGTAATTATGCTTCTCATATTTCAGGTTTCATATGATTCTTAAAAATAATAATCATAGCTAACACAGTTATCGCTGTAACATTTTTTTTATTTCTCACGAGACCACTTATTATCATTGGATGTTCGTTATTTTGAATTTCATGTACAGAAAAAGTATCCTGGAAAAATATGATGTATTTATTCTTAAAGGTATCCGGATTGTATATTTGATAAATTAATGCTTATACATACTTTTGTGACAAATCTGCTCTGATTTGCTTCTTCACAAGACATCTGTTTTTGACCTTTGGTTAAAAAGGATGGCATTTCAGCACGGACCCCATATCCTCAAGCAGGGAAAGAGAATCACAGAACCCTCCGTCAACAACTAAAACATCATCTTCATGTAAGAAGTGTTTTAATTCTTCCATATTTGTTTGTATTATATGATTCAATATAGCAGCATCATTGTTCTTGGCGTCTGCAAAATAGGGACCCACAATCGTCACAAAATAGCCAGTTGTCACTACCACCATGGGCTTCACTAATGGTCTTCCTTTGTACATAGAATATGACCTACGTTGGAAGCTAAAGTTATTGCTTTTCTGGATGTAGATATATGTTCCATCAAGAACAAGAATCATTTGTCCGTCTGTTGTGATTTTGCTAATGGCCATGTGTATTGCATGATAACATCGTCCCGTGTTAAAGATTCCACCCTAAGATACAGCGGAACAAATCATCTCATCATTGCCTGTCTTACCGACGAAATAGCTCAACGTACACTAGATTTACTTGAGCTTAACAAGATGGCTAAAAGTTTGTTTGAGATACCTGACCTCAATTTGAGTAGAAATATTCCAACAGAAGTACGTGCAGATCGTACAGGAGTGTTCTTAATCTTGTCTTCCAAATGTTTGAATAAATCTTCGAACTGAAAACGAGAAAGGCCTGTAAGACTATGGTAATCGGTATCTTTCAAGTTGTCAAAATCAACTTTACTTTGCCTGTGACAACATACTTCTCGAAGTTGCTTGATGAGTTTAAGAATTGTAGTTCTATTTAAGTATGTCTGGTCAACTACCGGAACATTTTGCAATGCCCCTTCTAAAAGTATACCTTTATCGATGTGAACAGAGCAACATCTAGATCCCGCAGGTATTACAATATTATGATCCAAAAATGCACATAGACGTGTCTCGGGTGGCACTCCAACCAGTTTAGGTCTTGGGTGTTTGCAAATCAAGCACCTTGAGTGTGTTTTGTTTGTTGACTGCAAGTTCAACGTTACAGATGGTGGACTGAATGAAGTCGTTGTACTAGTTTTAGGTACGTAGTCAGGGTCACTTTGATCATTGTTTACTTTTGCAGGTCCACACCCTGTTGCCATTTCTGCTAAACAGTATTTATGTCTACATTTATTGCATATAATATCGGTTTCTTTCGTTTCAAGGAATAATCTCTTTTGCAGATATTTCTTTATGTTTTTATTGATTGAGCGGCATTCTTTGGGCTTTGTTCTCTTCTTACATACAGCACATCCATAAAACTTTTGTCCACTTCCATGCATTCTGAAATGGAAAATTAAACATTGACTAACACTCTAAATGAAAAAAAAAAATATGAAGAAATACATAATGATATGTTTTAAACTAGTGTTAAGTTTGATAATTGAAACTATTTATATATACTATATGTGTTATAGATTAGGGTTACTCTGTTGATTGATTTACAAAATTCAAAAAAAAAAAATACTCGACTATCAGATTCCAGTGCGACGTCGCTAACCTCTAAGCTACAGAGGCTGCTATATACTTTCAAGTAAAATTGCACATATTTAAAATTAGTCTATTTTTAGCGCGCTGCGCGGGTTGTCATTTAATGGATCCAAACGTGAGTGGGTGTGATACTTCTTTTACGTTTTATCTGGTATATATGTCCCATATTCTTTATACATCTAATTCAATAACATGCTATTTTAAATTATCCACTTGAAATAAGTAATTTTCTGCTATTTTCTGCTATTTTCATACACATAATTTGTATCAAAGAGGTAACATTACGGAATATGCAAAAATTAGCAGACGTTTACTATAATAACGATAACAATATGAAAAATATTTGTTTTTTACTTACGTGAAGAAATAATTCAGTACAGAAAAAACATTTGTAAGTTTTTATCACGTACACAACACGAATAATCCCGTTGTCCGCATAAAAACATTTTTAACAGGAGCAAGTTGTCCAAGCGTGAACATCCGCACATAGTTTTTAGACCGTACTCTGTTGCTAGGCAGCTGTAAACAAAGTCTTGAAGGTGCAGTATCAAGTGCAAACATAGCATGTTTATGAGCAAATTTGACCCGGAATCCGTTTGATTTTAATGAATAAAAACCCTGCTGTAACAGCATTTAATTTTGTTGAAATAAAAAGTGTATTTATTCATTAAATTTACAGATATCGGCAGATCATTGCATAAGGCCAGTAATTTAGCCTTCTGTCATCGTCATCTCGTCATCGGGCGATAGGAAAGAGAAAATGTTTATTTTAATATAGAGCACAGGCCTCGACCACAATAATTCTAGTATTAGGGAATAGAGTGTATCCTATGATGTATATATATATTCTTTGTTTCATGGTCAAGGCTTGTGCTCATACCGAAAATAACTATAAACTGCACCAAATTGCCGGAAATTTGCAAAAAATGGGGATTTAGGGTTTGTTTAGCTTTGCTCTTTGTCCTAAACATTGTCGATTTTCATCAATGTACCCGATTTTCAACTATAACAGAAAGGTTCTGTTGAAAATTGCATAAAAAAACGAAAATCTATATATTTGAGAAATAGCTATAGTTTAGGCCAATATTGTAGGTTCTTGGCTCTACCCCTTTCACTTAAATAAGATTAAAACTGTGGGAAAAGTTACGTCAGAAACATTGTTAGTTCAATGATGTGGGAGTGATGCAGAGGCAGGTGCCCAAGTAGGAACAATTATTGGGTCAGGAATGTTCAAACAATAATACAAGGTATTTCCCATAAACAAATACCTAGTGTACTGTGTTCTATATGCCTGCAAGTTATATGCTAAGTTCCATGCATATAACTGCATGCTATATAAAAAATATTATATATGACTTGCACCAAAACTTTAACACAGATGGGACGCAGATGCCAACACTTGGGTGAGTACAAAAATTCCCCTATTCATAATATGAATGTGTTGACGAAGTTTAGTGTCTGTAACATAAGTGGTTTGTTCTGAAATAAAGAAAAAACTGAGCTAAACATAAAACTTTACACAGCCGTCACGACAATACTTCTTTGTTTTTTCCTTCAAATATAGACAAATTAAAAATGATAAGTGACGTTCACATTAAGATGGCTGTCATATTTGGTGAGCTATTTGCATATCCAACATGGCCGCTACTTTCCTGCATATATTAACATATTTCAGCAGTTGGTTTCATTTAAACAATACAATTCATGTGGTAAATTGTCTGATTGGATATGGCAGATTGTCAAGTTTTCCTAGCTGGGTAGTTCTCAGTTATTTAGCAATTCAGTACCATCAAACTTTGATTATAATTTGTAATAAAAATAAAGCGTTTTAAACATGTTTGTTGTGTTAATACTTTTACATATGATCTCAATGAATAGTAAAGATAGTTTTATGGAGACAAGGTAAGAAAGAAAAAAAAATACAACATTTTTAAATTGAAAAATGCCAGTTTTGACAGCGACCATTTGGGGACATTTCACCATCGGTATATACTATTAAGTTTTATGGTTACTTTCCAAAGGAATATGAAGCCATTATTTTTGGCGACTGTAAAAACATCAATAAAATTACAATATAAGCATCTCTACAAGACTAAAATGCTGACAAAAAGTTAATTTTAATAGTAATTAAATTTTGTGTATTGACGTTACGGTGTCGGTCAAATTCTGTAAGAGAATCTAACGTCTATTTTTAGACATAACATGCATGGGTAACATCATTTGCATGCAGGGGGTGTAAGGTTCTTTTATGAAGAGTTACCTTGCAAATTAAAGCGATATACAGGATTTCACAACAAAGAAATGTCAGCAAACTTTTCTCAATGTAAAAATGTCGGTCAATTTGTAATGTCCAAAACCAACTGTCGTTTATTTTCAATTTTACGATCATACCATATCTAACCCCCCCGAAATGGATAATAAACTGGTCCACAAACGCGTCATCAGTTTGTGTGTGCACAACTCAACAGCAGGGAGAATATGGAGGTACCCTTGCCAATTGTTTACGCAGCTTTGAAAATTACGTAGCTAAAAGCTAGCTTTTACGTAGCTTTCTCCATTTTGCTAAATTGAAGCTGCGTTTTAGCTAGGTTTTACGAAGCTTCCTAAATTGAAGCTGCGTTTTTTTTAAAAAGCTGCGTTATTTCCTACACAGCTGCGTTTTTTCTGAAAAAGCTGCGTCTTTTTCTTTAAACCTTCATAAAACCTGCGTATTTAGTCGGTTTACATCCATAATTCCTTCTAGAGCTGCGCAATTAATTTCATAAGTTCATAATAGCTGCGTATTTTATTTAAAAAATTCACAGAAATATTATTAAAGCTGTGTTTTAAGTTAAAGCTTCGTAACCTGTATATTTATATTCGATAAACAAAACAGAGGTAAAAAACAAAATACGCAGGATTTACACAGCTTTAAAAAAGCTGCGTCTTTCAATAAAACATATTATTTTGTATATCCACAAAGTCAAAGACATTGCAACAATAACAAAACAGAGTAATTGTTGCAGAGTTAATATAAATGCACTATTACACAATAGATTTTTTTCTAAACTGCCTTTTCAACCATTTAATCAACTTTTATTTCTATTTATCAAGGCTGTCGCATATTTTTTTACTAATAATATGACACTATTTGATTTTTGGTAAATCTTTTTTATGCTTTTTGTAACACTGCAAATGAAATACAGAAAAATAATCATCGCATACTCTCCCTATAGAGTTAAAAATGAGCTATGTTGCAAAGTATGTAAAATTGAAAACAAATAATAACATTTCATTCTTTTATTACCACTGAAAACTTGCTTCATTAATGTGAAACACTTTGATTCTGAATGAAACTTTTTAAAACTTTTACACCCAATATGAATTGAGTCATAAATGACAATGTTACTACTTTCCAAATAGTGATCTGTCCATGTTGGCTTGTCTTTGTCCACATCTCTATCAAATACAGGTGGTTGTTTTTCACTGGTTATCATTAATCACAGATAGCTGAATTAAAGTTCCAGGTATGTCCCATTAAATATGGAACAATGGTGTATTTAGTTGCCTACTAACAGGATACACTTTAACATTTTCTTCATTAATTAAAGATTCTATTGCACCCACATCCTCAGATTGTTGTGTATCAGATATCTCTTGATATATTTTGAGGCAATAGCTCTACATTCTTGTCCATGTTTCCCCTGTACAATGGCAGTCCTAAAATACAAATATGTTTTATTATTGTAAAAAACTGTAATTAAAAGTATTATTAAATGCACAAGAGTTGATTATGATGGAACATACATATATACATATATACATATATATATATATATACACATATATGTGATAGGGAAAATCATATGTCAAACAAAACATCTTTCATGAGCCCTAGATCCACGAAGGATACATAAATGATAGAAATAATAAATAAAGAAGAGAGAATTACCATTTTGCAGTGCTAAAACTTAAAACAAAAAAAATATATATACACAATGATGTTTAAAAATGTTTGTTAGAAATATGTTGGTTCTACTTCAATATCCATTCTTATATAACTAAATAAAACTGGATTTGGTATAAAAAAAATATTATATTAAACATTTGATGAAAAAGGTGTTAATGTGTTAACCTCATTAAAAAGCAAAGATTTTTTAATGAAGCACTACAATCAAAATCACACAAAGAGAAAATATTGATTTGTTTGGCTTTGGTTGTATACAGTAATGCTTAAATATACATGTATCAATGAAAAATCAGGTTAATTTGTACTTGTAAATTTTATTCTATGCAATAATACTTATCTCATTTAAGCATGTATGTAAAAAATGTTAAGCAGTTTATGACATTTGCCATTTTCTGTAACATTTTTTTTCTGTCAAGCTCATCTTATTTACCCATCTTTAAAACAAATGACAGCCAGTCATCTTTGATCCACACAAGGGACCAAAACCCTAGGTTGATAATGTCATGTGATATTAAAACATGTGATAGACTGGACATCAAGTAAATTTGTTCATAACCCCCACTGTGTATAAGTGGTAATTAACCCCCTTGCCCACTGTGTTTTATGACCACTTGTGTAATTAGGATATGCTAATATGTCACCTAAGAGATCAATATGAGCCTCTGGCATAACCAGTTAACTGCAGTATTAGTGGACTATAAACATGTATACCAACACTCAAAGCACATTTTTTTCTTGATTTATACTTTGTAAAAAAGAATGAGCACAACAATCTTCAGTTTTTCCCACCAACTGCAAAATTAATGTTTAATTGACCCTATTATTTGTTAAATATAAAAAGTCACAGATGTTAATTTATAAAACTAATAAACATTTTTTTGGTAAGTGTGAAAACTTATGTGTAGGTGTGTTTATACATTGAAAAGAAAATATTCTTTCTTAGTGGCATCATATAAACAATAATATTAACAGGAGTGAAATTGATTGAAATTAAATGCTGAGATTCATGGAAGTTATATATTTTTAATATATTTTGAAAAAAATATGTATTGTGCAAGCAAACGTTTTTTTTTTCATATTAAAAAAAAACCACAGTATTACCTTTACAAGTAATGAAACATTTTGCCATTGTGTCTGTTACTCTGCAACTTCAGGGTGTTAACTTCATCTGTCCATCTCACCTGACAAATACTGCGCAATGGATAGAAAAGAAAATTAAAACAGTAGACTAGTTATAGTTTACAAAGATCTTTAGAACCAAAAATTACTATCTTTGATAAAAAAATAATTCATATTTTTTAATAAATGGAAACCAAATAGAGACCTTTACACGATTTAATTGATCAACACTATTTAATTTAAGACAAAGATTTTTACACAAATCAAGAGCATAACCGTCTCTAAAATACGAATACAGTACCAAAAGAAAAAAAAGTTGAATATCGGACCTGTGAACTATTTTCCTAATGTTTAGTATACTGAACATTAAATATACATGTTCATTTCACTTCAAGTTATACCATTACTTACAGTGAACACTAATTAATTTTTACTGAAATAATTTTCTGTCACCCGAAACGTTTGGCAAGAGCCGTTTCACTATGCATTAAAAACATTGAGGCACATGTCATTTTAGACGAACATGTAAATACTGACGTTTATTTATCTATGAAACTTTATATACTTACAACCATTGGACATGCCGCATGTTTTATGATGCAATTGTAAACTTGGAACGTCTCATTATTGCCGAATGTCGAAGTAAAACATTGGATTTCGTGTACATTTCCAAACGGATGTTTATACCGATGCATTATGGGAGTCACGATTGTTTATTATTTATATTTCAAAAAATATTAACTAGATCTACTTCTTCGAGTGAACAACATTTTATTTTTCATAAACTTTTTTCAATTTGATACGAATTAAAACAGTAGATAACGTAATTTCGTTCGCGTTTAAAAATCTCACACCGCGAGATAAGCAGGTGCGCGATGGCGCCATTTTCGTTATATTTTGAAAGTTTGAACTTCGACCGGAGAATATATAATTTTCGAACTTTGAACTCTTGTTTTATTTACAAAATCGTCGTAATTCTGATGATGGAAATGAACAACTGCAAACGTGTGGCAAAAAGATCATTTGAAAACACAAATATGCTCAAGGAGATCTTATTTAGCAAATTCCGCTGCTCCTGTATAGTCGGGCACCGTATTGGAGGTAAATATTTGATTGTTGCTTTATTTGGAATGATATTACACTTTCACTTCGCGCGATTAAACACTATTGAGAGTTCATTTTAGCATTTTGAATAATTTCCATGTTTTTGGTCGTTCAAATCAATCTCTGGTCAAAATAGACAAATGTTTTGGGTTTTCGTGATGTATGTATTTTGAGTGGGTGGGGAGGGGTATTTATTATTTTAAAAATGATGCCTGTTTTAAGGGGTTATAAATAAATTATTGAGGTTAAGGTCTTTTTCTGTCATTATTTGCAACAATCAATTTTTGGTTATTATAGATAGCATTGTTTTGGAGAGGTTTTCCATCAGTTGAACCACTGATTAACATAGAGGTTCAATGTGATCTTTTACGTGCAAATGTGTACGACTCCTAGTACACGGTGGCTCTCCCAGTACACGATGCTCTGGTTATAACTCTATGTGTACATGAGACTGACTGCATAATTTTCACATTTAAATACATGTAATGTGTTGAAAATGCTTTTACCATGATAATATTAATTGTGATCAAGCAATGTAATTTGGTATAAATTATTAATATTGGAACACAACATATGTTATTATTCTTTTTTTTTAAGATGCAGATATTTGTAGCAAAGCAGAAACCTAAATGAGGAGAAAAAACAAGTCATGCAAGACTTTCAAAGGTCAGTATTATTCAATGTCCATTCACAATAAATTGTTTTATTGACTTTAGATATGGCTCTATGATAAATCCATGGTTGGTCTGACTTGTGTCAGTGCAATGTGAGGGTTACATGGTGGGGTATCATAATACATTGTGTCAGGTCATGTTACCTCAAAGTTGTACAAAGGTGTAGAATACTCTGAGAGAGTCTCAACCTGTCACACTTGGTTGTAAGTTTGTTGATGTGTCACTTAACATTTAATACAATATAAATGCTGATGTTGATTGTATGTTCAACAAGGGATCAAACTCACAACCTCATTCAATACTCTTAACGGTATGTCAATACCGTAGTTTGATGACATGTTATTTCAATGAGGTTCCATATTTTTATGCATACCATTAAAACTTTTTATGATTCTGCACTGCACTCTGTCATTAGAAATATGAGATAGAGTAAATTCCATAGCTGCATTAGAATGAGCTTTTTTCTATTTACAGGAAGAGATCTGAAGCATATAAACAGGATAATGAGATATTGTTGGTCAAAGTGAACTGTCTACAGCTCTACAGAGAAGATGCGAGCCCAAATGAAGACATTTGAGGTGGTAAAGGTAATTATTATTGTTCCACAGTGGACGTTGCTGTTGTATGGTGTAGTGTCACTTTCAAAAAAGTTTCAGTTATATCACTACAGTGTCTACTTGAGACTTTTTTTGATGTTGCCACAATAAAACATCATCATGCAGCCACAATGACATAGTATGATACTACATACAATCTCATTACACTGACACCAGGCTAACAAGATCTGGAACTATCTTCTAATTGTTAAATGCCAATCAAAGAAACTTCTTCTAGTACCATTAATTTTGGTATGACCCGGCTGGGGATTGAACCCACAACCTTTCACATGCAAGGTGGACGCTCTACCGCTAGATCACCACTGCAGTGTTCCATAGTGGAAATTTTTATTTAGGGGATTATGGTATGTTATTAGTCATGAAATCTTCTATCGAAGATCCAGACCATATCCTATACTTTAACACATATTTTGGTTATAGATATATCTAGAGAAGGGGCTGTGTCACATACCAAAACTAGGTAAATGTGATCCATATACTGACTGCTGAAACAAGAAAAGCCTTATCAAAGCATATATTTCCTATAACTATACCACTAAGACTTGGATGGCCATATTCAATTCATGGATGAATTTTAGGAAGTAGGTGTGTCTCCTTTACTGTAGGGATTATTTGTTTTGTTGTTGAACAGTTATCTTTTGTATAATCAACTCATGTCATATTCAAGCTTAAAACCAACGTGGTTTAAAATAACATACATTCTTTAATACCTTCCTTAGATAACAGCGGTCAACCATTGCAATGTAACAAGTTAGTCGCAACTTCCCCTTGAAATACAAATTAGTTTACATTAATTGTTCTTCTGTTTTTTTTTATTTCAGTATTGTACTGCGAAGATTTTATTTGGACAGACATGAGATAAGGAATATTCAAAGAAAGATCAACACTATCCTTCCGTAGCATCACTTCATACCATCAAGGGCTAACAGATGATCAGCTAACTAACCACTCTTGCCTGAGATCCTGGGAGATTAACTAGTCCTAAAATGCACCTATTTCAACATTATCCGACAACTTTCCCACTTGAATCAGTGGCAAGTGATGCAGTTCAGTCATCACAGAGACTGGCCAGACAGGGATTAAACCCACAATCTCTGGATTGAAAGTTTGATATGCTACGGACTGAAGTAACTAGTTCCGGCTAAACATTATTAAAATTTTGCAGGATTTTTATTACTTATTTTTTGTAAAATAATGGTTTCCGATTGATAATTTTTGAAAGGTTCGAGAGAGTTTTATCCCTTTTCAACATAATTTTTAGCAAAATTTTCTTACATACTGTGCAGGGATCTGTTTCTCATTATAGTTTAATGAAAAATGCAGTATTACGTCAATTAAAATTGGAGGTATTTAATTTAATTGCCCACAGTCATTTAAATACAGGCCATTTATTTTGTTTTTCTTGAAGATGCGATAGCACCGTCAGTTTTCACTGAATCTTAACAAAACTTGCTCAGCAGTTATATAACCATAAGATCTTGGACGAGTTCTTGAACCAGCATGAATTGACCACAATTTCCCCCGCCACAGGGATTTTAAGCAAAACTTTAAAAAACATGGTTCAAGGCATAGCGAAAAATATTTTACATGTAGCATACCATGGGATTAAAGAGTTCTTGAAGTCAGGTCCCTGGGGTCAAATTTGGGGCTGCCACAGGGGTCCCTGTTTTGCATAGAGTTATAAAGGTAAAATGTAATAGATGCGATAGTATCTTCTTTTTTCAATTAATCTTAACCAAACTTGCACATTAGATGTAGCATTGCAATGGAAGCTCCATAAATGATTTGCGGATTGATCCATGCTGTCAAATTTGGGGCTGCTACAGGGGTCACCGTTTTACATAGAGTTATATAGGAAAAATGTTGTAAATGCAATAGCACCTTCATTTTTTCGTTGAATCTTAAACAAATTAGCACAGCAGTTATATAACTGCAAAATCTCAGACGAGTTCTTGAACCAGCATAGCATCTGTTGCCAGCCAAGCGATTCAGGTCCTCTTGTTGCTAATTTTTGTTCTAAATAACAACTCAACTTGACCCTGTGGCTGGTAATGTCCATTTAATTTTCATTTATTTGAATTTTGGCTTTTTCACAGTTTTGATAATCTTATTTCAATGCTTAATATTGTTTTATATGATGCATTTCTATTTTATACCTTGTATTTGGTAACTAGATTCTAGCATAATATAAACTTTGTTAAATTGAAAAATGTTTTATTTTATTTATCACTGTCATATTTATTATTTCTCCAGTTTCAATACAAAGTCCTTGGTAAGGACACTATTTCATTTAAAACATTGACTTTATTATTGATTTAATTTTAGAACTTTTTAACGCAGTTTCATAGTTCTATGCATGTTTTTTTAAAAAATAATCTAGTTGTATTGTCATTCACTTTTTATGCAAAACACATAGGGGCTGCATAAAAGTTTATATGCAGCTAAAATTTATGTTGAAGCTAGCAGTATTGGCACCTGCGTAAACACAGTTTTTGTTCAGCATTTGCAAAGAGTCTGCGTAAAAGCTTCATATATGCAGCTTTTACATAGCTAAAACGTACATAATAGCTAGCGGTATTGGCACCTGCGTAAACGCAGCTTTTACAGATGACCTTCGTAAAAGCTGCGTAATAGCTTCGTATACGCACCTTTTACGTAGCTAAAACGTACGTAAAAGCTTGCGGTATTGGCACCTGAGTAAACGCAGCTTTTACGAAGGACCTTCATAAAAGCTGCGTAAACATAGGAACTGTGTAAAAGCTTCGTATACGCAGCTTTTACGTAGCTAAATCATACGTGAAAGCTTGCAGTATTGGCACCTGCGTAAACGCAGCTTTTACGAAGGACCTTCATAAAAGCTGCGTATACGAAGGGGCTGCGTAAACGCAGCTTTTACTCAGCTAAAACATACGTAAAAGCTAGTGGTATTGGCACCTGCGTAAATGCAGCTTTTGTGCAATTTTTACGAAGGTCTTCGTAAAAGCTGCGTATACGCAGGTGCCAATACCGCAAGCTTTTACGTACGTTTTAGCTACGTATACGCAGCTATTTAGCTACGTAAAACGTAGCATTTTTTGACAAGGGTAAGTGTTGTCGGTCAATCAAAAATTACATCCAGAACAATTCATTACTGTGTTGATATAACATTTATAGTGAATCCATGTTCTATTGTGATGATTGCAAACAATAAGCAATGTGTGTTTATCTTAAGAAAAGACGGAAATTTCCGTATATTGAAGTGTCTAGCGGTCCGTGTTGTGAAACAAGTATACAGATGTTACACTTTGACATCTTGTCGCGTTTTGGATGTTATTATTTGACATGGTCAGAGTGTCAATACCTAACGTCTGTACTATTTAATGAAGCCAATGACTAGTATCAAACTGTTATGCATACCCCAATATTTAAAATCATACCATTTTCTCAGTAAATGAATTCAACATTGTAGTTTTGTCTATTCTGTCACCAAATATCTTTCAAATCCTTCGTCGTGTGTTGGACGTTATTGTTTGACATAGGGTTAATGTTGTGGATGTGACTTTGACATATGATCTACTTAAATTAGTAACATCCAAAACTGATTTTATAATATCTCAAATTGAAATATTATGAGAGGCAAGATGATTAAGAATTAATTACATGTTTTTGGTTGAAATTGAGTTGACCCCAAGTATGAGTTTGCCAGTACTCCTGATGAAATTTTTGACACATTTTTTTGTTATGGATGTTACATTTGACGCACAATGTTTGGAACAAACAATTATGTGTGAAAGTCCAAAACATTTTAACTCACATTTTTTCAGGGAAAGTGATTTGACAATTTATTATAAAGTAAAGTAACACACATTTTGTTTAAGGCTTCTTGTTTGAAAAGATGGTTACGACCACTAAAGGAAAAATCCCCAGAGAACAAAACAAAGTTAAATGCAGCAGAAAAATCATAAAGGTAAGTGCATTTTAATATAAAATTTGTGTGTACATACAGTATCAAAACGACAATCAGCCTTTGTCTTGTAATACGTCCATTCATATCTAATACTGTTTGAACATGAAAAATACCATCATGTTATTCATCTTCTTGTAACACATAATTTGTGCCAGAGTTTATTTAAAATTCATCCTTATGTAATGCACATTAGCACTGATTGCCCAAACAACAAATGTTTTTCCAATTGGTAAAATTCTGTGTACATACATAATTTTCTTGTTTGTATTAAATGGAATGTTGTACATACTTTTCAGGTGGAGGGATCATATGAAAGAAAATCCTGAGGAATATGAGAAGTTCAAATCTGTGGATGCTCTGCGAAAGAAGTTGTCAAGAAAGAAAACACAAAGTGCTGAACAAAGGGAGAAAACACGGGCAGGCAACAGGGAGAGACAACGAAAGTTTCGGGAGCAGAGAAAAAATCTAGGTAATAAGAAACTTTGATTAATTTATTTATCATGTCAATTCATGAAATTACATTGATAAACTGCCCATCTTGATAATAATAGCTTTATAAGACAGTACAAAGAAATTATCAGTTACTTGAGATGGGTGTACTCGAGTTCTGATTAACCTTCAAGGATGCTCGAGTACTGGTTAACCAGGATACCAGGAAACAGTGGTTAGGTTAACTGATCATCTGTTAGCCCTAGATGACACAAAAAATGACACTCCCCTGATAAACTTGATGTTATACGCTGACATGGTATTCTATATTCAGAGGACCCAGTTATGAGCAGACATATTTTTGCCTATTTGATTGTAGGTCAGGAAATCACAAATCTACCAAAAAGGAAGATGATGACAAAAACAGAATGAATATTGGAAAGAAAAACAGCATGAAAGCAGAGCAAGAAGATCAGCTCAAAAAATCAGAAGAAAGAGAGAAAAAGATAGATTCTTTGTTAGCATTAAAAGAAAAACTACAGTAGGAACTCAATATGAACAATATGTAACAGAAGGCGTAATGTCACAGAGTGCTGTGAAAAAAAGCTGTCCAAAGGGCAAAACTGCCCCAAAAACCAGGAAATTTTGCACAAGCAGTGCAATTTAAGATAAGAGCATCGCCGAATAAGCATTTAAAGAGAGTGGAGTGATTGCAACAGAACAAGACAAATGTAATAACAGAGTCATAGCGATTATAAAAGATAACTTGAAAAATAAAAATGTAACAAAGTCCCTTTTCCGGCACTCAAGGTATTGAAAAAGTACAAAATGCTAAAAAGCACCTCATTGAACCTGGGAGTCCAGCCATCTAGTCTAAGCAGATTCACAGAAAAAACAAGAAAATCAAGATTAGATGAGGAGGTAGAAACAGGTGTTGGTAATTTCTTTGAGAATATTAGTACCCCTGTGCCAGATAGGAAATCGGTTAACAGGAAAGAACCAGAGGGAAGGAAAATCTTAGACCGCCCATTGAAGTCCATATACACTGACTACAAGGTAGCCCTGGTATAGTTGTCTTTGTGAATATTGCACAAATGTAGATTTAAAAATTAAAGCATTCAACGACTTTGCAAACAAGGTTCACATGGTAGAATGCAAATTTAAGGATCGATACCATGCTGTCAATCTAATCCTCTGTGACAAAGAAGAGGGGAGTCTATTCCACAGAATAAAATGTGTGGAAAGACATTGTGAACATTGCAATAAAGATCTACTTGTTTCACACCTTACTCCGATATTCACAAAACATGGCTATGAAAATGTGGAATATACAATTTGGGAGAAGCAAGATGGTGAGCTGAATAAGAAGGGGAAAAAAGCAGTACGCGTTATGATGGTGAAAAGAAAGGAATGAATTCCATGGTTATCAAATTAACAGATCATATTGAAATGCTGGCAAATCACCTGTTTGTTGCAAGATGGCAACAGAAGCAATTCACACAGCTCCTCCAGACCAGGTGGTCTTAAACCTAGATTTCGCGGATAACTACTCCTGCATCTCACAGATGGAGATTCAGACGGCACACTGGGGACATAACCAGGCCACAGTACACCCCATTGTAAGTTACTACACATGCAACAAGGATGGGTGTGAAATGACTGACCCTGTACAGGAAACAATGCTCTTCATTTCCAACGACTTGATCCATGACAATCATGCTGTGAACTGTTTCATTACAAGGGCAAATGAACATTTACAGACAATTCGTTCGTTGAACATTGTAAAGGAGGTGCAGTGTTCAGATGGTTGTGCCGGACAATACAAAGCTTGTGTCCCATTCTGTGACATTTCCCATTCTGTACAAGACTTTGGCTTTATCACGGAGCGCAACTACTATCGTTTCGGCATGGCAAGGGACCCAGCGATGGAGCAGGTGCCGTCATCAAAAGTGCAGCTAGGAGAGCAGTCAATTCACAGAAAGAAGTAATCAATAATGCTAACAACCTGGCTGATTTTGCCCAACGTTCACTCGTAAAAGATGATGAACCGCAAACACACACACATCGAAAAAGAACCGTATTTTATGTACCATCAACTGACATAAATCGCAACCGCCCAGATAGAAAAGCTAAAACAGTTGCAGGGACTAGAAAGCTACACTGCATAAGATCTGTTGACCGCCCACTTCACCTCTTGACCAGACATGTGAGCTGTTTCTGTGCACACTGCAATTCACCGACAGAACATGGAGAGTGTGAGAATACTGAATTTGTTGACTCCTTTACCGAAATCGAATTGAGACAGCCACAGTTAGTTGGAGAAGGAGACAGACAACCAAGAGGCAGACAACCCAGAGGCACAATAAATAGAGGAGGAAGAGGACAAGTCTTGACTAGAGACGAAAGACGAATCAAGACGGACAGACAACCAGGAGGCAGACAGCCCAGAGGTGCAAGAACTAGAGGAGGAAGAGGACAAGTCTTGGCTAGGGGTGAAAGAGGAATCGAGACAGACAGACAACCAAGAGGCAGACAGCCCAGAGGTGCAAGAACATTAGGAGGAAGAGGACAAGTCTTGGCTAGGGGAGAAAGAGGAATCGAGACGGACAGACAACCAAGAGGCAGACAGCCCAGAGGTGCAAAAACATTAGGAGGAAGAGGACAAGTCTTGACTTGGGGCGAAAGAGGAATCGAGACGAACAGACAACCAAGAGGCAGACAGCCTAGAGGTGCAAGAACTAGAGGAGGAAAAGGACAAGTTTTAACCAGGGGCGAAAGAGGAGTCGAATCAGATAGACAAATAAGAGGCAGAGAATCAGGAGGCTTAAGAACTAGAGGGGAAAGAGGACAAGTAATGACTAGGGGTGGAAGGGGAAAACAACCTCTATGCACAAGTTATTCTGAAGAATATGAGGACAGCCTCGGAAGTACAACCGAAGCAGATAGTTCAGAGGAGGAGGGATTCAGCCTCAGAATTACCACTGGTGCAGAGGAGGAATTTGGCCTTGGAAATAACATCATAGCAGGGGAAGAATTTAGACTTAGAAATAATGCCGGAGTAGGGGATAAATTCGACCTCAGAAATAAAGCGGGAGCAGAGGAAGAATTTAGCCTAAGAAATAACACCGGAGCAGAGGAAGAGTTTAGCCTCAGAAATAATGCCAGAGCAGGGGAGGGATTCGTCCTTGGAAATTCCAAAGCAGATAGTCCAGAAGAGGAAGAGTTTTGCAACATATCTGGACTCTTTACAATTCTGCTGACTCTTGATGAAGATGATATGGTACTTGGATCATCATCAGAGTCAACTTTCCAAGGTAAGGCTACATTCTATACCTCTATTCCATAGCAGACCTTTAATTTCAGGTAAGGGTCATCCATGGCAGAGTCTATGGCGTCATCTCAAGATCAGTTACCTAGCATCACTAAGGTGGCTTGTTTGAGTACTTTGCTTGCTCCAAATTTTATATAAGCAAGTTTGCCAGTTACTTGTGAAAGGACAGTGGCTCTACATAGATTCATTCTGAGATCTTCCTCTTAAACTGGAAATACCAGAACCAGAAATATGTTGACAATAGCATTAAAACCCATTTAAAACAAAATTTTCCTACTATTTAAACATGTCATCTGAAAAATCATCAGATAGTGTAGGACTAAATTGCAGCTGTGCAACTGTCCTGCATTGTATTAGTTTAGTTTAAACATATTTTATTGCTTTTTTACATATATATATATATATATATATATTCAAATATAAGCAAAAGGGTTGGGCCACAAGTTCTACCAACATGTATTCAAAAGTCTATGGTTAAATCACTTACATATTTATATATATCATAATTAAAAAATCATGTTCATAAATATAATGCTGGAGTAAAGCACATTTATAAAGGTAAATATATATATTCAAAAAATCGATGATATTATTATTTCAGGCCCAGGACCACTCTTCCCTGCACTTTTCGGTGATTTGGTAGAGGAGCCAGACCCTAAGTCAGCAGTGGTGCCTGACCCTACCTCATCAGAGGAGCCTGCCCCTAAGTCAGCAGAGGAACCTGTCCCTAAGTCAGCAGAGGAGCCTGACCCTACTTCAGCAGTGGAGCCTGACCCTACCTCAGCAGAGGAGCCTGTGGAGCCTGACCCTACCTCAGCAGAGGAACATATCTGTAAGTCAGCAAAGAAGCCAGACCCTAAGTCAGCAGTGGAGCCTGACCCTACCTCAGCAGAGGAGCCAGACCCCAAGTCAGCAGTGGAGCTTGACACTACCTCAGCAGAGGAGCCTGCCCCTAAGTCAGCAGTGGAGCTTGACACTACCTCAGCAGAGGAGCCAGACCCTAAGTCAGCAGTGGAGCCTGATCCTACCTCAGCAGAGGAGCCAGACCCTAAGTCAGCAATGGAGCTTGATACTACCTCAGCAGAGGAGCCTGCCCCTAAGTCAGCAGTGGAGCCTGACCCTACCTCAGCAGAGGAGCCAGACCCTAAGTCAGCAGTGGAGCTTGATACTACCTCAGCAGAGGAGCCAGACCCTAACTCAGAAGAGGAGCCAGACCCTAAGTCAGCAGTGGAGCTTGACACTACCTCAGCAGGGGAGCCAGACCCTAAGTCAGCAGTGGAGCTTGACACTACCTCAGCAGAGGAGCCAGACCCTAAGTCAGCAGTGGAGCTTGACACTACCTCAGCAGGGGAGCCAGACCCTAAGTCAGCAGTGGAGCCTGACCCTACCTCAGCAGAGGAGCCAGACCCTAAGTCAGCAGTGGAGCTTGATACTACCTCAGCAGAGGAGCCTGCCCCTAAGTCAGCAGTGGAGCCTGATCCTACCTCAGCAGAGGAGCCAGACCTTAAGTCAGCAGTGGAGCTTGATACTACCTCAGCAGAGGAGCCAGACCCTAACTCAGAAGAGGAGCCAGACCCTACCTCAGCAGGGGAGCCAGACCCTAAGTCAGCAGTGGAGCCTGACCCTACCTCAGCTGAGGAACCTGTCCCTAAGTCGGTTGAGGAGCATGTCCTTCAGAAAAGGTAAGACAATTAAAAAGTATTTTTAATGTACAGCCAAAAAATAAGTATGCAAAAGATTTATTTGAAATTGTCATGTTTTTTAGCATTACATAAAGGGTACTTTAAGAAATATATTCAAATTAAAACGTACTATATATAGCAGATCTATTTTAACAATTTGTTTATAATATAAATTGCAGCCCAAGGCATTTTGTTTTAAATGTTACATTTGATGTTGTTAATTAGCACTGTAAAAGACACTTTCAATAATTGTTCAATTATATTTTAATTCTAGATATCATGATGGAACGTACATTAAAGTGCAGCATGGCACTGAAATGTACCAAGCAGTAGTAAGTTTGATGAAGATTTACTGCTGAGTTTTAATTTCAGTTGAAATCAATTCCAGTTCAAACTGTTCTGTTGTGTTGTTTGAATTATAAGTTTGTTTTGTTTTATGCCATTTTTCAACAGTGTTTCATTTATATAATGTTGTCAGTGCTCCTATTGTTGTTCCTGATCCACTAGGCGATTAATCAGTACTGGACTAATCTTTTCTCTGTAAGTCCTTGACTTCTTCCCCAAATATTCAGAGGCTGGGCAAGAAATCAAACTCATAAGCCCTGAATTGACAGCCAGACATGTTTCCTACTGAACTATCTGGGCAGGCTTCTGTTGTTTAAATTGTTCTTAGAATTGTTCTGTTTGAATTGTATTATTGTTTGAATTTAAGTTTGTAATATAAAGATATATATCATTTCAAATATTGTCTCTTGAAAACCTCAAATAATAATGTTTACCAGTATTAATGATGAAAAATACATAATATTTTAAAAACAAAAACTACAAATCGTACACATTTTATTTTCTTCATTACTTGTAGAAAATCTGATGCCCATAATTATGTTGCTTAACATTAAATTAAATAAAAAATAACTACAAATTTATCTAGAAACAAATTTTTATGTCCAGGTTGATCAATGGCCATGGGTTTTTTATTTTAAACCTGTACGTGGAAGTAGAGATCTCTGGAAGCTCCAGGAGACAAGACACACATTAATCTTTGAGGATGTTGTGAGAGTAATATCATCTCCAGATTTAGCAATGAGTGGGTCCAGGAGATTCTTTTATGTGTTTAAAGGTAAGAACAGTGACAATACATTTTAATATTAGTTTAGATAAAATAAAAGTAAATTGCCTTTTTAGACTCTCCCATTAGGATAAGTTTATATACTAATTATTTACTTTTATAGCAAGTGAGTGAGCTATAAATTTATTATATGGTGTACAAATAAACTGTTTAAATGTATAACATACTAATAAAACTTTCATTTACAGACCTTTGAGATGTCACAGGAAGATGCTAAGAACTTTGAAATATCATGAATCACTATCATTCTTCCAATAAATTTCAATTACTTATTTGTCAGACTTGTATAATTTGTCAATTGATACCTTTTTGGTGGGACTCATTTGTTTACTATAGATATATACTAAGTGCTGTTAGTCTAGTTCACAAAAAATTGGGAAAGCAATACGTAATATTGTATGTTGTTGACGTTATTTTTATGTTGTGGACGTTACATATTTGTATATTTGTCAATTGTCAAAAAGTAACGTCCATAATATGAATTGTGACAAACTATTCTGATATATGTATGTCAGTATGAAGTGAAAATGGAAAATCACAAGGAATTGCTCTCTTATTGAAAGTTTTGATTACTGTTTCAATTCATTTGATTATAGATAGTAACACACAAAACTTTTACTATGTAAATTTTGAGTAACGTCCACAACTGCGAAATACATATAATTACTTTGGTTCTGGTCATAGCTGATTTTTTCTATGATTATTATTTCATAGTTATGCTCCAGTCATATCTAATAATCATGCATTATTGTATTGAAATCGCATATTAAATGCATAAACTATTGTCAAAAAAAAAAATGTAACGTCCAAAACATTTAGGTTACCACACATAAATTATGACTAACATGAATTTCTTATCACAGACTATCTTTTTATTATTAATATCATACAGAGGAAAGTTCAAACTACATTTTAACACCAAAATATTTACTCTAAGTTATAATTCAATAAATCCATCATTGTATCTGGAAATTTGCTGAATAACTGAGAACTACCCAGCTTTTAATTCTATTAAAAGAAGATACAAGTTGACAATGCTCAAAAGATAAATGAAAACAAAATATAGCTTGTACCAGTAACATCAATGGCTATACATATTTGCTATGTCTGATCCGATATATGATTGTTTTATAAAACACTCACATTTTATCCCTGTTTTCCATATTTCTGGTTTCACAACTGACCGCAGATTCTTCTACAGTGTCACGGTTTTCATCCACGACATCACACATCTTTTTGTCACTAAATAGAATAACAAGGACAACTTTGGCTCTATCTTCATTGATGCAAAAAATTATATTTTTTAATACAGTAATATGCCAGCTACCTAAAACAACAAATGAAAATTTAATATCTTGCATAGGTTGACCCTAAAAAAATAAGTTATTTGCTGTGCTCCTACCTACTCACTAATCAAAAGCCTGAATGTCCTGAGGGAAGGCTCACTCGTTCACAGTCTTGCCAATCATGTCGTCTTTCTTAGTTGTCAAAATATGATACACTGATTTACCAATGAGCTCATGAATGATTACAGATCAAAAGACAGTTAGAAAAGAAATTTTGTTAAATAATAAAAATGTCTTTTTAATTTAAATAGATTATGATCCATGGATACTTTCTAATCTTAGTTGGTTATGTCATAACTGTATACAGTTGTGTTTCTTATTTTATTGCATGCCATTTTGATATCATAAACCAACACATTGCTAACCAATCAAACACATGATCATAATTGTTATCTTAGTTGCAACAAAAGTCTTCCACATAATGTAGCTATGAGCATAAAATCATATAAAACAAAGATTTTGAAAGACAGATGCAATTAATTTATAATAAACCAAACAACCTAGAAAGGAAGAATGAACAAACAACTAAGTATTGGCTCCCTTTTACTTCTGAGAAGAACCCCATAAAATGCATTTCTGACCAAAACACATGAACATTGCAACTTTTGAAATTACCCCCATATGATGTGTTTATGACCAAAATGTGTGAACAAAAACAGGTGGTGTTAAAAAATCTAATCTATGTTTTTTCGTCATTATAGATAATACGTTAAATAAGGCAGGCATGCTACAAGTTTTTATTTTAAAGTTTATGAATAAAAAAAGAAAACAAAGGACTCAAGGTCCTGAGAGGTGCCATTTGTTTGTTTGTTTGAATATTAAGAGTCATTGCTATGCCATCTAGGGCTAAAGACAATCAGTAAGCCTAACTTCTCTTTCCTGGGATCTTGGAAGGTTAACCAGTACTGCAGTACACCCATCTCAGTAAGTAACAGATAACGTTCCCACTTGAATCAGTGGTGAGAGACGCGACAATGAGTAATGTCATATATGAATTATCACAAAGACTGGTTGGATGGGATTCAAACTCACGAACCAAGGGCTCACCAAACAGCATTTGGTATTACAGCATATTACATAACTTTTCTGTAATAATGTTTAACATTTTTTAATCTAACATCAATTCAAAATCAACTATGATTGACGACGATATGAAGAAAGCCGGTAATATCACATTTGCTTCAGAGACTATTTTAATTGTTGATATGCTAATTAGTACGATCACTCCTACAAGGGACTATTTTCATTGGAGAGTGATATGTTAATTAGTATGGACACATTTCAGCATTCATAGTAAATAGCAATCGTTTGCACACATCAGATATCAAAAGTAAAGACTCAAACACGTTTTCACGTCATTACTCTATTTTTCGTACATTGAAAAGTTACTTTCTGGTGCCTCAAAAACAAGAAATGTCACTGGTAAGTGTGGCATGCCCCCCTAATGGTCTATAAAAATAACAATATATTTTATAATAGGTAGCAATGTATCCATGAATATCAAGTCATGGACTGGTATTTGAGACTAGATAGGCAATTTCATGTTTTTTTTACATTAAAGTGTGACCTTTGTGCAACCATGACCATGACCTCTAATGTAAAGGTCTGGGTGTATCTACAGGTAAATGCAGGTGAAACCTCATCATGACATGTTGATCACTTGCATCAAGCTATTTTAAAATCCCTCCATGTAAAACAAAGTTACAGATCAGACATGAAATATCAAACAAACTGCAAGTGTGACCTTGACCTCTGAGGTAAGGTTCTGGGTCTTAACGCGACACTTTGCCATGTCATGTTGATCAATTGTTAAATTAAGCCAAGTGTTTTTGAAATTCATCATGTATAAGAAAGTTACAGACTGGACTTGAAATCTCAAACAGACTCAAAGTGTTGTTGAACAAACTCAAAGTGTGACCATGACCTTTAAGGAAAGGTACTGGGTATTACACGGGACATTTCATCATGTCAAGTTGATCAACTTAGCCAAGTGTTTTTGTCAAAGTTACAGGCCGGACATGAAATCTCAAACAAACTGAGAGAGTTGTCAAAGTTAAATTGTGACCTTGACCTTTAAAGTGGGAGTCTGCAGTGCCCCAGATAAGCAGCATATCAGCGTATTTCACTCAATAAAAATTGCTAGATACGCAAAGAAATCAATCATGCTGCGTATCGAATATGCAACGCTTTCAACTTTCACACAATGACTTTTAGGTAACGGGCATAACCAATGTAAACAATCTTCGAAAACATATTATCAATTTTCCAGAAGTAAATTCTATTAGTAAAGAATGTCCGTAAAAAAAAAAAAGATTGTTCATAAGCTTGCATGTCACCATGTAGTTAAAAAGCAAGCATCTGTGTGATTAAGACACTATATAACCATTGGGTCTGTCAATTTTAATGAGTCAATTTAGCGCTCATTGCGTGTAAAGTAAAATAAAGCGTTTGTCCTGACTTTTTCTACAACGATGCAAAAAAAATGTCGAAGAGAGGTAGAAAAACAACAACGACAGTTTCAACTCCAAATAATTAATTATTAAACTTTTTTCAACCCAATACAGATCAATCTGCGAAGTCAATCGTTACCTCCATTATTTTAGATACAGTTTACACAGCTGTAGATCATGTAGAATCAGCGAAACCTTTAACAAACAAGAAAATATCAGTGGGCCGATGGATGCCCCCAAAGTGAGTGTTTGCCTCTGTACGTCTCACACCACTATTACATTTCCCATAGGGCTCCATTGTAACATTTATGTCCAAAACAGAGTGAAAAATTAAATTCTGCAGCATGTGTCTGGGCTCAAATTCTTCACTGGTTCAAGATATGCAATTATAAAGAAAAAAAAGTATACCTTGACCAGGTTGTTTTTTTTTAAATTCAATGCTTTTGTGAGACCTATCAATTTCCAGAGTAATAATATGTCAACTATTCGCCCTAGATGCGGTTCGAACCAACAATTCTGAAATGACACAGAATTGTCCAGAAAGCTGATATCAGCATCAAATTTTCAGTGGTGATTTGTAAGATACTGACCATTTAACTCATGCTAGCAAAAGCAAAACATTGCAGTACAAAGCCCTGAAAAAAGAAGAAAAAGAGAACTAAAGTTTTATTTCTACATCCTTCATCTGTAGGTCCGGAGTACTCAAGGGAGATAATAGTGGTGTGAGTCCTGAAGAGGACTTTTTTTTTAAATTTGAGATTCTAAATTTACATATTATGTTACAATACTCAATACAATTTCAATAAAGCTAAATGCATCCCCATATCTGAACTAGTTCTGAAATAAAATAAGTTTTAGTGACACATGGTTTCAGTCAAAATGCTGCTATTTCTTGTAAAAAAGCAAGAATTCACAACCCTACAGTCTAAATTTCATGGTAACTTGACCAATTGTGTCTAAAAAGGTCTGAAACTTTCAAAACTACATAGTAAAATGAAAAGGTGATTGAAAATAGGAAGAAAAACAGACATTTTGAATACAAATTAATGATATTGTGGAACAAAACTGATTAAACATAACATATTTTAGATAAAATTTCAATATCAGAATAATATGGCAGCCACAAAAGCAAACAATTCAAGCTATTTTCATGCTAAAGTACTCCATTACCCTGTTTACACATTAATTCCAATATAAGAAGGGCAACACAGGCCCAATAGATAATGCATACATGACATTCAATGTAAAATTCTGCATATCTAAAGCATTTTCTATAAAAATGGAGTACAAGCAAAAACTTCGCCAAATTCAATGATTCGACGCAGAATTCAATGCGACGACAACCGAAAACAACCGAAGTTAACCGTAAACTGGCCTCTTGGCAAGATTGCAACTACTGCATTTTCATAATTAAACAATAAAAGTAGTACAAACTCTCAGTCCACTGTAAATATGCAATTTATTTCATTTTGCAAACAATTCTTTTTTTGTATGCAGAAATAAGTGGGTGGGGTAATAAATTAATGTAAAAATCAGCTTCAAATTCACAATCTGAGCAATAAGCATGTCCATTGGAATTCAGTGTGATCTTGCAGATACTTCAACCTGAATTAAGGGTTGGTAGCTCTACAAAAATATGGCAACACCACACATGATGGAGAGAGTGTCACAAATGGGATCTGTCTATGAGGACAGGTGTTCATAAAATATGAGACTGGACACTGCTCATAGACCTAAACTTAGGGCAAGGTAACACCAAAATGACCATCTACAGAGTAAACCAGCATTCTGCCATGCATTAGACATGATGTATCTCTCTTTTTGTTTCCATATTTAACAGAATACTTAATCATACATGGATAATATGAATATCAAGAAATTGACATATACAAAGTTTGGTCAATGTGTGTAATCTCTATCATAAATGCATGAAGTAAAAATGCAAATCTGCACCACCATCAGTTATATTGAAATGTTTAAAAACTCAGATTGTGGTCAACTATTCATAACATGTCCAAATTATAGTTTAATACCTTCTATTTAAAGAAATCAGCATCCCTCAACACTGCAACATGCAGATCTGTCAGTTTCTGTTTACGTCTCACACCACTATTACATTTCCCATAGGGCTCCATTGTAACATTTATGTCCAAAACAGAGTGAAAAATTAAATTCTGCAGCATGTGTCTGGGCTCAAATTCTTCACTGGTTCAAGATATGCAATTATAAAGAAAAAAAAGTATACCTTGACCAGGTTGGTTTTTTTTAAATTCAATGCTTTTGTGAGACCAATCAATTTCCAGAGTAATAATATGTCAACTATTCGCCCTACATTCGAACCAACAATTCTGAAATGACACAGAATTGTCCAGAAAGCTGATATCAGCATCAAATTTTCAGTGGGGATTTCTAAGATACTGACCATTTAACTCATGCTAGCAAAAAACAAAACATTGCAGTACAAAGCCCTGAAAAAAGAAGAAAAAAAGAACTAAAGTTTTATTTCTACCTCCTTCATCTGTAGGTCCGGAGTACTCAAGGGAGATAATAGTGGTGTGAGTCCTGTAGGGCTACTTGATTGAAGAATAGCAAACTGTATAGCGGGAACAATATATGGCCCTGCACTTCACAGAACTAATTCGCAAATCATTTAACCAGAACAAAATGACGATATGAGCAGATCCTAGCTAGTTTTACAGAATTTAAACCAGAGGTTGCAGGGAAATAGTGTCATGACAACACTATAAGCACATCTCCACTAGGTAATGATGCATCCTAGCAAGTTTCATAACATTCCAACCACAGGTTGTAGAGAAATAGAGCGAAAAAGAATTTGGTCACAGACTGAATCAACGGGCCATAACTCTGTGAAAAATCATTGAACCGAAACAAAAACATAGCAAGTTTCATAAAATTCCAACGTGAGGTTGTATAGAAAAAGCGCGGACAATAATTTGGTCACAAACTCAATCAAAGGGCAATAAGTCCATAAAAAATCATTGAACCAGGGGTCGTGAGTTTGAATCCCCTGCCCAGCAACAGTCTTCGTGATGATTGATATACGACATTGTGTCTCATTATCATTCGTCTCTCACCACTGATTCAAGTGGGAGAGTTATCAGTTACATGCGGAGATGGGGTGTGCTCGAGTAGTGGTTTATCCCAGGAAACAGTGGTTAGGTTAACTGATTGTCTGTTAGCCCTCAATGGCATAAAATGATGCTAAATATTCAATCATTCAATCAAATCATAAAATTCCAACCTGAGGTTGTAGAGAAATAGCCCGGACAAGAATTTGGTCACAAATAGAATCAAAGGGCCATAACTCCGTGAAAAATCATCGAACCGGAACACAAAGACAGTATGCACATCCGCACTTGGTAACGATGCATCTTAGCAAGTTTCATAAAATTCCAAAATGGGGTTGTAGAGAAATAGCCCGGACAAGAATTTGGTCACAAACAGAATAAATGGCAATGTCAAACCTACAAAGCTATTCAATCTATCAAGGATAACTTGGCAATATGATAAATAAATGCAGTCTATGATAGCCTTCAAATATCAAGAAGTGCAACTAGTCAACTATATTTCAATTATTAAAAAAACACACATAATTGGTCTTAATTGTTGTTTTAATACTATATTTATCATGCCAAAGAAAATTATACGCTGAAACTACACAGCCAAAATGCAATAAGTTAATTACTATAATACCCCACCCACATTTTTCTTTATCGTAAACTCGATTTAAATATCAACTTTCACGTTTTCACAGAAGAAAATTTATATACATACAGTTCCAATTATTGTAAATATACGAAATATTTATAAAATTATCAGAAGTTAAAGCTGACATTATACATAACGTGATCGATCTCGAATTATATGCAAAAAACATAATTATTTTGGCAAAGGGAGATAATTTTATGCTCTGAAGATTTGAGGGTCACCCGGGAATTACGTCAGCCTTTTTTTTTTTTTTTTTATCTTTTTTATCTTTGCTCAGGTGCATGGTAAGTAACGTATACCTTGGTCGTAGATATCCGACCAATCAGAGCGGTTATCAAAACTAGATTAATTTATATTCAAAGCTATCCACCAATTACATTAGAGGAATAAAAATAGATAATTGAATATGCATGAGAGGGTTTCCTAAGTCGCAATATCGGGCATGTGGTGTGATAAACACTGCGGGGGTCAATTGTTTCTACTGGTTAGTTACGGTCTATTAACAACAGTTTGACCCGTGTCATATCGAATAGAGATATTTGCAGATCTGTGTATTGTGAAAACTAGCTTGTCTGATTTTTAAGACAAGCTCGATGGGCAAGTAACTTTTAAAAAGGCACATGCCCGGTTCCAGATTTGACAAGCCCCGGACATCGGGCTATCCTACACTGAATGTAGTAACCAAAACTGTCGCCGCAGAAAAGGCCATTTTTTATGCTTTTCCATTATCGCGAAAACCGTTTTGCAAGCAGCGTCGTAAGAATTATAAATTCGTGAAAATATTATTGGATTTACCAAATGCCGTATTTGCGTACCGGAAATAGGAAAGTAGACGATTCGGCTGGTGACTGCCAGCAAATGCCATAAAATAATTTAGGGTCAGGGCCAAAAAGATAGGGTCGATCGGGTTATTTGGCAGAAAGTTGGATGTCAATTCGTACAAAGTTCGATGGAGGTAAGTTTGTCAATAGATGTGTTAGAGGTTCATTGAATACCAGGTGCTATGGTGGCGCCCTTCGTAAAAATTTAGGTCCTGTATGTTCATCAATGACATTTCAAAAAGTGACGGGAATCCAAGCCATTGCCATTTCAACAAAAGAGTGAGGTCGCAATGTAACAAAGTAGATGCCACCAAAAACATATAAAACTAGACCTATCACTGTAGTGATGAATACCCCCGAACCCCGCCATGACAGAAAATGGTTAACCATTGTATGAAGTTTTATTAAATTATATCCAATAGTTTTAAAGTTATGCTCCAGACAAAAAAAATTCTTAATAAAAGAGAATGTTATGGATTGAGTTGTTTGTATTGTTAATTTTTTTATGGTTTTGTTAAAATTAAAAACGGTCTTTTTAAATATTGTGCAGTGTACAAGCTTTCATGGCAATCAATAAATGTTATACTTTTTCGAGTTATGTTGAGGGACAACAATTTTATGGATAAGAAACAAACAAGAGCACTAGGAATACAATATCGAACCTACTTTGCTCGAACTCCATGTATTCATCAACTTGGTTCTCTCATGAACTTTATTAAACTGTTATCACTGATGGCTTTAAAGGACTTTAAAAGTAATGCACCAGACAAGGGAAATATATCAAAGGGCAATAACTCTGTAATTAGCAAGAATAGAGTTATGTTTCTTGTACACTGCACTTCCTCTCATTATATTCTACCATTGTATGAAGTTTGATGAAATTTCATCCAGTACTTTAAAAGAAATGCTCCGGACAAGGGATATATCAAAGGGCAATAACTCTGTAATTAGCAAGAATAAAGTTATGTTGCCTGTACACTGCACTTCCTGTCATTATATTCTACCATTGTATGAAGTTTGATGAAATTCCATCCAGTACTTTAAAAGTAATGCTCCGGACAAGGGAAATATATCAAAGGGCAACAACTCTGTAATTAGCAAGAATAGAGTTATGTTTCCTGTACACTGCACTTCCTCTCATTATATTCTACCATTGTATGAAGCTTGATGAAATTCCATCAGGTACTTTTCAAGTTATGCTCCGGACAAGAAAAAAATATCAAAGGGCAATAACTCTGTAATTAGCAATAATAGAGTTATGTTTCTTGTACACTGCACTTCCTCTCATTATATTCTACCAATGTATGGAGTTTGATGAAATTCCATCCAGTACTTTAAAAGTAATGCTCCAGACAAGGGAAATATATCAAAGGGCAATAACTCTGTAATTAGCAAGAATAGAGTTATGTTTCTTGTACACTTCACTTCCTCTCATTATATTCTACCATTGTATGAAGTTTGATGAAATTCCATCCAGTACTTTAAAAGTACTGCTCCGGACAAGGGAAATATATCAAAGGGCAATAACTCTGTAATTAGCAAGAATAGAGTTATGTTTCCTGTACATTGCACTTCCTCAAATTATATTCTACCATTGTATAGAGCTTGATGAAATTCCATCTGGTACTTTTCAAGTTATGCTCCGGACAAGAAAAAATATCAAAGGGAAATATATCAAAGGGCAGTAACTCTGTAATTAGCAAGAATAGAGTTATGATTCCTGTACACTGCACTTCCTCTCATTATATTCTACCATTGTATGAAGCTTGATAAAATTCCATCCGGTACTTTTCAAGTTACGCTCCGGACAAGAAAAAATATCAAAGGGCAATAACTCTGTAATTAGCAAGAATAGAGTTATGTTTCTTGTACACTGCACTTCCTCTCATTATATTCTACCATTGTATGACGTTTGATGAAATTCCATCCAGTACTTTTCAAGTGATGCTCCGGACAAGGAAAATTGCAAAGGACAGACTGACAGACCGACAGACCGACCTCAGGGTGACTCCAGTATACCCCCTCAAAACTTCGTTTGTCGGGGGTATAATTAAAGAAGAAAGTAAAACAATTAGAAGAAAAAGGAAGTTAGAAAGTTTGAGGCAAACTTGTGCAAAATCAGCCAAACTTGAATATGGAAGTCAACTAGATGACACTCCAGATGTAACAACAGATGAATCGAGAGAACTTTGTACCCAATTTTTCAATAAATTAAAAACAAATGAACAAGAAATAAAAGATATTGAACATAAATCTCAACAGCAACATAGTAGTGAAGTTTGGAAAGAAAAAATACGTAAAAGACTTCTAGTACAAATTTTGGAAAAGTTATGTTGTGAAGAACAAATAATTTATCTACATGTTTAGTCCAAAATATGATATATTCTCGATTCAAAGGTATCATCAATACTATTAGAGGCCTGGCACAAGAGGAAAACACAATTATTGAATACAAAAACAAGAAGGGAAATGTAGAAATTAGAAAAATTGGTCTAACAATCAGTAAAAAATATCCATATTTGGCAGCATCAACAGATGGTTTAGTTGTAGAGGAGAATGGAGAAGGATAAATTGAAATAAAAATTTTCTCCAGAACAATAAATATAGTATCAAAGAAGCAGTTCAAAAGTGTCCTAATGGAATAAGTTAGAAAAGAAAGCACGAGATATACTACCAAATACAAGAACAATTGAACATTATTGATAAAGAAGGGTGTGATTTTGTGTTGCGGTGCTTAAATCCTTACGACATAATATATTGAAAGGATTTATAGACACAATGATGTGGAATACCATGATGGTACTGAAGCTGAAATGTGTTTGCATGACATTTCTGTTGCCAGAGCTAACTTCACCACGCCACAGAAGTTACTCGGGCGTAAGAAAATCAAAATCACCTTGGGTATGTATTTTTTTTACAATATCACTTTATTTATACATAACTGAACAAGAGGCCCAAGAGGGCCTGAGGACGCTCTACTGACTCATAGTGGTCATAGCACTTTTTGAAATTCTACTTTGCAATAGAAACATCGGGGCGGGGTAATTTTTTAACTCTAGGGACATCATTTGAACAAATCTAACAAAACTATAGTTGGTCATCATTATTACATAAACATTTTGAAAATCTGTTGTGCCGTTCATGAGAAGAAGATTTTTTAAGTTTTGGACTATATTTAGTAATGGCGGCCATCTTGAATTTCAGATCGAAAAAAAAAAAAATCTTCTGTATAGTCTCCTATGCAATAGAAACACCCATGTGAAGTTTCAGTTTAATTGGCCTAGTGGATTCAGAGAAAGTGCTGCTAACAGACGACAGACGACAGATGACGGACAACAGACAACGCGCCATCACATAAGCACTTCTGGCCTTTGGCCAGTAGAGCTAAAAATGAAGAAGAATATACGCCATCTGCAGGAAATGTCAACAAGATTTTATATCAGGCATACCAAATATATTGCAATGTTATATTCTATAATTGCGGTATGTAGTGCAATGCAATAATAACAGTTAAATTGTTTCAATGATGTATTTTAAATTGATATATATCACCATATCTCTGATTGGCACATGATAATAAGTGTTTTCTAAACATAGTGTGTTATTTACATATAGTTATACTATAAACATTGGTAATAAAGTTTGTAATTTGTACTGTAATTATATTTATTTAATTTACATCAGTACATTATGGTCCCTACATAAATGCTTGAAATATCATGATGCTGGTTATCACAATATATTCCGACACCAATTGGCAAAACTGCAATATCAGAATACTGTTTTAGGCTTTCACAATACAAGCAACTGTAAATATTTCAGTTTTTTTATTTAATCAATGTGTTGTTTCAAACAAACATTTTGGATATTGAACACTCTTTAATCAATATTTTTGTTATATTTCAAAACAAATATATATTCCTTATGTACTACGATTTATATATGTACTGTATCTATTTATATATTTTTTCAGTTCAATTCAAAAAACAGATTCTGACGTCCTTGTAGATATACCAAATCCCACCAAACAATTACAAGAAAAGAAGCTACCATCTAAAAGTGCAGTACACCATGACACACAGGTACCATCTACCAGCTCAGCAGAAAACAAATATAGGAACATAAATAAATGTTATTTCTTTGCAGTTCAATGATAAATGAACATATTTTTAAACTCTGTAAGTGATCTGACACCTTTATCAAGCTACCAATTCTTTACATGGTTGAATTTTTTTAGACTCGCGGTATTATGTATGACCGGTAATCTTTTCTTACATACCCCACCCACTTTATAAAGTTTACGTCCGCCCTTAACAAAATATACTTTCTTACTATCCCACTATAACTTGTATCGGAAGCATTATTTATAAACTTTCATTTTGTTCAATGACAATGTGGATACTGTTTGTAAATTTGACAAATGTGCATGAAGTAGAAATACTCGTGCGCGACATTCGTAATTCTTGAAAATTCAGGTTGTGATCGAAAACAGGTTACAGCACCATGAACCAAGTTGTTCATTTATTTTCATGAATTCTGTATTTACCGAGTTAAAAAATATATAAAAAATTGAAAAAAAATATATGATTGGATAGTTTAACTCTCAGAACTTCACCGCAGCCTAAATAACAGAGAAACAAACTAGTTTATACGCTTTTATTATGAAAATACACCTACCTTCCCGCCTTTCTGTCAGACGTGCAAATTGCCTATTAACGCCATCTAACGGGAAGCTGTTTTCCGCAATAAACTGTCTATCAGCACGAGGACCGTGTCAATGGCTCGTCGTGTCGATGGTAGAGTATATCCACAATAAATCTGGGCGTTTTTTAAACAATATTTATACTGTATTCTTACTGCGTCCTGGTCTGATGATCCGCATGCTTATATCAGACATACACGTTAGTAAAGATACGGGCCAAGAGAAAGTTCTTGGAGAAGAACTCTATAAGATTTGTGGCCTTTATAATTTGATTATTGTACTTATCTGTAAATACTGGAAATAAAATATGTTTAAAACAATAGAAATAACTCAGTGTTGAGATTTCTGACGGAACTTTAAACTTAGGAAAAATGGCAAATGTGGTGACCATATTCAAGAAAAGAAACAGATTTAAAATAATTACAGACCCATTTCCATGAATGCCATTATCTGCAAAACAATTGAACACATTGTTTGTAGTAATATCATGCGCAATGTTGACAAGAACAGCAGCATTCTATCTGATGCCTAACATGGTTTTCGTAAACGACGGTCATGCGAGTCTCGGGTGATACTCACAATTCAAAATCTAGCTAGCAGTATTGACACTTGCGGACAGATTGATACCATACTGTTAGATTTTTTTAGAGCCTTCGACAATGTCCGGCATTTGAAATCATTCGTCCTACATTTGAAATTATTTGTCTAAGATAATCTTCTAGTTGTCCAAGTCATGTTGTAATGTCTTAATGTGTATGTAAAGGACATAGCCATCCGCGAACAACCATACCATCAACTCGGGAAATATATTTCCTGGCAGATCAGTATTAAATAGCTGGAATGGGAATAGGCTTAAGATATTGCCATGTGGAACATCTGATTGTACTGACATCGTCGTCGTCTTCTTCTTCTTCTTCTTTTTCTTCTTCTTCTTTTTCTTCTTCTTCTTCTTCTTCTTCTTCTTGTCTAGATCTGGAGTCAACGACAACTAGAAGGTTATTCAGATCGATAGTTACGAAGCTTGTACGATAAGAGTGGATGAATAATTAACTAGCTTGTGGGACATGCCAATGGGGACCTCTTTACAGAGAACATTATGAGGATGCTTGTGATGATGTTGTGTAGGCTGACACGAATTTCTAATCAACGTCACACCAAGAGATTCATGATCCCTATTGCAAAATCATTGTGTACTAACGATCACACATATATATTATAGAACAGCCCACCATCACAGCAATTACGCTCCCTAGTCAACGGACGATGACCTCTACGTTTAAAGCAATGAGCTGCCCTACCATTGACGACTTCAGGAGGGAAGTGTGAGTTATTATGTTGTTATATATTGGTGATTGCGCTTGTTTTGATTCTGGTCATCTAATATATGTACGTATTTAAGTTAAACTGCACTAGTCAGTCTCTCTTCTATATTTGTGAGCTGTGTAGGTCCTGTAGACACTCTTAATAATTGCTGATCCTGATGATTCTTCAAAGAAGGCGATCGTCTGCATGTGGTCTACTCTCCCGAAGCATCAGTTGAATAGTTCGATCTCTTCCATTTCAACGTAAAGAGGTAATCGTCCGCCGACTAGGGAGCGTACACATGGGCTTGCCATTACTTAACCTTGGAAAGTTGATATAAATATTAAAAAGTAAAAATTAACTTAAAACAGTGTCTTGGTGATAAGCTTGAGAAACCAGTGCTAATGATGAACCTTTATTTGCTGTTTGGCTTATTGACTTACTTACATCCGCCAAAATAACTTGCAGTGTCCTAATATTTATCCACGATAGAGTCTTCCCTCGTACGTGGTAGTAGTGGGAGGTGTGGTTTTAAGTAAATTTATAGACGTATATGCGAGAGTTTATCGAAAGCAGCCAAGAAGTCGAGCAAACGGCGATAATCTACTCCGAGTTGGACACTTTGCTGGTTAAGTAAACGTAAAGACGAACTGTGTTTCTTGAACCTGATCTGTTTATGTAATAGTATGTCGATCTTGTCAAAGAATTTATAAGAACTTTCAACATATGGATGCCAGTGAGTGAGACATGGCCGCATTTAATATTAAAGGGAACGAATCGTTTAATGGTTTCGCCTTAGTCTTAGTCGTATCGCGGGCTATATTATTCCATTCTTATTTAATGTGAACACGCTTGACCTGTTATATGTCTTGCATTAAACGAAATGCTGGAATAAATTACTAAAGGTTCTCCCGGCGAGTATACTCAATCTTTCTGTGGAGATACAGTGGTAACGTTAATAAAATGAAAATGATACATTACATGCCATTTTCATTATTAAGTTTTATTTTTTGTCAATTAGCATATATCTTAGTGTTGGAGGGAAACAGTAAAAGGATGCTTCATGTTTGTGTTAAATACACTATTGCCAATGACTTTAGATATAACTTCTTATTGTTACGTGTACCTATTTTGTTGTGATAATACTATCACAACAAAATACTCCAAAATTTACATATCACATGAATATGATTTACTTTATGTCTTTAAAACTTCCAAACTCTTGAAGGAAATAAGAATTTAGACCCCATGGAAAGATACTGTTCTTGTTCTGCGGACCAAATATTAGCAAGACATTGTGGAAGTGTGTTTTAAAATCAATGTGTGACTCGACTGGCATCGAGCCGGGGATCTCTCGGTCTTCTCTCGAAGCATCAGTTGAATAGTTCGATTTTCTTCCATATCGCCAGACCCAGTTTGCTCAGTATTTAGCGCTTTCGCCTGATTATCACTGATCCAGGAGCCCGAATCCCCTCCCGGCCAGTCTCCGTGATGATTGATATACGACATTGTGTCTCATTATCATTCGTCTCTCGCCGTTAATTAAAGCAAGAAAGTTATCTTATCAGAAATTACTTGCGGAGATGGGATGTGCTTGAGTACTGGTTTTAAACTTCCAGCAAAGTGTTGTTAACCGATTGTCTGTTACCCCTCGATTACGTAAAATGACGGTAAATATGCAGACAAAACAAACTGGTGTAAATGTAGTTGCCCGTTCATCTCATTTTTTTCATCATAATAATTTTCAGAGATAAGTAAATATTAAAGTAAGTCATTGATTCAGTTTTTGAATGTTTTACATGTATTTGAAACGACGATAATATATTATCATTTTATAATCACTATCATTTTCATTATCATCATCATCATCATCATCATCATCATCATCATTAATTAAATCAAATAACTCTGTTGATGTGGTTAATGATTTTTAATAGTAACATATTGCAAAATTTAAAAGATTAACAGGCAAACGATATGAAACGTATAGGATTTCGGGATCTTCAACAGCTCCGGGCTAGACTCCAAGATCTGTGGACAGCTGAGATAATAAGGCAATTTCGTCGTGAGAAAGCTAAGAAGAAAGCAACATATATTGCTGATCCCTACAAGTTCACGAAGGGCATTCTGGAAAACAGGAAGTCTGGTCACCTAAAGAGCTATCAGGAGGAAGTTGAGGACTACACACATAGATCCTCTGAGAGGAACACCATTGGAGGGAAACCCGAGGATAGCACTTGTACCTGAACCGATCACACCCCATAGAGTCAGGAGAACCAACATTGAAAGAGTTCAAGTTGTAGTCAGAAAAGCCAGGACCAAGTCAGCACCTGGACCAAATGGGATACCTTACTGGGTTAACAAGAAATGTCGCAACCTACTAGAACGCCTGTGGCATTTACTCGAGGTTATAAGGCGGAAAAGATATATCCTAGAAGCATGGCAGAGAAAAGAATGTTGTTTCGTGCCAGAGGAGGAAACTTGGTGGAAATAGGGCAGTTCAAAATTATATCCTGGACGTAGAAAAGAGTATATTCTTTACTTTCCTGTCCAGACACTTAGCTACCTATATTACAGGTAACGGGTATGTCAACTCATCAATCTAGAAAGACGACATTCCATGCGTTTCCGGTTACATCGAGCCAACTAGTCAACTAATACTGGAGGCTAAGATCAACAAATCCGATCTTACAGTGGCATGGCTAGTCACCGCCAATATACATACGAAACAGTCATCTACAAGCTATGGACCATAACCATATCACAGAGCATGTGTCAGGAGCTACTTACAGTTGAATCAGGCTTCGCTTCTCAGCTGCATACTTCGCAACGTCGTTGATTAGATTGGAGAAGAGGATCGTGACAGGCTGAACAATCTCTGTCATCCTATTTGTTATAGGGAGAAACAAGATGACCGATAACCAATGCGAACATCAGACTACCACCACAACGAGGTTTCATGGACTAGCTTCCTTACGATAGATCCAGATCCCACATACAAGCCAGATGGATCCTGAAGGCTCTTAAAGATATTTTGACATGGGCCAGGATGGCTTACGCACCTCGGAAATTAAGGGTCTTCATCCCGAGGAAGAGCAAAATCTAGACGCATTCAGATATGACAGTGAAGGGAGAGCTGATCCCTTCCCTGGTCGACAACGCGACAAAAAGTCTGTAGTTCGACGATTCCCTTAGCGACAAGAACAATGTAGATCGAGTGTTACAGCAACTGACATATGGACTAAGGACACTAATGACTCGTTAATAAGAAAAACAGGAAAAGACATACGAACAGATAGGCGTTGGACAACAAATACATAGTAGGGACATCCTGCACAGCAACACAAGGATTCTGTTCAACGTTGGAACACCGCAAATGCACCTGATCGGAGAGCAATGGTTCAGGGAGAAGTCAGACGCCAAAAACAAGAAACGGGGAAAAGCAGTGCAGATGGAGCAACAAGGAAATTGGACAAAGTGGCAGACATCTTGAAATACCAGTATGTCCAACTCAAATGTCTATGATGTGCTACCCACATCAAGCAATCTACACTGCTGGGGATTAACTACATACTCCTCATGCTCGCTTTGTAGGAAAAGAGGTACGTCGGAACACATCTTTTTATCCGGCCAGCAAGCCCTTACACAAGGAAAAACTGCGGACGTTCTTGAGAGAGAGAGAGAGAGAGAGAGAGAGAGAGAGGGGAAGAGAGAGAGAAAAGGAAAAGCGCAGGACACAGTCAGCTAGCAAGCACATCACGTTTGTTAAACAAAAGCAGGACAAGAAAGCAACACATCCAAAGCAGCCAGCAAGCATATTGGATGGTGTCAGCGAAGGGGAAATGAGGGAAAACCTTGACAGGAAGCTGCAGTTTCCAATTATTGTCCAACTCAACAACTTGCAAGAAACTTGTGACTGTGGAACTAACGGTGCCTTATGAGGAAAGATGCTACCAGTCAAATGAAAGGAAAAGGACAAAGTATGGCGATCTTGCCCATTCGTGCAGAGAAGAGGGTTGGAATGTGTGAAGCTATCCCATAGAAGTAGGGGCGCGCGGATTCCAATTTCCGTTCTTATGGAAATTACTCTCAAGACATCGGAATGTCAGGACTTCAAAAGAAGCTGGTAGTCTGAATAATCCGCAAAGCTGCAGAAAAGAGCTCCGACTGGCTATGGCTGAGAACAGACGCAAGTAGCTGGAAGTCCACCACTGATGGGTGATAGTGTTTGGCTAACAATATTGCTCCACCACCCCGAGCTTGTCCTGACATCAGTGGTTAGCAGTGTAGCTGTATTATTGATTATGAATACAACAGTATGATAAACGCATCGATGAATAGAGACAAAACTGACTGTTTACATGTAAGGTTTTAAATTTTTGCACACTTGAACACTTATTTAGAGAAACAGTCAGGGGTGGATTATTTGAAAGCCTCCATTGTGTTGACTTGTGTGAGAGATGTAAGTAATCATTTTTTTGTTCGAGCATTAAAAAGAATATTTATATGAGTCAATGTGTGTTTGTATGTGTTTATATCCTAGAATGTTGTTGTTATATGAGTCAATGTATGTTTGTATGTGTTTTTATCATAGAATGGTGTTATTATATGAGTCAATGTATGTTTGTATTTGTTTATATCCCCATTCTTTATGAGATGCAGATATATAGCGACTTTATTTGTAGAACACAATAAGTCTTTAACGTATACTATATGTTTTTAATTTAGAGTATGTCATGATCGTGTCTGAAAGACAGAGAATGAATAAATGAATGGAGTCATAAAGCACGTCGACAATCAAATATACCATTCACTATTTGCGCTTATATATATATATATATATTTGCGGAAGCTCGAGTATTCACGCAGACTTACAGCGAAATCTCATTTTCAATTATCCTAATTTCCTTTCATCTTGCCTATATAAAATGAGACCTACCTAAACAATTGTTATGGTAGTATAATTGCAGAATGTGTATACTGCCACTAAAAATGAACACAATTTTACCTCACAGTATAAGGTTTTAAATACAAAATAATTTTGCAGTATCAAAACAATATAAATCTATAAAGGTAACATACAAGTTACATTCTGTGGACAACGAAGCAGTTGCGAATTTTGAATGGTGATTTTGAACCTATTCGTGAGGAAGATCGTCATCTTGCTATATTTGTCACACCATGGGGACGATATCGCTACAAGGCAGCACCCCAGGGGTGATGGATACACGCGACGATATGATGAGTTGATCTCTGATATTCCCAACAAGACCAAATGTGTAAATGTGTTGCTATGGTCTGACTCTATAGAGGAAAGCTTCTTCCAGGCAGTTCAATGGTTCGACATATGTGGTAGTGAAATTGAAGAGGGTGTTCAGATCTTTGATCCAGACAGACCGACTTGTCTAGCAACAGATTGGTCCAAAGACAGAATTGGCTTCTGGCTACTACGGTTAAATAAACGGCTAAACAAATAGACCACGCTCTTATTTAAACATGATTAATCGAGGTGACACTGATTAAGCTTCGTTACCAATAATTTCCTGGCACGCTTAGTCAAATACTGGCTTTTTCGGTATAGAAACTTGAACCTAGTGTAACAGTACATGGCCGTCTTCCATAAATTCGTCCTTACATTTACATGTGGAGATAAAGAAAGTAACAAAACAAAAGTAGGGGAACTAGTAAGGTGGCTAAGTTGACTAGTAAGGCGGAAATTACCTTTAGCGTCTGTGAACCTAAGTGCAGAATACACATATATTCTGGCTTATATAACAAACCAAGACGAAGTATCACAGAAAAAAGCATGCAACATGAAATTTACTTGAGAAAGTATAGTTAAAACTAACTCATTATATCTGTTTGACATCTATATTGTACTTTTTAAGAAGCACACTTTTATAAGTAATAATAAATAATTTCATACACTTAAACATATTTATAATGAAACATATACATCTGCATGTAAAAAGAACTATAATTAATTAGTTATAGTAATTTTTTATTTGACCTTTAAATGTCCAAGATGTCAAGTGGACAGTTTATGCTAGCACAACAATAGAAGTATATATCTATAAATAGTATTTGAAGCAATGATTAATCTTAAGATATAATTATGTACCAAAAATGTATGAATACTAGAAAAACTGCATAATTATCAATAGTGAATATTCAATTTAGATTTATAAAGATTGCAGAACTCTATTTTTATAATTAACTGAAAAGTCATTCCTGCTACACTAGCATTTGCCTTCTTGATAACTGCCTTAGCTATTTCGTCACAAAATAGATGTTGGTCTTGTGTAGCACAAAGATATTTAACTGATTTTGCTGCCTGAATAATAGTCCCATTGCATGTAATATTCAAATATGTTTTTAGCCAATTTAATTTTGAAAAATCCTGATATCCTCCTTCTTCTTCTTCTTCCGGTAAAGTGCATCACCATGTAAATATATCCTCGCACTGTAGATTAAAACTCAGACCACGTGAGGACGGACCATTTGTACAGATTAAAAACAGGATAAAATCATCGCTACTGGCAGTCTATGCGCAAAAAGCTGCCACTGTCCCACACTTGAATGCGTCAAGGGAGGGGGCGTTGACAATGCTCTCTGGAAGCTAGTTCCACAAGCGAATACCAGACGGATTGAAGGACTTTCGTTGTGTGTCTGTCCTGTTGTATGGGATCTTGAATCTGGACTGGTGTTCTATTGTTGCTACACCTATAGGATGGAGGTGAGGAGATGAAGGAATGGCTACCAGTGAGTTGACTATCCTATAAATCATGACAGTTTTGACCTGATGGCGGCGCTGCTGGAGACTTCCCATTCAAGGGTTCTCATCATCGCTGTGACTTTGCTTGTTTGTTTAAAGTTGTTCTTGACAAATCTTGCAGCGCGACGTTGGACGGCTTCCAGCTTTGCTATGTTGATGTCGGTGTGTGGGTCCCATACTGTTGCCGCATATTCCAATTGGGATCTGACGTAGGTCTTGTAGTACGTGTCTTTAATGTGTAAAGACAGGTTTTTGCGAAGAAAAGCATAAGTATTGTTGGCCATATGGGTTAGTGTCTACGTGAGCATTCCAGGACAGGGTGTTGCCAATGAGTACTTCCAGATGTTTTGCGTTCTTGGTATGTCCGAGTTCTCTGGCATGTCTGGGGTATGTAGCGTCGATGGGTTTCCGCTTTTTTGTGATCCTAATGACCTCACATTTGTCTGGGTTGTAGGACATGAGCAAATCTTTCTCCCACTGTCAAAGGACGTCTAGGTCTTCTTGTAATGACTCTGCATCCCGCTGTGAGTTGATGATACGGTAGAGGAAGCAGTCATCCGCAAACAGTCGGGATGTGGCTTTGACTCTCGATGGCAGGTCGTTAAGATATGCTAAGAATAATAATGGTCCAAGGACTATGCCTCGAGGCACGCCGGAGGAGACTGGGCATGAGGATGAAGGATGAGGCCTGGCCTTCAAGTGTGACCTGTTGAGTTCTGATAAACAAGGAAACTCTGTATCCAAACAAAGGGTCTTCCCTCGTACACTATAGTGGTGGAGTTTTGCTGCTTGTTGGCGATGTGGCACCTTGTCGAAAGCCTTAGAGAAGTCGAGCAGTATTCCATCAATTTGTTGGGAGTTGTCGAGTCCACTGACAAGGTCGTTGGTCGTGAGTATCAGCTGAGACTCACAGGATCTGTTCTTCCTAAAGCCATGCTAGAAATCCGAGAAGATGTTATGCTCTTCGAAGAATTTCATGATTTGGCTATGGAGGATGTGCTCAATGACTTTGAAGCATACGGATGTTAAGGACACTGGCAATAGGGGCAACGTTAGCTGTTTTCCACTCATCTGGAATCTGGCCCTGTTCAAGTGCTGCCTGGAAGATAAGGGTTAAAGCTGGTGTAATCGGGGATGCCATCTCTTTGAGGAAGCGAAATGATATCTCGTCTGGTCCAGTGGTCTTGTGAGGTTTAAACCATTGTAGGAGTTTTGTCTCACCTTTCCTTCCTACATGGATGTTGGAGACATCTGGTGTGTGTAACCTTTGTCTGGAATCGGTGAGCCATCTTCTTTGGTGGACACAGACGAGAACTGTTTATTCAAGACTTCGGCCTTCCCTCTAGCATCTCCGAGTGTGGTACCGTCTTTCTCCAGCGAGGCCACACTAGAACTGTCACAATTCTTGTTCTTCACCAAGGAGTAGAGTCTTTTGCTGTTACTTCCATCGTTAACATAGTTGCATCCTTCTTATTGGTCTTCTGTAGACTTTTAAAGTTGGCCCAATCTCTGACATCGTTGGTGCGTCGTGCCTTTTTGTAGGTTTATCTTTTCTTCCGTGGCAATCGTCGGATCGTGCGGGTGCACCAGGTCTGATTGTACTTTGTAGATGTAAACTTGGAAGGGACATGCTTTTTGAGTGTTGTCATACACTTCTTTTATTGTTTTTAATGCTTTTATTTCCCCGTCAATAAGGTTTTAGGTCGGGGTCATCCCATCGCACACTGTACATTGTTTACATATATTTAAGCTTTTCTAGTCTCTCTTTCACTCATTCTCACTCATATTCAGTATATCATACTTGGATAAGTGTATAAACATGGGGTCTTACTAAGTTTAGGGGAAATTGATATTTTCTAATTGCTTCCAGTAACCAATTTTTTGTTAAAAAAAAGAGAAAAAAATCTTTAACTATGCTCTCTCCATCAGTCAAGACCATAGTAACAGTTCATCGTTTCATTTTTTGAGTACATTCATCTATATTAACATGACTTGTGTAAGTGACAGTGATTTTAGTTTTATGTAGTTATATTGATCTTTAATCAGGTTTATGTTATATTTTGAAAATTTGGAATTATTGTGATAGAATATCGGAGTATGGATTCCAATCTTTTTTTAAATTTTTCAAGACTGTTGTTTCTCGTAGCTAAATTTTCTAGGATTTTATGTGTTCTTTTGAGTCTGTCTTAGGTTTGCTATAGATATGGGGGTTTCGAGTTGTTTGAATAGTTTTGAATAGAATATGCAAAATTTTGTTTCCAACAGTAAATATAATTGTACTTGTGTTAATCCCTTTCCTATATTAAGAATGAATGTTTCTTCTGTAATTTTTATTGGATTTATAGAGAATAGCCATGTTTTCAACTCATTTATAATGGACTGTCCTGGGCAGGACCATAACATGTGCGTTATGGTTTCCTCTTGTGTGCAATAAAATCAAATTGGATTATTTTTAATTTTGATTTTATGCAAAAATTGTCTGTTTGGTAATATTCTATGATTTATTCTAGCCAGAAACCATTGTAATGTAGTGCTTATTGGTTTTTGAAATGGGAATTTGTAGATAGTTTTCCATGTTTCCTCACTAAAGTTATATTTTAAGTTCCATTTAAGTGCAGGAGAACTTTTGTTCCTGTTAAGAATATCATACTTTTGATTCTTCTCTACTATTTAAAAATATTTGAATGTTAGATGGTACAATTGGGTAATTCAACTTTGATGAGAATTCAGCTATATAATAATGTTTTAAGTATACTTCAATTGCTTTCTTCACACTATGATATTGTAAAAAAAGCATTTTAATACTGTATATTGTGTTCAGTTTCTCACAAGTGTAAAACTTTCCGTCTTCTCTTATAAAATCATTTACTAGAGTTAAACCATTATTCTAGTATTTTTTTTATAAAATATATCTTTGCCACCAATTCTTATGTTTGGGTTGAAATAGACTGGACTTTTCAGTATGTTTGATTGCAGTGAGTTGTTTTGTGTGTTAAAACACTTATATAAGATTTTAAAACTTCTTTCCAGAACTGTAACTAAGGCTTCAGAATTTCGTATACCCAGATTTGAAATGTTTTAGTATTAATTTTATGGTTTATTAAAAGTTGCCATTGCCCATCTGTAACAATGAGTCTCCTTATCCATGTAGATTTCAATGCTGCAATAAATGCTTTTAAATTTATCATTTTTAGTCCTCCATCACAATATATCTTTATTGTTACATCATTTTTAATTTTAGTTGGACCTTGCCATAAAAAATAATTTTTTTTAGGTCATTCACTTGTTTTATTGTATGCTCACTTGGATTAGGTAGCGAAAGGAGGGGGTGATTAAGGATAGGTAATTATTACTGTTATTTTATATAAGGGAGTTAGATATCTTCGCTTCCACAATTTTACTAAGTTTGCTATTTTTGTATTTTTTTCTTTGTAATTTATATCTGTGATTTTATATAAATCTACATCAAAGGTGATACCCAACAGTTTAAATTATTGACCTTCCCAAGACAGTTTCCATTTGGTTTTTGATCGAGTCTGAACTATATTTTTTTGCCGCTATCCAAACAACATGCGTCTTATCAAAATTTACATTTAATCCTGAAATACTAGCATAAAAAGAGAGTTATTTCAATGTATGTTTGAGTGAAGACGAAGATCCGTCTAAAACAACTGATGTATCGTTCGCAAACTGTGATAATTTAAATTCATTATTGTTAATGGTTAAACCCTTTATATTTTGTTATTACGTATTTTAATAGCCAAGATTTCTGCACAGAGAATAAAAATATATGGTGACAAAGAATCGCCTTGTCGACAACCTCTCCCTATATAGAAAAAAAATGCATTTTTGTATAAAACTTCAATCCACTTTTTAAAACTGTCACCAAAGTTAAAAAGAGTGAGTACTTTTTGGATAAAAGACCATGACATGGAATCGAATGCTTTTTCAAAATCTACTAGAAGTATAAGTCCTGGGATATTTTTATCTTCTGCAGATTGCATAATGTCATATATTGTTCTAGTGTTTTCCCCCATAAATATGCCTTGGATAAAACCTGTTTGATTATCATGGATAAGTTTATTAAGAACTGATTTAATTCTTTTTGCTATTGTCCTAGAGGCTATCTTGTAAACACAATTTAAAAGAGATATTGGTCTATATTTTTTTTAAAAACCGTCTAGGTTTATTATCTTTTGGGATTAGTGTAATAACTCCCTGTTTTTGTGTTACTGATAACTCCCCATTAATATAGCCATAATTTATAGCCCTTACAACAAAATGCCCTATTTTACCCCAAAAAGCTTTTTAAAAAGTCAGCACCAAAACCACCCGTACCCTGTGATCGATTATTTACTATCTTACGAAGTGAAGATGAAGCTTAGTCATATATAATTAAACCTTCCAATGTCATGGACTCTGTATCAGTTAACTTTGGTATGTTGAAATTAAAAAAAATCGTTATTCAAATCTATGTCTAATAGTTGTTTTTCTTTATTTGCATATAGGATATCATAACAATATTTAGCTTGTTTTAAAATATCCTCTTATACACTTCTTCTTGAACACTGTTCATAGAGTGTTAATGGGAGTTGTTTCGCAGAAATCTGTCGTGAAGGATGTGGAAAAATTAGTTATGTCCTGTCCATATTCGACAGGTTTGCTCTCTTCCAGAGATATATGAGTCGACGAGGGGGTTTCTGTCTTGCCTGTACGATTTTGGCATCGATGAGCACAATATCGTGATCACTTAGTTCCAGTAATGGTAAACACTTGTTAACTAGGCTCGGTCGGTTTGTGACAAATATATCGAGTGTGTTTTTACGGATGGGAAAATCTACAATCTGCTCTGCTCCTATGTCCTGTATCATGTCTAAGATAGAGTTGCTGATAGGGATTGGATAGTTGTGACCAACTGTAGAGCAGGTCTTCCAGTCGATATTTGGCAAGTTGAAATCTCCGCCTATGCAAATGGTAGAGTTCTTGTAGTTTATCCAATGTATAAAACAACTCTGCGATATAGTCTACTCCCTTTACTGTAACGATTTACTACCAATGAATTACTGTTGTGCCACTGCTATTAACACGACTTTTACGCGTATGGCACTATTGCTTGCTACATTTTATGAAAAGTTATTCGCACGAATCACCGTCAAAAAATGGTTCCCGCTCCATAAAAGAAACTTTAGTATTTTTCGCATAACATGCAAGACGAGCCGAGTCACACTGACAGACACATGAAAAATGGCGTTTACGTTTGTTGCTGCTTGCTACATTTTAGCCTTGATCTTAACAGCGATACTTATATTCTTCGCTATTTTTCACGTAAATTGAATGTCTATATTCAAGTGTTGCTTCATGTTGGCAAAGAATATAATTACATTTAGTCTATTAAATATAATGCTGAAGAGAATTTGTTAATTTTGAATTTCTTATAATCTCTATTAATCAAATTATGCACCTTTCTACTCGTGATCCTAATCATATATTTCTTTGCAAATTTATCATGTTTATAACTATTTGACCTTGACCTGGATCAGTTTTCAGCAGACAACAATGAAATACATTTTCTTCCAAAACTCCCTCCCCCTGGGAGGGCCTCTATAATGTGTTGGTACGCTGTAAAACCTCATTCATTCATTCACTGACTTTGACCTACGTAATAGGTTGAAAAATGACCAGAAAATGTAATTTATAATGCATGTTTTATTTTAGTCCAATATTTAGTCCCATGTACACCTAAAATGGCTCCATTTTAAGTTCAAGAAAGAAAAAAAAAGTCACCCACCCCCTTACGCCTCATTATTTACCTAGTGCCGAAAACAAATCCAGGGGAAGGGCCTGTCTCCCTGGTTTTGTAATTATCTACTACATAAAAACAACAACAACAACAACAACTCTAGAGAGACATGTATATAACTTTTATACAATTTTATTTAATTTGTTCTAAAATATATATATATATATATATATAATTTAAGAATGTGAAGTGTAATTGTGACTTGCTATACACAGTACATCATTATTTCAGATAATTGCATTTGATGAACTGAAAACAGATTACAAAAATCCAATAGACCAGTGTAATAGCCTGAATCCGGTAAGTGCTTGAACATGTGTTTGCATATATTTTTTTTTTTATCTTTTTCAATCAAAAGATTTTTTACCAAACTTCTGATTGTATGAATTACTGTAATGACCCGACATAATTAATTATATGTTCTTGAAATGGTCTATAGGAATAGTAAGTACAGTAAAACCTGTGTAAGCAGTCATCTGTATTGAGCAGCCACTTATCTTAAGCAGCCACATTTGCTATTTACCAGTTCTTTGTTTTCAGAGTAAATTATTGTGTATTAAGCAACAACCTGTCTTAAAAGTCTCCTTCGCTTGAATGGCTGCTTAAGACAGATTTGACTGTATACGATACATTACAATTTACAAGTCATTAACTTATAGGAATATCAAGTACAATTTGGCCTTTGTTCTATCATAATCTTACAGTGAGAAATGAAGATTGTTTAGTTGCTTGGTTCAGCACAGTCTGGCCATGAGAAATGTGCTGTTAAGTTGAAAAGTAAAGCATAATTGAGTTAAAGGAAATATATTGGCAAGTAACACAAACACACTGTTAATCCAGACTTTTCCTGTATGCAGTGTGCACAAAATAATGCTTATGTATTGACGTATAACTTTTATTTACATGAAAGTTATCAAATTAACAGTAATTGAATATTGGTTAAAACTTTAATACATCCCGCAATAAAGTATTGTGCAATGTTTACATTGAACTCCGTAAACTTCCCGAACAAAGCCTCGAAAACGAGATCGGGAACGAGTCTTCACGATGTTATCTGATGATTGATCGGAAACCTGAAAGCAGTAAAATGGCGAATGTAAACAAAAACAAAAAAGTGGCTTCAGGAACCCGATGTTTGTAAAAAAGAGGTTATGCAATTAGACACTTTAGACGCGTATATCTCTAAGTTATAAGTGTATCTTTATGCTGGGTGTGTGTATTTAGGACGGAATTGACGGTAATAGGCCAATATAATCCCTTTAAAGATGTTGGTTCGAAAAGTAAAAATACACAAAAAATATCACTTGGGATAATTACACATAATTATACATGAAAATCATGTATATTTGCATACATTTTTAAAGTGGTGTAACCAGTATTATGTCCTTTCAAACCAATTAAAAACTGGTATATTTATGATATTTAGATTTGGTATAAATTGTGACTATCTGGATCATGTCTGGTGCAAAACACCGTTAATTATTGTCAAAAAACATGTATTTAAATTGGCTATTATTGCCAATATTTTAATTAGATTAGACTTGTCCTGTGGAAAAACGTAAATGATTTAATAGTTACTGCAGATTCTCGCTGGGCGGATCTGAGTTTGAATATCGTGACAAATATTTTTGTAAAAATGAAAACGAAAAATGTCCATATATGCATTTACCAGTATATCTTTACACATATCTGATATTGACGGATGATGGAATTGGCCGAGTATATATGATTGAATCAGAAATTTTATATTAGAATTACTGATCAGTAAATTTTTAATATACTATTATTTTTTTTTCCCCAAAAAAATGTTTTGGGTGGCATAAAGTAATCGCAGCGTCTGTCCGTCCGGGCAAACAAATGGGTAGTTAAGTGTCTAGGGTTTAGGGTTAGTAATTTTTATGGACAGTTGAAAAGCTGTTGAAAAATAATTAGTTGGCTGTTTCAAGACACTTTAAAATCAGCATTTATGTGGCTTTTTTTCTCTTACGTGGCTAAAATTTAGCCACACAAGTATACGATTGACACAAAGAAGCCACTTAAATACCCTTTCGTGAGAAGGTCCGTCCTTCCGTCCGGTATTTCGTTTCCGGCCTGTAACTTTGTCATGCATAGATGGATTTTGTTGAAACTTGCTACAAGTGATCAGCATAACATGATGACTGTCGCAAGTAAGAACCACACCTGTACCTCAAAGGTCATTGTCACAATTTGAGTTTGTTTAACAACACTTTGAGTTTGTGTGAGATTTCGTTTGCGGCCTATAACTTTGTCATGCATAGATTGATTTTGTTGATGCTTGCTACAAGTGATCAACATAACATGACGACGTGTCGCAAGTAAGACCCACATCCGTACCTGAAAGGTCAAGGTCACAATTTGAGTTTGTTTGACAACACTGAGTTTGTGTGAGATTTCATTTCCGGCCTGTAACTTTGTCATGCATAGATGGATTTTGTTGATAGTTGCTACAAGTGATCAACATAACATGACGACGTGTCATGAGTAAGACCCACACCCGTACCTGAAAGGTCAAGGTCACAATTTGACTTTGTTTAACAACATTTTTGAGTTTGTGTGAGATTTTGTTTCCGGCATGTTACTTTGTCATGCACAGATGGATTTTGTTGATACTTGCTACAAATGATCAACATAACATGATGACATGTCGCGAGTAAAACCCACACCCGTACCTGAAAGGTCAAAGTCAAAATTTGACTTTGTTTGACAACACTTTTGAGTTTGTGTGAGATTTCGTTTCTGGCCTGTAACTTTGTCATGCACAGATGGATTTTGTTGATACTTGTTACAAATGATCAACATAACATGATGACGTGTCATGAGAAAGACCCACACCCATACCTGAAAGGTCAAGGTCACAATTTGACTTTGTTTGACAACACTTTGAGTTTGTGTGAGATTTCGTTTCCGGCCTGTAACTTTGTCATGCATTGATGGATTTTGTTGATACTTGCTACAAATGACTGACATAACATGACGTGTGTCACGCGTTACACCCAGAATCCCATTTCAAAGGTCAAGGTCACAATTTAACTTTGGTTGATGACACTTTCAGTCTGATTGAGATTTCGTGTCCGATCTGAAATTTTGTCACCTATGGATATATTTCAAAAACACTTGGCTCAATTCATCAGCATGACATTACAAAGTGTCACGTGTAAGACCCACATGCATACCTCAAAGGTCAAGGTCACACTTTGAGTTTGTTTGTTAACACTTTCAGTCTGTGTGAGATTTCTTGTCCAATCTATAACTTTATCATCTATGGATATATTTTGGAAACACTAGGCTCAGTTGATAAACATGACATAATTAAGTGTCGCATGTAAAACCCAAAACCTTTCCTCAAAGGTCAAGGTCACACTTTCAGTTTGTTTGATATTGCGTGTCTGGTCTGTGACTTTGTCTTTAACTTGGCTCAATTTATCAAGATGACATGACGACATGTCATAAGAAAAACCTACACACTGTCACACTTTGAGTATGTATGACAACACTTTGAATCTGTTTGAAATTTCACGTCTGTCCTATAACTTTATCATGCATGGATGGATTTTAAAAACACTTTATCAATTGATCAACAATTAATCTGTAACTTACATTTAGGGATTTTAAAATAGCTTGACACAAGTGATCAGCATGTCATGATAATGTTTCACCTGCATTTAACTGTTGAAATACCCAGACCATTACATCAGATGTCAAAATCAAGATTACACAAAGGTCAAGGTCATGATTTAATGTAAAAAAAACCATGGAATTGCATGTCTAGTCTAAAACATTAGTCCATTACCTTTGATATTCATATATACATCACTACCTATTATATCATATATTGTCATTTTTCACAGACCATTTGGGGGGCATGTGACACTTAACAGTGACATTTCTTGTTCATTCAATGTTATCTCTAATGCCAATTTAGGATGGCCTTGGAAGCTGATTACGGTTGGGTTGGTGAATTAAGAAGTTTTACATTGATTTCTTACTGTATTTATCATTAACTTTACACAGATAGAATAACACAAATAACTTGTTTATGTTGTGAGTTCTAAACTAATAATACGTGTATGTAAATGTATGAAATTATTTTAGATTCTTTGGATACAAATAATATTGTAGTAGTTATATACATTTTCAACCATTTGACTTTGTGTATACATGTAATTATTAATTTGATTCCATCAATTCTCACTTGCTCTTGCACCTGTGCATGTATTTATTGTTTTTAAATTCATTTTCATTTTTAGCTCTACTGGCCAAAGGCCAGAAGTGCTTATGCGATGGCACGTTGTCTGTCGTCTGTTAGCAGCACTTTCTCTGAAACTACTAGGCCAATTAAACTGAAACTTCACATGCATGTTTCTGTTGCATAGGAGACTATACAGAAATTATTTTTTTTTCGATATGAAATTCAAGATGGCCGTTACTAAAAATAGTCCAAAACTTAAAAAATCTTCTTCTCATGAACGGCCCAACAGATTTTCAAAATGTTTATGTAGTAATGATGACCAACTATAGTATTGTTAGATTTATTCAAATGGTGTCCCTAGGGTTAAATATGACCCCGCCCCGAGGGTTCAATTAGGGGACACGTCATTATAATTTTTTTTTTTTTTTTTTTTTTAAATGGAAATGATTTTGCCTATATCTCCACAGAAGCATTGTTTGGTGAAGGAGGTTAAGATTTGTTAAAATGACTGGGTTCCACTGTCTTAAGGGGTCAGGAGGGGTAAAATTGGGAATTACTAAAATCGTTTTCTTAAGAACCGGTATGTTAGATTTGTTCATATTTGGTGTAAATTATCCCTATGTGTAGGGGTTTGATTGCAGATAAGAATTTAGGGGCTAAAATTTATAGGGGCCCTGTAAGGGGACTTAGAATTTTACATAGGGATACTATGGGAAAACAAAATTCTCTTTTTCTTTCATCTATTCTGAAACCACTAGGCCAATTAAACTGAAACTTATGTGCATGTTTCTGTTGCATTGGAGACTATACAGAAGATTTTTTTGTTTCGATCTGAAATTCAAGATGGCCGCCGTTTCTAAAAATAGTCCAAAACTTAAAAAATCTTCATTTCATGAACGACCCAACAGATTTTTAAAATGTTTATGTACTAATGATGACCAACTATAGTTTTGATAGATTTGTTCAAATGGTGTCCCTAGGGTTAAAAATGACCCTGCCCTGATATTTCTATTGCATAGGAGAATTACAAAAAGTGCTATGGCCACTATGAGTCAGTAGAGCCTCCTCAGGCCCTCTTGGGCCTCTTGTTTCTGATTTCAACATTGTTTTCAGTTGGTACTACCTGAGTACTTCATCCATATATTCTTCAATGTATTGTTCGTATTTTCTATGGAGTGGGTGACAGTTGTTATAAATGTGCCGCTTGTTGCGTACCACATAAGAAGGTAAATATGCACCCTTTTTATTTTAAATTTTTCTATACAGATTTGTTACAAAATATTTACCATAACTGTATTTCAATCAATACAATTATACAAGCACAATGAATAATTTAATTGAATTATTTATGTTTATAATACCACAGCATTTACATAATTTTATTTTGTCAAAATGTATCGGTGCCACTTGTTGGGTATGGGCTATTTAAAGCACTCTTTAGACTGAATCATTCATACAATGCTTTTTTGTGGTCTTTATTTTTAGGAGACTTTGTCTCAAGTGTCCTTTTGCAATCGCCTTTTGTCATATTTTTCGACTTCTCAAAAACTGTTACCTCAATCATAATGAGCTTTGGTACCTAAGAGCTAATAAAAATTGTGAATCCCATGGTCCTCATGCCCCTGGGAGTTTGGGTTGGGGCCAAAACAGTCTAAGTTCAAGGTAAACTTCGAAAATCTTATCCAGGAAGCACAAATTGTGAACATGATTATTGACAACTATGGGTCTTTTATGAATATTGTGAATTTCATGCCCGTGTGTCTCACAGTTTGACCTGAGGGATGGGGTCTACTTTACGAAATCTATATAAGAGAAAATGACAAAAAACATTATTTCTTATGACTGAATAGACTTATGTGAATGGTTTTTGGTGTGATTTGTTGTTGCTGACATGACTGTTAATACCTATGTGAATTTCATGGTACACACCCTCATGAGGTCTTGGTGGAGTCAAAACAGTCAAACTGAAGGTAAAGATCTTTTTCTTAGGCCATTATAAATTAATTGCTAGATTATCATCCAAATTTTTCTTAAAAACAGGGAGGGCGGGAGGGGTTTATGTTTAATTTTTAGCTCACCTGAGCTGAAGGCTCACAGGTGAGCTTTTGTGATCGTCTGTTGTCTGTCGTCTATCGTCCGTCGTTAACTTCTAGCTTCCAACAACTTCTTTTATGAAACCACTGGGCCAATTTTGATATTACTTCACAGAAATGTTCCTTGGGTGACCCTTTACCAAGTGCGTTCAAGCCATCTTAATTCGTCAAAAAACATGGCCGCCAAGGGGCAGGGCAAGTTTAATTAGTAAAATCTTCTTGTCAGAAACTTCTGGCTCAATTTTAAAATAATTTCACATAAATGTATCTTGGGTGACCCTTTACCAAGTTTGTTCAACCCATCTTGATTCATCAAAAACCATGGCGGCAAGAGGGTGGGGTTAGTAAATTATATTCATATAAGCTATAGTAAAAACTTAAAAAAATCTTCTTGTCAGAAACTACTGGCTCGTTTTTAAAATAATTTCACATAAATGTGTCTTAGGTGACCCTTTACCAAGTTTGTTCAAGTCGTCTTGGTTTGTCAAAGAACATGGTGGCCAGGGGGTGGGGTTAGTTTATTATATAAGGTATAGTAAAATCTTAAAAAATCATTTTGTTACATCTTCAAAACAAATCAAAATTCTTGCCCATCTCTTTTTTCTGGAACTTTGAGTGTACATGTATTTATATATAATCTTCTTAAGTTGGGTGTCTCAAGGTCAGTCAGGTGAGCGATATAGGGCCATCTTGGCCCACTTGTTAAAATTTTTGATATTTTTTATTATTTTTTTTATGAAAATTAGCGGAGGTGCGGGGATGATAATCTAGCAATTAATTTATTATGGCTTACTATAGGAAGCACTCGGAAACAAATTGTGAGCATGAGTATTGATGCCATATGGGTTCTTAATAAGAATTGTGAATTTCATGCCATTGGGTCTCGCAGTTTGGCCCTGGGGGTGGGGCCTACTAAACTAAATCTATATAAGAGAAAATGACAAAAAAATTATGTTTCTTATGACTGAATAGACTTGTGTGAAATTATTTTTGATATGACTGGTCCGATTTACTAATATGATGACGTCACATTGTGAACAACGAAGGAAAATTGGATATAGGTATAATAATTGTTTACAAAGATGTCCCGTTTGCGACTGCACTCTTGATTTTGAACATAGTTCTTTAGTGTTTTAGAAACCTGCATTGGCTTCCTGCATTGAAGCCAATGTTTTGATCCAGTGAAAACCTCTTTTTTTATCAATCTGATATTCAAACCTTTTGGTACTTCTTATTTCTTTAATTGTGTTATATGTGAATTATAAATATGATGCACCTTGTAGCGTATGTTGGATATATTACAGATACAGTAACAGGCCTGTGATGAGTTCACCAGGCCTGTATGATCCCACCACCATTATGAATGCAGATGAATTAAATAGAGCACAGAAGGAAGGCTGGATCAAATTGGCATTCTATTTGATCTCTTTCTTTTACTACCTGTATAGGTAAGTTTAAATAATATAAATAAAGCTTTAGTGAATCTGTTATTTCACTCATTGGGACAAAAATTGTTATTGTGCTCTCAGTCTGTCTGTCTATCAGTAAATCTTGTCCGCAGAATTTCTCCAAAATCAGTACACTGGTAAAATCATTCTGACATATATCAAGCTGTGAAAACACAAACGGAATGTGTTGTGATAGTCAAATTAAGGCGTATCACAAATTACTGGTGACTTTGATGGCATGTCAGGCCAGACATGTGGTACGGGTTCGGAAAGAACCTTGCATATTCGTTGTATGGTATTTTGTGTCGCTTTCAACAATTTTTAGCTCACCTGAGCCAAAGGCTCACAGGTGAGCTTTTGTGATCGCTTGGTGTCCTTTGTCTGTCGTCCATCGTTAACTTTTAGCTTCTAACAACTTTTTCTCTGAAACCACCAGGCCAATTTTGATATAACTTCACAGAAATGTTCCTTGGGTGACCCTCTACCATGTTTGTTCAAGCCATCTTGATTCATCAAAAAACATGGCCGCCAGGGGGCGGGGCAGGTTTAATAAGTAAAAACTTAAAAAAACTTCTTGCCAGAAACTACTGGCTCGATTTTAAAATAATTTCACAGAAATGTTCCTTGGAGGACCCTTCACCAAGTTTGTTCAAACTGTAGTGATTCGTCAAAAAACATGGCAGCCAGGGGCTGGGGTTTGTTTACGATATAAGCTATAGTAAAAACTTCAAAAATCTTCTTGTCAGAAACCACCAGATCGATTTTAAAACGATTTTGCAGAAATGTTCCTTGGGTGACCCTTTACAAAGTTTGTTCAAGCCGTTGTGATTTGTTAAAAAACATGACCGCCACAGTGAGGTGCTAGTTTACTATATAGGCAGCTATAGTAAAAACTTCAAAAGCCTTCTTGTCAGAATCTACTGACCTGATTTTGATGTAATTTCACTGACATTTACCATGGGCAAACCAAGTTTGAACTCTTCTACGCATCTGTTACATCTTCAAAACAAATCAAAATTTTAAATACTTGCCTGTCTCGTCTTTCTGGAATTTTGAGTGTACATGTATTATATAATCTACTTTAGTTGGGTGACATCTTGGCCCTCTTGTTCAGTCGAATTAAGACAATGTCTACTTGAGACGCAGACAAGTGGTATGATACCCCATCTTAAATCGCATACCAACACTGGGCCCACGGTCTTTGCTACTGTTGATGTAGATAATGTTAAGTAACTTGTTATTTGAATTACTAATTTGTTGAAAGTAAATTTTTTATTTTTGTCATCAGTAGACTTAAAGAAGCACAAATGTGTTAAATCTATAACTTCTTCATCTACCGATAGATTGCACATTTTCAAGCGACAAGCGAATGATTAATGAAAACATGTCATTATAAAACAAATACAAGCTCATCATTTGACAGTCGCATGATCAACATTCCAACTTGATGTGCTAATCTCACAGTGTGTTATTTTTACTTTCATGTTGTAGATAATACTTATCCATATTATGCGTATTGTAATATAATGAAGAAGATACGTGGAAAAGTTGATTTTGTAACAACCACAAATAACTTTAATTTAGTGAATGTACATAGAAAATAAAAAACAGTTCAGCCCTTGTTAACTTATTATGTGAGAGAGAAACAGTCGCCCATTAATTGTTAGGCTACTTCTAAGTGCTCAGTGCAGTGTTTATCTTTAACTCAGCTCACCATAGCTTAAGACTTATGGTTGACATAGATTGTGGTGTGCCCATCTGTCTGTCCATCCGGTTAATTTTTAGCTCGCCGGGATGAAGTCCAAGGAGAGCTATTGCCATGACCCCAGCGTCGTCCAGGTCGTCGTCTGTAGACACCCAGGTTAAACTTTTGCGTTAAAAATTCAGATATGTAACCACTCATTGGATGTGAATTAAACTTTGCATGTGTTCACCATCATCAATGGAACCCACACAGACAAAAAACATAACTCTGGATTGCATTTTGGCACAGTTATGGCCCTTTTCGGACTTTGACACCCAGGTTAAACTTTTGTGTTTAGTTGCGTTTAAGTTAAAGATATCTATGCAACCACTCATTGGATATGAATGAAACTTCACATGTATGTTCACCATCATCAATGGAATACACACAGACAAGAACCATAGCTCTGGATTGCATTTTGGCAGAGGTATGGCCCTTTTTGGACTTAATTTTTCAGGTTAAAGTTTTTTATCAGGTAAGATTTCTATGCAACCGCTCATTGGATATGAATGAAACTTCACGTGTGTTCACCATCATGGACTGTAAACACAAACTAGATGCTAGTATATTGCTCAAGTTTTTATATCTAACAGTTTGTTTGTGATCATTCTGTGTGCATCAAACATGGATAAAACTCCTTTAAAAAGGAAATCTTACTCATGATCAAAATAGAGCAACATAGAGACAATGCGGAATAGCCATAGTGTAGATTAACTTAAACTGTATCATGCATATTATATGTTGAACTGTTATTGAACTTGTTCAACTTATTCATGTTTATATTGTATACTTTTGATAATTTCATTTGTGAAATCAGTTACTCGCATAAAGTAAACAGAGGTAGTTTGCCACACATGTTAGTAGTAGTTCTAGTATTTTACTTTTATCTTGACCGAGGTAAACATTGGTTGATCAAGGTGTCAAAAATAGGCGCATAGGGCTTATATATAAGCACATATCAAATATAGGCACATAGTTTAGTGTTTCAGTATAAGGGCTTACCAATAATAAGCACATAAAACTGTAAATAAATTTAATATAAGCGCATACGCTTATTTACCAGATTCTACAGTATCTGGGCTAGGCTGGGATCTTGAACTTGGAAAATTAACTTTTTTTACAGAAAGCATATCAGATCTGTTATTAAATATATACATATTCTTCTTAATATTATAGTAATAAAATTATATTATCATTTTTCTTTTGTTTTTATTTCAGCATGATTTATGTTCTTGTGTCATCATAAAGCTCAGCTGTGAGGAAACATGTTGAACTGACAATTTACAACAGCCAGAAGATCAATTTGCTAATAATGTACTATGCCTTGCATAGTAAGTTAGAGAATTTACTCTTTACTTGAGATTAAACAGCATTGTTATTAATGAGAAGTAATATGTAAATGGGGTGTGTGACTAACAACAGTAAAGTAGTTTGCTTTTACTTGTACTTCTCACACTTGGAAGTGTGTACATGGAGCATGTGATTGATGACAGTAGGGCAGTTTGCTTTTACTTATTTTTCTCACACATGGAAGTGTGTGCATGGAGCATGTGATTGATGACAGTAGAGCAGTTTGCTTTTACTTATTTTTCTCACACATGGAAGTGTGTGCATGGAGCATGTGATTGATGACAGTAGAGCAGTTTGCTTTTACTTATTCCTCTCACACATGGAAGTGTGTACATGGAGCATGTGACTAACAACAGTAAAGTAGTTTGCTTTTACTTATACTTCTCACACTTGGAAGTGTGTACATGGAGCATGTGATTGATGACAGTAGAGCAGTTTGCTTTTACTTATTCATCTCACACGTGGAAGTGTGTGCATGGAGCATGTGGCTGATGACAGTAAGGCAGTTTGCTTTTACTTATTTTTCTCACACATGGAAGTGTGTGCATGGAGCATGTGACTGATGACAGTAAGGCAGTTTGCTTTTACTTATTCATCTCACACATGGAAGTGGTACATGGAGCATGTGATTGATGACAGTAGAGCAGTTTGCTTTTACTTATTCATCTCACACATGGAAGTGTGTGCATGGAGCATGTGACTGATGACAGTAGGGCAGTTTGCTTTTACTTATTCATCTCACACTTGGAAGTGTGTACATGGAGCATGTGATTGATGACAGTAGAGCAGTTTGCTTTTACTTATTCTTCTCACACATGGAAGTGTGTGCATGGAGCATGTGACTGATGACAGTAAGGCAGTTTGCTTTTACTTATTCATCTCACACTTGGAAGTGTGTACATGGAGCATGTGACTGATGACAGTAGAGCAGTTTGCTTTTACTTATTCATCTCACACGTGGAAGTGTGTACATGGAGCATGTGATTGATGACAGTAGGGCAGTTTGCTTTTACTTATTCATCTCACATGTGGAAGTGTGTACATGGAGCATGTGATTGATGACAGTAGAGCAGTTTGCTTTTACTTATTCATCTCACACGTGGAAGTGTGTACATGGAGCATGTGACTGATGACACTAGGGCAGTTTGCTTTTACTTATTCATCTCACACGTGGAAGTGTGTACATGGAGCATGTGAATGATGACAGTAGGGCAGTTTGCTTTTACTTATTCATCTCACACGTGGAAGTGTGTACATGGAGCATGTGACTGATGACAGTAGGGCAGTTTGCTTTTACTTATTCTTCTCACACACCGAAGTGTGTACATGGAGCATGACACTGATGACAGTAGAGCAGTTACCTTTTACTTATTCTTCTCACACATGGAAGTGTGTACATGGAGCATGTGACTGATGACAGTAGAGCAGTTCGCTTTTACTTATTCTTCTCACACATGAAAGTGTGTACATGGAGTATGTGACTGATGACAGTAGAGCAGTTCGCTTTTACTTATTCCTCTCACACATGGAAGTGTGTGCATGGAGTATGTGACTGATGACAGTAGAGCAGTTCGACTTTACTTATTCTTCTCGCACATGGAAGTGTGTACATGGAGCATGTGACTGATGAAAGTAGAGCAGTTCGCTTTTACTTATTCTTCTCACACATGGAAGTGTGTACATGGAGCATGTGGCTGATGACAGTAGAGCAGTAAGCTTTTACTTATTCTTCTCACACTTGGAAGTGTGTGCATGGAGCATGTGACTGATGACAGTAGAGCAGTTTGCTTTTACTTACTTTTTTCACACTTGGAAGTGTTTACATGGAGCATGTGATTAATGACAGTAGAGCAGTTAGCTTTTACTTATTCTTCTCACACTTGGAAGTGTGTGCATGGAGCATGTGACTGATGACAGTAGAGCAGTTTGCTTTTACTTACTTTTTTCACACTTGGAAGTGTGTACATGGAGCATGTGATTGATGACAGTAGAGCAGTTTGCTTTTACTTATTCTTCTCACACATGGAAGTTTGTACATAGAGCATGTGACTGATGACAGTAGAGCAGTTAGCTTTTACTTATTCTTCTCACACTTGGAAGTGTGTGCATGGAGCATGTGACTGATGACAGTAGAGCAGTTTGCTTTTACTTACTTTTTTCACACTTGGAAGTGTGTACATGGAGCATGTGATTGATGACAGTAGATCAGTTTGCTTTTACTTATTCTTCTCACACTTGGAAGTGTGTGCATGGAGCATGTGATTGATGACAGTAGAGCAGTTTGCTTTTACTTACTTTTTTCACACTTGGAAGTGTGTACATGGAGCATGCGATTGATGACAGTAGAGCAGTTTGCTTTTACTTATTCTTCTCACACATGGAAGTGTGTACATGGAGCATGTGATTGATGAAAGTAGAGTAGTTATTTTTTACTTATTTTTCTCACACATGGAAGTGTGTACATGGAGCATGTGATTGATGACAGAAGAGCAGTTAGCTTTTACTTATTCTTCTCACACATGGAAGTGTTTACATGGCGCATGTGACTGATGACAGTAGAGCAGTTTGCTTTTACTTATTCTTCTCACACATGGAAGTGTGTACATGGAGCATGTGATTGATGATACTTATTCTTCTCACACATGGAAGTGTGTACATGGAGCATGTGACTGATGATACTTATTCTTCTCACACATGGAAGTGTGTACATGGAGCATGTGACTGATGATACTTATTCTTCTCACACATGGAAGTGTGTGCATGGAGCATGTGACTGATGACAGTAGAGCTGTTTGCTTTTACTTATTCTCATACATAATTGCCTGATTTGTGTTAGCTGAAATTGTTAACATAATATCTGATAGATCAGTTTTTATTGTCCATTTTTTTAAAAAATGCTGCAAACATTCAAAACAAACTCTAACTTGATATGCAAGGCATAGTGTATACAAATAAAAGCCAATACAAATTAAAACACTGATACAAATTTACACATTTCGTGAAAAAGACAAATGAGGATAAAAACACACTGGATTGACAGTAAACAGTATGGAACTGACACTTGACTAGTCAGATGGCAGAGCTATGAACAGGATACTAGTTGTGGAATATTATTGTATGCATGATGATTTGTGATAACATGGAGAACAACCTGTTATACAGAAAATACTTCTTACTACCACTATACATTATTATTAAATGTTTTTACAATTTTTACATTATAATTATATTGCACACAAGTATTTTTCGTAATTGTACAAATGATAAAAGTTTTATATAATCTCATTTCCGATACTAATATTTTTAAGAAGAACACAAATTTTTGACAACTGTTTTTATTTGGACAAAATGCCAACTTGTGTCTTTAACAGATACATTAATACCAATTCTACCAGATTGCAGGTTGTAATAGTTCTTACAACAATTCAACAATCTTGCAAACATAGTTAAGGTGTTCATAAATGTCTTTTATGGAATATTATTAACTAATGTGGGTGACATTCTGCTACCATGGAAATTCAATTTTTGTGTTGTTTCTCTTATTTGTTAAAGACCGCGGCGTGGTCTAGTTGTAGAGCGTCCGCCTCGCATGCAGAAGGCCGTGGGTTCGATCCCCGGCTGGGTCATACCAAAGACTTTAAAAATGGTACTAGAAGCTTCCTCGCTTGACGCTCGGCATTTAGAGGAGAGTTCTAGGTCTGGTAGGCCCGGTGTCAGTATAATGTGACTGGGTGGGGTATCATACCATGTGTCTGCGGCATGATACTCCAGTGTGACAGCGCTCAGAATACTGTCTCAAGTAGACACCGTCGCGATATGACTGGAAAATTGTTGAAAGCGACGCTAAACACCATACAACACAACAACAACAACTTATTTGTTAAAAACAGATTAATCCAGCTGATCTGCACAGCTGTAAGGCAAATATTGCATTATATGTCAGTAATTGTCATATTGTTATACAGTATATGTCATTAATTGTCATATTGTTATACAGTATATGTCATTATTGTCATATTGTTATACATGTACACACAAAAACAGTTAAGTGTAAAGAGTGGAGAAATCTGAGATCCTGAGAAATTGCAATACAGTCCTGATCATTGTGCTGTCATGAATTTGCAGGTAACAAAAACTTCAATTGTTTTTTGTCCAGTAAGGTATAAAGTCTATAAACACTCATGTTGTGATTTCATGGTACACTCCTGAATGATGTAGCTAAGTTGCACGATTTTAATTGATTGTGGTAGGTCAGAAATGTAATTTTTGCTCCAATATTTTGTAACATGCTGCTGGTTTTTATAAGATATGCCATGATAATTTACAGAATATTTATGGTATAAATTAGAATTTAAATAAAAGAAGATTTATTTATGTTAACTGCAGATGTTTGACATACTATTTATATATACTGTTTTACCTCAATACCAACAACTTGTTGATACAAGTGTAGTTAGCACTGTAATAAATTACATCAGATTTGTGAATGCAAGTCAGTTGAATATAAAATAGTTTTGAAATATGTTTGCATAATATCTATGTAATCTACATTGTATGCTATGTAAAATGTAATGTAACTCTGGCTGATATGATGTCAAACTTATTGATGCCTGTAATGTCCCTCTCCTGGCCAAAGATGGAAGAGTGACTGTGATAATGTTTTGTTTGCATCTGTCCATATGTAATAGCTTTTTCCTGACATGGATAAAATTATTGGATTTCTTATCTGTATGGTTGCTAGGTATTTAAACATTCTTATCTGTATGGTTGATAGGTATTTAAACCGTGTTTCTGTAAAAAAAAACCCAGGTGATTCTTATCTGTATGGTTGCTAGGTATTTAAACCGTATTTCTGTAAAACCCAGGTGATTCCGGGTAAGAATAAGATCATTGTTAATTCTGCAGAGACGAGTCACAAGTATGGCCATTTTTTTCATTTTACTATGCTGTTCATTATATTTTGTTGAATTATCAACTGACTGTGTGGTGTAATTTATTATCTGAGTGCATCATCCTTTTTATAAAGATTCCCACTCTGAATTCTATTTCATTGTTTTGATAAAAATACAAATTATGTCAATAGGGTAGAGACATTATATTTTGTATATTATTTTATTTAACTTATCAACCAGATATGAACACATGGTGGGCCAATCACTAAAGGGTATAGTAAAATGCATATGTATATAATCTGGATTTCATTGAGAAATGGTGGCATATTAACTATCAAGTGATGTAGTTTATTGGAAGAGGCGAATTGAAAGTTTTTACTGAGGATGTTAAACCCATTATTATGTATCAGTATCCCAAGAATCTGTATGACCTCTATAGTTAAATTTGTATTTTCATTAAAATCCATTTTTAGTGAATTGTAATATGTATTATTGTTTTATATTGACTTTCCCTTGTAACTGTATATGTATGTATGTATGTGTGTGTGTATGTATGTGTGTGTGTGTGTGTGTGTGTGTATGTGTGTATGTATGCAGTGTTTATTTAAATGTAAAAGTAATATATTGAAATATTACTGTTTCCTGCAATATATGCTCAATATTCAAGAAAATATATATATACTGGTCAAACACTTTCCATAGCTTTACAAATGTTGCATACCAATATTACTAGTGGTGTGGCCAATGTCACAGTATGAGCAATCTTCTATTGTAGCCAACCATTCTAGATAAATGTTTAATAATTGAAATAACACTGGCACCAGTATCACATCAAATTTTCTTTCCTTCTTTCCACAATAATATTTTTTAGGTCACTTGAGACTGTCTCAAGGGACCTTTTGCAATCGCCTTTTGTCCATTGTCATGCATTGTCCGTCGTGTGTCGATAAACATTTGATATTTTCAACTTCTTCTAAAAAACCTAAATCGTAATGAAATGTTGTATGCAGCATTGTCCCTACCCAACTGGGACCTTGCGGGTGGGGCAAAAACAGTCAAATTTAAGGTAAACTTTATAAATCTTCTTCTTACTGTAGAAAGCACTGGGAAATAAATGGTGAGCATGATTATGGATGTATATGGGTCCTTTATAAAAATTGTGAATTGCATGTCCCTTGGTCTCACTATTTGGGTCTACTTTACTAAATCTATATAAGAGAAAATGACAAAAATGTCATTTCTGATGACTGAATAGACTCGTTTGAATGGTTTTTGGTGTGATTTGTTGTTGCTGACATGAAGGTTAATGCTTGTTTTATTGACAAATTGGTTGACCGTTAAGGCCCATGAGCCTCTTGTTTATTAATGCGTTATCTGGAGTATTAAAGTGGGTGATAAAGAGTACTGGAGAATGTTGGTCACTTGCCAGAGGTTATGTGTTCAATCCCCAACTCAATATGATGCTTCTCAAAAAAATAACATTCAGTAGCAGACTCGAGAATGGTTCATACAAACTTTGACCTTTATTTGCAATCAAGCTAAAATAAATTAGTATAAACTATTTTATATTCTCCATATAATCTATTCATTATTATATGAAAGTCAGTTTGACGAAAACCATTTTTAGCTCACCTGAGCCAAAGGCTCACAGGTGAGCTTTTGTGATCGCCTGGTGTCCGTCGTCTGTCGTTAACTTTTAGCTTCTAACAACTTCTCCTCTGAAACCACTGGGCCAATTTTGATATAACTTCACAGAAATGTTCCTTGAGTGATCCTCTACCAAGTTTGTTCAAGCTATCTTGATACATCGAAAAACATAGCCAACAGGGGGCTGGGTAAGTTTAATTAGTAAAAACTTAAAAAATCTTCTTGTCAGAAACTACTTGCTCCATTTTAAAATAATTTCACAGAAATATTCCTTGGAGGACCCTTTACTAACTTTGTTCAAACCGTAGTGATTCGTCAAAAAACATGGCAGCCAGGGGTTGGGGTTAGTTTACTATATAAGCTTTAGTTAAAACTTAAAAAATCATCTTGTCAGAAACTACTGGCTCGATTTTAAACTAATTTCACAGAAATGTTCCTTGGAGGACCCTTCATCAAGTTTGTTCAAACCATAGTGATTTGTCTAAAAACATGGTAGCCAGGGGGTGGGGTTAGTTAACGATATAAGCTATAGTAAAAACTTAAAAAATCTTCTTGTCAGAACCACTGGATCGATTTTAAAACAATATTGCAGAAATGTTCCTTGGGTGACTCTTAACCAAGTTTGTTCAAGCTGTTGTCATTTGTTAAAAAAACATGACCGCCACAGTGAGGTGCTAGTTTACTATATAGGCAGCTATAGTAAAAACTTCAAAAGCCTTCTTGTCAGAATTTTCTGACCTGATTTCGATGTAGTTTCACTGACATTTACCATGGGTGAACCTCTACCAAGTTTGAACTCTTCTACGCATCTGTTACATCTTCAAAACAAATCAAAAATTCTAACTACTCGCCCATCTCGGTTTTCTGGAATTTTGAGTGTACATGTATTATATAATCTACTTAAGTTGGGTGACTCAAGGTCAGTCATGTGAGCGATATAGGGCCATCTTGGCCCTCTTGTTTTAAATGTACATATAGACCTCAGTTATTTCAATTTTGCAAAATTCTGGTTTGATATATAATGGTTTACACTGCAGCTACTTACAGTTTAAATATAGCATGGTTCAACACTGCAGCTACTGACAGTTTTAATATTGCATGGTTCAACACTGCAGCTACTGACAGTTTAAATATAGCGTGGTTCAACACTGCAGCTACTGACAGTTTTAATATAGCGTGGTTCAACACTGCAGCTACCGACAGTTTTAATATAGCATGGTTCAACACTGCAGCTACTGACAGTTTTAATATAGCATGGTTCAACACTGCAGCTACTGACAGTTTTAATATAGCATGGTTCAACACTGCAGCTACTGACAGTTTTAATATCGCATGGTTCAACACTGCAGCTACTGACAGTTTATGGTAATTAAGGTGCATCACCAATAACTCTGTTCAGTAAATGATGGATAGTTTATTGAATCACAAAGAGGAAGGTCGTGATTTAGTATTTAGTCAGCAAATTTATAGAATTTTAAACCTCAGAGACAAAATGCAATATAAGTTATGGAACACTATATTTAGAATATCCATAATACATGATGTTTGATATAAATGTGCAGGTTTACAGCTAAGATTAAAAAAATATTGCGATATAGGTGGTCTCTTTAAAGGAATCAGTGATATATATTCATGGACATGTCACATACTGAAATTCTTAAAAAATCTAAAACAAAATTTAGCAATTTTGCTTTTTTTTTTATCATTGTACATGACCATTTTGGTAGTGTGCAACCTGATTCCATACAGACATCAATCTGATTTCATGTGAGAATCATTCGGTGATGATTATTTCTAAAGCATTTTGAAATTGAGTTTTTTGTTTTTGTTTTGTTTTAATGTTATAAATAAACTGTAAAATTAGCATGTTTTATTTATTGAACTCTTGGATATATTTTTGCATGTGTTGGCAAAATTTGTAACATTCTATGTCATTTCCTATTACAAACTTATATATATAATTATAATGTATTGCAAAACAGGAAGTGTTTACTGGTTTGAACTTGCATGAAAGTGCCCAATGTGAACATAATTATATTGTTATCCCACACAGTGCCTTGTCACTGATCACATGGTGTGTAAAGTAGTGGAAGTTATTCCCTTCCAAATTATTGCAGCAACAATTGCCAATGAAAATTTTCAAAGTAGACTAAATAGAATAATATTTCATTGGACTCGGAGAAACTTTGGATATAAACGTATATTCAGTCCATAAGCATGAAAAATGTAGATGTGGTCTGATGAACAAGCTACATGGTTCCTACGGTTAGAAGTTTCAACATTGACAAATCTTTGTTGGGTGTAATTGTCCATTATTAAAGCACAGCGAAATAGCAAGTGATTTGTTAAATCAAGCATGTTCCTTACTGGCATTTACAAAGTTATCACATTATCACCAGACTGTATTTATAATGCGTTAGAGCAGCAGATGGATTATAATTAAACAAATTTCTGCCTTTTGTTATGGGAAAATTGATTGAACCTTCTGATATCCATCTTACTGTAGTTTGGTATAAACCATGTCAAATATCTTAAGGCATTGTCAATTTTGGAATTTTGTTTTTTCATCAATTTTTTTTTATGGAAATTTATTTTTTCTTTTAAGATTCTTGTGATCGTGGAATACTCATTTGAATATTCATTTGAATGGTTTTTGGTGTGATTTGTTGTTGCTGACATGACGGTTAATGCTTATGTTTTATTGACAAAAGTTGGAAAATAGATTTATATAGCTTTATGTCATCAAGGATAAACAGGTGATTGTTAAGGCCCATATGCCTCTTGTTTATTTTTCAAATTATAATCTTGAAATACAAGGTAAATATGTGTATAAATAGAATAACAACTAATGGAAATAGACTTCAAAATAAATTGCTTCTTTAAAGAAGGTATATGAATTTTTTTTTATGGTTTACAGATTTAAAAAAAAAATGCTTTCAAATCGAAACAAATTTCCTCCAAAATTATATTGAAAAAAAAATGCTTAACAGTTTACAATTAAATTAAGTTGAACAACATCCAGAAAAACACAAAACTAGATATGACAAAATGTGCACAAAGTGGCTAGTGTGATTTAGATAAATACATACAGATGTACATGAATATAGAATCGTACCATATCTTTAATACTATAAATAATTATAATCTTCTATTCAAGATTTATTTAAAAGAAATAAAAATGGTTGATAATGTTTCTGACAGTAGAATTCAACAAATAAAAAGCGAATGATTCGCAGTTATCTTACACAGATTCGTTGTGTTGAAGATTAATTGAAATGTCTGCTCCATTTGACCGCAACACACACCTCCAGCTTCTCTCTGCATCTTCATGTCCTTGTAAATTTGAGTTACTATAAAGTTGTGCAATCCAGCTCTAAAAACTGGGCCCATCCAAAATATACTGTTTGTAAACATCGTGCATTTGCTTATTTGTGTATACCTTTTACATTTTGTGTATTTGTTATTTAGCTGTTTTATTGAGTTGTATATGTATTAAAAAAAAATCTTTAAAACCATTTTTACTGTTTTTTTATTTTTATTCTGCTTTACCAGCCTTAATGTGTTTTTCATTCTGTATGCCAATCTTAGAAAGTAAAGAAACTTCTTCATTTGAGAAATTACTTTTATTTGTTGGCTGTTTATGAAATATAAACTTCCATGCAATAAGTTAACCCCAGGGCTTCATATAAACTTCCAAGTGAACCCCAGGGCTTCATATAAACTTCCATGCAATAAGTTAACCCCAGGGCTTCATATAAACTTCCATGCAATAAGTTAACCCCAGGGCTTCATATAAACTTCCATGCAATAAGTTAACCCCAGGGCTTCATATGAACTAACATGCAATAAGTTAACCCCAGGGCTTCATATAAACTTCCATGCAATAAGTTAACCCCAGGGCTTCATATAAACTTCCATGCAGTAAGTTGAACCCAGGGCTTCATATAAACTTCCATGCAATAAGTTAACCCCAGGGCTTCATGTAAACTTCCATGCAATAAGTTAACCCCAGGGCTTCATATAAACTTCCATGCAATAAGTTAACCCCAGGGCTTCATATAAACTTCCATGCAATAAGTTGAACCCAGGGCTTCATGTAAACTTCCATGCAATAAGTTGAACCCAGGGCTTCATATAAACTTACATGCAATAAATTGAACCCAGGGCTTCATATAAACTTCCATGCAATAAGTTGAACCCTGGGCTTCATCTAAACTTCCATGCAGTAAATTAACCCCAGGGCTTCATATAAACTTCCATGCAGTAAGTTAACCCCAGGGCTTCATCTAAACTTCCATGCAATAAGTTGAACCCAGGGCCTTATCTAAACTTACATGCAGTAAGTTAACCCCAAGGCTTCATATAAACTTCCATGCAATCAGTTGAACCCAGGGCTTCATCTAAACTTCCATGCAGCAAGTTAACCCCAGGGCTTCATATAAACTTCCATGCAGTAAGTTAACCCCAGGGCTTCATATATACTTACATGCAATAAGTTTACCCGAGGGCTTCATATAAACTTCCATGCAATAAGTTGAACCCAGGGCTTCATCTAAACTTACATGCAATAAGTTAACCCCAGGGCTTCATCTAAACTTCCATGCAATAAGTTGAACCCAGGGCTTCATCTAAACTTCAATGCAATAAGTTGAACCCAGGGCTTCATGTAAACTTACATGCAGTAAGTTAACCCCAGGGCTTCATATAAACTTCCATGCAATAAGATGAACCCAGGGCTTCATGTAAACTTCCATGCAATAAGTATACCCCAGGGCTTCGTATAAACTTACATGCAATAAATTGAACCCAGGGTTTCATATAAACTTCCATGCAATAAATTGAACCAAGGGCTTCATATTAACTTACATGCAATAAGTTAACCCCAGGGCTTCATGTAAACTTACATGCAATAAGTTAACCCCAGGGCTTTATATAAACTTCCATGCAATACGTTTACCCCAGGTCTTCATATAAACTTACATGCAATAAATTGAACCCAGGGCTTCATATAAACTTCCATGCAATAAGTTAACCCCAGGGCTTCATGTAAACTTACATGCAGTAAGTTAACCCCAGGGCTTCATATAAACTTCCATGCAATAAGTTAACACCAGGGCTTCATATAAACTTACATGCAATAAATTGAACTCAGGGCTTCATATAAACTTCCATGCAATAAGTTAACCCCAGGGCTTCATGTTAACTTACATGCAGTAAGTTGACCCCAGGGCTTCATATAAACTTACATGCAGTAAGTTAACCCCAGGGCTTCATATAAACTTCCATGCAATAAGTTGAACCCAGGGCTTCATGTAAACTTCCATGCAATAAGTTGAACCCAGGGCTTCATATAAACTTACATGCAATAAGTTGAACCAAGGGCTTCATATAAACTTCCATGCAATAAGTTGAACCCAGGGCTTCATATAAACTTCCATGCAATAAGTTAACCCCAGGGCTTCATGTAAACTTCCATGCAATAAGTTAACCCCAGGGCTTCATATAAACTTCCATGCAATAAGTTAACCCCAGGGCTTCATATAAACTTCCATGCAATAAGTTGAACCCAGGGCTTCATGTTAACTTCCATGCAATAAGTTGAACCCAGGGCTTCATATAAACTTACATGCAATAAATTGAACCCAGGGCTTCATATAAACTTCCATGCAATAAGTTAATCTTGAAATTCTAATACAATGTTTATAATGACAAAACACAGACTAAATTCAATTTTTGGAGTTGTGACTTTTAGCGTTGAAGTTTGCAAGCTTTGTGCCAAGGACACAGTTCATGTAACAGGTCCAGTTTGTAACGATTGTGCCATGGACAAGATACATGCAACACGTCCGGTTTGTGACAATTTTGCCATGGATATGGTACATGAGCACGTCAAGTGAGTGACAATTGTGCCATAGACACGGTACATATAACAGGTTCAGTTAGTGACAATTGTGCCATGGACATGGTACATGTAACAGGTCCAGTTTATAACAATTGTGCCATGGACAAGATACATGAGCATGTCCAGTTAGTGACAATTGTGCAATGAACATGGTACATATACATGTCCAGTTTGTGACAATTGTGTCATGGACATGATACATGTAACAGGTTCAATTTGTGACAGTTGTACCATGGACATGGTACATGTAACAGGTTCAGTTTGTGACAGTTGTGCCATGGACACAATACATGTAACAGGTCCAGTTTTTGACAGTTGTGCCATGGACAAGGTACATGTAACATGTCCAGTTTGTGAAAATTGTGCCATGGACTTGGTTAATGTAACAGTTTCAATTTGTAACAATTGTACCATGGACATGATACATGTAACAGGTCCAGTTTGACAATTGTGCCATGGACACAGTACATGTTACACGTTCGGTTTGTGACAATTGTGCCATGGACACAGTACATGTAACAGGTCCAAAGTAAGTGACAATTGTGCTATGGACATGGTAAATGTAACAGGTTCAATTTGTAACAATTGTACCATGGACACAGTACATGTAACAGGTCCAGATTGTAACAATTGTACCATGGACACGGTACATGTAACAGGTCCAGTTTGTGACAATTGTGTCATGGACATGATACATGTAACATGTCGAGTTTGTGACATTTATACCATAGACACAGTAATGTAACAGGTCCAGTTTGTAACAATTGCACCATGGACACAGTACATGTAACAGGTCCAGTTCCTGGCAATTGTACCATGGACACAGTACATGTAAACTTCATCTAAACTTCCATGCAGCAAGTTAACCCCAGGGCTTCATATAAACTTCCATGCAGTAAGTTAACCCCAGGGCTTCATATATACTTACATGCAATAAGTTTACCCGAGGGCTTCATATAAACTTCCATGCAATAAGTTGAACCCAGGGCTTCATCTAAACTTACATGCAATAAGTTAACCCCAGGGCTTCATCTAAACTTCCATGCAATAAGTTGAACCCAGGGCTTCATCTAAACTTCAATGCAATAAGTTGAACCCAGGGCTTCATGTAAACTTACATGCAGTAAGTTAACCCCAGGGCTTCATATAAACTTCCATGCAATAAGATGAACCCAGGGCTTCATGTAAACTTCCATGCAATAAGTATACCCCAGGGCTTCGTATAAACTTACATGCAATAAATTGAACCCAGGGTTTCATATAAACTTCCATGCAATAAATTGAACCAAGGGCTTCATATTAACTTACATGCAATAAGTTAACCCCAGGGCTTCATGTAAACTTACATGCAATAAGTTAACCCCAGGGCTTTATATAAACTTCCATGCAATACGTTTACCCCAGGTCTTCATATAAACTTACATGCAATAAATTGAACCCAGGGCTTCATATAAACTTCCATGCAATAAGTTAACCCCAGGGCTTCATGTAAACTTACATGCAGTAAGTTAACCCCAGGGCTTCATATAAACTTCCATGCAATAAGTTAACACCAGGGCTTCATATAAACTTACATGCAATAAATTGAACTCAGGGCTTCATATAAACTTCCATGCAATAAGTTAACCCCAGGGCTTCATGTTAACTTACATGCAGTAAGTTGACCCCAGGGCTTCATATAAACTTACATGCAGTAAGTTAACCCCAGGGCTTCATATAAACTTCCATGCAATAAGTTGAACCCAGGGCTTCATGTAAACTTCCATGCAATAAGTTGAACCCAGGGCTTCATATAAACTTACATGCAATAAGTTGAACCAAGGGCTTCATATAAACTTCCATGCAATAAGTTGAACCCAGGGCTTCATATAAACTTCCATGCAATAAGTTAACCCCAGGGCTTCATGTAAACTTCCATGCAATAAGTTAACCCCAGGGCTTCATATAAACTTCCATGCAATAAGTTAACCCCAGGGCTTCATATAAACTTCCATGCAATAAGTTGAACCCAGGGCTTCATGTTAACTTCCATGCAATAAGTTGAACCCAGGGCTTCATATAAACTTACATGCAATAAATTGAACCCAGGGCTTCATATAAACTTCCATGCAATAAGTTAACCCCAGGGCTTCATGTAAACTTCCATGCAATAAGTTAACCCCAGGGCTTCATGTAAATTTCTATGCAATAAGTTAGCCCCAGGGCTTCATATAAACTTACATGCAATAAGTTGAACCCAATAAGTTAAACCCAGGGCTTCATCTAAACTTCCATGCAATAAGTTGAACCCAGGGCTTCATCTAAACTTACATGCAGTAAGTTAACCCCAGGGCTTCATGTAAACTTCCATGCAATAAATTGAACCCAGGGCTTCATATAAACTTCCATGCAATAAGTTAACCCTAGGGCTTCATGTAAACTTCCATGCAATAAATTGAACCCAGGGTTTCATATAAACTTACATGCAATAAGTTAACCCCAGGGCTGCATATAAACTTACATGCAGTAAGTTAACCCCAGGGCTTCATATAAACTTCCATGCAATAAGTTAACCCCAGGGCTTCATCTAAACTTACATGCAATAAGTTAACCCCAGGGCTTCATATAAACTTACATGCAATAAGTTGAACCCAATAAGTTGAACCCAGGGCTTCATCTAAACTTCCATGCAGTTTAACCCAGGGCTTCATCTAAACTTACATGCAGTAAGTTGACCCCAGGGCTTCATAGAAACTTCCATGCAATAAGTTGAACCCAGGGCTTCATATAAACTTACATGCAATAATTTGAACCCAGGGCTTCATATAAACTTCCATGCAATACGTTGAACCCAGGGCTTCATGTAAACTTCCATGCAATAAGTTGAACCCAGGGCTTCATATAAACTTCCATGCAATAAGTTAACCCCAGGGCTTCATATAAACTTACATGCAATAAGTTGAACCCAGGGCTTCATATAAACTTACATGCAGTAAGTTAATCCCAGGGCTTCATGTAAACTTTGCTCATTGCATACATCTTTGTTCAAATCTCATGAATGTTCAAAAAATGAAGTTAATGTCTTTACAGACAAATTATTATTGTATGATTGTATATATAACATTACTATTGAACAAATCCTTTTACTTTAAACAAGCTTGCTTGATGTAAATGTTACATTTGAAAGGACACAAAACATCAAGGTGGCTGATGATAACCTTGGTTATATGCTTGAAAATGCACTAGTACACAAGAACTACTCCTTATTGTTTCAATATAAAATTGCTACATGCACATGGCATGTCTATGTTTGTTTTTGTCCCCAGCTTTTCAAACAGCAGGAGACACTAATTTGGGTCTATCTGTCCATCCGCCACACTTCAGTTTCCTTGCAATACCTTAAGAATGCCTGAATTAAATCTTTTGAAATTCTAGTACAATGTTTATAATGACAAAACACATGCGAAGTTCAATTTCTGGATTGTGACTTTTGGCGTTGTAGAGTTGTGGCCCTTTATTTATTGAAAAATCGTCACACTTTGGTTTCCATGCAATAACTTAAGAATGCCTGAATATAATCTTGAAATTCTAATACAATGTTTATAATGACAAAACACAGACTAAATTCAATTTTTGGAGTTGTGACTTTTAGCGTTGAAGTTTGCAAGCTTTGTGCCAAGGACACAGTTCATGTAACAGGTCCAGTTTGTAACGATTGTGCCATGGACAAGATACATGCAACACGTCCGGTTTGTGACAATTTTGCCATGGATATGGTACATGAGCACGTCAAGTGAGTGACAATTGTGCCATAGACACGGTACATATAACAGGTTCAGTTAGTGACAATTGTGCCATGGACATGGTACATGTAACAGGTCCAGTTTATAACAATTGTGCCATGGACAAGATACATGAGCATGTCCAGTTAGTGACAATTGTGCAATGAACATGGTACATATACATGTCCAGTTTGTGACAATTGTGTCATGGACATGATACATGTAACAGGTTCAATTTGTGACAGTTGTACCATGGACATGGTACATGTAACAGGTTCAGTTTGTGACAGTTGTGCCATGGACACAATACATGTAACAGGTCCAGTTTTTGACAGTTGTGCCATGGACAAGGTACATGTAACATGTCCAGTTTGTGAAAATTGTGCCATGGACTTGGTTAATGTAACAGTTTCAATTTGTAACAATTGTACCATGGACATGATACATGTAACAGGTCCAGTTTGACAATTGTGCCATGGACACAGTACATGTTACACGTTCGGTTTGTGACAATTGTGCCATGGACACAGTACATGTAACAGGTCCAAAGTAAGTGACAATTGTGCTATGGACATGGTAAATGTAACAGGTTCAATTTGTAACAATTGTACCATGGACACAGTACATGTAACAGGTCCAGATTGTAACAATTGTACCATGGACACGGTACATGTAACAGGTCCAGTTTGTGACAATTGTGTCATGGACATGATACATGTAACATGTCGAGTTTGTGACATTTATACCATAGACACAGTAATGTAACAGGTCCAGTTTGTAACAATTGCACCATGGACACAGTACATGTAACAGGTCCAGTTCCTGGCAATTGTACCATGGACACAGTACATGTAACAGGTCCAGTTTGTAACAATTGTACCATGGACATGGTACAGGTAACAGGTCCAGTTTGTAACAATTGTACCATGGACACGGTACATGTAACAGGTCCAGTTTGTAACAATTGTACCATGGACACTGTACATGTAACAGGTCCAGTTTGTAACAATTGTACCATGGACACTGTACATGTAACAGGTCCAGTTTGTAACAATTGTACCATGGACATGGTACATGTAGCAGGTCCATAGTTACATTGTAGATATCAAAGAGTTACATCATACTCTTACACCAGTTAACAATATACTTTTAGATTCTGACATTTTTTTATAGATAGAAAAGCTGAATGAATGAAGAATGGAAACTTGTTTCAATCAATAAATTATTTATAAATAAGCAAATTATCATAATGTAATATGGACATAGCGTCACTTTTGTACATACTGATACTATATGGACATACGGACACTCCTGTACATGCTGATATTATGTGAACATATGGTCACTCCTGTACATACTGATACTATGTGAACATATGGTCACTCCTGTACATACTGATACTATGTGGACAGATGGTCACTCCTGTACATACTGATATTATGTGAACATATGGTCACTCCTGTACATACTGATACTATGTGGACAGATGGTCACTCCTGTACATACTGATACTATGTGGACAGATGGTCACTCATGTACATACTGATACTATGAAGATATATGGTCACTCCTGTACATACTGATATTATGTGAACATATGGTCTCTCCTGTACATACTGATGCTATGTGGACATATGGTCACTCATGTACATACTGATACTATGTGGACATATGGTCACTCGTGTACATACTGATACTATGTGGACATATGGTCACTCCTGTACATACTGATACTATGTGGACATATGGTCACTCCTGTACATACTGATACTATGTGGACATATGGTAAATCCTGTACATGCTGATACTATGTGCACATATGGTCACTCCTGTACATACTGAAACTATGTGGACATATGGTAAATCCTGTACAAACTGATACATTGTACTATGTGGACATATGGTCACTCGTGTACATACTGATACTATGTGAACATATGGTCACTCCTGTACATACTGATACTATGTGGACATATGGACACTCGTGTTCATACTGATACTATATGGACATACTGATACTATATGGACACTCCTGTACATACTGATACTATTTGGACATATGGTCACTCCTGTACATACTGATACTATGTAGACATATGGACACTCCTGTACATGCTGATACTATGTGGACATATGGTCACACCTGTACATACTGATACTATGTGGACATATGGTCACTCCTGTACATACTGATACTATGTGGAGATATGGTCACTCCTATACATACTGATACTATGTGGGCATATAGTCACTCCTGTACATACTGATACTATGTGGACATATGGTCACTCCTGTACATACTGATACTATGTGGAGATATGGTCACTCCTATACATACTGATACTATGTGGGCATATGGTCACTCCTGTATATACTGATAATTTGTTGACATATGGTCACACCTGTACATACTGATACTATGTGGAGATATGGTTACACCTGTACATACTGATACTATGTGGGCATATAGTCACTCCTGTATATACTGATACTTTGTTGACATATGGTCACACCTGTACATACTGATACTATATGGACACTCCTGTACATACTGATACTATAAGGACATATGGTCACTCCTGTACATACTGATACAATGTGGACATATGGTCACACCTGTACATACTGATACTATGTGGAGATATGGTCACTCCTGTACATACTGATACAATGTGGACATATGGTCACTCATGTACATACTGATACTTTATGGACATATGGTCACTCATGTACATACTGATACTATAAGGACATATGGACACTCCTGTACATACTGATACTATGTGGAGATATGGTCACTCCTGTACATACTGATACAATGTGGAGATATGGTCACTCCTGTACATACTGATACAATGTGGACATATGGTCACTGTTGTACATACTGATACTATGTGGACATATGGTCACTCATGTACATACTGATACTATGAAGACATATGGTCACTCATGTACATACTGATACTATATGGACATATGGTCACTCATGTACATACTGATACTATGTGAACATATGGTCACTGTTGTACATACTGATACTATGTGGACATATGGTCACTCATGTACATACTGATACTATGAAGACATATGGTCACTCATGTACATACTGATACTATATGGACATATGGTCACTCATGTACATACTGATACTATGTGAACATATGGTCATTCATGTACATACTGATACTATGTGAACATATGGTCACCCATGTACATACTGATACTATGTGGAGATATGGTCACTTGTGTACATACTGATACTATATGGACATATGATCACTCGTGTACAAATTTACAGGCCAGACATGAAATCTCAAACAGAAGTTAAATTGTGACCTTGACCTTTGAAGTTGGAGTCTGGGTGTTATGCATGACATGTCACCATGTGATGTTGATCATTTTTAGCAAGTATTTATAAAATCCATCTATGCATGACAAAGTTACAGGCCGGTCACGAAATCTCAAACAAACTCAAAGTATGACCTTGACCTTTGGGGAACAGGTGGTGAGTCTTACACATGACACATTGTCATGTTATGTTGATCATTTGTGGCAAGTGTTTATAAAATTCATTTATGCATGAAAAAGTTATAGGCCGAACACGAAATCTCATACAGACTCAAAGTGTTGCCAAACAAACCTAAAGTGTGACCTTGACCTTTGACATACAGGAATGGGTCTTACGCGCGACATGTCATCATGTCATGCTGATGAATTGAGCCAAATGTTTTGCATTAAAAGTTTCAACAAATCAACTTTCATATTTTTCAAGTTATGCTTTGGACAAGATAGCAGACAGACCCAACTTGGTAACTATATGCTCCCCACAAAATATTTCGAGGAGCATAAAAAGATCATCTATAGAATTAATTTGTCAATTTCTAATTAATGTACGATTTAATTTGTTAGGTAAATAATTCAGACATTGAATGATTATGATGTTATGAAAATAAAAAACTCAGCTGTAGATAGTACAACTCATTCATTCTTTATTCATACATGTACATAGTTTGTTGTTTGAATATGTAGTGAACATTTAAATAGTTCAAAGTAAATAATGATGATATATCAACAATAATGTGAAGTTTATAACTATCACAATTTGGAAAACTTTGCTGTTTTCTTCTGCATTGCTGCCTCAACTGCTATCATCAAGTCACTGCTTTGTAACATTGCCTGATTCCAATATCCCTGAAATATACAAGGGTAAAATATTACACTTACATGCATATGTCTTAAAGACCACCTGGGATATACAAGATAATATGACTTATAGATCACCTGGGATATACAAGGGTAAATCATTACACTCACAAACACATATGCCTTATAGAACACCTGGGATATACAAGATAATATGCCTTATAGATCACCTGGGATATACAAGGCTAAATTATTATACTCACAAACACATATACCTTATAGAACATCTGGGATATACAAGAGAATCTGCCTTATAGAACACCTGGGATATACAAGGGTAAATCATTACACTCACAAACACATATGACTTATAGAACACCTGGGATATACAAGATAATATGCCTTATAGATCACCTGGGATATACAAGGCTAAATTATTATACTCACAAACACATATGCCTTATAGAACATCTGGGATATACAAGAGAATCTGCCTTATAGAACACCTGGGATATACAAGGGTAAATCATTACACTCACAAACACATATGACTTATAGAACACTTGGGATATACAAGATAATATGCCTTATAGATCACCTGGGATATACAAGGCTAAATTATTATACTCACAAACACATATGCCTTATAGAACATCTGGGATATACAAGAGAATCTGCCTTATAGAACACCTGGGATATACAAGGGTAAATTATTATACTCACAAACACATATGCCTTATAGAACACCTGGGATATACAAGGGTAAATTATACTCACACACACACAAGCACTCACACATGCAAGCACGCACGCACGCTAGCACGCACGCACGCACACACACATGCACTTACACATATGCGTTATAGAACACCTGGGATTTACAAGAGAATATGCGTTATAGAACACTTGGGATATAAAAGGGTACATAATTACACTTACACACATATGCCTTATAAAACACCTGTGATATATAAGGATAAATTATTAAACTCACATACATATGTCTTATAAAACACCTGTGATATATAAAGATAAATTATTAAACTCACATATATATGTCTTATAAAACACCTGTGATAAACAAGGGTAAATTATTACACTTGCATATATATGCCTTATAGAACACCTGGGATATACAAGGATAAATTATTAAACTCACATACATATGTCTTATAAAACCTGTGATAAACAAGGGTAAATTATTACACTCATATATATATGCCTTATAGAACACCTGGGATATACAAGGGTAAATTATTAAACTTACATACATATGCCTTATAGAACACCTGGGATATACAAGGATAAATTATTACACTTGCATATATATGCCTTATAGAACACCTGGGATATACAAGGATAAATAATTACACTCACATACATATGCCTTATAGAACACCTGGGATATACAAGGATAAATTATTACACTCATATATATATGCCTTATAGAACACCTGTGATATACAAGGGTAAATTATTACACTTACATACATATGCCTTATATAACACCTAGGATATACAAGGGTAAATTAATACACTCACATACAAATTCCTTATTGAACACCTGGGATATACAAGGATAAACTATTATACTTACATACATATGACTTATAGAACACCTGGTATACACAAGGATAAATAAATACATTCACATACATAAGCCTCATAAAACATCTGGCATATACAAGGGTAAATTATTACACTCACATACATATGCATTATAGTACACCTGTGATATACAAGGGTTATTTATTACACACATACACACATATATGCCTTATAGAACAATTGGGATATACAAGGGTATAAAACACCTGTGATATACCAGGGTAAATTATTACAGTTACATATGCCCCATAGAACACCTGGGATATACAAGGGTAAATTATTACACTTACATACATATGCCTCATAGAACAACTGGGATATAAAAGGGTAAATTACTATACTTACATACATATGTATTATAGGACACCTGGGATATATATACAAGGGTTAATTATTATACATACATATCCCTCATAGAACACCTGGGATAAAAAAGGGTAAATTGATACACTCACATATATATGCCTTATAGAACAACTGGGATATAAAGGGTAAATTATTATACTCACACACACTTATGCCTCATAAAACACCTGGGATATACAAGGGTAAATTATTACACTCACACACATATGCCTTATAGAACATCTGGGATATACAAGGGTCAATTAATACTCTCACATACATATGCCTCATAGAAAATCTGGGATATACGAGGGTAAATTATTATACTTACATACATATGCCTTATAGAACAACTAGGATATATAAGGGTGAATTATTTAATTACATACATATGACTTATAGAACACCTGGGATATACAAGGGTAAATTATTATCCTTACATACCTCTGCTTTATAGAACACCTGGGATATACAAGGATAAATTATTACACTTACATTCATATGCCTTATAGAACACAAGGCATATAAAAGGGAGAATTATTACACTTACATACATATGACTTATAGAACACCTGGGATATACAACGGTAAATTATTACACTTACATACATATGCCTTATAGCACACATGTGAAATACAAGGACTGTTTATTACACTTACATACATATGCCTTATAGAACACCAGGGATATACAGAGGTAAATTATTACACTTACATACATATGACTTATAGAACACATGGGATATACAAAGATAAATTATTACACTCACATACATCTGCTTTATAGAACACCTGGGATATACAAGGGTATATTATTACACTCACATATATATGCCTTATAGAACACCTGCGATGTACAAGGTAAATTATTATACTCACACACATATGCCTCATAAAACACCTGGGATATACAAGGGTAAATTATTACACTCACACACACACACATATGCCTCATAGAACATCTGGGATATACAAGGGTAAATTATTACACTCACATACTTAGGCATTATAGAACACCTAGGATATACAAGGGTTAATTATTATACTTAGATACATCTGCCTTATAGAACACCTGGGATATACAAGGGTAAATTATTACTCTCACATACATATGCCTTATCAAAAACCTTGGATCTAGAAGGGTTATTATTACTCTCACATACATATGCCTTATAGCACACCTGTGATATACAATGGTTATTTATTACACTCACATACATATGCCTTATAGAAAACCTGTGATATACAAAGGTAAATTATTACACTAAAAAACATATGCCTTATAGAACACCTGGGATATACAAGGGTAAATTATTACACTCACATATATATGCCATATAGAACACCTGAGATATACAAGTGTAAATTATTATACTCACACACATATGCCTCATAAAACACCTAGGATATACAATGGTAAATTATTACACTCACACACACATATGCCTTATAGAACACCTGGGATATACAAGGGTAAATTACAACACTCACATATGCATCATAGAACACCTGGGATATACAAGGGTAAATTATTATACTTACATACATATGCCTTATAGATCACCTGTGATATACGAGGGTAAATTATTACACTCACATACATATGCCTTATAGTACACCTGGGATATACAAGAATTATGCCTTATAGAACACCTGTGATATACAAAGATAAATTATTATACTTACATACATATGCCTTATAGAGCACCTGTGATATACGAGGGTAAATTATTACACTCACATACATATGCTTATCAAAAACCTGGGATATACAAGGATAAATTATTATACTTACATACATATGCCTTGTAGAACAACTGTGATATACAAGGGTAAATTATAACACTCACATACATATGCCTTATAGAACACCTGAGATATACAAGGGTAAATTATTACACTTACATATATATGCCTTATAGAACATCTTGAACATACAAGGGTAAATTATTATACTTACAAACATCTGCCTCATAAAACACTTGGGATATTCAAGGGTAAATTATTACACTCACACACATATACCTTATAGAATACCTGGGATATACAAAGGTTAATTATTACACTTACATATGGATCATAGAACACCTGTGATAAACAAGGGTTAATTAATACACTTACATACATATGCCTTATAGAACACCTGGGATATACATGGGTAAATTAATACACTTACATACATATGCCTTATAAAACACCTGAGATATATATGGGTAGTCTATTATACTTACATACATATGCCTTAAAGAACACCTTGGATACACAAGGGTAAATTATTACACTCACATACATTTGCTTTATAGAACACCTAGGATATACGAGGGTCAATAAATACACCTACATATATATGCCTTATAGAACACCAGGGATATACAAGGGTAAATTATTACAATTACATACATATGCCTCAAAGGACACCTGGGATATACAAGGGTTAATTATTATTATTACATACATAGACCTTATAGAACACCTGGGGTATACAAGGGAGAATTGTTACACTTACATACATATGTCTTATAGAACACCTGGGATATACAAGGGAGAATTATTACACTAACATAAATATGCCTTATAGAACACCTGGGATATACAAAGGTAAATTATTACACTTACATACATATGCCTCACTGAACACTTGGGATATACAAGGGTAAATTATTACACTTACATACATATGACTCACTGAACACTTGGGATATACAAGGGAGAATTATTACACTTACATACATATGTCTTATAGAACACCTGGGATATACAAGGGAGAATTATTATACTTACACGCATATGTCTTATAGAACACCTGGGATATACAAGGGTAAATTATTACACTTACATACATATGCCTCATAGAACACCTGGGATATACAAGGGAGAATTATAACACTTACATACATATGTCTTATAGAACAGCTTGGATATACAGGGGCAAATTATTACACTATATGCCTCATAGAACACCTGGGATATACAAGGGAGAATTATTATACTTACATACATATGTCTTATAGAACACTTGGGATATACAAGGGTAAATTATAACACTTACATAGATATGCCTTTTAGAACACCTAGGATATACAAGGGTAAATTATTACACCTACATACATATGGCTTAAAGAACACCTGGGATATACATGGGTAAATTATTACACTTACATACATATGCCTTATAGAACACCTGGGATACACAAACGTAAATTATTACACTTACATACATATGCCTCATAGAACAACTAGGATATACAAGGGTAAATTAGTATACTTACATACATATGCCTTATAGAACACCTGGGATATACAAGGGTAAATTATTACATTTACATTCTTATGCCTTAACACTTAGGGTATACAAGAGTAAATTATGTTGTTTAATTTTTTTTAAACTTATTTATATGAAATTGATTATGAAAGAAGTTCTTACAACTGAGATAAATCATGCTCAATACCAGGGTAGAACCAGTATTAGGTACTGTATATTCCGATAAAGTGTTTTAGTGGACTATACAAAGGTAAAAATTATTACACATGTATTACAGAGCACCTGGAATCAAGGACTCGTATAATTTGTTGCTGGAACACACAGGGGTATATAATCAAAGTTATACTTGTAACTCCTTCAGAACACCAATAATAAACACAGATGCCATTTCAATTTCCCAATTTTTTTTTGGAAAAGTGGGGACAATAATTAGTCATACCTGCCCTATAGAACAATGGAATACACAAGGGTGTTTTTAAGACCACATAGTTTTGTGTCCATATAGGTTTGTTACTGGTTCTATCTTGAATAATGTTGAGGGTGTTTCTTAATGTTTTTTAAAACTGACTTTCTGAAACTCATGAGCTGATTATGAAAATTCTTTGTATACAGACAGAACTACAAACACGTTTCTGTAGCTTGCAGATGTTATTTTAAAGACTGAATTCCAGAGAGGATGTCTGAGGCTTATATGCTACTGATCTGGGTCTTCACTGTTTACTGTGTCATCAATGGGACCAAAATGCAGGACTTACAATCTGGTCTAAACCTTCCTGTACACTATGGTCCCTGGCATACACCATACATATCTTGGTTCCCTGCACAGCTATAGGACTTTTACTGGCAATGAGAGAGGCTGTGTCTAGTGCTGCCTCCACCAAGGCAGATTTGTCTGGTAACACTCGACTGAAATGTGAGGTATAGAAGTGTTATATCTTGGTTCCCTTTACAGCTATAGGGCTTTTACTAGCAATGACAGAGGCTGTGTCTAGTGCTGCCTCTGCCAAGGCAGATTTGTCTGGTAACACTGGATTGAAATTTGAGGTATAGAAGTGTTATATACACCATACATATCTTGGTTCCCTGCACAACTATAGGATTTTTACTTGCAATGAGAGAGGCTGTGTCTAGTGCTGCCTCTACCAAGACAGATTTGTCTGGCAATACTGGACTGAAATTTGAGGTATAAAAGTTTAATATACACCATACATATCTTGGTTCCCTGCACAGCTATAGGATTTTTACTTGCAATGAGAGAGGCTGTGTCTAGTGCTGCCTCTACCAAGACAGATTTGTCTGGCAACACTGGACTGAAATTTGAGGTATAGAAGTTTTATATAAACCATACATATCTTGGTTCCCTGCACAGCTATAGGATTTTTACTGGCAATGAGAGAGGCTGTGTCTAGTGTTGCCTCTACCATGGCAGATTTGTCTGATAACACTCTACTGAAATATGAGGTATAGAAGTGTTATATCTTGGTTCCCTGTACAGCTATAGGACTTTTACTGGCAATGAGAGAGGCTGTGTCTAGTGCTGCCTCTACAAAAGCAGATTTGTCTGATAATACTAGACTGAAATTTGAGGTATAGAAGTGTTATATACACCATACATAATTATCTTGGTCCCTGCACAGCTATAAGACTTTTACTGGCAATGGGAGAGACTGTGCCTAGTGCTGCCTCTACCAAGGCAGATTTGTCTGGTAATACTGGACTGAAATTTGAGGTATAGAAGTGTTATATACACCATACATAATTATCTTGGTCCCTGCACAGCTATAAGACTTTTACTGGCAATGGGAGAGACTGTGCCTAGTGCTGCCTCTACCAAGGCAGATTTGTCTGGTAACACTGGACTGAAATTTGAGGTATAGAAGTATTATATCTTGGTTCCCTGTGCAGCTATAGGACTTTTACTGGCAATGAGAGAAGCTGTGTCTAGTGCTGCCTCTACCAAGGCAGACTTGTCTGGTAGCACTGGACTGAAATTTGAGGTATAGAAGTGTTATATATACCATATATATCTTGGTTCCCTGCACAGCTATAGGATTTTTACTGGCAATGAGAGAGGCTGTGTCTAGTGCTGCCTCTACCAAGGCAAATTTGTCTGGTAACACTCGACTGAAATGTCAGGTATAGAAGTGTTATGTACACCATACATATCTTGGTTCCCTGTATAGCTATAGGACTTTTACTGGCAATGAGAGAGGCTGTGTCTAGTGCTGTCTCTATCAAGGCAGATTTGTCTGGAAACACTGGTTGAAATGTGACATTCAGAAGTCTTATATCTCGGTTCAATGCACAGCTATAGGACTTTTACTGGCAATGAGAGAAGCTGTGTCTAGTGCTGCCTCTACCAAGGCAGATTTGTCTGGTAACACTTGACTGAAATTTGAGTTATAGAAGTGTTGTATACACCATACATAATTATCTTAGTCCCTGTACAGCTATAGGACTTTTACTGGCAATGAGAGAGGCTGTGTCTAGTGCTGCATCTACCAAGGCAGATTTGTTTGGTAACACTTGTCTGAAATGTGAGGTATAGAAGTGCTATATCTTGGTCCTTGTACAGCTATAGGACTTTCACTAGCAATGAGAGACTGTGTCTAGTGCTGCCTCTACCAAGGCAGATTTGTCTGCTATCACTCTGTTGAAATATGAGGTATAGAAGTGTTATATACACCATATATATCTTGGTTCCCTGTACAGCTATAGGATTTTTACTGGCAATGAGAGAGGCTGTGTCTAGTGCTGCCTCTACCAAGGCAAATTTGTCTGGTAACACTCGACTGAAATTTGAGGTATAGAAGTGTTATGTACACCATACATATCTTGGTTCCCTGTATAGCTATAGGACTTTTACTGGCAATGAGAGAGGCTGTGTCTAGTGCTGTCTCTATCAAGGCAGATTTGTCTGGAAACATTCGGCTGAAATGTGACATTCAGAAGTCTTATATTTCGGTTCAATGCACAGCTATAGGACTTTTACTGGCAATGAGAGAAGCTGTGTCTAGTGCTGCCTCTACCAAGGCAGATTTGTCTGGTAACACTTGACAGAAATTTGAGTTATAGAAGTGTTGTATACACCATATATAATTATCTTAGTCCCTGTACAGCTATAGGACTTTTACTGGCAATGAGAGAGGCTGTGTCTAGTGCTGCATCTACCAAGGCAGATTTGTCTGGTAACACTTGTCTGAAACGTGAGGTATAGAAGTGCTATATCTTGGTCCTTGTACAGCTATAGGACTTTCACTGGCAATGAGAGGCTGTGTCTAGTGCTGCCTCTACCAAGGCAGATTTGTCTGCTATCACTCTGTTGAAATATGAGGTATAGAAGTGTTATATACACCATATATATCTTGGTTCCCTGTACAGCTATAGGACTTTTACTGGCAATAAGAGAGGTGGTGCCTAGTGCTGTTTCTACCAAGGCAGATTTATCTGGTAACACTCTACTGAAATTTGAGGTATAGAAGTGTTATATACACCATACATAATTATCTTGGTCCCTGTACAGCTATAGGACTTTTACTGGCAATGAGAGAGGCTGTGTCTAGTGCTGCCTCTACCAAGGCAGATTTGTCTGGTAACACTTGTCTGAAATTTGAGATATGGAAGTGCTATATCTTGGTCCTTGTACAGCTATAGGACTTTTACTGGCAATGAGAGTGCTGCCTCTACCAAGGCAGATTTGTCTGGAAACACTTGTCTGAAATGTGAGGTATAAAAGTGTTATATCTTAGTCCCTGTACAGCTATAGGATTTTCACTGACAATGACAGAGGCTGTGTCTAGTGCTGCCTCTACCAAGGCAGATTTGTCTGGTAACACTCGGTTGAAATGTGAGGTATAGAAGTGTTATATACACCATATATATCTTGGTTCCCTGTACAGCTATAGGATTTTTACTTGCAATGAGAGAGGCTGTGTCTAGTGCTGTCTCTACCAAGACAGATTTGTCTGGCAACACTGGACTGAAATTTGAGGTATAGAAGTTTTATATAAACCATACATATCTTGGTTCCCTGCACAGCTATAGGATTTTTACTTGCAATGAGAGAGGCTGTGTCTAGTGTTGCCTCTACCAAGGCAGATTTGTCTGGTAACACTCTACTAAAATATGAGGTATAGAAGTGTTATATCTTGGTTCCCTGTACAGCTATAGGACTTTTACTGGCAATGAGTGAGGCTGTGTCTAGTGCTGCCTCTACAAAAGCAGATTTGTCTGGTAATACTAGACTGAAATTTGAGGTATAGAAGTGTTATATACACCATACATAATTATCTTAGTCCCTGTACAGCTATAAGACTTTTACTGGCAATGGGAGAGACTGTGCCTAGTGCTGCCTCTACCAAGGCAGATTTGTCTGGTAATACTGGACTGAAATTTGAGGTATAGAAGTGTTATATACACCATACATAATTATCTTGGTCCCTGCACAGCTATAAGACTTTTACTGGCAATGGGAGAGACTGTGCCTAGTGCTGCCTCTACCAAGGCAGATTTGTCTGGTAGCACTGGACTGAAATTTGAGGTATAGAAGTATTATATCTTGGTTCCCTGTGCAGCTATAGGACTTTTACTGGCAACGAGAGAAGCTGTGTCTAGTGCTGCCTCTACCAAGGCAGACTTGTCTGGTAACACTGGACTGAAATTTGAGGTATAGAAGTGTTATATATACCATATATATCTTGGTTCCCTGCACAGCTATAGGATTTTAACTGGCAATGAGAGAGGCTGTGTCTAGTGCTGCCTCTACCAAGGCAAATTTGTCTGGTAACACTCGACTGAAATGTCAGGTAAAGAAGTGTTATGTACACCATACATATCTTGGTTCCCTGTATAGCTATAGGACTTTTACTGGCAATGAAAGAGGCTGTGTCTAGAGCTGTCTCTATCAAGGCAGATTTGTCTGGAAACACTCAGTTGAAATGTGACATTCAGAAGTCTTATATCTCGGTTCAATGCACAGCTATAGGACTTTTACTGGCAATGAGAGAAGCTGTGTCTAGTGCTGCCTCTACCAAGGCAGATTTGTCTGGTAGCACTTGACTGAAATTTGAGTTATGGAAGTGCTATATCTTGGTCCCTGTACAGCTATAGGACTTTTACTGGCAATAAGAGAAGCTGTGTCTAGTGCTGCATCTACCAAGGCAGATTTGTCTGGTAACACTTGCCTGAAATGTGAGGTATAGAAGTGCTATATCTTGGTCCTTGTACAGCTATAGGACTTTCACTGGCAATGAGAGGCTGTGTCTAGTGCTGCAGATTTGTCTGCTATAACTATGTTGAAATATGAGGTATAGAAGTGTTATAAACACCATACATAATTATCTTGGTCCCTGTTCAGGTATAGGATTTTACTGGCAATGAGAGAGGCTGTGTCTTGTGCTGCCTCTATCAAGGCAGATTTGTCTGGTAACACTTGTCTGAAATTTGAGGTTTGGAATTGCTATATCTTGGTCCTTGTACAGCTATAGGACTTTTACTGGCAATGAGAGTGCTGCCTCTACCAAGGCAGATTTGTCTAGAAACACTTGTCTGAAATGTGAGGTATAGAAGTGTTATATCTTAGTCCCTGTACAGCTATAGGATTTTCACTGACAATGACAGAGGCTGTGTCTAGTGCTGCCTTTACCAAGGCAGATTTGTCTGGTAACACTCGGTTGAAATGTGAGGTATAGAAGTGTTATATACACCATGTATATCTTGGTTCCCTGTACAGCTATAGGACTTTTACTTGCAATAAGAGAGTCTGTGTCTAGTGCTGTCTCTACCAAGGCAGATTTGTCTGGTAACACTCAACTGAAATTTGAGGTATAGAAGTACTATACATGTAGTTCTAATAATTCGAAACTCTCTTCCTATTTTCAAGTTTTTAACATGGCATATAGTTAGTGTATTTTAAGATGTGCGGTAAACATTTTGTTTCTAATAACAAACTAGATTGTGAGCTGTCTGTTGACAGAACATGATCAATAAGTGTCAATTATGAGTACAATCATTATTTGAAGAATCAAACAAAAGTGTGATAAATCTGAATAAATCCAGAAAGTCCAGAAATGGGCAATTATTCTTTTATATAAACCGTAAATCTGTTACCTTAAGATGCAAGTTAATCATGCTGTGTAATAAGTTTGATAGCACTGGTATAAAAACTGTAAGAGAAGTTTGAAGACAAAAAACCCTATGATTGATAATTTATACACAATATTTCTAAGTTAAGAATGAAACTATTTAATAAAACAAAAAGACCTGAATCGCTGTACTGGCAACAGATGCTACATGTAATAAAAAACTTTCAGAGAAAATGTTGTTTTTTTTTAAATTTTACTTGAATTGTGCTATATAAGCCCTGTGGAAGGGGCATTTGTGGTTGAGATCTTGTGGTTGTATAACTGCTGTGCAAGTTTGGTTAGGATTCGATGAAAAATGAAGGTGCTATCCGATCTACAGCATTTCCCTATATAACCCTATGTAAAACAGTGACCCCTGTGGCAGCCCAAAATGTGACCTCGGGGGCCCGACTTAAACAGATCTTTTAAAAAACCTCCATGCTATGCTACATGTAAAATATCTAAGGTCTAGGCCTTGACCTTTCAGAGAAACTAATTTTTAAAATTTTACATAAAATGTGCTTATAAGCTCATTTGTGGTTGAATCACGCTGGTTCAAGAAATCATCAGAAATCTTGTGGTTATATAACTGTTGTGCAAGTTTGGTTAAGATTAAATGGAAAATAAAGGCGATATCATGTCTACAACATTTTCCATATATAACTGTAAGTTGAACAGTGAGCCCTGTGGCGGCCCCAAATTTGACCCAAGGGACCCGACTTAAACAAACCTTTTAGGGGGCCCCATGCAATGCATCATTGGATACCCATGTGTGATTCATTCCGATACTCTCCATTTATCACCCGTGGGAAAATACGCTAGCTTTGCATCATTTTATTTGAACAGAACAGAACAAAATACAGCTAATGTTAACGTCTTATCAAAACTGCATTGACACGAAACTAGCGTTGCGACTGGATAACATTTCCTTCATGAAATTGTGAAGGAACCAATCATATGGTTGCATCGTGGCTCGGTAGAAATGATGCAAAACTAGTGTAATATCCCACGGGTGATGGATCTAGAGTATCAGAATTGACAACAGTGAGTATCTGACGATGCATGCAATGCTTCATGTAAAATATCTAAGATCTAGGCCTTGAACTTTCAGAAAAACTGTTTTTTTAAATTTTACTAAAAATGTGTAAGTTTGGTTAAGATTTAATGAAAACTGAAGGTGCTATCGCGTCTACAAGAAAAAGGTTGAAGGAAGGACAGATGGAAGAATTTACCATGAAATAAGCCCGCTGGCCTTTGGCAAGTAGAGCTATAAAAAAGAACTGCATCAAAATTTTAAAACCCTTTTTTCTTCTTGCTGAAATAATGTATAATGCAGAGCCATGTTGTAAAAGTGTGCTGATGATGAAGACATACTTTACAAATCAGACACCAATCGATACCTTACAAATCCAACATCAATAAATACCTTACAAATCCCACATCAATCAATGTCTTACAAATCCCACATCAATTAATACTTTACAAATCCCACATCAATCAATGTCTTACAAATCTCACAATCAATGTCTTACAAATCCCACATCAATCAATATCTTACAAATCCCACATCAATCAATGTCTTACAAATCCCACATCAATCAATACTTTTCAAATCTCACATCAATCAATGTCTTACAAATCCCACATCAATTAATACCTTACAAATCCCACATCAATCAATGTCTTACAAATCAAGCATCAATCAATACCTTACAAATCCCACATCAATCAATGTCTTACAAATCACACATCAATCAATACTTTTCAAATCTCACATCAATCAATGTCTTTCAAATCCCACATCAATTAATACCTTACAAATCCCACATCAATCAATGTCTTACAATCATGCATCAATCAATACCTTACAAATCACACATCAATCAATTACTTACAATTCACACATCAATCAATACCTAACAAATCACACATCAATCAATACTTTACAAAACACACATCAATCAATACCTTAAAATCCCACATCAATCAATACCTAAAATCAAACATCAATCAATACCTTACAAATCAAACATCAATCATTATCTTACAAATCACACATCAATAAATACCTTACAAATCAATCATCAACCAATACCTTACAAATCAAACATCAGTTAAAACTTTACTAATCACACATCAATTTATACCCCACAAATCCCACATCCATCAATGTCTTACAAATCACACATCAATCCACACCTTACAAATCCAACATCAATCAATACCTTAAAAATCACATATCAATCAATACCCTACAAATCACACATCAATCAATACCTTACAAATCACATATCAATCAATACCCTACAAATCACACATAAATCAATACCTTACCAATCACACATCAATTAATACCTTACAAATCACATATCAATCAATACCCTACAAATCACACATAAATCAATACCTTACCAATCACACATCAATTAATACCTTACAAATCACACATCAACCAATACATTACAAATCCCACATCAATCAATGTCTTACAAATCACACATCAATCAATACCTTACAAATCTCACATCAATAAAAACTTTACAAATCCCACATTATTCAATGTCTTACAAATCACACATCAATCAATACCTTACAAATCTCACATCAATCCATGACTTACAAATCCCACATCAATCAATACCTTAAAAATCACACATCAATCAATACCATACCAATCCCACATCAATCAATACCTTACTAATCACACATCAATCAATGACTTACAAGTCACACATCAATCAATACCTTAAAAATCCCACATCAATCAATACCTTACAAATCCTACATCAATTAATACCTTACAAATCCCACATCAATTAATACCTTAAAAATCCCACATCAATCAATGTCTAACAAATCCCACTTCAATCAATACCATAAAAATCCAACATCAATCAATACCTTACAAATCCAACATCAATTAATACCTTACAATACCACATCAATCAATGCCTTACAAATCAAACATCAATCAATACCTTACACATCCCACAGCTATCAATGTCTTACAAATCCTATATCAATCAATACCTTAAAAATCCCACATCAATCAATACTTTACCAATCACACATCAATTAATACCTTACCAATCCCACATCAATTAATACCTCACAAATATCACATCAATTAAAACCTTACAAATCCCACATAAATCAATGTCTTACAAATCACACATCAGTTAATACCTTACCAATCCCACATCAATCAATACCTTAAAAATCCCACATCAATCAATAACTTACAAATCCCACATTAATGAATACATTACCAATCCCATATCAATCAATAACTTACAAAAACCACATTAATGAATACATTACCAATCCCACATCAATCAATACCTTGCAAATCCCACATCAATCAATACCTTACAAATCACACATCAATCAAATCCTTAAAAATCCCACATCAATTAATACCTTATAAAAATCACATATCAATCAATACCTTACAAATCAAACATCAATTAATACCTTACAAATCCCACATCAATCAATACCTTACAAATCCCACATCAATCAATACCTTACAAATCACATATCAATCAGTTCCTTAAAAATCACAAATCAATCAATACTTTACAAATCACAAATCAATCAATACCTTACAAATCACACATCAATTAATACCTTACCAATCACACATCAAACAATTCCTTAAAAATCAAAAATCAATCAATACCTTACAAATCACACATCAATTAATACCTTACCAATCACACATCAAACAATTCCTTAAAAATCAAACATCAATCAATGTCTTACAAATCACACATCAATCAATACCATACAAATCCCAAATCAATCAATGTCTTACAAATCACACATCAATCCATACCTTACAAATCCCACATCAATCAATACCTTACAAATCACATATCAATCAATACCCTACAAATCACACATCAATCAATACCTTACAAATCACATATCAATCAAAACCATACAAATCACACATAAATCAATACCTTACAAATCAAACATCAATTAATGTCTTGGAAATTACACATCAATCAAATCTTTACAAATCATACAATAATTAATACCTTACAAATCACACACCAATCATTTCCTTACAAATGCCACATCAACCAATACCTTACAACCTTACAAATCATACATCATTTAATGTCTTACAAATCACACATCAATCAATACATTATAACCTTACAAATCCCATATCAATCAATACCTTACAAATCACAAATAAGAAAATACCTTACAAATCACACATCAATCAATGTCTTACAAATCACACATCAATCAATACCTTACAAATCTCACATCAATCAAAACTTTACAAATCCCACATAATTCAATGTCTTACAAATCACACATCAATCAATACCTTACAAATCTCACATCAATCCATGACTAACAAATCCTACATCAATCAATACCTTAAAAATCACACATCAATCAATACCATACCAATTCCACACCAATCAATACCTTACCAATCCCATATCAATAAATATCTTACAAATCCCACATCAATCAATGTCTTACAAATCACACATCAATCAATACCTTTCAAATCCAACATCAATCAATGTCTTACAAATCCCACATCAATCAATACCTTACAAATCCCACATCAATTAATACCTTACAATACCCATGTCAATCAATGTCTTACAAATCACGCATCAATCAATACCTTACAAATCACACATCGATCAATTACTTACAATTCACACATCAATCAATACCTTAAAAATCCCACATCAATCAATACCTTACAAATCTATCATCAACCAATACCTTACAAATCAAACATTAATTAAAACTTTACTAATCACACATCAATTTATACCCTACAAATCCCACATCTATCAATGTCTTACAAATCACACATCAATCCACACCTTACAAATCCAACATCAATCAATACCTTACAAATCACATATCAATCAATACCCTACAAATCACACATCAATCAATACCTTACAAATCACATATCAATCAATACCCTACAAATCACACATAAATCAATACCTTACCAATCACATATCAATTAATACCTTACAAATCACACATCAACCAATACCTTACAAATCCCACATCAATCAATGTCTTACAAATCACACATCAATCAATACCTTACAAATCTCACATCAATCAAAACTTTACAAATCCCACATTATTCAATGTCTTACAAATCACACATCAATCAATACCTTACAAATCTCACATCAATCCATGACTTACAAATCCTACATCAATCAATACCTTAAAAATCCCACATCAATCAATACCATAACAATCCCACATCAATCAATACCTTACAAATCACACATCAATCAATGACTTACAAGTCACACATCAATCAATACCTTAAAAATCCCACATCAATCAATACCTTACACATCCTTCATCAATTAATACCTTACATATTACACATTAATTAATACCTTAAAAATCCCACATCAATCAATGTCTAACAAATCACAAATCAATCAATACTATAAAAATCCAACATCAATCAATACCTGACAAATCCAACATCAATTAATACCCTACAATACCATATCAATCAATGTCTTACAAATCAAACATCAATCAATACCTTACACATCCCTGAGCAATCAATGTCTTACAAATCCCACATCAATCAATACCTTAAAAATCCCACATCAATCAATACTTTACAAATCCCACATTAATTAATACATTACAAATCCCACATCAATTAATACTTCACAAAATCTCGCATCAATTAAAACCTTACAAATCCCACATAATCAATGTCTTTCAAATCACACATCAATTAATACCTTACAAATTCCACATCAATCAATACCTTAAAAATCCCACATCAATCAATACCTTACAAATCCCACATTAATTAATACCTTACCAATCCCACATCAATCAATACCTTGCAAATCCCACATCAATCAATACCTTACAAATCACACATCAATCAATTCCTTAAAAATCCCACATCAATCAATACCTTATAAAAATCACATATCAATCAATACCTTACATTCAAATCAAACATCAATTAATACCTTACAAATCCCACATCAATCAATACCTTACAAATCCCACATCAATCAATACCTTACAAATCACATATCAATCAATTCCTTAAAAAATCACACATCAATCAATACTTTACAAATCACACATCAATCAATACCTTACAAATCACACATCAATTAATACCTTACCAATCACACATCAAACAATTCCTTAAAAATCAAACATCAATCAATACCTTACAAATCACACATCAATTAATACCTTACCAATCACACATCAAACAATTCCTTAAAAATCAAACATCAATCAATGTCTTACAAATCACACATCAATCAATACCATACAAATCCTACATCAATCAATACCTTACAAATCACATATCAATCAATACCCTACAAATCACACATCAATCAATACCTTACAAATCACATATCAATCAAAACCATACAAATCACACATAAATCAATACCTTACAAATCAAACATCAATTAATGTCTTGGAAATTACACATCAATCATTTCCTTACAAATGCCACATCAACAAATACCTTACAACCTTACAAATCATACATCATTTAATGTCTTACAAATCACACATCAATCTATACATTATAACCTTACAAATCCCATATCAATCAATACCTTACAAATCACAAATAAGAAAATACCTTACAAATCAAACATCAATCAATACCTTACAAATGCCACATCAATCATTACCTTACAAATCAAACATCAATCAAAACTTTACGAATAACACATCAATTAATAACTAACAAATCACACATCAACCAATACCTTACAAATCTCACATCAAAAAATACCTTACAAATCACACATCAACAAATACCTTACAAATCACACATCAATCAATACCTTACAAATCAAACATAAAAAATACCTAACAAATCACATATCAGTCAATACCTTACGAATTAAACATTAATCAATGTCTTACAAATCTCAGATCAGTCAACACCTTACAAATCAATCATCAACCAAAACCTTACAAATCAAACATCAATTAAAACTTTACTAATCACACATCAATTTATACCCTACAAATCCCACATCCATCAATGTCTTACAAATCACACACCAATCCACACCTTACAAATCCAACATCAATCAATACCTTACAAATCACATATCAATCAATACCCTACAAATCACACATAAATCAATACCTTACCAATCACACATCAATTAATACCTTACAAATCACACATCAACCAATACCTTACAAATCTCACATCAATCCATGACTTACAAATCCCACATCAATCAATACCTTAAAAATCACACAGCAATCAATACCTTACCAATCACACATCAATTAATTCCTTAAAATCCCACATCAATCAATACCTTACCAATCATACATCAATCAATTACTTACAAGTCACACATCAATCAATACTTTAAAAATCACACATCAATCAATACCTATCAAATCCTACATCAATAAATACCTTACAAATCACACATCAATCAATACTTTACAAATCACACATCAATCAATACCTTGCAAATTACATATCAACCAATACCTTACAAATCCCACATCAATCAATGTCTTACAAATCACATATCAATCAATACCTTACAAATCTCACATCAATCAGAACTTTACAAATCCCACATTATTCAATGTCTTACAAATCACACTTCAATCAATACCTTACAAATCTCACATCAATCAAAACTTTACAAATCCCACATCAATCAATACCTCACAAATTACACAATCATTAATGTTTAACAATTCTCACATCAATCTAAACTTACAAATAAAACAACAATTAATACAGTACAAATCACATGTCAATCAATGTCTTACAAATCACACATCAACCAATACTTTACAAATCACACATCAACCAATACTTTACAAATCACACATTAACCAATACTTTACAAATCACACATCAATCAATTCTTTACAAATCACACATCAACCAATACTTTACAAATCACACATCAAGCAATACTTTACAAATCACACATCAAGCAATACTTTACAAATCGCACATCAATCAATGTCTTACAAATCACACATCAATGTCTTACAAATCACACATCAGTTAATACCTTACAAATCACACATCAATCAATACCTTACAAATTACACATCAATTATACCTTACAAATCACACATCAATCAATGTCTTACAAATCACACATCAGTCAATACCTTACAAATCTCACATCAATAAATACCTTAAAAATCACACATCAATCAATACTTTACAAATCACACATCAATCAATGTCTTACAAATCCCACATAGATCAACACCTTACAAATCCCACATCAATAAATGTCTTACAAATGACACCTTACAAATCACACATCAATACCTTACAAATCACACATCAATCAACACCTTACAAATCAAACATAAATCAATACCTTACAAATCTCACATCAATCAAAACTTTACAAATCCCACATCAATCAATACCTCACAAATTACACAACAATTAATGTTTAGCAAATCTTACATCAATCTAAACTCTACAAATCACACATTATTCTATAACTTACAAATAAAACAACAATTGATACCTTACAAATCACACATCAATCAGTGTCTTACAAATCCCACATCAATCAAAACCTCACAGATTAGACAACAATTAATGTCTAACTAATCTCACATCAATTTAAATTTTACAAATCACACATTAATCAATACCTTAAAAAATAAAACAACAAGTAATACCTTACAAATCACACATCAATCAATGTTTTACAAATCACACATCAATTTATACCTTACAAATCTCACATCAATCAATGTCTTACAAAACACATATCAATTTGTACCTTACAAATCACATATCTATCAATACCTTACAAATCCTATTTGTTTAGCTTCTTCAGCATAAAACGGACGAGCGGTCATGGCTAATTCACGTGCATAACTCTCATTGCCAATCACTTTCGGAAATCTCTGTAATGTTCCCAGATCTGCTGCAAGACCAATATCTATCTCCTGAAGCAAACAAATACAACAATACATAATGAAATATTTTAAAACAGTTCAAGGCCCATAACACTAGTGTTTCTGATTCAATCTGGTCAGTTCCACTTCTCACCCATGTGTCCGTGGTCATTCTGCCAGAGCATGGTTAGGATCAGGTGGAAACTAATAAGATGCTTGAGTGTTTACAAGAAAAGTTAATGAACAGTCATGGAACATATGATGAATAAATGATCATGATATAAGTACCAGTAGAAGTAACAAGAGTATAGATAGAATCAATGGATTGTCAACAAACAAGTGCTTAGTTGAGCAGCAGCAAAGGGTGTTTGTAAAGAGACAGGGGTAAAGGACAGATCATGTTGAGAACATCCAAGATAAAAGTTTGGTTCCTGCACTATAAACATTACCCTCTAGCCATGTTCCAAGACCTTTTGGATTCCCTTCCATATTTTTGAAGATATACTTAGGACAAGCAAATAAAACAAAAAATAACATAACAAGGGAGATAATTATGTCAATTTTCAAACAGTTATGTCATTCTGATCTCCCACATATGCCCTCAATCCATATTCCAAGTCATGTTGATTTCACTTCATTTTTTTTTTGAGATATGCCCAAGACAAGCAAAACTAATCAAAAATAAAGTACAACAGTAGATAATTCTGTCATTATTCTGAACAGAGATAGGGTTAATTCTATCATTATTCTAAACAGAGATAGGGTTAATTCTGTCATTATTCTAAACAGAAATAGGGTTCTTTCATTTTCCATTTCTAAACATTACCCTCTATCAATCTTCTGAAGTTTAATATAACTGGTCACATGGTTTCAGAAAAAAAGCAGCTAACAGACAAGTACGGCCGATGGAAGACAAATGACGGATAATGCACCATTGTATAAGCTAAAAGTGATTTAAACTGTTTAACACAAACCTTGGTCAAAGAAATGTCAAGGTCATACATGACACACAAGCAGACGATAATGTGATGCATAACCCCAGTTACAGCTGTGATGCTAATAACAATACTTATTTCATTGAAAAAAGTGAAAATTCTTAAATAACAAACCTTTATTTGAAACCAAGCATCTTCTGAGCAGTAGCGAATATCACAGGCAGACGTCATGTCAACCCCACCCCCTACACAGGCACTGTGAACAGCTGCAATCACTGGTTTATTACACTGTTAAATATAAATAGGTAAACTGCAGTAGTCACTGGTTTACTACACTGTTATATAAAAATAAATCAGCTGTAGTCGTTGGTTTACTACACTGTTATATAAAAATAAATCAGCTGTAGTCATTGGTTTACTACACTGTTATATAAAAATAAATCAGCTGTAGTCATAGGTTTATTACACTGTTAAATATAAATAGGTAAACTGGAGTAGTCATTGGTTTACTACACTGTTATATAAAAATAAATCAGCTGTAGTCATTGGTTTACTACACTGTTATATAAAAATAAATCAGCTGTAGTCATAGGTTTATTACACTGTTAAATATAAATAGGTAAACTGGAGTAGTCATTGGTTAACTACACTGTTATATAAAAATAAATCAGCTGTAGTCATTGGTTTACTACACTGTTATATAAAAATAAATCAGCTGTAGTCATTGGTTTATCACACTGTTAAATATAAATAGGTAAACTGCTGTTGACACTGGCTTATTACACTGTTATATAAAAACAAGAGCTGTTGGAGGAAAGTGTGCTCGACTATTTCGATGCAGTTCCATGTTCTAAAACAACAGCTGTTTCAGGAAATAAGTAGCAAATGGAAGATAATTAACATAAAAACTCAGGGGTGGTAAAATTAAGATATACTTATTGCTTGTCTATTAAAAATATATAATTCAACAACAATATTTATTTTCATTATCAACAGGTTTTTTTATGAAAACAATAAAGTATATGGATGGCTTATACTGCCTTAATATTATTTAATTGAGCATTTAGTTACATTTGTCATTCAAACATTAAAATTGCTTTATAAATTCATTAACCATTGCTGACAAATAATCTGATAGGTATGCCAATACCTAAATTAAGGTACAGCATGTACATATTATAACCCTAACTATTACAAATGCATGGATAAAATAATATAAGTAAGTCGAACATTACCTGAAATAATTCCAACAAGACTAAAATATAGTGTAAGCTATAGTTGGGATAATCTTCTGTTTCAAGAGTAGTTTATCAATGCTTTACATATGCGATATATGCACTGCCTCCAAATCATATGGTAGTATAAGAGTTCTTAGTAAATTGATCTGTGGTCTTGTACCAACACATACAGTTTATCAATGCTGGATATCCTTTCACGTTCTATGTTGTTTCAATATTTTACATATATGATATAATGCGCTAACTTCACACCATACTGCAATATTATAAGTGGTACCAGTTCACTAAGTTGAAATAATCTTGTACCAGTTTATCACAGCTGGATACCCTTTCACATTCTCCTTTAAAAACATTAACCTACTCAAAAACTTTAACCAAATTTTGTAAGTGCAAAAGGGCCATAAATCTGCCAAAATGCAATCCAGAGTTATGTTTTTTATCTCTGTGTATTCCACTGATGATGGTGAACACACATGTGAAGTTGCATCCATATGCAATGAGTGGTTGCATAGATATCTTACCTGATAAAAAACTTTAACCTGTCAAGTTAAGTACAAAAAGGGCCGTAACTCTGCAAAAATATAACCTAGAGTTCTGTTTTTTTTATCTCTGTGTGTTCCATTGATGATGGTGAACACACATGTGAAGTTTCATTCATATCCAATGAGTGGTTGCATAGATATCTAACTGATGAAAAACTTTAACCTGGAAAAGCAACGCTGATGCCGGTGTCAGATAATATTTTCACCCGTATAGTATTTTCACCAGTGGGTGAAAATATTATAGAATTTTGCTATAATATTTCCCCCCCCCCCCCCCCCCCTATAATATTTCCCTCCCCCCCCCCCAATTATTTTTTCTAAAAAAATGAACACAAGTATTTATTATGATAAAAAAAGCATAAAACTTGCATTTATGATGAAGCAAACTTAAAAAAAAAATAACAGAGTGGGGGTGAAAATATTATAGCCATTATATTTTCTCATTGTCTATATTCACAAATTTTTGGCTTTCGCCTTCTTCAGGAAAATTGCAGTCTTTTAAGGACTATGTTACATCCATTTTGTAAAGTTTAACTAAATAACTCCCAACTACTTATTATGGCCATTATATTTTCACCCCCTCCCTCTCATCCCATTTTTCCCAAATTCAGTTCTAAATAATTACATTCAATCATATGACTTATATGCTTTATCATACAAAAAAATATATTTGCTTTATTGAAATATTTTATCTGATGAGGAAAGAAGGGCGGTGAAAATATTATAGCCAGTATGTCTTCACCCACCACCCCCATATATATTTTTTTTAAAAATGAACACTTCTTATTATGATAAAGAAAGCATTACAATTGGTCTTATGATGAAACAAACTTAAAAGAAAAAAATAACAGGGGATGGGGGTGGGTGAAACTATTATAGCCATTATATCCCCCCCCCCACCCCCCTCACCAATTATATTTTTTTATATTTTTAAAAAAAATGAACACAACTGGTTATTATGATAAAGAAAGCATTACAGTTGTACTTATGATGAAACAAACTTAAAAGAAAAAAATAACAGGGGATAACAAAATACATTTGGTTACTATCTCAATTAGATTGCTTTTGTTTGTTCCAGTATAGTTTGTCATTAAAGTGAAGAGAATCAAATTATAATTTTTTAAAATATGAAAATTGGGGGGGAGGGGGGGGGGGGAATATAATGGCTATAATATTTTCACCCGCCCCTCTATTCTTCCAAAATACATGTGGTTACTATCTCAGTTAGATTGCTTTTGTTTGTTCCAGTATAGTTTGTCATTTAAGTGAAGATAATTAAGCTATCATTTAAAATAATGATTCAAAATATAATTTTTAAACAATGAAAAATGTGGGGGGGGAAGGTTAAAATATAATGGCTATAATATTTTCACCCGCCCCTCTATTCATCCAAAATACATGTGGTTACTGTCTCAATTAGATTGCTTTTGTTTGTTCCAGTATAGTTTGTCATTAAAGTGAAGATAATCAAATTATAATTTTTAAAATATGAAAATTTGGTGTTGGGCTGAAAATATAATGGCTATAATATTATCACCCGCCCCTCTATTCTTACAAAAAACATTTGGTAACTATCTCAATAAGATTGCTTTTATTTGTTCCAGTACAGTTTGTCATTAGAGTGAAGAGAATCAAATTATAATTTTTAAAATATGAAAATGGGGGGGGAGTTGGGGGGAAATATAATGGCTATATTTTCACCTGCACTCTATTCTTACAAAATACATTTGATAACTGTCTCATTATGATTACTTTTGTTTGTTTAAGTATATTCATTATAGTGTAGATAATCAACTTGGGATAAAAGTGTTTTTTTAAGAGGGGGCTGGGGAGGTTGGTGATAATATTATAGCAAAATTCTATAATATTTTCACCCGCCTCTCTTTTCTTTGAAATATATATCAACATTTAAGCTTAATGGTTTTTTATCCTAATAAGTAGTGGTGATCAATTTTGAAAAAAATAAATTTTGAGGGTTTAGTGGGGGTGAAAATATTAAGTGTGGGGGGGGGGGGGGGTGAATATATTATAGCAAAATTCTATAATTTTTTCACCCACGCGGGTGAATTTTTAGGCGGGTGAAAATATTATATGACACCGGGGTGAGTTCAATAGCCCCCCTATTCTATGAACAATTGAACTAATAAATCAGCTGTAGTCACTGATTTACTACACTATTAAATATAAATAAGTAAACTGTAGTCGCTGATTTACTACTCTCCTTAATATAAACAAGTCAGCTGTAGTCACTGGTTTACTACACTGCTTATTACAAATAAGTCAGTTGTAGTCACTGATTTACTACACTGTTAAATATAAATAAGCTGTAGTCACTGGTTTACTACACTTCTATATATAAATAAATCAGTTGTAGTCACTGATTTACTACACTGCTAAATATAAATAAGTCAGCTGTAGTCACTGATTTAATACACTGCTAAATATAAATAAGTTAGCTGTAGTCACTGGTTTACTACACTGCTAATTATAAATAAGTCAGCTGTAGTCACTGATTTAATACACTGCTAAATATAAATAAGTCTGATGTAGTCACTGGTTTACTACACTGCTAAATATAAAAAAGTTAGCTATAGTCACTGATTTACTACACTGCTAAATATAAATAAGTCAGCTGTAGTCACTGGTTTACTACACTGCTAAATATAAATAAGTCAGCTGTAGTCACTGATTTACTACACTGCTAAATATAAATAAGTCAGATTTAGTCACTGGTTTACAACACTGTTAAATATAAATAAGTCAGATGTAGTCACTGGTTTACTACACTGCTAAATATAAATAAGTCAGCTGTAGTCACTGACTTACTACACTGCTAAATATAAATAAGTCAGATGTAGTCACTGATTTACTACACTGCTAAATATAATTAAGTCAGCTTTGGTCACAGGTGTACTACACTGCTAAATATAAATAAGTTGGTCATATCGACTAGTTTACTACACAGTTAAATATAAATAAGTCAGCTGTAGCGACAAGTTTACTACACTGTTAAATATAAATAAATCAGCTGTAGCGACAAGTTTACTACACTGTTAAATATAAATAAGTTGGCTGTAAAGACTAGTTTACTACACAGTTAAATATAAATCAGTTAATTGGTTCACTACATTGTTAAACATATATTTACTGCACTATTAAATATAGATAAGTTATCTGAAAGTTATTTGAAAATCGGTCTGTGTATTTGGAAGTTACAGACCAGACACAACCAGCAATGCATTATAGGGAAATACACAGCCTCCATAATTATGTTGAAGTCCAGTGCATGACCCTTACAATGAAAGCTTTCATGAAGTTATTTGAAAATTGACCAAATGTAATTGGAAGTTACAGAACGGAAACAAAAATGTGGACAAACTGACAGAATCGGATATTTTCTTATAGTACTGACAGTTATCTTGATTTGTAATATTTGTTGCCATTTAATAAAAGCTTGATTTTTGTCTTTGCAAGACAATATATCTACCTTTTCTATAGCATTAAAACTTTCTTGCCAATCCACTAAGAACTTTTTGAGCTTGAATGCTTTCCTGCCATGATCTGTTTCAGGGTCCTCTCTGATGGCAATCACTGCTCCCAGGTCCATCAAATCTAAACCTGCCACAAAAGTATGCACAGCCATGAAATATACATGTATCAAACTGACAAGAAAAATTGTCATTTGTTTTCATTAGTTGAAAACAGCTAAGTAGAAGCTGTGTTGGCTTGGTGGTTCAGTGGTTATTGGGCTATTTGTGTGTTAAGCCAGAAATCCCATGTTCATGTCCCATTGTCTGCACTTTTGTCAACATTTAATGTGAGCTTGGGAGGTAAATTGGCTGGTCTCACATTTAGTTCATCCAGTAGTTTCTGTGAAAGATCCCCTGTATAAAGTTATAAAGTCAGGTGCAAGGGGAAACTACATCTTGTAAGAGAATCTTCACATCACATTTAGGCAACACTATCACAAGGAAATGGTGTATATGACAGTTGTGCTGTTTTTATATTATTCCCATGTGATTTCCTGATTAACTGAAACAATTTGAATGTGCATATCATATACATCTTCATCTTTGATAGACTTGTTCCCATTTGTTAATCATTAACAATCATCTTCTGTTGATTATTGTCCATCCTTAAATTGTCTGTGCCACTTAAACATGAGATAACAACTATATCTGGACTGCCCAGATTCCTCTCCTCTATCATATTATAACCAAACAAAAACTGTATTACTGCCCTTAACTTCACGTCACCAGTTGACATCATGTTAATCTCATCTTGGATAGATATGATCTTGCTGTTTACACTGTATCTCAGCACCAGAAACTGTTACAAAACTCAAACTGTCAGAAAATGGCATCTTAACGTCATGCTAATAATGGCAGATGAAATGAAGCACACAGACTATGATGAAAACTAAAGGATTTTGTATTTTGATTGAAAACGCTGCTTGTAATGAATCACAATCTGAATTATTAAGTTATGCAGAATATTCCTGTCTCAATGTTAACTTTGACAAAACACAAGTTATATGGATAGGGCTGAAAAAATACAGTACTGAAACTATCAAAACAAAATGGAAACTAACATGTGGAATAACAAACTTTAAACTGTTAGGAATACACTTTGATGTAGATCTTGATAAAATAATATCAAAAAATTACCAATATCAAAAATAGAAACCTTAATCAAATCTTGGAAACGGAGATATCTGACTCCAATAGGGAAAATAACGGTTGTCAAATCCCTTCTAATTCCAATATTAAATCACCAATTTATGTCCAAACCCAAACCTCAGTACTATAAAATACATTAATAGTCTATTCTACAGTTTTATCTGGAATGGACCATTTAAAATTAAACAGTCGGTTCTTGTTAAAGAGAGGAGGATTTAAGATGATAAACATTAATGCATTCATAGCAGCTTTAAAAGTCACCTGAATTAGACGATTAATATTAAATGATGGAAAATGGGCAAATATAACACATATACCATTAAAAAAATTGATAGATTTTGGGGACTCTTATATTTTGAAAATAATGAGAACTATCTCAAATCCGTTTTGGTTAGATGTACTCAAGTCACTACACACATAAATAAAAATAAAGAAACCTCAAAATATGGATAATATACTACAAACACCCATCTTTTTTAATGAAAATATACGTATTGGAGGAAAACCATTTTTTTACTCAAAATGGTACAATAATGGAGTTACATTTGTCAACGATTTCGTAAACAATACTGGGGACTTTTATTAAAAATCGGAATTTAAAAATATATTTAATGTAAAAATAAATTTTATACAATACAATGGAGTAGTAAATGCTATAAAATCGTTTGTACATAAAAACAATATGACTTTAAATAAAAAATGTTTAAGACCAATACAACCTCCAACATATAATTATATTACAAAATCTAAAAAAGGTTGTCAAGACATATACTCAATACTTAATAATAACAATGATGAACCTACATCAAAGTTAAAATGGCAACAGATCTACGTCATAGATGAAGTAACATGGGACAAAATATTTGCGTCACCTTTTAATAACAATCTTAGTGCACAACAACAATGGTTTCAAACCAGAATAAATCATAGGATTCTACCATGTAAGAATTATCTACATACATTAAAAATAATTAACAGTCCTCTATGTACATCCTGTAACCAGGAAGAGACCCTCGTCCACATGTTTTGGACATGTCCAACAAAACAAACATTCCTTAATTAACTCAAAACTTGGTTCTCTACTATTAATGTAAAATGCTCATTTTATGAAAAATGTTTTATATTTAATACCAATATAGAAAACAACATGTCACAAACAGAAATCCAAATTATTCTTGAAATATAATATTACATATTTTCTACAAGACGACTGAATGGAACACTTTCCATTGTTGCTTTTAAAAACAGACTCAATTATACACTTTTATCACTCAACGAAATAGCAATAAAAGACGGAAAAATTGATACCTTTAAAGCACAGTGGCATAAACTTCTGAATATTTAAATTAATACGACATATAAAGGGATAACTTTATCCTGGTAATGAAAATATGTAAAATAATCTTTAATAACAATGTTAGAACACTCGCAGAATCTGGACCCTGGCACATGACAATTTTCAATTATATTAGTGAATTACTACCACAAGACCGTATATGGAGAACATTGTGTAATATATTTAACCTAGTCAAAGTATATTAAATTTATCATTTATTTCCCACTAGAAAAACAATGATATCTAGAAAACTGTAACAAAATAAAAAAAAATCTACACCTTTTTTAACCTGGAGAAAGACTGAGAGAAAGAGATATGTTTTATAGCGAGAAAGATAATGATGATTTGTTATTTGATTACGACTATGCTATACTATGTATTTATAATGTAAATGAAAAGTGGAATAAATGTTAAAAAAAAAAAAAAAAAAAAAAAAAAGATATTATAAATATGCACCATATTCAACATAAAAAAAAAAAAAAAAAAAAAAAAAAAAAAAATAACTACGCTTAATTGAGTGCATGCAAACGGAGCACCAACAGAGTGCAATTATGAGGCACTTGTGCAGTTTAGAGCCTGTACCAAAGCGTTTTAAGATCTTGTTTGCATATTCACTGTTATATTTTATTTTCATCAGTTTTTATTGGTATACATGTAGTAGAAAAATTCCATGGAAAAATCAATTTGCATTTTTTAAGAATTTTAATTATATTTTCAAAACTAGTTTTAAGAAAAATTGTTAATAATTTCTTAAAATTAATATGGAGTTTCATATAAACATGTATATATTTTTTTTATAATTTATTATTATTTCATAAATCAGCATAGTATAGCAATACACATGGTCACAATACAATATAACACAATAATATAATATGCTTTTATGCACATATAGACAATTCATAATGCTTGACTTTTTTTTTTATAAAATTTGTTTTATAACTATGTTGCACAAACACTCAAAATATTAAGACATTTTTCGCTATAAAATAATGTTTGATGAAAAAGTTTATTATTTTGTAAGAGAGAAAAAAAGTATTGAATGAAGACAAGGGGGAGTTTAGAGAACAGAAGACAAGTTTCATGGAGAAAAAGAATATACATATCATATATACATATATATTTTTGGATATAAACCAAGTACCTGCTGTAAATAATTTTCCAGAGCCTGTAAGAACTACAGCTCTACACTCAGTGTCCTCAGATAGACTGTCAAAACACTGACGGACTTCCCTGAAACAAGACATAAACAGATACCTGCATTATGATATATCTACAGCTCTACACTCAGTGTCCTCAAATAGACTGTCAAAACACTGACAGACTTCCCTGAAACAAGACATAAACAGGTACCTGCATTATGATATATCTACAGCTCTACACTCAGTGTCCTCAAATAGACTGACAAAACACTGACAGACTTCCCTGAAACAAGACATAAACAGATACCTGCATTATGATATATCTACAGCTCTACACTCAGTGTCCTCAAATAGACTGTCAAAACACTGACAGACTTCCCTGAAACAAGACATAAACAGATACCTGCATTATGATATATCTACAGCTCTACACTCAGTGTCCTCAAATAGACTGTCAAAACACTGACAGACTTCCCTGAAACAAGACATAAACAGGTACCTGCATTATGATATATCTACAGCCTTACACTCACTGTCCTCAGATAGACTGTCAAAACACTGACGGACTTCCCTGAAACAAGACATAAACAGATACCTGCATTATGATATATCTACAGCTCTACACTCACTGTCCTCAAATAGACTGACAAAAAAATGACAGACTTCCCTGAAACAAAACATAAATAGATACCTGCATTATGATATATCTACAGCTCTACACTCACTGTCATCAGATAGACTGTCAAAACACTGACGGACTTCCCTGAAACAAAACATAAACAGATACCTGCATTATGATATATCTACAGCTCTACACTCACTGTCCTCAGATAGACTGTCAAAACACGGACAGACTTCCCTGAAACAAAACATAAACAGATACCGACATTATGATATATCTACAGCTCTACACTCACTGTCCTCAGATAGACTGACAAAAAAATGACAGACTTCCCTGAAACAAAATATAAATAGATACCTGCATTATGATATATCTACAGCTCTACACTCACTGTCCTCAGATAGACTGTCAAAACACTGACAGACTTCCCTAAAACAAGACATAAAAAGATACTGGCATTATGATATATCTACAGCTCTACACTCACTGTCCTCAGATAGACTGTCAAAACACTGACAGACTTCCCTGAAACAACACATAAATAGATACCGGCATTATGATATATCTACAGCTCTACACTCACTGTCCTCAGATAGACTCTCAAAACACTGATGGACTTCCCTGAAACAAGACATAAATAGATACCTGCATTATGATATATTTACAGCTCTACACTCACTGTCCTCAGATAGATTGTCAAAACACTGACAGACTTCCCTGTAACAAGACATAAACAGATACCGACATTATGATATATCTACAGCTCTACACTCACTGTCATCAGATAGACTGTCAAAACACTGATGGACTTCCCTAATACAAGACATAAACAGATACTGGCATTATGATATATCTACAGCTCTACACTCATTGTCATCAGATAGACTGTCAAAACACGGACAGACTTCCCTGAAACAAGACATAAATAGATACCTACATTATGATATATCTACAGCTCTACACTCACTGTCCTCAAATAGACTGTCAAAACACTGACAGACTTCCCTGAAACAAGACATAAATAGATACCTACATTATGATATATCTACAGCTCTACACTCACTGTCATCAGATAGACTGTCAAAACACTGACAGACTTTCCTGAAAAAAGACATAAATAGATACCTACATTATGATATATCTACAGCTCTACACTCACTGCCCTCAGATAGACTGTCAAAACACTGACAGACTTCCCTGAAACAAGACATAAATAGATACCTACATTATGATATATCTACAGCTCTACACTCACTGTCCTCAGATAGACTGTCAAAACACTGACAGACTTCCCTGAAACAAGACATAAAGAGATACCTACATTATGATATACCTACAGCTCTACACTCACTGTCCTCAGATAGACTGTCAAAACACTGACAGACAGCCCTAAAACAAGATATAAATAGATACTGGCATTATGATATATCTACAGCGCTACACTCACTGTCCTCAGATAGACTGTCAAAACACTGACAGACTTCCCTGAAACAAAACATAAACAGATACCTACATTACGATATATCTACAGCTCTACACTCACTGTCCTCAGATAGACTGTCAAAACACTGACAGACAGCCCTGAAACAAGACATAAATAGATACCTGCATTATGATATATCTACAGCTCTACACTCACTGTCCTCAGATAGACTGTCAAAACACTGATGGACTTCCCTGAAACAAGACATTAACAGATATCTGCATTATGATATATCTACAGCTCTACACTCACTGTCCTCAGATAGACTGTCAAAACACTGACAGACTTCCCTGAAACAAGACATAAACAGATATCTGCATTATGATATATCTACAGCTCTACACTCACTGTCCTCAGATAGACTGTCAAAACACTGACAGACTTCCCTGAAACAAGACATAAATAGATATCTACATTATGATATATCTACAGCTCTACACTCACTGTCCTCAGATAGACTGTCAAAACACTGACAGACTTCCCTGAAACAAGACATAAATAGATACTTGCATTATGATATATCTACAGCTCTACACTCACTGTCATCAGATAGACTGTCAAAACACGGACAGACTTCCCTGAAACAAGACATAAATAGATACCTGCATTATGATATATCTACAGCTCTACACTCACTGTCCTCAGATAGACTGTCAAAACACTGACGGACTTCCCTGAAACAAGACATAAACAGATACCTGCATTATGATATATCTACAGCTCTACACTCACTGTCCTCAAATAGACTGACAAAAAAATGACAGACTTCCCTGAAACAAAACATAAATAGATACCTGCATTATGATATATCTACAGCTCTACACTCACTGTCATCAGATAGACTGTCAAAACACTGACGGACTTCCCTGAAACAAAACATAAACAGATACCTGCATTATGATATATCTACAGCTCTACACTCACTGTCCTCAGATAGACTGTCAAAACACGGACAGACTTCCCTGAAACAAAACATAAACAGATACCGACATTATGATATATCTACAGCTCTACACTCACTGTCCTCAGATAGACTGACAAAAAAATGACAGACTTCCCTGAAACAAAATATAAATAGATACCTGCATTATGATATATCTACAGCTCTACACTCACTGTCCTCAGATAGACTGTCAAAACACTGACAGACTTCCCTAAAACAAGACATAAAAAGATACTGGCATTATGATATATCTACAGCTCTACACTCACTGTCCTCAGATAGACTGTCAAAACACTGACAGACTTCCCTGAAACAACACATAAATAGATACCGGCATTATGATATATCTACAGCTCTACACTCACTGTCCTCAGATAGACTCTCAAAACACTGATGGACTTCCCTGAAACAAGACATAAATAGATACCTGCATTATGATATATTTACAGCTCTACACTCACTGTCCTCAGATAGATTGTCAAAACACTGACAGACTTCCCTGTAACAAGACATAAACAGATACCGACATTATGATATATCTACAGCTCTACACTCACTGTCATCAGATAGACTGTCAAAACACTGATGGACTTCCCTAATACAAGACATAAACAGATACTGGCATTATGATATATCTACAGCTCTACACTCATTGTCATCAGATAGACTGTCAAAACACGGACAGACTTCCCTGAAACAAGACATAAATAGATACCTACATTATGATATATCTACAGCTCTACACTCACTGTCCTCAAATAGACTGTCAAAACACTGACAGACTTCCCTGAAACAAGACATAAATAGATACCTACATTATGATATATCTACAGCTCTACACTCACTGTCATCAGATAGACTGTCAAAACACTGACAGACTTTCCTGAAAAAAGACATAAATAGATACCTACATTATGATATATCTACAGCTCTACACTCACTGCCCTCAGATAGACTGTCAAAACACTGACAGACTTCCCTGAAACAAGACATAAATAGATACCTACATTATGATATATCTACAGCTCTACACTCACTGTCCTCAGATAGACTGTCAAAACACTGACAGACTTCCCTGAAACAAGACATAAAGAGATACCTACATTATGATATACCTACAGCTCTACACTCACTGTCCTCAGATAGACTGTCAAAACACTGACAGACAGCCCTAAAACAAGATATAAATAGATACTGGCATTATGATATATCTACAGCGCTACACTCACTGTCCTCAGATAGACTGTCAAAACACTGACAGACTTCCCTGAAACAAAACATAAACAGATACCTACATTACGATATATCTACAGCTCTACACTCACTGTCCTCAGATAGACTGTCAAAACACTGACAGACAGCCCTGAAACAAGACATAAATAGATACCTGCATTATGATATATCTACAGCTCTACACTCACTGTCCTCAGATAGACTGTCAAAACACTGATGGACTTCCCTGAAACAAGACATTAACAGATATCTGCATTATGATATATCTACAGCTCTACACTCACTGTCCTCAGATAGACTGTCAAAACACTGACAGACTTCCCTGAAACAAGACATAAACAGATATCTGCATTATGATATATCTACAGCTCTACACTCACTGTCCTCAGATAGACTGTCAAAACACTGACAGACTTCCCTGAAACAAGACATAAATAGATATCTACATTATGATATATCTACAGCTCTACACTCACTGTCCACAGATAGATTGTCAAAACACTGACAGACTTCCCTGAAACAAGACATAATCAGATATCTGTATTATGATATATCTACAGCTCTACACTCACTGTCCTCAGATAGATTGTCAAAACACTGACAGACTTCCCTGAAACAAGACATAACCAGATACCTGCATTATGATATATCTATAGCTCTACACTCACTGTCATCAGATAGACTGTCAAAACACTGATGGACTTCCCTGAAACAAGACATAAATAGATACTTGCATTATGATATATCGACAGCTCTACACTCACTGCCATCAGATAGACTGACAAAACACTGACAGACTTCCCTGAAACAAGACATAAATAGATACCGGCATTATGATATATCTACAGCTCTACACTCACTGTCCTCAGATAGATTGTCAAAACACTGACAGACTTCCCTGAAACAAGACATAAACAGATATCTGCATTATGATATATCTACAGCTCTACACTCACTGTCCTCAGATAGACTGTCAAAACACTGACAGACTTCCCTGAAACAAGACATAAATAGATATCTACATTATGATATATCTACAGCTCTACACTCACTGTCCACAGATAGATTGTCAAAACACTGACAGACTTCCCTGAAACAAGACATAAATAGATACCTGCATTATGATATATCTACAGCTCTACACTCACTGTCCTTAGAAAGACTGTCAAAACACTGACAGACTTCCCTAAAACAAGACATAAACAAATACTGGCATTATGATATATCTACAGCTCTACACTCACTGTCCTCAGATAGACTGTCAAAACACTGACAGACTTCCCTGAAACAAGACATAAATAGATACCTGCATTATGATATATCTACAGCTCTACACTCACTGTCCTCAGATAGACTGTCAAAACACTGACAGACTTCCCTGAAACAAGACATAAATAGATACTTGCATTATGATATATCTACAGCTCTACACTCACTGTCATCAGATAGACTGTCAAAACACGGACAGACTTCCCTGAAACAAGACATAAATAGATACCTGCATTATGATATATCTACAGCTCTACACTCACTGTCCTCAGATAGACTGTCAAAACACTGACAGATTTCCCTGAAACAAGACATAAACAGATACCTGCATTATGATATATCTACAGCTCTACACTCACTGTCCTCAGATAGACTGTCAAAACACTGACAGACTTCCATGAAACAAGACATAAACAGATACCTGCATTATGATATATCTACAGCTCTACACTCACTGTCATCAGATAGACTGTCAAAACACTGATGGACTTCCCTCAAACAAGATATAAATAGATACTGGCATTATGATATATCTACAGCTATACACTCACTGTCCTCAGATAGACTGTCAAAACACTGACAGACTTCCCTGAAACAAGACATAAACAGATACCTGCATTATGATATATCTACAGCTCTACACTCACTGTCATCAGATAGATTGTCAAAACACTGATGGACTTCCCTCAAACAAGATATAAATAGATACTGGCATTATGATATATCTACAGCTCTACACTCACTGTCCTCAGATAGACTGTCAAAACACTGACAGACTTCCCTGAAACAAGACATAGATAGAAACCTGCATTATGATATATCTACAGCTCTAAACTCACTGTCCTCAGATAGATTGTCAAAACACTGACAGACTTCCCTGAAACAAGACATAAATAGATACCGACATTATGATATATCTACAGCTCTACACTCACTGTCCTCAGATAGAATGTCAAAACACTGACAGACTTCCCTAATAGATACCTACATTATGATATATCTACAGCTCAACACTCACTGTCCTCAGATAGACTGTCAAAACACTGACAGACTTCCCTGAAACAAGACATAAATAGATACCTACATTATGATATATCTACAGCTCTACACTCACTGTCCTCAGATAGACTGTCAAAACACTGACAGACTTCCCTGAAACAAGACATAGATAGATACCTGCATTATGATATATCTACAGCTCTACACTCACTGTCCTCAGATAGATTGTCAAAACACTGACAGACTTCCCTGAAACAAGACATAAATAGATACCGACATTATGATATATCTACAGCTCTACACTCACTGTCCTCAGATAGAATGTCAAAACACGGACAGACTTCCCTAATAGATACCTACATTATGATATATCTACAGCTCTACACTCACTGTCCTCAGATAGACTGTCAAAACACTGACAGACTTCCCTGAAACAAAACATAAATAGATACCTACATTATGATATATCTACAGCTCTACACTCACTGTCCTCAGATAGACTGTCAAAACATGGACAGACTTCCCTGAAACAAGACATAAATAGATACCTACATTATGATATATCTACAGCTCTACACTCACTGTCCTCAGATAGACTGTCAAAACACGGACAGACTTCCCTGAAACAAGACATAAATAGATACCTACATTATGATATATCTTCAGCTCTACACTCACTGTCCTCAGATAGACTGTCAAAACACGGACAGACTTCCCTGAAACAAGACATAAATAGATACCTACATTATGATATATCTACAGCTCTACACTCACTGTCCTCAGATAGACTGTCAAAACACTGACAGACTTCCCTGAAACAAGACATAAATAGATACCTACATTATGATATATCTACAGCTCTACACTCACTGTCCTCAGATAGACTGTCAAAACACTGACAGATTTCCCTGAAACAAGACATAAACAGATACCTGCATTATCATATATCTACAGCTCTACACTCACTGTCATCAGATAGACTGACAAAACACTGATGGACTTCCCTAAAACAAGATATAAATAAATACTGGCATTATGATATATATACAGCTCTGCACTCACTGTCCTCAGATAGACTGTCAAAACACTGACAGACTTCCCTGAAACAAGACATAAATAGATACCTGCATTATGATATATCTACAGCTCTACACTCACTGTCCTCAGATAGACTGTCAAAACACTGACAGACTTCCCTGAAACAAGACATAAACAGATACCGACATTATGATATATCTACAGCTCTACACTCACTGTCCTCAGATAGATTGTCAAAACAGTGACAGACTTCCCTGAAACAAGACATAAATAGATACCGACATTATGATATATCTACAGCTCTACACTCACTGTCCTCAGATAGAATGTCAAAACACGGACAGACTTCCCTAATAGATACCTACATTATGATATATCTACAGCTCTACACTCACTGTCCTCAGATAGACTGTCAAAACACTGACAGACTTTCCTGAAACAAGACATAAATAGATACCTGCATTATGATATATCTACAGCTCTACACTCACTGTCCTCAGATAGACTGTCAAAACACTGACAGACTTCCCTAAAACAAGACATAAACAGATACTGGCATTATGATATATCTACAGCTCTACACTCACTGTCCTCAGATAGACTGTCAAAACACTGACAGACTTCCCTGAAACAAGACATAAATAGATACCTGCATTATGATATATCTACAGCTCTACACTCACTGTCCTTAGATAGACTGTCAAAACACTGACAGACTTCCCTAAAACAAGACATAAACAGATACTGGCATTATGATATATCTACAGCTCTACACTCACTGTCCTCAGATAGACTGTCAAAACACTGACAGATTTCCCTGATAACAAGACATAAACAGATACCTGCATTATGATATATCTACAGCTCTACACTCACTGTCATCAGATAGACTGTCAAAACACGGAGAGACTTCCCTAAACAAGATAAAAATAGATACTGGCATTATGATATATCTACAGCTCCACACTCACTGTCCTCAGATAGACTGTCAAAACAATGACAGACTTCCCTGAAACAAGACATAAATAGATACTTGCATTATGATATATCTACAGCTCTACACTCACTGTCCTCAGATAGACTGTCAAAACACTGACAGATTTCCCTGAAACAAGACATAAACAGATACCTGCATTATGATATATCTACAGCTCTACACTCACTGTCATCAGATAGACTGTCAAAACACTGATGGACTTCCCTAAACAAGATAAAAATAGATACTGGCATTATGATATATCTACAGCTCCACACTCACTGTCCTCAGATAGACTGTCAAAACACTGACAGACTTCCCTGAAACAAGACATAAATAGATACTTGCATTATGATATATCTACAGCTCTACACTCACTGTCCTCAGATAGATTGTCAAAACACTGACAGACTTCCCTGAAACAAGACATAAACAGATACCTGCATTATGATATATCTACAGCTCTACACTCATTGTCATCAGATAGACTGTCAAAACACTGATGGACTTCCCTCAAACAAGATATAAATAGATACTGGCATTATGATATATCTACAGTTCTACACTCACTGTCCTCAGATAGACTGTCAAAACACTGACAGACTTCCCTGAAACAAGACATAGATAGATACCTGCATTATGATATATCTACAGCTCTACACTCACTGTCCTCAGATAGATTGTCAAAACACTGACAGACTTCCCTGAAACAAGACATAAATAGATACCGACATTATGATATATCTACAGCTCTACACTCACTGTCCTCAGATAGAATGTCAAAACACGGACAGACTTCCCTAATAGATACCTACATTATGATATATCTACAGCTCTACACTCACTGTCCTCAGATAGACTGTCAAAACACTGACAGACATCCCTGAAACAAGACATAAATAGATACCTACATTATGATATATCTACAGCTCTACACTCACTGTCCTCAGATAGACTGTCAAAACACTGACAGACTTCCCTGAAACAAGACATAGATAGATACCTGCATTATGATATATCTACAGCTCTACACTCACTGTCCTCAGATAGATTGTCAAAACACTGACAGACTTCCCTGAAACAAGACATAAATAGATACCAACATTATGATATATCTACAGCTCTACACTCACTGTCCTCAAATAGAATGTCAAAACACGGACAGACTTCCCTAATAGATACCTACATTATGATATATCTACAGCTCTACACTCACTGTCCTCAGATAGACTGTCAAAACACTGACAGACTTCCCTGAAACAAGAAATAAATAGATACCTACATTATGATATATCTACAGCTCTACACTCACTGTCCTCAGATAGACTGTCAAAACATGGACAGACTTCCCTGAAACAAGACATAAATAGATACCTACATTATGATATATCTACAGCTCTACACTCACTGTCCTCAGATAGACTGTCAAAACACGGACAGACTTCCATGAAACAAGACATAAATAGATACCTACATTATGATATATCTACAGCTCTACACTCACTGTCCTCAGATAGATTGTCAAAACACGGACAGACTTCCCTGAAACAAGACATAAATAGATACCTACATTATGATATATATCTACAGCTCTACACTCACTGTCCTCAGATAGACTGTCAAAACACTGACAGACTTCCTTGAAACAAGACATAAATAGATACCTACATTATGATATATCTACAGCTCTACACTCACTGTCCTCAGATAGACTGTCAAAACACTGACAGATTTCCCTGAAACAAGACATAAACAGATACCTGCATTATGATATATCTACAGCTTTACACTCACTGTCATCAGATAGACTGTCAAAACACTGATGGACTTCCCTGAAACAAGACATAGATAGATACCTGCATTATGATATATCTACAGCTCTACACTCACTGTCCTCAGATAGACTGTCAAAACACTGACAGACATCCCTGAAACAAGACATAAATAGATACCTACATTATGATATATCTACAGCTCTACACTCACTGTCCTCAGATAGACTGTCAAAACACGGACAGACTTCCCTGAAACAAGACATAAATAGATACCGGCATTATGATATATCTACAGCTCTACACTCACTGTCCTCAAATAGACTGTCAAAACACTGACAGACTTCCCTGAAACAAGACATAAATAGATACCTACATTATGATATATCTACAGCTCTACACTCACTGTCCTCAAATAGACTGTCAAAACACTGACAGACTTCCCTGAAACAAGACATAAATAGATACCTACATTATGATATATCTACAGCTCTACACTCACTGTCCTCAGATAGACTGTCAAAACATTGACAGACAGCCCTGAAACAAGACATAAATAGATACCTGCATTACGATATATCTACAGCTCTACACTCACTGTCCTCATATAGAATGTCAAAACACTGACGGACTTCCCTGAAACAAGACATAAACAGATACCGACATTATGATATATATACAGCTCTACACTCATTGTCCTCAGATAGACTGTCAAAACACTGACAGACTTCCCTGAAACAAGACATAAATAGATATCTGCATTATGATATATCTACAGCTCTACACTCACTGTCCTCAGATAGACTGTCAAAACATTGACAGACTTCCCTGAAACAAAACATAAACAGATACCTTCATTATGAAATATCTACAGCTCTACACTCACTGTCCTCAGATAGACTGTCAAAACACTGACAGACTTCCCTGAAACAAGACATAAACAGATACTGGCATTATGATATATCTACAGCTCTACACTCACTGTCCTCAGATAGACTGTCAAAACACTGACAGACTTCCCTAAAAATTATATATATCAAAATAGTGTTTCCAGGTAACAAAACGATGTCTTCAAGCAATCTCATGACAACTGTAGTACATTTAGAATGACACAATCAACTTTTGAAGACAAAAGGACAGGTGGAAGGGGATCTATATAAATTAATTCTTACGTCTTCCTAATTGATTTCTTTCAATACACTGTGTAATTAATCATGACGTGACTACTTACATTCCTTTACTTTTTCTATTATAGTATCATATTACTCTATCATATTGTAGAAAATGCATAAAGTGAAATTGACATTCTGGTTTGGTCATATTTTGATCTGGCAACTCTTTCTGCAGAAACAAGAGGGTCACAATGCTTCTGAAGGTACTAAATAAAGTGATATGTTTTAATTCAACGGACACAACAGAGACATTTATTATTAAATAAGGACTTTTCAAAATGTTATCTGGGTTTTTATGATATTAAGTAACTATATAATTGTGTATGTTTCATGAAGATCCAGTCATATTTGTTGAGGTTTGAAAAATAGAGCATTTTGTTATGATTCTACGGCTATGACTCCAATATAAATATGATTTGGCCAGATCAAGAACTTGTCCAAGGCATTATTGTTATATAATCACAGTGTAAGTTTGATGAGGATCCAATTACATGGGGTGTTCAATAAGTGATGTTATTTATAACTTCAATTATGAACTGTGAATATGTCAATCGTGAAATTTCAGTCAGATACATTTGTCTATTGTGCATCTGATGCATACCAGCAAAAATGTTGTGTGATTTCCAGAGAATTTGTTATTGTAGTCGTGACCACATACTGTTGTATACACTGTGATCAAATATGATTGAAAAAGACTTTTTAAATCTACTCAAATACTGATCTACATGAATGCACATTGCATAAATGGAGTCAGTGCTTCATCTATTTTCATATAATATATAGTAACAGAAATAAGATGAAACATTAGATCACAATTTTGAGCACCATAAAAAGAATAACAGCAAAACATGGCCCACCAAAGACAGATGAAGGTCTTGCATGGCCAACATAAGCGTAAAAAATATGAAGTATGTCATTTCTTTTTAGGTTGCAGTTCTCAAAGGTTTGTAAACGTCACTTAGCAACCTGAATTCACCACATTTGTCATCCGCCACTTAAAATATCACCATCGAGGACATAGTTTCGTTTTTCCAGTTCAGTCAAAAGAATATCTGAAAAAATTTACCAAATATTTGCATAAGGAAGGAGGTTCTAGTCAGATTCATTCTGAGGGCGTTCTCCATATAACCTATCATGTGTTGAAAATGGTGTTTAACTCCATTAAAATGTTTCCAACATTAAAGAAACATTAGGTCACTCCCCTTCCCGACAAACACATGGAAGACACATTTCAAATGATTATAAATTCTATAAAGACTTTATGTGATAGGTTAATCCAAAGTTTATAAACCATTTTGGGTAATTTTGTGTATATTGTAACTTCCAAATGTAAAAAACTCCATAAAATTTAAATCGAAAATCTGTTTATATAACTAGACTGGTACACATATTCAAATTCTGTTCAATTCAGCAGTTATTGAGCAGGATAATCGTAAAATGTTTAATTTGATATGGTGGTATTTACATTGTCTTAATACTTTTTTTATAATTATGAATAAATCAGTTTATGGATTAACAAGAGCTGTCAGAGGGAGAGCGCGCTCGACTTTTCGAATATTTGTCACAAAAGTCTAAATTTGATTGAGACTGATGACAAATCCAAGCAAATAAGAGTTATCTAACATTCAAATTGACAAAATTGCGTAGGTTTTATAATTGCAATATATTGTATGAAGTTTCAATCAAATACATGCAGTGACTGTTGAGTTATAAAATTTCTAAGTAAAACAAAGGCCCTAATTTGCAAAAAAATCTGGCAAGAGTTATCTGACTTGATTAATTTAGTTGATTTTATGACTACAAAACCATATGTAATGTTTCAATCAAATACATTGAGCGTTTGGTGTAATATGGACTTGACTGTACTTGCATGCAAATTTTTTCTAAGTCGAACAAGGGCAATAATTTGCATTATATTCGTACAAGAGTTCTGTGACTTAGTAGTAGAGTTGAAGACTGGGAAGGCTTGTGTAAAGTTTCATTCAAATACATTGAGTGGTTGGTGAGATATGGACATGATGGTACTTGCATGCAAAACTTTAACAAGGATTTCTAAGTCAAACAAGGGCAATAATTTGAACTATATTCAGGCAAGAATTACGTAACTTAGTTATTGTAGTAGGGTTGGTGACTGGGAAGGCTTGTGTAAAGTTTCAAGTCAATACATGCAATGGTTACTGATATATGGACTTGATGGTACTTGCATGCAAAACTTTAACCAGATTTTCTAAGTCAAATAAGGGCAATACTTTGCATTATATTCATGCAAGAGTTATCCAACTTAGTTATTGTAGTAGAGTTGATGACTGGGAAGGCTTGTGTAAAGTTTCATTCAAATACATTAAGTGGTTGTTGAGATATGGACTTTATGGTACTTGCATGCAAAACTTTAACCAGGATTTTTAAGTCAAACAAGGGCAATAATTTGCATTATATTCAGGCAAGAGTTACATAACTTAGTTATTATAGCAGGGTTGATGATTGGGAAAACTTGTGTAAAGTTTCAAGTCAATATATGCAATGGTTACTGATATTATGGACTTGATGGTACTTGCACGCAAAACTTTAACCAGATTTTCTAAGTCAAATACAGGCAATAATTTGCATCATATTCAAGCAAAAGTTATCTTACTTAGTTATTGTAATAGGATTGATGACTAGGAAGGCTTGTATAAAGTTTCAAGGCAATACATGTAATGGTTACTGAGATGGGGACTTGCATGCAAAACTTTAACCAGAATTTCTAAGTCAAACAAGGGCAATAATTTCTATTATATTCAAGCAAGAGTTATCTAACTTAGTTATTGTAGTAGGGTTGACGACCAGGAAGGCTTGTGTAAAGTTTCAAGGCAATACATGCAATGGTTACTGAGATAAGGGCTTGCATGCAAAACTTTAACCAAGGTGTGACGCCGACGCCTGGATGAGTAGAATAGCTCTCTTTATTCTCCAAATAGTCGAGCTAAAAATAACACAAATCTAAAAATTTGGGACAAAACAAAATTTAAAAGATACAGGTGAGGTGTATGTGTATATCTTTGTCAGCAGTAAATTGCATGCCAATTACAAAACTGACTCTGACTCTGCCTCTTGTCCTTTTTTTAACCTTACTGCTGTCAGATTATCATGCTGTCATTTGACACTAATTGACATCTTTGATATTTAATTTAAGAGTGTGAATAGCATTTGATACTTGACAATAGTGACATGTTTGAGTGAAGACCTGATGTGTGGTGAAGACCAAATTAAAATGTGGATGCATTTTTGTAAACACAAGGTAAACTGATTCAATTTTTGGCTGTGACTCTAGACATTCATTATCTGATTTGGCCATTTTAAGAATTTGTTATAGATATAATGATCATATACCGTATATTCCCTTATAAACACCCCCCCCCCCCCCTCCCCCTCCACCTATTTTTCTGGAAAATCAAAAAATAAAACGTATATGCGATTTGAGTGCATATTCACCCATCTTTCCCTGATCGATTATTTTGTTACACAGACAACAATTAGCGGAGTGTTTATTACCTTTGAACTCTTTAACCCATTGTTTATATCTTGGGTGACCACTTAACCACTTTTGGTTGAACAAATACTTCCCCATATTTGCTGTTTAATACTAGTAAAAATACCGTCTGCCAATTAAGGTGTCATCCCACCATTGATTTTTGTTCTTTATTCTATAGTAAATAATAAAAGTTTGAAGGCTTGTCATTCATGGAGAATCCCAAATGAAAGAAGTGAAACCTACATTTTACTGTTTGTCAACCTCTGCACTATCAAAATATGATGAGAAAAGTAGGGGTCATGTGTCATATAAGAGATTTTTTTTCTGCTCAGTGTGTACACTGGTGACAAAGTGAAAGTAGACTTCCGAAATCATGTATTCATACCCCTATTTCCAAGCATCAATTTTTTTTTCTAAATTCACAATTCAAACATGCCAATTCTATCAAAATGTTCAAAATACATCAATAATGCCATTCAAATAAAAAAAATGAGCATTAAAATAAGGAAAAAGCATTTTTAAAGAAGAAGAAATGAGGATTATTTAAAACCGCCATTATGCGACTACCCCACGGAAGCACTTCCTTTTTGCAATGGTGGTACTATGCTAGAAAACATTACAAAACATTGACAATGCGATTAGTCTGTGTACGCTGAAAGCTCATTGTTCCACGTTGATAAGAGCAAGCGTCCAAGTGATTTAAAGTGAAGAGTACACATAAATTCGGATATTTCAGTACGCAGACTAGTAATTTCATACAGATTTTCAGCTTTTTTTCATCCTATGTCGATTATTTAATTCATCTCAAATAATTCTGAACCACATTTTCGGGGATTTAAGGTTTTTTCCATGGCTTTATTGGTTTTATTGTATTTTTAACTGTTGTTAAATTTGATTTTTTTATCTTTTATAAACACCCCCACCTTGTAAAATGTAACGCCCCTGGGGCGTTAATTAGGGAATATACGGTAACTATTGTATAAGTTTGGTGAAATGAAGGTGCTTGAGTGCTAACAATTAAAAGTTTACAAAACTGCAGACTGATGACAGATGATGAATACATGCTGAACAAGCAAGCAAAAAAATCCTGCCTCATACTTGTGAATTTTATCATAAAACTTGAATGTTTTAAAGAAACGTTTATGCAATTTGTTACCTGAAGAAAGATGAATTCATGGCATTTCTCTTTTCTGGCCTGTCCATCTCCACCTGCACAACATAATCCCGGGGTCTTGTAACCTTCAATGTGCTGTAAGTTTCTCCAGACATAGTCCTCATAAACACTGAAAATATCTGCTTTCGTTGAGCAGAACCTAAAATATACAACAAATAAAGAAGGAGTTTATTGGGTCAGACTTTTTCATTTGTTGGTTAATGGCCACTTCCCTATTTTTCCTATTTATGAAAAAAAAACATTGACCAGTATGTCAGTTATATAGTTCATTGCAATATGATAAAAATACGGGAGTTGCTTTCCTTGTTCCATTTTTCTGCCATTTGAATTGCATGTTTTGAGTTTGTTAATTCAAGGGCTTGGAGCAACACTATTGTAACTAGGTTTTTGCAAATTGTTCAGGGGGAGGATAAAACTGTTTTTTATTTTCTTCTTTAGATATTTTTGCTTATATTTTTCAAAATTCAAATGAAAACTGCATTACTTACAATACAAACAAGTGTTATCAATTAAAGCTTTAATATAACTTGATTTAATTGTAAAAGTTTGAGTTACAATAGTGTTGCGTTGAAAATTCAATAAAACTGAATTTATATTTGGTGCAAAACTATTGTAACTCAAGTTACAGTAGTTTTGCACCAAGTTTTATGAGATAAATAATTAATTTCTAAGTTTAAAAATATTGTAACTCAATATAAAACTTATTAAAGTTATGTTGTTATTACTCCAAAACTAATTTTAATTCTATTAAAGGTTAACAAAAATATATAAGAAGTATTGGAAATAAAGAAAAACATATACAAAAGTATATTAAACTATTATTTATGTTTTAGCCTATAAATACAATAATTTTGATAGTTTTCGTGTTAACAATCAATTAACCTATGTCATTAACAATGAAAAGCATAATATTTCAGTTATGGAAGTATTAAATTATGTTTATATAAGTTAATATATATAATTATATTTCAAAATTCATATTTAGGATTGATATTGTGTAAATTGATATAGTATGCAGATACTTTCTGGACCACAGCATAATGTTAACTAACTGTCATGTTTAAGAATGTGACATTTTGATATTAATATACCAGTATATATCAAACAAGATTTTAAAACTGTTGTTTTCAGTCTTATAAATTTATTGACAAATTTTTACCTGGGGTGCAATAAGCAGTTGAGATCAAATTACATACTACATGATTGTTTTGGTTAAAACCTTATTTTTAGACAAATAGACAAAAAGATACCTCTGTTTATTTAGTTAAAAATTTGGAAAAAGTTATCGTTTAAATTTAAACAAGCGGTAAGTTGGTACTGTGCCCCATGGGCCCCACTATATCAACATCACTTACAACTGTACCATCTACATTCATCATACTAACTCCAATTCCAACTGCACTTTCAAAATCCATCAAACCAAATTAATTAAACACCTTTCAGTCTTCATACATGTACCAACTCCACCACCATGGTACTGTACCCTTTACACCCACCATACCAACATCATCACTTCTACACTCTACATCTAGTACACTAGCACCATTTTCAACTACATCCGTAACATCCGCCAAACCAAATCCATAAGACACTGATCCTTTATAGTCATTACATGTATTGACTCTGCCACCATACCAACTCAACTATCCACAGTGACTGTACCTTCAAAATCCACCATACCAACCCCACTACCCATTGCATCCATTACATCCATCATACTGACCTAATTAAATACTGAACCATTACACCCACCAATCCAGTACCATTATCCACTGTAACATCTACATTCACTCCATAATCATGCTTCCTCTACATTACTCCATTATATAGGTACTGTTTTCTCTCTACCAACCATTATCTATAATACCAACCAGAACCCCATTACTTACTGTACCATCTACACCCACCATTTAGATTCTACTACACTGTACCTTCTACATCAACAACACCAACAGCACTACCTGTGCCCTAAACATCTACCATACCAACTTCATTACTCACAATCCACATTATATCAACATCACTACCCACTTTACACACTGCATTCCCCATACCAACATCATTACCATCTGTTTCATGGACACTACAATCATCCACCATACCATCTCTCAACTCTTCACTGTTCCTTCTACATCCTTTATAGTTTTTTACTTATTTCACTACTCCCTTAATATCAACATCACTACCCGTTGCATTCATTATATTCATTATACCCACACAACTATTCAATGTCCACTCTGCATCCACCATACCATTATAACTACTCACTGTACTTACTTCATTCAATATACCATATCAACCATCTTAATCACTCATTGTTCCCCATAATACCGACTATACTACCAGCTGTACCCTATACAACCACCATACCAACTACACTACAAGCTGTACCCTTTATACTCACATTACCAACTACACTACCAGCTGTACCCTTTATACTCACAATACCAACTACACAACCAGCTATACCCGTTATACTCACAATACCAACTACACAACCAGCTGTACCCGTTATACTCACATTAACATCTACACTACTAGCTGTACCCTCTACACCAAGAATACAAACTGCAGTACCAGCTATACCCTCCATACTCACAATACCAACTACACTACAAGCTGTACTTTCTTCACCCACAATACCAACTATGCTACCAGTCTACCCTCTATACTCACCATACCAACTATACAACCAGCTGTACTGTTTATGCCCACAATATCATCTACACAACCAGATGTACCCTCTTCACCTACAGTATTAACTACACTACCAGTTGTACCCTCAACACCCACCATACCAACTATACTACCAGCTGTACTGTTTATGCCCATGATATCATCTACACAACCAAATGTACCCTCTTCACCCACAATACCAACTACATTACCAGTTGTACCATCTACACCCACTATAAAAACAATGCTACCAGCCATACCCTCTACACCCACCATACCAACTACGCTACCATCCAAACACTCTGCACTCACTATACCACCAACATTACCAGCTGTACCCTCTACATCCACAATATCAACTACGTTTAAAACCAGTCATATACTCTACACCCACTATAACAACAACACTACCTGCTGTACCCTCAACACCCACAGTACCAAATACATTACCAGTTGTACCATCTACACTCACAACACCAATATCACTACAAAGCTGTAACCTCTACATCCATTATACCAACAAAACTACCTGTTGTACCCTCTACACCAACCATATCAACTATACTACCACCTGTACTGTATATACAACTACGATACCATCTACACTACCAGCTGTGCTTTCTTTACCCTCCATAACAACCAGCTGTACCCTCAACACCCTGCCATACCAATTATGCTTCCAGTTGTACCATCAAAACCCGCTATACCATCTATGCTACTCACCATAACAACTACACTACCAGCTGTACCCCCTTCATTCACAATAGCAACTGCACTACCTGCTGTACCTTCTACACTCACAACACCAACAACGCTACCAGCTGTACCCTCTACACCCAACATACCAACTATACTACCTACTGTAACCTCTACACCCAACTATACCAACAACGCTACCAGCTGTACTCTCTTAACCTATCATACCAACTACACTACCAGCTGTACCTTCAACACTCACATACCAACTACATTACCAGCTCTACCCTCAACACCTACCATACTAACTATGCTACCAGTTGTACCATCCACGCCCACCATACCAACTATGTTACCTGTCATACCCTCTTCACCCACCATACCAACTACACTACCAGCTGTACCCTCAACACCCACCATACCAACTATACTACCAGTTGTACTATCCACACCCACTATACCAACTATGCTACCAGCCATATCCTCTACACCCATCATACCAACTATGCTACCAGCTGTACCTTCTACACCCACTATCCCAACTATGCTACCAGCCACACCCTATACACCCACTATACCAACTATGTTACCTGTCATACCCTCTTCACCTACCATACCAACTACACTACCAGCTGTAACCTCAACACCCACCATACCAACTATGCTACCTGGGTTTTACCCTCAACACCAACCATACCAACTATGCTACCAGTTTTACCCTCTACACCCATTATACCCACTATACTACCAGCTGTACCTTTTACATCCACAATACTAACTACAGAACCAGCTGTACCCTCTGCATCCATCATACCAACTACAGCATCCTGATGTACCCTCCTCATCCATCATACCACACTACACTACCAGCAGCTGCTGTACCCTCTACATCAACTTCACCATCTCAACTATCTGCTGTACACTCCGTATCCTCCATACCCCATACCAACTCCACTACCCACATTGTGCTTTATTCAATTGGTATAATTAAAAGTTAACTCTGAGAAACCAAGGTTTATCAATATCTAAAATATATTGTTTTGGTTCTAAGTTAACAGCCATTTTAAAATAATTAGATACTGTTGACTTCTAGTACTGATATATTAAAAAGAATAATACTGAGTGTACCTGAGGTCATATCTCATTCTGGAAGTATTCAAAAGAGATATATTGGTTTAGTAAAGTTATAATTGGTAAAAATTAAAAGGAGTGTTGAGTAATATTGTGAGATTGGACGGCCTTTTTATTAAAAAAAAAATGCAAACCAAAAAATTCACTGCAAATTTTAATAATCAGATTTTTAACAAAATATCAACAAATGGTTCTTTTATAGCACAATAACTATATTAATCATCCATTTTATTGTCACTTATGTCCAAATCAATAAAACATTTAACATACTCATCTGACTAAATTTACTTTTTTATCAAATTAAAATGTTTTTAAAAATTTAGTAAAAAAACCACAAAAAAAAACAATCTCTATACCTGTATTTCTTCAAAATCTTGAAAGATTTTCCTGAACTATCTTTTGAAACTTGTATTGCAATATTCCTGGACTAAATAATAGTATGGTTATACATGATAACAGGGTTTGATAAAATTTAAATTCAAGTTACAATAGTTTTACACCGATATAAATAAAGGTTTCCAAGATATTATTTGGTGCAAAACTATTGTAACTCAAGTTAAGAGAATTAGTGTATTTGAGATACAATATTTTCACCAAAAGTGAATATCTTCAAACTTATTTAAAATATCTGGACCAAATTTTAACACAAGATGCAAATTGTAAAACTGTAGTTATTTATGCAAAAAAAAAAACAACGATTTTTGGGAAAAACAGAGTTTCAATAGTGTTGCGCTGAGCTCTCGAATTGTAACAATTGAGTTGTATTAAAAAGTGTTCCTGGGTATATTGAACAAAACCATTACGTCATTTGAAACATGAAGATAGAACCATCAATATACTAACTCACCTAACTGTATTTTGCTTCATTCCTTGTTAGTGGTTTTCTATGGCAGAAGAAACAAACACAAATCTGAGACGTGACTTGGTCAACGATGATGAAACAGTACCGGAAGGTGAACAACAAACAGCTGACAAAAAAATAACCCACCAGTACCATGAGTTAATGCTTGGACAAATTGTAAAATACTGCCAGGAAATTTCAAGGAATACCATTGTTGAACATACTCAGGAATTAAGTGCAATCTTTTATGTTTCAAGGGCCATAACTTTGAATTTAATTATCTGATTTGGCCAGTGCAATAACTTGTCTGATACATTATAGTTATATATTTACTCTGTAAGTTTAGAGAGGATTGAATGAAAAATGCAGATACTAGAGTGCATACAAGGTCAAATAGTGTTATATTTTATGTTACATGGGTCATAACTCTGACATTAATTACCTGAATTGGCCAGTTCAAGAGCTTGTCCAAGATATTATGGCTATATATAACTACTGTGTAGGTTTATTGAAGATCAAATGAAAAATGCGGATAATAAGAGTACATCCAAGATCAAAAAGTGCAATTTTTTTATGTTTCAACAGCAGTAACTCTGACATTAATTATCTGATTTGGCCAGTTCAGGAACTTGTCCGAGATATCATGGTTATATAACTAACATGCAAGTTTGGTGAAGACTTAATGAAAAATCCAGGTACTAGAGTGCACTCAACAAATAGGTCCATGGACAGAGGAATGACACAGGGTGATCAGAATAGCTCACCTTGAGCTCAAATGATTAAATCTCATATACATAGTATAAAATGCCCAAAATATGACCTAGTATGTTTGTTTTTTTTATATACGGTCAGTAACCAACTAAGAAAAAAGCAACATACACAAAGTTTGTCATTTTTAGACCATGACATGGCACAGGTATTGCATTAAAAACTGAATTCTGTATCTCTCTGCAGGGCCCAATTAGCTCAGTTGGTAACATGTCTGACTATCAATCAAGGTGTCATGAGTTTGAATCCCTGCCAGCCAGTCTCCTCGCTTATTGATATACGACACTTCGACTCATTGTCATTTGTCTCTCACAGCCAATTCAAGTGGGAAAGTTATCAGTTACTTGCTCGAGTACCGGATCCCAGGAAAGAGTGGTTCAGAAACCGGATCCGCTGTCAGCCCTCGGTGGCATAAAAATGCCACTAAAAATATTCAAAATACCTTTGCCAATTCATACCGCCATAAATTTTAGAAAAAAATATATAGAACAAGACATCAGTATGTTAAACGAAATACAATGGTCACATTAGTGACAGATTTTCACCCTATACAATTTTCATACAAATTTTAAACCTTGGTGCAATGTGTTTGTATGTCTCTCTGAATGAAGATCAAAGTACAAAATGTTAGACTGGCAAACTGAAAGTAGGTTTCCTGCTTTACCTGAACGGACTACCTTAAAGTCATGCCAAAATCAAAAATTCATTAGGCCTAGTCAAATACTGCAATAGAACTTATTTACCTGTAAGTAAACGTTTTGCCAAATTACTCATGTTAAACATGAAAATCAGTCTAACAATGTCTAATGTTGGGATACCCTGTTTTTTTTTCCTCTTCGGCAGGGTTAATAACTGTAACGGATCGGACCTAATCCAGTCTCTAAAGTGCACGGTGAACATAATAATAACTGGCTGTTAGAATTACTTCGTGATGTTTTATATATGCATTTATTTGCCAGCACATTACACATCTACGCGATGAAACACAGTGACCTCATCAAGAATAAACTAGCCGATGTTTAAAGTTCACAAAGTATAAGTGTGTTGGATGAGTGGAACATGGTGATTTGGATGTGTGGAACATGGTGAAAAATCATGTTTTCGGAAATACTTATTGGAACCTAATAATCTGTATATCAGAGTGTCTGTATGAATTAAACGAGTAGTTTACATGTAGTACAGTGTACATGTTGGAAACATGTGCGATACGATAAAAGTTGGTTCTGTGTTTATGTACCATTTTGGGCCGTGTCGTACGGTACCAGTATGAATTTTAAAAAAAAAATGTTTTGGTAAAAACAAGAAAAATATACATGTTGCGATAAACCAATTAATAAAATATGGAAACTTTGGAAAATGATGAAATTTTAATTTTTGAAAAGCCGTGAAAACATTTATTGTATATAGGTGCCATGTTTAAACGTGCCGAGGGTTCATTACTTGGCACAACTAAATCATCGCGGTGCCATTTAACAGGTTTCGAATAGATAGTGAGGTGCCATGTTTGTTTTTATTGATTTCTGGCCGCTATCGGGGTCCCCAGCAAGCCTCAAACTTGGGTCATGTTGTGGCACGTGCAAGGCACTCTCGTGCAGTCTGAAATGTGTACGTCTATTTCACATTCGAAAATGTGAACACTCTACTCTAATACAGTCTGACATGTGCACACTCTTGTGCAAGATACAGACTGAATTAGTGTAGGTGTGCAAGATATAAACATTATTAGTGTAGCTGTGCAAGTTTCAGACTGTATTAGTATAATGTGCAAGTCACGGACTGTATGAGTGTAGGTGTGCAGGATACGGACTGTATCAGTGTAGGTGTGCAGGATACGGACTTTATCAGTGTAGGTGTGCAGGATACGGACTGTATCAGTGTAGGTGTGCAAGATACTGACTGTATTAGCATAGGTGTGCAAGATACGGACCATATTAGTGTAGGTGTGCAGGATACGAACATTATTAGTGTAGGTGTGCAAGTTTCAGACTGTATTAGTATAATGTGCAAGTTACGGACTGTATTAGTGTACGTGTGCAAGATGCATACTGTATTAGTGTAGGTGTACAAGATACGAACATTATTAGTGTAGGTGTGCAATTTCAGACTGTATTAGTATACTGTGCAAGTTACGGACCGTATTAGTGTAAGTGTGCAAGATGCATACTGTATTAGTGTAGGTGTACAAGATACGGACTGTATTAGTGTAGGTGTGCAAGATACTGACTGTATTAGCGTAGATATGCAAGTTACTGACTGTATTAGCGTAGATATGCAAGTTACAGACTGTATTAGTGTAGGTGTGTCAGTTAATACTGTATTAGTGTAGGTGTACAAGATACGAACATTATTAGTGTAGGTGTGCAAGTTTCAGACTGTATTAGTATATTGTGCAAGTTACAGACTGTATTAGGTGTACAATATACTGACTGTATCATTGTAGGTGTACAAGATACTGACTGTATCAGCGTAGATGTGCAAGATACTGACTGTTTTAGTGTAGGTGTACAATATACTGACTGTATTAGCGTAGGTACGAAGATACGGACTGTATCAGTGTAGGTGTGCAGGATACAGACTGTATGAGTGTAGGTGTGCAAGATACGGACTGTATCAGTGTAGGTGTGCAAGATATGGACTGTATCAGTATATAAGTGCAAGATACGGACTGTATTAGCATAGGTGTACAAGATACTGACTGTATTAGGTGTACAATATACTGACTGTATCATTGTAGGTGTACAAGATACTGACTGTATCAGCGTAGATGTGCAAGATACTGACTGTATTAGTGTAGGTGTACTATATACTGACTGTATTAGCGTAGGTATGAAGATACGGACTGTATCAGTGTAGGTGTGCAGGATACAGACTGTATGAGTGTAGGTGTGCAAGATACGGACTGTATCAGTGTAGGTGTGCAAGATATGGACTGTATCAGTATATAAGTGCAAGATACTGACTGTATTAGCGTAGGTGTACAAGATACTGACTGTATTAGTGGAGGTGTGCAAGATATGGACTGTATCAGTGTAAATGTGCAAGATACTGACTGTATTAGCGTAGGTGTGCAAGATACTGACTGTATTAGGTGTAAAAGATACTGACTGTATCAGCGTAGGTGTACAAGATACGGACTGTATTAGCGAAGATGTACAAGATACTGACTGTATTAGCGTAGGTGTGCAAGATACTGACTGTATTAGGTGTAAAAGATACTGACTGTATCAGCGTAGATGTACAAGATACGGACTGTATTAGCGAAGATGTACAAGATACGGACTGTATTAGCGAAGATGTGCAAGATACTGACTGTATTAGTGTAGGTGTACAATATACTGACTGTATTAGTGTAGGTGCGAAGATACGGACTGTATCATTGTAGGTGTGCAAGAAACTGACTTTATTAGCGGTGTACAATATACGGACTGTATCAGTGTAGGTGTGCATGATACGGACTGTATCAGTGTAGGTGTGCAATATACGGACTGTATTAGGGTAGGTGTGTAGGATACGGCTTGTTTCATTGTAAGTGTGCAAGATACTGACTGTATTAGCGCTGTGCAAGATACGGACTGTATCAGCTTAGGTGTACATGATACAGACTGTATCAGCATAGCATAGGTGTACAAAATACGGACTGTATTAGTGTAGGTGTGCAAGATACTGACTGTATTAGTGTAGATATGCAAGTTACAGACTGTATTAGCGTAGGTGTGCAAGATACTGACTGTATTAGTGTAGATATGCAAGTTACAGACTGTATTAGTGTAGGTGTGTCAGATAATACTGTATTAGTGTAGGTGTACAAGATACGAACATTATTAGTGTAGGTTTGCAAGTTTCAGACTGTATTAGTATAATGGGCAAGCTACTTACTACTACACTCGTTACAATGTTAACAGCTGTATGTAACAGCATTGCAGACAACGTGTTTACTTACTACTTCACTCATTAAAACGTTTGTAGCTGTATGTGACAACATTGCAGACAACGTGTTTACTTACTACTACACTCATAACAATGTTTATAGCTGTATTTGACAACATTGCACACAATGTGTTTACTTACTACTAAACTCATTACAATGTTTATAGCTGTATGTGACAACATTGCAGACAACGTGTTTATTTACTACTTCACTCATTACAATGTTTAGAGCTGTATGTTGTTGACATGTTTACTTACTACTTCACCCATTACAATATTTATAGCTGTATGTGACAACATTGCAGACAACGTGTTTACTTACTACTACACTCATTACAATGTTTATAGCTGTATGTTGTTGATATGTTTACTTAGTTCTACACTCATTACAATGTTTATAGCTGTATGTTGTTGATATGTTTACTTACTACTACACTCATTACAATGTTTATAGCTGTATGTGACAACTTTGCAGACATGTTTACTTACTACTTCACTCATTACAATGTTTATAGCTGTATGTGACAACATTGCAGACGTGTTTACTTACTACTTCACTCATTATAATGTTTATAGCTGTATGTGACAACATTTCAGACATGTTTACTTACTACTTCACACATTACAATGTTTATAGCTGTATGTGACAACATTGCAGACAACATGTTTACTTAATACTTCACTCATTACAATGTTTTTAGCTGTATGTGACAACATTGCAGACGTGTTTACTTACTACTGCACTCATTACAATGTTTATAGCTGTATGTGACAACATTGCAGACGTGTTTACTTACTACTTCACTCATTACAATGTTTATAGCTGTATGTGACAACATTGCAGACGTGTTTACTTACTACTGCACTCATTACAATGTTTATAGCTGTATGTGACAACATTGCAGACGTGTTTACTTACTACTACACTCATTACAATGTTTATAGCTGTATGTGACAACATTGCAGACAACATGTTTACTTATTATGATTTTATATCAAGGCATTAACTAAGAACAAAAGTTAGATGTCTAATTTAGTCTGTAAGGTTGTTCTTATTTACAATCAAGGTAAGAACATTTAATATGAGATGAAATACCCCCTGTTAATGGTATCAAACCTTACAGTACATTTTTGTTCTTTGAAATTCGGTGAATATAAGGTGTTGCTATTAAATGCAGACTTAAGAATTGTAGTCAAATGTCGACAATAGTGTTCATATAATGTTTAATTACTAATTTGATTATCATACCTTCATAATTATATGCATATTAAAAACTTGATTAAAAGGTGTTACAAGTGGTACATCTCAGATGCTACAGTGATATTTGTTAATTCTGCGACAATCATTTCTTATAAAAATATGTTTATTTTTAGTGAAGATATTCTTCTCCTACCAATTTTAATGTCATAGTTTTATCTCTCCATAAGTTTGACACAGTACACCACTTCAAAGACATATAAATATGCAGGACCAATAAGAACATTAAACAAGAGGCCCAGGTGGCCTGAGGATGCTCTACTGGCTCATAGTTGCCACAGCACTTTTTAAAATTTGACAATATTTACTCTCTTTGGGAATCTTCTCAATAACTTATGGATATATACCCCCACCACAACCATACTGAACAAAAAGTTAATTGCTATGAAAAGGAAATACTTTAAATTCCCATACCATTCATCTGTAAAAAAAATAATATATATATATAGTCCCCGTAAAGAACCCTTATACAACCCAGCCCCTTGATTTGTCAGAAATTCAATCACCAACTGTTATGGATGTGTTATGAGCAGAAATGCTTTAGATTTTAAACAGAAGTTTTTAACTCTACTGGCCAAAGGCCAGAAGTGCTTATGCGATGGCTTGTGTCCATCGTCTGTTAGCAGCACTTTCTCTGAAACCACTAGGCCAATTAAACTGAAACTTCACATGGATATTTCTATTACATAGGAGACTATACAGAAGATTTTTTTTTCTGATCTGATATTCAAGATGGCCGCCACTAATAAAAATAGTCAAAACTTAAAATACCTTCTTCTCGTGAACGGCCCACAGACTTTCAAAATGTCTATGTAGTAATGATAACCAACTATAGTTTTGTTAGATTTATTCAAATGGTGACCCTACGGTTAAAAATAACCCCGCCCTGAGGGTTCAATTAGGGGAAACATGTCATTTTATTATTTTTTTTCTTTTTTAAATGGAAATGATTTTGCCTATATCTTCACAAAAGCATCGTTGGTGAAGGAGGTTCAGTTTTGTAAAAATGACTGGGTTCCACTGTCTTAATGTGTCAGGAGGGGCTCCAAAAGGGTAAAAATTGGGAATTACAAAAAATTTTTTTTTTAAGAACCGGTATGTCAGTTTTGTTCATATTCGGCATAATTATCCCTATGTGTAGGGGTTTGATTGCAGTTAAGAATTTTGGGGCTAAGGGGGATTTTACATAGGGATACTATGGGAAAACAGAAATTCCTTTTTTTTTCATCTATTTAGGCAAAATCATTATTCAGTTTGATTTCTGAAGTATCATCTAGTCATAGGAAATAAGATTTGGCTCAATAAGGAGAATTGGCTTTCCATAAGGGTCCAGGGTGGGTAAAAAAAAGGGTTAAAATAGAAAATCTTCAAAAATCTTCTTCTCAACAACCAGTCAATCAAATTTGTTTATATTCGATATGGATTATCCCAATGAGTATGTTTTGTACAAATCAAAGGTCTTGTATTTATAGAGCCCTGTAAGGGGACTTTGAGTTTTATACAGGAATACTAACTGGAAAACTAAAAATTCTCTTTTTTATCATTTATTTATAACTTTTTTTATTCAGTTTGAGTTTTGAAGCGACTTCTAGTCATAACAAATATGATTGTTTGATAGAAGGATTGACTTTCTAAAAGGGGCCAGGTGGGGTCACAAAAGATTAAAATTGAACATTGTCATAAATCTTAATTTTTAACAATCGGCCAGTCAGATTTGTTCATATTTGATAAAAATAATCCCTATGATTAAGAAATCTAAGTTTGTACAAATCAAGGGAAACCGGGATGTATGGAGAAAATGGATAATTCTCATTTTTTTGTCTATTTGAGTAAATATGTTGTTCTATTTGAGATCAAAAGCATTGTCTGGTAACAATAAATTTGATTTTGTTTAATAAAGAGAATTGAATTTCCATAAATGGCCAGTAGGTGGATGGGGCAGAAAGGTAAAAATTGGAAATTTTCACAAATTTCCTTTCAATAACCTTTCAGACAAACTAGTTCATATTTGATATAAAAATTCCTGATTTTAACCATAATCCATTTTCCCATAGGCCATTATAAATTAATTGCTAGGATTATCATCAAAATTTTTCTTACAAATGGGGAGGGCTGGAGGATTTTATTTTTATAATTTTTGGTGTTTTTTTTTTTTTATTTTTTTTTTATGAAAATGAAAAGGGAAGTGCCGGCAAAGAAAATTAGTATCTCGATGTAAAATTGTAAGTCCCCTTACAGGGCCCCTAAAAATATTAACCCCTAAACATAGGGATAATTTATGCAAAATATGAACAAATTTGACTTACCCTTGGTTCTTAAGAAAACGATTTTTGTAATTCCAAATTTTTACCCTTTTTGGCCCCTCCTGGCCCCTCAAGACAGTTGAACCCGGTCATTTTTACAAATCTGAATCTCCTTGATCAAACAATGTCTGTGTGAAAATATATGCAAAAAAAAATAATTAATGTTTATTATAATGATGTGTCCCCTAATTGAACCTTCGGGGCAGGGTCATTTTTAACCCCAGGGACACCATTTAAACAAATCTAATAGAACTATATTTGGTTATCATTATTACATAAATATTTTTAAAATATGTTGGGCGTTTCATGAGAAGATTTTTTAAATTTTGGACTATTTTTAGTAATGGCGGCCATCTTGCATTTCTAATTGAAAAAACATCAACATCCCCAACCCTTCTGTATAGTCTCCTATGCAACAGAAACATCCATGTGAAGTTTGAATTTAATTGGCCAAGTGGTTCCAGAGAAAGTGCTGCCAATGGATGACAGATGACGGACGACGGACAACTCACCATTGCATAAACTGTCCTTTGGCCAGTAGGGCTAAAAAGCAACCGTATCGGATGTTACAAATTGCACTTTTTATACTAAATTGTATAGATTTTCTGCATAAAAATTATAATTATTTAGGTTCTCTTTTGTGTTTGAAGTTTGCGATTTGAGTCGTCTCAAATATTCCAGACATAAAGAGTCCCATTTACATGAAAATGCGCGAGTGTGTGCATGTAATGAAAGCTCAATTTTAAGTTTAAAGAATTATTATATTTTTATTTATATATATATATTGATCCAATAGTATGCCTGGGAAACGGTCACTTTAACCACTGTTGGTGGTTGCGTAAAACAATGTGACCAGCTTCCGGTGGTACATTTGGCACGCAAAAACCGTCGAAATTACGATAGTGACAGCATTTTTAGGTAATTATTTTATTGTGACACAATTTATTGGAAATCGGGGAATGCTATTTCACCCTTCTGATGTCTTAGTTTATTCTCCAGATTTCTGGCATGTTCAGATTTTGTTGGAAGATATCTCAAGTGCGGATTACATTATTTGACATCTGTCAATAAAATCCCATGTTCACAGAAATAAATGTCTGCTAGAGCCAGAAAGCTGTCCAAATCGGCTCGCTGGTATATGTTACATATGTGTGGTTATTCAGGTTAATGTGACTAATGAAATTAATCAGAGCAGTCAAACAGGAAACATTCAGAGGCCCAGTTTTCTGACAGTGTGGTTTAAATGTGCCCGATATCCAATTTCTTTGAAAGAATACAATGCATTGATGGTTGTAATCTTTGGGGTTATTGTTTTTCATTTTAGAATATTACAGGCGACTATATTTTAGAAGTACTGACATGCACAAATTAAGAGCCACACCTTTCTTGATCAATTATCTGTCGATTTGTTTTGCTTTTTACTATATGTATTGTGATCAAAACAACAAATTTGTTCATAAATTCAATAAAAAAATTCATACTAGAAAATCAATGATTGAATCTTAGACTTCAAATAAAAGGAAGTAGCGCAGTCAGGAATGGAACACAGGTCTACTTGGCGTAAAGCATGGATCCAACCATCTAAGCCACTGTATTGTATGATACGAGGCAGACGATCGTTTTTAGTAACGGAAAGACTGAAATCACTGTTGACTTCTCGGTTGACTAAATTTTGATGAAATCAAGCTTTTAAAGAACTTAAGAATATAATTAGATGTAGACTGTGGAAATCATGAAATCGGTAAAAGACACAGAGACACACACCTGGATTCAGTGACATATATGTAACATTTTGTAACTGAAGCTATGAAGAAGAAATACTACTGGTCATTAATTTGGTCTGGCTTACGGATATAACATATTTTTAATGTATAGACCCCATAGCTTAGATTGTTGGATCCATGCTTTACATTAAGTAGACCTAAGTTTGATTCCTGGCTGCACTATTGTCCTTTCGTTTTACTGAAGTATAAGATTTAGTCTTTAATATTCTTGTATAATTTTGTTGATTGAATTCATGAACAAAATTGTTGTTTTGATCACAATACATACAGTCAAAAGCAAAAGAAATCAACAGGTTATTGATAAGGTAAGGTGGTTGTTAATTTGTGCATGCCAGTACTGCTAAAATATTGTCGCCTGTAACATTCTAAATGAAAAACAACAATGCCAAAGATGGGTTGTCACCCTGTTACAACCGTCAATGATGGGTTGTCACCCTGTTACAATTGTCAATGATGGGTTGTCACCCTGTTACAATCATCAATGATGGGTTGTCACCCTGTTACAACCGTCAATGATGGGTCGTCACCCTGTTACAACCGTCAATGATGGGTCGTCACCGGTACATCCATAAATGCATTGTATTCTTTAATAGAAATTGGATATCGGCACATTTAAACCACAGTCAGAAAACTGGGCCTCTGAAAGTTTGCTGTATGACTGCTCTGATTTGTTATTATTTTCATTAGTCACATTAACCACACGTATGCAAGATGTACCACCGAGCTGTTTCTGACAGCTTTCCTGCTCTAGAAGACATTTCTTTCCGTGAACATAGGATTTTATAGACAGATGTCAAATAATGTAATCTGTACTTGACATATCTTCCAACAGAAAACCTGAACATGCGAGAAATCCGGAGATAGAACTGGTTTTAGCTTGTAAAATGTCACTTTGTCCAACGATTTCCTCATCTACAAAGCAAATATCTCAAATATTCCTCATTCATTTTTAATTTTACTTACTTGGAATAAACTAGAACATCAGACAGGTCGAATAACATTCCCTGATTTCCAAGAATACTATCACTTAATGTAATTTTGACAATTTTTACCTGTCAAATGTACCACTAGAAGCTGGTCACAACGTTTTACATGAACCACAGACAGTGGTTAAAGTGACCGTTTTCCAGGCGTGAATGGGTTTCTATGTCTGTCCTTTATATAGCATATGAGTAGTCATGAATACTTAACTGGATCCTACTCATATAAAGGTGTCTGATAAACACAGAAATGGTTCATGAAACATAACACAAAAGCATAGTTTTTAACGAAATGTATTTTAAGGGACAAAATTAAACAATACAAAACCATGGTGTGGCTTAACACTCTTGTTGCCGTGGTAACAGATTCAACAATTCTGCACTGACTCACTCTGATGATAAATCAACAGTCATACATATCTAACACACAAATGGTCAGAAAGAAACAAACGCCGTTTAATCTCGAAAGTGAGCAAGTTAAACAAGATTCAAGACATGTTATGGTGAAAAATGTCATGTCCAAGCCTCTGTAACACTGTTGCACACTTGACTAGTCACCAAGTCATTACCATTATTGCAGATAATTTGGATATAAGATTATCCTAGTTACAGATAGTTTACTTGATATCAGTTATAAATAGTTTATCCTAGTTACAGATAGTTTACTTGATATCAGTTATAAATAGTTTATCATAGTTACAGATAGTTTACTTGATATCAGTTATAAATAATTTATCATAGTTACAGATAGTTTACTTGATTTTATCATTTATAAATAGATAATCACAGTTACAGATAGTTTACTTGATATTATCAAAGTTATCAATAGTTAATCATAGTTACAGATAGTTTACTTGATATCAGTTATAAAATAATTTATCATAGTTACAGATAGTTTACTTGATATTTTCAGATATAAATAGATAATCACAGTCACAGATAGTTTACTTGATATTATCAAAGTTATAAATATATAATCATAGTTACAGATAGTTTACCTATATTATCAAAGTTATAAATAGATTATCATAGTTACAGATAGTTTACTTGATATTATCAAAGTTATAAATAGATTATCATAGTAACAGATAGTTAATTTGATATTATCAGTAATAAATAGATAATCATAGTTACAGATTGTTTACTTGATATTATCAAAGTTACAAATAGATAACCATAGTAACAGATAGTTTACTTGATTTTATCAGTAATAAATAAATAATCATAGTTACAGATTGTTTACTTGATATTATCAGTTATAAATAATCGTAGTTACAGATAGTTTACTTGATATTAACAGTTATAAATAGTTTATCACAAATACAGATGGTTTACTTGGTATTATCAAAGTTGTAAGTTGATAATCATAGTTACAGATAGTTTACTTGATGCTATCAGTGATAAATAGTTTATCATGGTTACAGATAGTTTACTTTATATTATCGGTTATAAATAGATTATCATAGTTACAGATAGTTTACTTTATATTATCAGTTATAAAAAGATAATCATAGTTACATATAGTTTACTTGATATTATCAAAGTTATAAGTAGATTATCATAGTTACAGATAGTTTACTTGATGCTATCAGTTATAAATAGTTTATCATAGTTACAGATAGTTTACTTGATATTATCAGTTATAAATAGATTATCATAGTTACAGATAGTTTACTTGATATTATCAGTTATAAATAATCATAGTTACAGATAATTCACTTGATATTATCAGTTATAAATAGATAATCATAGTTACAGATAGTTTACTTGATATTATTAGTCATAAATAGATAATCATAGTTACAGATACTTTACTTGATACTACTAAACTCATAAATAGATAATTATAGTTACAGATAGTTAACTTGATATTATCAGTTATAAATAGTTTATCATAGTTACAGATTGTTTACTTGATATTATCAGTTATAAATAGATAATCATAGTTACAGATAGTTAGCCTATTATTTTGCAAATTTATTACATAGAGCTTCACCATAAGATTAAATATCCAATATGATAGACTTAGTCATATCTATATTGTACATTTGGAATTATCTGTTAATAAATAATAATAATGCTTGGTGTTTTTCTTCATGGATTTCATCAATTCAAGACGACCCATTAAACAGAAGAGTATCCTTATCAAACAATTTATCCAGATACAAGAAAGTACAAAACAAACCACAACATTTTGTGACATGCATTTATCAGTATTGGAGACAGAGGCTTGGAAGTTTTCTTAAACACATGGCTCAAATGTTATTAGGTAAAACAATGTTATTTATTTATATATACATACAATGTGCACTCTATAAAGCTGTTAGTTATTAGACTTGATGCTAAGGTTCACACTAGAAACATGGCTTAAAAGAGTCCTCTTCACACCATAATAAAACACTTTCTTATACAACAGATTCTCAAGAAAGTTTTGACAAATGTTTAAAAAAACTGCAGCAAAGGGTAAAAAGAAAAATTGTGTGAAATATTTGTAGCATTGCCATTACATTAGCTACAATGAAATGTTTATGAATATGTTATGCAAGATTAAACATTATATTCATACAAGAAAGGAATAGCATATGTTGAAAAAACAAAACACGCTTCATTTTTTTTTTTTTACAAAAAATAAACTGCTACATGTCAGTTCATGTTTATGAAATACAGTTAACTAACACAAGTAATAAGTAAGTACCCTGTGAAACTATAGCTTTATGCTTTGGCTAAACGTTTCTGTTCAAGTTGTCTGGTCTGATTCCTATTTCTTTCTCTTTATACTTTAAACACAAGTGATGTTTTTTATTCCAAAAATTTGAAGACATCTTTAAAAGAATTTAATAATAGTGATAATACTAAAACAAACAAAAAAATCACCTCCAATTTACATCAAACAAAAAATAGGTTCAACACTATTCAACTACTATAATGAATTGTTTCAAGCAACATTTGCTTATAAAAATGTCCAAGCTACATCACTTGTATTGGATCAAATAGCAGAATAAGTTCTGGCTCAGTTATATGGCAATAAAGTGTTGATTAAAACATGCTTCCAACGGTATGACTGTGTTCCCATTACAAAAGAACCTATTAGAAAGAGTTCACAACAATAGGACTGTGTTCCCATTACAAAAGCAGCTATTAGAAAAGGTTTTCTACAATGTGATTGTGTTCCCATTACAATAGCAACAGTTAGAAAGAGTTCACAACAATGTGATTGTGTTCCCATTACAAAAGCAACTACTAGAACAAGTTCACAACAATGTGACTGTGTTCCCATTACAAAAGCAGCTACTAGAACAAGTTCACAACAATATGATAGTGTTCCCATTACTAAAGCAGCTACGAGAACAAGTTCACAACAATGTGATTGTGTTCCGATACAAAATCAGCTACTAGAACAAGTTCACAACAATGTGATTGTGTTCCCATTACAAAATCAGCTACTAGAACAAGTTCACAACAATGTGATTGTGTTCCCATTACAAAAGAAGCTACTAGAACAAGTTCACAACAATGTGATTGTGTTCCCATTACAAAAGCAGCTACTAGAACGAGTTCACAACAATGTGATTGTGTTCCCATTACAAAATCAGCTACTAGAAAGAGTTCACAACAATGTGATTGTGTTCCCATTACAAAAGCAGCTACTAGAACAAGTTCACAACAATGTGATTGTGTTCCCATTACAAAATCAGCTACTAGAAAGAGTTCACAACAATGTGATTGTGTTCCCATTACTAAAGCAGCTACGAGAACAAGTTCACAACAATGTGATTGTGTTCCCATTACACATTCAGCTACTAGAACAAGTTCACAATAATGTGATTGTGTTCCCATTACACAATCAGCTACTAGAAAAAGTTCACAACAATGTGATTGTGTTCCCATTACTAAATCAGCTACTAAAATAAGTTCATAACAATGCGATTGTGTTCCCATTACTAAAGCAGCTACTAGAACAAGCTCACAACAATGTGATTGTGTTCCCATTACAAAATCAGCTACTAGAACAAGTTCACAACAATGTGATTGTGTTCCCATTATAAAAGCAGCCACTAGAACAAGTTCACAACAATGTGATTGTGTTCCCATTACAAAATCAGCTACTAGAACAAGTTCACAACAATGTGATTGTGTTCCCATTACTAAAGCAGCTACTAGAACAAGTTCACAACAATGTGATTGTGTTCCCATTACAAAATCAGCTACTAGAACAAGTTCACGACAATGTGATTGTGTTCCCATTACTAAAGCAGCTACTAGAACAAGTTCACAACAATGTGATTGTGTTCCCATTACAAAATCAGCTACTAGAACAAGTTCACGACAATGTGATTGTGTTCCCATTACTAAAGCAGCTACTAGAACAAGTTCACAACAATGTGATTGTGTTCCCATTACAAAATCAGCTACTAGAACAAGTTCACGACAATGTGATTGTGTTCCCATTACTAAAGCAGCTATGAAAACAAGTTCACAACAATGTGATTGTGTTCCCATTACTAATGCAGCTACTAAAACAAGCTCACAACAATGTGATTGTGTTCCCATTACAAAAGCAGCTACTAGAACAAGATCACAACAATCTGATTGTGTTCCCATTACTAAAGCAGCTATGAAAACAAGTTCACAACAATGTGATTGTGTTCCCATTACTAATGCAGCTACTAAAACAAGCTCACAACAATGTGATTGTGTTCCCATTACAAAAGCAGCTACTAGAACAAGATCACAACAATCTGATTGTGTTCCCATTACAAAATCAGCTACTAGAACAAGCTCACAACAATGTGATTGTGTTCCCATTACTAAAGCAGCTACTATAAATAATTCACAACAATGTGATTGTATTCCCATTACAAAATCAGCTACTAGAACAAGTTCACATCAATCTGACTGTGTTCCCATTACAAAATCAGCTTCTAGAACAAGTTCACAACAATCTGATTGGGTTCCCATTACTAAATCAGCTACTAAAATAAATTCACAACAATGTGATTGTGTTCCCATTACAAAAGCAGCTACTAGAACAAGTTCACAACAATGTGATTGTGTTCCCATTACAAAAGCAGCTACTAGAACAAGTTCACAACAATGTGATTGTGTTCCCATTACAAAATCAGCTACTAAAATAAGTTCACAACAATGTGATTGTGTTCCCATTACAAAAGCAGCTACTAGAACAAGTTCACAACAATGTGATTGTGTTCCCATTACAAAAGCAGCTACTAGAACAAGTTCACAACAATGTGATTGTGTTCCTATTACACAATCAACTACTACAAAAGCAGCTACTAGAACAAGTTCACAACAATGTGATTGTAATCCCATTACTAAAGCAGCTACTATAAATAATTCACAACAATGTGATTGTATTCCCATTACAAAAGCAGCTACTAGAAAGAGTTCATAACAATGAGATTAGAAATATTGGAACATATTCCAAGTCATTGTGACATTTTTCTGCTGCAAGAGAAACTACTGGAACAGCTTTTTAAAGAGTTCCCAAGCAATGTGATAGTGCTATTTTACAAGAACAGCTGTTAAAGAGTTCCCAGTTAATGTGATAGTGCTATTTTACAAGAACAGCTGTTAAAGAGTTCCAAGTTAATGTGATAGTGCTATTTTACAAGAACAGCTGTTAAAGAGTTTCCAATCAATGTGATAGTGCTATTTTATAAGAACAGCAGTAAAATAGTTCCCAATCAATGTAATAGTGCTATTTTAGAAGAACAGCTGTTAAAGAGTTCCCAATTAATTTGATAGTGCTTATTTACAAGAACAGCTGTTAAAGAGTTCCCAATTAATTTGATAGTGCTAATTTACAAGAACAGCTGTTAAAGAGTTCCCAATTAATTTGATAGTGCATATTTACAAGAACAGCTGTTACAGAGTTCCCAATCAATGTGATAGTGCTATTTTATAAGAACAGCTGTTAAAGAGTTCCCAATTAATTTGATAGTGCTAATCTACAAGAACAGCTGTTAAACAGTTCCCAATTAATTTGATAGTACTAATTTACAAGAACAGCTGTTAAAGAGTTCCCAATTAATTTGATAGTGCTAATTTACAAGAATAGCTGTTAAAAGAGTTCCCAATCAATGTGATAGTGCTATTTTATAAGAACAGCTTTTATTTGGGAGATGTTTAACAACAAGACAGGGTTCTTTTAAAAAAAATCAGCAATTGGAACAGCTATCAGAAGGAGTTTCAAAACAATCTGAAAGTGTTTTAATTCAAGAACAGCTTTTGATTAGATAAAGATCTACTGCAAGAGCAACTCTCAGTAAAACATCCAAACAATGTAAAAGTTCATTACAGGAGAAGTGATTAGAAGATGCTGAAACAAGTTGAGCATAACCAATTTGTTAACATTGACTAAGATGCACCTCACATACAAACAAACTATGGAATGTGTTGTTGCATGTGTGAAAGAAACAGTCCAATATGATTCCTGACTAGCTGAAGCCATTTTGTATCTGAATGTTAGACTTTGAATTATTTGAATTTTGATTTTGAATATCTAGAAGTCTAAAGTGTGAATATTTATGTATTTACATCTGCTGAAGTATGTTCATTAAAATATTGAAAAACAAAAAAAGTATTCACTCAACATCAAACAGCAAATGCAACTAATGGCCACAATGTCACAAAGACTATTGAAAATATCATACTGATCTTTATTAAAGAGTAAGTCTAGATATTTCAGATATACATCGAATGTATTGCCATACACTGCAGTAACCAGTTGTACTGCCATGTACTGCAGTAACCATCTTTACTGCCATGTACCATACTGTAACCAGCTTTATTGACATGTACTGCAGTAACCAGCTTTATTGACATGTACTAGAGTGATCAGCTTTATTGACATGTACCATACTGTAACCAGCTTTAACATGTACCATACTGTAACCAGCATTATTGATATGTACTGCAGTAACAAGCTGTATTGACATGTACTAGAGTAACCAGCTTTATTGACATTTACTGCAGTAACCAGCTTTATTGACATATACTGCAGTAACCATCTTTACTGTCATGTACCATACTGTAACCAGCTTTATTGACATGTACTGCAGTAACCAGCTTTATTGACATGTACTGCAGTAACTAGCTTTATTGACATGTACTGCAGTAACCAGCTTTACTGCCAAGTTCCATACTGTAACCAGCTTTACTGCCAAGTACCATACTGTAACCAGCTTTATTGACATGTACTGCAGTAACCAGCTTTATTGACATGTACTAGAGTAACATGCTTTATTGACATGTACTAGAGTGACCAGCTTTATTGACATGTACCATACTGTAACCAGCTTTATTGACATGTACTGCAGTAACAGGCTGTATTGACATGTACTAGAGTAACCAGCTTTACTGACATGTACTGCAGTAACCAGCTTTATTGACATGTACTGCAGTAACCATCTTTACTGCCAAGTACCATACTGTAACCAGCGTTATTGACATGTACTGCATTAACTAGCTTTATTGACATGTACTGCAGTAACCAGCTTTATTGACATGTACTGCAGTAACCAGCTTTATTGACATGTACTGCAGTAACCAGCTTTATTGACATGTACTGCAGTAACCAGCTTTATTGACATGTACTGTAGTAACCAGCTTTATTGACATGTACTGCAGTAACCATCTTTACTGCCATGTACTATACTGTAACCAGCTTTATTGACATGTACTGTAGTAACCAGCTTTATTGACATGTACTGCAGTTACCATCGTTACTGCTATGTACCAGTTCTGTAACCAGCTTTATTGACATGTACTGCAGTAACCAGCTTTATTGACATGTACTAGAGTAACATGCTTTATTGACATGTACTGCGGTAACCAGCTTTATTGACATGTACTGTAGTAACCAGCTTTATTGACATGTACTGTAGTAACCAGCTTTATTGACATGTACTACAGTAACCACTTTAACTGACATGTACCATGCTGTAACCAGCTTTATTGACATGTACTGCATTAACTAGCTTTATTGACATGTACTGTAGTAACCATCTTTATTGCCATGTACTGCAGTAACCAGCTTTATTGACATGTTCTGCAGTAATCAGCTTTATTGACATGTACTGTAGTAACTATCTTCACTGTCATGTACCGTACTGTAACTAGCTTTATTGACATGTACTGCAGTAACCATCATTATTGACATGTACTGCAGTAACCAGCTTTATTGACATGTTCTGCAGTAATCAGCTTTATTGACATGCACTGTAGTAACTATCTTTACTGTCATGTACCGTACTGTAACCAGCTTGATTGCAATGTACTGCAGTAACCAGCTTTATTGACATGTACTGCGGTAACCAGCTTTATTGACATGTACTGCAGTAACAAGCTTTATCAACATGTACTGCAGTAACTAGCTTTATTTACATGTACTGCAGTAACCATCTTTACTGCCATGTACCGTACTGTAACCAGCTTTATTGATATGTACTGCAGTAACTAGCTTTATTGACATGCACTGTACCAACCAGCTTTATTGCCATGTACTGCAGTAACTAGCTTTATTGACATGTACTGTGCAGTAACATGTTCTGTAGTAACCATCTTTATTGACATGTACTGTGGTGACTAGCTATATTGCCATGTACAGTGGTAACAAGCTTTATTGACATGTACTGCAGTAACTAGCTTTATTGACATGTACTGTGCAGTAACATGTACTGTAGTAACTAGCTTAATTGCCATGTACTGTGAAGCAACTAGCTTTTTTGACATGTACTTAGGTAACAAGCTTTATTGACATGTACCATCCAGTAACCAGCTTTATTGACATGTACCACTAGTAATCAGCTTTATTTAAACAATGTTATTATAAAATAGCTGTTAAAGGACAATAAAATGCCATAATGCCAAGAATGATAAAGAAAACAAAAGTCGCAGTAAAATTGCTTCAATGAGACAAATTTTAAAGCATGACCAAGCAAGAAAATTATAAAATAATAGTAACAATATCTCTGCTGTTTACAAAGAAATAATATATTTGGAATGAAATTGAACATGAAGTCACTCTCATTTATATTTGAATAGATGATAATCAATAGTCTACAGTTTGTTATAAAATAAATGTAGCTGCTAACCATGTGAAACTACATTACACAAACTGTGTCTATGTTATAGGCAGTCTAACATGAAGGCAACTCAACAATAAAAAAAACTTGTTTTAAACAGTCATCAAGTGCGATAACTGAATGAGATAGCAAATACTGACATCTGGAAAATCTTTTCTAAATGAGACTGTAGTTTAAGATGCTCTGTGTAATATACAGTCTCATTATTCAATATTTCATCTAACAAAGGTAACTCAGCATACACATGTCAAATTTTCAAAGGCAGGAGGGAAAAAAAGGTTTAAGAACAGAAAGAAATATAGAATAATATTCCACCATTTGGCCAGGTTAATATGAATATACCAGTATAATCTAGTCTAATATCTTCTACCATTTCTTTTTTACCCCCAGCTCAAACTCCTTACAGATTTACAGTGACTTTCATTTTAAAACCAAATATACTACTATAACAATCATTAAACTAGTTTATAAAACAAGATGTTAAGCAAAGTTAATATACAACTTAATCACTAAAGAATTGCATGCATATTTTAACATTATTCATTAAATAGACATGTACTAGGTAATGGTGAAAATGAAAATGTAGTAAACAATCTATAAATAAAAAGATATTTCACGGATTAAATTTATCAATCAAATTAAAATTTTGATCACAAAAAACCCACAACAATATAATAAAACAAGGCACTTCTTTAGTATTATTACAAAATAAAAAACACTATAGTACAGACATAAATAACATCAAATACAAAAAACAGATAGAAGTTTGACAACAAAATTTACTCATTTCTGTTTCAGAGAAGCATACAATATCAAAACAAAACTGGTGAAGAGGTATTTTTATATTTTTACAATCAGGTAATGTTGTACGAATGTTATCATTATGATTAAAATCACTTTAGAATTTTCTTGCAAATGAAAACACATTCTAAAATCATTTGAAATGTGATCTGACATATAAAAATCTATTTTTTTTTTTTTATTTTTTTTTTTATACTTTTTTTTATTTTTAAAAACACAACTCTCCAAAAAAGAACTAACCACTAGAAAAGTGATAGTGATGCTACTACATTCACCAAAAAACGCAAGCTGGAAACGTGTATACATTATGACAGGCAGTTGTGTTCTCTGTTCATACTCAGCACAGGTTTATGAAGGAGTTAAAGCTACTACTAAAGTTACCTAGGAATATGTTAAAAATTCAAATCAAAATGAAATAAAAAAAATTAAATATCAATGTATAAATGTGCATAGTTTATTACCTGTATCAAAAATTACATGTTTGAACTCTTCATAAACTGTTTATGAGAAAGTAAACAGCTACATACAAAACCTTCAAGTCAATTAACTGAAAAGATACACACATTCATTCACAAGTTGTTATGTTTAAGTTGTTACCTTTCAGTCTCTCTAGTACCCATGTCTCACAACACAATAACTTTCCTTATGGAACAAAAATAAGCAATGTTCTAACATAAATGTTTTAATCAGAATTATTAGATAGTCAGTCTTCATACTGTATCTATCTGTTTTAATAATAGACTAGACATGTAAATAGAACTTTTTACAAGCTATAGTAATTTTTATACTTTCTCCTTATTAAGCCATCTCTGTGGCGCTTATCTTAAATATTTGATGAAACAGAAAAATAATACATGTAGCTGAGATGTTGAATATAGAAACATAAGATACCATAACAGAACTTAGCAAGTGTTTTCTAAAAAGAAAATGGTAGTAACTGTTTTTTTCTCAAATATGTTCAAAACATCAAATTTGGTGATTTAATGCTTGCAGATGTACACAAAGCATATATGACTAGTTTCCGGGAAACACTATGCCAAGCTATCATAGAACAGCGAGAATTATCTTAAATGTTATTGTTAATGTTCAAACTTGAAAAGTCTTACAACTGGTTATGTGGCAGCAAGAAAAACTGCAATGGTGTCGATAAAGCAAAGTGGGTAGGTATATGGGAGCTTCACACCGATCATTCGCAACCAGTTTTGTCAAAATGATGTCAGTAGTTGTGGACAAGATGCAGGGATGTTAAAGATAGTTTGTGGTGATGCTATTTTTTTATTGACATCTGACGTAAATTACCAAAAATATGTATACTTACACTGTATACTTATCAGCTTTCGCTTTACAATTATTATTTTTTTAAATTTAGTCCCACAGGGTTGATATAAATGCAGGTTTAAAAAAAATGAATTTTGGACATTCACGGATAATTGTGCAAAAAATGAATCAAAGAAATGGTTGAGGAAAAGCTCAGACAAAAATCATCAAATGAGAACTTGATCTCCTACTGGTCATTCCCAGCAAGCTTCATTGAAATGCAAGTGGTGGTTCAAGAGAAGTAACATGGATAAAAAAATTTAAATGAAAAAATGCAAAGGGCCATTTCTCAGTTAAAAAAAAACATTGAATTGAACACAAAAGGGATATCACAACTAGACCTCAAACTGACCCCTTCCAGCAAGTTTTAGCTAAATTTGACAACACAGCTGTCGGAGAAGTTCTGCAGACAAGATTTTGTGACAGATGGTAAGCACAAAAACAACGTATCCCTGTGATACATAACAAGATGTGTAATTAAGTAAAGTATCACAGATGTCATACACAATATTGCACATTCTGAGTCTCTCATCCAAGTTGCCATTTTGAATATTACAGTCAATTAATGAGAAAAACCTAGTAACTGTTTTAAAGAAATTGTTTTTAAACACCTTAATTTTTTCCTGTTGGCAGAAATTGATAACCATTGAAGCATAAAATATGATAGTGACAAAAGTGATCTAATTCAAAGCATTTACCATTTTTTTCTTCTTCTTAACTGTCTAATATTTTGATGATAAAACATGCACACTTTTCAAGATTTAGGATCAATTTCATTCAAATCACTAATTTGCAATTATAAATAAAAAGAAAAATGGATGATACAATAACAATGAATTGACAACAGGTAAAAGTCAAAACAGCCACCTGAACTTAAATCAAGTGAGCCAAAAATGTTGCAAAACAAAACAGCTTTTCAAATATGATTGCAAATATGCAATACAAACAACCAGTCAAATTTCACAAATGTTTGTTACATAACACACTGATGCTGGAATGAATTGTAGTTAATCCAAACATATACAATTGTATAATCTACAGTCACCTTGGTAATCTAACACTACATAATGCATGATTATAACTATTTCTCTCATACAGATCGTGCCTACTACACTAAAATTATTAAAGTATTATTTTCCATATTTTTGATAAGAAGATTTAATTTATGTCACAGCAAAACTAGTATTTTTAGAAAAATAATCAACAACTTCAAATTAATCAGCATCGATATCCAACATTTTTCATTTGCATACACATTTAAAATGATACATTTGTTTTTATAAAACACTAAGGTAAAAAGCATACAAGACCATTTTGTAGAATGAACCAATGTTATTATATTAAATAATGACATTTTGTGCTTGTTTGATTCTGTTATAATAAATCATCTCCAAATAATGTGCCCTTAAAAGTATGGCCAATACTCAGATGGTACATGTATTTGATAATTTGCTGATCCAACTTTCATAAAGTATTCAATAGGGAGACTCCATAAACATAGTTATATTCTTTTTAGAAATACTAGTGTTACACGAGGACAACTTTAACATACAACATTACTTCTGTTTTACAACTAATGCATATCTGCTTATATTCCTAACACAAGTTATTAAAAGAGATTTATTTTGGATTACTACAATTTAGGTCATTAAGAGTTTATATGCTGAGTAACAAACAACATAAATATAGATCAGACTTTGATGGTCACAAGATAAAATACAGCATTTTTACTTTTCAAAACAAATGGTTATTTGGTAACAATATCCTTGGAGTAAACATTAACTTGCTTTAATAATGAATCATATCCAGGTGAAGAAATATTGATGACTTACAGCGCCCATACATGTGATCCTGCCACTATTTAACCACATCTACTACTCTACAGTTTTAGGTAAAAAATCTACCACTTTGAAATATCTGCAAAATATGCATATACAAAGATCATAAATCTCGCCTCCAGCTGTGTTATATTGACTTGTCCATGTCACTATCTCCCTTGTCCCAATAAATAATCAAAGCAATTATTGGATTAGTAGGCACCAAGCTGTATTTTCCCTCAGGCCAAATCACCAGAGTATCTCTTGATCTAAAAATAGCGGGTTCCTCAAATGTTTAAAAATAGACAATTTAGGCAATAGTCTGGAACATTGTTATCTCCCCTTGATCAAGATAGCACCAATTTGGAACATCCAAATTATTATTCTGTAAGAATTCAGGATAGATCGATTTATGTATAATGTCAGTGCTAGATTTTGGTAATTTTATAAATATTTCATACATTTACAGTGACTAGAAGTGAATGTATGTAAATGTATTTCTGCAAAAGTGCAAATATTGATCATATTTATGTTGAAAATAGTGGGTGGGGTAAGGTACTGCTTGTTAAGTTTCTGAGTATCATTATTTTCTAATTCAAGTCATATCATGATTCAGTTAAGCTCCCTGCTAAGAAGTATCCAAGTAAGATGCTCAGAAAAATCTAGATCAGAAGATTATAATATACTAGAGTGCCTTTTGATAGCTGCAAGCTCAATAGTGAAAGCCACTGAAATTATAGAAAAAAACATGAATAGAAATAGGTTATTTTTTATTGTTGTTGCTAGGCTGACCACAAAAATCTACTGATGCAAAAATCTTCTGATTTTTTACCAAATCTATTGATCTAAAATCTCAGATTCAGCAAATCCATCACATGTATGAGTGCCACAAGGTCTTTGAAACATAACACATGTTCATTACTGACTCTAACAACTCCTTGTTACAAAACTAGTCACTATCTCTCATTATTAAATGGTTCTTCCAATTAATATTAGTGTTATATCAATTGAAATACAATGTCTACACATCAAATATAGTTATCTTTAGTAATTCACACTGGTGCAATCACCATTATACACTTAGTAGAAAACTACAATTGTGATCTTATAATACAAACACAATTATAAGTTATTGTACATTGGTTCTAGGACACACTTTCTTCCACTACAATGGCTTAAAACAATGGTAAAACATAAACCTATAAAGCATCTGTCAAATTGCACAAAGGATAACAAATTGTAATTTTATTAATTATGTACATTGACTATTTAACAAGTGGATCAATAAGCAACAATAAATAAACATCTAATTTACATATATTCCTATATTACAAAAAACAGTACATGGGTTAACACCAACAAATGACTTAATTAAAGAACCTAAATAATACAAAATCAGAGGTACTTGCACAAAACACCTCTTATACATTATGCAGATATCCAAACTGAAACTTGCTTTAACCAACTTAATGTCAGAACATCTTGTCAGATATTTTTTTTTTCAATTTATTGGTAGGTAATGATATCTTTTTTTATATAAATATGATTATATTACTAAGAAGTAGAAAACAACAAGTTAAACAGAACACTGATTTGATTACAGTCAAACCAGTGTAAAGGGTCACCTTTATTGAACATCCACTTGTCTTAAGCAGTCACATTATCCATTTCCCATTTCTATGCTTTTGGAGTAAATTAACATGTATTAAGCAACAACCTGTTTTAAAAGGCCACTTTTGCTCTTTCCCTTGATTGACTGCTTAAGACAGGTTTTACTGTATGTCCATTTGAAATGGATTTGGATTTGTACACTTCTTACAATAAAAAGGTATGTTTCTTTATAAAGAAGTGCTCTGGTTAGCTACAAATTACAGTTAATATCACTTTTTCATTTTAAGTGTATTTCATTTAATTTTGAAGGGCAAATTATTCTGAAGCTGAATGTATAGCCCCTAAAGTAAACTCTGATTTCTAAAAGATGTAGCAGATACAGTTGAGAAGATAATACAACATGCTTATAGAAATGCTGCTGTGTACTCAAACAATGTAAACATATGTACATGTGTAAAACATGCACAACTTGGAGACAATATTGCAGTGTATTTATAAAAGCAAACTTGTGAAATGATATAAACTGAGGTAGTTAGTGCAAAAAACCAGCTCTGCTTGAATCATTATTACTATGTGTGCAAAGTTGTATTTCATCCATAAGTAAGTCCATATGTAAATGCTTCTTGCATATGATTACATTAAACTATTTACTACACACTATTTCAGCATCAAAGATATTTACTAAAGCGTCCATTTTGTCTAGAAAAAATACCAAAAATATCTACAATTTGAGATCCAATAAGTTTTATATCCAAGTTGAGCAGAGATGTTTGAGATATAACTTCTCTTGACAAGGACATTTGCCATTTCTTTGATAAAAATGTTTTTATCTTACTCTAGAGTTAAGATAAAATTCAGTTCTCATAAATTGAATATACTAGTAAGACTGTAAGCCACTGTCTAAAGATATCACAAACACATTTACATAGAAAAAAATTCTTGGGTATATACAGAAAAAATGACCAACACTGGGAATCACTGTTATCATTGTGACCCCGGCAGAGCCTCAATTACAATACAAACAGTGAACCCTGGGATTATCAACAGATTCTTATAAAGTCAACATTCATACATTCTTTTACTACTAACTGGCAAATGACATTATAAAATGGTAATACATTTTTTCCTCTTGTGTATTTTAACCATTAATTAATTTAATTTCTTTTTGTGTCATTTGGGGATTTATTGAAAAACACAACTTTCAACACAAATTAACACTTTTGTCATCTAATTTGTACATGTATTTGGCTACTCAGAGCAATGAAAAATTGTTTAACAAGACACTGGATATTGCAAGCAATACATAAGTTCTCTACCAGTAAGTTACCACAGAATCTAGGTTGTATCTGCAATTTTACCTGTTTTACTGTCATTGCAACCACATTTTTTTCTGACTGAAATAACAAAATGACCTGCATTGTCTCCTTGCCCTCTATCCATATGCAAAGTTTCACAAACCTAGCTTGAATACTTTAAGAGTAATTTTTCCGGATGGATGAACGGATGGAGGGTAAACCTGTAGTTTCCGCTTATGAGACTGGTAGGAGACTAAAAATCTTATATTGCGAAATAAAAATTAACAATAAAATGTTACTGAAAGTTTACATCTGCAAACATAGCGAGTAATGAGTCAAATAATGAAGAAATAAAATAAAATGACCCAATGTGATTATTTGTATTGCTATTGTTCAACACATGCATTTATTAATGATGAAATTGTGAATTTAAATACATCTATTTTATACCTATTGCATTCTATCTATTGCACTTTAATATGATGACGTTTAAAGCCTATTTCAACTAGAACAAGCAGTACACAAAGAATCATTCACACATGTCTAATATAATACATTATTAGATTTTGAAAGCATTAACTAAAAGTTGCATTTATCAAGTTTCAATCTGCATATCCACATCAATACCTTCACAGCTGCAGTCAACTGTCTTATATGTGCCTTAACTGTATTTGCAAACACTGTCTTTAATAAAGATATTATTATTAATTCTTTAACTTTGGATTTTATATTGAAATATTCAATTTAATTTCTTGCAAAGTTCAAATTCAGAAGAAGAGAACAATGTGTTTGTAAGTATTGCCGCCACCTCTGTATACCTGAAGTTGACTGACCTGTGGAGATGCGAGTAGGTGGAGCCATGCAGCTACCTACAACAATGTTCAAATTTCAGAAAAACATTGATTTATGTGAATAAAAAGCAAAAACAAAATACACTAGTTTTCTAAAATGAAATACTTGTTCTGATAAAAGAAAAAAACTCATGTATGCTTAGACGGATGTGCATGGACGTATGTTATATTTTAAGCAGTTTTATTTAAAAAACCCAACTAATGTTCACCATAAAAATCAGGTAACATGATAAGCGACAACAATGATGTAAGTAAGTTTATACAGAATGAGAGGAGAATAAAAATGATAAAAAGAAGATTTACATTTAAAACAATTTGTTCAAATTTTAAAAAAAATATATCACGTCACTGTTTTTCTGAAATTCTATAAATTCTATAAACTTTTTCATTAGGCTAGCTGCGTCATAAAAAAGATAAAATGATCAATAACATCCCATCATTCACTAAAACTCTTTTACAATACAAGAAAGTTTTCACATTCCACTCTTAATTGTGTTTAATCTTCATCAGATTTCTTCCTCCGTGCAGATTTCTCCTGTGAGCTTTTAGAACAGCATCATTGACTGTGGCTGGAGTTCATCTGAAATATGAGCCATGTAAGATCACACTAGTCTAGCACTGTGGACACTGGAGTAGAACCATGTTGGACACATGGGACTGGTTGGACACAATTGATAAAGTTGAACACCGTATCACACTGAGGATGAACACTGCCGGAATACATTGGGCAACAGACACAGGTTTTATTTAGTAGTGTTCAGTGTCATGTCTTGGACAGCCAAGCATTATCTCTCTTCAAAATACTCTTCACAGCTTTGGATAAAGGAGATAGCATTACACATGTGTCACTCTTATATACCTCCAATCTTCTGTATGGAGAGTTTTTACAACCTGTCCTTCACCCTCACTTTCTTGAAGGACACCAACTTGAATCTAACTGTTACCGTCATACTGTTTTCACACATTTCTTAGGTGAATTCATCTTCATATCCTGACACAAGTCATGTTTACAAACTGTTAAAATCCATTTCAATTTGACTTGTTCATAGTCAATTAGCCTACTTTTAAAATCCGGGTACAATACAGTAAGCCACCATCGCTGACAGGACAACATAGACAATCCACAAAAATACGAGGAAAAATGATGTTAAGTATCTGATTTTTAAGGGTCCGCCAAGCTCTCCACCAACAGTCTTGCAACGTCTCACCATCAAGATTGCAATGCACACAATTGCTTCTACACAGAATAAAGTTACAGAGAATGCAAGGGTGCCTGGAGAAACTTCAAAGACAGTTCCATTTGCTGCATGATAAACTGCAGCTATTGTCCATGCAATACCAATACCAAGGAATACGTTCACAGCATTGCTTCCAGTCACGTTACCAATAGATGAATCTGCATACCTATCATTAATTGCGGCAACCTTGCTTGCAAATGTGTCTACAAAGGAAAACATTCACAGATACAGACAAATACTATATAACCGTTATATTTTAACAAAATGCTTTGTATACCTACACATATATGTGTTAAATAATATATACTGTGAGATAATTAATTTTCATGGGGAATAGTTTTTATTGATTTCATAGGGAGAATTTACCCAGAATGTAGGCATACATTTCCTTAGCTATAAATCATATTCATCCTTTTCATTGAATAATGTATGCAGTTCAATGTCAGGGGTTGTGTGCTTATATTGAGTACAAAAGCTGATGACACATTTTACATCAGCAGGACATATATTTCCAGCTCTTGTTCAAGTTTTAACTTTTTTTTTAAAATGAGCAGGAGTTGCTCAAATGATTCTACTTGTCACTTCTTTTCAAACCTTAAATGGACTAAGCCTATGATGAACTTGACTAGAAAATGAGAATAAATTGTTTCCCATGTAAAAATCTTAAGACACCGTTCACGGCCTCAATGGACCCTAGTTCTTATACTTGAAAAAGCTTAAAAAAAACTCCCACATATAATGAAATTTCACTCAACAGTTCTTGAGGTCATTTTTAATTAGAAGAAGATTTTTGAAATTTCACAAATTCATACATTTTGGACCCCTGCAGGCCCTTTATGGATATAAAATCCCTTTTAAAGGGTCCAGTCTCATATGACACATCCTTTCCAATGTTGTTTGCATGAGCTTTTAATCAAAACCCATAAAAACAAAAGCACTGATTGACATGTTTCGAATTACCCCATTATGCAGGGAGCATTGACTATTGCATGTGCATGTGGAGGTCAATAATTAGAACACAATCATTACGTTATTAATATTGAAAATAAATCCCAGTGACAATGAATGATTTCACAATACAGATTTTAAAATAAACGATGATAACCTTAATTTTCTCGGTTAAATGTTTTGGGAAGGGAAAGAAAGCAAATTGAAAACGGATGAACTCAAGCAAATTTTGACTTTTCAATATTGGTGACTCTAGACCAAACTGTCTCAAAGAAAAAGAGTTAAAAGCATTGAAATGTCAACACCATCACAGATGACAGAAAAAATGTATGACAAAACGGTCAGGCTATGAGAACCACAAAATATTTTAAATACTTGTGAACTTGGTCTGTCAGTGAAATGCTTATTGGATATTTATTTCAATCGAAAACAAATGCAAGCCTTTCAAAAACAAGTGTAGTGGAGCTGTTATTGTTCTGAAGGACTTGTTTTTGTAAATGGTGATATAAGATTTTCAGTGCCATGAGAAAAATGAGGTAATGGCAACAAAATTGGTTAAATTGACTGTCTGTCCATCCAGGAAATCTGGATGCTGTGATAACTTCAAAAGTATGCAAGCTAGATTTGTGGAACCTGGCATGTAGATAGACTGAAACAAGAGTTGTCAGATGACAACAAAGCTCGCCTTTGGGCGTCTAAGTCCAAAAAGGGCCATAACTGTGCCAAAATGCAATCCAGAGTTATGGTTCTTGTCTGTGTGTGCTCCATTGAATATGGTGAACACACATGCGAAGTTTCATTAACATCCAATGAGTGGTTGCATAAATATCTTAAACTTAAATGCAATAGTTTAACCTGGGTGTCTAAAAAGGGTCGGGGCAACATGAAAATTAGGGATAATCTAGCAATTAATTTATTATGGCCTTATATCTGTAATTTTACTTCCACTGAAAAAATCATCATGGACGAAAGCACAATTTTTATTGGAATGAAAATAAAATACAATGACCTGCATTATCTTCTAATTGCCCTCTATCCACATGCAAAGTTTTATGAACCTAGCTTGGATATTTTTTTGCGTAATCTTTCCCGCCAGATGGTAAATCTTTAGTCCCATCTGGTGAAAGCAGTAGGGAAATAAAAGGACAAACATTAATCTATCAAGGTGAAAAAAAAAAATACTTTATCTATAAAAACAAGAGGCCCAAGAGGGCCTGAGGACGCTTTACTGACTCATAGTGACCATAGCACTTTTTGAAATTCTCCTATGCAATAGAAACATCGTAGGTGGGGTCATTTTTAACCCTAGGGACACGATTTGAACAAATCTTAACAAAACTATAGTTGGTCATCATTACTACATAAATATTTTGAAAATCCGTTCATGAGAAGAAGATTTTTTAAGTTTTGGACTATTTTTAGTAACGGCAGAATTTCAGATAAAAAAAATAAATCTTCTGTATAGTCTCCTATACAATAGAAACATCTATGTGAAGTTTCAGTTTAATTGGCCTAGTGGTTTCAGAGAAAGTGCTGCTAACAGACGACAGACGACGGACAACGTGCCATTGCATAAGCACTTCTGGCCTTTGGCCAGTAGAGCTAAAAATTGTTAGAAAATCTTTTAATTAAATTATAGTTCAATAAATTGACAGTGTATCTAGAAATGTTAGAAGGGTATCTGTGAAAAAAAGCATACCTGGTACACTAGTTCCAAGAGCCACAAATGAGATGGCGGTGACGGAATCTTTGAGCCCAATTGTACAGCCAAATCCTGAGGCGAGGTCTCCTATAAAACCTGTCAGTACCCCAATCATTAGTATCGATATCCAGAAACATGCCCAACCACCCCAATAGTCTGAAATAGAAAAATAGAAACAATCTTAATATTATAACTCTATTTTACTTATTATGTTAAACTTTTCTAAGTGACATAAACAGAATAATGAGTATCCAGTCCATTCTCATGTTTGTCAGATGTTTGAAAATAGGATTGTTTTTTACACAACAGCCAAGAGGACCAAATTCAAAGACGATTCCTATTAGAAAGAATATTGTTGGAAATTTGCATGTTTTTTTTCTATTTCAAAGAAATGTAATAACGTTGATAATACAAAATATATGTACCTCAAGGATCATGGATCACCAAAGAAATATTGTGATTTTATCAAACTTGGTGATACTTATGGGTTTCCGCGAGAGAACAATGAGTGGAGGTCAAAGTCATTACAATAATGTATTTGGAAAAGATCAGAATCAGAAAATTAATTGCGAAGAATCTTTTTTTTTTTTTTACGAATAATGGTGTGTATCGTAAAGTTGTTTTAAAAGTTGCTTGAATGCTTTGATAATTGAGTGTACAAGAAACAGTTGAGTAAAGTTGCAAAAATGATCCAAATTAAGATTTTGGAAACGGATTGCTGAAGTTGCTTGGCAGACAAAGGAATCGAGTGTGTGACTTTTTTCCGAAATGCAAAATACAATGTACGTCAAATCTCACTGAAATGGTGAAAAACTGGACTCTGGAACTATATAGATTACAAGCAAGAAAAGCTTGTGAAACGCCGGCATCACCAACATTGGTATCTACTCCAGAAATGGTTGACACTACAGGAGAAATCTTTGTTCAACCTAGTGTAAACAAAAATCAACCACAAGTTATATGTAGAATTGAACCACAAGCGACTGAGCAATAGGACATCTTGTCAGATTTGGGAAGGACGAATGAGGACGAACATACATTTGAGCCTATCATTGATGACAAGGTGGCCAAACTTGCTGAGAAGTCAATTGAAAGGCCAATGCCAGAAGAAAAAATAAAGAACATTATAAAATAATATCCTCATATGCCCTGAAAAATGAAAAAAAAATTCAGGTTCCTCGGGTAAATAAGGAGATTTCAAGTGAAAACGAGAAGGAGATTTAGCTGTATGGATGGTACAAAAATGCATAAGTGTGGCAATGGCAACAACACTTTAGGCCATCAAGATTGTAAAACAAGGGGCCCCAAGTCATTCATCTTGCTTCACATGTCACTTCCTTTCAAATTTTGTATGGATGAAGCCTATGTAGAACTTATCATAGTTATAGATGAGAACAAGAAGCACAAAAGGGCCTGAGGACGCTCTACTGGCTCATAGTGCCACAACTTTCACACAAGTAACTCTCTTTGGGCGTCATTTTAACCCCTTATGAATAATTACCCCCACCACACCCATACTGAACAAAAAGTTAATTGCTCTGAAAAGGAAATTCTTTAAATTCCCATACCATTGCTTTTGATTGCGAGAATGAAAAATTTCAGTTTTCCTCATAAGATTTACGGAAATTCCCAATTTTAACCATATTGCCCCCCTCCCACTAATGAAAATTCAATCCTCTTTATTGAACAAAATCAAATTTATTGTTATTAGACAATGCTTTAGAATTCAAATGGAACAAAATATTTACACAAATGGACGAAAAAATGAGAATTTTCCATTTTCCCATAGTACTATATGTAAAAGTCAAAGTTCCAATGACTGGTACAAACTTAGAACTCTTAATCATAGGAATAATTTATATCAAATATGAACAAAAATAACTGTACGGTTGTTGAGAATAAGATTTTGAAATGTTCAATTTTAACCATTTTGTGACTCCACATGGCCATCATCCCTTTTTGGAAAAATCATAAATGGATGAAAACATTAGAAATGTTCATTTTCCAATAGTATTTCTATATTAAACTCAAAGTTTTCAATTTCAACTGTTTTTTTTTATTCACCCTGACCCCTTATGGAAAGTCAATTCTCCTTGTTAAACAAAATCTTACTTCCTATGACTACATGATGCTTCAGAACTCATACTGAATAATAATTTTACCCAAATGGATGAAAAAATGAGAATTTTCCGTTTTCCTATGGTATTCCTATGTAAAATTCTAAGTCCCTTTACAGGGCCCCTATAAATATTAGCCCCTTAATTTTTATCTTCATTCAAACCCCTACACATAGAGATAATTTATGCCAAATATGAACAAATTTGACTGACCTGACCCCTTAAGACAGTGGAATCCAGTCATTTTTACAAATCTGATCCTCATTGACAGTTCTTTTTAAACTATTTTTTTTTAATGTTTATTATAATGACACATTAGCCCCATAATTCTTATCTTCATTTAAACTCCATCACATAAGGGTCTATGTCAAATATGAACAAATTTAACTGAAAAAAAAACGCTTTTTGTAATTCCCAATTTTTGCCCTTTTGGGACCCCTCCTGACCCCTTAAGACAGTGGAACCCAGTCATTTTGACAGATCTGAACCTCCTTGACCAAACAATGCTTCTGTGAAAAACAGTTTATTTTTTAAAAAAAAATTAATGTTTATTATAATAACATGTGTCCCTTAATTGAACCCTCCGGGCAGGGTCATTTTTAACCCCAGGAACACCATTTGAACAAATCTAATAGAACTATAGTTGGTCATCTTTACTACATAAATATTTACAAAAACTGTTGGGCTGTTCATGAGAAGAAGATTTCTTAAGTTTTGGACTATATTTAGTAACAGAAGCCAATCTTGAATTTCAGACAGAAAAAAAAAATTCTTCTGTATAGTCTCCTATGTAATAGAAACATTCATGTGAAGTTTGAGTTTAAATGGCCTGATGGTTTCAGAGAAAGTGCTGCTAACGGACGACAGATGATGGACGGCAGACAATGCATCAACGCATAAGCCTTTCTGGCCTTTGGCCAGTTGGGCTAAAAATGAACCTACTGTCACATGCAGTGATTCCAGTGAATAATGGATGGAGAGGAGTAAATAATACTTATGATTTCACAATTGATGGACAATGGTCAACAGACCAGACATCTGAACGTATTGATTATTTAGAATTGAAAGCAGCATTTTTAACTTTCCAAAACTTGCTGGGCAAAACTGAAAACACCCAGGTCAAAATTTATATGAATAATACTGCAACAATAGCATACATAAAAAAGAGGCCCAAGAGGGCCTGAGGATGCTCTACTGACTCATGAACCCTTGGGACGGGGTCATTTTTAACCCTACTGACACCATTTGAACAAATCTAACAATACTATAGTTGGTCATCATTATTACATGAACATTTTGAAAATATATTGGGCCGTTCATGAGAAGAAGATTTTAAGTTTTGGACTATTTTAAGTAACGGCGGCCATCTTGACTTTCAGATCGAAAAAAAAAATCTTCTATATTGTCTCCTATGCAACAGAAACATGCATATGAAGTTTCAGTTTAATTGGCCTAGTGGTTTCAGAAAGGATGAAATAAAAAAGAAAACTTTCTGTTTTCCCATAGTATCCCTATGTAAAACTCTAAGTCCCCTTACAGGGCCCCTTTAAATTTTAGCCCCTAAATTCTTATCTGCAATCAAACCCCTACACATAGGAATAATTTATGACGAATATGAAAAAATCTGACATACCGGTTCTCAAGAAAATGATTTTAGTAATTCTGAATTTTAACCCTTTTGGGGCCCCTCCTGACCCCTTTAGACAGTGGAACCCATTCATTTTTACAAATCTGAACCTCCTTCACCAAACAATGCTTCTGTGAAGATATAGGCAAAATCATTTCAATTTTAAAAAACAAAACAAAAAAAATATTATAATGACATGTGTCCCCTAATTAAACCCTCGGGGCGGGGTCATATTTAACCATAGGGACACCATTTGAACAAATCTAACAATACTATAGTTGGTCATCATTACTACATAAACATTTTGAAAATCTGTTAGGCCGTTCATGAGAAAAAGACTTTTTAAGTTTTGGACTATTTTTAGTAACGGTGGCCATCTTAAATTTCAGATCGAAAAAAAAATTTTTTTTCTGTATAGTCTCCTATGCAATAGAAACACCCATGTGAAGTTCAGTTTAATTGGCCAAGTGGTTTCAGAGAAAGTGCTGCTAACAGACGACGGACGACAGACAACGCGCCATCGCATAAGCACGTCTGGCCTTTGGCCAGTAGAGCTAAAAATTTGGGGGTAGAATCAAGAAGTTACATGAATCAACAATATTGATATGGATTTGGTGTATTGTGCAAAATATGTCGCTTAGTGCAGCACATGTTGCAGGAAAAAATGGCTGATAGACTCGTAATTTTAACAATGATATGGATCCATCAGTATTTCAGATACTGGAACATGTAGTGGGACCATTTGACGATGACATATTTGCATCCAGCATAAATAAACAAAAATCACATAATTATGTGACTTTTACATCTGATATAGATGCATTGGCCATCAAACAGAAATGTTTTCTGTTTTCTCCTTTCAACATGATGAGCAGGACAATCCAAATCTGGTAAATAAAATGGTTGACAGGATTGTATTTGTTGCCAACACAGGTTTGGTGGAACCATTGTACATTCTTCCCAACCACTGCTTACAGCTTCCAACATGCCTAACTTAAATCAACCATTACGGCAACACCTTGAAAGTCGAGGCTTATCAGCAAACATTATTACCATCATTTTACAATCCTGGCAAAATTCAACATGTCAACATTATGGGGTATGTATCAAAAGATGGATGCTTATTTAAGATAAAGAAGAAATTGATACCTCACCTACCAAATATGTGTTAAAGTTTTTAGTGAAATTGTACAATACAAATATAAGTGACAGCGCTATAAACACTGCAAAGTCAGGTATTTCTTCAATTTGTGCACTTCTCCATGATATTGGGAATGAAATATTGATAAAAAGATTTATGAAAGGGATATACATCAATCTACCTAGCTTGCCAAAATATGGAAAATTTGGGATGTAAATGATGTATTTACTTACATATTACAAATACCGGAGAATGCTGAATTATTATATTTCAACTGTCGGAGAAGTTATCTGTGTTGTTGATGTTACTAAGGGACAAATTTAGGGAACAAATCATCCATTTATTAAAGCTGCTAGACATTCATATTGAACAAAGAAAACTAACATGCTACATTTCAGAATTGGTAAAACAATCTAAATGTTGAACCTTTAATCATTGACCTAATGGTAATATATTATGTGTTGTTACAACCATGAACAATTACTTGAGTTGGACAGAATCACTATGCTGCGATGATAAACAATAGCTATTTATATCATCAGTGACACAGTATAAAGGTATTACAACAAGCAAATTCAGGAAATTTTTGTCTCCCACTTTTTTCAAAAGATTTGATTGAGGCATTCTAAAGTTATTACATTTAAAATCAAACTTAGCCTGTGTTTTGTCATCATAAACATTGTATTAAAATTTCAAAAGATTTGATTTAGGCATTCTTAAGTTATAGCACGGAAACCAAAAATTTTTTACAGACGGATGGAAATTAAAGGAACACAAATCTACAATCCAATGGTCAAAACCCAGAAAATGAAAAAAATTAGCCTGTATTAGAATTTTAAAAGATTTGACTTAGGCATACTTAAGTTATTGCCCACAAACCAAAGTGTGACGATTTCTCACTAATTAAAGGGGCACAACTCTACAACACCAAATGTCACAGCCCTAAAAATCTAACTTGGCCTATGTTTTGTCAATACAAACATTGTATTAAATTTTCAAAAGGATTCGATTCAGGCATTCTTAAGCTGTTGCACGGAAACCAAAGTGTGACAAGACTGACGGACAGACCAAAATTAATGTCTCCCGCTTTTCGTAAACCAGTATGAAGGATCAAATTGAAATCAAAATGAAATCATGTGACTCATTTAATATGTCACAAAATATGTTTTAAGCAGGAAATCTATTTTAGTCTAACCTAGGCACATAGCCCAAGTTAGGAAACCCCTTTCATTATATTATTTTGGCACGTTTAAATAAATATCCTTTTGGCAAATGAGTATATATAGGCATGATATATTGGTAAAAAATGTTTTAGCGAATTTTATAAGTTTGAAAAATCCTGATATACATTTTTAAAACTCCTGCCCAATATGAATGATATATACCAATATGAACAAAAATTAGTTAACGTGCCACAATGCCAGGAAAGAATAGTTAGCTCAACTTCTTCTGGTAGCCCTCGACAGCATAAAAATGATGCTAAACTTTTAAACAAACAAAACTGATAGAAATTAAAATAATGAGCACTATTGCCCCCTACCCTTCTGTCAAGTCTCAGCACTCTACCTTAACTTATTGCAGGATCCAAATTTTGTTGTTTAAAATATGAACAAGTTGGCTCAACAATTGTTTTGTCACCAGTGTATCCCTTTTTAAACCTCTGCTGGCCCTTTATGGTAATTAAATACCCTTGAGTTTTGCTCATCTGAGCTAAAATACTTGGGTAAAAATATTTGTTTATCATTGATTTTAATTCATAAAAATATGCTCACTATTACACTATATCTGTATTACAGATCAAACAAAAGCAAACATAAATTTAGTTGACTTTTACCTGTAGGTGGAATAATTGAGAACAAGACCTTCCAGAAAAGTGTGAGGAAATGCATAACATAGTCGGAACATGACGGTAGTTTCTCCTCTGATTCTTCATCATCATCGTCTCCTGTAGAAGAGATACCAAATATTAAAGCCAGCCCAAAAATCTTTTAATAAAATGATGGCCTCTCATGACTATTGTATATAAATTAATTGATTATATATGACAGGCCAAACTGCAAACTTGTTTATTATCAAGTGATCACATGATTGCAGACTGAGTCAAGAAACAGTGCAAACAATGCAAATCAACAGATTTTTTAACACGTGTAAATATCAAAAACTCTTATTACAATAAACCAGAATCCAGAAAATTTACATTAATATCATTATAGTTAATTTTTATTCATATTATGATGTATTAGATTATATATTTGTTAACACTAATAAAATGAATTAAATTGAAGAGCAAGTTTTAATTTACACCATTTTTACACGCAGGCTACAGGGCAATGGTTCCTAAATTTAGTTTTACCAAACATGTTTTTCTTTTCTTTTAAAACTAAAAAATTACTTTTCCCACAAAAAAATAATGTACATATATTGCTTAATAAAACTTGTTAAAAAATGTTACTACAACTCAAATAAGTGTTTAAAGTTTGTACTTTTTAAAAAACTTGTTTTTATTAATTCAATATAATTTAAGCTTATAAAGTTTACAGCTATAATTTCTACTCACCTATGTCAAAACATTCACAAATTATTTTTTAAACAAAACACATGTATATTCATTCAATCAACTATAATATGAATACAAATAAGACAAAAACATGAAAATAAAAAGAACAATATATGTAATTTATCAAGTATCATATAATAATCTATTGTCAGAAAGTTGTTTATTATGATAATATATTAATGCACACAATGCACAACTAAAACAGTGAATTCTGAAATATTAATAGCAGCTGATAGTGTTAGAACAGGGTTGTTATGGCTCACAGTAGAATGACAGAAATTCCTTTCTGCTAATAATTATATTACACATTTTTTAATAGAGATTTACCTACATGGAAGTTTATATATTTGTCATGGAGAGATTTATCTATATTGGTCATGGAGAGATTTATTTACATGGAAGTTTATATATTTGTCATGAAGTGATTTATCTACATTGAAGTTCATGTATTTGTCATGGAGAGATTTATCAACATGGAAGTTTATGTATTTGTCTTGGAGAGATTAACCTACATGGAAGTTTATGTATTTGTCATGGAGAGATTTATCAACATGGAAGTTTATGTATTTGTCATGGATAGATTCATCTACATGGAAGTTGATATATTTGTCATGAAGAGATTAATCTAAATGAAAGTTTGAAGAAATTCCTTTCTGCTAATCATTATATTACACCGTTTTAATAGAGATTTACCTACATGGAAGTTTATATATTTGTCATGGATAGATTCATCTACATGGAAGTTATATATTTGTCATGAAGAGATTAATCTAAATGAAAGTTTGAAGAAATTCCTTTCTGTTAATAATTATATAACACTGTTTTAATAGAGATTTACCTACATGGAAGTTTTTATATTTGTCATGGAAAGATTTACCTACGTGGAAGTTTATATATATGTCATGGAGAGATTTATCTATTTGATAATAGCATCGTCTTATATAGTATTTTCAAAGATTGATATATAAGTCCTTGGTATTTTGTAAGATCATTAAACCATAGGCATACACATTTAAAGTGATATTCATCTTCCAGGTCAGAATAATTATAACACACACAGTATCTTTCATTTCTCTGTATTCTGTATGTATGTACAAGATTTTATTTACAATTGTGCTTTGAACCAGTCATTTTGGCAAGCAGATCTGTATTCTGTTTCTTCCAAAACGAGAAAAGTAAATACCAGATAAAATTGAATTATAGAATTTGACCAACCATTAATCATTTACACGCATGACTGCATTACCCCTAGTTGGATAACAAGGGAATACTTTAAACTCCATATATGGATAATCATATAATTGCATGACTGTGTTGCCCCTAGGTGAATAACTAGGGAAAAAACTTTTTTGCTTCACATAAGGCTATGAAGGCGGGTAACTTTTGACACACGATAAAAAAGGCCCTTAATTGAGTTGATGCCCATGATATCGCGATATGAGCCACTTTGTTGGACATGTTTATATATCTACATGGAAGTTTATATATTTGTCATGTAAAGATTTATCTGCATGGAAGTTTAAATAATTGTCATGGAGAGATTTATCTACATGGTTATTTATATATTTGTCATGGAGAGATTTATCTACATGGAAGTTTATATATTTGTCATGAAGTGATTTATCTACATTGAAGTTCATGTATTTGTCATGGAGAGATTTATCAACATGGAAGTTTATGTATTTGTCTTGGAGAGATTAACCTACATGGAAGTTTATGTATTTGTCATGGAGAGATTTATCAACATGGAAGTTTATGTATTTGTCATGGAGAGATTAATCTACATGGAAGTTTATATATTTACGGAGAGATTATTCTACATGGAAGTTTATATATTTGTCATGGAGAGATTTACCTACATGGAATTTGGTTTACTTTAATTGATGAAAGGTGAAATGATTTCCAAATGAAAATAGGATATTTTTCCAACTTTGATTAGCAAGTAAAAAAAAAAGAGAAAAAATGCATGGAATTACAATTTGAAGGTTATTTCAGATGGGAGTAAATATGACATGTATCTCTTTATAAATACTATCTCTGTATAATCAGCTGTTCACATGCATGACAAGCAAGTTAACAACCTGGCTACGAGCTGATGATGGCTATAACATGCAGTATAAAATCATATCCAGTCACTGACATTACAAACACACCATGGAATAAAAAAAACAAAACAAAACACAGGTACAGCTCTGCAGTCTCAACTCATTTTATTCATATGTATGGTAAACTCCATTCAGCTCTGAAATATTCATTACTCCCATTTATAATTAAAGTTTATATCAAGCTGTACTACAATATTTAAATAGTCCCTCCCTTTAACCTTCCTTCTGGATTCACATTAGCCCATAAATTATAATGCCTAGCCCCTTCCTAACCCCACCCACTCCTCCTACAAACTTACCCACTTCCTGGGGCTATAAGGCAGTATATTAATCAAATAAAATCTGCTACAACTTGCCAACCCAACTGATTTGTCTGAATATTCAGCTTTATTTGATTTTAGGGCTAAAAGGTGATAAGATAACTTAACCTCTCCTTCCTGGGATCCTGGAAGGTAAACCAATTCTCAAGCACACCAATCTCCACATGTCCCACTTGGTGAGAGATGAATGACAATGAGAAACTAATGACCCATGAATTGAGAGTCAGACATGCTACCCACTGAGCTACAATGCCAACCCAACTGAAGGGCCAATATATTCATACATCCTCTTGGAGAATAAGTCCGCAATAAGATTGACATGGGAACAGCATCAGACAGCATACAAACATGGCTGACTGCATGGCAGAGGGAAGCCAATTAACATCATGTGCCTGGGCCAGAAGGCTGTTTACTAGAGGTTAGAAAAGTGTGGCTGCTGAAGACAGGTGACAGGTGAATGTTTACAGATTCACCTGTAGTTGATGCTATCTTATAAGCACTTTTGTATTATACAACAGTCACAAAATCAACTATATTTATTATGCTTCTCAATCAATTAACATGTTTTAACTTTCTCAAATTTCAGTAGCTAAATCTGTTTATTAATAGATTAAAAGAAAAGGAGAAGGAGTTAGATTAGGTAAGCAATGTATTGTAGTGCACCTCATGTTAATCTGACTTGTCTTTCTGATTCTAGCTATTAAATTAGATAAATAATTAATATAAAGCATTTCTATAATAGGGATCACTGCAATAGTTATCAGAAGTGCTCTATTTTCACTATGGTGTCACTACTTTTTCTTTGTGTAATCAGATTAATTATCAGAAATTGGAGAAGAATTATAGTAAACATTACAAGCCAGATAGCTTTTCATTCTGAATTATATGTACAACACCAATAAATTACCAAAAAACTTGATGATTTTGCCCATTTTAGTACAAAATAAAATGGTTAATTTTTATATACACAAATCATCATTTTGTTTAAATGCCATCTAAAAAAAGCTAATAATCAATGTTCCCATTATTTACTTTACAAGGAGGCAACTCTTGGCAAATAATTATTATCCTCGCTATATCCATAAGCCATGCACCTCAGTCATGGACCTTGACAATGAAAATCAGTCTTGACACTCAACCATGAACCTCAGTCATGATATTCAATTATGTACCTCAGTTATGATCTTAAACCATGTACCTCAGTCATGATATTCAATCATATACCTCAGTTATGATCTTCAATCATGTACCTCAACATGATCATCAATCATGTACCACAGTTATGATAATCCATCATGTACATCAGTTATGATCTTCAATCATGTACCTCAGTTATGATCTTCAATCATGTACCTCAGTTATGATCTTCAATCATGTACCTCAGTTATGATCTTCAATCATGAATCTCAGTCATGACCATCAATCATTACCTCAGTTATGATCTTTAATCATGTACCTCACTTATGATCTTCAATCATGTATCTCAGTCATGACCATCCACCATGTACCTCAGTAATGATCTTCCATCATGTACCTCAGTTATGATCTTCAGTCATGTATCTCAGTCATGGCCATCAATCAGGGACCTCAGTTATGATCTTCAATCATGTACCTCAGTTATGATCTTCAATCATGTACCTCAGTTATGATCATCAATCATGTATCTCAGTCCTGACCATCAATCATGTATCTCAGTCCTGACCATCAATCATGTAGCTCAGTCCTGACCATCAATCATGTAGCTCAGTTATGATCTTCAATCATGTACCTCAGTTATGATCATCAATCATGTATCTCAGTACTGACCATCAATCATGTTTCTCAGTCCAGACAATCAACCATGTATCTCAGTCCTGACCATCAATCATGTAGCTCAGTACTGACCATCAACCATGTATCTCAGTACTGACCATCAATCATGTATCTTAGTACTGACCATCAACCATGTATCTCAGTACTGACCATCAATCATGTATCTCAGTACTGACCATCAATCATGTATCTCAGTCCTGACCATCAATCATGTATCTCAGTCCTGACCATCAACCATGTAGCTCAGTCCTGACCATCAATCATGTATCTCAGTCCTGACCATCAACCATGTAGCTCAGTCCTGACCATCAATCATGTGTCTCAGTACTGACCATCAACCATGTAGCTCAGTCCTGACCATCAATCATTATCTCAGTCCTGACCATCAACCATGAAGCTCAGTCCTGACCATCAATCATGTATCTCAGTACTGACCATCAATCATTATCTCAGTCCTGACCATCAATCATGTATCTCAGTCCTGACCATCAATCATGTATCTCAGTCATGACCATCAACCATGTAGCTCAGTCCTGACACTCAATCATGTATCACAGTCCTGACTATCAACCATGTAGCTCAGTCCTGACACTCAATCATGTATCTCAGTCCTGACACTCAATCATGTATCTCAGTCCTGACCATCAATCATGTAGCTCAATCCTGACCATCAATCATGAAGCTCAGTCCTGACCATCAATCATGTATCTCAGTCCCAACCATCAATCATTATCTCAGTCCTGACCATCAACCATGTATCTCAATCATGACCATCAATCATGTATCTCAATCCTGACCATCAATCATGTAACTCAGTCCTGACCATCAATCATGTATTCTAGTCCTGACCATCAATCATGTATCTCAGTCCTGACCATCAATCATGTATCTCAGTTCTGACCATCAATCATGCATCTCAGTACTGACCATCAATCATGTATCTCAGTCCTGACCATCAATCATGTAGCTCAGTCCTGACAATCAATCATGTATCACAGTCCTGACAATCAATCATTATCTCAGTCCTGACCATCAATCATGTAGCTCAGTCCTGACCATCAATCATTATCTCAGTCTTGACCATCAACCATGTAGCTCAGTCCTGACCATCAATCATGTATCTCAGTCCTGACCATCAATCATGCATCTCAGTCTTGACAATCAATCATGTAGCTCAGTCCTGACCATCAAACATGTATCTCATTCATAAACCCCAATCATGTATCCCAGCCATAACCCTCAACCATGTAGCTCAGTCCTGACCATCAACCATGTAGCTCAGTCCTGACCATCCACAATGTAGCTCAGTCCTTACCATAAACCATGTAGCTCAGTCCTGACAATCAATCATGCATCTTAGTCCTGACAATCAATCATGTAACTCAGTCCTGACCATCAAACATGTATCTCATTCATAAACCCCAATCATGTATCCCAGCCATAACCCTCAACCGTGTAGCTCAGTCCTGACCATCAACCTTGTAGCTCAGTCCTGACCATCAACCATGTATCTCAGTCTTGATCATCAATCATGTATCTCAGTCCTGACCATCAAACATGTATCTCATTCATAAACCCCAATCATGTATCTCAGCCATAACCCTCAATCATGTATCTCAGTCCTGACCATCAATCATGTATCTCAGTCCTGACCATCAAACATGTATCTCATTCATAAACCCCAATCATGTATCTCAGCCATAACCCTCAATCATGTTATTCAGTCCTGACAATCAATCATGCATCTCAGTCCTGACCATCAATCATGTATCTCATTCATGACCACCAATCATGTATTTCAGTCCTGACCATCAATCATGTATCTCAGTCCTGACCATCAATCATGTGTCTCAGTCCTGATCCTCAATCATGTATCTCAGTCATGACCATCAATCATGTATCTCTGTAATGACCATCAATCATGTGTCTCAGTCATGATCATCAATCATGTATCTCGGTCATAACCCTCAATTATGTATCTCAGTCATGATCATCAATCTTGTATCTCAGTAATGACCATCAATCATGTGTCTCAGTCATGATCATCAATCATGTATCTTAGTTATAATCACCAATCATGATTCTCAGTCTTGACCATGTATCTCAGTCATGACCATCAATCATGTGTCTCAGTAATAACCATCAATCATGAGTCTCAGTCCTGACCATCAACCATGTATCTCAGTCATGAATCTCAATAATGTATGTCAGTCCTGACCATCAATCATTATCTCAGTCATGACCGTCAATCATGTATCTCAGTCCAGACCATCAATCATGTATCTCAGTCCTGACCATCAATCATTACCTCAGTCATGACCATCAATCATGTATCTCTGTCCTGACCATTTAATCATAGATCTTAGTCCTGACCATCAATCATGTATCTCAGTACTGACCATCAATCATGTATCTCAGTCCTGACTATCAATATGTAGCTTAGTCATGACCATCAATCATGTATCTCAGTCTTGACCATCAATCATGTATCTCAGTCCTGACCATCAATCATGTATCTCAGTCATGACCATAAATCATTATCTCAGTCATGACCATTAATCATGTAGCTCAGTCCTGATCATCAATCATGTATCTCAGTCATGACCATAAATCATTATCTCAGTCATGACCATTAATCATGTAGCTCAGTCCTGACCATCAATCATGTATCTCAGTCCTGACCATCAATCATGTATCTCAGTCATGACCATCAATCATGCATTTCAGTCATGACCATCAATCATGTATCTCAGTCTTGACCATCAATCATGTATCTCAGTCCTGACCATCAATCATGTGTCTCAGTCCTGATCTTAAATCATGTATCTCAGTCATGACCATCAATCATGTATCTAAGTCATAACCATCAATCATGTATCTCAGTTATAACCACCAATCATGATTCTCAGTCCTGACCATCAATCATGTATCTCAGTCCTGCTTATCAATCATGTATCTCAGTCTTGATCATCAATCAGGTGTCTAAGTCCTGACCATCAATCATGCAATTCAGTCATGACCATCAATCATGTATCTCAGTCCTGACCATCAATCATGTGTCTCAGTCCTGATCCTAAATTATGTATCTCAGTCATGACCATCAATCATGTATCTCAGTCATAACCATCAATCATGTATCTCAGTTATAACCACCAATCATGATTCTCAGTCCTGACCATCAATCATGTATCTCAGTCCTGCCTATCAATCATGTATCTCAGTCTTGATCATCAATCATGTGTCTCAGTCCTGACCATCAATCATGCATTTCAGTCATGACCATCAATCATGTATCTCAGTCCTGACCATCAATCATGTATATCAGTCCTGACCATCAATCATTTATATCAGTCCTGACCATCAATCATGTATCTCATTCCTGACCATCAATCATGTATCTGAGTCATAACCTTCAATCATGTATCTCAGTCATGACCATCAACCATGTATCTCAGTCATGACCCTCTATCATGTATCTCAGTCCAGACCCTCAATCTTGTATCTCAGTTATGGTTATCCATCATGTATCTCTGTTCAGACCATCAATCATGTATCTCAGTCATAGCCATCAATTATATATCTCAGTCATAACCCCCAATTATGTATCTCAGTCATGACCATCAATTATGTATCTCAGTCATAACCCTCAATTATGTATCTCAGTCATGACAATCAAACGTGTATCTCCATCATAACCCTCAATTATGTATCTCAGTCATAACCTTTAATTATGTATCTCAGTCCTGACTCTCAATCAAGTATCTCAGTCATTACCATCAATCATGTATCACAGTCATAACCTTTAATAATGTATTTCAGTCATGACTATCAATCATGTTCCTCAGCCATGATCTTCAATCATGCACCTCAGTTATGATTATCCATAATGTACCTTAGTCATGACCATCAATCATGTATCTCAGTTATGATCTTCAATCATGTACCTCAGTTATGATTATCAATCATGTACATCAGTTATGATTATGCATTATGTACCTTAGTCATGACCATCAATCATGTATCTCAGTTATGATTATCCATTATGTACCTTAGTCATGACCATCAATCATGTATCTCAGTTATGATTATCCATTATGGACCTTAGTCATGATCTTCAATCATGTACCTCAGTTTTGATTATCCATTATGTACCTTAGCCATGACCACAAATCATGTATCTCACTTATGAGTATCCATTATGTACCTTAGTCATGATCTTCAATCATGTACCTCAGTTATGATTATCCATTATGTATCTTAGTCATGACCATCAACCATGTACTTCAGTTATGATTATCCATTATGTACCTTAGTCATGACCATCAATCATGTATCTCAGTTATGATCTTCAATCATGTACCTCAGTTATGATTATCAATCATGTACATCAGTTATGATTATCCATTATGTACCTTAGTCATGACCATCAATCATGTATCTCAGTTATGATTATCCATTATGTACCTTAGTCATGACCATCAATCATGTATCTCAGTTATGATTATCCATTATGGACCTTAGTCATGATCTTCAATCATGTACCTCAGTTTTTATTATCCATTATGTACCTTAGCCATGACCACAAATCATGTATCTCACTTATGAGTATCCATTATGTACCTTAGTCATGATCTTCAATCATGTACCTCAGTTATGATTATCCATTATGTATCTTAGTCATGACCATCAACCATGTACTTCAGTTATGATTATCCATTATGTACCTTAGTCATGATTATCAATCATGAACTTCAGTCATGAACTTCATTCATGTACCTCAGTTTTGATTCTTAGTCATGACCATGAATCATGTATCTCAGTCCTGACCATCAATCATGTATCTCAGTCCTGACCATCAATCATGTATCTCAGTCCTGACAATCAATCATGTATCTAAGTCATGACAATCAATCATGTAGCTCAGTACTGACAATCAATCATGTATCTCAGTCCTGACCATCAATCATGCATCTCAGTCCTGACAATCAATCATGTATCTCAGTCATGACAATCAATCATGTAGCTCAGTCCTGACCATCAATCATTATCTCAGTCCTGACCATCAATCATGTAGCTCAGTCCTGACAATCAATCATTTATGTCAGTCCTGACCATCAATCATGTATCTCAGTCCTGACCATCAATCATGTATCTCAGTCCTGACCATCAATCATGTATCTCAGTACTGACCATCAATCATTATCTCAGTCCTGACCATCAACCATGAAGCTCAGTCCTGACCATCAATCATGTATCTCAGTCCTGACCATCAATCATGTATCTCAGTCCTGACCATCAATCATGTATCTCAGTACTGACCATCAATCATGTAGCTCAGTCCTGACCATCAATCATTATCTCAGTCCTGACCATCAACCATGTAGCTCAGTCCTGACCATCAATCATGTATCTCAGTCCTGACCATCAATCATGCATCTCAGTCTTGACAATCTATCATGTAGCTCAGTCCTGACCATCAAACATGTATCTCATTCATAAACCCCAATCATGTATCCCAGCCATAACCCTCAACCATGTAGCTCAGTCCTGACCATCAACCATGTAGCTCAGTCCTGACCATCAACCATGTAGCTCAGTCCTGACAATCAATCATGCATCTCAGTCCTGACAATCAATCATGTAGCTAAGTCTTGACCATTAAACATGTATCTCATTCATAAACCCCAATCATGTATCCCAGCCATAACCCTCAACCATGTAGCTCAGTCCTGACCATCAACCATGTAGCTCAGTCATGACAATCAACCATGTATCTCAGTCCTGACCATCAACCACGTATCTCAGTCTTGATCATCAAACATGTATCTCAGTCCTGACCATCAATCATGTATCTTAGTCATAACCACCAATCATGTATCTCAGTCCTGACCATCAAACATGTATCTCATTCATAAACCCCAATCATTTATCTCAGTCCTGACCATCAATCATGTGTCTCAGTCCTGATCCTCAATCATGTATCTCAGTCATGACCATCAATCATGTATCTCAGTAATGACCATCAATCATGTGTCTCAGTCATGATCATCAATCATGTATCTCAGTTATAACCACCAATCATGATTCTCAGTCTTGACCCTCAATCATGTATCTCAGTCCTGACCATCAATCATGTGTTTCAGTCCTGACCCTAAATCATATATCTCAGTCATGACCATCAATCATGTGTCTCAGTAATAACCATCAATCATGAGTCTCAGTCCTGACCATCAACCATGTATCTCAGTCATGAATCTCAATAATGTATGTCAGTCCTGACCATCAATCATTATCTCAGTCATGACCGTCAATCATGTATCTCAGTCCAGACCATCAATCATGTATCTCAGTCCTGACCATCAATCATTATCTCAGTCATGACCATCAATCATGTATCTCTGTCCTGACCATTTAATTATGTAGCTCAGTCATGATCATCAATCATGTATCTCAGTACTGACCATCAATCATGTATCTCAGTCCTGACTATCAATCATGTAGCTTAGTCCTGACCATCAATCATGTATCTCAGTACTGACCATCAATCATGTATCTCAGTACTGACCATCAATCATGTATCTCAGTCATGACCATCATTCATTTATCTCAGTCCTGACAATCAATCATGTATCTCAGTCATGACAATAAATCATTATCTCAGTCATGACCATTAATCATGTAGCTCAGTCCTGACCATCAATCATGTATCTCAGTCATGACCATAAATCATTATCTCAGTCATGACTATTAATCATGTATCTCAGTCCTGACAATCAATCATGTATCTCAGTCATGACCATAAATCATGTATCTCAGTCATGACCATCAATCATGTATCTCAGTTATAACCACCAATCATGTATCTCAGTTATAACCACCAATCATGATTCTCAGTCCTGACCATCAAGTCATGTATCTCAGTCCTGCCTATCAATCATGCATTTCAGTCATGACCATCAATCATGCATTTCAGTCATGACCATCAATCATGTATCTCAGTCATAACCACCAATCATGCATCTCAGTTATAACCACCAATCATGATTCTCAGTCCTGACCATCAATCACGTATCTCAGTCCTGCCTATCAATCATGTATCTCAGTCTTGATCATCAATCATGTGTCTCAGTCCTGACCATCAATCATGTATTTCAGTCATGACCATCAATCATGTATCTCAGTCCTGACCATCAATCATGTATCTCAGTCCTGACCATCAATCATGTATCTCAGTCATGACCATCAATCATGTATCTCAGTCCTGACCATCAATCATGTATCTTAGTTCTGACCATCAACAATGTATCTCAGTCATTACCATCAATCATGTATCTTAGTCCTGACCATCAATTGTGTATCTGAGTCCTAACCATCAATCATGTATTTCAGTCCTGACCATCAATCATGTATCTCAGTCCCGACCATCAATCATGTATCTCAGTCCTGACCATCAATCATGTATCTCAGTCATTACCGTCAATCATGTATCTCAGTCATTACCCTCAATCATGTATCTTAGTCCCGACCATCAATCATGAATCTTAGTCCTGACCATCAATCATGTATCTTAGTCCTGACCATCAATCATGAATCTTAGTCCTGACCATCAATCATGTATCTTAGTCCTGACCATCAATCATGTATCTCAGTCATTACCCTCAATCATGTATCTTAGTCCTGACCATCAATCATGAATCTTAGTCCTGACCATCAATCATGTATCTTAGTCCTGACCATCAATCATGTATCTTAGTCCTGACCATCAATCATGTATCTCAGTCCTGACAATCAATCATGTATCTCAGTCCTGATCATCAATTAATTATTTCAGTCATAACCCTCAATCATGTATCTCAGTCATAACGTTCAACCATGTATCTCAGTCATGACCATCAACCATGTATCTCAGTCATGACCCTCAATCATGTATCTCAGTCATGACCCACAATCATGTATCTCAATCCAGACCCTCAATTATGTATCTCAGTTATGATTATCCATCATGTATCTCAGTCATGACCATCAATTATGTATCTCAGTCATAACCCTCAATTATGTATCTCAGTCATGACAATCAATCATGTATCTCAGTCATGACCATCAATCATGTATCACAGTCATAACCTTTAATTATGTATTTCAGTCATGACTATCAATCATGTTCCTCAGCCATGATCTTCAATCATGCACCTCAGTTATGATTATCCATTATGTACCTTAGTCATGACCATCAATCATGTACCTCAGTTATGATCTTCAATCATGTACCTCAGTTATGATTATCAATCATGTACCTCAGTTATGATTATCCATTATGTACCTTAGTCATGACCATCAATCATGTATCTCAGTTATGATTATCCATTATGGACCTTAGTCATGATCTTCAATCATGTACCTCAGTTTTGATTATCCATTATGTACCTTAGCCATGACCATCAATCATGTATCTCAGTTATGAGTATCCATTATGTACCTTAGTCATGATCTTAAATCATGTATCTCAGTTATGATTATCCATTATGTATCTTAGTCATGACCATCAACCATGTACTTCAGTTATGATTATTCATTATGTACTTTAGTCATGATTATCAATCATGAACCTCAGTCATGATCTTCAATCATTTACCTCAGTTTTAATTATCCATTATGTATCTTAGTCATGACCATCAATCATGTACCTCAGTTTTGATTATCCATTATGTACCTTAGTCATGACCATCAATCATGTATCTCAGTTATGATTATCCATTATGTACCTTAGTCATGATCTTCAATCATGTATATCAGTTATGATTATCCATTATGTACCTCAGCAATGATCTTCAATCATGTACCTTAGTTATGATCTTCAATCATGTACCTCAGTTATGATCTTCAATCATGCACCTCAGTTATGATTTTCCATTATGTACCTCAGCAATGATCTTCAATCATATACCTTAGTCATGACCATCAATCATGTACCTCAGTTATGATTTCCATTATGTACCTCAGCCATGATCTTCAATCATGTACCTCAGTTATGATTATCCATTATGTACCTTAGTCATGACCATCAATCATGTATCTCAGTTATGATTATCCATTATGTACCTCAGCAATGATCTTCAATCATGTACCTCAGTTATGATCTTCAATCATGTACCTCAGTCATGACCATCAATCATGTATCTCAGATATGATTATCCATTATGTAGCTCAGCCATGATCTTCAACCATGTACCTTAGTTATGATCTTCAATCATGTACCACAGTTATGATTATATATTATCAGGGCTAGAATTTAACTTTTTTTTACACTCGCAAATTTTTGCGAGTACAAGATATTTCAACTCGCAAAATATTAACTTTATTTGTAATTTTGATCAACCATTTTTTTTTTATAGAAGTTTTATATACATGGGTATCTGGTTATTTTTTTTTCGCTGACAATTTCCTGAGTCACAGTAAATTGGATTGTGCATCAAAATATGTAGATAAAATATCGCCACTTGATTAAAATCGGCAAACCAGTCTACCAGGTACGTGCACTGTGTAAAAAAACGTTATCAATCTATGTGTACTGTGTAAACCATCATCAGTTAATGCATGTTTACAGCAGATCGAAACTGAAAATTGAACATATGAAAACCGCCATCATTTCCATTTCATTTTTTTCACTCGCAAAAATTTGTGAGCGTAAGGAAAAACCACTTGCATTTTTATTTTCCATTGGCATTTTACAAGTTTGCGAGTGTTAAATTCGAGCCCGGATTATGTACCTTTGTCATGACCATCAATGATGTACCTCAGTTATGATCATCAATCATGTACCTCAGTTATGATCATAATCATGTACCTCAGTTATGATCTTCAATCATGTACCTCAGTTATGATCATCAATCATATACCTCAGTTATGATTATTTATTATGTACCTTTGTCATGACCATCAATCATGTATCTCTGTTATGATCTTCAATCATGTACCTCAGTTATTATCCTCAATCATGTACCTAAGTTATGATCTTCAATCATGTACCCCAGTTACAATTATCAAGCATGTCCCTCAGTGATGACCATAAATAATGTACCTCAGTGAAAACCCGAAATCTCAATCATGTACTGAAGCCATGTACCTCAGTCATAACCCTCATATACTGAAGCCATGTACCTCAGTTGTAACCCTCATGTACTGAAGCCATGTACCTCAGTCATAACCCTCATGTACTGAAGCCATGTACCTCAGTCATAACCCTCATGTACTGAAGCTATGTACCTCTTTCCCAATCCTTAATCATGTACTGCAGCCAAGCCCTCAGCCATAAACCTCAGTCTTTTGACCTATAGTAATGTTCCTAAGTCATGTACCTTCATTCGCAGGCCCTCAGCCATGTATACAGCCAGAAACACGTCTTTTGACCTATAGTAATGTTCCTCAGTCATGTACCTTCATTAACAGGCCCTCAGCCATGTATACAGCCAGGAACCTGTCTTTTGACCTAAAGTAATGTTCCTCAGTCATGTACCTTAATCCCAGGCCCTTAGCTATGTATACAGCTAGAAACCTCAGTTTTTTAACCTATAGCAATGTTATTCAGTCATGTAACTTAATCCTTAAAACCTAAGCCATATATCAGCCCTGGCTGGCCCTTACCTGCCATGACCCTTAGCCATATATTTAAGTCGTGACCCTAAACATATACCTCAGTCTTTTAATCTTAAAAAGATATTTTTATAAACAAATTAACATGCAATAAAACCAGATTATGCAGCATGCAGATTAATCTTCAAGAGTTACTTCCCTTTTAATAATTGTAGACCCAATTTAAAGAATAAAATTAATGTTATAGTGTGATATAATGAGTGCACTGTTCCTAGTTTGGAATTAGAACATTTTAAGAAATCAAGAAAAGCTATAATTCAGTGATTTCTGTTTAAATAACTACAAATTGTTATATCCAGGTTACCACGACCAATAATATACCTTTTTTTAAATCACCATCTTGTTTTTCTGAAACGGAATGTTATGTAAAAGATTATCACAATTCAAAAACTCTTCCTCTTTCTGTAGCTGATATGCCTTGTCCTTGGTTACATTTTGCACATTAATGTTAAGAAAAGGAAAAATTCCATAAACATACTTCTTACTAAAAACTTCTTGCACCTGTATTTTTTCATTGTAAATGTGGGAATATAGACAGTATGGGTCAGCAGACAGTTTGGGTCCAAACAAACATTCAAATCCATACTCATAATGTTTGAAACAAGAGGTACATGTGGACCTGAGGATGCTCTACTGGCTTGTAGTGACCATAGCAGTTTTTTGAAATTTCACAACATAAACATTTTTTAGGGGAAGACATCGACTCTTTATGAAAATACCTAATAAAGGAAAATAACTTTACCCAACTCTTACCTGACAAAAAGTTAAATGCTTTAAATTGAAATTTATAAAAATGGCATCCCCTTACTGAAACCCTATATATATCCCAGCCCCTTAATTTGTCAAAACTTCAATCTTCCACTTGTGGGGATTTGCCATAATCAGAAAATGCTTTAAGATTTTTAGTACACATGGTTGCGAAAAATGGACAAATTTCTCTTTTCTCGACAGTATTTCTATGTAAAAGTACCATTACTGGGCCCCTACACATCCCAACCCCCTGGTTAAGATAATCTTCAATCTCTTGCTGATGTAAGAATAATACATATCATATATGAACAACCCAGTCATTTAAACAAATCTGAATCTACTTGACCAAACAATGCTTCTCTGAATTTTGATAAACAAAACCCCATATATATCACATATATTCCCTAAATGAGCCATAAGGGCGCTATCTTTTTAACATCATTTGTACAATTTTGATAGAACTTTATTTGGTGATTATTTCTAATTAAATATTTTCAAAATCTGTTGGGCAGTTCATTTGAAGAGGTGCTACTAACTAACAAGACGAAGAATGACTATTGTATAACATTTCTGACCTTTAAATTTGCCAGTAGAGCTAATTTATAATCTTAACACTTTGAAAAAGAAATGCACTGCAATGAGAATAAAGATACCTGGTACAATTTGTACACCATGTGCAAGTGAGCTTACAACCATGTATACACAAATATGTAAACCATTGTGCAAGAGAGCTTACAATCATGTTAACATAAATATGTACACAATTGTGCAAGTGAGCTTACAACCATGTATACACAAATATGTAAACCATTGTGCAAGAGAGCTTACAACCATGTAAACACAAATATGTACACCATTGTGCAAGTGAGCTTACAACCATGTATACACAAATATGTAAACCATTGTGCAAGTGAGCTAACAACCATGTGAACACAAATATGTAAACCATTGTGCAAGAGAGTTTACAACCATGTATACACAAATATGTAAACCATTGTGCAAGGGAGCTTACAACCATATATACACAAATATGTAAACCATTGTGCAAGTGAGCTTACAACCATGTATACACAAATATGTAAACCCTTGTGCAAGTGAGCTTACAACCATGTATACACAAATATGTAAACCATTGGGCAAGAGAGCTTATAACCATGTATACACAAATATGTAAGCCATTGCGCAAGTGAGCTTACAACCATGTATACAAGAATATGTAAACCACTGCGCAAGTGAGCTTACAACCATGTATACAAGAATATGTAAACCATTGCGCAAGAGAGCTTACAACCATGTATACACAAATATGTAGCCATTGCGCAAGAGAACTTACAACCATGTATACACAAATATTTAAACCATTTTGCAAGTGAGCTTTCAACCATGTATACAAAAATATGTACACCATTGTGCAAGTCAGCTTACAACCATGTATACATAAACATGTACACCATTGTGCAAGTGAGCTTACAACCATGTTTACATAAACATGTACACCATGTGCAAGTGAGCTTACAACCATGTATGCATAAATATGTACACCATGTGAAAGTGAGCTTACAACCATGTAAACACAAATATGTACACCATGTGCCAGTGAGCTTACAACCATGTAAACATCAAAGTGTACACCATGTGCAAGTGAGCTTATAACCATGAAAACATAAATATGTACACCATTGTGTAAGTCAGCTTACAACCATGTATGCATAAATATATACACCATTGTGCAAGTGAGCTTACAATCATGTAAACATAAATATGTACACCATGTGCCAGTCAGCTTAGGACCATGTAAATATAAATATGTACACCATGTGCAAGTGAGCTTACAACCATGTTAACATAAATATGTACACCATTGTGCAAGTGAGCTTACAACCATGTAAACATTAATGTGTACACCATGTGGAAGAGAGCTTACAACCATGTAAACATAAATATGTACAATATGTGCCAGTGAGCTTACAACCATGTTTGCAGAAGTATGTACACCATGTGCCAGTGAGTTTACAACCATGTTAACATAAATATGTACACCATTGTGCAAGATAGCTTACAACCAAGTATGCATAAACACGTATACCATGTGCCAGTGACCATACAACCATGTAAACATAAATATATACACCATGTGTCAGTAGTGACCATACAACAAAGTAAACATAAATATGTACAACATTGTGCAAGTGTGCTTACAACCATGTAAACATAAATATGTACACCATGTGCCAGTGATCTTACAACCAAGTAAACATAAATATGTACACCATTGTGCAAATTTGCTTACAACCATGTAAACATAAATGTGTACACCATGTGTCAGTGACCTTACAACCAAGTAAACATAACTATGTACAACATTGTGCAAGTCGGCTTGAAACCATGTAAACATAAATATGTACACCATGTGCCAGTGACCTTACAAACAAGTGAACATAAATATGTATACCATTGTGCAAATTCGCTTACAACTATGTAAACATAAGTATGTACACCATGTGCAAGTTAACATACATTTATGTATGCATAAATATGGAGACTATATGCAAGCTTGCTTACAACCATGTAAACATAAATATGTACATCATGTTGCAAGTAAACTAACAACAATGTTCATACATGTATAAATATGTACACCTGAGGTGCGTTCAATAATGCGATTGTTTAGCCAAGATAACCAAAATGGCGTCTGATGTTGGGACAACTAAAACTGGGTCAAGTTCAGGCTGATCCGGCCACTGTGGCCATCTTGAATTTCAGATTGAAAAAAAAAAAAAATCTTCTGTATAGTCTCCTAAGCAATAGAAACATCCATGCGAAGTTTGAATTGACCTACTGGTTTCAGAGAAAATGCTGCTTATAGACAACAGATGATGGAAGACAGACGACGGACAATGCACCATTGCATAAGCCCTTCTGGCCTTTGGGTTGTAGAGCTAAAATAAATACCAATGTAATATGGCATTCATGTTCCTGCACATGAGCTCAATTTGTCTTCATTTTTTTTTATTTAATATGGATCCTGCATGTGTGCTCAGTTTTGTCTACAGTTTTGTTATTTTATATGGATCCTGCACATGTGCTCAGTTTTGTGTACAGTTTTGTTATTTTATATGGATCCTGCACATGTGCTCAGTTTTGTCTACAGTTTTGTTATTTTATATGGATCCTGCACATGTGCTCAGTTTTGTGTACAGTTTTGATATTTGATATGGATCCTGCATATGTGCTTCAGTTTTGTGTACAGTTTTGTTATTTGATATGGATCCTGCACATGCTCAGTTTTGTCTACAGTTTTTTATTTTATATGGATCCTGCCCATGTGCTCAGTTTTGTCTACAGTTTTGTTATTATATATGGATCCTGCACATGTGCTCAGTTTTGTCTACAGTTTGTTATTTTATATGGATCCTGCACATGTGCTCAGTTTTGTGTACAGTTTTGATATTTGATGTGGATCGTGCATATGTGCTCAGTTTTGTGTACAGTTTTGTTATTTGATATGGATCCTGCACATGCTCAGTTTTGTCTACAGTTTTGATATGGATCCTGCACATGCTCAGTTTTGTCTACAGTTTTGATATTTGATATGGATCGTGCACATGTGCTCAGTTTTGTGTACAGTTTTGTTATTTTATATGGATCCTGCACATGTGCTCAGTTTTGTCTACAGTTTTGTTATTTTATATGGATCCTGCACATGTGCTCAGTTTTGTGTACAGTTTTGATATTTGATATGGATCCTGCATATGTGCTCAGTTTTGTGTACAGTTTTTTTATTTGATATGGATCTTGCACATGCTCAGTTTTGTCTACAGTTTTGATATGGATCCTGCACATGCTCAGTTTTGTCTACAGTTTTGATATTTGATATGGATCATGCACATGTGCTCAGTTTTGTCTACAGTTTTGCTATTTGATATGGATCCTGCCCATGTGCTCATTTTGTCTACAGTTTTGATATTTGATATGGATCGTGCACAAATGCTCAGTTTTGTCTACAGTTTTGCTATTTGATATGGATCGTACACATGTGCTCAGTTTTGTGTACAGTTTTGATATTTGATGTGGATCCTGCATATGTGCTCAGTTTAGTGTACAGTTTTGTTATTTGATATGGATCCTGCACATGCTCAGTTTTGTCTACAGTTTTGATATGGATCATGCACATGCTCAGTTTTGTCTACAGTTTTGATATTTGATATGGATCCTGCACATGTGCTCAGTTTTGTGTACAGTTTTGTTATTTTATATGGATCCTGCACATGTGCTCAGTTTTGTGTACAGTTTTGTTATTTTATATGGATCCTGCACATGTGCTCAGTTTTGTGTACAGTTTTGATATTTGATATGGATCCTGCATATGTGATCAGTTTTGTGTACAGTTTTTTTATTTGATATGGATCCTGCACATGCTCAGTTTTGTCTACAGTTTTGATATGGATCCTGCACATGCTCAGTTTTGTCTACAGTTTTGATATTTGATATGGATCATGCACATGTGCTCAGTTTTGTCTACAGTTTTGCTATTTGATATGGATCCTGCCCATGTGCTCATTTTGTGTACAGTTTTGATATTTGATATGGATCGTGCACAAATGCTCAGTTTTGTCTACGGTTTTGCTATTTGATATGGATCATGCACATGTGCTCAGTTTTGTCTACAGTTTTGCTATTTGATATGGATCCTGCCCATGTGCTCATTTTGTCTACAGTTTTGCTATTTGATATGGATCGTGCACATGTGCTCAGTTTTGTCTACAGTTTTGCTATTGATATGGATCATGCACATGTGCTCAGTTTTGTCTACAGTTTTGTTATTTGATATGGATCATGCTTATGAGCTCAGTTTTGTCTACAGTTTTGTTATATGATATGGATCCTGCACATGTGCTCAGTTTTGTGTACAGTTTTGTGTACAGTTTTGTGTACAGTTTTGATATGGATCCTGCATATGTGCTCAGTTTTGTCTACAGTTTTGTTATTTGATATGGATCCTGCACATATACTCAGTTTTGCTATGGATCCTGCATATGTGCTCAGTTTTGTCTACAGTTTTGTTATTTGCTATGGATCCTGTACATGTGCTCAGTTTTGTCTACAGTATTGATATGGATCCTGCATATGTGCTCAGTTTTGTCTACAGTTTTGTTATTTGATATGGATCTTGCACATGTGCCCAGTTTTGTCTACCGTTTTGTTATTTGATACGGATCATGCACATGTGCCCAGTTTTGTCTACCGTTTTGTTATTTGATATGGATCCTGCACATGTGCCCAGTTTTGTCTACCGTTTTGTTATTTGATATGGATCATGCACATGTGCTCAGTTTTGTCTATAGTTTTGTTATTTTATATGAATCCTGCACATGTGCTCAGTTTTGTCTACAGTTTTGTTATTTTATATGGATCCTGCCCATGTGCTCAGATTTGTCTACAGTTTGGTTATTTGATATGGATCCTGCCCATGTGCTCAGTTTTGTGTACAGTTTTGTTATTTGATATGGATCCTGCACATGTGCTCAGTTTGTCTACAGTTTTGTTATTTAATATGGGTCCTGCACATGTGCTCAGTTTTGTGTACAGTTTTGCTATTTGATATGGATCCTGCACATGTGCTCAGTTTTGTCAACAGTTTTGTTATTTAATACGAATCCTGCACATGTGTTCAGTTTTATGTACTGTTTTGTTATTTGATATGGATCATGCACATGTGTTCAGTTTGTCTACAGTTTTGTTATTTGATATGGATCCTGCCCATGTGCTCAGTTTTGTGTACAGTTTTGTTATTTGATATGGATCATGCATATGTGTTCAGTTTTGTCAACAGTTTTGTTATTTGATATGGATCCTGCCCATGTGTTCAGTTTTGTGTACAGTTTTGATATTTGATATGGATCCTGCACATGCTCATTTTTGTGTACAGTTTTGTTATTTGATATGGATTCTGCCCATGTGCCCAGTTTTGTGTACAGTTTTGTTATTTTATATGGATCCTGCCCATGTGCTCAGATTTGTCTACAGTTTTGTTATTTGATATGGATCCTGCCCATGTGCTCAGTTTTGTGTACAGTTTTGATATTTGATATGGATCCTGCACATGTGCTCAGATTTGTCTACAGTTTTGTTATTTGATATGGATCCTGCCCATGTGCTCAGTTTTGTGTACAGTTTTGATATTTGATATGGATCCTGCACATGTGTTCAGTTTGTCTACAGTTTTGTTATTTGATACGGATCCTGCACATGTGCTCAGTTTTGTCTACAGTTTTGTTATTTGATATGGATCATTCTTATGAGCTCAGTTTTTTCTACAGTTTTGTTATATGATATGGATCGTGCACATGTGCTCAGTTTTGTCTACAGTTTTGTGTACAGTTTTGATATGGATCCTGCATATGTGCTCATTTTTGTGTAAAGTTTTGTTATTTGATATGGATCCTGCACATATACTCAGTTTTGCTATGGATCCTGCATATGTGCTCAGTTTTGTCTACAGTTTTGTTATTTGCTATGGATCCTGTACATGCGCTCAGTTTTGTCTACAGTATTGATATGGATCCTGCATATGTGCTCAGTTTTGTCTACAGTTTTGTTATTTGATATGGATCTTGCACATGTGCCCAGTTTTGTCTACCGTTTTGTTATTTGATACGGATCATGCACATGTGCCCAGTTTTGTCTACCGTTTTGTTATTTGATATGGATCCTGCACATGTGCCCAGTTTTGTCTACCGTTTTGTTATTTGATATGGATCATGCACATGTGCTCAGTTTTGTCTATAGTTTTGTTATTTTATATGAATCCTGCACATGTGCTCAGTTTTGTCTACAGTTTTGTTATTTTATATGGATCCTGCCCATGTGCTCAAATTTGTCTACAGTTTTGTTATTTGATATGGATCCTGCCCATGTGCTCAGTTTTGTGTACAGTTTTGATATTTGATATGGATCCTGCACATGTGCTCAGTTTGTCTACAGTTTTGTTATTTAATATGGGTCCTGCACATGTGCTCAGTTTTGTGTACAGTTTTGATATTTGATATGGATCCTGCACATGTGCTCAGTTTTGTCAACAGTTTTGTTATTTAATACGAATCCTGCACATGTGTTCAGTTTTATGTACTGTTTTGTTATTTGATATGGATCATGCACATGTGTTCAGTTTGTCTACAGTTTTGTTATTTGATATGGATCCTGCCCATGTGCTCAGTTTTGTGTACAGTTTTGTTATTTGATATGGATCATGCATATGTGTTCAGTTTTGTCAACAGTTTTGTTATTTGATATGGATCCTGCCCATGTGCTCAGTTTTGTGTACAGTTTTGATATTTGATATGGATCCTGCACATGCTCATTTTTGTGTAAAGTTTTGTTATTTGATATGGATCCTGCCCATGTGCCCAGTTTTGTGTACAGTTTTGTTATTTTATATGGATCCTGCCCATGTGCTCAGATTTGTCTACAGTTTTTTTATTTGATATGGATCCTGCCCATGTGCCCAGTTTTGTGTACAGTTTTGATATTTGATATGGATCCTGCACATGTGCTCAGATTTGTCTACAGTTTTGTTATTTGATATGTATCCTGCCCATGTGCTCAGTTTTGTGTACAATTTTGATATTTGATATGGATCCTGCACATGCGCACAGTTTATCTACAGTTTTGTTATTTGATATGTATCCTGCCCATGTGCTCAGTTTTGTGTACAGTTTTGATATTTGATATGGATCCTGCACATGTGTTCAGTTTGTCTACAGTTTTGTTATTTGATATGGATCCTGCCCATGTGCTCAGTTTTGTGTACAGTTTTGATATTTGATATGGACCCTGCACATGTGTTTAGTTTGTCTACAGTTTTGTTATTTGATATGGATCCTGCCCATGTGCTCAGTTTTGTGTACAGTTTTGTTATTTGATATGGATCCTGCACATGTGCTCAGATTTGTCTACAGTTTTGTTATTTGATATGGATCCTGCACATGTGTTCAGTTTTGTGTACAGTTTTGATATGGATCCTGCACATGTGCTGCTGATATATGTTTACAGAAATGATTCAGGAAGTGCTGCAACAACTTACCAGTGGCATACCTACTTATAGGAAGCTATACAAAGAAAGGTATAAAACAAACATAGGAATGGAACTAATGATACATTATTTACAAACCCTAACACAATTTTACAATATTTTTTTCTTTCTTACATATAATATATTAACTGTATTACCTCTTATTTGAACAATATAAAGAAGACAAAAACAAGTGTAAAACTAAAACCATCAAAATTTAATGAACTTTGAGACGTTTCTATATAATAAGATTGTCACGGTCTTAAAAATCAGTCCAGATTTATTACTGCTGTAAGAAAAGCAGTTGTTTTATAAAGATCCCAAACTATTGTGTAAAATGCCTATGCATGTAACCCCCCCCCCCCCCCCTCTCACCACACACACACATTTTATCAATGTGTTTACTAAAACAGAACTATATTTCATGTTATTTGTCTCCAGTATCATTCAATTTCATGCATTAAATTGGTTCAGAAAGTCTTTTAACAGAGCTTTTAACATCCCTGGCTTTGTTTAAATTCAAACACCTATTTACAGAATAATTAAAATCAAACAAATATAAAAAATTTGACAGACTGGTTGTTCAGAAAAAAAACCCTCCTGACCCCTTTTTGAAATTCAATCCTCCTTATTAATCCAAATCTAATTTGCTATTACTAGACAATGAAAATTCCCCTTTTTCCCATATTATTCCTATGTACAACTCAGAGTCCCCAGAATTGCTTTCTTTAAATACTAGCACCTTAATTTATAGACTTTCATCCCCTACTCAAAGGGATGCTTTGTGCCAATGTCAATTATAATCACCTAAATGATCCCCATTTTAACAGTCATTTTACACTATTTATAAAATTCTGATAGAACTATAATTTATTCAGTGATCATTTCTAATTAATTGTTTTCAAAAATCTGTTTGGCTGTTCGTGAACAAAATATATATTTTTTAATGTTTTTTAGTAATGGCAGCCATATTGAACATTTATACAAAGTTCCAGCCATATAAATGCAAGCAATGCATACTCATGGACAACTTGCATCAAAATGTTTACGCAAAGTTTTAGAAAAAATATCACCTTTTCACCCTGCAATATGACCTTGACTTTGAATTGAAGAACCGGATATGTTAGTAACAGTTACATACTGCCTCTGTGTGTAAGCTAGCACACTTATGCCAAGTTCCATGCAAGCTATGCACACACAGGTACAACTTGCACCAAAATTTAATGCAGGTGGGACGCAGACATCGATGCCAGTACAAAAACAACCCTTTTTCACAGAATAGTCAGGTTATAAATGATAATTTATGCTATGCTACATACTGATATATTCAAAAAAATAGACTCCAAACACAATTTTAAAATCAAAACAGCAAAAAAGGCAGGGTCTCTGGGAAGCATAATTATAGCGCTATTAATAAACAAACCTTCATGTTCCCCTTTGATTTATAAAACAAATCATGAGTTTAAATTAATGTAAATAAATATGACGAAAAAAATATCAGAATCAATTCCAATTTGTAAGTAAAATTTGCAGGCAAGTATTACTATTATTGTACTCCAGGCTAGGTAGTTTTCAGGTTATGTTGTTCCAGTTAACAATGTAACTGAGGTTACATATCAAAAGTACAGACTGAACAAAGATTTCATGTTATATGTTACAATAATAAGACACTATCACATCTTTACACATGATATAAATGTCACATAACAAGAGTATTGTAGAACCTATCTATGCTCTGTGAACAAGTCTTCATTGAATAGTTAACATCCTTTTCATACTGTTGAAGATATACAAATATATAAAATATACTGGGCATAAGCAAATATAACCGAAAACTAGAGCTATCACTGAAGGTGATGAATACCCCCTAACGCCGCCATGACAGAAACTGGTTTACCATTGTATGAAGTTTTATTAAATTATATCCAATAGTTTTAAAGTTATGCTCCAGACAAGGGAAATATATCAAAGGGCAATCACTCTGTAATTAGCAAGAATAGAGTTATGTTTCCTGTACACTGCACTTCCTGTCATTATATTCTACCATTGTATGAAGTTTGATGAAATTCCATCCAGTACTTTAAAAGTAATGCTCCGGACAAGGGAAATATATCAAAGGGCAATAACTCTGTAATTAGCAAGAATAGAGTTATGTTTCCTATACAATGCACTTCCTGTCATTATATTCTACCATTGTATGAAGTTTGATGAAATTCCATCCGGTACTTTTCAAGTTATGCTCTGGACAAGAAAAAATATCAAAGGGCAATAACTCTGTAATTAGCAAGAATAGAGTTATGTTTCTTGTACACTGCACTTCCTCTCATTATATTCTACCATTGTATGACGTTTGATGAAATTCCATCCAGTACTTTTCAAGTGATGCTCCGGACAAGGAAAATTGCAACTGACAGACCAACCGACAAACCGACAGACTGACCACAGGGTGACTCCAATATACGAAGTTTGAGGGGGTATAATAAAGTACAAAGATAATACTTCTTTATTCAAGACAGAGTAATGAATTATTCATCACTATTCATGTTCCAGGTGGTGTTAGATTCCCTTACATATTTGTGAGGGTATGCTCTGGACAAGAAGGGTTAACCAAAAATAAAGTACAAAAGAGGAGATAATTTTTTCATTATTCATACAGAGTTATGACTTACTCTGCACTTTCACACATTGCCCTCTATACACGGTCAAAGTGGTGTTTGATTCCTTTTAATACTTTTGTAGTTATGTTTTAGACAAGGATACAAATGAACGTGTGGATGGGCGGACAAAGCAGTAGTTATATGCTCACATAAAAAGAGGACAACTCGCAACTGGTTCCCTTCGGTTGAATGACATTGGTACTTATGGTTAATAGAAAAATGCAGGGTACCACATCTATTCAATCCAATAAAAGCATTCAGTTACGAAAAAATACATGCTCATCTCTCATAACAAGAAATAAAACAGCTTACAATATTAAAACCTACATTCCAATGAGAAGGAAAAGTTAATTTTTGTTATTTTTCCTAATATATACATAGCAACATACCTGGGCTTACAGTAATGGCCTCTACAAACTGTTCTCTCCAGGATGAGGTACCAACAACCAGGGACACATTTGCCTTCTTCAACAACTTGTCCACAACACTCTAGAATTTAACATAACAAACAAATGAAAAATAAAGTCAAGTTATATATAATTATTATGCAGACACTAACTGGCAATAATGTGTACCACAACATACATTAGGTATACTGTGATATATATAAAGTCAAGTAATATATAATTATTATGCAGACACTAACTGGAAATAATGTGTACCACAACATACATTAGGTATACTGTGATATATGGTTGCCAGTTGTATATGTCTCTCCCACTTACAGTGGCAAGTATAGTGTGAAACTATGTCATCCTATTTAAGATGGAACCTACGTATTAGGGATGTTTTGTAGAATAACAACAGATTTATCTGTTAAAAATATTGTACAACAAAATTGATATCAATATTAATGTATTATCTGTATTGAGAGGTTCCAACATAATTCTAAGAAAGCATATTTTGTTTATATGCATATCACTCATATAACAAGTATGTATATGAGCAGTCATGACAAGTATGTATATGAATGAATGAATGAATGAATGAATGAATGAATGAATGAATGAATGAATGAATGAATGAATGAATGAATAGGGTTTTACGGCGTACCAAAACATTAAAGGTTATTTGACGCCAACAGGAAGGAAGATGCCAAGTTCACT